>JABFTP020000185.1:135174179-136637512 GCA_013387265.2 Cryptolaemus montrouzieri | reverse complement strand
AAATCTGTTCCTTATATAGAAGCAGCAGCTGAGATGACGTGAAGTATCGCTTGGCTCTGAAAAGAATACTAAATTTAGCTGATGCTGCCTTAGTTATTGCTGATACATGTTCATGCCAGCAAATTGCGGAGTTGACATTTATAACGAGAAGGCGAATCGAATCTTTGGATGAAACTTGTTAGCCTTACATCATTAAGAGGAGGTTCTCCAGCGAGGACCTTTTTGGAAAACGAAGTTGCTTGCGTCTTGCTCGCGTTGAAGTTCGCCAGGTTCAACTGACCCCACTCCGATATCTTCTGTAAGTCGGAGTAAGTCATTAATTTGTTGACATCCCTGACGCAGCTTCAATCGGCCGCAGACTACTGAAAGACGAAAACAGGGTACAATCGTCTGCAAAACAGAAGATTTTGTTCTCTGTAGATGACAGAAGATCGTTTATCTGCAACAAAAACAAGGTTGTCGAAAGAATGGATTCCTGAGGTACTCCTGCTTGCAACTGGAAACAATCAGATGTTATACCGTCGACCACAACTTGTATTGATCTATTCAAGAGAAAGCTACTTATCCAACCCCGCAATTTTTCGGAAAGCCCATATGCAGCAAGTTTATTCAACAAAGGTGCATGCCAAACCCTATCGAAAGCTTTAGAGAAATCGAGGACTATTGGTCTAGATTCCCCATGCATTTCCATAGTTGATGTACAAACGTGAGTGAAGTAGGCGAGCAGATCTCCTGTCGATCTTAGTCCGCGAAAACCATACTGACGGTCGTCTGCAACTCAAGACATTTGATGAGTTCATCATTCATGACTCTCTCCATCACTTTATACATAATGGAAAGAAGTGCAACAGGGCGGTAGTTTTGAGGTGAGGACTTCTTTCATTTCTCTGGGATCGGTTGCATTCTCACTATTTTCCAGCTGCTTTCCACACTTTCTTCTTGCAGTTCAGCTGCGCGAGAGCCCGTCCAACAGTGCGAACTCTGAACTCGATTTCTGCCAGGGAAGAATTTGTAGGTGGATTGTTCGGTGGTATTGTGTTTGATGAATCTAGCCCAGAATTCTTTGAGAGCAAAGAGATCAGCTTTCTCTTTCGGAGATGATGCTATACTTCTGTCTTCTCTAACAACAAGCGAAAACGCAGACTTGCAGAAATTGTCACTGACAGTCTTCGCCATAAACTAGAACTGTCTAGTCCCGATTGCCTGTTCGAGGAGGTTACTAGTTACCCCTTCGTTGAAATTGGCATTTGCTCTTGCAGTTGTTAGGTTTGCATACGTTCCGTATTCGAACGAAGGTTGTTCTTGTTTCCTTTGTTGTATTTATCTTCCATGATTTGTAAGTTCTGTTCTTGGCTGCAGAAGTTCTTTCGCAGTCTGTGTTGAACCATGGCTTTTCTGCTGTTGTTTTTTCATGGAATGAGGGATGTAGAGATCCATTTCTGTATGACTGATTTCTGTAACAGATTCAGTGCACACATTCATGTCAGAATCTGAAAGGCAAACGCTGCATGGAAAAACAAAAAGAATCCACCCAGCAATTATGATACTCATTGAAAATTAACTTTGAATTATTTGGACCATTGGTGACTATTTGGGTTTGTTGTCGTGGATGTAGTTAAGTATTATTCGTGTACGTATAACATAAATTTTTGAAATATTTAGTCTCGTTCAAAAATAAATGGAACCTATGGATTTCTTTTATCATTCTCTTTAATCATTTATATTTTGTTCATATCATTCGGGTAACAGCAATCTTCGTGAGCCAGCAAATTTTCTTTTTATATCTTTGAAGATTTTCTGAAGTTTACTTACTGTTTCAATTACCTCAAAAGAAATCTCATCTGAAAATCTGAGCATTTTTTTTGTTTTGTTGATTCAGGAAAGGTGAAACATTCGAAAAAAAATAATAAAAAAGGGTCACATGATGTGGTGTAGCACCTTGAAAACAAACCTTTGATTTCATAATACGCTTCACATGAAATTAAAAATGTTGAGAAATAACCACGTCCTATAATCTTTTTGCTATTCATTTTGTGGTGGTCAACATTTCAATTAATATCTTAGTCTACTACAGCCTCATTGTGTTGAAATCTCCATAGAAATATTCGATTTCACCTTTAGCAGTTTATGGCGACAAAGCTATAATATTTATTGATGTCAATAAGCTACCCACTTTCGGTTTTCCATAATATTTAAATGGTGTAACATGCTGTAACACAACTGTAAAATTCATATTAAGTTTACAGTTAATGGATAAAAGTTTCAAGTCTAACGAGTGGCATGATACAGAGCATTGAGGCGCCTAGTACTATAATTTCCGCAGTGTTGGTAGTAAAATAAATCTAGTTTTAATAACGTAGCGTTCAGTTTATGAGACCATTTCAGCATAGTAAACAGTTACAATCGACTTAAAAGGCTAGGAATTGGTTTGAACAGACTGCTAAAAAAATAAAATATACGAGGGTTACTGTATATGAGGCAATTTTAGTGTTGTTGGGCGCCATCTGAGATATATCCTGAAACAGAACATAGCTTTGAATTTTGTTCAGGTACTTTTTCGTTTTTTACTCCAACTGTTGAAATTGAAGATTCGCAATTTCAATTGTAACAAATATTTCATATTGATTGAACACTTGTTTATTCTAATGACAAAAGTTACTTTGCAATACATACTGACGCCCGATGGCGCGCGAAGACGAAAACGTTGTCGATGTAACTACCCAGTGGATTGAAAGTTGAGCTTGGGCCAAAAGTTGGAAACGATTGATAAAAATTTTCGTACGATTCATTATAACCTAAAATCCAACTCATATTCTAGTATTGTTTGTAATAAATGAATAATTCTCAATTGATAACGTATAACAATTAAAAATGATGTTTGTAATGTCCATTATTCTTTATTTCATCGTTTGAATTGTAAAAATTTCTATTCTAATTTAATCCAGAGCTTATCGCAAAATATTCTTGGTTAGAACGTCTCTTGCTGAGACAAATAGATTCGAAGGTTTTACCAC
This sequence comes from Cryptolaemus montrouzieri, assembly GCA_013387265.2. Lineage (NCBI taxonomy): Eukaryota > Metazoa > Arthropoda > Insecta > Coleoptera > Coccinellidae > Cryptolaemus > Cryptolaemus montrouzieri. Next base: position 136,634,498 of record JABFTP020000185.1, on the reverse strand, counting down.
ATGAGCGTTCAGTATGGTTGCTCATGCAAAAACACTTGTAATTTACAAGTCGTAAAAACACATTCTTTGGCTTTGAGATTCATTTTTAAGAATAATAAGAAATAAAATGTTATAAAAAGTAATTGAAGTTATATGAAAAATAGTGCCTTAAAATTGAAAAACATTAAAAATAAATTTTGTCTGGACACTGAAGAATTAATGCATCGATGAACTAACTCACACCGCCATCTGCTAGAAAATCATTGGAATCACATAATTATAACCTTCGTCATATGATGAACAAATAATTTTGAATAAAATGATGAAACATTGAGTTTAAAACTTCTTGAGATCTATTCAGTAGTTTAGAATTTCATCGTCGCAAATAACAACGTAAAACAACATATTGAATAACAACAAAACATTTTTCACTTCATATCTGAATGAATATTTGAGAGAAATAATTATTCTTCTTGGATAACTATCAAAATCATGGTAGAGTACAGTTTCTAATCAAGAAATGGATATTTTGAAACCGATGCCTCTGACTATAAACTATTTGAAATTCTAAGGTCAACTAATCTGCCGTTTTATTCATCATCCTTCGTTCTGTGTAATGAAAACTTTTACCTTCAGTTCAGTCACTCTATCAATAACTTGAACCTTATAAGCTGCGGGAGATTCACGATGAAGAACATATATGAGATCTGGAAAACTTTTTCATCCCAACTATATAAAACTTTGGCGGTAAATTTGATTAAACTGCGAAGTCGAAAGTCTTATTTGACTTGATCCGAACGGAGTGTTATGCCAAGACCAGGACCAACTTCACCTCACTTCAGACTAAGTTGAACGTTTCAGTTAGTTCGTATGAATTCTAAAATATTAGGTGCTATGAATTCATTCTTGTTAACGAAATTGCATGAATATATAATATGCGTGAATTGCGAAAGAATTGTTTCAATTTTGACTTTTTCAACTTCTTCGAGTGTGAACCGAATTAAGGATTTCTTGGATCGTTTTGGGAATCCGTAATTGCTGATGGCTTTTTCGTTGCCAAAATAACAAAAAGCAATATATTGCTTGTTATTTCGGAGCCTCACCAACTTCTTCACTTTGCTTGAAGTAAGTTAAATATTTAACTGCCATGATATTTAAGAAAATAAAATGAATACAAGCCCCAAACTACTGGCCTCCAGCCCTAATTGAATTTTACTCTTAGCAGCAGTGTGTAAACAAATTGTATCTAAGGGTATTTTTCTTTTTTACAGGCAGAGTTAGCCATGAAGCGAGAAGCTGACGGAGATATGGGATCCCCACAAAAACGTACACGAAGAGGTGATGAGGAAGTTCGTCTATTGATTCCAAGCAAGGTAAACAAGTTTTCGTGAGCCTTTCATTTTTTATGAATGAGCATTGGATTATATAATTCTCCATTTTAACGTTCGGTTTGAACTATTGTTTTTCAGATAATACTACCTCTATAAATCATGCATTTATACTGTTTTTGTTCATGGGGTCGGTTGTCTTGGGCTCTATGGGTTGCTTGGGGGGAGATTCAATATGCATTCGATTATTCATCTTCTGATCATTTTCGTCTACCAAGAAATTTCGTTTTGGTTATTATTTATTAATAAAAATGAAAACGTGGCTAACATCACGCGGCTTGGAATATCTTTGAGAAATAGAGTAAAAATATATTAAATCCATGATTAAACGATATTATATCCAAGAATTTTTTCGCTCTTCTCTTAAAATTGAGTTTTTATTCTGAAAACAAAATGTTCCAGTTTGTAATAAAGCAATTCGTCCAATGAAAGAATAAACTGTTACTCAATTTAGGAAAGGTTATCCATACTCCATTCAGATCATACATACGTACTGGTTTTCGGCAAACACGTTGCGGTTAACAAAATATGTATAGCGCTGATCCTTAAAAAGATACTCAAAGATCTTATAAATAACTGGAACTAGAGTAATTGGCATATGCTCTATGTACTAGAATGTCACCTTAAGGGTGAAGACATGTTGGTGAAACGATTCCTGATTATGTTTCTTGGTCGGAAATGCATTACCAGGTTGTTCAACAAGTTTTGTCGTTCGATAAGATAGGGCGTTGCTACTAGTCCAAATTTGCTTTTATTTTGTTGGTACACTCTTCATATGAACGTATGTGAAGGTTCATTTCAATCTGTCAATTCATTCTTTGTTTACAAGCCATTTAGTGTCGCCGTGTCACAGTATTTTTGTACAATGGAAAAATAGAATATCGTGGATTGATAAAATTCTTATTTTTGGAAGATGTAGCACCAAAAGAAATTCACGAACGAATGTTGAGAGTGTATAATGATTGTTCACCTACAATTAGAACAGTAGAAAGATGAGTTGCTGAATTTAAACGTGGTCGTACAAGCCTTGAAGACGATCCACGTGAAGGACGTCCAAAAAGCGCATCAACATCAGAAATCATAGCCAAAATACAGGATATGGTTTTGGAAGATCGTCGATTGACTGAGAGGGATTTAGTGGAGGCTCTACACATCTCATTAGGCAGTGTGAGCCACATTTTAAGTGAAATTTTGGGTTTTAGAAAGCTGTGTGCTCAATGGGTGCCGCATTCGCTAACAATGGAACAAAAACACATTCGAATGCGACTTTTTATCATTTGCAGCGTTTTAAAAAAGGTAAAGTGGATTTTGTGCGTCGATCCATCACTGTGGATGAGACTTTGGTCTATCACCATGATCCTAAATCAAAACAAGAGACTAAAGAGTGGTGTGAACCCGGTTGTTCGGCTTCGAAACGAGTTCGTGTCCGGAAATCGGCCAAGAAGGTTAAGGCATCAGTTTTTTGGGATGCCAAAAGAATTTTGTTTGTGGATTACTTGCAAACTGGTAAATCAATTAATTCTGAATATTGTTGCAACCTTTTAGTCTAGTTGAAGGAAAAAATGCGTAAAAAAAGACCGGTTTGCAGAAGAAAAAAATCCTTTTTCATCAGGACAATGCACCGTGTCACAAGAGCATTTTGACAATGGCTAAAATCCATGAATTAAAGTTCAAATTGTTGGAGCATCCACCGTATTCACCAGATTTGGCCCTCAGCGATTTCCATTTGTTTCCAGATATCAACAAATTTATGCGTGGCAAGCGTTTTTCATCAAATGAAGAGGTCATATTGGCTGTTGGAGTGTACTTTGCAGACCTTCCGGATTCTCACTTCAGGGATGTGATCCACAGATTGGAGGATCGTTGGAGCAAGTGTATTAATGTGCAGGGAGATCATACTGAATAATAAAGTGTATTTTAATCATAACATTGTGTTTTCTTATCGAACAACAAAACTTATTGAACAAGCTGTTTTACATAAAGCGGATATTTTTCCATATTAGAAAAAAACAGGTTTTCCATTAAGTAGTTTCTTATTTGTATACATGTTTCATCAATGCATTGAAATTACTAAAATTCAATACAAAAATGATGAAAATTTTGCTGAGACTGTTCGAAAGATCAGAAGTGATTTTTGGGTCGTCGCGAAGTATATTCTCGGACAGCTATTGTTAAAATGGTTTACAGAATTCGAGCTCGTTGTACAAGAAAACATTGGATATTGATTCTGTAACTGAAACTGTGAACGAAAACTCAGGTTTCCCCATTCTACGTCATTATATTCCATTAGACATTTCGCAAACTACATTTCACCGAATTTTGCATAAAGATTTGGGTCTTACGGCTTACAAAGTTTAGTTTACACAAGAGGCCAACTGACCGACCATCAACACAGTCGTACTCTTATCAATAGGGTGTTAGTAATGCATGAAAACGATGCAGAATTTCACAAGAAATCATTGAGAGTGATAGGGCATATTTGAATTAATGAACAGAATTGTCGCATTTAGAAAATTCTAAAGTGAAAAATGTCTCTATCAGCAACGTACGACAATTTGATGCGGATTTGGGCAGGTAGGATTTAGGTTCATGGATTTTGTCATCGAACCATGAATTTTCATTGACAGAAGTGGCAAGTATGGATGTGAATCATGTTTATTTTCAACAAGACGGCGCTATGAATCACCGATGTGTTACGTTTTATTATATTTATACTCTATTTCTCAAAAAATTTAAGGCAGTGCGAACTTTTTTTACAAAATCACTACCATTTTGACTGAAAAACAAACACCTTATTTGTTGGGATAAGGATATTCTTCAAAAAACCCATACACATTTGGAGAGAGACTGAACAAGAAAAAATTAACAGTCTCGATTGGCTTTCCTCCTCGAAATGTTGAATGGAATTTGAGAATTTCAAGTGTATCCTTATCTAGTGGTCAGAAGTAGAAATAATATTTCTCGAATAAAACCCGAACATGTAGATAGGGTGCGTCTATATATCATTTTTTTGCGTTTTACTCCATCGGCATCGAGATCGCCTGAATCATAAAATGAACATGATATTTTTTTCATTTAAGTTCGACTGTTTACATAACTAGTCAATATTTCTCCGATATTACTTTGCGTGCTTCCGAGAATATCTCGCAGAGGAATATGATGTGGTCATAGAAAATAACATTTATGGATCCTACCCTCGGGCATGAACAGCACGAGCTAGCGTGCTCTAGAAAGATCTCCTTCCACTTATTGCCTGCGGCGACATCTGTCTGGCGCTCTACGGGTTCGCGGAAAAACCTTTTTTCCGTTATACCCCTTTCAGTTTTCTTTGTTTCGTTCATTTCCCTTACAATTAGAATACATAAAACCGACATAAAATATGCAATGCGGTCTTTTTTGCCGATGACACATTTCAGGGGAAACGGCCGACAGAGAGTATTTCATAAGCAGCGCCGGTTGTGTTTTCCGTCGAATCTGTCTGACACAACAAAACTTTATATTCAGTTTTTTATTCCTTTGAAATGAAGAAATGGAGCGGAAAATTAGTTACGTCTTTTGAAACTTCGGAAATTTGATTTCCCGAAATAATTTTATCAAAAGTCGGGAGGGAATCTGAAGTTTTTCGATTATAATGAATTATTTATATATTGCTCTGTTCTTGTGAGATTTTCGTTTGTTATACTTATTTTTTCATTAAATGAAACGATTCAGTTCTTACTAATACTAAGATAAGGGATTTGATTCCCGAATTGGAAATGTTCCATATAACAAATTACGATTGTTAAAAGTAACTTTTGGAATATCCCTCATTTGTGTTGGTGTTCAGTCATTGTTTTCACTCGTATCGTTCCTTGTTTATGTGTCTCGAATATTGAACCTTAAATCAACATCTGGCTGGCAGTGAACCAAAAAATTAAAAGAAATGCTTCTATCCCAGAAGATTTTATATCGTTCAGTGTTGTAATCTGAAAGCTATTTTTATCAAAACCAATACTGAACACATAGTCTATGAGTTAGTAAATTTATATCAGAAGCAACCTGACGGTACCTGTCACCGTCAGTATACTCTTCATCAATTTTATCCATTTTTGTATATCATAGTCCAATAAAATATGCAATTCAAGTGGTTTGTTTTTCTAATTTTGAGTATCATGATCTTCATTACTTGGGCCATGTTTAAAAGCGTAGTAGTTACTTATTTAAAGTAATTCTAGATAACGAATTCATCTATTTTTGTCTTCATTTCTCCATGTCCTTTTATGAAAGAGAATATCTCAATACTACTCATAACGCACAAAATCGAAAATTCAAATTTATTCAGAAGTTCAGATACACCAATACTAAGGAATGTTTGAGAACGATCAAAATAAAAATCATCATCACCATCGCTGTTCGATTTCGAACCTCGTGGCTTATAATGCGTCAGTATCACCATTGATAATAGATCTCCATTTTTCGCGATCTTCTGCGTCTCTCATTATTTCATCGACCGCCTGGTCGATGATTCTATTTCGTAGTCAGCCTCTTCGCCTCCTCCCCTCTACCTTGCCCTGTATCGTCAATTCTTCTAGTCCACCCTGCTGTCTCATATGCCCAACGAATCCGAGAAGACTCCTCTGTACAGTTGGTAAGAGGCGGTCTCGGAAATTATCTATTTTCAATTCTTTCAGGAAGGAGACATTTGTTGTATAAGCAAACTAGGGTATCCGAAGCATCCTGTGGTAGCATGTCATCTCAAATCCTTCGATTCGTCTCCGACATGCAGCGTTGATTGTCCAGGTTTCGCAACCGCACATTGCTATGGGAAATATTAATGATTTCACCAACCTGATTTTCTTCGTTATGTGATGGTTCTTCCACACCTTTCCTAATTTGGATATTGCTAATCGGCGTTTCATTTCTCATTTCCAGTCTCCGTTGTTTGTTATTCTGGCTCCAAGGTGTATCGTTTCGGTTGTTAGTTCAATATCATTCATGAGGTTTCTAAATGGCGGACGTGAGTTTACTCTATCAACCACCACCAGGGAGCACTTGGAGCGGTTGAGAAGTAATCCAGCCTCCTCACTGACTTTTTCGTTTCGTTTCAACAGATCGGCCATTTCTTCCTCTGAGGATGCGAAAAGAGTATTGTCATCCGCATAACGTAAGTTTGATATTTTATTTCCCGCTACAAAGACACGACCATTCCAACCTTCTGTCGCCTTTCTTATTATCCATTCCCCATATATGTTGAATAAAATGGGTGACAGGACGCACCCTTGTCTTACACCCCTTCCTATTGTAAACGAATCGGGAACCATGTCGTCCACTCTCACAAAAGCTTAGTTGGTTGTATAAAGATTCGTGATAACACGCATTAGATACTTTGGCGTGCCCATCTCATCTAGAACCTGCCACAAATTATTCCAGACAACTTTATCGAAGGCTTTGATACAGTCCAAGGAAAGAATCAGCAAAGGATCATTGTATTCGTAGCATTTCTCTATAAGTTGTCTGATATTTATGTTTAGGCGGAATTGGATGTAGGTTTCAGCCTCTTTTGCAATATCAGCAGCATAAGTTTGCTGGCATGCGGAATCAGAGCGATGGTTCTATATTTCTCACATTGGCCTCTCGGTCCCTTTTTATGTAGCGGAAAATATAATGATGAGACAGAGGTCTGAACTTCTTGCAGGCCACTCCATTGAAGTTATTTCGTGATCTTGAAGATAGTTCCGAATAATATCAACTTGGTAAGGTGTGGTGTTACCGTGCATAAACAAAAGGTTTTTCACCCATGTTTGCCACAAATGATACATGTTCTAGAATGGGTGTGACATACCTCTGAACATTCAGGGTTTTGTTATTTACTATGATCAGATCATGGCGGGTCTACAAAGAAATACATCCCCACACCATTGCTGAACCTTCACCAAAACCCTAGCTAGGTTAAAAGTTGCACGGAGTATATCTCTCATTTTGAATCTGTACACTAGAGAACGTCGATCGTAATGAAGAAGAAACATTCTCGACTCATTTGTGAACATAACTCTCCCAATTAGCTTCTAACCAATGACTTGCTCCCTGGCAAAATTCTATCAGGCTCTTGGATGTACTGCAGATAGAGCAGATCCTCAAACTGCAACACGAAGCCTTAAACCAATTTCCCTGAGACGTTTTATTGTTTCAGTACTATCTCGCACTCTACTGTTCTGTCGAAGCTGCATTTGAACATTGAAATTTTCACAAGGAGCAAACGTTACTCGCAAAAATTGATAAACAACTACTGTTATCAATCTGTAGTGATTTCTTGTAGAATCAAGAATAAAAAAATTTTGCGCTATGTATTATTGTTATTATCATTATGATCTATACTATTGAAGTGTGAAGAAATGAGTTGGTATCCAGGAATGGAATTCCCATTACATGGATTTTTATGGTATTATGTATCTTGAAGAGTTCAACATGAACTATTGTTTAGGCGTTATGGGACCTTTGAAAGTAGCAATGTACCTTGGGGCAAATTACGTGAGGCCCTTGCTACAGGATAACACCTCGTAAAGAATGATGGGGCAACCATTTTGCGATTGTGCCATCTTCATCACAAATAACTTTGTATATACGTCGCTCTCTGATTTGCCTCACTTTTGTGGCCTCAGGATATCCTCAAATTTCATTTTCAATTTTCGTTCTCTTATCGATTTTCGAATCACAACCTAAGACATTTAATTTCAAAATATGGATTATAGAAAAGTACAAATAAAGCAACATTCGTTGAATGATATAACTAAATTTAGCTCGATTTTCCCATTACAGTGCCCTGAATTTTAAAAAGTATGCTCCATACCTCAGTTTATAAATGTCTCACTTCCTTCCGACCGGTTCTACAATGATTATCATCTCCCAAATGTACCGTTCAAATTTTCGTGCATATGTAACACTATTTCAATGAATTTTCTTATTATTTCAATCCGCATTTCGATTTTTTAAGATGCATCACCAATTTTGTTATCAACATCTGCGAAAACCGTCATATTCAAATTTTCTTGAAGATCTGGCAATTTTAAACTCTTCATTTCCAATTCGAAATTGAAGATGTATATAAATAGGAAAATAATGATTCTGTTCATTTTCATGGAATTTTGGATTAGGAAAATGCAGGTTAGTAAAATGTTCTTTTTTCTTTCACATTAGAAACAATTACATAAAAGTATGTGTTTCACATAAGAATATGTTGTCCACTTGCAGTTTTTTTGGAATGCAGCCGTTTTTATCGCAATGTATGTACACATTTTTTAACCATACGAACTACATAATTAGCCTTCTAATGATGCGCTTAGCAACAAAGAACTTTTCAATGTTTACCGGGCTTTACTAGTTTATCTCGTTATTTAGAAGCCATAAAGGTTTTCATAGAAATTATTTTGTTTTTTCGTCTTGAATAGTTCGCTATTATTCAAATAATGCTCTGCAGCTTTTTTCATTCATATACACTTCTCACAAAAATTGTCGCATCACCCTACTTTTACGACAAAACTATATAAACTTTTAGGGTCATTCAAGAGCCTCTTGGTAACTTTCAGAAGTGTAAAATGAGAAGATATCATTCAAAAGAGATGAGTTTATGATGGAAAATATCATCAATTTTTGAGTTAATGAAAAATTAAAAAATTCTACTATCTTCAAACATTTCTTCCTGGGTGTTAATTACTGCCAGTATACGTCTAGGAAGCCCCTCAAACAAATTTCGGATGTACTCTTCAGTCACTGAGTTCCAAATTTCAGGAGGCAGATTTTCTAGTTGTAGGAGTGTACAAGGCATCCTACGTTGCTGAATTTGCCACCCCATGTTGTCCCAAACATGTTCTATGGGATTAAAGTCGGTACTTCTGGCTGGCCATCCCAAAATATCAATTTCGGCATTTTGCAGAAATTCTGTAACTGCTCTAGCTGCATGAGGCCGAGCATTATCATGTATATAAATAAAGTTTTCGCCAATCAATGGGCCAAAAGGTACAACATGGGGTTCAAGAATTTCTGCGAAGTATCTGGGCCACAGTCATTCTTCCGTTATTCACTAGGACTAACTCAGTTCGACCATGGAAAGAAATGCCTCCCCACGCCATTACTGAGCCCCCTCCGAAGTTTTCTGTTTGCCGGATATTGCATTGCTGATACCGTTCCCCAGGTCGTCTATATACAGGCATGCGTCTATCATTTGATACTAGACAGAACCTGGACTCGTCGGAAAAGAGAACATTCGATCACTCTGGAATACCCCAATTTGCATGTTCCCTCGCAAAATGATGCCTTACAACTTGATGCTATCTGGTGGGACGCGGACCGGTAGAAGCCACCCTTGGACTGATATAGTCTTCTCTGAGCCTGTTCCTAACAGTTTGCAATGAAATATGCACATTTCTGGAAAGTCCAAGTTCATTTTGTAGCATTCTAGCCGTACAGTGCCGAACTCTTAGTGCAGTTAAACGAAGCCAACGATCATCAACTGGTTGTTATCCGATTTCTTCCCTGTCCGGCCCTTCTTCCATATTCCCCTGTTTCGTGGTACCGATTAATTGCTCTTGGAATAGTGCTTTGGTTAACATTCAACAAGTTGGCTTCAGCCTTTCTCTAGAAGTGTTACAATTCTTACCACTTCATTATTAGTCAAATGTCGTTCAGGACGTTCAGCAGCCATTACAATAAATTCAAAGATTCGAAAATCAACAAGAAACACAGAAAACTTGCATTAACTTAGCTTGAAAACTGAAGAGATATTGAATGAATACTGATAGTCAAATAAACTCATTCTTGTTTCAGACGTGTTTGAGATCATATGGAAAAAATGTTACTTCATAGACGAAATTTTTTTCCCCTCATATGTCCAAAAACATATGTTGACAAAGAAACTGTGATCGAGCTGCTTAACCGATTGTGAAATTCATAATACCAGGTGATGCGACAATTTTTGTGGTGTGTGTATTTAGTTGTACATAGTTGTGAACATATTCTCCGTATTGAACTTTGTGTTCCCATGTATAGAAACTTTCATCGGTTAAACCTCATGGAAGTAGATGCATTTCAGAATCATCTAGTGGGCGATGATCGCTGAGTGTTAAAATTTAACGCGGATGAATATTCATATATGGTATACCTTATCCAACTTTTCAGTATTATTTGATAAAATCGTGAAAAACAGAAAGTGTTGATTCAGCCTTAATTTTTTTCAATAAAGAGTTGTAGCTTTCATTCGAACGGATATTTCAATGACATGAATATATAAAAATTGAAAATAAAGCAGGTTTTAATTAAAATAATTATGTTTCAGATTCCCTACATTTTTATCCGTCATTAATCTGGCAACAGGTCGGATTAAGTATGGATTTAAAACGTAATAATAAAGTTTATTGTCCGCCTAATTTCAGAAATTTGGCTATCCACTAGCATAAAATTACTGGGAATGTTGCCAGCGTTTTGAAATCGAATTATTCCAGATATTTCGAGTTGGTGATCGAATTATCGTCGCTGAATGAACCGAAATAGATGGTTTCCATAATGATATTGGAATGTCACAAACGTTGCGATGGAGAAATCGTTGACGCCCTCTTTGATCAAACGATATCTCGAGTGTTTATTCACAATTTCGATTTGTCGCCAATAATATCTGAAGTGTAAGTTTTCACTGGGAAACGTCAATTCTATTTCTCTGTTTATGTCTCCGAATGATTTTTCCTTAGAAGATTCCTTAGAAATTTTGATTATCAGTTTTTATGATATTGCTACTCCCAGCAATAATTCAATTAATTTTAATCCTTGAAGTCACTTCACAAAACGCGCTTCCTCTACCGTGGACTTGTAGATTTCGTTGTATAAACATAAGTTTCGGTAACTTCTACTTAACACATGGATCAATAAGTCCCGAGACTAACAATGAAAACAACATTTTTTTCGCAAATTTTTTTTTATTCATCAATAATCACCCTTTAAGGTGATACAATGGTTCGAACGCTTTTCCAATTTTTCAATACCATGTTTATAAAAAAATTCATCTTTCGCTTCAGAATAAGCTTCAGTTTCAGCGATGACCTCCTCATTTGAGCCGAATCTTTTTCCCTGGAGCATTTTTTTAAGATCAGCAAAGGGCCAGTAGTCACTGGGTGCTAAATCTGGCGAGTATGGAGGGTGGGGAAGCAGATCAAAGCCAATTCGTTCAATTTTGCCATTGTTCTCATCGACTTGTGGCAGGGTGCATTGTCTTGATGAAAAAGGATTTTTTTTTCTCTGCATTTGCGGTCGTATTTTTGGGATTTCCTCCTTCAAACGCACCACTAAGTCAATATAATAATCACTGTTGATCGATTTACCTTTTTCGAGGTAGTCAATGAAAATCACGCCATGCGTATCCCAAAAAACTGACGCCATGACTTTGCCAGCTGACTGCTGCGTTTTCGGACGGCTTTCGCCAGCTGTTCGCCACTCAGATGACTGCCGCTTCGACTCTGGAGTGTAGTGATGTATCCATGTTTCGTCCATGGTCACGTAACGATGCAAGAAATTTTTTCGTTGCGAGTAAATAGCGATAAACAGCTTTCTGAATCATCGACTCGTTGCTGTTTTTGTTCCATCGAAAGCAATCGCGGCACCCACTTGGAAAAAACCTTTTTCATGCTCAATTTTTCATGAAGGATAGTAAATACACTTCCATATGATATCTGTGTCATCTCAGGAATCTCACGGAGCTTCACTTTACGATCTTTCATTATAATTTTTGTCACTTCACTCACATTTTCCGGTGTAACAGCTTCTACAGGTCTACCCGAGCGTTCCGCGTCATTTGTTTCGGTACTACCACGTTTAAACTCGGCAAACCACCGACAAATCGTTGCTTTTGATGGACAAGAGTCCGGGTAACATTTTTCAATCCATTGTTTCGCTTGCACGGTGTTTTTACCCATTAAAAAACAATGCTTTATCAGAACACGAAACTCGGTTTTTTCCATTTTTTAAACAACAAAACGATTTTACTCTAACCTCGATAAGTCAGCTGTTTCTGGTCCGATCGACTTAAAATTTTGACACGTTTCAATCAAAGGTTGATACTCTAGAAAGACGTGTTTACTGGTTTACTACGAGCGCCATCTCTGGGTTAGTCTCGGGACTTATTGATCCATGTGTTATACTTCAGTATCGTGTTGCGTTAGCCCTTATATATAATCGTGGAACACGTCCTTCTAGAATTTTATCGAGGATCTACGATTGGTGGTTATGTTTCCTCGATGATTTCATTTTATTTTTATTACAATATGCTAATTGTAGGAAATTTAACCGATATTGTTTTATATATAAGGGTTTAGCAGGTCCACACATTGTTTTCATCACCCCCTGGGGTACTCCTTCATTAATCTGAAAGGATTCACTCTTTACACGATCAACTGCCGCCTGAATCTTTCTTCTGAAGAGGAAGCTGCTAATCCAATCACGCAAATTTTCGGGAATACTGATCGCTTTTGAGTTGATTGATTGAAAAATGTGATTTTTTATATAATAATGCTCTTCAGGTTACATCTGTATTATTTTCGTCACCAATTTCCCTTATTGCGCTTCTCTGAGGTTTTTGCGACATTTTAACTCATATTCTGTCTGAAAAAAGTACTCTATTGTCCTATTCTTCGTTGACAAGTTATTATGGTTTTTATTCTTGTCCTTTCACAGATACTATTGTTGCGAATATTTATATCTGCTATTTTAAGTGACATAAAATTTGTGTTTTCAATTCCATTTTTCCTCATAACACATAATAAATTAAATAAATTCTTGAGTGAATTCTATTATCATTCTTCATTTTGTGAATCCAATCTGAGACGGAAACATATAAAGATAAACAATCATTTTCACCCTACCGGTATTCCAAAGTAATTAGTTTTTCACAGCTTTCTACGGTTATGCACTTCCGTATGAGGGAATTAAAATGGGTGCATATTTCGACGTCTCATATTTATTATTTCAGTAGATCGAATGTAAAGGCTACGCTTTAGAAACTCTGTCAAAGACGAAATCGAATCATACTTCAATCTATCTCTCTTTCATACGGCCGGAAAAGTTTTGATTGAATAGTAACTAAGTTCCTTTCATTTTGGGAGTAACTTTTACTAATAGAGGGGTGGTGAAAAAGTTGGCTCGTTTCTAAGTAAACCTGATAGTTTTTTGGTACACTTCTACTTATGATGCTGTATCGATAGATTTGCTACGTAAAGCTACTAGATTCAAATAATGGAGGATATTTCAGAAACTACGGCAATATATATATATATATATATATATATATATATATATATATATATATATATATATATATATATATATATATATATATATATATATATATATATAAAGTGATTAAGTTGATTTTTATTTGCAAACCCTTTCTTCAAAAATAAACAAATTTTTACTGGGAAATCGGGCTTAAGAGAACGAAAAGTGTTTGAGGTTAAAAACAATTAAAAAAAGGCAAGACAAACAATAACAGGCAATAACAATTAATATTTGAATATAACTGGTTGCAGCAGTCCATTGAAGGGTGTATTAAAATTATCAGATTATTGTAGACATTCATAAATCTGCCAACGTCAGCTCTTGAATTAACTGTCTTAGGTTCTTCTTGGATTTCAATCATTTCTGGAATGTTTCTTTTAAAGTCGTTGCATTCGGATGCAAGAACTCGTACATCAGCAAAATTACATTTATGTAGTTGTTCAATGCTATGTTTCGCTAGGACGGTACTTTCTTTATTAGATCTAACAGAGTAGTCGTATTGGTATATTCTTTTATGCAAGTGTTGTTCAGTATTACCGATATAGCACGCTCCACAGTCCTGACAATGAACCTTGTATATACTGTGTGTTTTGTTCTCATGCTTTCATGTTTTACAGTGGTGAAAAATTGTTTGCAGTAGTTGTTAGGTTTGTGTCCAATCTTGATATTGTAATTTTCTAAGCATTTATCAATTCGTTGTGACAGTCCAGGTGTATAAATGAGGCCGATGTGTATTTAAAATCTATTTTTTCTTTTTTCCTTTGTTCTGTATTGTATATTTCATGTATTCTTTTCTTTATGAGTGGTTCAAAAAAACTCGGTGAAAAAGCGTTTCTTTTCAGTATGTTCTTCAATTTCTTTATATTTTTTGTTCTAAATTTAGGGTGTGATAATTTGATGGCTCTATCAACCTATTGATAACACTTTGTTTGTATCGGTTTGGTACAATTGATTCAACATTTAGGTATCTACCACTCCATGTCGGTTTCTGAAACCAATTTGTATATATTTTCCTGTATCGTCGTGGATTAATTTTATGTCGAGGAAATTGATTGTTTTATCTTTTTCGATTTCATTGGTAAATTGAATTTTTTTGTGATATGAATTGAAGATTTTGGTTACTTCGTTTATTCTGTCGCGAGGAATACATGCTATACAGTGATCTACATACCGTTTGAAAAACTGCACTTTGAATGTCACCTTTGAAAGTATTTTACATTCCAGGTCTTCCAATACTAAATTTGCAATTGCTGCAGATATGAGTGAACCCATCGGTGTTCCAAAAATTTGCGTGATTATTTCAGAAAACAAAATATGTGGATTCCAGACAAAGTTTTGTTGCTTTAATAAATTTGTCTTTAGGTAGTTCAGTGAAATTTGTGAGATTTTGACATTTTTTACGGATGATATCTAAGACTAATGTACAAGGAATATTTGTAAATAAGGAAATTACGTCTAATAAGATAATAAGATAAACAAATATCAACATTTTTAGCCATATTTCATGTTTCAATTCCTCTGTAGTTCGAGTTCATTGGCATGTAAAAGTCAACGTGTTAGAATACAACCTGTAGAACCATATTCATCTCTTTCACGATTACAAAATATACAATTTTTCCACATCACGTCTTCCATATTATTTCTAGGAGGAAAAGATATCTCTGTAAAAAAATACAATTTCAATTATATTCCAGCGGTGTTTCTTTGGTATCTGCCCCACGCGAGAACGTTAAACGCAATAAAATATATCTAGATTACAGTTCGGCGAGAGTAATGTTATGGGCGTATAAAACGCAGAGGAAACGCGTTTATTCCTCGAAATAAATGGAAACTATTGCTACTGGTTATGTTCATTTAATTCGTATTCGGGGTTTCACTTGCTTTCGGGGAATTTAAAGGACTTTCTGAACGTATTGGGCTCTCGTTTTTGATTCAAATAGACGTTTGGGCAGTTGGATATTATAGTGTGGAAATTGAAATCATGATAATTTTTTCGATTGGAACGATACGAGATTAGTATGACTAATTTTTGTATCGTATCACACAGGTTCTGGCAAATACAGAAAATAGGAAATATGAGCTAGTCAATTTATGTGTTTGATGAGCATTATTCATCAGAAAATAATGCTTGATCGTTACCCATTGATTTCTATCGAATCCATAAGGTCTTTTTCTGCAAAATAATGTTCTAATTCTATTCATTCATTCGACTGATATGAATACATGATAATTTTTGTACTCCGTCTTCTGCGAACAGAATTATTGTGACAAGCCTTTTTGGGATCACGCTACAATTTTCCAAAATTTCATGGCGATCAGATGAGTGGCGTAGCACCGCATGAAGAACAACTCTACATATTTGCTCTCATATAAATATGGATAACCTGCAAGACGTCCGATGAAAATACCGAAACCCATTATTAAGAACGCTTGATTTTAGGGATATATATCGACATATCGACATATCTCTGGAAATGTCTTTTAATTATCTATTTAAACATAGTAACATTTAATATCACACAGCAAGTCCGAACACGAAGAAAGTTTTTATTGCAACAAAAATTTGCAGCCCTCTCTATGTCAAGAAAGACTGATTCTACAGGAAGAAGTTCAGACACGTCCATTTTTTATTGGAGGGAGATCAACTTCTGAGTTAGTTCGGAGCATGTGGAATCAACCCTACCTTCAGCAGCTCCTAAATTGACATTCATTGTTGGGAAAGTGGGTCGAGTGACATCTCTTTGGAATGGTCTTCTAATTTTTTTGTTCGGAACTTTCATCTTTATGAACGTTGTATATTATACAAATAGTCCAAACACAACAGAAGTTTGTTCTCCAACAAAAAATTTTTCCCATCCGACATTCATTCAATGATACAATTCTAAGTGACGATTATAGTCCTCAGCACTTCCAAGTTTTTGATTCTCAAGAAAATGAAATTTGAGGCATTGCTAAACATCAGTGTTCTGTAGGGAAAGCACAATTGTTTTTATCACGATAAATCTGTTTCACATTTGTCTTTCATTTTCTCATTTCTTTCAATCATTGTTGTCGTTTGTTAGACCAACGTTGAAAATGGTTTGCTCACCTGATGAGTGGGTCGAATTTGGAATTTGGATGCATGACTTCTTCTTGTCCAGTGCGTCTGCGCTCATATGAGCTGATATGAGTGCATATGATCGTTTATGTTCATGAAGATTCAGCGTCTATCTGTTTCATATTTCGCATTCGATATATAGAGGCATAATATCTTGAATCTAATACTACTTAGTGCACAATTCTCGAGTGTAATTGTAATTGTTGTTTCACTGTTGCTGTCCACTCCAAATTCCAAATTGAAAGGGAAAGCAATTGAACATGAGTGGGTACACTCTTATGTATTCGATTCTGTTATCAACTAGATTCGAATGTTGCTTTGTTACCGCTATTATTGTTAACAAAATAATTGCCCACGTATTTTGCCTTGTTATAAATGAGATAAAAAACACAAGATTTAACTTTAATCTACACCTTATTTGAAAAAATTCGACGACGTTTCGCTGACACAGCAGCTCTATCATGAATGATAAACAGAATGAAGAGTATGGTATTATAAACAAATCGTAGAACAAGTTGGATGAATAACAGGAAAATCCACACCGAGCCATTGTACAGTTAGTATGAAAGGTAATAAAAACTAATTAAACAAGTTAAGTGGGGGTGAATAATTCACATCTACCTGCTCATTCAAAAATTAATTTTTTGGACTTGAAAATCACTAAACAAAATAATAATCATGTTTTTCGGTCTTTCGTAAACCAACACATACTGATACAATTATACATAACTACTCATTATATCCAATTCAACACAAAGTTGCAGCTTTAAACAGCATGGTACATCGGTTACTCAATTTACCTATATCAGTAGAAGATTATAATAAAGAGTTAAACATCATCAAACAGATAGCCATTAATAATTCATATAATCCGGATATGATAGATGTAATCATTCGTAAAAACTGTATCAGAAAGCAATAAATGAAGTATATCCTATTCATAAAGACTATAAAATATTCAACAGTTTAACATTCTGCGGTTCTGCAAGTACAAATATTAAATCCTTTCTCGTCAAACAAAATCTTAATATAACTTTCAAAACTTCTAATAACTTAGGTAAACATATTAAAATAATAAATCTCGTGTTGAAAAATCAAGTAAATCAGGAATCTATAAACTCAATTGCGGTTCTTGTGATAAAATTCATATCGGTAGGACCTATAGGAGTTTTGGCATAAGAACATCCGAACATAAACGTAGCTTCGATAAAAATAATTTTGATTCAAATTATTCAAACCACCTAATAAAAGAAAACCATTCATTCAATAAAAACTTTGACAAATTACATATAAAATCAAAAAGTTCAAAATTAGATCTCCTAGAAGCATTAGAAATAAATAGATACAAACATTCGGACAAGCTTTTGAATGAGCAGGTAGATGTGAATTATTCACCCCTAAATAACTTGTTTAATTAGTTTTTATAACCTTTCATACTAACTGTACAATGGCTCGGTGTGGATTTTCCTGTTATTCATCCAACTTGTTCTACGATTTGTTTATAATACCATACTCTTCATTCTGTTTGTCATTCTTGATAAAGCTGCTGTGTCAGCGAAACGTCGTCGAATTTTTTCAAATAAAGTGTAGATTACAGTTAAACCTTGTGTTTTTTATCTCATTTATATCATGGATCTACATCAAGTAACGGCCTCCACAATTCAAATTTTGCCTTGTTGTTTATGCAGCAACTGACAATGAAATCGAGCTAGTTTCTAGACATAATGAATGGAACATGTCTTAAAATTTTTTTTGTTTTCATTGATTACGTTATTGACAATACGATATTACGAGCAATGAAGAACTGCTACTATACGCACCAAAAAAAAGTTATCACGACGATGAAGAAATGTCAAGTGATACTGTACAATTTTAATTACAAAATAACTTCGGGAAAATGTTAGGTGAATTGAAACTGCCATTTGAAAGTATAACCTAAAAAACAAAGGAATCACTATAAGTCTAGGTTTCTCGCACATCCCAATATTAATTACTTAGTTGAATGTCTATTTTGCTATTGTGGTTTCAGAAATAATTAAATCTCAACGGGAGTATGTATTGTAAATTATAATCTCAACTTCAGGAAACAAATATTTGACAGAAAAGTAAGATAAATGGCAAAAATAACTAAAATCGTTACTGAATAATTTTTTGAATGGAATAATCTTCAGTTGGCTCTTATGTCTATAGGATAACATAGTATCAGACTATTTTATAGTTTCCCAGCGCAGAAGCGGAAAAGTTTAGTTTTTTGCACTAAAAGGGGCTAAATAGTAAGATCAATATCAAACATACCTAAAAATCATCACAAAATTAATTTTATGAAGAAAAATCTTTAGTGGGATATTGTTTGTAGGATATTATAATATTGAATTTTTTTCATTGTTAACCGCACCCACACGCCCAGAAAATTGAATTTTCCGCTCCAAAAGGCAAATGTACTCGTTTTTTGCTTGTTTGGGGGTGTCGCACCATCAGGAAAAATCTGAAAAAATTCGGACAGTTACTCTCTAACATCAGAAATCATACGCCGTAGATACTAGACCGACATCCATTAAGTCTAGAGAAAAATATTTGAAAAACAATTTTTTTTGGGCCCTTGAGTAGGCCCAATCACTTCGAGAAGTTTCTACATATTTTGTCAGATTGGTTAACAGTGTTCATGAATCAGATTCTTCAATCCTCTGTAGCACAAGAAAAAAAAATTAAAATAGTAGTATATATATTCTTCTGAAAAGAGAGGATTTACGAAAATTTGAATAATTGTATTTACAATAAATGCTTATATCTAGAATTCTGTTGTGTGTCTGAAAAAACACAAATGTGAACTCAGGAAATGTAACAGGGGAACCATATCATCTTGCGTATGATTCAATAAACGAGTGAAAAAGCATGAGGAAACAACTCGTTTCCCTGTCGCTATTGCACTAGCAATAGCTTGTCTGTTTATGTTGTATTAGTGTCGTGTGTACATAAAGAGTACCAAAGATTTTTCTACTTAGCAGCTTCATTCTCTCATCCTCATCTTGCACTCTATGATTTCCAGACGAAGACAAGGGTGAAAGGAAGGGGGTTTGGGACATGAATCTGTAACAATGGAAAAAGAAAACCAGCAGAAAAATATTTCAACAATCATACCTGACTTTTATTTGTCTAAACTCACTTGAATGTAAGATAAGATTTTACATAGCAAGCAAGGCCATAAAAAGGACTAAGGAGGTAATCAAAAATTACTTAACCTACGATATTTCCTCTTTCGCGGAGTGTTCTTTCGTCGCAGTATGAGTCTCCTGAAACATAATCACTTCCATGTTCTTGCTTGCCAATTTTGAAGTATAATCGCAAAATCCCTTCAATATTCAAACTCAACAAAACAATTCCCTCTCTGTTTGACCGAGAGAGCCCCGATGGCCAGGTTCGGTCTTCCAAGTGATGTCGATTATGATCTATAGATGTTCTAGAATCATTATGGAACCAATAATTTGGGTTGACATCGCCCATATATTATTTTTTCGTGGATACTGTTTAATTTAAAGAAAAATTTCCGAAAAAAATTTTACAGTCGTTCTAAAAATATGACATATGTCGTTTCTATGAGAAAATAGTCGGATTGTTTCTAGAGTAGGTTCCTGCATGCCTTGACAATTCGTTCCTCTTGTTTTTACGTTCGGAAGTGCGAGTTCTTGACATAGTAATTGGGAAAATTTTCTTCGCCTTTATCTTTACACCATTCAGGGGGACCATCGTTTAGTAGCTCCAACACAAGAATACTCTCGCGTCATCTTGTCCTCAGTATCCCTAGCACCTTTGGTGGTATTGTAGTGCAAATTGATGATTGGTTTCTCTTCTGGATGTCGAAGGCTCTTTCTGCATCGTTAAACTGCGTTGATAATAAAATGCCTTCTTTTTTTTTGGAACATGAGAACCGAGGTTCATTTAATCGGTGAAGCCAAATACCGAGTACTATTTTCGCCTAAAATTTCAAAGAAATTCTTGTGGAATCTCCCGCTTATTCGCTCGCAGCGTTCTAGTTATCGTCATTTTTTTCGAAAAGTTCTTCTGCTAGTGGAACTGAAGTAAAGAAAGTATCAGTAGAACTCCTCTTCATGTTCCAAAGTAAGGCTCAACCATGTCTATACTTGATACAACGAAAAGAGAGAGTGTAAACAAAACAAACGCACGAGGCCTGAACGTGATGTCACACAGGGTTGAATCAAGGGACTGGCTTCCATTTGATCACGAAATTGAACTCTGAATTAAGTAATGGACATCAATGATGTAGAATTTCATTCTAAAATGAAGTATTCACGCAATAGTTTCGGATATGACTGATTGAATTATCATAAAAAACAGGCAATGTAATACGCAAATGATGTTGTAGGTATATTGGTGATGCCGATTATGAACTATAGATGTTCTAGAATCATAATGAACCCTATAATTTGGGTTGACATCTCCCATATATTATTTCTTCGTTCTTCTTGTTTAATTTGAAGAAAAATTTGCGAAAAAATTTTGACAGTCGTTTTAAAAATATGACAGATATATATATTAAATAAGTATTGAAAAATGTTAGCCTAAAGAAATGAAAATACACGCGTTTCTGGAAAAATCTATATTTTTTTATTCTACTGAAAAAAAAAACAGACTCTCGTCTGGTGTCTCAAACCAGAGCATTTCGGAAATTTATAGCGTATTCGTTTTTCCGTCCATACGGACCAGTGCCCTGTTTGATCTTGCCTGATTGCCACAGGGGGAATATGTTGCGCTGGACCTTTGTGTTGTTTTGCTTGAATTTCTTTCTCGATAGATTCGATGGTACACCAAGCTTATATAAAATTGTTGCAACTTCAAGCCGAAAATCAGCCGAGTTCAAATGTTTATCTTGCAAACCCTTTGCATTATGAATTCTTTTGCATGCGTTTGCCATGCCCAAATCGAAAATTCTCAAATTTCATCAAAATAGTCTAAATAGAAAAAAAGTTACAGGGGTGGCCCCCATTTCAGTTACACCCGGTAGTCATTCGTTCTTATTTATAGTTGTATTTTTATAAGGATCTGCTTTTATAATTCCTGAATAGGTTTTCGAATCACCATCGCCGATGTAGTTTGCATATACAACTCCATATTTTATTTCAGACGGCTGAATCATTTCGAGCATCGCATCCAACTCCATTTGTCTAGAAGATCCTTTGTGATTATCACTTCACTCATCTTCATGTGATTCATACCATTCCGCGAACTCAGTTAATTATTTCATTTTTCTAGTACTCATATTGCTCGCAATATGCACTTTTACATCAAGAATCTTTCCAGTAAAATAGCCAGTTATAGAAAAAACTCCAAATGACGATGTATATCCACGTTTCTGCCAGGTTCCATCTCCTGACACAGTTTGATCACTAGTATTTTCATTTTCAATTGTTGTCATTGCTTGTTTTTCTTCATTTACAGCTTTTTTCATCAAGGCTTCAGTGACGGTTTTACTACAATCTAACACGTGATTCAGTAATATTTTATACGTACTTTTATCTTAAAAAGCCGGCATGTCCATCAGGACACAAAACTTGCACAATCCTTCGTATCCTATTCGTAGTCTTCTCATCACAAAAATGAAGAGTCTATTTATTTCATAAGAATTTCCACAATTATCACATGTAACTGCAATTTAGAATCCCAGCTCACGTGTACTTGCTGTTTGAAACCTTACATTTCCATCACATTTTTTACACTCAACAAGAGTAGAAATTGCAGTGAATACCGTAATGAAATTTATTATTCTAAATTGAGTATTGCTATTTTCGGTTACATCTTCTTCAGTGGTTTGTTTTAATTTTAGAACATGTACTTTGGACGGTTTCATCACGTTCTGCTGCTTTCGGGTTGAATACAGTTTTTCTTTCACTGAACGCGACTTACCAATATTTTTAGAATTCCGAAGTTCTCTTGAAACTCTTTAGAATCACGCTACATTAAAAATTACTTGAAAAATAATTTATTCTAACACACAACTATTCACTGGTTAGTGCAACTACCCGAAACATACTGGCAACAAACAAATAATTTTCACCACTAATTATACCTGAAAATTGTAAATATATACAGGGTGCTTCAACGAAAACTGAACAGAGGCTATATCTACCAATATATTCATTTCTGATTAAAACGCAAAAACATGTCAATTTTTGTTTCAAGGGGGACATCTTTTGGGGTACGATACTTGCCTGAAATATCAACCCCCTAAGCGGGGGTTGCAATCCTTGAACATTTTGAATAGGAAGATGGGTCAGTGATGACTCAAAGATAGGTGGTATCTTTGTCTACATTGCCTTGGCCCAATTTCCATTTTAATTGCAAACTGCAATTAAAAACCCCGCTTAGGGGTTGATATTTGAGGCAAGTTTTGTACCCCAAAAGATGTCCTCCTTGAAACAAGAATCGACCTGTTTTTGCATTTTGATCAAAAATGAATATCTTGGTAGATATAGCCTCTGTTTAGTTTTCGTTTAAGCACCCTGTATAGTTGGATGTTTAGGTATTTAAGTACATCGAAGTTGTGAGTCAATCCTGACAATAGAAGACGAAAACCGGTCGCTTGTAGCTGCTGCTAGCTACCTGCTCTCGAACGTTTCGGAGCGCCCGAGAACCCTTTGCCAATTATGGAAAAGTATTCCTCGCTTCAAATTTTCAGAGATTATTATTTCTAAGATATTATAATTTAAGGAAATGAAAAAAAAACTATTTTTTGAAAATTCTGACTACGCCTAACAGGACAATCATCAACTCATTAACGGTTTCTCAATCTTTGAAGCAAAAAGCGTCAGAGATGCGAAATATGCGACAACAATTTTGCTGTATCCATTCGTGACCTGGGTTGTGATAATTTCAGCTTAAGCTTGATCATTTCACATGAAATATAACGTCCTTATGTGCTTCGCATACAGTAAAGAATAAAGGAAAACTATCGTCCAAAGATCTTCTTATACTCGTGTTTCCTTTGAAAAGGCATGGAATTCACAAACTCGTGCGTTACTATTTTAATTAGACTTGTAACTTTAGTCGTGCTCGAGGAACACGATCAGGTGAAATAGGCTGTACGTATTATTCTTCGGAGATGATTGTATCTTTGGGACGAATCCAAAGTTAGTTTCGTTTCGATTTTTCTACAAAAAAAAAACTGAATCCAAGAAAAAAATTATTCATTTATTATCAACACTTATATTTTGAATAATACTTGAGGATTTATTAAATGAAACAAAAGATCTTTCAGTTGAAGAACTAGAGATTTGATAAGCCAGGGTCTAGAAATTAATTGAGTGCTTCACTTTTATTGACAACAATTGATTTTTATAAACTAAAACTTAATATCTTAGCATCAAAATCAATTTAATTTGCAGACAAAAACGAACAACATTCATTTTCGTATCGTTATGGGGGAGAATTATTTTTCTCCATCTGTTGATCCGTTAATCAGGTCTGCATTTTCTGTTCTCACAGGTAATATTCATTTACCGACATGATGCGCTTTAAATTTGTTATTGCAAGTTCGACTTTGTCTGGTAAGGCACAAGATGGTCTTGATGATTCTTAATAAAAACGAAATTGCAGTATTTGATAGAACCAAGTTAAACATTCTGTTTTGACTTGATTCTCATAAGCATTGACGAACCAGGTCAACTTTGGAGCGCTGTAACAGTGTTTTAAATTAATGAAATTAAAAAAATCAAAGAGAAGAAAAGACCATCTACAAGATTGGTCAGAGAATTTTTTGTTAAATGTATAAAAGTTATAGAGCAAAAAAGAAAATTTCTCACTTTTTTGCTCACTACTTCTTCATTTTTGAATTAAGGGCAAACATACTTTTAGACAGAGCAATTTGCTACAAATTATGTTTCTACAAATTTTCTGTAGGAGGTATAGTTTCCGAGATATCGTGAAAAATGTGTTTGCACCACTTTTTATAAGATTGCGGCCAAGGGCCAAGGGCGGCAACCCCACAAACTCGGAGTTAAGTTTCTGTTGACCCCCTCTACATGTCCCAAAAATAATATTTGAATTTTTAAATAATTAAATTGTATTATTTCAATGGACTTATAAGTATTCTGCTCCAAATAATATGAACACAGTTGTAAGCTCATAGTACAAACCATATGTAAATTACCTTAGAGCACATAACTATAATCAAAACTGTCTATTGATGGACAATCTTTTCTAATACCATATATCTTCGTTTACAGGTTGCCGGTTCAATTATTGGTAAGGGTGGATCAAACATAACGAAGCTGAGGAGTCAGGTCAGTATAAACCAGGAAATACGACATTATTCATCATTGATTGCATAATTAAAATGTTCACTGACCCTTGTAACCTAGAACGTGATTTTAAGACCATTGCAATGCAACTATTAACAGTAATATTCATATCAAGATGCTGGGTATAATACTCCCCAAGAAGACTGAGGGTGCCCGTATAATTTAACCCCTTTTGTTCGCAACAATATCGTTGCTGGATTCATCAGATGGTCAGAATTCCGTTATACCTTCCCAGTTCCTTGCAAGGGTCAAACATAACAAGGTCGCAATATGTTCATAAACTGGGGTAAGATAATTGCCGCTCTGTGCCATTATTTCGTTGTTGATTTTCAGGCAAATACCCTTGGGCGCTATTGTAATAGCCTAATAGGCATAACATGATTGCCAAGCATATTTGCTACTTTTATCCGGACGATATTCAACACAAAATTCATTCTTCACGAAAGTTTATATATTTCCAAGATCAGAAGTTTCGAGAGGGTTGAGTACATACCCGAAATGCGTTATTCAATTCCAATTCATTAAAATTATCGAAGGGTTAAAGCCAACTGAAGTGAATTAAAGTTTGAGGATATTCCAAAATTAGAAGTTCATCGCCGTCACGTCGCTTAATGTCAATTTAGTTCATGTAGAATCCAACGTGGATTGCAGTTATGTGTGTTTAACACTGTTTTATCAGTATGTAAGGCTCAGCAGTTGTTGTAATTAGGGAATATTTTGATATTTCGGACTTTCATGAATCAATTGCACGGTCCATTGGAATATTTTTTTTGTCGAACTGTTTCATTAAATTATGAAGCAAACTTATGTTTTTTAATGAGAAACTGAAGGAGTTTTTGAGATAGGTGAATCGTTTTGCTTTCTAAAAATAGGTAATCAAATTTTCAGAAAAATAACTCCTTTATTGACAATTCCATTCGACGTACTTGAAAGATATTCGCAATTCCGTCAGCAGGGGTTGAATAAAACATAACATTCATTCAATTTTATCTTCAAAACAGTCCATCTTTAGAATCTTCAAAAACGTGATGATGTTTTTCTTTATCACATTTATTATTTATTAGTTAGTGTCATTAATTCCATATCCAGCATTTTTCAATTCAGAATTCAAATAGTTCCACAAGATTGAATAGTTTTGGTGGTAATTAGTGGAAGCTCTTTATTCTAAATGATAAACCATATTATTTTGGACACAACATTGATCAGATATACACACAAACAAATTTATATTGGAAATTTCGAAAGATTGTTAGAATTGATCTTTTTAGAGATATTTCAATTGAAAGAAGAAATAAATTAGGGTTTATTTTAAGGAAGAAACAAATAAAAAAAAATAAGATACTCTTTCCGCATGTAGTAAAAAAATTGAAAATTGTTTTCTCACGGAGTAGGTGTCTTTTTCTCGTCCTCAATAGCTTGTATTACCTCTTCTTGTCCTAATATAAGCCTGAATCCGTCTAGGCATGCTTTGGATTAGGTTTTCGATCTCATCTAGGGTGATATTCTGCCACTCTTCTGTGGCGGCTTGGATGAGCTGTTGTGGGGTTCTTGGATTATCCTGGCGCGATCTAATTTTCCTCTTGAGATTATCCCATAAATGTTCAATAGGACTCAGCCCAAAATAGCGATTCCCTTTGTTCCAAGATAATGTCACCCGAGGTTGCTGGTATGCGGAGGAGCATTATCTTGCATAAAAGTAAAATTCTCACCGTTGGCACCTCGCCAGAGTCTCAGTATGGTGTCCAGTACTAGATCCACGCAATTTCTATCCGTTACACTTGCAGGAAACGAAATCAAATCTCCCAGTATAATGCCACCCCAGAACAGCACACTGCCTCCTTGGTATTTCGGAATTTGTCTTGCTGCTCGGAGTCTAGCTTGTCTTCCACGACCTCTTAAAACCTGAATCCGGCGGTCATCGAATGGAACACCAATTCCGGTCCCATCCGAAAATAGAACATTTCGCAAATTCTCAATATTTCAATTTTGGTGCTCAATACACCACTCAAGTCTGGTTAATTTTTTGTTGCCTAGTTAGATCTGGAACTCTTGAGGATCTTCTGCTGTATAAACCCCTTAAACGAATCTTTGACGAATCGTTTCGACTGATACACTGATGCCTGGTTCTTCCAGAAATTGCCTTTGGAGTATGGGGTGCGATGCACTAGGGTCTCTTCTGGCTATTTAGCCAAAAACCGGTCTGGTTCTTCAGAAGTGGTCTCCCTATGACTTCTTTTAGGCCTATTGTGCATCCTCTGGGGTGATAATCTGCCACTCTTCTGTGGCGGCTTGGATGAGCTATTGTGGGGTTCTTGGATTATCCTGGCTCGATCTAATTTTCCTCTGGAGATTATCCCATAAATGTTCGATATGATTTAGGTCTGGAGAGCAAGCTAACCACTCCAAATTAGCGATTCCCTCTGTTTCAAGATAATGTCGCGCGAGGTTTCTGGTATGCGGAGGATCATTATCTTGCATAAAAGTGCGTTGATACCTCACCAGAGTCTTACCGGGCTCCAGCACTAGATCCACGTAATTTCTAGCCGTCACTCGCAGGAAACGAAATTAAATTTGTTTTGCCTCTCAGCATAATGCCACCCCAAAACATCACACAGTCCCCATGGTACTTCGGAATTGGTCTTGCTGCTCGAAGTCTACCTTGTCTTCCACGACCCCTTAAAACCCGAATCCGGCGGTTATCTGATCGAACAACAATTCTGGTCTCATTCGAAAATAGAACATTTCGGCAATTCCAATTTTGGTGCTCGATACACCAATAAAGTCTGTTAATTTTTTGTTGTCTGATTAGCTTTGGAACTCTCTGCTGCATAAACCCCTTGAACAAAGTCTTTGACGTATAGTTTTGACATGATACGTCACTGATATGATATGATGAGACTCACACTCATGCCTGTTGCTTCCAGAAATTGCCTTTTAAGTATGGGGTGCGACGCACTAGGGTCTAGTGATCTTCCTACGACTTCTTCTAGGCCTATGTTGCAGAGATTGTAGCTCCACGTATCAGGCGTAGGTTTTTGATATCACCCCCTCTGATACCCCCATTGTGGCCGCTATATTCCCCTCTGTCACCTCTTCTTTAACGAGAGCAATTATTCGATCCCTCCTCTCATCGGACAAACCAACGTAAAGCATCTTCTATTATGATTATAGGATTTTTAAAATTTTGAAATTCACAGTTTCAAATCTCAGTGACGACTGAGTACAATATCCCGAACATGTGGTGATAATTCAACATTTGTCATCATACTATCCAGTTTTTTTACAACAAAAAACTTCATTCTTCACAAGTAGTCAAAGATCCATGGTTAAGAACAATCAATAATGTGAAATACTTAGTGATTCCATATAAATTTGGTTGTTTGTATATGTTACAAAAGGAACAGAAATTCTCTCCATTTGTATTATAACCACTTAAAGTTTTTTATTCAGCGGGCATTATTTAGGACAGTCTTTGATATAAGTACCAAGGTTCACATCAAAATATTCATTAGTGTTTGAGATCCCCTTCGATTTGTACGCTCCTAGATGTGAATTTTCAGACTTTATAATGTCTGCATCTTTAGAGCAAAGAATTTGCATCAAATTTTTGCTGCTGAATCATTGATAATGAAGCAGAAAGCTTCATTATGTCGAAACAAAAGTTGACAAGTGGTATAAAAAATTCCAAAAAAGTCGAGACGTGTAGAAAACGAAAAACGTCCGGTTCGACTATCAACGTCGACTGGCTGGCTCGACAAGTCTTGGTTTTTGTACCACGATAATGCTCCGTCTCACACTGCATTGACCATTTCGCCAAAAACTCGACCCATATTGTTCCGCAGCCGCCGTATTCGCCTAATTTGGGACCGTGTGACTTTTGGTTACCCAGCAAACTCGTAAGACCGCTGCGAGGACACAGTTTTGAGTCAATAGAAGGGATACAAGTGGAAGGCCATCGCGGGAATCGACTTTAACAACTGTTTTGAAGATTTGAAAATCCGTAGGCATAAGTGCATTGCATCTGGAAGGGAATACTTTGAAGGCCATGAAATTGATTTGGAAGAAAAATGAAGATTTTTCAAAATAAATGCTGAATCACCTTACTTTTTGTACACAGTAGTACATATACAATGGGTGCCCTTCCGTAGGATGTTGAATATCCCCTCCCTGAAGGAGCTGGTTTTTCGATCCATTCTTCAATATTATCGTGAACCAGGCCACATAGTACAATCTAGACAGAAAATCAATTCCTTCAGAGAGAGATACTTAACCATATATATATATATATATATATATATATATATATATATATATATATATATATATATATATATATATATATATACATGTTATGACATAAGTTTTCCTCATAACTCAAAAACCGTTCGACGAAAAAATATTTCGAATTCCTGTATTGTATTCAAAAATATTTCTCCTAATATTTCAATAGGATTGAGTTATTGTCATGTGCTAAATTCCCGGAAAATCCAGAATTCTTGAACACTCCGACAACAAAAAAACGAACGCTTAAATTGGTTTTCACTTATGAGTTTTTGTTTTTCTTGAAAATCGAGCTTAAAAGTGGGGGTAATTTTCTTCTATCTGCAGTATTTCATAGTGTTACTTCGCCGAATTTCTTCCACTTTGTGCTCTCCTCTCAAGTGGTTATATTCAGTCAGATGGATTTTTAAAGAAATTTTACTGAAATGACCTTTGTAACTTTTGAATGTATACATTTGTTGTTACAATTGAATTTCTGCTATATTAGATCTCCAGGAATTTCTTTAGGAATAACGCCTTGCGCTGATCCGATATATATATATATATATATATATATATATATATATATATATATATATATATATATAGAAGATATATATAGAAAAAGCCTTCAGTAATTACTGAAAATATATCTAAGAAGCCCTTGGGGAATCAAATATGTGTAACTTCGAAAATAATTTCTGAATCGACTCGAATATATAACCATTTTTGAGTAATAATTAATTTAATTCAAATAAAAGCAACCTCACTGTGTTAGCATTTTAACTGTGGATAACGAAGAAGGGAAATTTTCATCTTTCAATATCTTTTTGATAGATTTTCAGTCCAGGTAAAGCTAAGTTAAGCTCAGTTTACATTTGGTGTCGCCGTGGACAATCAATTTGCAATGAAAAGAACACGAAAAAACAAAGAAAACACTGCTACAATCCGACAATCACTTGATCAAAATATCCGTTATGATATCAGAAGAGATACTTACTCTAAATTTGAAAAATATAATAGAATCATTCGAAATTTTGTGATAATAACCTTAGAAAACAACCACCATTTCGAAAAGTTTTCTCAATTAATTTGATCTTTGATGCTAGAATTTCTCTCAGACTCTCTAAACTTCATGCTCATCTTGAACAGAAAATTCAATACATTTGAATAGTTAGTTCTTGAAATGCATAAATGCAGTGCGTTTTTCTCTTTGAAAAATATTTGAGGGAAAGATGAAAGAAAAAAATATTCTAACATTTTTCCTTGAATTTTCAAAGTAACTACATTTTTTAGCAACTTTATCGAATGAAATAATAGGTTATGTCATGAGGGAAATAGCCGGAATTATTTCGAAATTTCCTTGGAAAACGAAATTTTCTTGATATTTGATTTGTTTTTAGATATTCTACAATGCCACGTTCAAAAAATGTCATGGTTCTCCTGATTGGTATAAACATTTAGCTTCGGCTCCTTCAGTTCAATAGTAGAATCTATAATTCTGAATTGAATTTTAATAATTTGAAATTATCCTTAGCTATTTTCACAAGAAAGTGGCCAAAGTTTTTAAAGATTCTAAGGTTTTCAGATGATTCAAACTATGTAATCAATATGTTTAATATTTGTTGCACTATTTCTGGTCATCCTGGGTAGTATTTTCACGACTCGTGACATAAATAAAACGAACCGGAAATGATCAAATATTTATCCAAGAGAATGGTATTCAAAATTACCACCCTTTATAGCGCACAAATTTAATCAAACTGTCCTGGAATTTTGTATCTCATAAATCATTCTTTATCATTGTGAAGATTCGCATTGAGAAAGATTTAACTACTTTTCACAGAATCTTTATGACATCGATAAGTTCCAATCAGAATGAATCGACAGTTCATTATTTATTAATTAATTAATGTGTTTTTTCGTCGACGTTGAACTTCCAAGCCAATATCATCTTGTACATTAATTAATGCGAATAATTGAAGAGCCCTCAAAAGAGTTTGTATTTATGAACTCTTTCATATTGGAAAATTGTCATCGTAGAATTCATTTTGATAACCAATAAATGGCAAGCGGTCGATCTCATCCCAGTTTATGAACTTTCGCTTCAAATTTACCAATTCCGTCATTTGTCAGTGCTCGCTTTGACTAGTCTAGGCGTCCCTAATAACACATAACAAATTGTGATTTGATTCATCAAATTTGTTAACTTTTCGAATAATCTGCGAAAAGACGAGAGCAACAGGTTGCTAATTCAACTTGCAATTTAACGGATAATTTAGTGTGCTTTTCTTCCTAGGTCACAGTTTGAAAAAGATTGTATCGTTAGAAACCTATTCTATTCCATTTTAGTGAAAAGATCATGATAATGGAGAGTCAGCTCCATTTTCTACAGTTGCAGCAGTTTTAAATCAATCCTGGTGTAGTTCGCGTGACGTACGTGAAGTGCCATTCCATGAGAATACTTGTTTTATAACCGTAGATTGTATTGTAGAGATATCAAACGCTAGCCAATTGTATTTTGTTAACGAAAATTCAATTTTCTTCAAAATTAAAGAGGAGACATATTGTCTACTCCCTTTTTGATCATTAAGGGGTTATATACAGTTAGAAAGCAGGAATAAAGCGAATTTTCCAGAATTTTTCTGAGAAAACTTTTAAATTTATTGATCCTTAAATTCGTAGACATATTATGGTATCTTTTAACTGTATTTTAAAACTTTGTATTAGTAAAAATATTCATTTGGTGCTACAGCTTATCTCCGGGAACTATTCTCAAAAAGACATTTTGACGTGACCACTATATCTCTGGAATTAAAAATCCAAACAGATTTCGTTAGTGCAATATTAAATCTAGTAATTAATCGAAGGAATAAGCAAAATAAAATTTTTTTACAAAATGGCGGTTTCCCAAAGAAAAAATCGAGTTTTGACCAAGTTCCGTCCTTAAATTGTCTATAAAAAATATTTATCGGTGAGAAAAAATCTTCGATTAATTACTAAAAAATATAGTGAAGAAGGTCGTGTTAAAATTTGGCTTCAAAAACACCATCTATTCCAGGACCATATAATACACCCACCGCCGATTCGGCAGCTTCTAATGTCTGCGAGCCATTTTTCCTACTCGGGTGCTTTCACGCGGTCAGAGATTGGTAATGCTCATACGCTGCTCATCCTCTTTTTCGGCATATGAATGCGCATTGGGCACAAGTGTAATTCCTATTACCTTCATATAGTACAATAGTGATGCCATTCCTCCATTAAATATGCTATGTATGCAGCGATATCCACAGCTTTCGAACAATTTTGGGAGCAATTATCCAAATCAGTTGATTCTATCTCAAGTTGTTTTGTTTGAAACCACCTACGTATCTTTCTGAACCCACCGGACCTGAACCGTTGAACAGGGACTGGAACGATGGGAAGAATCTAGCAACAAAGAATACTGAAGGAGAACTCCAGGCCAAAGGCAAGCGAAAAAGTTCATTGACTACAACTTAATGTACAATGTATTTCAAATAAGTTAGATATTCTCGAAATATTTATATCTGAAAGGAAACCAGATATTGTAAGTGTTGCCGAGCACTGGTGCAGTCCTGAGAGTGTAAATACCATGACCATCCCTGGATACCTACTTGCAGATTCATATTGCCGCCCCTCAAGAGCCCACGGTGAATCAATGGTTTACATTAAAGCTGGATTACTAGTGAAAAATTTATGTGTGTCACGCTTTTCAGAAGAAATGGAATGTGAAATAAGTGGAACAATAGTGATGGCTCGTGATATCCGCTTGGGCATTATTTGTGTGTATCGGCCATGTTCTGGTACCTTCGAGGTGTTTCTGGACAGGATATCGCTTGCTTTGAATTTTGTTGCAATTCAGCTGACATTATATTCCTGTGTGGTGATTTGAACGTTGATTTTTTTAAAACAGAATGTATGAACCGTAAGTTACTTGTAGATTTAATGAACTGCTATAATCTAAAAGTCTCATCAGATAATCCTACCAGAGTATTCACGAATATCACAGGTCACACATCAATTTCTAAGGTTGATTATATTTTGACCAATGCAGAATTATCAAATTGTAATGTACAAACTTATGAAGCCCATATCAGTGACCACCTTGCCCTCTCACTTGATCTATGTATTAGCTTCCATAAAAAAGCCGAAACTGTATCGAGAATGGTCAGAAATTTAAGCGATCAAAATCTTAATAATTGATTGGCAGCTGTAGCCCTTTGCCAGCTGCACTATGAGTCTGGTCCATCCGGGCACTTGTCGTGCAAGGTTTTTCCTCAGTTGATAATATGTGGCCCAGATAGCATTGTACATTTTTTCAACGAAATCTCAATTTCTCCCTAGTGCTAAGCCATAATGAAGATGATCGATAAGATCATATTTCTTGTAAGTTTGCCTTTTCCACCGAGAGTTCTTTTTTGTTTTTTTTTTCCTTTTCTGTTTTCAACTGTTTCAAAATTTTTTTTACACGATCTCCCATTGGTTTCTGTATGTGTCCAATACATTATTTTTCACAACTTCTTGATCACCGTAAGGTACAGCCTGTAAAATTTCTGAGTACGCTTTGGAGTCACTGTCTCAGATGTAATTTTTGTACATGACTCCAAGTTTTTCCAATGAACGTTGAAACATTTCGACGACTGAATCAACTTCCATTTTCCCAGAAGAACAAGGAGTCAAATTTTGTTCTTCAGTACAAACCTGTTGAAGAAGTTTTTCGGTGTGCGGTTTTTACACCGGAGTGAATATTATTCATTATTAAATCGTAAGTGGGCTGTGATATCAAAACTCGCATGTCCATTAATCCACAAAATGTTGCTGACTCTCATGACAAATAAAAATCGTCGATTTATTTCATGAGAGTGGGAGGCAAAAGGACTAGAATTTATGTTACGATGTGAACACTTATCACACAGCAAAAAAATTTTTTCGACGACGCATTGAAACTACTTCCACCCGTTTCATTTGTTTTTGGATGAAAAACATTTTTGCGCTTTTCGTTCCCGACTTACCTATGTTAAGAGATTGTCTAACATCTCTGGAAGACTTCATTCTCACGAAAAAATTACAGAAAAAATATGAACGAACTCACAACTTTACTGCTTGGCTTAGCTACTTATACTGACTACCATTCCAGTTTGGGGATAGAAAAATTGAAATTTATAGTTCAGGTATAAAAAAAACACTAACACAGTGTTGCGTTACGCATCTAAATACATTAGAAGGGTGCATAAAAGGGTCTGCGTTCCGGATAGGCGCGGTCGCTCCGGCCTTCCAAACACTCTGAAACGCCTTTCCAAATTTGCGTGTAAATATTCACCGGAACGATATGAAATTTTCTGTGTGAACTTTTATAAATCTAAGTACATTAAGAAAATTAAATTATAAAAAATCTGATTTAAAAAAATTCTAACTGTATAAAACCCTTTAACCTTTTGATATAAATGATATGAAATTTTGATGAAACTCAATCAGATCTATAGTGATTAGATTGAGAAAGCGATTTCATCATCTGTTTTCTTTCGAGATTAATATTTTCAAATGATTTTTGTTCCATTGAAATTATTCTGCAAGTTCACGAGGCCCTAAGGCCTAAATGGCGTCGACTATAAGCAAGTTCTTCGTTTCCATATGTATGTTCATCTGTCATATTGGTTGTCGCTACCATCTGATAGTGCCTTTAGGATCGTATCTGTACCTCATGACCCTAGAGCTTGAAATGTTTCGCAAGGGTTTGCAACTCAGGTAGGATACGTGTTTCATTCTTCATAACATATCGTCGGCGTAGTAGATCTGAAAGATTCCAACTTTATATAGGTGGTAACACAGGTGGTACTGTCCTGTAAGAAAACCGAAAGTTATTCTCAAGCAAAACTTGAAGTTTATGTTTAATCTACTTTATCATTCGACCGCCCTAATTTAACCTAGACTGTTAATAAGTATAAAATTAACTTTGCTGTATATCGTACATCGAAATTTTCCTGAACACACTGCACAAAGCTTCTCATATGTTACCCCGTTAACACCAACACCCAAAACATCTAAGGACGTTTGTCTTCAGCTTCAATGAGCAGAACTTTATGAATTCATCCTTCCTTGGAAAGAAATACTGTCTGAAAAGGACTCTTGGAGCCAAATCCTCCAGTTAGACGGCATAACCTTGTTCGTACTAAACATTTATCCTATCATTTGTAGATAGATTCGATGTTGATGATGTCTTCAGTTATACTTCATTCTCAATTTGAGTTTGGCACCTTTCTGGCATCATGACAAGAAGAAGTAATGAACTGGTTCTGTTCAATGTGATATTTAATCAGGCTCGATTGCTCTCTAGTGATGCAGATCAAAAATGTATCGCAATTATGTATTTATTGTTATTGCTCAAATTTCCAAATCTTGATTTCAATTCATTACGTAATCTTCTTGCAATGTTTTGAAATCATT
This sequence comes from Cryptolaemus montrouzieri, assembly GCA_013387265.2. Taxonomy (NCBI): domain Eukaryota; kingdom Metazoa; phylum Arthropoda; class Insecta; order Coleoptera; family Coccinellidae; genus Cryptolaemus; species Cryptolaemus montrouzieri. The sequence continues at coordinate 136,598,706 of JABFTP020000185.1, read as the reverse complement.
ACATTCCTCCGTCCTGAAGATGTGATCAAAATTGTAGAAACGGAAGAAGACGCGGATGTCGAAGACTATGCGGAACTTCCGCGTTTGCGGAAACGGAGATCTGTTGCATCACCAATCAACAACTAACACTTCTTGATGGTAAATTTGGGAATACTTTCTTCTTCTTCAGTTTTTGTTAACGAAATTCATATTATTATAATCTTTTTTCTTACAATTTCACGTGAAAGCGATATTAATTTAGGATGAATCAATATTCTCTACCAGCGTTCAGTGTTATCAAACTTCGCCATTTTGAAACAGTGTATCATCACTTGTATCGTCGCTCCCTGTTGGGCGTACGTGAAGGAAGGATTTCTTTTTCCATTTTTTCGCCCCAAGAAATTATTGGTCTCTTCTTGTCGAAAAGTTTGATGTTTCTTGAAGAATACAGCACATGTTGTTGAATTTAATATTTTTCCATACGAAGCTTTTTTATTGGTCTTTATTTGGTTTCATCGGACTTTCCCGAATTCTCTCACCTGATCCTGTTTGTTAATTTCATCTACGAGCCTTTCGTCGATCCAATTTACCATAGGTGCAATTTTATCACATTTTGTTAGTAAACTCACTGTTTTCAACGGAATTTCGTTTCAAGATATGTCATCACAATTTTTTAACACCACTAAGAAATATTTAAATAAAAATAACACGATCCTCTTCATTAAAAACGTTTCAGCGTTTAGAAAGCTCTATTACTTTTGATCAAATGGCCTGCGAAAAGATGTTTGTCGATTAACGCTGAGATTCACACATTCGTGATTTCAAAATGGGGCACACTATATTCATTGTAACGCTGTCACCATCGTCCTCGATCCTATACTTGCGTTAATTAACAAGATGCCAATTAGGTTTGTTGAAGAGAATTTGCCTTAAAACTCGCAACTCTACAGACTCTCAAGTGTTTACTGAATTGCATCTCATAAGAAGATGATGCATAACTTTATGCAAAAGCTGTTTACTATTTGAGTCGATGTTCTGGGATTTTCACGCACAACGTCAGCAGCATGCAGATAACTTTTATCTTGCATAAGAATGAACGTTTCCTCATTGTGAATTTTTCCAGAACGCCTGTGAAGAGGGATCATACCGAACATCATGGAATTTTCAATAATTTCCCACGTTCAGTTCAACATCAAATAATTCAAAATAAAACGAATGAACAACTTATTTCAAACCTCAGTACCATTGATATTTTCCTTGGGAATCAATTATGTGAAAATGCGGATTTGTTAATCTTTGATGAAAGAAAATTCTCTTTCAATTTTCTGAATGAATCATTTTTCCTTTATCCATCAGGTAGAAAGCCTCATTTCCGCTTCGCACTTTTAACAAATCGTTACACAAAATAGCAGCTCCCGAAATAAGCAGCTCTAATATATATTTAATTATTATTTACTGTTTGATATACGAAGGGAATATTAACTACCGCTATACCATCAGTTATGAATATATATTAAAGAAAGCTTTACTTACAACAAAGTACTAACGATTTCCCGGTGGAAAATGCCAGTTGAATCATTACAAGCTCTTTCACGATAATGAAATTGCTTATTGCTTTTCCGCGTTCTGGAAACTTTCTTAAAAGTATTATAATTTTGTGGCTTCTATGTTCAACTGGTTGCAAATCCGTGAACATTTGAGATATCTCTGGCTATTATCCTTATATACGTTATCTTTGTTTTGATGACTTTAAATCTTGAAAATTTTATCCGATTAAGTCTAATGTTCTTTTGGGTCATTCTTCACTTCTTATTTCTCATGCTGGATACATAAAACTGCCAGTTGAGTTTCCAATGTTCTGTGCAGAGAGATTGAACACATTCGAATCTCATTTTCTGAAATAGGTGTTGATAAAAAAAATTGGACGATATTGTCGAAAAGTTGGTTGACTCGAGAGGAACTCATTTGGGAGAGATGGAAAAATATTTTTCCTAAACGTCGGCAATTTCAAGGATTGTTTTTCTTCAAACACCACCGGTACAACTACCTACCATTCCTAATTGAGCAAGTGAAGTGAATTGCTAAACTCTTTATTGACTATATCTTTTCTTATTGTCTACCTCTGGTGGTTTATCATGGTGCAATTTTCGATTAGCTCATAACGGAAAAGATGGTCATAAATTCAGATATAGTTGAGATAAAATCAGTAAAAAAGCCTCAAAATTATGTGTAAATAATTTTAAATATAAAATATTATACTAATCGAAGAATCTAAAAGCTCCATATAAAAATTACGACTTCATTATACAAATGATATACTAACTTCTCGTTCAGATAATTAAACAGAAAAAGGATAAGTCCGGGTAGAAGACCAAAAACAAAAATAATATACAGACGATAGAATTAAAGAAAAGAATCTTTTTGAGAGCTCCTGAATAATTTATCTGCAAGTTGTACTGTCAGGTTCCTCACTGGGATTGAGCCTTCTTCAAAAGTTTGGTGTCTCCCATAAGTTGCTCTGAAAATGGGTATCCCCGAAAATGTAGCTGAACCAGTTTGCTCTATGATTAACCCACATCAGTAGATCGTCTGCAAAAGATAACTTCTAAAGTCGAGTTCCTCTGTTTCTTCATAAATATTAATTCGATTTCCTGAAAGTCCTGTATACTTCAAACGAGTTGATATACAGGCTCATTTTCACAAATCACAACACTCCTATAACTGTACTTTTAATTATGTAAATATGTAGTTAGAAAAGCAAAATGGGTTCTTGGATAACAAGTTATCGTCACATTTTCAATCAATTCAGTTAATATACAAAATATATTATGTGAAGAAGATCTAATGAAATTGTAGTAAAAACTCAGAGGGTAGAGTATTAATGGATTTAAAATTTATAATCTAAAATAATCTAACTAATTTTTCAAATATGCTCTCAGCTGAACTGCTTTTCCACATGTTTCCTCTTCTGACTAAATGTTAAATAAACCAGGTATTTATTCAGCAGAGCGACTGTTTATGCGGTAAGCATAATATTATAAACTGATATTTTGTGGCAAACCATATAATTATTTCTATTTAACTATGTATTCACTGAATGTATGGAAATAACAATTTCCTTTAATAGTTGACAATGAAGTATTCGTCCGTAAATTAGCACGTTGAATAAGCAACCTGTACACGCTAATTGTTTTACTCATAATCTACTAATGGTTTCTAACCTCGCTCATTTGTGAAACGTAATCCTGTGTTATATTTTATACCAAGATACTGTTAAGTGGATTTTATTCCTCGTTCATCATTTCAGAGTTGGTGGGACCTTTCCTGAATACAAATTAGAAATTCGACCATTAGGATTCGAAGATCGGTCATTGAACCCATCCATGAAATGTTTTTTCTACCTTCGTATTAATTATTTTGTTTATAGATTTTCCATCAACGACTTCCAAGGCAAATGGGAAAATTATATTTTCCCTCTTTATCTCATTGACAAATAAAGAATGATATAATGTTCATAGCTCAAGCGTCAGGAAAAATGAAATGTTTTTTGATGCATTTAATTGTTTTGCCGAAGTTGTTTTCCTTCCATCTACTTTAATAACCCGAAATGTGGTATTTTAATTTTTTTTTCTTCAAATTTGAGAAGATAACAAGAATGGTTTTTACTGACTTGGCTTCCATAAAAATTAGGACATAAATTGCGTACTTTTGTGGTTAGTAAAATTGAATGGAAGCTTGTACATTTCGAGCGCTAATATTCATTTTCTGATTTAATTTGAATATCATTGATGCATCGCGAGGAAATAAGAAATTTTTGAAAGATTGAAAAATTTGACAGTTATTTTCTCGGAAATTCATGAAATTCTCTCGTCCTTTTGAAATTTCGAAATGTGTTTCTGATCTGTACAATCTGATTCTCAGAGGTTGAAAGTCATCTGCAGGTAAAGAGTCTTACGTTTCGGAAAATGTGTCGACAAAAAAGTCGGAGCACTTTTGATTAAATGCGATCTTAACCAATTGCCTTTACGGATCCAAGAAACGGAAAAACATACTACCTGGTAATCAGAAGGCACACCTAGGAATTCTAAGTTATATAACTTTTGTAGCACACCCGCTGGATATAATGCCTCTAGTATGACGTTCATACTTTCTTTAAAGGTGTCATATAAGACCAGATTACAGCCAAAAGAGAAAATGATGTTGATGTTTCCAAAACTATTGAAAGTACGGGCGCGGCGCACTTGACCTCAGTACAGTTCATCAGCATCCTTGGATTCCTACATGCAACCAGAAACACTTTCTTCAAACTATGGGTCTATGATGGAAACTCTAAGATGATAGATTGAACTGTTATACTTATTAGGCGGTCTGAGCCTGGTAATGTCGTCAATCCATGAAGGTACTTGTTGAAGGAAATATAGTTATCTGGTGGGCGCCAGGCCTCGAATGTATAGGGAGGGGAATATGAAATCGCTGGCTGTTTCAGCTGCTATATGACTTCTATAGCTCCTGAATTGTACTGCGGTTTGAATGAACACTAAGACGGCAAGAAATGAAAATTTGGAAAGAACTTGGTAAAAAGCAGCTTTGGAGAAAAACTCCAGCTCTTTAACAAGCGAAGAAATTCGTCGACTATTCGACAAAGAAAGATTACAACTTCTCGATCTATCGAATTGTGGGCGATTACTCGAGTGACGCTCCGCAATTGCATCGCAATTTCTCATAAGAGACATATTTCGGCAGTGGAGTCGAACTACTTTATGGTAGGACTAGCTACAACATAACAAAGTTATGAACAATAGATCAACTTTCCAAATTTTGGTAAAGGCCGCAATCTTTACTCCTACATTAACATTTCTGTCGAATATTATTGCTGGAGCATCAGCTGTTAATGAGTTAGACTTGGTGGTTGCATTCAATTTTATTTTGAAAAAGAGTTTTCTGCTCCCCAAACGTAGAATATGTTGGGAAAGACATGTAGTAACATGTTGCATGCATACGTTTCTTAGTATAAATGGTTCAAAGAACTGATAGATTTCTGGTTGTCCTTCGACGATTATCGATGACAACCATGTCAAAGGAATCAAAAGGATGGTCCTGCAGAATCGTCGATCGTTCATTGAAGACCTTTCAGACGTCACTTATATTACATTTTTATTGATTCAATCAATTGCAACAGAGCGTCTGCGTCTCAGACGCGACGTATCACTTTTTTGTTTGAACACCTCAGACGGGCGTATGAGAAAGTTGAAAACAAGAATATCAAACGCATTATTACGGGGGTGACTCAAAAGCGGCTTATCACTCTAATAGGTATCGAACCAAAGTGGACCTAGGACCAAAAACAACCTCTCAGCAAGCCAAAACTCAGGATTTTGTTGATAGTTTTCGTCGGCTATAGCAGCCTTGTACACTGAGTTTTTCTCTCGGCAATCTGTTAATGAGAAATATTATTGATTGTTAAGCGTCGTTTGTGTCTAACCTAACCCTTGGTTCTTCATGACATCACATGGATTTTTCATCATTGATATTGCTCCCTAACTTACCTATTCACTTGATTCCACTTCGTTTCACTTGTGGTTATTGCCTAAACCGAGGATACTTCATGGTCATCATTTTGAATCGACTGAGAACATAAAAAGCAATGTGGAAGAAAATGCTCAAGGCCATTTCGAAAATCAAGTATAATAACTAATGAATATTGAAAGAAGAGTTGGTAATACTGTATTGGAGTCGAAGGCGAATACTCTGAATGAGACGATAAATTTTGGAAAACGATATACCTTTCGAATTTCCAGAAGAAACAAGTTTAAAAATAAAAGTGAGATCAAGGTCGCTTTATGAGGTAGACTCTTTCTCGTCTTTTAAGAAAAAATAATAAATTCCAACTACTTGACTATTCGAACGTGTCTTATTGTCGAGAGGCAAGAATTCGATGTGTTCCGACTCAAAATCAAAAACATTGATTAGATTCAGTCAGGAAAATCTGAATTTCTAATCTTTCTTACGTGGGCGTATTTGTTTCGTTCTCGTTAAGCTGAATTTGAACGTCTAGTTACGTGTCAACTTGAAAATTCTGGTTATATTCACGGAAGCGGAATGTTTGCTGTTAGTATTGAAGTGTAAGAAAATGATGTCACGTCACTTACGAAAGTTTTCAAGTAATGCAAAATGTTGAATCCCTTCCGAGTGTTTGGGGAAAGTGAAAATTATTTTGCTATTTTCCTCGAGCGTTGTCTCCTTTTATGTGTGTTGATACGTTTTTCAGCAGAAATTAACACCGCTAAAGCCATTACATTCTTTCACTTGAAGGGGGCGTCCAGATGTCGATAAGTACGCTTCGATGACAACCCCAAGTGATCAAATGGATTTCTCTACTTTCACAATTAACTTGTATGACGAAGTTTTCAATACCAAGTCGCATAATTTGCCCATTAATTTCATGAATTAATAACCTTCTTGATGCAAACAATCAAGATCAGAATGCCATATTCTTCAATGGACGTTTGAGCACTTAAAATATATATATAAAAAGGTACTTTCTGAAATCACTTCGATGGATCCGTAATATCTAACTTTTGAATATTTTCTTTATGAAAATGAAAACCACAAAATAAACCTTACCTTTCGAAATGTCAATGTCCACGTCGAAATACTAGTAATAATTTATCAGTTAATATTATTCAATTATAATCTTATATTTTTATGTATATATATATATATATATATATATATATATATATATATATATATATATATATATATATATATATATATGTGTGTGTTCCCCAAGATATGAGACACTTCTCATAGCTCTCTTACTAATTTTTAGTAATTAGTAAGAACAGCATGGTCCGAATCTTTCTAAATTAGGAGATAATTTGATCCTCACGGGTTCGGAAATCACAATTTCAAACATGCTAGAACGATTGTGTGGTGTCACCATAGATGGAATGAAATATATATATTCTATGGTACAGAAGGTGACATTCGTAACTATTGTTTTGAAATTCATGGCAATCGATGATGTTGGGTTCAATTAGGCGTTAATTGTATTTTTTTTCACCCAACTTTATACTTCAGCCGTATAATTTTTATATGTTTTGAGAGTTCATATAGCAAGGCTTGTATGTGAAAAATTCCAATTAATTCTACGCAGTAGTTTTTGGTTGGTGCCCTTTTAAATATGGAGAGCGATAAGCAGCATTTTCGATATATCTTACTATTTTACTACAGAAAGAGTAGAAATGCTGTTCAAGCCAGAAAGAAATTGACCGATGTGTATGGGGAAAGTGTGTTGACAGTACGCCAGTGCCAGAATTGGTTCGCTAAATTTCGATCCGGCAATTTAAGAGTCGAAGATGCACCATTTTCGGGAAGGCCGGTTGAAGCTGACGATTAATTCGGAAGTCTACTGTCAACAGCTGGACAAACTCAATGATGCACTTCAACAGAAAAGGTCAGAACTAATCAACAGAAAAGGTGTAGTGTTTCATGAAGACAACGCGAGACCTCGCACAAGTTTGGTTACTCGCGAAAAGCTTTTACAGCTTGAATGGGTTACAAGTTATTATTTGTTCCGGTCTCTCCAAATTTTTGTAGACGGTAAAACCTTCAGCTCAAATGAGGAGGTCAAAAACCACCTCGATCAGACCGAAAATTTTATGAGCGTGGAATTTTGCTACTTTCAGAATGAAGGCAAAAGGTGTTGGACCAAAACGGCCAATATATAAATAAATGAAGTATTTGTTCAATATACAAAAACGTCTTGCATTTCCACAAAAAAAAAACGAAATTACTTTCCGAGCAACCCTATAGAATGAGAATACATGAAAAACACATGAGTGTTTTGGAAGAAATATTCAAACTCAAGAGTGAGAATATTCAAATTCTATCATCAAAAATTATTACATTCAGTAATGGTCGTGAGAAAAAAGGGGCACAGAATTGCTCTTGTGTTGACAATTATTATTTCAGCACTCGTGTTGATCCAAGTTTTGAAGCGGGATATCTCCGAATTCAAAAAGATTAGGATCGTGCTGTTTTCACTAATTCAAGAAAATTGATTCAGGAATCACCATCCGAAGTTTGTCATAGATCTTGGTTACATCCTGAATACCAATATTTTAAGCCTTAGGGTAGACTTACGGGAAAACAATTCTGCAACAAAAAATTGTTTTCAAAAAAAGTCTGTTGTTGCGTCTTTTTCTGATGCTTGAATTATATCGATGTCTCAAAAATTTTTCATGGTACAAATTTTCATTTCTTGTGTATACACAATTCAAACGTCAAAATGGATAAACATCAAAATTTTGAATAAATTCGGAAGGTATCAAGATCAACAAGGTCATATGATGGCATGCTGACGGGAAAACTGCCTACAACTCTGTAATGATGAAATAAGAAATAATTGGTATACGTACGGGTCCATTTCCATCAATGCACAAATCTTCACTATTTTTAAGCAATCTTAATCAACAGAGACCGCGCGAGTGTGATTATCCTCTCACTTGCGTCTGCCCTCTTTCTTTAATTTTGAGATTACAGCTCCCTCCAAGTAACTTGTTGCCAAACTATGTTAACTAATGACTTCGTTTGTCCCTCGGCTGTCCCCCCGGCTGTGCCTGTGTCCAATCACGTGACTGCCCGCCAATGCCCGCCATTTTGAAACATCTTCCCAACAACAGTACAAAGCCTCCATTACGGTCCCCGATTGTCCGGGCCCTGAACGGTAAAAACAAATTCCACTCTATTTAGTTGTTCTCACTCCGAATCTGGTTGCACTGCAAATCACGCCTGTTAACATTTTTGTCTCTTTTTTTAATTTAATTTTTTTTATAATTTATTTTTATTTATCATCACATCAAATAGTGTGTAGAAATTTATATGAAACCTGAAATTGTGTTTTTTTAATTACTTGATTAATTAATTAGTAACAATGAGATACAAATCTCATGATGTGTGGTTCTTAAAACATTACCAGTTTCAAATTCTTTACAATAATTCCACAAAAACTATTATAAAGGTAAAATTCAAATGCGATGATCAAAAAGTAGTGGAAATCTAGAACGATTTTCTACTTTAAAAAAATGTGATTATGTTCTATATATTATTGTAACAATAAATAATATTCGGAGACTTTGAAATATTTTTATAGTCACTGAAACTATCTACTTGGTAGCATTTATGCTTTAATCTAATTGAAACGAATTCACAATTTAAATTGAGAAAACTTCATATATATATATATATATATATATATATATATATATATATATATATATATATATATATAATAAGTACTGTGTTTTAAAGAACTTTTACTTAATAATTGCGGTTCGTAACGCGTTTCACTACACCGTAGCTTCTTCAGACGAATGAATGTACAGAAAATATAAGAGCAAAAAAAATTTTATATTTTCTGTACATTCAATCGTCTGAAGAAGCTACGGTGTAGTGAAACGCGTTACGAATCGCAATTATTAAGTAAAATTCCTTAAAACACAGTACTTGTTTGTTTTTTATTATTGATAATGGAATTTTACCAAGTAAAAACCTCTCAAATTTAAAAATTAACCTGATTTCCAAAGATCCACAAGATAACATACCACCAAGTGACACTCTGCCACAAGAAGAATGACAAAGCTACATACATTAATATTTCTGCAGTACAATGTGGTGAAGAAATATACTGAAACCAGTCTCCCATTGGAAGTTTGTAGCTGTCTGTATTACCTGAAATAATTATATTCAGTTTGAAGAAAAATATTTTTCAGTTAGACCATAAATATATTTAGTGCAAATTTAAATCAAGAATTCATGAATTATCAGATGATAGTTTCAGATCTTTTCACTAGTCATCGTCGACAAGATGACATATTTTTTTTTTTGAAATATACTTTATTTTCCCAAAAATTATGTTACGAAATTAAATAAAGAAGAATCTAAGAATAATATAATAATAATATAAATCTAAGGATAATCCAAAACAATATAATAAAGGAACAAGAGTACATATCAGCAAAGCTGTTCTAGAAGTTAAACAATATTTCTCCTGTTGCAGAATAGGAATTCTTTTAATTTTTAATAAATCGACTATATTTCTTTATTTGTCTTAACTCTGTTGGTAACTGGTTGAATGATAGTATACATTGGTCTATAGGATCATATCCAATTACAATCCTTACTGGTTCTAAGAACAAGTTATCATTAATTCTGGTATTGTGATCATGGATCTCTGGACGTCTTATTTTTATAGTATTGATTTTTTTTGTGATACTTTGTATATTTGTTTATATATTAATATATATATATATATATATATATATATATATATATATATATATATATATATATATATATATATATATATAATAATATAATTGGAATGGTTCCATATTGAAATTTTCTTTTTTTATTCAGTTAGACTACTGTTATATATCTGAGGCATTAAAATCCTGTTTTTGTTCCATAAAAGGCCGAGGTTACTTGATTGTACAATTCATAAAAAATAGTTGTCACGCCATTAAGTAATAATTTTAATTGCATGAATTATATACACATTGTTCTTCCAAATATTTTTAATTTTAATATTATTGAAAGTGTCTAGCCGGGTGAGTTCAACGACTGCGTTCCCAAATGACAACCTATTTCCAAATTTATCATGTTTCAATATTAATTTGAAAGACAAATGCGATTGGTAATATCAATATCACCGCGGCTAACCGCTAAGACCTCGAAATAAAAAAAATTTAGTTCAATTATGACTATTGTTCAAAGTGACGAAGCTCGAAAAGTTTTGAAACTAGAGACTTGAAACTAATAAAATGTGTTGAATTACCTTTGGAACAATATTGTAGGGTTTTTCTGAATTTCGGTATATATCTACAACCGGTTTTTTTTCGGAATAATATATAATTATTATTTCGGTGTTTCTTTTGACTGTCATTCACAGAAATAATATGTTATCGTGTTTGATATGCATTGAAAGTCATAAAAATTCGTTTAATAAAAGATAGTGCAACACTTCTAAAAAACTGAAATTGGCGCCAGCAATATAGACATAAAAAATACTAACTTAACGAAAATACATATATCGCGAATGTAGATGATTCATGAATTGTTAAAGCCATAATTATTAATTGAAATGCCACCATTTCAATTAACAGAATTTTTTAATATTTTTAAATAAATCTGTATCCAACAATATGTTAACATTAAAATTGGTTCCACATATTATTGTATAGGACGAATAATCTTGGATTAATATGGTCAATACGATATACAGGGTGTCCGTGAATTCCGTGTACAACATTATACAACAGATTCTTCAGCTTGAATTGAGTCGATTTAGGCCAACTTATTTATATGAAAAGTTCGTTCGTTTGGCCGCTAGAGGTCGCCAAATCCAAAGATATTTTGCTTATTTTTCAAATAATTCGTGAACGACTCGATCGATAGACACCATATTTTATATGCGTCATCGGATGTGTTATTCACATTTTTTAGTGATCTACCCAATGACCTTGACGTTTTACAAGTGTCCCTAAAAACTCGAACGTGTTTTTAATCAACTATAATTTTTCAAGTCTGCGTTTGAGCAAAACTGTTTTAGACTTTGAGTAGCTAGGCTAATTATCAAACTTTTTTGTCTCGAAGAATTTTGATATGATGGGCGGTTCAATCACAAAAAACATATGTATATATACCTAATCTTCCGTCGCGAATGTATATGAAAACTTGGCCAAATAAGATAGAACCCCTCTAAAAATTGATGACAATTTTTGAAGAATTAAATTTATCTTGAGCTTGAAATATCACGTACTTCTAATATGGACAACACTCAACTTTGTCACTTGCAATGTTGGTATATTACGTATTGAGTATTTTCTCTTCTCTTGTAATGTAACATAAGTACCTCAAAAATTCAATCTTGTGTTCTTACTACCTATATGATTATGAGAAAACACATAATATTGCATAGCAACCATTCTCAGACAAAATCAAAAGGAGGATGTAACATATTTCTCAAAAATATTACTCGGCTTAGCAATTTTCATTTCTGTTATCATTCTTGTTTCAAAAATACAATATCATCTCGATATTGTTTTGTAGTGGAAGTGTTTCTAGACTTGAATGGTTTTCTGAAAATACATCGATAATTAAAATGTTGTGAAAAGGCCAATGATAATCTAGGACAAACATATTTCTTGTGCACAACAGTCTTGCACATATGAATCATTTTTGATCTAAATAAAATCTGTTTATAGAGTAAATTCTGTTTCTTTCATCACAATTTTTCAGTAATTATGACCACGAAGTATCTATATTCGCATAATATGTGTTTTAATGAAGTTCGAATTTGAATATGTTTATCTTGCCGTTTTAAGTCGTAGTAGAAGGATTGCATCTATCTACTATTTGCAATGAAATGTCAATATATATATGACTTCAATTCGAGTAACGTATTATTTCATTCTCTCGTACCCAAGTGTTCGCATTTGAATTTTACCTTAAACTATTGATTGTCGAATGTGGAGAAACGTTTTTTCTCCTATATATCTAGGATATACTCAAATATTCACCATATTTTTAGAAATAAAATTTTTTTCGTAAATTTTGTCAGTGGATTCTTTCAGTTCAATATTATTAGGATCAAAATAAATAACATGTATTTTTTCCTTGATATTGTGAACAGCTAGCTCTTTTCCTAACACTATCTTTTGCTAGACTTTAATTTTCCAACTTCCGCCTTCTCCTTCTTCCCTATGCTGTGGTGCAACCAGTCTGTGTCAGTTTTGTCCCTAGGTGGCGTTTTATGCAAAGTCCCCCTAACCTAGCGTGTCACGCTTCGCCTTAGGTTGCGGACTATTGTTAATATTTAATTTTAAGTTTTTTACAGGTCCCTTCTTTTACTGAAGAAATTACACCCACCCAAGACCCAGGAAATTAGCGGTTTCTTCTGAGAATTATTCTGTCCTGATATTATGGCCTCCAGAATTAGAAGAAAGAACTGTGTCTCCGCTAAAAATTTAATGCTAATTTTTATACCTTTAGAAGATTAGGGATTGGAACAGCTAGGCTAGGCAGAAGATACAGTGTGATTCAAAATGAAAATGTCTGAAATGATACTTTGTGCAGATATTGGGAAATTATTTAAGATAATTTTCGGCTTATGGATTATTACGTATTATCTCATAGAGTCCTTATTACTAGGAATCATGGTTTATATTTACCGTATACTTCTTCATACAGAGAACATTTTTCATAAATATCAAAATCCAAAAAATTTCATAGCGTCATAATGAAATGTGTTGAGTGGAATTGCTACAGACATTTGATGTAAAATTAGAAGATATTCGATCTCAAATTCTGAATTTTTTATTTTTTTATCATTTCAAAACTGGATGACAAATCGAACGTTACTCATTCCGATCATTGTATCGTTTTGTTCTTGGAGAATGATGGAAAATGATGAAAAAGCATCTCCAAAGTGGATGCAGAATATGATCGAATATTTAAAAAAAAAGTTATGAATACTGTATAAGCTCTTTATTCGCGAGGTAGATGCTCCGCAACTATATTTATAGGGGAAACGTTCCATGGTTACAAAATAAAGAATAAATATACGAAAAAATTTATTGATTGAAGTTTTTGACCATTTTGATTAATTATTATCTTCAGGTTTAGGCAATGGTTCAAAGAATATTTTGATTTTTTCTTGCTTGGCAGATTTCAAAAGCTCCCCAATCCAGACTGATATTCAGTAGTGGCTTAACAAGGTGCCTCTTAAAATTGAGGATGACCTGATGCATTGTCCATAACTAGAACAGCTTTAAAGTCTAAATTCTATTTTTCAAATAAGTTTCAACTTCTGGCATGAAACAATTCCGGAACAAGTAACAAAAATAGCGCTTGTAACCCACGATTTCTTATTAGCGCGCCAAAACACTGGCAGATTATCCCTATTTTCTCTCTTAGCGATAACACTAATTTTTTTTCGTATCGAAACTGTTCTCAATTTTTTTAGGAGGCATTATTTATTAGGAAGACAATGGTAGAGACGTATTACTGGATCAGAATTTTTGTAATGAATGGAAACAATATAAAACGCCAAGCGGTTTTTACGGAACGTCTAATAAGTGTCTTTTAACAATACAGGGTATCCCAAGTTGAGTGGCCTATTAGACGTGTATGGAGAACTAATAATACTATCGTTCTGAAATTTTGGTAATTGATTCAGATGGTCCGAAAGTCTATTTCTAAAATAATTTCACCTCAATGGTACTTCCGGTTATACCGGAAATCTATACCAACTTTGTTACTAATATAGAACACCTGTATATTGATAACTGGTTCGATTACGTTTGTTATTCCAATTACAAAAACATCTAACAAATAAGTCTAGCTTGTTTCGTTCATGAAATATCGTAGTTTTACTTGAAAATTATCGATTTTTTGCTTTTCGAAAAAATGTATACATAGCGAGAACGGCGTGAGCTACCAGGATTATGAAAGGTATTCTACAAACAAGAAACCATGCGGGTCATAACTAATATCTGACTGAATCTCAGTCAGTATATAGAGTGCTTTTTTTCCGCCATACATTTCGGAGAAACATAAAAAACTACCTTTTTCAAATTGTAACCCATATTTTTGTCAGTTCATTAGATTCGCCGTGAAAATAAATTGTACCTGAGATTACAAGTTTTCAAGTTATGGCGAAAAAACGAATTTTTGTACCTACCTAAAGTTGGCAAAGTCGGCTTAGATTTCTGCACGTACTTAAACAGTTCCCAGAGCATTAACAAATAACTGTCCTTTTGTCATTGGATAATTGATAATATAAGAGAAAAAAATGCGAAACTGCAGTGGTTGACAAATTTTCATAGTCAAATGAAAAAGATCGAAACGAATTAAACTCTATTTTCCTAAATTTCATAATAATTGTTCAAAGTGATGGACATTCACTTGTAGACATAGTTCTACTCGGCGCATAACACCCTGGAATGTGGCTCGCCTCAGTTCCTTCACATCCAACTGCATGAAAGCATTTTGCAGTCTTTATGCAAATCATATCTTGAAGTCACAGATTCAGAATAAATTTAAATATCTTTCAGCATTCCCCAGAAATAAAATCCGTTGGTCTCAGGTCAGGTGGTCTTGGAGGCCACAAAGACCTACCGTTCGTTCCAATCCATCTATCTTCAAACATATCAGTTAAAATTCGATATTTTTATTTGTGCGATGAGCTGGCGCTCCATCGGGTTGGTACCAACAATTCCTTGATTCAGCTACTGATAAAATGTCAACGAAATCTTTTACTAACATCCTCAAAATCTCCATATAAAATTCACCATTTAACTTCATCATATCCAAAGTACGAAAATCTTTTGTCCTTCAAAAGTACAAACACATAAAAGTAAATTTATTTTGAGAATTTTTTTCCCTTGTAATATGAGGATTTTGGTTGGCCCAAAAATGTGAGTTTTTCCGGTTAGAAATCTCCTCATGAGAAAATCGGAATCCTGTTCTGAGAAGAAGTATCTCACACAGTTCTATTCGATGCTGTGAATCGCCAGCTTGTACGGTGCAGTTTTTGATAATTCTGTGAATACAACCATAAGGTAAATTCAGATCATGCTCTGCTATTGCCAATGGTGGACGTAAATTCACATCAAAATAAGCTAGAACGGCAATTTCATTCATTGTTGACTACAGGCGATGAAAATGACTTCTTATTCTGGACAAATCCAGTCGAAAGAAAATTTGTAACGTATCTCCAGAATTTTTTAGCTGTCATAGATGGTATATTTGGATATAATTAGTTAAATCTCCTACAAGTTGTACTCACAATCCGTCTCTTATCTCCATGAATGAAAAATAAATTAAGTATTTGCTCATTTGTGTAGCTACCCATTCTATTCGAATTAATTCGACTGACAATTAAAACAATAATAGTTTGTTATCTATGTTCAGGAGGCTGTCTATGCTCTGAGATATGTCTATGCACGTGCAGAAATCTAAGATTCCTTTGCCAACTTCAGGTAGGTACGTAAAATTCGCCATAACTTGAAAACTTGAAATCTCAGGTACACGGAATGTGTATGGAACTTTAGTTTTTTACGGCGAATCTAATGAATTGAAAAAAATATTAGTTATAATTTGAAGAAACGGAGTTTTCGAAGTTTCTTTGTTTCGAAATGTGAGGTGGAAAGAAGAGCACTCTGTATACTGACTAAAGTTCAGTCGGATATGAGCTATGTCCCGCATGGTTTCTTGTTTGCAAAACATCTTTCATTACTTTGGTAGCCCACGCCGTTCTCGAGATATATCAATTTTTTCAAAAAGCAGAAAATCGATAATTTTCAAGTAAACTAGGATACCTGGTTGTTCAATAAGTCTTGTCGTTCGATAAGAAAAACACTATGTTATGGTTCAAAATACACTTAATCATTCAGTATAATTCCCCTGAACATTAATACACTTGCTCCAACGATCCTCCAATGTGTGGATGCCATCCCTGAAGTGAGAATCAGGAAGGTCTGCAAAATACGCTTCAACAGCCTTTATGACCTCTTCATTTGATGAAAAACGCTTGCCACGCATACATTTTTTGAGATCTGGAAACGAATGGAAGTCGCTGGGGGCCAAATCTGCTGAATACAGTAGATGCTCCAACAATTTGAATTTTAATTCATGGATTTCAGCCATTGTCAAAATGCTCTTGTGACACTGTGCTTTGTCCTGATGAAAAAGGATTTTTTTCTTCTGCAAACCGGGTCTTTTTTCCCCAATTTTTTCCTTCAACTGGTCCAAAAGGTTGCAATAATATTCAGAATTAATTGTTTTACCATTTTGCAAGTAATCCACAAACGAAATTCTTTTCGCATCCCAAAAAACTGATGCCATAACCTTCTTGACCGATTTCCTGACACGAAATCGTTTCGAAGCCGAACAACCAGGTTCACACCACTCTTTAGCCTCTTGTTCTGATTCAGGATCATGGTGATAGACCCAAGTCTCATCCATAGTGATGAATCGACGCGCAAAATCCACTTCATCCTTTTCAAAACGCTCCAAATGTTGTTGGGAAAGTCGCATTCTAGTGTTTTTGTTCCATTGTTAGCGAATGCGGCACCTATTGTGCACACAGCTTTCTAAAACCCAAAATTTCACTTAAAATGTGGCTCACACTGCCTAATGAAACCATATCCTGTATTTTGGCTATGATTTCTGGTGTTGATGCACTTTTTGGACGTCCTTCACGTGGATCGTCTTCAAGGCTTGTACGACCACTTTCAAATTCAGCAACCCATCTTTCCACTGTTCTAAATGTAGGTGAACAATCATTATACACTCTTAACATTCGTTCGTGAATTTCTTTTGGTGCTACACCTTCCAAAAACAAGAGTTTTTCACTCCACGATATTCAATTTTTTCCATTGTACAAAAATATTGTGACACGCCGACACTAAATGGCTTGTAAACAAAGAATGAATTGACAGATTGAAATGAACCTTCACATACGTTCCTATGAAGAGTGTACCAACAAAACAAAAACAAATTTGGACTAGTAGTAGCGCCCTCTTTCATCGAACGACAAAGCTTGTTGAACAACCTGGTATTTCATGAATGAAACAAGACTTATGTGTTAGTTGTTGTAATTGGAATCACAAGCATTATCGAACCAGTAAGCAATATACAGGATGTTCTGTATTAAATAACGAAGTTAGTATGCAATTCCGGAATAAACGGAAGTGCCATTGAGGTGAAAATATCTTAGAAATAGAGTTTCGGACCAGCTGAATTAACTATCGAAATTTCAGAACGATAGTATTAATAATTCTCCATAAACGTCTAATAGGCCACTCAACTAAATCTTATCTTTGACCGTTTCCCAAAGAGAGGTTTAATTTTATGATCAAATATGACAGCTGAAGAAGACGTAGTTGAAAATCTGTGTGCACATAAAATTTCAAACCGAAAAAAATTCTTAATTTGTTCATCAGTGTTCGCTGATGAACAAATTAAGAATTTTTTTCGGAACTCTGTCAAACTGCGCCACTGAATTATTTGCATAGCATAGAAAAATCATCACAGAACTCTATGCATACTAATGATTTCATTTAAAAGAATATTGCACGATCTAAGACCATTCTTTAATATATAATTCTCTCGAAGCTACATAACAATGTAGTTATCTCTAATTCGTATTTGTTTTAAATGATTGTAGAGATGACGTCGTTATTCATCTGGAAAGGTTATGTCAATAAACCAAACAATAGAATTTGGTAATCTCGGAATCTACTCGTAACCATAGATCCAATCCATCCAAAAATAGTAATATTTCATATATGATGCATGACATCATTTCGGCATTGATTTTGAATCTCTCTGTATCTTCTGAAAACGAATTATTTTTGGAATCTCCCTTTGGATAACATTTTTCATTGAAGTGGGTGAAAGAAACATTAAATTCGAGATCGTGTAGTTATCTGGAGAAACGTGAAACCAGAATGTTGCTGTGCTTTCCAAAACTGTTCAGTAGGATCACTTACTTTTCTTGAAAAAAAAATTGTTTGTTCTGGAACGTAATTTAACTTATTTTCTGATGAAATTTATCGGAATAGCACAAAACACTGATGCAATATATGATACAAAAAGATTAAATATCTGTATATTGTTTCATGGCAGCTAAAGTATAATTGAAGTAACGTTTCATTATTTCTTGAAATTGCTTTTCTCAGAATGGTTGATCTTTTTGGAATTGTCTTTTTGAAACCTGTTTTTGATCGCTTGTTGAATTAGTTATCTGGAAAGTATAACAAGAGTCTGATTAAAAGAAAAAAGCTCGAAATTCAAGGGTAGAGGAGATGAAAAATTATATAAATAAAATTTATCGGTTGGAAAAATAGGGTCTAGGCATATGCTGATGTTTTATCGATTAGAGATTTGAGACTTCTCAAATCTTTGTTTCATTGACAAATTCATCAAGTTTGTGAAGTATGCGATCTTCATTCTTATCTACATTGACTAATTAATAGGTCTGAAATATTTCATGATCTATTTCAAAGATTTCCATTTCTATTCTGAATTCACATAGTAGCAAAACAAATTTGACAACGATCATTCTGTTTTAGACCTAGATTCGATATCATATTGATTAGTTGTATAGGAACAGTTTCAACTGTGAAAAAAAAAACCGAAGCAGCAATAATTATCATTATAGAATTTCAAAGATATCTCATTTAAAGAGTAAAATTATCAGTTTTCTGCAAATTTGTTCAACATTCGAGGTTGGTTGAAAAAGTTTACGTGATTTGCATCTTCTTCAAAATAATCTTCATTTACTCATCTATAGCACTTATACTTTCTCTTTGATATATTACTTGTGTCAGCATTTCGCCCAATATTGAAAGCACTTCTGAAATTCACTTTTCGGCTCCTTCAGTGCTTCAATTATCTTATCAATAAAAGTCCTGTCCGTCCAAGGTTCCCATCAGAAGCGATGTACACAAGGCAATATTCCGCAAAAAATTACGAACAAGTTATTGGAAGTTATCGGGATACAATTTTCATGACTCGGCAATTTTGATTATTTTCGTCACATCTAACCTAACCTCTAAATAGTTTTCGAACGAACATGTTGTTCGAAATGGTTTTTCGTCAACGCTCCTCAGTAGATTCTCCTCAACCCGTTTTTCAAGATAATTTGATACAATCTTTTGGAGTGCAATGAAACATTCAAATGAATATCACCCAAACCTTTTTTCTCTGTTAAAAATTGATTAAATATTTAAAGTAGCTGTGAATGAGGCCAAAACCTCAATACTAACCTATGGAAGGAAATTGTTTCAATTAGACACGACAGAGAAAGATGAAAATTGCTTTTCCTTTTTGAACAAACCTTGTATAAATGAAATTTTTAGAAATATACATATGCAGCCCTATTTTTCCATTTTTAATGAAAGTAGTACGTTTTAAAATCCAAATTCAAGCAGCTGTTCTGAAGTAAAATGAACTAGTATCCACACAAAAACCGCTTTTTTTTCCAAAAAAATGTCCACCCATTTTGTCACAGGCCAAATTGTTTTTCAGTTCTTTGTCCAGTTCGAACAAGAATGATTCTATGAAGTCTTGAACTGAAATGTAATATATGAGAAGAGGAGACACATTAAAAAATATAATCCATGTAGAAGACATTCTAACGTGTCAAGCGATCAGTGCTGTGAAAGCATTCTTTTCAAGAATGCCGAGCTAGGATATCAATAATTAATCACCCCAAATAAAAAGGCCATTCATCCAAGATATCTGGAACAAATATATATATATTGTAGAGCGCAAATTTCATTCAGTTATAGTTTTTTTTTTGGATTTCCTAACGAATATAATATTGAGAAGAGGCCCAAAACAGAAATCCAATTCGTTTTTTCAAACAATAGTCTTATTTAGAAAGTAAAAGAATAGTATAGTCCCCGTACTGCAATTCTTCATCCCTTTTCCATTTGTACCAATTAACTCATAGAAAAGACCTGAAAATAATTCACCAAATGCAAAAATTATAATTTTTTATGTTGAGAAAATTCTTGAAAAATATGGAACAGAACATGTTATTTTACTGCAATATCAGTACAATAGTGAATCAATACAATTTTTCAGAAGCCTTAAATATATTCATCAATTCCATTATATTTCATTGTTTGATTTCTATGATAAATTTTGATAAGTCTCTTCAAAATAAACTTTCGTTCATTAATCTCAAGCAATTAGCATTTAGGCAATGAATATTATTTATTTTCCGAGAGTTTTAATCGTGAGCATCCAAACTGCATGTATTGGTTTTTTCTGGAACAAATTTAGTGCAATTTTAAATAATAAACTCATAATTAGTAACATTGGAAATAAGGTTTAGTCCCAGGTACTGTTTAGCTTTTCAAAACCTGGAGAACAGTTGATCTCATTAAGCCTATCTGGGTTGAAATTGTAAACGAAATTGTCATTATTATTTTCCTTCTGTACGTAGAGATAGCTTCAGATTTGCTCTTAAAATAACAATTCTAACAAATGATTTCTCACTTGGTAAAGGTTTCACAAATATTTTTCAAAAATACTCGACATGTTTCGGGTTGTTAGCCCATCATCAAGAGTAATACAATACTAAATTTAAAATGAGTAATTTCACTTATGTATAACGGCATTCACAACAGGAGTTAAACTGAAGTCTAGCTGGTCGTTGCAAATTGGCTGGTTTTATGAGCGGACGTAATTTCGATAATCTCCAAGATGTCCATCCTTTTTCCTTTATTACCTGGATGCATGAGTTTGATATTACGGAAATCTATGAAATGATTTTTGTTGATACAGTGGTCCGAAAAAACCGTAGAATTTTTATTTTGGAGAATAGATCTTTTATGTTCTTCAACTCTCTTCTCGATGCATCTTCCGGTTTGGCCTATATAGAATGTCTCATATTCACTGCAGTGTATTTTATAAACTGCGCTTTTATCCATAATTTTGTTTTATCTTTATTATTAACCAATAATGAACCCAAATTATTTTATTAGTGCTGATAGTGTTAATATTATTTCTGTGTAATCTGTTACATATTTTGTTGCTAATATTGGGAATATAGTTAATTGGAAATTTTCTGTTAGATTTCTCGGAATGCAACGGATAAACGCCCTGCAACATAAGTTTATGTCGTTTTAGTCTTTTTCAAGGTATCAATCAATTTTGGCTCATAGCCGTTGTTCATAGCGATTAATTTCAAAACTTTAATTTCATTCTCAAAATCGACAGCTGACAAAGGAATAGAAAGCAATCTGAGCACAAATTAACGAAAAGCACTCAATTTGATACTGTGGAATTGGGAACTACTGTTATGATTCAGGTTATCTGAATTGGCTGGTTTTCTGTATATTTTAAAGGCGAGTGTGTCATGATCCCCACTAATCGATAACCTAAGAAGTTCAAAGATTTTTCATTATTTTCATTTTCCATAGTAAATTGAATCGATCGATGAAAAGAATTCAGAAACTGTACGAAACTAGTGAGTTGTCTGTCTATGCCAATCCAAATACAGAAGATATCATCTACATATATTTTTCATAAAAATACATGCTTAATTAGGATGTTGGAGGAACTAAAAATTATATTTTCTAAAATTGACATAAAAGTTTCACTTAATAACGGAGACAATAGAGAGCCCATAGGTAAACCATCTAATTGTTGCTATATTTTATTATTGAACCTGAAATAACTCTGTTGGAGACATTGGTTTACAGCTGACATCGTTTCTTCTATATGAGTGGGGCTTAATATACTATTGGATTGAAATTGTTAATTAATTGTGGCTTTGACATCAGGGCAGGATATAGATTAATTATATCAAAGGATACTAATTTAACATTCATCGGAATTTTTAGAGATCTCAAGTGATTGGTTAATTCTTTAGAGTTTTGTTTTGAGTAAATTGGATTGTGTTGTATCAAATTTGGGAGTATGTTCAAATATTTAGGTAATTGCATATGAAACAATAGGTCTCATGGGAAAATCTACCTTGTGAATTTTGGGAAATGAATATTAAATTGGATCTTTCGGATTCGTAACAGTCAATTTCGACCCATCTTTTTGCAATAAATTCGTACACTTTTTAATTAGAGATGTGACTTGGGTTTGAAATGTATATAAATGTGTATGTATGTATATAAATAAAAAGTACGAATTTATTGCAAAACGATGAGTTGAAATTGACTTATGAATCCGAAAGCTCCAATTTTATATTCATTACCCAAAATTCACAAGATCGATTGTCCTATGAGTCCTATTGTTGCATATGCTACTAAATTATGTAAATATTTGAACAACATACTTCCGAATTTGATACAGCACAATCGAATTTACTCAATACAAAACTTTATAGAATTAACCACTTGAGATCTTTAAAAATTCCGATGATAGCTAAATTAGTATCCTTTGATATAATTAATCTTTATCCCTCTACACCCTGTCGTGATGTCAAAGCCACAATTAATCAACATCTTTAATCCAATAGTACATTAAGCCCCACTCATATAGAAGAAACGATGTCAGCTGTAAACCAATGTCTCCAATAGAGTTATTTCAGGTTCAATAATAAAATATAGCAACAATTAGATGGTTTACGTATGGGTTTTCCATTGTCTCCGTTATTAAGTGAAATATTTATGACAAATTTAGAACATAGAATTTTTAGTTCCTCCAACACCCTAACTAAGAATGTATTTTTATGGAAAAGATATGTAGATGATATCTTCTGCATTTGGATTGGCACAAACAGACAACTCAATAGTTTCCTACAGTTTTTAAATTCTTTTCATCGATCGATTCAATTTACAATGGGAAATGAAAAATCTTTGAACTTCTTGGACTTACCAATTGTAGAGCTCATGACTCACTCGCTTTCAAAATATACAGAAAACAAACCTATTCGGATACTACCCTGATTCATAACAGTAGTTCCCAATCCCAGCGTATCAAATTGAAGTGCTTTTCATTCATTTGTGCACAGATTGCGTTCTATTCCTTTGTCAGCTGTCGATTTTCAGAATCAAGTACAAGTTTTAAAATTAATCGCTAAACACAACGGCTATGAACCAAAATTAATTGATAATTAATAAGACAGAAACGATATAAACTTTTATTACAGAGCATTTATCCGTTGCATACTAAGAAATCTAAAAGAAAATTTCCAATTAACTATATTCCTAATATTAGCAACAAGATATGTAACAGATTACACAGAAATAAAATTAACACCATCAGCACTAATAAAAAGAATTTGGGTTCATTGTTAGTTAATAATCAAGATAAAACAGAATTATTGGGTAAAAGCGGAGTATATAAAATACACTGCAGTGAACGTGAGACATTCTATATAGGCGCAACCGGAAGATGCATCGAGAATAGAGTTTAAGAACCTTGAAGATCTCTTCTCCAAAATAAAAATTCTACTGGTTTTTCGGACCACTGCATCAACAAAAATCATTTCATAGATTTCGAGAATATCGAACTCGTGCATCCAGGTAATAAAGGAAAAAGGATAGACATCTTGTAGATTATTGAAATTACGTCCGCTTATAGGAAAAACCAGCCAATTTGGAACGACCTACTAGACTTCAATATTCCTCATTTTGTGAATGCCGTTATACAAAATTGAGATTACTCAATTTAAATTTAGTATTGTATTACTCTTGATAATGGGCTAACAACACGAAACATATGTCGAGTATTTTTAATAAATATTTGTGAAACCATAGCCAAGTGATAAACCAATCATTCATCCATTATGTTTATTCAAGTGTTAAGCGAGAATTCGTTACACAATTTCATCTTTTCTTTCATCTCATTCATATTCCTATTGTACGATTAATAAATGAATAAATTAAATTTGATTTATTGTGTATATAAAACTATAGAAATCAATGAATGAAATGGAGAAAAGGCATTACCTTCTATTTGCAATATTTCAATTAAACTGAAATGATTACTGTGTGTTTTCAAAGAACTGGATAACGTTGTGGAAAGTAATAATAGGAACAGAAAACATTGAATCAAATTTTCACATAATCGAATTATTTCAGGCCTGTTCTATGAGACCCCCCATATTGCTTTGGCAAGGAATTTTTCTTAACTGTTCTTCGTGTTTTACAGGATGCTGACTCTCTGCTCCGACCTGGATACCATCTGCAATATAATCGGCGATGTGGTTCCCAATCTGGAGGAAGTGAGTTGATTTTATTGTTAGTTATGACTTTGTTTTTCGGCGCCATTCTTTTTGCGGTCTTTAAGATTTATTATCTTGTAAAGTTTGTGGGCCATTACAGAAATAAGTTTCACTATAATTCACGTTTCCTATATTTTTATGTTTGTGAATGTGGCTGCTATTAATAATTCAATTTTTCGGAATATGTGGTAATAAAAAGTTGGTAACAATGGATTAGAGAAAGAATGAAAGCCAATTTGAGGGAAGTTTGAATATATAAATGTCAATAACAAGATAAAAATATAAACAGTTCTATTCTGTAATCTCAAGAATCAATATCGAACACCAAGTTCAAGAAGTATATCAAATTGGAAAATATATCCTGAAAGATATCGGATAGTATTCTCAGGATTGTTAATCATCTTTATTCGTCCTTTCTGCAGCCTCCCTCCTGTCCAGAGAATATAGAATCAAAATCCGCTATCAGATTAAGCTTTCGGATGTAACGTATTACAATCTCCCCCTGCGTCTGTCATTTTCGTGTGTCATTTATAATTTCCCGTGTCCACTTTGCGGACGAAACCCAACTCCGAAGTGCAGGATTCGGTTGTTAACGAACTCATTCAACTGATAAAGGTTGGCATACCTTCGTCTGAAACAGGCGTAATATGGCCAAAGAAAATTTTTCTATCTGGTCTATGTCCAGACGAATAGAATTGATAACTTTATACGATATTGTAATTTTATAATAATCAAGTGATAAGGATGATGATTCATTGTTAAGTTTGATTTGAAAATCTTGACTTGGTTTCTCTCTCAGAATTGAAATCAAGTTAAACTTCTTGGAAGCTTAAATCGGAATACAATTGCAGTAAAACATTGGACTCTATCTGTTGAGACTATATCAGAATGCGATATGTTTTTTCTGGGTATTCTGACACATTGTAAGAATCTGATTCCATTTTCGTCAGAAGAATCACTCAATTTATTTCCACAGGATTTTCAACACCAAATGTGGATTTCACCTTCCTAATTTTCTCTTTTAGTGCAGATATAATGATAATTGTAATAACAGTGACAGAATATTCACAAGAAATGGAGTAAGTAGATAGCATTCGTTTTATATACGAGTTTCGGGGGAGTCGAGGGACTCTGGAAATCACGCATTCTCAGAAGGGATCTGCTGAATATTTCCAAATGTAGTACACCTTCATCGATGGATTATTATACTTATACTTCATGCCGCTAGGTGACGACACTACATAAATTTCTCTCAGTTTTTTCTATATATTTTCACAAGGAATATTGAGTTTTTATCGAATCATACGAAAATACTCTGATAGAAGCATTTCATTTTATTTGTGATATTGACACAATGCGCAGTCTACTCCAGAAAACGATAAATATTCTATTAGAATGGGGCTACATCAGTAGATTTCAATTCTCAACAGAAAAACTAAATGCGTTCTATTCTCAACAAGAAACAAAACATATCGTATCATTTCTTCGAATGGCAAAAATCTAGAATTTGTAAATAATATGAAACTACTAGGTGTTTGGTTCGATGAAAAAATTAATTGGAGGAACCATATTGACTCAACCAAGATTGATTGCAGTGAAATCCTCAATTTATTGCGGGTTCTAGGTAGTCAAAATTGGGGAGCCGACTCGAAAAGTCTTTCAGACATATATAGGTGTTTGATGAGATCTAAAATTGAATATGGAATTTTGCTCATTCGACAGCTAGAAAGTAGAAACTGTTCTAAACGAGTGACTGAGAATTGTAACTGGAGCTTTTAGAACAAGCCCTATTCAAAGCCTTGGAACATAAGATGTATTACACTGAGTCGTGAAAACGATTCGAAGACAAATTCGAACCAAATTCGTCCCTTTCATAAAAGATTGAATAAAACACTTCAAAAACTGCAGATTCCGGAACCTTCCCACATACCCCTTCCTCCTCCATACCTCCTTGGTGAAAGAAATCTACGTACCTAAAAATTCCGAATGCTATAAATACACTGTGCCAAAAAATTTTCCGGAAATTTGAAATAAAAAGCAAAATCTCCCTCAATAAGCTCCATTTGAAGCGACACACGATGGCCTTCAGCTCCTTCTGCGAATTTTTTCTATGATGTCTATGGATTCAAATCTGGTTCCCCAGAGCGGCAATTTCAGTCTGGAGAAAAGAAAAGGTCACACGGAGCTAGATCAGGCGAATAAGGCGGCTGCTCGATGGTATTTATCGAGTTTTTGGATTGATGTCGTTAATAACCGTGGCTCGTTGAGATGGTGCGTTATCGTCATGCAAAATCTACGAATTGTTTTGCTACAAATCTGGCAGTTCTCGGCGAATATTTTCACCCAAACGTCCCAAAGCGATTAAATTTAAGTCCTTATTGACTGTTTGACCTTTGCGGAACGAATTCATAATGAACCGCACCACGAATATCGAAGAAAACAATCAGCATCATCTTGATTTTCGAACGGTATTGGCTCATTTTTTTCCACCCATTCCGATGATTGTTGGCTCGTTAGTGTGTCGTATTCATAGACCCATGTGTTACATCCCGTCCCATATGAACGTGGGATCAGAATTCGCACGATCCAGCATGTCTGCAGCTATTTGCATCCTGTACTGTTTTTGAAGAAAATTCAGCTCTATCGGAACGAACCGAGCGGCGACGAGTCGCATGCCCAATTGGTGATTGTTGAGATCACGAGCTATCTCACTAACACTGACATGACGATTTTCGAGCCAATTTCCTTAATTTTTTGGACGATATCTTCGACGATCTCCCGACCGTGTTTGAAGCCTTTTTACCTCTCGAACACTCAGGTTTTCGATAAAACATATTCCCTATAAGCCTTTTACAGCATTCGCAACACAGGAATTTCGTACAAAATACAAAATTTGGGACAAACTCTTAGTCCATTATTTTTTTTCATTATAAAATTCGCAGAGTACCACTGAGGTCGAGTGCTTTCAACAGCTATCGTAAACAAACTAGTTGACAGATCGCACTAATGTTTGGCATAGTAATTAAGGACAGTCCTAACATACAGAAGTACGAAATACTTGAAAATACTCAACGCGGGCAATTTAAATGAGAATTTCTGGATACTTCTTTATCACAGCGTATATATTTTGTAAGCCCCTCTTTTTGAATGCACTTCATGCAAGAAAGAGTTATAGCTTATAGATTGAGATCTTCCGAATCTCATCTAATGTATTTGTTTTGGATATAGCCTCTGCAGCCACAGATTCAATTGAAATAAGCTTTGCATATTTCTTCAGTCATTATTTCATTGAATGTTTCAGATATCAGTCCAATTTCTGTTGTGACATTTATGTTAGTGTCCGTTCAAATAAAGGCTTGATTCATAGAGTTCGCTTTATAATTCCATGCCGGAATAGTAATTACGAATAATTAATTATGATAATACATAAAATCCATAATGTATAGAGTAACCACTGTGATGGGTCCTTTATACGTGAAGTGCAAATCCCCATATTGATTATGTTGATGGCAGCTACTGTATGTGCTGGAAATTGAATGTATTGTGATGTATAATGAATGTGATTCCAGTATGTACAATTATAATGCATCTCAACAAAGTTGTCTCAGAAATAAATAGAATACATACCTGCTACATTGAGTTCTGAAAGGATACAAATAACTGATCATATTTTGTAGGCAAACGCGTTAGGAAGAAATGCCAGAATTTCATTCTCTTCATAAGAATTATTTTCACTGGAAATGAAGCATGTAATGGCTGTTGCGTGAAGTAGAGACATTTGTTGTTGGACATATGTGATACTTAGTCGCTAATTTAGCATGTTCTATTTTCGCTACTGTGGGTAACACTTTATCCACCCTCGTCAAGGAAAATATTATAAATTCATTGTGACACGGGATTAGTGGCTTCACAAAACATTCGAAGACTCCGTTTTCGAAATCAATCTTTGAAATATATAAAACGAGTACCCAGAAAATTTTGGTTATAGCAATGGGTTGAGAGTACGAGGGCTGTGAGAAAATATCTTTTGAAAGTCACATAAGCGCATCTTATAAAACTATATTCTTCATTTGAACTAGAGCAGGCTCTAGGAAACTAGAAATCAATACAAGAATTTTCAATAATGTATTACCCTCCATATACTGTCATTGGAAAAAATTCGGATAGCGTAATAAAAAGCTTTTTTCAATATTTCAATTCTATTGAAGTGAAAATGATCATTTTATACAATTGCTGGGATAAATGGTGCTTACGTAGATGAATGAATGAAACAGTTTGATGGAGATCCTGTATCAAATTATTCACTTATACAGTGTGTTCCAACGAAAATTTACCACCCCCTTCTATCTCTAGATGGACTCATTTTGGCGGAAAAAGCTGGGAGAGGTCATATTTTATTGGAGGGGGACCAATCCGAGTTGGTTCGAAGCATGTTAAATCAAATCCTCGCCATCTGCAGCACCTAAGTTGAATATGATTATCGGGAAAATGGGTCGAGTGATATATCTTTGGCAAGATCTTCCAATTCTCTGTTAAAAAATTAATGATCATTTAATATCATACAGGCAGTTCAAACACAGTGAAACTTTGTATTTCAACGAAAATTTGACAATACCAAAAATCACATTGCTTAAAACTATATAAACGATTCTCGAATTCTCTTCTAACATTTTGAATAACTGCTGGTGTCAAAAGTCTGCATTGGCGACGATTATTCTCCGCAGCTCTTCCAAACTTACAGGTTGTGAAGCATAAAATCACTATATAAGATGACCCCATAAGAATAAATCTAAAGGACTCAAATCAGGTGACCTGGTATGCCACTCAAATGTTCCTCTTCTGCCAATCTACCTGGGAAATTTTCATCAAAATATTGTCTCACAAGATCATCGACATGTGCCGGAGCTGAAAACGTAGTTTATTCTTTGAAGAGGTGTCATCATTTTCAAAATTTCTATGAGCCTAGTATTTATTAATTCTTCCTAAAACTGCAAATAAGTGTCTCCATCCATTGAGATTACCTTAGATGAAGAAAGGTCCTACAATGGGGTTTTTATGAATTCCAACTCAAGCAATTATTTTCTAAGTTGTTTGTGTGAACCAATGAGGTTTCTGGGTATCCCTATATCTACAATTATGCCGATATACTTCACCATTGGAGTAAAAGTACTGTCATCAGATAAACAGGTATTATACAGAATATTTGTATTGTTAATATTTTCACTCTAAATTTCACAAAATTACAATGGGGCGATAAGAGTCGTCTTCGTTTATTTAATGAACTAGTTCCACTTTGGGGATGTTTCACGATCTGGTAGACTGTTGAAGCTTATACACCAGATATACGTGATTATATATAAGTGGTCATTCCCGCTCATCAGTTTAATGAACCATTTTCAACGTTCGTCTGACGAATGCTAACTGTTAAACTTAAAAATTGTCAAAATTAAATTCAAATGTGTTTTTTTTCTCGAGAATTTAATTTGATGTTAAGAATTGTCAAATTTTCGTTGGAAACCAACCTTGTATGGTGCTTGGATTGTTTATATGACATTTAACGTTTATAAAAATAAAATTTTTGAATAGAAAATTAAACGATCTTAAAAGATATGTCACACGATCCACTACCAATAATCAATAATGAATTTCAACTAGAGTAGGGGTTAATTCTACATGCTCTGAACCAACTGGTCCCCCTTCAATCGAAAATTGACGTGTCTCTCAGCTTTTTCCGCTACAATCAGTCTGTTTTGACATGAAGGGGGTGGCAAGTTTTCGTTGGAATACCAATTTTCGCTGTGTTTCCATTCTCTGTGTGATATTAAATGTTCTTAGAAAAAATTAATTTTGAATAGAGAATTAAAAGAACTTTTCAAAGATTTGTTACTCGACTATGATAAATTGGCACCAAAATCAGTCAAACTTGAGATTGGGGTGGTGGCAAATTTTAGTTGGAACACACTGTATAGGTCCGATATTAAGGTAATCTCTAAGAAAGTAAACAATCATATATATATATATATATATATATATATATATATATATATATATATATATATATATATATATATATATATCAAAATAAAATTTAAAAGCTAATAACACATGAGAAATTTGTTCAATTCAATTTTCCTTTCCTTCCTATTGCCATTAATAAATCAAAGAAAATTTGATTCTTTTATTTATCATTTGAAATGGATTTGAATCAAGTAACGGCCAGCAGTGTTCAACTTTTTATTTGCAAGGCTGTTGCGCTATATTGGATTTAGAATAGCGTTTCTTCACTTATAATTCTTTCAATATCAATGTAATGAGATCAACTATGGTTTCTTGAGCAATCGAGAAAGTGATATCTGCTAGGGATGGGGGATGAATGTAGATAATCCAAATGAAAGCATTGTTTCCTTATAAGAATTACCACATTGGAAAGATATGAATCTTTTGTAATTGATATTCTGGAAGAAAGCTGATATTGCGATTCAAAGCACGGATATCTTTATTTATTTCTTTTCGTATTACTTCCCTGTGGCGTCTGATTTCTGAACCTTCATCAGTGAAACAACAAGGAACAGGTTTTTTCGAGGAAATTAATGCAATTTTCATTATCCTTGAAAAATTTTAATTTATTCAAACATCTTTTTTATAGCTAAATGACCGAACTTTTCTTTACATTGAACGAGGATAGATGCCTCAAGCGCAACGGAGTAAGAAGCACTATTATTTTGAGTTTGTTTTGCTGCGTCACGAAATGGTCGTTTAGTAGATGTTTGACTCGGAAAAGCTACGGCGTTCGTCATCTCTCGCCAAAATCAATCGTTTGGTATATGAATTTGTGAAAATGTGTGAAAGTTATAATCAGTATATGGAGAGAATGTGACAAAGAGGCGTGGCGTCAAAATGAACGTTTCCAGCGAATCAACTACTGCGCCAGTACATATAGCTGGGGAAGCTGAACCTATGCACGTGGATGTAATATTCATTGCTATATCAACGCGAGAGTGTATAGTCGTTTATGTACCATCACATGAAAATTCTTAGGGCAGCAGCTAATGCATCTTTGATTACTACGTTTTCTAACAATTTATTAAGACAGAGCTGTCATGTATTGATCGTCTATGGTTACTGCGTAGACAATATTTTCTGTAATGTGGATGAAGATATTTGCACATACTCGATTTCTCAATAGCTAGAGTCAATATTTGAATTGAAGTGATTTCATTTTCAAGCCAACATTTACTTTAATTTGATCAATTTTTCCAGGGAGATAAATCACCGACTACACCTGATTAAACTCGACTGTAGAAAATAAATCGCACATTCAAATAGCTGTTACTGTTGTAGATTTTTTAAATTATTTGAATTTTAAGAATGCATTCACGTTTAAACAACTCAAAACTCGAGTTATCCAACTTTATGACGAACTGAAGGTATAAAGTATATCAACAAAGGCCACCCCACAAACTTGGAAACTTTTCGGTGATTTTTACGAAGCAACAAGTTCTCAAAGACAAACTTCAATTAGAAGTATTCTTTAATCTGTAAGTTAGCAAATCTTAGTTAAAGTTTTCCGTGATTGATGTACTTAATTAAGAAAACAGCATTATCAGAAAAAGCCTCAATAGGCTTGTTGATACCTTTTTTAATAGGTCATAGTCATTTTATCGCATCGCTTCACTAAATTTCTGATACCTAGAACACTTTGAACACACTTTCAATTAGGCTATTTGTTATACTGACAAAAGAGCTGGTGGTCATGACAGATTACCTATATTTATAGATTGCATATTAGAAATAGTTGCGGATTATTGTCGAATTCTGAACATCTAAAATCTATACATGCATACAGGTTATTCTATAGCCCCTTGACTGGACGCTGAAGCCTCTTCTTTGTCGTTCGATTAGATGAATTCCGAAATTCAACAACAGAGTGGGAGCTCGTTTTCTTTTAGGGAATGTGTCATCTTCTGGTCCCAGTAGCGCGACAATCCACTTTCGTCTCTGACATTCGGCAGTTCGATAACGTGGATTTGAATATTTGACATCGTTTTTCTTCATTTTAATTCAATTCTGACTTATGAATGAATCTTTTGTGCTATTCATATGTAGGTTTACCAATTCATATGTAGGTTTACCAATTTGAAATCTACATTTGCCCATATTCTTGCTCTATGTCATGTTCTGTTCATGGATGCTTTCGATTTTGGGCAAAGTCGATAGAAAACAATTGAGTGTTTACGATGAGATTTTTTTGTGAAGAAGTTATATATATTCTTTTGAAAAAGAGAGGATTTACAAAATTTCGAATAATTGTATTCACAATAAATGCTTATTATATCTATAATTTTGGTGTGTGAGCTCAGGAAAATGGGCAACCATACTATCTTGCGTATAATTCAATAAACGAGTGAAAAAACCTGAGGAAAAAACTCGTTTCCCTGTCGCTATTGCACTAGCAATAACTTGTCTGTTTATGTTGTGTTAGTGTCGTGTGTACATAAAGAGTACCAAAGATTTTTCTGCTTAGCAGCTTCAATTCTCATCTTGCACTCCATGATTTCCAGACGAAGGCAAGGGTGAAAGGAAGAGGGTTTGGGATAGGAATCTGTAACAGTGGAAAAAGAAAACCAGCAGAAAAATATTTCAACAATAATACCTGACTCTTATATGTCTAAACACACTTAAATTTGAGAAAAGATTGTACATAGCAAGCAAGTCCATAAAAAGGACTAAGGAGATAATCAAAAAGTACATAACCTGCTATATTTCCTCTTTCGCGGAAACATAATCACTTCCTTGTTCTTGCTTGCCAATTTTGAAGTATAATCGCAAAATCCCTTCAAAATTAAAACTCAACAAAACAATTCCCTCTCTGTTTGACCGAGAGAGCTCCGATGGCTAGGTTTGGTCTTCTAAGTGATGCCGATTATGATCTATAGATGTTCTAGAATCATTATGAACCCATTAATTTGGGTTGACATCTCCCATATATTATTTATTCGTGGTTCTTGTTTAATTTAAAGAAAAATTTGCGGAAAAAAATTGACAGTCGTTTCAAAATCATGACAAATGTCATATTATTATTATTATTATTATGAGAAAGTAATGATAGCAGATGATACCTTAACTTTAGTGAGGAATACACAAATAGCCTCAATCGTATTCATCAACCATCGAATAAATATTTCTTCGATAAATTTCACTTAAGATCATCGTTCGTAGTTGAAAAAATTAAAGATTTTCTTTAGAGTACATTCTGTCTAAAAAAGTACCGGAAATTGATTATTTAAAAAATCTGCTAAAAAGGATTGTCGAAACTTTTTTTGCTAAGTTGGTCCTACTTATACTGATGAGGAATTTGAACGCAACCTGTCATTTACAACCTGTTTGTTTACAATGCTCGATGTTGTCAATTCTCACAGGTGTGTTTTGCAATTTTTACAATTGATAAAAATATCGTCTCAAATTTTGTATTACAAATGGAAATTTATGTGCCGAATCGGTGAAAATGTTACAGAAGGCTTAGGGTGATTCGATTTCATCAGTGCATTCAACATCGGCCAAGATGTGGAATATTTACTTCGCTGTGGTCGGTCATCAACATCTTCAACTGAAATTGACTTCAAAAAAGTGAAAGGGTAATTGAAAATCGTTATTTAAGTTTGAAAAAGATAGGCAATGAACTTTTTATTGTTTTACGAATCAATTCATACCATTTTAAACGTTGTTTGAATGCATGAAACGCGTTGTCGCTCGACGAGTTTCAAAAGACCGAATCTCTTCAAAAATTGAATCTCGCGAAAAGCATGCTAGAACGAGTCGATTCCGATCTCACATTCATGAAACGCATTGTAACTGATGATGAGACGTGTGTTATTGATTATCGCGATGTTGGGTACATTTCACAAGGCTGTCATTGTGAATGTATTTCTGACCAAAATCTCAACAAACACCATCGTACTCACCTGATATGGCTTCGACCGACGTTTTCTTTTTCCAAAACTCTAAATTACTATTTTGAGGTACACTTTCTGAATCGACATTGAAGACATAAAAGAGAATTCGCGGAGAGAACTGAAGTCGATTTCAGAAAAAGCGTTCCAAAATTATTTTGACGATTGGATGTTTCGTTTGCGTAAATGTATTATTTCGGAAGGGTCCTACTTTGAAGGCGATACAATAAATTTGGATGTAAAATAAATATTTTATGTTTCACTATTTCCCGGTACTCTTTAGACAGCATGTGTGTAACATGATGATACAGGGAAGTTGGCAAGACGCTCAGTTTGAGAAATATTTGGCAATTACAATTGTAACTAAGTTTTTCGATTAGTGAAAAGCGAAGAGTAGAACTTTCATATGAAAGAAATAGAATTCTTCTATTCGCAATAATTAAATATTTATTTACTGAAATGCAAGAATATTCGAGACTAATTGTACGAACCCCTTCTTCTGGCTCAATTTGCTCTTAACCTAGCAGTCCATATTATAGACGAAGAGTAGGTTGAGTAATATCTACTTTCATTAGGTGAGAGTCCATATTTCTCAAGATGGAAAAATTAAACCTTTTTTTAAGTTAGAGAATTTGATTTTAGAGTTGATGTTTCTTGAATGTGGTTCCGATTTTCTAGGTTTCAATGCAAGTTATTCCATTGTAAAGTTTTATACATTTTGAAGAGGGTTTGAATGCAACCCCTTTTTAAATAACAGCATTGTTTTCGTTAGATAGAAAACGGTCGAGTAAAAGATAAATTGTGACCGATTTTGTCCCTCCCCTCTTGATGAAATCCTGAAATATTCAGCATGTCGAATGGAAACGTTTTCCTGGCATCAGAAAACGATAAAGAGCACTCAATATCCCGTTGTAAGATATTCCGAGCGTCGTCTATGTTACGACGGAAAAATTCAAATGAAAAGAAAAGATGTTTGCAAAGAGTGTAGAACGAAATGCTCGACTTCCTGTCCTAAATTGTTTGAATAACTCCGTAGCGGAAATTAGGGGTTTTCCTTGGACCTCTACTTCCTGCGACAAGTTGAATTTATGTACATTGGCGGTGTGGATTATCGGAATATTTGCGCCAGGAAATTTTTTGAGTGGATTCTCACGTGCGGTCGACATTCCTGATTAAAAGGGCTCCTAGGGGTTTCTTTGATGAACCTGGAGCGGAGAATATTGCTGTTTCCTCTGCAATTAGTGCGCCTAAAGCAACGGAAATTGATCCCTATTTTCGACTCGGAATTAAATGAACATTTTAAGTAGAAAGTCGAAGAGATCAGTTTGCCAGGTTGAAATGTTAATGGTTTATGAAAATCGTTGCATCAAACTTTGAGTGAATAGTTGAAGTTGCTCGAAGAAGTAATCAAACATGTAATGATAAATAACAATCTATGTTTTTATCTATCTACAAAAAAAAATCATTATTATATTAAACTAGGTCCACGCTTTGGCGCAGATTGTTTTTGATAATTATTAGGAAGATAAATTTGAAGTATTCTAGGAAACATGTATCATAGAAAGGAATTTGCGTTGCTGTGGAGAAAAATAAATTATTTTTAACACACTGTGAAAATAGTACCAGGAATTGGTCAAAGTTCTACAAAATATTACATCTCATCCAAATTTATTGTATCGCTTTCAAAGTAGTTCCCTTTGGAAATAATTCATTCCGGCCAACGAACAATCCAGATGTGTATACTTCTGAAAGTTTTTCACTTACATTCTGAATGAGTAGATCTTTCATTCTGGTATAATGTTTCATGAGGCACATCTTCGCCAATTTTCAAGAGGTTGTCCTGTAACGCGTTCTTTTCATAGTTCCACAGGAACCTAGTATGTAGAATTGATTATCCGAAGGCAGTTTCATCCAAATATGTTCAGCAGTTTTTCCATGTTTCGGTAACATAAATATAAACTTTCACAATTTAAATGTTGGTAGGTGTCATCAGAAACTAAACTGACTCTATGAATTCAAATACGTTGGGGATGAAAACGCGCGTGTAGGGAAATACAAATTGGGGCAGACCTCCCGTCCTATTCTTCGGGAAACTGTTTGTCGATCAATACAGGGTGTTACATAATAGTATGTCACAACTTGAGGGGGTAAATCTACGTACAATTTTGAGAAAAAAGTTCATATAAACATAGTTCACCAAAAGCTTCGTTAAGGAGCTACAGGGTGTTGATTTCCGGAAAAAATTGTTTTTTTCTTCAAAACTCCTGCAGTTTTTGAGATATTCAGCCCAAATGTGGAATGCAAACTATTTTTACAGCCTTCTTCATTACTGTCCTAAATTTTAACTAGAATCTACAACGTGTTTTATCTTCCGGAACCATTTCTTCTTTTGCCCTTTCAAACTTTTTTTGCAGTACGCCACTGATCAATCTCCAACCGTTCTCGAGCAATAAATTATTAAACGATTGTATGCTTTCGCTGAATTGAAAGCACTTCTAATTAAAAAATGACTAGTAGGCTTTGATTTTTATTTATTTATTTTGACAGTTGCTAAAGTTGACCCAGCGTCTGCTCGTATTGTTTAGTAAATTAACGATTAGTTTTAAGACCTTTGAAGTTATTGCTGTAAGAAAAAAAAGGGCCAATTTTACTAACGCCGAATTGGCTGATATCCATTACATGTACTGTCTGGCTGACGGAAACACAACAGAAGTTAGGCGATTATATCAGGTACATTTTCCAAATCGAGTAACACCAGACTGGCAAACATTTTCAAATATCCACAGGAGGTTGAAGGAAACTGGTACTTTTACTGCGAATAATCAGTTGAAAGGTGCAACTCAAACTTTGAGAACTCCAGATATTGAGGAAGCAGTTTTGAATTGTATTGATTTGAATCGTCATGTGAATACAAGAAAAGTTGGAAATCAGTTGAATCTTTCACATGTTTAAGTTTGGAGGATTCTCCACGACTTTTTATTTTACCCGTTTCATATTCAACGCGTCGAAACTACTTCCTCGAGATTTTCCTTCAAGGTAGAATTTCTGCCGATGGTTCTTAGAGAAAATGGTCATTTCGATTGTGAAATAATGTTCACAAGAGAAGCTAACTTTTCGAGAACTGCTATCACAAATTTTCACAATAATCATTATTGGGCTGAGGAAAACCCCCATTTGATTGAAGAATCTCATCATCGAGAACAATTCTCACTAAATGTCTGGGTCGGAATAATTGGAAATTATTCGATTAGGCCAATTTTTTTTGCCTAACAGACTGAACGGTCCTGTTTATCGGCGATTTCTTGGGGAGTTACCTTTATTGCTGGAGGATGTGCCACTTTTGGTGAGAAACATAATGTGGTTCATGCTTGACGGGGCACCAGCACATTTTAGTGGAGAAGCTAGGGAATTCTTGAATAATAATTTCAACAACTGATGGATAGGTCGGAGTGGGACAGAACCATGGCCTCCTAGGTCCCCAGACTTTAATAATTTAGACTTTTTCTTACGGGAATATCTCAAAATTTTAGATTATACCACCCTAGTGAACACTGTAGAAGAATTGAGAAATCGAATAATAACCTTGTGTGACACAATAAGAAATACCCTAGGAATATTTCAGAGTGCGTGATAATATGCGAACAAGGACAGAGGCCTTCTTGCAGGTGGAGGACACTTCCAGCAATTTTTTCAGTTTTTAATTGTTCTTTTTTTTTAGCTGAGTCTCAGAAGGCGAGCTATCTAAATAAAAGCAAATTTTGGGCATACCTCTCCAGTATTTCTATTATTATCTTTCATTTAGCGAACAACATACAATTCAAATTCAATGATTTTTCACTCGAAAACGGTTCGAGATACGATTACAAGTGTCAAAAAAGTTTCTAAATTGAATGAAGATGACGAAAATTGGTTGTACGCTGATCAGTGGCGTACTGCAAAAAAGTTCGAAAGGGCAAAAGGAGACATGGTCTTGGAAAAGAAAACACCTTGTGAATTTCAGTTAAAATCTAGGACGTGTAATTATGGAGGCTATAAAAAAATTGCTCGCATTCCAAATTTGGGGGGAATATCTCAAAAAACTGCAGGAGTTTTGAAGAAAAACCAATTTTTTTCCGGAAATCTCAACACCCTGTAGCTCCGTAACGAAGCTTTTACGGACGTATTTTTATATAAACTTTTTTTTCTTGAAATTGCACCTCCTCAAGTTGTGACATACTATTATGTAACACCCTGTATAAGGAAAGTTTAATCCCAAACGTTACATATTTTGTGTGATAATAATTTTTATTTGATTATTTGAATGAAAGACGAGTAGGTAAAAAAAAATAGAACTACATGGATTATGTCATAATGTTGAAATTTAATGGGAGTTAAAACACAATAGGAGGAAGATTATGTAGAATTGATAAACATTCAAAATACTCAAGCCTCCAACGATCGTCCCTGAAGTATAAATGATGAACCAATCGTAATCAATTGAATCCAAGGGAACAGGAAGAAAAATCCCGAGGAAAAACCCTGTCTCTCCCGTTACTGATGCATCAGTAACAATAATATAATTAGTAGTTAAAACTTGAAAACACCTTAACTTAATTATAGTCACTCGTTTAGACTCTACTCAATTCGTAGTATTGATTTTTCATAAAAGTCTATATTCAAATAATTATCCAAAATATTGTTTTTCCTTTTAAACATCAATCATTTCGACTCAATTCTATGGTCTACAGCCACTCTTAATAAGACTGTTTACATAATACTTAAAAAAAAAATGAATAGAAAAAAAGTATTTTCATGTGAAAAATCACAAAAATCAAATCTGATTCGAAACTGTTTTCAACAACCACTCCTGAATGTTCGCATAATGAAATTATTAACAATTCCATCTTTTTTAGCATTCTGGATCGAACTCTGTCGAATTGGATTTGCGTATGATGATTCACCAGAGCCAAGCAGGATGTGTTATCGGAAAAGGTGGTTATAAGATCAAGGAAATCAGAGAGGTGAGTACTACTCCACTAGATACTAGATACCAATTCCAAGTATAGATAGTGGGTCAAAAGTCTTTTAATTTATGCGGTATTAATAGCACCTTTCCAACATCGTGCTAATATTTGCAAGTTCGGTGACTTCTTAATGCTGGATGAATATTCAATAGGAGCTAAATTCATTTTCATTCAGTTGAAATTATTGTTTTCACCGGAATTATTGCTCAAGGACGTATTCGAATTCATGGTATTCAGGTTTCGGATTAATGCAAGGAGCAATTGATTAATATTCCCTTTTTGCTAATTGGTAATTTTATTGTCAGGGAAGGAACGACTTTATATAGAGATAAGTTCAAGTTATTTGGGAATTCCACGGATTCGAACATATTTTCTCCCGCTTCTGTTTATATGTTAATCGAGCGATGTGTGAGCTTTTGTTTAATTTTGCCTGAAAATTGTTACTCTGAACTTGCTCTCATACAATTTTTTGAACTGCTGTATGAGGTCGATTACTCTTCACCTGAACTAGATAGATGGATAAAATGTCAGGTAAATAGGATATAATATTTTCTGATCTGGTACGTACATTTGATCGTGCTGGTGTTTTTTGCCACAACGATTCATATTTTCCTTTGAACTCATTCTCTTTGAATGTGAAAAGATCCCTATTGCTTGATTAATCAAAGTCCGCATCGGAATCACTAACTTGTTGTTGGGTGTCGTTATCGTTACTTCGTTCAGATGAATGATCTTGAACATTTTTCGATTTCGATTGTGCTTCATCTGACTCTTCCAATGTTTCCAAAATTCTCCGCGGATTATTTATTAGTGCCATTTTCATCAAGAACCTTTTAAAGAACACAAAAAATAAATATAAAAACACTAAATAGAAAAAAAAAGTATGTCAGGAAAATGTTCCGTTTAAAAAGGGTCAAACTAACCCTATTGGACTTGACGCACGTGTTGCGGGCGGCGTCGCACTAACCGAAGAACCATCGGGACGAGTGAGGCATCGCTTCATCTATTCAAACGCTTAAATTACATAACCCGGGTAAACGAAAAATATGTTACCGTCAAAACCGATTATCGTTTACTACGACTGATCGGTTATTACGACAAGATTGTAAGGTCCCAGCCGAATCTATAGTAAACTATTCAGTAACATTACCACCTATAACAACATCGGATATAGCGATATATCGCTTATAACGACGAAACTTTATTGATATTCATCGACTATAACGACCAACCGCATTTAGTCCCACCAAAACGAAACAATACGAACGATCTTAGATCTTATTACTAAGCATTGAAGTAATATTTAGGCGTATTATTACATACGCTCTTTCTCCCACCTCATTCGAACCTCTTCCTAGTCATTTGACCTTGCATATTTATTGTTTAGTGCGCTAACTGACTGCGTGAGTGACAGCTTGATTTGTAAGTTTTGCCTTTGATAAGACTGTGTATTTATGCGTTACCATGTCGCTAAAAAAGAGGAAAGTGTTCACTATTGAAGAAAAATCTTATATCATATGAAGATAAGAAAATGGCGAGTCAAATAGTGAAATTGCAAAGGAGTGTGGAGTTTCACATTCTACAATATGTACGATTTGGAAGAATAGCGATAAAATAAAAGTTCTTTTCGACAACAACAGTTTAAAACTTAAACGATCGAGGGCAAGTGAACATAAAGTTTTGGAATTTGCTTCATTAACATGGTTTAAACATCAGAGGGCAAACAACATCCCAATAGGTGATCCAATTCTGCAAGAAAAAGCCAACGACTTCGCTCGTATTATGGGTAAGGAAAATTTTGAGTGTTCGTCGTCTTGGGTACAACGTTTTCGTGCTCGTTATAATATTGTTGCAGGAAAAGTTTGCGGTGAAGCGGCTGGCGTTCCTGAAGGATTGAGGGAAGAGTGGCTCTCTCATAAGTGGCCTGCGCTGTGCGAAGGATACACACCCGAGGAATCTTCAATGCTGATGAAACCGGATTGTTTTACAATTTAACTCCGTACAAAACACTTAAATTCAAAGGCGAGGAACGCAAGGTCGGAAAATTCTCCAAAACAAGAATTACAGTATTGGTTGCGGCAAACAAGACTGGTTCATGCAAAAGAAAACATTTGGTGATAGGAAAAGCTAAAAAACCGCGTTGCTTTGAAAATAACACTAGGTCCGGTACCAAAGTGTGATAAAAGCTTCATAAACACAATACAGAAAACTTCAAGTGCTACAAATGATACAGAATATTGAACACGGGAAAGATACAAAAAGTCTTTCTGTTTTGTATACAATTCTAATGATATCGGATGCTTGGGAAAAGGTCACACAGATCACTATAGCCAACTGCTTTCGCCATGCAGGTTTCTAAGGTCTTTCCCCATCATAAGCGGAGGACGACGATGATATTCCGCTAGCGAGAATGATACGATCTCCCACAGATGAAGACGACAACGTACCACACGCTCAATTGGTTACTCAGCTGCAAAGATCTGGTACAGAATAAAGAAAACTTTTGGTGATAGGAAAAGCTGAAAAACTGCTTTGCTTTAAAAACATTCACTCTTTGCTTGTAACTTATGAAAACAACACTAGCTCCTGGATGACATCGCAAATTTTTGAAAAATAGCTGCGTAGCTGGGATGCAGAATTGAAGTCTGGAGGAGAAAGATTCTTCTCCTAGTAGACAACTGCATAAAGCTTGTGTTTTTGGCGCCCAATGTCACCTCTGTTTTACAGCCCATAGACCAAGGTCAGATAGAAGATTTAAAAACACAATACAGAAAACTTCAAGTACTACAAATGATACAGAATATTGAAAACGGGAAAGATACAAAGAGTCTCTGTGTTTTGGATGGAATCCTAATGATACCGGAAGCTTGGGAAAAGGTCACACAGATTATAGCCAACTGATTTCGCCATGCAGGTATCGAAGATCTCTCTCCATCGCAAGCGGAGGACGATGATGGT
This sequence comes from Cryptolaemus montrouzieri, assembly GCA_013387265.2. Classification (NCBI taxonomy): domain Eukaryota; kingdom Metazoa; phylum Arthropoda; class Insecta; order Coleoptera; family Coccinellidae; genus Cryptolaemus; species Cryptolaemus montrouzieri. The sequence goes on along the minus strand of JABFTP020000185.1, from coordinate 136,556,050 downwards.
AATCCGCAAGCGAGAATGATACGATACCACAGATGAAGACGACAACGTACCTCAATTGGTTACTCAGTTGCCAAGATCTGCTGGTACGAAACAAAGAATTGAGATAGAGGAATGTATTGGAATAGATGACAGTGCCGCTGTGTGCGTCTTAGCGACTGAGTAAGAAATTCTTGCAGAAACTGAAAGTAACAATCGTAACACTGACGAAGAAAACGAAGACCCTGAAGAACATTTTAGGCCAACAACAATTTCCGAGGCTCTTAGCGCTATAACAGTTACCTTTAACGACCAGTTTAATACTGATGATACTCGTATTTGAGGAGTATGAAACGTAAAATGCTAAACATATTTGAGAATGGGCTTCAAAAAAACAGACTAAAATGACTGATTACTTTAAAAATAAGTGTAAGTCTTATAGTGCAGCTAAGTACATCTTGTATCTCCAATTCTTTCTCAATAAACGTTTTTATTTCTTTCTTTGATATTTCATTTGAAAACAATATTCTATATTAGATATATATGTACTTATGATACTTTAAGTACATACTCATGCTATGTATTGCTTATAACAACTGTCGGATATAACGTTGGACACTATACGGTCCTTCAATGACGCTATATCCGGTTTTGATTGTAATTGATTCCGCCATTACTAAGTGATAGTTAATCATGACGATAATTGCTTCGAAACTGGCCATCATTTTCCACCCATAGATCAACTTAAAATTATTAACAGAATACCTAATGGACGAAAGTTGGATTTCTTGGAATCAATCAATCATTTATTGTAAATACAATTACTCAAATATTTGTGAATCCTCTCTTTTCAAAAGAATATATATATATATATATATATATATATATATATATATATATATATATATATATATATATATATATATATATATATATATATATATATATATATATATATATATATATATATATATATATATATATATATATATATATATATATATCGAAATTTTCAAACTGCAACAAACCCCCATATGGATTATCTTCTAAACGACCAATATGGCATGGCTTATTCGTCTCTATTTGAAAGCTTTAAATAATACCTGCCTTTATCATAATTATTTTATTGCCTCTTGTTTGCACCCTTATTAATTAAGCATCTTTTTTTTTGTATCTGTATACAGGAGGGACCACTAGTTATTCGTGTGGTTATGTGGGGATCGTTCTTGCCGACCCACTAAAAAACTCTCCTCCGTCTCCCCTCAGAAACCGACCGGAACGATCTTTAGGCAGTCCTTACCTTCGGTGCAGTTCTGGATTTTCATTTCTACTTCTTACACCTCATCCAAGCCTCACACTTCTATTTGCGTTGATTGAGACTGTCCTCCCTCTCCTTCGATTCCATGATTCCTGCCAGTATCTTCAATCCTTCCTTCCAGGTTTTCCGGTTATTACACATCGACCGTATAAACGTGTGTTCACCCCGAACACACGTCTGAGCTATCTTCTTTGTGTTTCCCACCTTACGCAATCGACTGTCATATGCTCGACAAGATCCCGAACCCCCACAGGTCGCTCCCGGTTTTGCCAATTATTTTCCTGTACGTCTAGAAGGAACTATGCCCAGTGAATATCTGGGTCGGCCAGTAATTTGTTTATATGTGCTAACACTGCACATTTGGCAGTAGTTGGCGGGTCTATTCGCCGAACACCCCCTGATTACTCCATCTATCCTGCCACTTGACTATCATTGGTCTGCTCATCTCTTCCGCGAGAAGATTCAGGGGTAGTCTACCCGAGATTACCTGTACGGCTTCCGCTGAAACTGTTCTGTATGCGTAACACATCCAGAGCAGAATGCTCCTCTGAGCATCGATCATCTCTCTTCGCCTTCGCCCACAGCGGTGCTCCATAGAGTCCAACGCTATGGACAACGAGCTCAGGAGCCGTCTTATTTTTCATATTCTTGGCAGCCTGTTCCACCTGCTTACCCAAGGTTATCTCTTTATGCAACATGAATCCGAGGTACTTGACTCTGTTTTTGACCACGAACTCCTACCCCCATAAGAGTATGCTCACTTCCCTCCAGATCCTTGGTCCTTTCAGTATGCCGACTTTGGTCTTATGTACCGCAATTTACAACCCCATTGTCCTCATGAACTGCCCCACGAGTGTGCAGGCCGCATCTACCTTCCTCTACAGATCATCAGAATTTTCAGCATCCGCCAAAGGTGCCAGGTCGTCCGCATATGCCACCGTACATTATGTTCCGTAGTGTTGGGCCCAGCACCGAGCCTGCGGCACCAATTTATATATGTATGTATTTTCAACTTTAGTTCAACACTTGTCAGCTGAAGATGGTCGAGAGACCGAAATTGCAATCCTGTTTTCAATAAAATCTCATATGATAGTATAATACATAGTTTCAATTCCTTATCATCATCTTTGAGAAATGAATATCAAAGATTTCCCACTTACCATCCGTCTAGAAATAAGATCGACATTCTTTTCCGAATCAACCACTAAATATGTAAACTTAAAAATGCAATCTCAGCCAATTTGTTCTGAAATTGTTGACGAAACATTTCACAAACGCTCTCTTAAGCATAATTAATTCGAAATGTTTCTGGCTCATCTAAAAGAATTTGAAATTCTAAAACGGGAACTAATTTTTTAATTCTCTTAATATTTCTGCAACTTCCTGAATTAAGTACACATAATTTCATCAACTCGAAAAATCGAGTTAACAGTTATTATAACGAACGAAGGCGCCCATTGACGGTTTAAACTTCTTGCCAACCCGTCTGGAAAATATTAATCCTATTTCTTATTCAAAATGTCAAGCGGGGAATAATTTGGACAGAATCGGATTTCTCTGCGTCAGGTTAACGCGAATGAATTGCCCCAAAATGGTCCACGCCGCGAATTCAAATCGATCTCAAGTTGTCAGGAGTGTTTCCTACGAACGTTGGATCCTAGTTTCGATAAATTGAACAGCGCATCCCTCAGGAGCCACTGGAGCCAGTGTACATATTGAAGATATCGTCTCGAATGACATGAGGTATGAACCTGCATTATGTTTCATCATTCGTCTTATGTGAATATTTGAGTTCGAATTTCCTGTCTCCATTCGTCTCGTTCGGGAGATTTCCTGTTTTTTAAAATATTGAATGATCTCGACAGAACTTTATTCTTGGAAGAAGCGGGCTCCATACATTTGTTTTTGAAATGAGCGTAGTTCCAGATATTTTCATTGTGCATAATTGAACTTTTCTCCTCATAGAAAAATTCCCAAATTTCCGTATCCTGCTCATTTTCATTACTGAACAGTTTCCAAACACACACACCACAAAAATTGTCACATCACCTGGTATTCTGAATTGCACAATCGATTAAGCAGCTCGATCGCAGTTTCTTTGTTGACATATGTTTCTGGACATATAAGAGGAAAAAAATCTTATCCATGTAGTAACATTTGTTTCCATATGATCTCAAAAACGTCTGAAAAAAGAATGAGTTAATTTGACGATCAGTATTCATTCAATTTCCCTGTAGTTTTCACGAATTAAATTAATGCAAGTTTTCTGTGTTTCTTGTTGATTTTCGAACCTTTGAATTTATTGTAATGTTTGCTGAATGTCCTGAACGTATTTGAGTGACCATGAAGTGGTAAGAATTGTAACACTTTTAGAGGAGGGGCGTAGCCAACGTTACGTGGCCAACTTGTTGAATGTTAACGAAAGCACTATTTCAACAGCAATTAATCGGTACCACGAAACAGAGGAATATGGAAGAAGGGCCGGGCAGGGAAGAAATCGGATAATAACACCAGTTGATGATCGTTGGCTTCGTTTAACTGCACTAAGAGTTGGGCACTATACGACTAGAATGCTACAGAATGAACTTGCACTTTCCAGAAATGTGCATATTTCATTGCAAACAGTTAGGAACAGGTTCAGAGAAGACGATATCAGACCAAGGGTGGCTTCTACCGGTCCGCGTCTCACCAGAGAGAATCGAGTTGCAAGACTTCAGTTTGCGAGCGAACATGCAAATTGGGGTAGTCCAGGTTCTGTCTAGTACCAAATGATATACGCATGCCTGTATACAAACTACCTGGGGAACGGTATCAGCAATGCAATATCCGGCAAACCGAAAACTTCGGAGGGGGCGTGTGGGGAGGCATTTCTTCCCATGGTCGAACTGAATTAGTCCTAGTGAATAATGGAAGAATGACAGCGGCCAGATACATCCCAGATATCTTTGAACCCCATGTTGTACCCGTTGGCCCATTGATTGGCGAAAACTTCATTTATATGCATGAGTTACAGAATTTCTGCAAAAAGTCGAAATTGATATTTTAAGATGGCCAGGCAGAAGTCCCGACTTGAATCCCATAGAACATGTTTGGGACAACATTGGGTGGCGAATTCAGCCACGTTGAATGCCTTGTAGAACACTCCAACTACTAGAAAATCTGCTTCCTCAAATTTGGAATTCAGTGACTCAAGAGTACATCCAACATTTGTTGGAGGGGCTTCCGAGACGTATACTGGCAGTAATTAGGGCCCAGGCAGGAAACTCTCCATTTTGAAAATGATTAGTAACCATTCGATGCTAGTTGATTGGTCTCTTTGCGAATGTTTGAAGATGGTAGAATTTAAATTTTTCATTAACTCGAAAATTGTTGTTATTTTCCATCATAAACTCTCGCATGCACCACAGTCCACCCTAAGTCAATGGACTTAAGTTTGGAAAAAACAGATTGAGTGGAATGCATTGTATACCAAGCAGGCACAAGATTGAACGGCTCCAAAATATTTTTCATATGTTTCTCCATAGATGAGTGATATGGCAGTCTCACACAGTTGTTCAACATTCTAGGTTGATGTGATTTTGTACTATTGTCCAGATATTTGAGTCTCCTGTCAATATGAAATCTCAGGAAGGACAAAGGATAAGAATTAAGAGAGAGATCCAGGGGAGTTCCAATCGGAGCTAGTGTATAGGGTGGATTGTGGTGTATGTGAAAGTGCCTTTATGGGAGAAACTAAATAATATTTACGAAGGAGATTATACCAACATAACTATCATATTGAAAACATGAATCAGGATCATTCTTCATTATGTCAACATTCATTGGACACTGGTCATTCTTTCAAATTCAAAGAAGCAAAAATTTTACATAAAAGCCCACGTAGAGACAACCGTCTATCCCTTGAACCATTGTATATTCATACAACTGAAAATTGTATCAAGTGGAGGGTTTTAACATTTCTAAAAACCTGTTGTAGTTTATTATATTCGAATAATTATTGACTGGTCTCCTTAATTTCATGATTGTTTTTTTATATTTAGCTTGACGTATCGTACCTTTATGGGTTAGATATTGTTTGAGGTCACGTTGTATGCATTGACATAGAATTTACTTCTTCTTTGTATGTAACAGTGTATTTACAAATTTATATGACGGATAACATGTCAATGAACATAAGGAATTTTGTAAAACAGAATTTCTTAGCTCGATCAATTTCTTTTGCGTTTTAACCGGTTGTGATAGTCACTTGTGAACGAGAGATTTTTAATGATTTTAACTTGAAGTTTTATTACCTACATGTAGTTTTTATGTTCACTTATTGTGCGAAATATTTTTGATAATTTTAACTTGAAGTTGTATAACCTACATTTTAAAGTTTTAATTAATGTAAGTACCCAATATGAGCAATATTTATATGTTATCCGTTCCATTCTCGGTTTGTTCCTCTCCAAGGGTAAATTTATTTGTAGTTCCCTGAGGAAGACATATCTGGTGTCGAAACGTTGGAATGTTTTAATGAAAGAAGCTTGAAGATCTATTCGTTGTTTTATTTATGAGAAGTCCGTTGTTTGTTGGGAAAGTTGATTGTTGGATGTTGGTGGACTTGAAATTGATTACATGACCTTGACTTAGAAGTTAGATTTTTTCGAAGTTATAAGAGATTGCCAAACTGAGTATTCTTTAGCAATTCTTCATCTACACGTAGTTCTGAGAAATGAGACCTCAACGTGAAGTTATAAATGTTCCTTTTTGCTTTTTGAGGCACCGAACATTAAAAGTATAATCAAATTCACCAATTTAATGCATTCTAATGCTTCTCATATTTAAATAGCTGCAATTCAAAGAAAAATTTCTAGAAATGAGCATAGTAAAATGAACATTTTCTGATACAGAAGGTCCCAATTTATTTCATGAAGTGGAAAAATCGTTTCCACTTATTCTAATATGTTAACTTTGTTGTATATTTTAAAAGCAATGTTCATGACATGTTTATAAGTGAGACTTGAAAAGGCAATAGCTGTATGATGAAAAAAATGCTTATTTGCTGACGGAAATTCATCTCTGTTATTGACGTTATACATACAATTTTTGTTTCAAAGCAAAGGATAATTCCACGGAATATAATGTTATTAATTAATACCCAGACATGAACACGGGTTTTCGTGCTTTATTCACGTGGGACATTAACTGGAACTGTTGAATAATTCATTGTGTTTTCACACGTGGATATGCGGAATAAAATATATACTGTAATGCAATTTAATTTATTTTACAAATTTGTTGGAATGGCGAATAATTGAATTTATAGGAAGGTTTTTGTGCAAGTGGACATATTACTACGACTTAATTAATGAAACTATATTATATTAGGTTTCTGTTACAATTTCAAAAGCTCTCGTTAATTTCAATTGATTCGAGTGCCGGAATTTCAAGTTTGGAGTCATAAATCGTATCAAAACAACATTAAAATAGCAACATATTTCGTTCATGTTTGAATGTAAAAATTATTAATTTTCTCGACTAATGGATGATCGTTTGAAATATATGTTGAACCTTGATATTGGAAGAGTGCTTTATTATAAATGACTTCCTCAGTTATGCCTTCATGCAAAATTTACAGGAATTAGTTTATGAAATTAGAAGCACGTGTTTATTTGTCCTTGTCGATATCGACTACAACGTATTTATACGTTATCCTTCGAAACAATTTTCATATCCAGTCTTTCACATTCTGTCAAAAAAGTACCGGCAATTGGTCAATGAAACGCAAAATATTAATTTTTATATTTTTATAATTATATGACCAATACAAAACTGATGACCTAAAAAAGCACAGAAATAGATTGCAATATCTTTATCGCCTAGAAATCCGATAGGCCAAAATTTCGCATAATGATAACCTAATCAACAAGTCTTCAGACAAGTCTCGAATATCTTGGAAGATCGCGAATAGCATGCAGAGTAAAAATAAAGTTAAACATGGTGGGTCTCTAAATGCTAATAGGTGGAATGAGTACTTCACCACTGTAACAGATATTATTTCATCCAATATACCTATGTTTGATACAGATCTGAATGATACATTCAAGAAACAAGTTCCTTTCGATAGAACGTTCTGTTTTTCAAAGGTAGGCCACAACATTATTCGTGACGCAGTGGGGTCCCAGAAAAATACCAGGTCAACTGATTTTCACGGTTTATCAAGCACTATCGTTAAGAGAGATATTGATTTCATTATTCATCCACTTACGAAATTGATGAATAAATGCATAAGATCTGGCATCTTTCCCGACTTCCTCAAAATCTCTAAATTTGTACCTGTGTTCAAGAAGGGGGATGTTGAGGACGTTAAACACTATCGCCCTATCTCCTTGGTGCCGGTTTTCTCGAAAAAATCGAAAAGGTTCTCTGCAGACAAATAGTTGATTTCTTTGAGAGTGAATTCTTGTTTTCGGTTGATCAATATGGATTTCGGCGTGGTGGAGTACAGCTAATTCTTTCTTTTGTCGGTCGTACGATGGAGTGTTTGAGTTGGGTCTTCACTCTCTTTTCGTTTTTGTGGACCTGGCCAAAGCATTCGAGTGCTTGTGTTATGGTTAGATTAGGTAAGATTTCACTAAAATCAATATCCTCCAAGTGTTTTCCTTCAGAAAAATGACCTAGCTAGATCAGAGTCCCTTTATCTCAGTGTGCGAGATCATCGTCTAGAATCTAGGTCCTAGATATAGCCTTATAATAATACTCATCACTTCATTCAACTAGCTTTATTACAAGATAAATATCGAAATAATAGTAACCGATATATAAATTACTATAATCAAGGTTACTAATACAAAAAAACTTAACTAAATAGTTTAACCAATTACAATAAAAGGAGTCTCAGACGAGATGAATTCAAACTACATAGTACAAATTTTCAATTTAAAACAATCTGAGCTTTTCAACAAAATGAAACTCAATGATAGAGCTCAGTCAACAATTAACGAAGATAGAAAAGAAGAATTTGATCACAAAGAGAAACACTTTTTTTTGGGAATGAGATTAATTCCCACGATGATTGGATTTGGTGTTTTACATTAGTTTTCTGGTATTCCTGTATCTTACTGCTTACTGGTTACTCGATTGGCTTTATATGGTTCGCAAGGTGACTGCCATAAGTGGCAAGGCTAGTTTCTTAAAGACGTGGTTACCCCAGTGGTGAAATATCAAGGTTTGACTTGAAGATGAAAACTCAAATATCCTTGAAATATAAGATATCGATCTAGGTTAATATAACAAAAGAAAATTCGAAATCTCTCCACTCTCTAATTGAATAGGTTGTCGAGGAAATCCGGCAAAATTATCGACTATTTATGACAACAGAAGTCAGCATGTTTTCGTTAACGACAAATACTCAAGAAGCATGCCGATCAGTAACGCGGTTCCACAGGGGTCTATCATGGGTCCGGTATTGTTTTTGGTTTTCATTAATGATTCTCCTTGTTTTATCGCTAAAGCTGACTCATCGTTATTTGCTGACGATGCGACTCTATCTGTTCGGAATGAGAATATTTATGAACTTCAGGGGTTATCTAGAGGTCTCGCGATCAGGCATTGCGACGGTTCTCAGTTAATTGTATTAGCATGAATAACGAGAAAACACAGACCATGTTGTTCAGTTTGTAAGGCGAATCTGACATGCGTGGCTCTGGTAGTGTTCGCAAGGTGACTGCCATAAGTGGCAAGGCTAGTTTCCTAAAGACGTGGTTACCCCTGTCGTGAAATATCAAGGTTTGGCTTGAAGATGAAAACTCAAATATCCTTGGAATAGAAGATATCGATCCAGGTTAATATAACAAAAGAAAATTCGAAATCTCTCCACTCTCTAATTGAATAGGTTGTCGAGGAAATCCGGCAAAATTATCGACTATTTATGACGCCTCAGACGATTGGAATTTATTCAGAAAATCAAAGAATACTCAATTTCTATTACTGAAAATTATTCACTCCAATCGCTACAACACAGCTCCCATAAAATTACAAACAAATCCGAAGAGTTCTAAATGGAAAGAAAGCGAATGTAATGAATTCCGAACTTACGTAGACTCGGTTATATGAAAAACTATTGATTTTCGAAAAAAAAAACTAATAAAAAGCGAAACTTCTGATAATAATAAAGGGGAAATGAAACATAGAATGAGTACTGCTTTCCGTTCTCCCACAGTAACGAGAAAACGATCTTCTTTCAAGTACTGACTTCACAATTAACCGGTGAAACACCTAGATCAATACCAGCGACACCTTACGGATATAACCATTTTCACACTAATTTTCATTGGGTATTCATTTCAAACTGTTTGAATATTTAACTTGATGAAATGAGATTGAATTATTAATAAAATTATGAAAACTGAGTTTAAAAGATATAAATGATTAATTCGAGATATCGGACACGGCACGAGACCAGCTTTTGTTTAAGCTTCAAAAGTACGGTTTCAATAATGTCAGTATGGCCATTATAGACTCTTTTCTATCCAACAGAAGTCAGCATGTTTTCGTTAACGACAAATACTCAAGAAGCATGCCGATCAGTAACGCGGTTCCACAGGGGTCTATCATGGGTCCGGTATTGTTTTTGGTTTTCATTAATGGTTCTCCTTGTTTTATTGCTAAAGCTGACTCAACGTTATTTGCTGACGATGCGACTCTATCTGTTCGGAATGAGAATATTTATGAACTTCAGGGGTTATCTGAGAGGGCTGGGGATCAGGCATTGCGACGGTTCTCAGTTAATTGTCTTAGCATGAATAACGAGAAAACACAGACCATGTTGTTCAATTTGTAAGGCGAATCTGACATGCGTGGCTCTGGTAGTGTTCGCAAGGTGACTGCCATAAGTGGCAAGGCTAGTTTCCTAAAGACGTGGTTACCCCAGTCGTGAAATATCAAGGTTTGGCTTGAAGATGAAAACTCAAATATCCTTGGAATAGAAGATATCGATCCAGGTTAATATAACAAAAGAAAATTCGAAATCTCTCCACTCTCTAATTGAATAGGTTGTCGAGGAAATCCGGCAAAATTATCGACTATTTATGACGCCTCAGACGATTGGAATTTATTCAGAAAATCAAAGAATACTTAATTTCTATTACTGAAAATTATTCACTCCAATCGCTACAACACAGCTCCCATAAAATTACAAACAAATCCGAAGAGTTCTAAATGGAAAGAAAGCGAATGTAATGAATTCCGAACTTACGTAGACTCGGTTATATGAAAACTATTGATTTTCGAAAAAAAACTAATAAAAGCGAAACTTCTGATAATAATAAAGGAAATGAAACATAGAATGAGTACTGCTTTCCGTTCTCCCACAGTAACGAGAAAACGATCTTCTTTCAAGTACTGACTTCACAATTAAGCGGTGAAACACCTAGATCAATACCAGCGGCACCTTACGGATATAACCATTTTCACACTAATTTTCATTGGGTATTCATTTCAAACTGTTTGAATATTTAACTTGATGAAATGAGATTGAATTATTAATAAAATTATGAAAACTGAGTTTAAAAGATATAAATGATTAATTCGAGATATCGGACACGGCACGAGACCAGCTTTTGTTTAAGCTTCAAAAGTACGGTTTCAATAATGTCAGTATGGCCATTATAGACTCAGCATGTTTTCGTTAACGACAAATACTCAAGAAGCATGCCGATCAGTAACGCGGTTCCACAGGGGTCTATCATGGGTCCGGTATTGTTTTTGGTTTTCATTAATGGTTCTCCTTGTTTTATTGCTAGAGCTGACTCAACGTTATTTACTGACGATGCGACTCTATCTGTTCGGAATGAGAATATTTATGAACTTCAGGGGTTATCTGAGAGGGCTGGGGATCAGGCATTGCGACGGTTCTCAGTTAATTGTCTTAGCATGAATAACGAGAAAACACAGACCATGTTGTTCAGTTTGTAAGGCGAATCTGACATGCGTGGCTCTGGTAGTGTTAAATTTTTGGGCATATACACTCAGGTGGGATTTTCATGCTACAAATCGATCAACCAAGATCAGTAGGAATATTTTTGTTCTGAGACAGCTTCCGTCGGGGGCTGTTCGTCGCACTGTTTATTTTGCTAACATAGAATCCAACTTGAGATATGGTATCGTGGCATGGGGCAACTACGCATCTCGCTCTCGGACTGAACTATAGATACTGTTGCAGGGCGGTATTCAGAGACTTGCGAATCCTCACTTTTCCTGCTCTATTTGTGCTAGAATGTCGGCTTTTTGCTCGCGGAAAGAGGGACTCTAATTTGGTGTACTCTGTGACATTCAGGATCAACACACGAGAAATAAGCTAGATATGAGAATTGATCGCTTCAATCTCAACAAGTTACAAAATGGGCCGAATTTCTTCTCTAAAATTTTCTTCAATAAACTCCCTGGTCACAGAAGTCAATCCACGGTGTCTTTCAAAAACACTATGAGAAGAATCCTGATTGATAAAGCCATTTACTCATTGGATGAATTTCGGGGATTAAATCTCTCTAGATCTTCACTTTGAACCATTTTCGTTTATATGTTCGTTTTGAGTAATACTACATTAAATGTGACCTATGCAAACAATGTATTATATAAAGCATCAGTAAAGATTTACTTTACTTTTTAGAAATAAACAAGCAGCTCCATCGAGACTTACTAGTTTTTTACAGAATGTTTTTGGTGGGATATTTGTTTGTTTGTTTTTCCTTCAACGTGCTCTATTTCCGCCTTTCGGTCAATGACACGCCGAGGAATTCTGTCACCTCACTAACCCGGGAATTTTGCCGAACCCCTCTCGTGTCGAGGGAAGGGAATTTTAATGTCCAACACATCTCTGTTAGACGGGACCGACGGCTTTACATCTCCTCCGATAGATGAATACTCAAGCGATTCCTTGAATCCGAAAAATCGCACCGACTTTGTGGGGATTGAACCCAGGTAACTCTGCGCAGGAGACGAGCATCATATTCCATACGCCACCGAGCCGGCTCGGTGGGATGTATTATTTCGAAAGAGGTCTACTTTGAAGGCGATACAAAAAATCTGAATGAAAAATTAATGTTTTGTGTTTCATTGACCAATCCCCGATACTTTTTGACATAATTCACTTTGCAGAGACCTTATTCACGGTGAAAATTAAATGAAAAACATAAAATGTAAAAAATACCGAACAACGCAATCCTTTCACCTCAAAAATGTGTGGGTACAAATCCAAGTCAGTTAATTTGATTAGTATATTTTCAACATTATACGTGTTTATTTCTATAATAAATATGACAGTCGCATGTGGAAAATAATCTATTTACAATAATCGAACTATACATATAGTGTGACTTGATTCGGTCATGAGTGATGAAAGGTTCTATTTTAGTATTTCAGCAACACAGTGTGGTTCAAAGAGACTGTACCGCTCGTTTACCCGATTGTAATTTACGGAGAGAGATCGCGATCAAAGTCAAATTGATGAAGCGAATTAGCAGCATAAAATGCCTGGCTAAATTCTATGTTCTATGATTAATGCCTTCGATTCGAATTTTAAATTTAGGTCTTATTCGTTTTGAAATTTCAAAAGTAAATCAACATTCGTGGTACAATAAAAACGCGTCAAACATTCCAGATTATAGTAGTATAGGATCCCACCATAAAACGACCTTCATCGAGCCGCTGGTTAATGGAGAAAAAGTATTTTATATCCCATTAAATATATCAATAAATTAATTAGAATTGGGTTGTCTAAAAAAATTCAGTCCAGAATATGATTAATTAACAATTGAAAAAAGCTTTTTTAACATTTCACTGGTTTGGTTAATAGACAAATTCCTTACCAATCGAAAGTATGAACCCCATAGAATATGCCAACGTTGGGTTGTCATTTATTTCCCTTCAGAAGTCTTGGGTAGGCAGGTATAAACAAGTAAATCGAAACTAGTAACTTGCAACGGGTTGGTTAATGAATTAAATTTAAATAAATGAAAGATTTTTTCATTACGAACACGGTGGTATAGGGTTGTCCGCGAAAAATCAGTCCTGAATTCCGGTTGTCGAATTTCAAAAAGCGAATATTGTGAATACATGCGACAGAGAGGTCCCAGCATGCCATCCCATGCGATATAAGAGGACACAGCATTGCAGCTGTGTGGAGTTCGTCCATTGAAAGAAAGAGAGTACGCATGCTATTCATGCTTGAGATTGAAAAGGATAGTGATAACTCATGCTACATCATTTTGGAGTGGATTGTCGCTATAGTACATAATAGTGGAAGGACGTGCTACTATTTATTGTTGTAAAACAATGGCCAAAAAGTGTTTTTTGTGTAATACGGATGATGATATAATTGATTTTAATGATAGAACTTTTAAAAATTGTTCATTGAAGTTAGCTCTTCGTAAAATAAAAAACTTTGAATACAATGTTGTGCTGTTCAGTCGTCTCCCGAATTTGTTGGTTATCATGCCACGTGCTATAAAAAAGTGACTAATAATAATAATAATAATAATTTGAAGAACACAATAATGATGCGAAATGGGTCACGAATGAAAAACAACGCCTTGATATCAAACTTATCGACTTCGAAGGAATGACGGAGGAAGAAATCACAACAGTAGTTAGAGCGACCAACAATTGGAAGGCCACAGGTATAGATAATATCCACAACTTCTGGTACAAGAAGTTTGATAAGCTCCATGAAGCCCTAGCGAAACAACTCACGTATGTTCTTCAACGTCCCAGGAAAACACCCACTTTCCTAACACAGGGCTTAACATATATGCTACCTAAGAGCGATAGAACACAGGATCCGTCTCAATATAGGCCAATACCTTTCCTGCCAACACTACAAATTACTCACTTCATGCATATCCAATCGAATATACCAACATCTTGACGACAACAATTTATTAGCAGAGGAGCAGAAAGGAGGCAGAAAGAAACACCACGGGTGCAAGAAACAGCTCATCATCGATTCTGTGATAATAAAACAGCCACACGGAGGGCATCGGAATGTCCATTCATCTTTTCTCGATTATCTGAAGTCGTTCGATAGTACTGCCCATTCTTGGCTTGTCGAAGTATTGCAGATATACAAAATTCATCCAGCCCTGGTAGAATTCTGGAAGACAACAATGACACACTGGCGCACGTCTCTGCAGGTCAACATGAACAATAAGTCAATTAAAACCGACGAGATACCCATACGTCAAGGAGACTCTTTGAGTCCACTATAGTTCTGTTTAGCTATGAAGCCATTGTCTTCAATGCTTAATAAAACTGGATACGGATTTAGGATAAAAACAGATAGGAACTATTATACAGTCTCCCACCTGCTGTATATGGATGACATCAAATTATATACTCCGAACAAGAAGCAATTGAATGATTTGCTGAAAACTGTCAGTAAGTTTTCGGCAAATGTTCATATGAAATTCAGGATTGAAAAATGTAAGACCCTGAACATTCAGAGAGGGAAAGTCATAGATGGTGAAACACAACTTCCAAACGGTGATATTATACAGTGCATGAGTGATGGCGAAACATACAAATATCTAGGATACCAACAAGCCAGATTGCTAGACCAAAAACAATCACAGGAGAAGATTCGTTTAGAATACAGTCTGCATCTGAAGACTGTGCTGAAATCAATGTTGAACTCGGGGAATCTACTCAAGGCAATTAACACCTACGCCATTCCAGTGTTGCTTTACTCATTTGGAATAATCAGATGGACTAAGACAGATCTGGATTATATTCAAAGGCAGACCCGAACGATGCTGACAAAGTACAACAATCATCATCCAAAATAGTATGTGACTAGCGGAAAGAAGGAAGACGCGGATTAATAGATGTTGTCAATTTACACACCGAACAGATAAAAAATCTCAGAGAATTCTTCTCTGCAAAAGCTCTCACTTCTGACCTCCATAGAGTGGTATCGTTGGCTGATAGGGGATATACACCATTAAATCTTGCTACCAGAGATGACCTGCTGAATCTACCGTTCCTATCAGATACTGAAAAACAAATGCAATGGTCAAGAAAGGAATTGCATGGACGACATCACCATGAGATTAATCAACACATCGACAAAGAAGCCTCCAACAAATGGTTGAAGAAAGGAGAATTATTCGCGGAAACAGAGGGATTCCTTATGGCCATCCAAGACCAAGTGATCGGTACAAACAATTACAAAAAATTTATAATGAAGGACGGATCATCACAAACAGATAATTGCAGAAAATGCCATATAAGATCGGAGACTATACAGCATATTACGTCCGGCTGCGAACAACTGGCCAATACGGACTATCTTCACAGGCATAATCAAGTGTGCAACATTATCCATCAGAAACTTGCACACAAGTACGGACTTCTGAATACCTTCCGGCCATATTACAAGTATCAACCGGCGCCCGTATTGGAAAATACTCTATTAGATTATACTACGATAGGCCTGTTATCACTGACAGAATGGTGAAGAATAATAGGCCACACATAGTGGTGGGTGTATGATAAGAGAGCCAGAACAGCAATGCTGGTGGATGTCGCCATACCGAATAATAACAACGTGCTGAACAAGTTCCAGGAGAAAAAGTCCAAATACACAGACCTTGCTATTGAGATCCAGCAGATGTGGCACCTCGATAAAATAGATATTGTTCCTGTCATCGTATCCTCGACTGGATTAATACCCAAAACTTTGCATGATATCCATGATAGCATCGAATTGCATAAGAATACCTATATAGAAATGCAAAAGGCTGCAATTCTTGATACATGTAGGATAGTTAGAAAATTTATGTCAGGTATATTGTAATCGAGCCTATTCCCTTTGATTGCTGAATCTGGGAAAGGTAGATTATATCCAGCTAACAGCTGAGATAGTGCATTTATTATTATTTATTGGGTACACAATAAAGAATTATAACTCATAAAGGTGAAACCTGTGGTGAGTAAACTAGTTTTTATCTATCATTACATATTATTTTAAACCTGGAATAAGGGATAACAGATCCATCGAGCTTCCAGATCCTTCCAAAAAACTTAATTAACCAGTTAATGTGAATTGAAGACAATTTCTTCAAAAATTATTGTTCGCAGTAACTAGAACAGAACGACAACGAGTAGTAGATAATATTCATTCAAAATATAGACAGTATTAAATAATTTGAATTGTGGAGGCCGTTACTTGATGTAGATCCATGATATAAATGAGATAAAAACACAAGGTTTAACTTTGATCTACACTTTATTTGAAAAAATTCGACGACGTTTCGCTTATCATTCTTGATAAAGCTGCTGTGTCAGCGAAACGTCGTCGAATTTTTTCAAATAAAGTGTAGATCAAAGTTAAACCTTGTGTTTGTATCTCATTTATAGTATTAAATAAAGTATAATATTTTATTTCGATATGAAAAGATCAAAAGTGTAAAAAAATTTTTTTTTATGAAATATTTCCTAGTTTGAGAGTTGTTGTGTTGAAACTTGTTTTAATTGTTAATTAATCATATTCAGGACTGAAATTTGTTAGACATCCCACTTGCAATAAATTTATTGACATATTTGATTGAATATAAAATACTTTTCATCCATTAACCAGCTCGGTGAAGATCGTTTTATGGTGAGATCTTAGACTATAGCAGTATTATCTGAAATATAATTAACAAGAGGCATTACAAAAAATTACATTCATACACTTTCAGAAATATTCCAGAGTGAAATACCCTCGAGCTGAATCTACATCTGAGTAAGAAGCAATTAACATTCTTCTTAGCGGAAGGAGTTTAAAGGGTCTTTTCGTAATTGAGATTTGGCTTTACGAAATCAAACACGAAGCCCTACAGTATAAATTCCAATTAACTCCTTGGGAAATTCGTCTTGGTAAAGCAGCGCAGGCAGATCTCAAAATTCAAGTAGTTAAATATAAATGAAATTAATCCGTCTGTAATTCAATTGGAGGCGTATTAAACAGATAACATGCCCAAAATACAACTTGGGACAGTTCGTTCTGATACTATTGACAGTAAAAGATTGAATTTGAGTAGGAAAACTGAAGACTTGAAATTAGATTCAATTTATGTATACATGGCACGAATAAAATAACTCCAAATTTATGGACATTTTTTTCTTGTAGGAATAGTCTACAAAGAATAAAAAAAATATCCCTTAATTATATTGGTACTTTTTAAAATAATAATTTTTTAATATCATTCTGATAGCCGGCTCGGTGGCGTATGGGATATGATGCTCGTCTCCTACGCAGAGTTACCTGGGTTCAATCCCCACAAAGTCGGTGCGATTTTTCGGATTCTGGGAATCGCTTGAGTGTCCATCTTTCGGAGGAGATGTAAAGCTGTCGGTCCTGTCTAACAGAGATGTGTTGGACATTAAAGATCCCTTCCCTCGACACGAGAGGGGTTCGGCAAAATTCCCGGGTTAGTGAGGTGACAGAATTTCCCGGCGTGTCATTAGCCGAAATGCAGAAATAGAGCACGTTAAAGGAAAAACAAACAAACAAACAAACAATATCATTCTGATCATATCAACAATTTTGAGCAAATTACAAAATATAAAAATTTGTGAAGTAGATGCGGCACATACCATCTACGGAGTAAGAAGAGATAAAACCTCTCGAACGGTATATTCACTTTTCAGCTTAAGCACACCATTCAGAGTCATATCAAGTCCGAACGTTCTAGACAAATATCAGACACTACTGATGAGAGTGAAACTATTTGGAATATCATAAATTTAAATGTCAAAGCACCGAGGTATTGAGGGAGAAATCGACATAACTGCAGACACATTGAAGCACCATCTCGCCAATGTTGGAACTCTATATACACCTTACGGACATCCTCCTTCCCAGTCGTCCTCAGAATCCATTTTTTGTAGGAGGTCTGCTTTTAGGGACTCAAGGACAATACTTATACGATGTTTCCCCTGCAGAAAAATCGTCGATGATCAGATTACTCCAAATCAAAACATCAATGGACATTTACAAGATGAATTTACTCAAGATGAATGCCTCTCTCTCCTGTGATGAACAAAGTACCTCAAAGAAATTGGACACGTTATTGTTGAGCCTCTCTCTCCTGTGATGAACAAATGTTCTACCGAGGGATTTTTCCAAAGCAATTAAAACTGCCTAAAGTGGTACCAGTATTTTGATTGAGGAAGTCGTTTTATACATATTTTCAATGAAATAAAACTGTGGTATTTACATTTTCATTTTATTGAAAATCTGAATACCATAGTTTTATTTCATTGAAAACATGTGGTACCAATCTCTGGTCTGTCATTTCAAAGAAATCCTCCTTAGAAACAGATTTTTATCATAGTTAGAATCTTAATCGATTATAGATGATTGCCAGCATGGATCCCTAAGCAGATCCACGATCACCACTATGGCTCATATGGTAGAATATCTAGTGGGTGCTCTGGATGGGAAGGGATATTGTTGCGATCTCATATTGAGACGGACCCTGATAATGAAGTTGGAATGTTTCGGAATCAGGGGAAGGGCACTCCGAATTGTGGAATCATAGAAAAATATACTCCTCCCTGGGCAGGGTCGACACTGGAGTTTCACAAGGTTCCATTTTGGACCCTCCTGTTTGTCTTTAATGTGAATAACCTCCCGCGTGTGTTGCGCAGGAAAAAATTGCGTTTATACAAATGACACAACTTTCATAAATAAAGCCCCAACCATACGTGACATATCACTGTTGCTGGGTTGAAAAATTCGGTGTTGAGTAAGGTAATCTAAGCTAACCTTCGTATAAGATCTTCACGACTAGTTTTGGAATTACTATATCTTCAAGCATTTCTGCAAGATTTCAAGCTAAATTAAATCAGACCCCTCTAATTCGTCCGTTGCAGGAGTAATAAATCGCCGGGAAAACCAAACAATCTTCGACATCTTCCACTTCCGAAAATTAAACATTTCGATCATCAAAAACATTCGTTTGAAACACAGGCGAAATTTCCGAAAATTGCATTCATTTTCTGCAATATGAGTTATGACATGAATTTTGAATTAGATCATCAGATAGAAACAATTTCATCTATCGCCTGAGAATTAAAATCATTCTTGACAGAAAACCTTCTCGAGCTATCAAGTCAGGTTGGAGCCGAGAGTTTTGCAGGACGCTTAAAACTTGAAGAGCCTCTGCGAATTGATAGCAAATGAGTAAATCTGATAACCTCTACGTAGATTTTACCCGAATAGAAGTTTTCTCGTGAAAGCAGGCATGATGTTTTCAGTTCTGACTAAATTCAACTTATCAGTTTCACTTGTACGAATACATTAAGACAGCTAGCTTATGCAGCAACCAGCGATTGTAATCTTCATTATTTCCATTACGATGCTCATAAAATAATCGGTCACTCTCTGAATTGCTTCTAATCTTATTGATTGCTTTAATAATGTAATGGGTTAACGTATGCAGACACCCATTAAAATTTTCACAACGAATGCTGATGATGAATAATACAATGTACAGAGACTACATTTTACTCGGAGTAAATGTGAGATCTTTGCCTTTCTATCTAAACGAGATCAATTTTTTATATCTAACAGTGTTATATCATAAACAGTTTTCACTATAACTGTGACTGTCGGCCAATTTATTCCTTATCAATGATTATATGTAATTATTCTTTTTTGCGATTATAGAAATGCAGATTGTCTGTGCAATAAAAAATTAGATATATTCAGAATCTTGAATATTGCCTTCTTGAAAATAGTTTTCAAAATCAATCAAATAGTATATTCGATCGGGAAATATTGAAATTCAACGTGAGATCTGAAAATTATCTATTCGATTTGCATATTGGCATTGAAAGAAATTGAATGTGGTCGCCATAAAAACTACTAATAATCAATCTGATGACTTGCATTTGCGTATGAAAAGACAATCTCCTAAACCTAACAGCTGGAAAATAGGTTACGCTCAATTTGAGGGTCTTCCATTTGGATAACAACAGTTGCGAACTAATTCCACGTGGTTACAAGGGTTGAAGGTCATTCCATTTTCCCTCTGTTTTCTTTCGGTAATGTTTATCGAAATCCAATATTCAGCTTTTCTTGAATCCTCATACATTACGTGAAATCTCAATGGATATATCTCCTGAGAATTGAATACGTAACACATTTCAAAAATGGTGTGTGTGACAGTTTATAAAGATTCATAACGTTTTTATTCTGGGAGTTACGCAACAGGAGAATATGAAACGTAATTGTGTGATACTGCCTGAAAGTCCAGTAATACAGTTTTGATGAAATTTCTGTCTGGATTGCAAGTGTTCGTTCATGCATGAATGTGCGCACGAGAATTGAAGTGCATGTTAATTTTATTGCTTTGAATTGTTGACGAAAGTTATGAGAGTGTATTATTTCGAGAAATGTTCATCTTTGAGTAATGAATTCCGTGAATGTAGTATTGGTCTGGTACTCCACACCCCAAGATTGACTATCGAATGTTTTTTTGGGATCTGAAGATTAAGTCGTTGAGACATCCAAGTTTTGTAGTTGATCAACGAACTCCATTATGAAATCGAATCTTGATAGTAGTTTCCCTGGAAGACGATCTTCTAAAAAGTAATGTAGGTAAACTCCATGTGCCTTGACAGCAGCTATATTTAGTATGTTCTGTTTCATCCTGTATTTGTATCTTGGCACTTCTATATCTTTTTCAGTGGCATTGTAATTTAAGGTAATTTCTGGTTTCTCACTCTCAGAATTTACCGAAGCGTTATCGTGAACCATGGAAACGAGCGTAATAAACTTCTGCGTTGTTGGTTTATATGACACTCCTGTAACTGCATCTGAGAATAAAAATTCTGTGTCAAAATGTTGAATTAACGAACTCCTTTGGCATTTTTTTTTTGTTCTTGCGTATGGCTCTAATCATTTTGTGGTCTTTAAGAAGAGTTTCTGCCAAACTGGTGAACCAGTTATCCATGGTCAGATTTCTATAAGAACCGGAGAGCGGTTTTGTAAGCTTCAGCGTATAGTATGCCCCTCTGCTTGATTAGTTGGATTAGATCATTCTCCTAAATAAACTATTGCGTTATACATATATTCAGTAGCATTATCGCATAATGAAAAGATTTCCATCACATATCTTTTGGGCTTGTTCGGTATATACATCGAAACAGTACCTTCCACGAAATCCTACCATCTGTTCATCAATGGTTAGGTACGAACCAGGTCTGTTGCTTTTTTTATATATTTGAAAGATTTACGACAGTTCTGAAATCGGTGCTAATTTGGTGTTTCCTTGTTCCTTGATCGTTCTGTCGTCAAATGTCAAGGCCTCGCAACAAAAATTTGAATCGTGCATCTGATACAATAGCCCGATGGTTATCACAGCAATACACTGGATTGTGTGGGTATTGACAGTTGAGGAGATTATTTTTCATCCCAGCTGCATCATACAGCCATGCAAAGAACCCAATCTGCTCCTCTCTTGACAAATATGATATCGTACTTTTCCCTTAGCCTTTATGCAATGATCTAAAATGGGTAATTTTCCGATTGATATTCTGTAGAAGTAAGGAACACATGTCTTTTGAAAAAAATATACCGAAGCAGTTTATTGGCGTTTTTGCAAAACGTGCCTTGCTTGCAGTACTTGTTGTTATATAGACCACACTTTTAGCTCTTGTTTGAGTCTTCTTGTTGATATGAGGCAGGGCATTTCATGAGTAACTGTTCTTTCCAATTTTTTCAGATTCCTCGTGTAGTTGATTCTATGATATTCGTTTTCATCAGTTATATCTTCTCTGGCGTCTCTTCCTTCTGTTTTATAAGAGCTTCCAGATGCACTTCTGTTTTTTTTCCTAACGTTTCCTTCTTTTTATGTGCAGTTATATTTGATGAAGAAGGCTGATCAGGATGGCTTCTTTCTTTTCCAGGGTTTTCTTCTACGTTTAGTGTTTTTTCTATCAACTTCTCATCATCTAAGAACTCCCCATACAACTCTTCTGGCAGTGGCTTATACTCAGAACCAGGATCATTAAGGTGAATCAGATTCTGGGGTATTGAAGGGATTATCGTGGATCTCTTAATCTGTCATTACACGCCATCATTCCATTATTTCAGCAAAAAGAAACCAAAAGTAATGATTATTAGCTATCATGTTTCATTGATACATGTTATTAGTCAAGATGATCATTTAAGTTCGTGCTGTTGATAAACATGAGTCAAAATGACATACAGAATTTCATACTCTTGTTGGTAACCATGAGTTGAAGAGATACAATTCTATGTTATTTTTAGTATAAGAAAAATGACCTACGAAAATTTACGATGAAGAATATTCATGCGTCATTTTGACTCACTGTTTATTGAGAAACAGATTTCTACCTGGAGACTACGACTAGTTCGCTCCCACCGGCTTCCTACCACTGACTGACAAGTATTAGATGTCATTGGAGCCGCTAGAGGTCGGAGTCGTCAAAATCAAAGTGAGTGGGGAATCACTCACGTTAACTTTTCTGGATTAACGCCTTTTGACGGACCCTTTTTATAACAGAACTGTTTCTCTCTACCTCTCCTCTGCATAGTTTAACTGAAGAACAAAGTCTCGATAGGTTGTAGCGATTATTTTATCCATCAACGACAATTATGTTATAAAAGACGACGAGTATGCCTTGAAGTTGAACCACGTGGCCCTGTTCGTCAGTGGCTATTAACAACATTCAGAGAGTACGACGAATAATCGAAGAAGATCCAAGATACACCTATAAATTAGTTGAGGTAACCCTTGGTGTTCGATTCGCAACAGTTGATTCAATTTCACATGAGCATCTTCATTTGAAGAAAATATATAAGTCGTTAGGCTCCTCATACACTGTATTTCCAGAAGCAGAGCGACCAAGAATCTCGAGGAAAAAAAATGCGGTGATGATGTTCTTTTTCAAATCGTAATAAGTGATGAAACTTACATTCCCTTTATCGCTGTTTCTTCCCGCTGCATTCACGAAGATGACCCAACGCTAACCATTATTGAGACAAAGATCTGTCCAAAATTTTATGTAAACAGATTCTTCGGAGAACATGATTAGTAAAAGCAATTATGCTTGAAGATTAATATATTGCTACAGCTAAGTGGTATACCTAAAAAGTTTACCTGTCCTACTTGAACCAGTCGGGCAGGATTAATAGGATCATATAGCATCACGATATTGCATCGTCACACATTACAGAAAACAGTTGACTTTCAACGTAAATATTAGGTGAAAATCATTCCACATACACCCCACCCACCATATTTGTCAATGTGGGAGTTCTGGTTGTTCTTCAACCTAAGAAGGAAGGATATCGATGAAGCAATACATGACCGCATTTCCAAAAGTGAATAGCTTTAAGTGTTTCCGTTGTGGAAATTTCGGTAACAAAAGTGCATTGATTTAAGCGGAGATCACTTTGGATTTAAATAAACCAATTTGCATCATACACCTCTTAGTTTTCGTATCTCGAAATATACAGCTTGGCCTTCGTGTAAATAAGATACCGAAGTGAAATGATTTAAAATTAGAATCGAACGGAATTTTTTGTCATATGCTATGAAATTTTATATACATATATATTATGAAATGTTATTCATTTTTGTTGTACTTTAAACTAATGGTAATGGCATTTATAACTAGTCCTAATAGCCTTTTCGTCGATGTTATTGAATTCGCATAAACGATCATTATCATTCATTATTCAATATCGGGCCATTACCGCCTTTAGGAATTATGAGTTTTGGTCATAATTCTGTTTTAAATTCCAATATAATAGACCACATTTTTGGGTGAAAATAATTAGAAATTACCAGATTATCAACATAATGTTGAAGAACGGACTGAAATCCATTTCCACCAGAATGTAATAAAGTTGGTTAGGTATTAATAGGGCCAAAATGCAAAAAAAGAAAATCCAGAAATGAAATGTCAAGAAATCGGTAAAACATTTACATGATACAAGGAAATACCCCCTCGGAAGCTCTAATAAACTTGAATGATTTTATCAGTTTTTCTACTTATTAAATGATGAACTCCACCTTTTGCGTTCTAGACATTGTAGTTATCAACAGATAAAATATTGCTCAATGTTTCCAACAATCTGCACAATTTTCCTATATGTGCAATATACACACAACCAAATTTATATGGAATCACTCGGTATTTCACATTATTGATTGTTTTTAACCATGGATCTTCGACTACTTGTGAAGAATGAAGTTTTTTGTTGTAATAAAAATGGATAGTATGATAAGAATTCTTGAATTATCATCACATGTTCGGGATATTGTACTCAGTCGTCACTGAGATTTGAAACTGTGAATTTCAAAAAGCCTTTTATTATACTTGAAAATGCCTTACGTTGGATTGTCTGATGTGCAGAGGGGTCGAATAAATTTTCTCGTTGAAGAAGGAGCGACAGGGATATAGCAGCCATAATGGGGGTATCACAGGGGGTGATTTCCAAAACCTACGCCCGATACGTGGAGCTACAATCTCTGCAAAATAGGCCTAAAAGAAGTCATAGGGAGACCACTTCTGAAGAACAAGACCGCTTTTTGTGCTAAATAGCCAGAAGAGACCCTAGTGCATCGCACCCCATACTCCAAAGGCAATTTCTGGAAGAACCAGGCATCAGTGTATCAGTCGAAACAATTCGTCAAAGATTCGTTCAAGGGGTTTATACAGCAGAAGACCCTTAAGAGTTCCAGATCTAACTAGACAACAAAAAATTAACAGACTTGAGTGGTGTATTGCGCACCAAACTTGGAATATTGAGAATTTGCGAAATGTTCTATTTTCGGATGGGACCAGAATTGGTGTTCCATTCGATGACCGCCAGGTTCAGGTTTTAAGAGGTCGTGGAAGACAAGCTAGACTCCGAGCAGCAAGACAAATTTCTAAATACCAAGGAGGCAGTGTGCTGTTCTGGGGTGGCATTATACTGGGAGATTTGATTTCGTTTCCTGCAAGTGTAACGGATAGAAATTACGTGGATCTAGTACTGGAGACCATACGGAGACTCTGGCGAGGTGCCAACGGTGAGAATTTCACTTTTATGCAAGATAATGCTCCTCCGCATACCAGCAACCTCGCGTGACATTATCTTGGAAGAGAGGGAATCGCTATTTTGGGCTGGCTCTCCAGGCCTGAATCCTATTGATTATGGGATAATCTCAAAAGGAAAATTAGATCGCGCCAGGATAATCCAAGAACCCCACAACAGCTCATCCAAGCCGCCACAGAAGAGTGGCAGAATATCACCCTAGAAGAAATCGAAAACCTAATCAAATGCATGCCTAGACGGATTCAGGCTTGTATCAGGGCAAAAGGAGGTAATACAGGCTACTGACGTCAAGAAAAAAAACACTTACTCGAGAGAAAAACAATTTTCAATTTTTTTTACTACATTCGGACAGAATCTCTCATTTTCTTTTATCTGTTTCTTTCTTAAAATAAACCTTAATTTATTTCTTTTTCAATTGAAATATCTCAAAAAGATCAATTCTGACAATCCTTCGAAATTTCAAAAATCCCTGAGGTAATATTCAAAATATCAGGTGATTCCATATAAATCTTGTATTATCGTCTATACACGTCAAATCATATTTCAAAAATCCTATCAGATTCGACAAATAATCTTAATAATATTCTGGCTAATTGTCTCAAAAATGCAGATCACACAGAAGGGTCGAAAAGAGGGGAAATATTCATCCCGCTTCTGCTGATTTTTTTTCTTCGACTTCCTTCGCGTCACTTCTAAATAAAAGTTCTTGAGACTTCAAAGTTAGATCATTCTTTCCCGATGTTTCACAGGTTGCGATTCTTTCAGCAGCAACATTCAAGAAAAAATTACCCGCACCAATTAAAACTTGAACTATAAATTAGTCTCCGAAGTTCTACGGTTGCAGCGAGGGCGGGATTGAAGTTATCAATTTCAACTTTCCTGTAAACAAAACCTTGTTATGAATTTCGTGGCGCGGTTGAAATTCCAATTATATGCGCCCTGACTTTCTGGAATTGGGGTAAGGTTTCCTAAAATTACCTGTTGTGCCGAGCTCAAACGGGCATTTCTGTGGAAAAGGTTGTTTCAGGACCGGAGAACGAGACGACAATACGCTGCTAGTTACTTCAACTCCTTCTGCGGATTTTCTTTTTTATTGCTATGGAAACAAATCTGGTTCCCGGAGCAGCAATTTCAGTCTGGAAAAAAGAAAAAAGTCACACGGGGCTAGATCAGGCGAATAAGGTGGCTGCTCGATGGTATTTATCGAGTGTTTGGTCTTGAAGTCTTTAATAACCATGGCTCGATGGGATTGTGCGTTATAGTCATGCAAAATCCACGAATTGTTTTGCCACAAATCCGGCCGTTTTCGGCGAATATTTTCACGCAAGCGTCCCAAAACGGTTAAATAGTAGTCCTTATTGACTGATTGATCTTTCGGAACGAATTCATGAATATCGAAGAAAACAATCAGCATCGTTTTGATTTTCAAACGACTTTGACGAGGTTTTTTTGGTTTTGTTTTATTTTTTCCCACCCATTTCGATGATTGTTGGCTCGTTAGTGTAAATTTTCATAGATCCATGTTTCGTCACCAGTTATGATCCGTCCCATGAACGTGGGATCAGAATTCGCACGATCTACCTGCAACCAGTACTGTTTTTGAGGAAAATTCAGCTCTATCGAAACAATAGCCCAATTGGTTCACCAAAATCAAACGAGTGGTTGAGTGACGATTTTCGAGCACCATTCCCTTTTTCTGGATGTTATCGTTAGTTGAAGAGGTCGAAGAATGTTCGGACTGTTCGACGATCTCCCGACTGTCTTTAAGGGCTTTGTGACACTCGTACACTTGCGTTTTCGATAAAACAGAGTCTCCATAAGCCTTTAGAAGCATTCGCAACGATTCAGCACATGGAATTTTGTTCACAACACAAGATTTAAGACAAATTCTTTGTCCAATATTTTTTTCTATTGTAAAATTCGCAGAGTACCACTGGTTTCAACAACTATCGTAAACAAACTGGTTGACAGATCGCGCTCATATTCGGCATAGTAATTAAGGACAGTATTACCAACACAAAGAAACTCAAAATACTCAAAAATACTCAGCGCGGGTTATTTAAATGAGAATTTTAGGATACTTTTTTGTCGCAGAGTATATCTCAAGTATATTGAACTTCGATTGTTACTTTCCGAAAAAGAAATGGGTATGGCATAAACTTTCTTCCTCCTACATATTGCTCAGAAACTTATTTAATAATTTCTGAAGATATATATTATAATTTTCTTAAAACTAGATCATATCTTTTCTTGGCAGTAATAAAGTATAACACAACAAATAATAATGAAGTTGAATTCAATGTTGACTAAGGTCCGTACACTGAATTCTTTTTGAGATGAAGCCTCTGGAACGAGTGGTTGATTTATTGATATCATCTTTCTTTCTAATTCTTTTTTGCTATCGAGTGTGTTGGTTTCAATACTTCAAAATATCGAATATATATTTTGAACTATACATAGAGATGGGTAACAAACTTACATATCAATGTTATCATTTTTTTAGAAATACCATATATTATATCGTTTTTGACTATTTTTTCTTCATTTTGAAAAACAGTGAATTCCATCAATTTTCCTCTACCTTATCAAGGAGATATTTCTAATATCCGACATCTCAAATTGGAGTTATTTTTCAAATTACTCCCCAATCTTAGATATTAATTAAATATCGCTAGGTTAATATTGAATTGATCCGATTATGACACATGATGAACGCGCATGTCATGTTTTCGGAAACATGGATGGACATTTAAAAGATAAGTGTCGTTTCAGATTTAATTTGTGTAAATTTTGTGAAATACAGAATCCATTGGCAGTATAAAGGAAAAAAAAGCAAAAAGGGTAATTCTCGAGAAACAACCATTCATACTGATTTAGAAGATGTCGATCTGTGTGAATCATTAGATGAATTGTTGAGTTATTTTAATTCAACCTGTTTCTATTTCAAATAACACTACCTCCTTTACTCAATAGTTATTTGAATTTCAGGACTAGGAGACATCGTTTCAGTGCAAGATGAAAAATCAACTTTGTTGATTTCAATTATGATAAAAGAGCAAATAAATAAAAAATGCACGAACTAAATATAGAACAGTTATAAATACACAAAATAATATAAAAATTCTTATCGTAAGAAATATCCTGAAACATACAAGCAATCACTTTTTACTTAAGGTTTATTGTGAGTGATTATTTCTGAATTGAAATGAAACAAAAACAGATGGAATGCCCTCAAGATGCTATTGACAGATAATGGGCTTTTATGCATATATTCATTCTAGAAAATGATTCACTTTCTTTCCTAAAGTCACTCAGTATGACACAAATTATGAAAGTTATTCTCAAAATGCAATGTATCCATTATCTACCTGTTGTTTTAATTGTTAGATACATAAATTTCCAGTTTATGAATTTTGTATGTACGAGATTAGGTTAAATTATTTCGAATTAGCCAAATTTTTACTGTGCTGGAAGTAGATGTCTGCTATTGTTTCTGAAGTTCCATAAAACAGGAAAGTCAAGAACTAGAATAAATGAAATATTTTGAACTAGATATCTGTATCTATTCTATATCAGTTGCTATAACTATTGAAGATATAAAGAACTCTTGATAATGAAATTACCAATATACGAGGAGTATTGAAATGATTCAAAATTAGGCTGAATTTTACCTGTTTGGGAAATTAATGCGTGTATTTATTTCCGAACTGAAATAGAAAGAAAATGAAGGAATATATTTCAAGATGCTGTCAACCGGTAGTGAAAAGAAAATCACTCAGACATTAGTTATGATATGAATATTCACACCATACCAGGTATTTGTTATGTATCCCTTATTAGAAATGTTATAAGATACAACAAATTCATAATCATCAATTAAATACGATTCGAGTGGTAGTCAAATTACTTGAAAATGAGGTTGAAATTGACCGTTTAAGAATTCAATGTGTGTTATAATTTCTGAATTGAACATACGTGAATTCGGTGACGCAATTGCCGAATAGGCGAATTGAAGTAAGCCACAGTACCGGATCAACAGATTTTAGTTTGATCGCTAATCCGATTACATTTTCCCTCAAGTTACGCTACGAAAATTGGCGATAGCAAGTAGTTCCGTCAGTATTACTGTTATACTAATACTACTAACTATTGACACTCATCTTTTGTCAATATTTGTGCTCGTTTTGCGGAACAGGTGGCATATGTTTCTGATCATTCGATAGGTTCCATACAAGTACAAACCCAACATTCAAAATCAATTATTGGCCTATTTATCATAACATTGGTACGAAAAGAATAAATTGATTAAAATAAATAGGGAGAGTAATTTCAAATTAATGAATATACATGTTATATTTATTTCATTCGTAACCTCGATTTATACTAGTTTTCCTCGAGCCAACCCTGCTCTCTTTATACTCACACGCGGAGGCCAAAGAATGGGTGAAATTCACCTTTTGCAACACGTGCTCGTCGCAACCGCGCGACCCCCTGCTTCGTGTTTTGTAGATGAAATGGCTATAAATAAATCGACTCAGAAATATTCTACCCAAACCGTGTTTGTACGAAGGAAATTTCAGTAACCTCGTATAATCATTCCATGCTGTTCGAAATTGCGAAATTACTCCAGAATTAAAGGAAAAATTCGTCGTTGTGATTAAAATTATTCTCTATTGTCGTAGCAAATCAATTTGCATATATCAAAGGGTCAGAATCGAATCGGGTTAAACCCCTTTGAGTTTATCAGTTCGTGTAATCAAAGGCAGTTAATGATCATGGTCACAATATGTACTGGAATATTCACATATTGACATGACATAAAAATATACTTTAATCAGCATATGCACAAAGTATGACATTATTATCCAACGCCACCAGTACATTTATATTTACACAAACCATGTTTTCCTTTCGAATTTCAATTTAAATAATCAAAAAAAATTTCCGTTTCAAAATAGCAATCAGCTCAGCAGATCTAATCTTGAAACGTACGACCTGCGGCAGAATGAATTTATTTTCATTCGATGTTGATTAGCATCATTAAGGTTAGGGTTTCTTTCAATATCAAAGCTAAGTTTTGAAAAATCATTGAAATGGTTTGCTATTATTAAATTTGGTTCTTGAAGATTTGTCGATGAATCTTTAGGAGATTACGAATATTTGGTTGCAATAAACAAAACATGGTCTGCTATTTTTGTTCCACACATGTCCATGCCATCACGCCATTCAAAACTAATATTGTTTTATTATGTCCTTCCAGTATTTTACCACCATATGCAAATAATTTGACTAGATTTGAGCATTTCGAAATTGGTCTGGTATGAGTTATTTCGTTTTGCAATTCTATTTATTTGAAAGAAAATTTTCTCATTTCTCATTTTCTCGAAGACGTTTAGAAATAGCTAAATCGAATTATACGTAAGATCTGTTATGACAAAACGCAATGTTTCTGCTTGTTTGAATTGTCCTTAAGTGTGGTGTTATCTAATAGATGAGCACTAACATACCTTGTCGAAGATGGCAAGAAGAAATCGTAGCAATATTAACTAAAGCAATCATTTATAACCAAATTGTGAGGAGATGATTGAGCTAGGTATCCACAGTTCTCTAGGCAGCATCTTGTACGAAGGTTGCCTTTTAAAAGTTGCGCCTCTGGACTTTTACTCTCCGACGTCATGTTTTATGAAATTTTTCAACCTAGAGGTACTTACAACACTTCGACGTACGAATGACGTTAGTTTTGTTGGAACGGGGGTAGTACACTTTGAAAAAAAATCCGTGTTCAATTTTTCTTCTCGTCTGTTTCATTACATATTAATTTAAAACTTTTCATGTTCATTAAACTAGTTTCAAGGTTATTAAAGATTTTTATTTTTAATTTTATGTTCAATTATATAAGTGGAGACCTCAACATACGTGGGTGACATATAATCTCGGAAATGATGAATCTGAAACAAAAAAAAATGGAATGGTATATGAAAATGGAGTACTTTTTACGCGACAATACACCAGATTATTGTCCAAAAATGAAATGAAATAAAAATGGCGGCTATTTAAAAAATACCAAGAATCAGCAATTTTCTCAATTTTATTTCGCTTGTCAAATTTTTTTATATTTAATTTTGTTATATTTTCTGGTGAATTGTCATACAGAATTCTTAAATAAACTAGCATACCAAATTTGAGCTTAATCGGTCGAGCCAATCCGGAGATTGAGTGTCAGCCATATAGAAAAACGTCATTTTGAGAAATACGCGTTCAGAGTTTTATTTTCGTTTATTTAATGAATTTTATTGAAAATCTTGAATTATATTGGTCACCATTGCTCAGTCTGCTATTCCTGGACAGTAAGTTACAGTACTTCAAATTTGAATCATAAAAAGTAAAACATTCACAGTTTTCATGAATAAGTATATGCATTCGATTAATGTTATATACAAGATACTCAAAAACTAATGAAGAGGAAAATAGAAATCTTAATCATCAAAAATTGTATTTTCTGATAGACTTAACATGTGTATTTTTTGTACTTTCTTCTATAAATAAACCGTGACATGGGAAATCATTCTACAACTTCCTATCGAATATATTTCTACGCATTCTCAAGTTTTCGACCTTCGTAGACTTGAATCGATATCTTCCATACCTTGGGCTTCTCATCCTCATTCCTCCTAACAGACAGGTATCGTATTTTTATCAGAACATATTTTCTCGATATTTCCTTCTTTTCTATGTCTTCTCGAAACATGCCAATAACAGCAATATCATAGTACGGGGGAACTTCAACATATTTAATCCTATCTCGAAATGAATCTTACCGAAATAGAAATGAACACTTTGTCAAATAGATAGTTGAGAGCTCAATACTTAATCAAAAATATGAACAGCTAACAAATATGTCGAATGTGCTTCATGAGCTTAAAAATTGTCAAAAATAGAAGCAGGTAGCTTTTCGAAAATGGACCAGACTTAATCTTTCGTTGAGAAAACGATCAATCCAATCAAAGAGTTGCTGTTCAAAGACTGCATATCATATTTCTTCTAACCTAACATATTTTCAAAACACTCCCAATTTGTCCAATTTAGGGGTCAACTCTATTTTTCTTATTTGTGCACATAATAACCTATGCTAACAAAATATTTTCAATAATTATGCGATTTATTTGAACAATGTAAGTGAACGAAACTTATTATTATTATGAATATATAATGGTTCAGCCAGAAAATAATTTAGTTAAATTATTATTGCAGCACACAATACAGACCTCTATAATTCATAGTTATCAACTCAATTTTTCTTAATTCTGCGCATTTCATCGTATGTTAATTTGGCGATTTATTTGTAAGTGAACAAAACTTATTACCACTATAAATGACGAGAAAAGAGAGCACTCAGAACTTCATGAACCAAAAAAAAATGTTCTTCAATTTTCTCCATCTTAGAAGTCTAAATCCAACTCGGTTTTGGCATTCTATGGATTGAAAAATTTTCTATGAAATTTCAAGGGGTATTTGCTCACATCTGTAGAACTGCCTGGTTAAATATGTCGATATCGCAACTCAAATATGTTCAATACAGTTCTTATATGGAGAACGTGCAGGCCTTTGCTGTTTGTCAATTCCGTACGAATTAAATGCATTATTCACAAGGATGCACGAAATGCTCCGGCATTGTCATCGACTGAAATGAAATTATCACGAAAGGATGCAATTTTTAGTCCAATATCCATATCGCGTTATCCCGCAGCATTTATTGTAGAAATAACTTTGTGTGGCGATCTTACCATATTTTACCGCAAACACGAATTGAGCCTACCCCAAGGCCTGTCACTGACTCCGGAAATTCTTCCGCGTAACACTGTTTTCGTTCTCTCAAAACTTCCACACTGTGGCAAAATTTCGACTATATAATCTGTAAAATGCAATTCGCATTCATTTATCGCCCAGTTTGAACATTTTTCGGTTAACTGTAGTAGAACTACAAGATGCTGTATAGGGAACTGCGGATACCTAGCTCGTTAGCTAGCCCTCAACCAACCACATGCAACCTTCTTCTCTCTATTTAGTTGGATATGATTATTCCAATTGCGTGTGGATCGTCTAATCCAACCATGCAAATGCTGTTGATGCAATAGAGTAAAATGTATTTATTATTCACGAAATTTTCTTAAAAAATTCAATTCTGATATCCGAAATGTTTCTTTATCTTTAAACTGAAAACTTTACGTCCAGCTCTCTATAAACTTATTGCTGGGTAAATATATTCACTTTTATCAAAATTTGAGTATTGAGTTTTATTTCTGAATAATTTAAAAACAATAGAATTTATTAACATATTTCATTCCAGTTCTATATACAAAACTTTAAAGACGCTCCTCGTATATATGAAATTCCATTTACTTCTTTCTAGTATGAATTTGAAACAGAATGGTCATTTTCATAAAAATCGAGAACAGAGACGATATCTGAAATATAGTATTCGGCTTGGCAGCTTGGGGCTGTTAAAAAATGCAATCTGAACGCGATATTGAACGGTAAATATCAATTCGATTTCACGAAAGTTCACAAAGATGGAAGCAAAAAGCGACTCATAAAACTTATGCAGCAACCGATAGAATAAACAGAGCCTGGATTTGGATATGAGTATAGCGAAAAGCACGCGAATTATTGGAAAGCAACAAGCGGGAAATTCGCAGGGTTCGTCCTAGCCTTCCTGCGAAGAGAGCCGTGGCAATTTTCCACTTTGGCAGGCGAAATTGAATTTTACCCCCGAAAATGTAGCGGTAATCTGGAGTTTCATCATACGAAAATATTGGACACGAGCTTCAGTTTTCCGTCGAGTTTACATTTCGGCAAATGGCTTTCCAAAACGACTGAAATTTAGAGAGATGCTCTTTGCCGTATTTCTCATTGTTCTAATAATGACTTCGGAATACTCCTCAACCGTGTTACGAGTATATCCGATTAAGGGAATTTTCAGTAGAAAGAGCGGTTTACCGGCTTTCCTTAATTGAATTGTAGGAAGGAACCTTCCTGTTGAACGAAAGCTAATTTAGTGCTCGGCGTTCCCTTTTGAGAGATTCTATGAAATACTCTTCTAAAATACTATTCTCGAAAAATTTCAAGTATAGTGTCTTACAAAGGCCAAGTCAAGTACCATTTTTCCCTTTTTCAGTTCGAGTGATTCGCTCTGAATTTTATCAAAATATATATTCGCAGAAATGAAAGAAATGATTCACAACAACGCTTTCAACAATTTTCATATATATAAACACGGTATGTAGAACATGAATATTCGAAACACATTGAGCCTCTCACGCTTGGTCTCTCAATGTTAATTTAAGAAAATGAAACATAGCAGCAACCATAGAGAAAAATCCAGGAGAAAACCCTTTCTACCCTGTCACTGACACATGAGTAAGATCTAATCTGTGAGTGTGTTATGAACAAAGAGTGGCATCTGAGTTATTGTGTTTATATTTAATTCTTTACTTCAACTACATCTTGAAAAAAAAAAAAATATATATATATATATATATATATATATATATATATATATATATATATATATATATATATAAATATATATGAAATGACTCAAAGTTGCATCCGGAGAAATGTTCTCTGGCAAGACATGTGCACTCAAAAAGACATGTCATGGAGTACGAGAAATCAAAAATATTGGACTGCCACAAAAAAGACAAGAACAGAGTGTTTTTGAAAATGTGCCAGATGAACGAATCACTGGGTCCCTTCATTAATGAAAGGACAGATATGAAAAAATTTATACTTGGATTTGACAAGATAATAAAACATCCCAATCGCTAATATCGAATTTAAGAATAGGTGTCCATTAATGTTGTCGTGTACAGAGCAAGTACTCGATCGATTGGTCTATCGTGCTCGACGGTCAGAGCAGGCAGAACAAGTCTGGTTCTGTTCTCGATCTCTCACTCAAGTAAAATGTGTGGTTATATCTCAACTTTTTCCGTTTCGATGTGTG
Source organism: Cryptolaemus montrouzieri (assembly GCA_013387265.2). NCBI lineage: Eukaryota > Metazoa > Arthropoda > Insecta > Coleoptera > Coccinellidae > Cryptolaemus > Cryptolaemus montrouzieri. The sequence goes on along the minus strand of JABFTP020000185.1, from coordinate 136,520,653 downwards.
CTCCTCCAATTCTGTAAAATAATTGTGAATTGGCCGGCTCGGTGGCGTAGGGAATATGATTCTCGTCTCCTGAGCAGAGTTACCTGGGTTCAATCCCCACAAAGTCGTTGCGTTTTTTCGGATTCTGGGAATCGCTTGAGTGTCCATCTTTCGGAGGAGATGTAAAGCTGTCGGTCCTGTCTAATAGAAATGTGTTGGACATTAAAGATCCCTTCCCTCGACACGAGAGGGGTTCGGCAAAAATTCCCGGGTAAGTGAGGTGACAGAATTCCCCGGCATGTCATTAGCCGAAAGGCAGAAATAGAGCACGTTAAAGGAAAAACAAACAATTGTGAATTACTATTTTGGTTTAATGTTTATCTGTCTAAAGTTTGTGACTTTTTACAGTCCCTGATGAAGTGACGATGGTTCATAGTTCATTCTGAGGTCTACATTGGACTTTTTAATTTTGAAATATTATTTCCATTGATCTTTCAAACGTACAACTAAGAAATGAACTAATTGGAGTTGTCACATCTTACGTTTGGGCATATTTGGTGAAAGTTATTCGTTTTTGAACCTGTTCTAATATTTTGTCGATTATATTAGGGTTAAAACAATATAACACACGGTTTAACCCCGGCGCAAGATGTAACAACAATAAAAAACGAAAGATATCAAAATTCTAACGTCCTTTAGGTTAGATTTCAATGCGCTTTTCAAGTTGATGACTTATTGCCTTCAGCTATGCTCATGTGGAGAAGGTGTGGGCTAACTAATTCAGCTCGAAGTTCTTCGGCATCACCACGTTTGAGTTATGACTCGAACACGGAAAAATCGTCACCATATTTATGAAGCTACAATTGAAACACCAAAGTCCGTTGGATCAATAAGAATTTATTATCCAGCACAAGTAAAACACATTGGCCAGGTGACTCAGTTGAAGCGAATAGAACGATATGGATTAAATACTGGTAGGTTAACTACTGATGGCAAATGAAGAATATTATGCAGCGTTTGAGAGAGTAAATTCGACGAAAAAGGCCAGATTTATGAAAAGAAAACGTATTTAGCACCACGATAATGCAATATCTCACAAGGCTATGAATTTATGACCAAAAACTCAACAAATACCATCGAACAACCACTGTATTCACCTAATATGGCTCTGGCCGACTTTTTTTTTCCGAAACTCAAATCACCACTTCGTGGTACCCGTTTTAAATTTAAGGAAGACATAAACGAGAATTCGCGTCGAAAACTGAAATCGATTCCGGAAAAAGCGTAAGAAAAAAGTTTGTATTATTGTAGGCGTAAATGTATTATTTCGAAAGGGGTCTACTTTGAAGGCGATTCAATAAATTTTGACGAAAAGTAAATATTTTTTGTTTCATTGACCAAATATTGGTACTTTTTTGACGTAATGAATGCTCAATAAAATCCTCAACTCACTTTATTCATTCAAATACAAGGTTGTTCTGAAAAGGTTTCTCAATTAATTATTTTTCATTCATTTGGAAAATACACCAATTTCTCGAATCGTTTCTTCCTGTCTCACGTCCGAAGTGCTAAAAGCTCGATTTCAGATTTCATTGTTGGCTCCAATGTTCGTAGTCATATACTTCTAACAACACAACACAATGATTTGAAACAGGAAGGGGTAATTCAAGCTCAAAGCATTGAATTTAATCAGTAGCATATCCGTTTGTTTCGCATACCCTTTTATGCTAATAGATTCGCCACATTGTCGGTACACCACACCTGGGAAAATTGTAGTCATCACGACATGAACTCATGTAAAGGTGCTACTACACCGGAAAGATTTTACGATGAAATGTTCAAGTTTAAATCAGCTACAGTACAATATGCATTAAGTTCTTCAATTATATCCCCCAATAAGTTCTTTAAGAATTGATATTTTCGAAAAATGATTCAAGAATTGTAAACCCGGGATATATTAAAATAAGACCAACGATATGTTATGGCAACAATGAAATCAAATTATTATACTCGTTGTTATATTTTGCATCCCTAGCCTAAATAAATTGATTATTATTATTTCAAGAATAAGAAAGTTACAGTGATTAGAAGTGAACTCGTCAGGAAGCCTTCCTGAAACTCGGTAGCATTCGGACGTCACGTACCTATCTGTTTCCAACGTGCACCACTTATTTTTTGTAATTTCGCCACATGTATGACGTAGGATTTTTTTATGAGAATCCGTATACAAAGTTAAACATTTTCTAAAATTGAGAATTTAGATGACAATTCGAGTTTTTATTTTAAACAGCTACCATTTCTATAAACGTTATTTTATTAACTTTTTATCGTCATATCCTATCTATCGCGTTTTGAAGCAGTATTTTCTGTTATTATCATGTACACCATTATCATCGATTTTGAGCATAGGATACCACTAAAGTAATTTTTTCAATTTTGGAAATTTTGTATTCATCTATTGTAATATGTAGCTTGGAGTGGTTTAGATGTTTATCCATTATAATTACTGTGCTATCCTTCGATCGTACTCACTACATAATTAGACATTATATAATAACCCGTGTAGTTCCCCAACCTTTATTTTATCAATAAGTAAATAAATGCACGGTGGGGCGTAATCGAGGGGCGTTTTTGAAATGAGAATAACTCAGCTATTTCTCAACGTAGAGAACATTTTTAATTACGTAAAATGAAAGTTTAAATGTTACCATTTAGTGTAAAAAAAGTGAAAAGAATCATGTTCTGAAAATGACATCGGACAGATGACGTCCGTGTTCCGCCATGCATTGCTGTAATCGATTCCCAAAGTTCTGCAATACCCGCTCTAACAAATCTGTGTCGATTGCTTCTCTGCTCATAGCGCACTAAACGGTGACTTTCTCACTGTGAAGTGGTGATTGATACAGTTCGCGGGGATTTTCTACTGCCCAATGCCGGCAATTCTTTTTATTAACCGAACCGCTCAAATGAAAATGAGCCTCATCATTCATCATTATCACTGGTTCATTTTCATCAGCGATAATCGTTTGCATTCGCTCGGCAAACTGATGGCGTTGTGGACGTTAGTGTCCTTCGGGGTCGATCTTGAGGTTTCGGATTGAGTCACGATTCGGAACTGAAGCGTTACGACTAATGTTAAAGAGCTTGGGAAACCACCGCTGCACGACAATGACAGACTCTCCCGATTTTGAATACTCTACAACTGCTAACGCACAGTGCTTTCTTGACCATTATGAACTAAATGGTAACTCCTCCTGAGTCGAACGACCTCAGCCGCTTCCCTCTACTCACTCACCGATACGTGTACTACCCATTCCAAAAACGCCCCTCCATTACGCCCCACCCTGTATGTGGACGTGAACTAAAGGATGATTTATATTTTTAATCCTGTATGTGGACGTGAAATAAAGGATGATTTGTATTTTTAATGACCGAGTATATATTTTTTAGTCATATCACTTTAACTGAGTTATCTCGAGTTCATCTATTGTGAAATTCAACGTAATCTAAAAATTTGTCTTTGGTTTTCATCTTTTTTTTTATTTTAGATTTTCAATTCTTGATATGCGCTTTTTCAAACTGCTGTCAGTAGTAAAGGCTATATTGCTTAGGTTTGCTAGGAATCTTCTAGAAATTTCACTACTATTCTCAGAATATGTCAAACTTTTGTACATTTCATATATTTTACTTTTCCAAACTGCTGTCAGTAGTAAAGGCTATATTGCTTAGGTTTGTTAGGATTCTTCTTGAAATTTCACTACTATTTTCCGAATATGTCAAACTTTTGTACATTTCATTTGTTTTACTTGAGGATATTTCAATACAGACTTTGTTTTTCAATAGAGGCAAAACGGAATAAAATGACTATTTTGCCATAACGTTGTTTGACATATCAGTAAAAACATCTTCGGCAATCGTTAGAATTAATTCAATTTCCCTCAAAAATCGCATTAAAATATAAAAATTCAATAGGAAAATGGTAGATCTGTGTGAAAGTCATATTTCGTGAAATTAGTGATTATTCGGTCAACATGATGAGACCGTTATCAAGAATTTGGATTACGCTATCGAGAGGTTCAATTCTGAACTAATAATATGAATGTCATTTAGTTTCACGGAAACAATGATATTATTTCCCGATCACAAAATGCAGCTGTTAATTTTCCGGCCCGATCATACGTTTCAACCTCACTGAATTATTTTTTGTGACTATGTAGATGACAGAGTCCATACGAAGCCAATCGGATCGATTTCAGCCTTATGAATCAAAATACCTGACGGGATTAACGAAATCCACCCTCCATTCGACCTCAATTTGATGAAAGAATCAACACCTGTAAGCGTGGTCGAAGTGAACAATTGTCTGATATCAGTTTTCATTCATAATAATAATCAAATTTTACTCTTTTTGATGAAATAGATTTTGAATAATTTTCTTTTAAATAGAATTTTTTTTTCTTAACTCTTGGAGGAAGGCGATACCTGTCATACCAGGGATGTGGCTGACCAAGATGATTTATGTATGTGTTCACTCACCTCTTGAAGGGGGCCAAATTGTAGGTTATCGGAAAGATGTTTGATGGAAGCGAGTTCCACAGCGCACTAGTCCTTTAAACAAAGAAATTTTCAAACAGAGGTACGTGGCGTAGCTAGTTGGACCGTTCGCTGATGGATTGTTTCCGGAATCAAGCATTTAGGGTCTTTAGAATATTTACCATGGAAGTACCTATAACAAAGAAAAACATCTGCAGCTTACTGCGAGAGGCCTGGGTGGGCGATAAGGCGCACTGCTATCTTCTGGACATTATCCAATAGATGTAATCAATGTTTTGGTGCGGAGCCCCACACATGGGAACAGTATTTCAGATCAGGTCGTACCTGTACTTTGTATAAATTCATATGCTGTGATGGCGTGAAATCCTACTTAGTCCTGAAGAGAAAACTGAATTCGGCAGAAGCAGATTTGGCAATGACTGAAACATAGGCATTCCAGTAAACTCCGGTGGTGACTGCGATACCGAGTAGCTGCATGATTTTTTCTGAAGGCAATTCAATGTCCTTGCATGATTAAAGGAGGTTCTTCAGCAGTGACTTCAGGATAACTGAGTTCAACCAGCCCCACTCTGATATCTTCGCCAAGTCTGAATTCAGTGACAGGCTTTGTTGATATCTTCGTCAGCAGTGATAGGACGCTGACTAGCAAATGAGTACAGTCGTCCACAAATTCAAATATTCTGTTTTCGGTGGAGTGGAGTAGATCATTTATCTACAACAGAAAAAGACTTGGCCACAGAATAGAGCCCTGGGGTACTCCTGCATTAACCTGAAAAAATCTACTGAAGACAAAGTTACTAATCCAACCACGCAGTTCTTCAGAAAGTCATATGCGGTTAGTTTACTCTTCAAAACTCCATGCCGAACCCTGTCGAAGGCCCTTGAGATATCAAGAGTAATGGCCCTTGATCCCAATGCTTTTCGATTATTGATGTCCACAAATTCGTAACGTATGCAAGGAAATCACCAGTAAATCGTTGTTCACGGAAACCGTATTGTGGTTCACTGATGATACCCTGTAACTCGAGATATTTTATGAGCTCATCGTTCATCACTTTTTCCATGACTTTCGACAGAATGGGCAACAGGCGGTTATACTCTCGTAACCTTTCCACTCCCCGGAAACGTGTGGCTGTCATACGAAATCTGAAACAGACAATTAAGAACAGGTGGTAACTCTGAAGCACATTTCTTCAAAACGGTAGTTAGAATTCCATCAAAACGCACTGCTTCCATTTAAAAGCAACGCTCTTGTTGAATTGCTAATGTAACAGTTGTCGGAATTCATTTTTTTCTCATAGAAGTATGTGGAGAGTCTATTTATAAATAACTATTGAAAGAGATAACTTTATGTTGGAGTCGGCTCGGTGGCGTGGAGGATATGCCGCTCGTCCATGCGCAGAGTTATCTGGGTTCAATCCCCACAAAGTCGGTACCATTTTTCGGATTCTGGGAATCGCTTGAATGTCCATCTTTCAGTGGAGATGTAGAGCCGTCGGTCCTGTCTAACTGAGATGACCACGATGTATAATTTTGATAGTTTTTTCCTCTTTGGAAGTAAATTTCTCGCATTGAATCCATCAGCTCCTTCATATACATGGTGCTTCAACAAAAACTAAATAGAGGCTTTATCTACCAAAATATTCATTTCTGATCAAAACGCAAAAGCATGTCAATTTTTGTTTCATGGGGGACATCTTTTGGGGTACAATACTTGCCTGAAATATCAACCCCCTCTGCGGGGGTTGCAATCCTTGAACATTTTGAATAGGGAAGATGGGTCGAGTGATGACTCAAAAGAAAGGTGGTATCTTTGTCTACATTGCCTTGAACGAATTTCCATTTTTACTTGAAAACTGTAAAAGATACAGGTTAAACAACTGAAAGATAGAGAAGACTATTTCCCTGAGACTATTTAAATTTCAGTGAGGTAAAATGGAGCAGATCCATGCTCATCAATGGCAGTCATCATCAAGTACCATCCTCATCTCGAATTTCAACCCCTGGAGCAGGGGAGACAACCCTTGAAAATTTGGAAGAGGGTTGATGGGTTGAGTGATAACTCGAAAGACAGGTATTATCTTTGTCTGCATTCCATGCATATTGGAGTATTAGTGCGAAAAACTGGAATAGATTCATTTAGATCAAAGATGACAGCCTTTGATCTGGAATGAATCTGTTCCATTTTTTTGAATAGCTCAGGGCAATAGATAGTCTCCTCTATTTTTCAGTAGCTCACTCTGTATTTTGTACAGTTTTCAATCGAAAATGAAAATTCGTTCACGGGGATGCAGACAAAGATAATACCTTTCTTTCGAGGTATCACTCGACCCATCTACCCTCTTCCAAATTTTCAAGGGTGGTCACTCCTGCTCTAGGGGTTGAAATTCGAGATGAGGATGGTACTTGATGATGACTGCCATTGATCAGCATGGATCTGTTCCATTTTACTTCACTGAAACTTGAATAGTCTCAGGGAAATAGTCTTCCCTATCTTTCAGTTGCTCACCCTGTATCTTTGACAGTTTTCAATTAAAAAAGGAAATTCGTTCAAGGCGATGTAGATAAAGATACCACCTTTCTTTTGAGTCATCACTCGACCCATCTTCCCTATTCAAAATGTTCAAGGATTGCAACCTCCGCTTTGGGGGTTGATATTTCAGGCAAGTTTTGTACCCCAAAAGATGTCCCCCTTGAAATAAAAATTGACCTGTTTTTGCGTTTTGATCAGAAATGAATATCTTGGTAGATATAGCCTCTGTTTAGTTTTCATTGAAGCACCCTGTATATATCTGCATCCTGAAAATGTTTGCTAATAAGATATCAAAGAGAATTTACTTCTATGGAGCTCTAAAAGTTTCCTAGAACCGACATGCCGTTCTATATATCACGAAAACGAAACTTTAGCCAATTTTTCCATGCTGAAAGAATCAATCTAATCTATTTCATCTTTACTTCTTAAGTGCCGTTACTGCTCTGATATGGCATTACTGAAGACAACGCACTTTCATGCAGCTAATAATGAGAGTGAAGCGATCGGATTTTCTCGGTTGGATTTTCTCGGTTTATATTGATTTCTCGTCGGTAAATTGAGAATAAGAACTTTTTAACTCAATATACTAACAAAATCACAAACCATCCTCAACTATTAATTTTGTATTGAAAGTATAAAGGTTGACGTGGAAAAACATTTTTCATAGAGGAAAATTTCGTTTCTCGTATATTATGATAAATCTTCCCAGGGATAAATAGATTCTTTCTGTGAAGATAGCCTTCAATTTCGAAATTTATGCAAGACTAATAGATAGATGGGATTTGAGGTATCCATTCATGTAGGAAACAGGGTCCATATAAATGGAAGACCCCACAGTAATTCGATTAGAAACGAGATCTTGGGAGATGAACCTGCGGAATGGCTTAATGCATTTGCCGTCTGAGAGATTTGCCAGAAATCTGAAGGAATGACTTTTTTGTACGAACGGACCTTTGATGTGCTGTATACCTGATAACGGTAAAATTTTCTCCAAAGCATTTACTTCGAAAGAAAAGACAAAATAAAGAGAAGCAATACTGTAATTGTTACTTACATTCTGTCAATGAAACACAAAATATTCATTTTTCATCCAAATTTATTGTATCACCTTCAAAGTAGGCCCTTTCCGAAATAATACACTTAGGCTAACGAATAATCCAATCATTAAATTTTCTTGTGTCTTCTATTGATTCAAAACGTGTACCTCTAAATGGTAATTAGGCCATTTTCGACGAATTGGCTCTCTCAAACGCCGCAAAATGCTCAGGTAATATTTTTTATTTAGCGTCTGAACTCCTGAAAAGAATTCCAAGTGCACAATACTGATACAATCAAAAAATCTCGGAAAATTACTATTTGCGGCAATATCGCAATGTGTAGATACATTGAAGAATTTTTATTCGAGGAACAATATTCAACCTTCCGTAGAATGTTGAAAATCCCTCCTTGTAGGAGCTAGTTTTCCGATCCACCCTCCATAATCACATTCACCGGGGCCACACAGCAGTAGTACAGCACGGTCGAATGTCATGAATAGGAGCAATGGACTGCGATTTCGGTCTCATTTGACCTCGTCAGCATTGCATACCCATTCACGACATGAGGCTATACTGCCACCTACTTATCTCAATTCGTTGGGTCGCTAGTAAACGTAAATTGTACTGCGCCCTACCAGACAGAGGCTACTTCGCGATAATCAAAGAAAACAGTGAACATTACCTCGACTTTTGATCGACTTTGACTTGGTTTTTTCGGTTTCGGTTCAGTTGGAAGGCACCATTCCAAAACTTGTGGACTGGTTTGCATGTCAAACTCATAAACCCATGTCTCATCACCAGTTACAATGCGTTTTATGATTGTGGGGTCGGAACTGACTTCTAGCATGTCTTCAGCAACTTTACGCCATTCAATTATTGAAGAAAATGTTCCACCACATCTCGGCCGCTTTGAATGTACTTTAACACTCATATGCACGTGTTTCTTATAAGCCTTCTGTAACATTTTAGCGATTCGGCATATGAAATTCCATTTGCAATACAAAATTTGATAAAATTCTTCGTTCGATAATTTTATTCATTGTAAACATCGCTAATTTATATATATATATATATATATATATATATATATATATATATATATATATATATATATATATATATATATATATATATATATATATATATATATATATATTAGGATTTACAAAATTCGAATAATAGTATTTACAATAAATGCGTATACCTATAATTTTGATGTGTGAGAGAAACACAAGTGTGAGCTCAGGAAAATGTAACAGGGGAACTATACTATTTGCGTATGATTCAATAAACGAGTGAAAAAAAACCTGAGGAAAAAACTCGTTTCCCTGTGGGTATTGCACTAGTAATAAATTGTCTGTTTATGTTGTGTGTGCATAAAGAGTACCGAAGATTTTTCTGCTTAGCAGCTTCAATTCTCATCACTCCATGATATCCAGACGAAGACAAGGTTGAAAGGAAGGGGGTTTGAGACAGGAATCTGTAACAATGGAAAAAGAAAACCAGCAGACAAATATTTCAACAATCATACCTGACTCTCATATGTCTAAACACACTTGAATTCAAGAAATTATTATATATAGCAAGTAAGGCCATAAAAAGGACTAAGGAGATAATCAAACAATACATAAACTGCGATATTTCCTCTTTCTCGAAGAGGTTCTTCCGTTGCAGTGTCAGTCTCCTGAAACATAATCACTTCCATGTTCTTGCTTGCCAATTTTGAATTATAATCGCAAAATCCCTTCAATATTCAAACTCAACAAAACAATTACCTCTCTGTTTGACCGAGAGAGCCCCGATGGCTAGGTTTGGTCTTCTAAGTGATGCCGATTATGATCTATAGATATTCTAGAATCATAATGAACCCAATAATTTGGGTTTACATTCCCGAATATCATTTCTTCGTGGTTCTTGTTTGATTTAAAGAAAATTTCGCGAAAAAATTAATAAACTAAACGACAGATCGCGTTCAATCTCCGCCCCAATTAAAAAAACAGTTGTGCTTAGCAATTACAAAAATTTTTAATTTATTTAGAGCAAATATTAGTATCTGATTCATTGTTTAACAGAAAATTTCGTTTATAAGTCGACTGCGGTTGAGATGTGTCTAGTATCTCAATTTTCATCTAAAGAAAGGATCAATTCACAAATTTTAGTTTCTAATATTTCCTAAAAATTGGAATCTCCACATAGATAAAAATATTAGCTATACTGTCTTCTTAGATAACTAATTTCATTTTTCCTTTGTTACAGGTAATTACAATATCTATGACTAGAGAAAGTGGGTGGTGAGTAAGAAGTTGATTTGATTGTTGAACAATTGATTTTGCTGAATTAGAAGTTATTCGGTCTTGAAGATAAATTTCCAACTTATGTTCACCGAAAAACTACATACTGCTCATTTTTGGACTAACGAATTAATACAAATATTGATTGGCTTTAAAAATTCGAGCAAGATAAGTTAATTGTTCTGTTCTGTTATACTGTAGATGGTCAAATTTTAGGGACAATTCCCAGATTTCCCCACTTTGAAGATTAATTGGATTTTTCGAAGAAATAAGTGATTGTTGATCTTTTTTGTATTTGTTATTTGTATATCTGTTATATTGAGATCTTGAAAACCAAAACATATGGGTAAAACCATACATTACTTCGCAGAAATTAATTTAATCTCGTGACATGCTCTCTATAGAAGCTTTTGGATTTTCTTGAAGTTCGGAGTTGTGATGCCATTCTCTGATAAGAGTCTCAATCAAATGGCGCTTGGTAGTGATCGAGCTCTTGCAAACTCCTATTTGGTGAGCTCGCACATATTTTCTATGGGGTTCATGTCTGGTGAATTTCAACACAAAATAGCAAAATTTTCCTAGTCAGAAATGCAATAATATTTAACACAGTCAGAAATACAATAAAAACACTCTTGGCTCTGTGACACGGTTTTGAATAATGCATGAAAATGTGAGCGTCATAATCAGGGAAGCATTCATTCATTTATTTATCTGAAGTAACAACCCGGTCACTAGTACTCGCTTGTACTGATCCTATTTCATCGTGCCCATGCACTTAGCTGAGATAACAGACCATAACACTCTGTGCTTAACACTCTCCACAAAGCAACCTGCAGTAAATTTTCCTCCAGGAAGCGTTTATAATAAATCAATCTTTTCAAGAAAGTTATACTTACGCTATTCCAGTCTGAAACAGTGATATTTCATATTATCCAAACCTTTGCAGTGGTCCCTTTTTCATAGCCTCGTTAAGGCGTGATTTTTTGGCATGGTACTTCGCAAATCAAAAATCAACCTGTGTCACCGTATTTCGCGATAATCCCTTTTTCTTTACTTGTTTGATCAGATATTTTTTGGAACAACTGGTCTACATAATTATCCAGAGAACGTAAATGTCTCTTCTGATTGTGGATTGTCGATCACAAATGCATACACATTACTATATTCGTTTGTTCAAGTTTTCGAATCGCGATTTGAACGAAAAAAAATTAAATGGAATATAACATTCGTGAAACACTAAAACGGAACTGCAGTAATCGGAAACTGGTTCTTACGCCTTCCAGTGAGGCTGTGTTAGTTTAGTTCGCGCATCTTTTCATGGATTGAGGTTTTTAGCTTGCAGAATTATTCTTTCTATTGGTCTGGGTTTCCGAGAAAGGCTTCTCTCGTTCTGTCAACCGGAGTACGAGCCAAGAGTTGGAGGCTTGGTGAAGGTTGTTCACCACACGCAATATAGTTTTGCGAGTTGGGATCGATTCATTAAGATCGACAGCAAATTTCGAGCTGAACAGCAAAAATTCAATCTTCAAGAAACCATGTTACTGACTAAAGAAATCTATGGGGACCAAGGAATGGAACGTTAGCTATCGCACGTGTCCGTTCTTCTCCAAACACCCATATACCCATTGCAACACTTTGTTTTCGTGTACCACCCTGTAAATACACTTACAGTGTGTATAAGCGAATAAAATGCTTTCTTAACCATTTCATATTATATTTGCGGTCCTCGTCTCGCCGTTGAATCAAATTATTGAAATTTTGAAATATTTACTCCATCTTCCCATTCACAGGTCCCCTTTTTTTCTCGCGCCATATTTTGCATTACCGTCTACCCTCTATTTTCGAGGTAAATCGTCACCTGTCCTTCCCCTTGTTCCACATATCCATTCCGCCCCCAAAACGCCAGGTAAGCTCGTGCCAATTCTCATCTCACCTGCTCGATTCGCGTATCTTCCGCCGTCCCTATCGCGTGCCGTGCCGCCACGTCGCCGTTTCTATCGGCCACCGCCGCCATCTCCCAATCAATACCGACGTCGAGCGCCTGTGCTCGATTCGGCCGGCACGCCATGCCGCTTTTCGGTCGACGACTGTCGACGAGTACGCGGCCCTCGCACCGGCTGAATACGAATTCACGTTTGAAAGAAAATCGCTTGATGCATTTTCGGTGGGAATGAACGTGTTGTGAACGTAGAACGAGTTTTCGCAAAAAGTGGGAAGTGTGGGCCAAACTTGGGCAACAAAATTGGTAGTAAATGATGTGAATCGGAAGGTGACTAAAATCTCATTTATTCATTAGATTGTATGTGTTACTGAATATGTATTTCTTGCGTTTTGATTGTTTAATTCCTAAAATTAATTGTTATTGGTTGGTTCCAATCAGGCCAGTGAGAATGCATAAACACTCTACACAAATTAATTAATTGAAAATTTATTTTACTACTATTTCAAAGTAATTCATAATAAATTTTTGAGACACAGTAGAATCCGGTTATAACGACGGCCAAGAGACAGACCGGTGATATAATGTCGTACAAAAGAATAATTTTTTTAATTTTTCATTCATTTTAAATAATTACATATATAACGTACATACATATTAATATCAAACATTTTCAAACACAAAAACGATTTTACATTTAATTCAAAATATTTATTGAATCATGTGCGCGTACATGATGTATCTATCTACATAACTAACAACGAATATCTAGTGCAGAAACTCTGTAATTTTTTATTGTTTTTGTTTTTATTTCTATAGTAAGAAGTACGGACTGCATTGTGCAAACGAGACATCAAAATTAGAAATAGATTCAATATTTCTCCAGCTTTTAGAGCTTCAGATACACTCTGAGTAGGTCAATATTCTTCTCGGCCGTCGTCGACATCATTATCGTCGCTACCTTGGCTGTTGACGATAACATTTTGTAGAATATTTTCGTCAGTTGGTTCCTGACACGAATCATCATCAACAGAAAAGTTTTGTTCGAGTTTTTCATTTTTTATGGGCAGTATTTCCTTCACAGCTCTTGCCCAGATAGACAGCGGCCCATCATCATCATAATCATTGTTGTCGGCAGCAACACTGATACTGTCTGCAATACCAGAACCGTCTCGGACAAATCCAGCATGTTTATAACAGTTGAAGATCGTTGACTAGTTCCAGGCGTCGTGAATTATTACAATGGCATCCAGTATTGTGATCTTCGGATGTTTGGCACTGCTGGTGTGTTCATTTGCATCAAGACTGGCGACAAGTTTTAGATTCAGGTTTTTACGAAAATTTGATTTAACGCTCGAATTATTCCCTGGTCCATAGGTTGTAATACAGATGTTGTATTGGGCGGCAGGAAGATGAGAGTTATGCTTTTCAAGTCGCAGATTGGGGGATGAGATCCAATTCAACACAAAGTTGCAGCTTTAAACAGCATGGTACATCGGTTACTCAATTTACCTTTATCAGTAGAAGATTATAATAAAGAGTTAAACATCATCAAACAGATAGCCATTAATAATTCATATAATCCGGATATGATAGATCTAATCATTCGTAAAAACTGTATCAGAATGCAATAAATGAAGTATATCCTATTCATAAAGACTATTGTACTGAGTGGGTTTAGGAGGTTGAGAAAAATACCACAGCAAGCTTTCGGGGAAGTAGACGTGTTAAATGATTTATAGTAGAATAATATAAAATCTGTAAAGGACAAAAAATATTCTATATAAAACTATTCTGTTACAAAGTGTTATACCATTCTTACCTGTACCAAGCTAATCAGGGTTGATTCTATAAGATAGAATTTACTGAATCGCCTAAGGGCTACGAATTTCAATTAAACACTATAGATATCGTAAACAATTGTAATTTACTACGATGTAGCTTCCTCAAGCGATGTCGTGTGAAAGAGTCTCACAAGTGTTGAACAGAAAAACATATTAAGCAGTAATAGTTTTAAATTCCTTATATGATACCGGTAGTGTCATCTGTATAACATTGGTTGAATAAAATGATTTTGTAATTTATAGGAATCTATTGAATTTACTGAATAATAAAGAATAATAAATTTCAATACTGAAATACTATTTCAGTACATCTACCCCTCTAGCTTATTGAAAACAACAATAATGAGGAAATAAGCTCATAATGGATTGAAATATTTTTTAAATGACACACATGAAATGAGCCTCTCTCCTTATTGGATTTTACATCTACTAGAATATAAGTATCGAAAGAAATAGCCTTTTTATACGGTAAGGACCTTCAAATAACAATAAAATTTCTTCGTTTCCTGTTTCAAGACAGAGGATATAGGGTTAGACCTCAGTAAAACCAAGTCTCCAGGTTCCAATTTAGGATACGGCCTTGCAGATTTGCGCAAAGCTCGACGAGCTGCTTTACTATGCAAGGTTTCTGTAGCCAATATCAACTTTTTTTCTAAGTCTTCAGTTACGTGTGGTACCTGTAACGCTGTAGGTAAAAGAGACACCCTACTCGCATCGATTTGAAGTTCTCTAGGACTAAAGCCCGTAGATTCATGGACTAAAGAATTTAAAAACTTAGAAAAATTATTTAATTCATAAGCCCACCTCGTATGCTGTTCATTACAATATGTTCTACAGAGGCGACCAATTTCTTTCATCACGCGTTCTGATGGGTTCGACTGCGGTCTTCGAATCGACGAAAAAATAACTTTCACGCCCATGCTATTTAAAGTTTCTTTCCAACGTTTGGCCGTAAACTGCGTTCCATGATCATTCAGTATACTCTCCGGAATCCCCATTCTCGGAAACAAATCATTTGTTAATCGATGTAGAATAGATCGAGTAGTCGCTCGTTTTAGTGGATAAAATGACACCCATTTAGTGAAACAATCTATTATAACGCATATAAATGTGACACCGCCACGGCTACGAGGTAGTGGACCGAACAAATCTAAAGCCAACAAACAGTTCGTTCTTTTTTGAAGGAATAATAGCATGCAAAGGCGGATTAAACATAGATGATTGTTTTGTTTTCTGACATTTTTCACACCTTTTTATGACATTTTTTTTTTGGTATCACGTTGGGCGCCAAGTTGTACTGAGTGGGTTTAGGAGGTTGAGAAAAATACCACAGCAAGCTTTCGGGGAAGTAGACGTGTTTAATGATTTATAGTAGAATAATATAAAATCTGTAAAGGACAAAAAATATTCTATATAAAACTATTCTGTTACAAAGTGTTATACCATTCTTACCTGTACCAAGCTAATCAGGGTTGATTCTATAAGATAAAATTTACTGAATCGCCTAAGGGCTACGAATTTCAATTAAACACTATAGATATCGTAAACAATTGTAATTTACTACGATGTAGCTTCTCAAGCGATGTCGTGTGAAAGAGTCTCACAAGTGTTGAACAGAAAACATATTAAGCAGTAATAGTTTTAAATTCCTGATATGATACCGGTAGTGTCATCTGTATAACATTGGTTGAATAAAATGATTTTGTAATTTATAGGAATCTATTGAATTTACTGAATAATAAATTTCAATACTGAAATACTATTTCAGTACACTATAAAATATTCAACAGTTTAACATTCTGCGGTTCTGCAAGTACAAATATTAAATCCTTTCTCGTCAAACAAAATCTTAATATAACTTTCAAAACTTCTAATAACTTAGGTAAACATATTAAAAATAATAAATCTCGTGTTGAAAAATCAAGTAAATCAGGAATCTATAAACTCAATTGCGGTTCTTGTGATAAAATTTATATCGGTAGGACCTATAGGAGTTTTGGCATAAGAACATCTGAACATAAACGTAGCTTCGATAAAAATAAATCTGATTCAAATTATTCAAACCACCTAATAAAAGAAAACCATTCATTCAATAAAACTTTGACATATTACATATAAAATCAAAAAGTTCAAGATTTGATCTCCTAGAAGCATTAGAAATAAATAGATACAAACATTCGGACAAGCTTTTGAATGAACAGGTAGATGTGAATTACTCACCCCTACTTAACTTGTTTAATTAGTTTTTATTACCTTTCATACTAACTGTACAATGGCTCGGTGTGGATTTTCCTGTTATTCATCCAACTTGTTCTACGATTTGTTTATAATACCATACTCTTCATTCTGTTTTTCATTCTTGATAAAGCTGCTGTGTCAGCGAAACGTCGTCGAATTTTTTCAAATAAAGTGTAGATTAAAGTTGAACCTTGTGTTTTTTATCTCATTTATATCATGGATCTACATCAAGTAACGGCCTCCACAATTCAAATTATTACAATGGCATCCAGTATTGTGATCTTCGGATGTTTGGCACTGCTGGTGTGTTCATTTGCATCACGACTGGCGACAAGTTTTAGAATCAGGTTTTTACGAAAATTTGATTTAACGCTCGAATTATTCCCTGGTCCATAGGTTGTAATACAGATGTTGTATTGGGCGGCAGGAAAATGAGAGTTATCCTTTTTCAAGTCGCAGATTGGGGGATGAGATGGACAATTGTCAACCAGAAGCTGGATCTTTTTATTCGCTTTAATCTGTTCACGGTCCCAATTGCGTATCCATTCAATAAAAATATCATGCGATTCCTCTCATAATCTACCGGCAGAGATCGGACATTTTTAAAACATCTGGGGTTACTAGACTTTCCGATAATCAACAACTTCTTCTTTATCGTTCCACTCCTGTTAGCAGCAACCATCACCATTATTCTTTCTTTCGAAAGTTTTCCTCCCGAGCATTTCTCGTCTCCAAATTTTACTGTCTTATCTGGCTTTTGTTCATAGAATAATCCAGTTTCGTCTGTATTAAATATTTCGTCATCACACAATTTTGCGCGCAAATTAGGCCAATTTTTGCTTTGCCACTCGGTCACATCTCTCTGTTTAACCGACAAAGACTCTCCAGCAATTTTTGCTGCGACAATATTGTGTCTATTCTTGAAGCTGTTAATCCAACTTGCCGAACAATCAAAATTGAGAATGAAATCTGCTTTTTCTTGAAGCATAGGTCCATTTACGAGTATTCTCCGATCACGTTGCAGGTCAAACCATTGTAAAAGTGCCAAGTCAGCTTGTTCATGACACGACACCCTCACGCGTTTAGGTTTCAAAACGTTCGCATTAAAAAAAGGTTTATTTTCCTTAATTGTGGTTATTGTCGAATAAGAAACTTCTTCAATGGAGAAACTTTTTCGTTTTATAGAAGCCATTTTTATACGCACAAACGTCACTCATCACTCGCAAATTATGCACTAACACGTCAACGCTTGTTGTCGTTGTAACCGGATATTTTTTTTTTGTAATTTCGTCGTTAAAAGCTGTCGGTCGTTGTAAGCGGAGTCATATAAAACGGATGTATTCTCGATAGCGGCTGATATTGACCAAACATATGTCTATAATTACGTCGCTAAAAACGGTTGGTTGTGTTGGGCTAAGTCGTACTATACGGACTACACTGTTTTTAGCCAAGTCAAAATTATATTATTATATCTGATTATTCTTATTACTCAACTCGTGCTCAAAGGTATTTTAATCTCACGTATTACTAGGCTTTTAATGAAATTTCATTGATATTAATAATCTTGAAAATTCTAAGAAAAACATTATCTAATTATATCGACCTGAATCTATTTAGAGATCAACGCAATACTCAAATTCTTGCTATGGCAAAGATTCATGTACAAATTCTGCATTTCTTCAAACAAAGCGACGTAATTACTTGACCATGATCTTTTTTCCGACTAACGTTCGTGAAATATCGGGACAGCATTTTTTAAATCATTCATGTCCTTGATTATAGAAAAATTTCAACAAAGCACGTCAAAACCCAAATATCTGATGGAAGTGATCAAGATTAGTTTAATGCCATTTGCTTTCATTCCCGCTTCGCTATAAGCTTGGTTTATACCTGACTGAACAGGGTGGCCTAGACTAATTCATTCGGGCTATATCTCATAAATGAATAGAGATTTTCGATTGGAACAAAAAATAATATACAGTATAAGCTCCTTATTCGCGGGGTATATGTTCCGTAAATATGCCGTGAATGGTAATTTCTATGGGATTATAAGGGATACGTCTCTAGGTGGCAAAATAAGTATACACTGTGACAAAAACGTTTCCGGAAATTCTCATTTAAATGTGCGATGTGAGTTTTTAAATATTTCGAGTTTCTGTATGTTGGTAGAACTGTCCTTAATTATTATGCCAAACATGAGCGCGATCTGACAACTAGCTTGTTCACATTTACATTGGCAAAAAATTTGAGCAAAGAGTTCGTCTCCAATTTTGTGTTTTGAAAGAAATTCCGTATGCTGAATCGTTGCGAATGCTGAAAAAGGCTTATGGGGACTCTGTTTTATCTAAAACCCAAGTGTACGAGTAGCACTAAGCCTTTAAAGTCGGTTTGCTTCGTTCCGGAAGACCTTCGACCTCTTCAACCGACGATAATGTCCAAAATTCAGGGAAATGGTGCTCAAAAATCGTCAAGCCAGTGTTAGAGAGATATCGTTAATCGTTCCGATAGACCTGAATTTTTCTTCAAAAACAGTATGGGATGCAGGTAGCTGCAGAGATGTTGGATCGTGCGAATTCTGATTCCACGACGGATCATCAACTGGTGACGAGACATGGATCTTTGAATACGACACACAAACGAGCCAACAATCATCGGAATGGGTAGGAAAAAATTAGTCGTTCGTGGTGTGGTTTATCATGAATTCGTTCCGCAAGATCAAACGGTCAATAAGGACTTCTATTCAACCGTTTTGAGAAGTTTGCGTAGAAATATTCGCCGAGAACGGCCGGATTTGTGGCAAAACAATTCGTGGACGATAAGTCGATTATTAACGACTTTAAGACCAAAAAAAAATATCTTCGAGCAGTTACCTCATTCTCCTGATCTATCTCCGCGTGACTTTGTTATTCTCTCCAGACTGAAATTAAAACTTTTCGCTTTTGGAAAATAATGTTTTGTTATGCATTCTGTTCCCAAACAATGCAGTTTTGTCTACTTAAATACTTGTTCAGGTTTGTATCTTGTATTAGCTACTTGGTTTGAAAATTCTTCTGTATATCTTTCCGCTGCAGCAATGTCTGCAGGTGCAATTTCTCGATTTTAATGCTATGCATTTATTGTAGCACTTTGAATTTATTGAACCAATCTTCCGATGCTTGAAATCCTCCACTACCATAACTACCACCAGGTTCTTTGAAATATGCTTATTTGCTTCTGCTCTCTACTTGAAGAACTTTAGTATGGGTCAAAATGAACTATATAACCTAGTCGGAGAGCACTTATTCAAAACTTATATTCCATCTGATAGGTTTCCACATATCAATTGCTTTCCACTGTGACGGCGAAATACGGTATTATTGACTTGTCTATACCATGATTTTCTTCGATAGGGGCATGCTCCAAAAATTCTGAGTACAGAATGTCTTGTTAGTGTCATCCCTATTCTGCCAGAAAATCTTTTTCTGTGGAAGAGGTACATAGCCACTAAGCAATAGAACTCCAATAAAACAAAGTAGCTCATTTCTCGTGATATCCCCGGCACGATTCTTCTGCTGGGCGAAGGAGTTTGAGAATTGAAGTATTAGATCGATCGCTTCCTCATCGAAGAATAACTGGAACGTAGCAACTGGTGAAAGATTGTTATCCTCCGATGATATTGGTGACCATTACGGCAAAGGCGACTTTTCTAAGTTCAAATCACTTTCTTTGTAATCGAAAGTTTTCAGAAGTTTTGGTCTTCATTCTACTAACTCTGTACTTCCGTACTTCAGCAGGAGCTGAGTTCCCGGTAAATTGTCCAATAAGACGGTGTTTTCATCTCCGGAGTCTTCATCTGTATCACAGTCATCATTGGCGTTCTCAAGAGGAAATATTGCTATCTCTTCTGGAACCTCTTTCTCAATTTGTTCGATCTCCGCCATTACCGCCATTCAGCTAACGTTAAAGGTCTAAAACGATCATCTTAGTACCTGAAACAAAAATATTCTAATTGAGTCGACGGTTGTGGATGAACCTACTGTCCTTTTTAAAGGACAGCTTTTTATATTGTCTCGTATTTAGCGGAGTATGAAAAAAAATTATGCAGATTATGCAGATGGAAATATTTGGCGGACTTTGTTGAACTCAAATATCAGATGAAATGAAAGAATTTACTTACCGCCTTTTGGACATCTCAATCGATATATAATCACAAGTAAATTCTACGTCTGCAACAGTTGCGCGTCTTTACTCGTCTGAATAGATCACTTGTTGTGCTATACAGGTGGCGCCATCTAGAATCGAATACTTCATCCGAAAAAGGACAGTAGGGCTAAATGGGTTAAACATTTTATTTGTTCACATTCTTAACAACAACGACCGCGGCAAAAGCGGCTTATGTCAAAAGAGACGAATAAGAAAGAAAAGAATCAATAATACAACGTACGTTTTCTAAATTATAATCCTTTATATTTATATTTTCAGAATAATGATCGATATCGGGTGTCTCACTGTTTTATAATATATAGTTGTTTACTCTTAGTTAAAACTCAAAAATATTTAACATCAACTAAGTTAACTTTCTATCTTTGTTTGCAAAATCTTATTGGAAGAAATTAATGTTTCTCTTTTCCTGCTTTAAATACTTCTATTTCAGTTTTCAACTATCCTCCTATTTGGTTCTTTTAGCCTTGAACTTGAATTTAATGATTATTTCAAGACACGATATCATATTCTACTAAAAATAACATGAAGCTTCTACTGTAAAAATGAAAACTACAAAATGATGCTAATACCGAACTGCCGACATCAGGGATATCAATTTTCCTCTCATGTTTTTGAAGTATTATTGAACGAAATAATATGATGCTTTATAATTCCACAAAATGATTTTTTTTTCGAGAATTGCTAACAAATTTTATATTTCGATTATTCAAATCTATTTTTAGAAGAGAAGCAATAGGATTTCATTATTTTAATTCTAAACTTTACACTCACAAGTGGAGTATTTTTATCACTTGATTATTGGAAGAATGATTTCTATCTAATATTGATACGGTAACCATATATCTTGATAGATAACAAGTTCAGACACAACAAGTTGTTGTGCTAGAATAACACTGACTAAAATAACCACACTTTTGCGTTGGAATGATTGCGTTTCGAAACTTTGTTTTTTTTATGTTTTCGATAGGATAATTTTTTTGGAGGTTTCCTTGTTTTCTTCTCGATTAATATTTCTCGTGAGTCAGTTTCGAATCTTCACAGAACACACTGATTATTGTTCTCAGCTGTTTCGAAAATAACTCTAGTCAATTCTGGACATTAAATTCTTCCAAGTCAATATTCAACGATTTCGGACAGCTTTGATACGAGGGCCGTTTGATAAATCTGTGACTTTTTGAATAAAATTTTTTTCGGCAAATAAACATTTTATTTTTCCACATAATCACCTTTTAGCTCGATATATTTAGTCCAGCGTTTTTGCATAGGGTAGCAGTTCGTATCCCAATTCGTGGATTTTGGCCATCGTGATTAGACAAGTGTGCACACGTGCATTGTCTTGATGGAACAGCACTTTCTTCATCGCCAAATGCGGCCGTTTTTGCTTCAAATCAGAAGCTTTGAATAATATTCCCTGGTGATCGTTTCACCTCGAGCTAATCGATGGGAATGATACCGAAAAACAGACTCTGTTTGGCCTTCTTTGGTCCTGTTTCGAGTGTTCTCTGGCGTATTCTGATGGATCCATGTTTCGTCCACAGTAACAAAACGGCGCTAAAAATCGTTCGGATTACGGCTGAACATCGCTAAACACTCTTTTGAAGTGGTCACACGATTGCGCTTATGGTCGAGTGTGATCAATCGCGGCACTCATCTCGCGAAGAGTTTTTTTCATGTAAAATATGATGTACCCGTTGAGCTGAGATACCTACAGCATGAGCCAACTCACTCACTTTCATTCTCCGATCGTCCATTATCATTTTATGGATTTTATCGACGATTTTCGGCGTGATCACGTTAGGCATCACTAGTGCTGCCACGACCACAACGGAACTCTGTAAACCACATCTTAACCATTGAAATTGAAGGTGTCGAGTCCTCATAGTATTTATCGAGGCTTTTTGTAGTTTCAGTGACGGATTTTTCACGTAAAAAGTAATGCTTAATCAGCACAATAAATTCACTTTTTTACAATTTCGTAAAAATTCACGAGAATGTCTGCTTTGAACGACTATCAAACAACAACAGCATGACGTAGCTTGCTCAAAATTAGGAAGTTGCCCACTGACTTATCAAACCACCCTCGTACTTCAGTAAACTTCAATCAGATGTGATCCACGGAGACTTCTCAGTCTAGTATTGATTTCTCAGAGACATATAGTCAGTCTCTGAGAAATCAATGCGAGGAATGCCTCTTAAGTTTTTCATGTAGAGCTAAAATGAAACAATTGAGAGCTTTTAAAGACTTGAATTGTTTTCCGCGAAAATTAGTACACTCCTTTATTCGTCCGAACTAATTGGAAGCAGTTGTACCAATCATTTGCTGCTACATTCTAAATGGCCTCTTGGAAGGCCAGCTGTTGATCTTTTTCTGAAGACTGAAACCTTTGCCCACGCACTCCGTTCTTGATATCGGGAAAAGTAAAAAAATCATTATACGCAGGAACAATTCTATGTTTTCTTGAGTTAAGTATTCAATTGTTTTCCATGCTGTGTGTGAACACTGTTTTGGCGAAATAGAAGAAATATTATTCGCCGTTCAATAAAGAAATGGTTGTGTACCAATCGTAGTGAATGTTATTTAATATAGTTTCTTAAAGCTTACAAACAACGTTTATTTTGTCGTAATGAACAAAAAGATTCAAATGGTTGTGTAACAGGAAACAAATTTTTGCACACGAAATTATTTGTGTAAAATTTGATGTGTTAAACGAGGTCTTGGATATCGATACTGAAGCCTCAATCTCGGAATATGATGCATGCCGATCTTCCCGAATAATCTTACGCATAGGATCTAAATATTCTTGAGTAACCCCCGTGTTTGGTGCACCTGATCTTTGATCGTCACTAAACCTAACTCGTTTGCGTTTAAATTTTCCGTATCAACGAGAAACTGTTGGTGTCTTCAAGACAAAAACAGAAACCAACGCACCGAGACATTCTCGACGATACATATGTCTTTGAAAATTGTGGAAAATTATTGCGCGATAATACTCTTGGTTTAATTCCATTTTCAACCAACTTTTCAACTTCGACAGTTTTTTGTGAACTACATAGAATTGAACTTTAGGATTGATATTAACATTGAGGTTCATTTTCAGTACCGACAGATGATTGATGGTGTCCTCTATGTCCCCAGCATGCTAAACATAAAAAATAGCCCTCGTGTCCATTAGTGCACTTACCGTAGTTACAGGGGAGAACTAAATTCAAACTGCCTTGTTTTCAAAGAGCCAATGTTTCTTTGGGAAATTTTTTCATGAAAATTTATATTCAACATATTTGTTTCAGAAAAATCTACATGAGAATTTTAGTATATATTAATGTTCATCGAAAATCCAAGACAGTATTACATCTTTACAATTTATTTACCTGAATTTAATCAACGTAATATTACAATTTTTGCCATGTTTGTTTGGAGATTCGGCACACGAAAAATGTTTTATTCTTTTCATGTCTACAGAAATTTGAACTTCCCTGAAATATAAAAAATCCAATCGATAATTCCCCGTCAAAGTAAACGCCATTTGTCAGCTAATATATACAGAAACTAATCAAGACTTGTTTCAATGCCGCAAACAAATTGTTGTGCTATTTCTGTTTCCCTAGACGCTTGGCGTGAACCTTACTATATACTTCATCTAAATACAATCGATTGGGCTTTCCAATTTCGTAGTTGGCTTGTAAGACTAATTTAAAACTGCCAAGACTTTAGGGAAATTAAACCTTCACTTTGAATTTCTTGAAATATTCATTTGTTTGTTTGTGGGGTCACAAAATGTCATTCTTCCTGAAAATTTACTGAGGACATAAAATGATATATTTGCCAGTTCATATACGTATTTGTAGAATGAGAAAGACAGATTGATTTCACTGAAGTTAAATAAATCATAAATTGCAAAAATTCTAGAATTGGAAAAACTCGTATTTCTGTAGATTTTATTATTTCATATTATTATCTATCTGAATAGATTTACTTATTGGTTGTTGCTGGGAATCCATCTCAAATATATCAAGATAAATGAGACAATTTCTATTACTTCTCAAAAATGAAAAGGTAGTAGTTTTGTTCATTGAATAACAAAAATAAAAAATCTGAATTTTGGTGCACACACTGTGACAAAAAAGTATCCGGAAAACTGGAATAAAACGTAGAAATCTTAATCTACTTCAATATTCTTTGAATCACCTTCAAAATATGCTTCTTCAGGAATGGCGTTCAGCTCCTTCTGCGAATTTTCTTTTTTGACGTCTATGGAATCAAAGCTGGTTCCCCAGAGCGGCAATTGCAGTGTGGAGAAAAGGAAAAAGTCACACGAAACTAGATCAGGCGAATAAGGCGGCTGCTCGATGGTATTTATGGAGTGTTTGGTCTTAAAGTCGTTAATAACCGTGGCTCGATGAGATGGTGCCTTTTCGTAATGCAAAATCCACGGATTGTTTTGCCACAAATCTGGCCGTTTACGGCGAATATTTTCACGCAAACGTCTTAAAACGGTGAAATAGAACTTCTTATTGATCGTTTGATCGTGCGGGACGAATTTTGGATGAACCACGCCACGAATATCGATGAAAACAATCAGCCTCCTCTTGATTTTCGAACGACTTGGGCGAGGTTTTTTCGGTTTTGGCTCATTCCGATGATTGTTAGCTCGTTAGTTTGTCGTATTCCAGACCCATATCTCGTCACCAGTTATGGTCCGTCCCATGAACATGGGATCAGAATAAGCACGATCCAGTATGTCTGCATGTCCGGTACTGTTTTTGAAGAATATTAAACATAACACACATATCAAACGAGCGGTTTCACGAGAGATGTTGGGATCACGAGCTATCTATTATTGGCATGACGACTTTCGAGCATCATTTCCTTGATTTTTGAGACGTTATCGTCGGATGTGTTTCTGAATTTTCGTCTGGGAAAAACAAATTTTTCTTCCGCAAAAATTGTGTTATTAGTATTTGGTTATCTCTACTCGTTTATGGAGATATTCAAATAGAAAGATTTGAAAATATTGATACAAACATTCGGACAAGCTTTTGAATGAACAGGTAGATGTGAATTATTCACCCCTACTTAACTTGTTTAATTAGTTTTTATTACCTTTCATACTAACTGTACAATGGCTCGGTGTGGATTTTCCTGTTATTCATCCAACTTGTTCTACGATTTGTTTATAATACCATACTCTTCATTCTGTTTTTCATTCTTGATAAAGCTGCTGTGTCAGCGAAACGTCGTCGAATTTTTTCAAATAAAGTGTAGATTGAAGTTAAACCTTGTGTTTTTTATTTCATTTGAATAAGTAGCTTAGGAAATTAAGGATTCCATAAACATAATCTTCTACTTAAATTACTTTATTACTTAGTGGGTTATTTAAACTGAATCAGCAACTGAAATAGTTGTTTAAGCTTATGTGATTATTCCAATTCCTCATGTTCATGAAAGAAATAAAAATATCTCTCATTAATACAATTATTATCAAAGTTGTTGAATAGGGGCTACCGTAGATACTAATTGAAATAACTGACTTAATTTTACACGATAAATCACAATTTTTTGTGGCATAAAGTTTGAATCTGCACAGATTCTTCGCCATCTTCCGCAGTCAGAACAGGCCACAGTTTCTTTCAACACGATTTGTGTATGGGTTCAGTTCTTCAGTTCTTTCTTTTATGTTTAAGATACATGCTGCTTTGTCAAATCTCTTTCAGCAATCTATAACATTTAAATCAGGATCACATTCCATGTTATCCAATATAATTTCGAAGATTCGTCTAATGTAGGCCTGCATTATTGCTTGGTCCATAGGTTGTAGTTGGGAGGTAAAAATGTTGCTTTTATATTTGGAAACACAGTTTCAAGTTCGCGGGGATGACCTGGTTCATTGTTCAAAACTAGAACAACTTTGAAGTCTACATTCTCTTTTTAATAAGTTTCAACTTCTGAAGCAGAAAAATTCCAGAACCAGTCACAAAATATGGCGCTTTTAACCCACGCTTTCTTATCAGCACGCCAAAACACAGGCAGGTCGTTCTCGTTCTGATTTTTTTAATCACGAGAATTTAACGATATGTAAAGCATCAGTGGCTAAATAACACAATCTCTGCCTTAATCAAACTTTTCGTTTTTGGAATTAATTGTGTTGTTAGGCATTCTCTTTTAAAACAGTGGGATTTTGTCTGCATTTAATACTTGCTTAGGTTTGTATCACCCATCAGCTACTAGGTTTGGAAATTCTTCTGGATATCTTTCTGCTGCAGATGCAGCTTCTCCAACTATTATAATGCTATGCAATGAGTGTCGCACCTCAAATTTATTGAACCAACCTTCCGATGCTTGAAATCCTCCACTACCACAACTAACAACAGATTCTTTAAAATGTGCGTGAAGACGCTTTTCCTTCTCCCGAATAATTGGACCAGTCAGATGCGCTCTTTTTTGCTGTGATCTTCGATCCATAATAACAACGCCACTTCCATTCTTTTGTATTGATGAATCTCAAACAATTTTCGCTGACAGTGAAGTTGAATCTACAGACGACCTCATCGACCGTGCAGGTTAACTTTGAATGAGCTTGATATGGATGCAAGCGACTCCCCAAGGCGTGAACGTTCAATCAATTCCATTTTCACTTCAAAAAGTAGTACTGATTTTTTTTCTTATCAAAACTCGTTTTAAATTAGGAAGGCAATGGTAGATACGTATTACTCGATCACAATTTTTGTAACGAATGGAAAAATGAAACGATAAAAACGCAAAGCGGCTCTTACCAAAGGACTGAACGCCTAATGAGTGGCATTTAACAATTTACTTTATGCATTGGGTAAAACGGTCGCTTTACCTAAACATTTTATTTGTTTGCATTCTCTAAAACACCGACCGCGGCGAAGGCGGTTTATGTCAAAGAAACAACCGAACCAATTCAGCGGCGATATAATTCAAAAATATACTTTAGGTTACTCAGTAGTAATATCTATTTTACTTTCTTATAGAGTCAAGTAAGAGCGTGGGCGTGTTAATTTATAAAAAGATTTATTTGATGAAACTACATATTTATATATACATTGTACACATTACAAACGGTGATGCAATTCGGTCAATAATGTGTCCAGTCACCACTGGCGTCGATAATTGCCTGGCATCTCCGAGGCATGCTTTATACTAATTTGACGGCGTAATCTAGTGGCAATGACCTCCAGTTCCAATGAATTTCGTAAGACAACTGCTTCAAAGTGTGTGCGTCTTCCACGCATGTTCAATAGGGTTTGCATCGGGCAACTGCGACGGCCAATCAAATGTAACGGTGCCAGATTGAGTCTTCCACTCAGTACAGAGCTTGCTGCGGTGTTTAGGATCGTTGTCCCCCTGCAAAATCCAATCTTTTTTCTGATGACCCATTGTTTGGCAGATGGCAGTAAAACCATTTTGTAGGTTTTTTTTTTCATTTTCTCGGCATTTAGGTTGTCGGTAAAGAGGTGCAAAGTGCCGAATCCCTGCTTTGAGAAGCACTCTCAAAGATGCACTCTATTCCGTTTTTTATGGTCCGCTGAACAAGTCTATTGGGGGAAGTTGACCAGGCTCGCGTGAGGACAAAACGTACCCTTATAAAACATTCATCAGTAAAAATGGCATTTTCAAAATCTCTATCAATATTCTCATGCGCCCGAGCGAGTCGCTTTGTCACATGTTTTTCAGTCAACAGAGGCTTGTTCATTCTGTTGCGGCATTTCAGGTCATGAGTACAAAGATGGGTTCGGATAGTTTTGTAGGATTTATCTGAACTTTTTGCCTTTAATTTTGCTTGTCCTTGTCTTAGTGTTAAAGCAGGATTCCGCAAAAACAGATTCATTATTCTTTCTTCATCTTCTTTGTCGACTCTTCCCATCCAGCCACATTCTGGTAAATCATCGACATTTTTGGGCACTTTATATCGCTGTACCACAATTCTGTACAAATACCTTTGACTTTCTCATTTAGCTGCTGCTGATTACGACATTTTGGGTGGGTGCAAAGGAACACAGCCTTATAGCGCGACGCGTACTTAGCACTCATGGCGTTTAACGTGATTCTCTTTCAAAAGATTAACGACTACTAAATCTTTGTTGACAATGCATCAAGGACAAAGCTTTCCTCTATCGGTTCGCGAAGAAATTAAAATTCATTACCTGTCAGTAAAGTCGACTACGATCTTACTTGACTGACTGTAAGTCCATTTGACGACGCGTTTACAAAGTATGTACCAATGTACCGATTAGATCCGTGAATAAAGAAATCTTTAGCAGCAAATATAAGAATTGGGTCGTACTTTTTACATCCGCGAATAGCGAAAATTCGAATATAGGAGGTGCGAATAAGAAGGTTTTACTGTACGCATGCGTGCGTGAAGGCATGAAGGCCTTTGAGTCGCCCTTTATAAAACACTTGAAGGAAGATTATTTCGGATGATGTTTCCTTCGTAAATTTAGTTTGCTTTGTTCAATTCCTTTGAGACTGCCTTATGATTCTGAATATTTAGGTCAAATCGATAGTATAAACTCAATTCGTTCATCAATCCAGAGTAAAGAATCATGAGAACATTCTACTTGACATCTCTGTATTTCAATGGCTTTAACCGGATTTGTATGCTGAGGAAACTCGGATTTTCAATTGTATTAAAATTTGCAAGAACGTTTTTCAAACCGCAATCCTTTTGATGTGATTCATTAATAATGAGAGAAAAACGAGAACACGAAAGCAGAATCGGACGTCGCGATTTCCTTTGTGTTTTCTATGAGAGATCGAGTCGTGAAAAACTCCGTCTAAGTAGATTTTTTTCAATGGAGAAACGTCCGGCATACCATGAAAGTTCGAAAAAACTGGCGGCAATGATTCTAGAACCTCATTTATGATGCCGTTTTTTCCTCGTCCTCTAGATTCAGATACTTAGCCGACGTCGTATATTCGAGACTTTCCAGAAGCGAGGGTAACTTTATCGTTAACTTTACCGAAAGAGATGCTCGAAAGACCCCTTGAATATAATTACTTGCATGTTGATGGAAATGTCGTGTACTTCGAGTGACATGCACATCGGTCACGATGGTGTTTACTTCAACTTCTTGCATTAATGGATTCGAGAACGCATAATCAATGTCCGTTCTACGATGGCTTCGACGTATGAGCTCGACTTTCTTACGGGGATGATAATTAATGCAAATTTAATGAAACGTCAGTTGTTTCATTCAATATATCTCCACAAAACTAATTTTTATCACGAAAAATTTTCCGATAAACCTCAAAAAATAGTTGCCGTTTGTAAATGTTATTTTAATATCTTAGCAAGTTCAGTTATGTATTTAATTTGGCCTTGAATATTCCTGGATAATCAGGCTCTTTCGTTCTCTTGAGTGCGAGCTTAAATGTTTCACAAAATATCAAATACTTCTCCAATAGATTATCTTTGAAAAGAAGGAGATATAAAGTAAACTGATTTTTATTCAATGAATTTTGTTCACAACTTTTCAAAATGGATTCGATTCAGATTTGGGCCGTCAATTATTCTCAATTTCTAGTTTTTCATTGATGGATATTAGCCAAGATTGTTAACATATCGTGAAAATATTTAGATTTATTCATTAGAGACTAAAGTTATTTTAGTACACGAATACGAGGACGAATGATCTGAATCTAACCGCAACTCCATCAAACAGTGTTAAATATTTGTTAACGTAAGGTTTCTAGGCACAGTACGGACGATTTATATTTGCCAATCAACGGCAATATGTAATTGCCACTGATGGATCGCTTTCAAGAATTATTGCTTTAATAAGAATCTATAAAGCATCTGCCTTGAACTGTTCGTTCTAGCTGGTGGTCCCGATATGCTACGAGGTTATGCCGATAAAGTTTAAAAGAATTATGTGTGATTTTCAGGATTGTAGAGGATACTAGATATTTATTCGTGAAAATGGTTAGAATTTCATGAGAAGACGCTGATGTGTTAACTTGAAATGATTTTTTTTTCTTAAAATTTGCAACCACTGATGCAACTCTACCTTGTAGCTCGTGTTAAGGAGCCGTCACTGCTTGCACTATTCATTAAGTCATTCCTGGAGAACAGGGGTTCATAGTACATGTTAGAAATTGCTACTCAACCTCAAGTGTATTAGAGAACGGAGTACCCCAGAGATCAACTCTGAACTGCATATTATTTCCTGTAGAAATTAATTAATGAAATTGCGAAGCATGCGGAAGCTTCAATTCTGGCCTATCTGTATGCGAATGATCTTGTCATATTATTAATTGATAAACCTGAATTCAACTGAAAAACTGAATGTCAATGAATATCGTTAGACATAGTTCAGTGAAATATTTTCATGTAACATATTAGAAAAAGATATTGTGTACGAATTAGCTGGGAAAAAATGTTCATGAAAGTCTCATTTTACAAATGTTTAAATGTATCTCGCCTACTCAATTATTAATGATCGACAATGTTATACCTGTGTTGCTTTGAATATTTTTCGATAAAACCTCGTTCACCATAATTTATGATGTTCCCTGAGCGCGTTATCGTTGTCGGGGAGTTTCCCCAGGGATCATTCTGTGGGCCGACCGATATTAATGGTCTACCAGCTAGCTCGTGCTTTGCATGCATCTTTTCGATGATGACAGATGTATGGTTCATAATAGCCAGGAAAATCGAAAGGCTATTGAAATGTTTCTGAAGCAACCTACATGAATGAATTTTAAAATTTCCTTCACTCACAGCTGAACAATTCTAGTTAATTCAGATTCTGGTATACTTTTGGGGATTCCTCTGTATTGGGGTTCACATTTTAAGATATACCAGGCGTAATAAGCTGATAAAACTACCTGCACTCACTTGCAGATTCTCGCTGTTCCTTCACTAAGATGCACAATTACATCACGAAAGGAGAATAATTTGCATATGACACATTTAATGCTTTACAGGAAACACTTACTTCAGTGGCATTTAACTCTTATCAAAGGAACGAGAACTGAAGTGCATCAAGAGAGTTGAGTTCCTATTTTACATTTCCTATGTTAGATAGAAGTGAATTCGTAACATCCTCGTGTTATTTTTCACGACTCTGTATGATTGTATACTACCGTGTCCAAAAAGTATGCGTCTCAGCAGTTTTTCTGAGAAATCTTCATATTTCTTCGAAATCCATTTCATCCCCCTCAAAGTAATCCCTTCCAGATACAATGCACTTATGCCAACGGATTTTGCTGTCTTCAAAATATTTGTTGAAGTAGATTTCCGGGATGGCCTTCAGCTCTTTTTTCGTTGGGGCTTATATCTCTTCTATTGACTCCAAACGTTGTCCCCGGAGCGGTTTAGTTTGCTGAATAACCAGAAGTTCCACGGTGCCAAATCAGATGAATAGGGCGGTTGTGGAACAACATTGGTCCATTTTTAGTAGAATCGTGCAGTATGAGACGATACATTATAGTGGTGCAAAAACCAATGCCGCTTCACTCAAACGACGCATAACGCTGAAATAATATTCTGTTGCCGTTTAGTCCAGGTGGAACGAACTCAAAATGTACGCGATAATCGATGAAAGTAATCAACATGACCTTGATTTTTGAGTGATTTCGAGCTTTAATTTTTTGACGTGATCTTCGTCGTCGAGGTTTATGATCGACCGAGACTCTCTTCGTCACTTTCTCGACATTTTTATACCTCTTGTAAACATTTTATTTCGACATAGCCTCATCACCAAAGGCTTTTTGCACCATCCTCAATGAATTATCAAAAAAAAATTCATTCCGCAAATGAAATTCAATGTATATTCTTCGCTCAATACTTCTAGGAGCTTACAAAATGAAACGTATCTCAAATACTCATAAATATTTTGACGTGAACCTTAGCACATATATTCAGGATAGCACTACACACCTCAAAATGAGAGCACTTCACCAAATCAATTTGCGCGCGTAGTTTAATTCAAATGCACATGTTAACTTATTGGACAGTAGTAGATATAAGCATAAGACTCACGATCGAAAAATTTAACCAATGTTCTGCAGTAAGTCAAGTTTTGCTAGATAATTCAATCTGTTAGGTTAAAATACTGACCCCGGCAATCTGACATAATACAAACCGGCCCAAACTTGGAGGCTATGCTTAATTGTCTCTCATTAGGATATTCATCAGCCGACACTTAGTTCTTGGATTATTCTGTACTTTGCTCAAAATAAGTTCTTTATTTATTTATTTTTATTTTTGAGTTTTTTAAATACACACACCACAAAAATTGTCGCATCATCTGGTATTCTGAATTCGATTAAGCAGCTCGATCGCAGTTTCTTTGTCAACATATGTTTTTGGAGCTATGAGGGGAAAAAATCTTATCTATGTAGACATTTGTTTCCATATAATCTCAAACACGTCTGAAACAAGAATGAGTTTTTTTGACTATTCATTCAATTTCTCTTCAGTTTTCACGCTAAATTAATGCAAGTTTTCTGTGTTTCTTGTTGATTTTCGAATCTTTGAATTTATTGTAATGTCTGCTGAACGTCCTAGACGCTATTTGAGTGATCATGAAGTGGTAATAATTGTAACACTTCTAGAGGAGGGGCGAAGCCAACGTTGTGTGGCTGACTTGTGGAATGTTAACCAAAGCACTATTTAAAGAGCAATTAATCAGTACCACAATACAGGGGAATATGGAAGAAGAGCCGGACAGGGAAGAAATCGGATAACAACATCAGTTGATGTTCGTTGGCTTCGTTTAACTGCACTAAGAGTTCGGCACTGTACGGCTAGAATGCTACAAAATGAACTTGCACTTTCCAGAAATGTGCATGTTTCATTGCAAACTGTTAGGAACAGGCTCAAAGAAGACGATATCAGACCAAGGGTGGCTTCTACCGGTCCGCGTCTCACCAGAGAGCATAGATTTGCAGGACTTCAGTTTGCGAGGAAGCATGCAAATTGGGGTATTCTAGAATGGTCGAATGTTCTCTTTTCCGACGAGTCCAGGTTCTGTCTAGTATCGAATGATAGACGAATGTCTGTATACAGACGACCTGGGGAACGGTGTCAGCAATGCAACATCCGGCGAACTGAAAACTTCGGAGGGGGCTCAGTGATGGTGTGGGGAGGCATTTCTTTCCATGATCGAACTGAGTTAGTCCTAGTACATAATGGAAGAATGACAGCGGCCAGATACATCGCAGATATCCCTGAACCCCGTGTTGTACCCTTTGGCCCTTTGATTGGCGAAAACTTCATTTATATGCATGATAATACTCGGCCTCATGCAGCTAGAGTAGTTACAGAATTTCTGCAAAATGCCGAAATTGAAATTTTAAGATGGCCAGCCAGAAGTCCCGACTTGAATCCCATAGAACATGTTAGGTTAGGTGCCACATGGGGTGGCAAATTCAGCAACGTAGGATGCCTTGTAGAACACTCCAACAACTAAAAAATCTGCTTCCTGAAATTTGGAACTCAGTGACTCAAGAGTACATCCAAAATTTGTTTGAGGGGCTTCCGAGATGTATAATGGCAGTAATTAAGTTAGGTTTCCTAGTTTTCCATTCGATGCGTAAAAGTAGGGTGATGCGACAATTTTTGTGGGGAGTGTATTTCTCTTGTGGGACTGTCACGTGTTGGATATTTTCCATTTGAAGATATTGTTGTGTGAATAGCTAAATGGCGGGTTTTCAATTTTAAAATTTGTCTGAATAGGTTAGATTGTGTTCTATATCATTTTCATTTTAAACATGTATCAACTATTGTTGGGAAAGTGTGTTCCTTTCCCATTTTGTCTTGACGTGTCTAATATCCATATGGTGATCACTGGACTGAATAAATATCTTATCGTGTCTTGACAAACCGATCTGGTCCAGAATTTTCCTTGAATGATCGAAATCGTCCGGTTTCACTGTCAGTGGAAACAAAAAATTTCTTCAAAGGAATATTTTTGTTAGGAAAAGCTGTAAGATAAAGTCTTCTGGCCTCAGCTGCCTTATCACCTTATCGGTCATAGAATGGATAAATATCAGCCAATTCTAAAAAGTTGTACTCCATTCTAACTTCTTAAAATACCTAACCTATGTTATATTGACGTTAAAACTAGTTGAAAAAGTTATTTTCCCAAGTTTGGTGAAAATAATCTGGACAGTTCCGATCCCTCATTTGTATTACGGATTATCGATTCGGACTTCAGTTCATTAAAAAAACTCGTGCTTTTTCACGTAAATCATTGTTGTACTCGAAAACGGATGAAAATCTGGAAAACTGAAGACAAAATGATTTCGAAATTGAAAGATCTTTTCAATAAATATTCCTAAAAAGATCAGTGGTGCACTACACTTTGATTTTGATGTGGTCAAAGGTAGCATACCGCTAAAAAAACACCCTGTATATTTTCAACTACTGCACACATCTAATAAATTGATGACTGAAAAATTTCTTTTCTGTAATTGATTTAAAACATCAAACTTGAGGGGAACTATCGTCTCGCCCGAAACTAATAGAAATAGCTAGTCTGTATCTGTGAGTTGTGAACAAATCATTTAAAATGTAATCGGGAGATTGATGCAACAACGGAAACATACGAGGCGTGTATTTTGAAGTGCTGTTTCAAAATTAAAAAAAGGAGTGCAAAGATATCTCAATAATTTCAATTTCACATAAAAGCCTGTACCTTAATCTACTTTTCTACATAATTTCCTTCAACATTGAGGCACAGGTCATAACCTGCTTATAGAAGTCTGCCGCCTGACTTCTCAACTGTTCTGACTTCGTCATCGTCTTGAAGACGCTGACCGCCCAGGCGTTTCTTCAACTGGAGAAACCGATAGTAGTCACTGGGCGCCAGATTAGGGCTGTACGGAGGATGATCTACAGTTTCTCATTTAAAAGATGTGATGGGATCTTTGGTCTGATCAAACGGGCATATTCATGTAGCAAAACGATGCCCCTCCCTCAACGGTCTACGTCTTCTGTTCTGGATTGAACGGCAGAGATTGTTCAGTGTCTCACAATAAGCTGCTGCATTTATTGTCTCATTGCGAGGTAGAATTTCTACAAGCAATACTCTTTTACTTTCCTAAAAAACTGTGCACGTGGCTTTCCGAGCAAAAATTATTTGCTTAAACTTCACCTCTCTGGGCGCGTCTTTTTATGGACTGTTGCTTTGATTCTGGTATGACTTAGGCGATCCATGTTTCATCTCTCGTAACAATTTGGCTTAAGAACTCATCATCGTCGTTGTGGTACTGCTAAAGGAAAGTCGATGCACTGCTTAAACGGTTAACATTTTTGGTACCTGTGAGCGCAGTTTTCGGTAATTCTAGTGCTCAGTCATAATGCTATACATAACACTACGAGAAACATTGAGAAAGTCCAAACACAGGGAGAAAATCGTAAAGCGTCTATTTTCTCTCACCTTATTTTCTACTTTCAGCACTAAACTTTCATTAACGACCGAAAACGCCCACTCCGTTGTTCATCATGCACATTTGTGCGGCCTTCAAATGCTCTCACCCACTTTTTAACCATTCTATCACACACAATGTTTTGTCCATGAAGTGCACAGATCTCACGTCAAATATCGATCGGTTTTAGGCCTTAAGCACTAAGAAATCTCCTAATAGCCTGTCCTTCACAGACGTCGGACTTAAATCATCTGAGGCGTCTTAAACACTCAGTAAACAACTTGAAAAAGGAAGAAGCATAAGGAATTTCGCTCATATGCTAATGAAATTCGGGCGCCTTATTCGGCTGCCCCTTTATATTACGCTCTCCTTTCATTGACTTCCATACCCTGCCATACTTGAATCTTTAATTTCCAAGCAACTTTCCAAGGTGATTCTGCTAATTAATTTATGAATTCTGTCAAAAAGTATCTGGAATTGATTATTTGAAAAATCTAATTAAACAATTGTCAAAATTTTTATTGTTACTAAGTTGGCATAACTGTCTCCTATACTGGTGCAGGGTTTGAGTGCAATCTGTTATTCGGTTTGATTACAGTGCTCGATTTTGTCAGTTCTCAATAGTGTCTTTTGCGATTTTCACAATGAATAAAAATATCGAACAAAGAATTTATTTCAAATTATGTATTGCGAATAGAATTTCATGGAAGGAATCGTGAATATCGTCATTTAAATTTGAGGGAGATAGGTTATGAACTTTCTGTGTCCCACGAATCAATTCGTACCATTGTTAGGGCATGAAACGCCTTGCCGCTCGAAAAGAACCAAATACCTGAATTTTCTTCAAAAATTGAATCGCGTAAAGGTCGTTAAAAACATGCTAGAACGAGTGAACTCCGACCTCACATTCATAAAACGCATTGTAACTGGTGATGAGTCATGGGTTTATGAGTTTGACGAACAAACCAGTCAGATTCGGAGTGGCGCCTTCCAACTGAAACGAAACCAAAAAAATCACGACAAAGTCGATAAATAGTCAAGGTGATATTGACTGTTTTTTTTGACTATCGAGGTGTTGTGCGCTCGAAATTCTCGCTAGAAGGTTAGGCGTTAAATAAAGAATATTACCTGAGCGGCATTTGAGAGAGCAAATTTGTCGAAAAGGGCCAGATTTGTGGAAAGAAAACTCTCGGATTTTGAATCATCTCACAAGGCTATCATTGTGAATGAATTTCTGATCAAAAACTCAACAAATGCCATCCGACAACCACCACATTTATCTGATATGGCTCCGGCTGACTTTTTTCTCTTTCCATAACTCAAATTACCACTCAGCGGTACCCGTTTCGAATCGATAGAAGACATAAAAGAGAATTCGTGGGGCCTAATTTGAAGGCTATACAATAAACTTGGATGAAAAATAAATATTTTCTGTTCCAGTGATCGATTTCGAGTTCTTTCTTCACGGAAAGTATGAGCTGAAAAAATTATAAAATCTATAATAACAATCGACTCGCAATCGTACTCTAAAACTCAAAGACTTTGCGTCTATTTCAAACTCGTCGCAATACATTTCATTCTTACGCTGATGAAATGCTCCCAATAATCCAAATAGAAGCAGCAAACGGAAAAAATGTGAACAAACAGATTGAAAGTTCAGTATTCTCGTTTTCTCGATTCTCCAGTATTAATTAAATAAAATTGGCGTTTCGTTTTGGCTTTCCATCGCATCGTCGTTATTCATTATAACGAATTTCCAACATTTCCAACGTTCGGAATCAACGTCCGAGAAGCAGTTTTCTTTGTTCTTTTTTTCTTTCAATTTGCATTTTTTCGTGATGGTCGTTTTGTAAAGATACCGTGGTTCTGGTCTTTAATTAAAATGCTATGACGTCTCGATGCACATTTTCACTGAAATGAAATGAATGATTTGAATTCGGAGAAAAATACCGAATTTTATTGCCTCCGCACGACATATGGTGTAAAATACTCCTGAGTTTATTGATTTTGTACGACTTTTTTTCAACGGAACTCACAAGTCAAATCAAGAATCCTAGTTTGCACTGTCAAACTTAGCCGTTGCAATTTATTAAATTTTAAAACTTCTGCTTATTAGCTACGTTTGTTGAACGGAGAAATAGCACGTTTTCATACGAAAATACTGCTCTAACAGTATACGGAGCATGCGCCCTATATTCGGAGTTCCATCACTTGCGACTGCAATGTTTTGTCTTTGATTATTACACGGTATACTAATTTCGGATCTCTCTATCACACAATTCAACAATTCAAATATTTAAAATTGGCCAACACCTATTAGGTCCGAATTTTTTGCAGACAACCCTCTATCAAAGTGTTCGCAATAATCTGCAGTTATGTTGATAATGAAATTTGTCTACTAACTAATCAAGTGAAAGTAACTATTTATACCTGCTATCCCAGTAGTTCGTCCCAGGTAAATAACTGGCACGCAGCACATCCCATACGTTTTCATACAAGTAAGGAAAAATATTTGTTATTATATTGATATTTTAACACGCATTTGGAAATCAATTTTTAAAAAATAATCGAAAATAGTCTTCCCAGGGTGTTACATAATAGTTTGTAACAACTTAAGGGGGTAAATCTACGTGAAATTTCAAGAAAAAAGTTTATATGAACATAGGTCCGCAAAAGCTTCGTTACGGTGCTACAGAGTGTTGAAATTTCCGGAGAAAATTGTTTTTTTCTTCAGAACTCCTGCAGTTTTCGAGATATTCAGCCCAAATTTGGAATGCAAGCTATTTTTTACAGCCCCCATCATTACACGTCCTAGATTTCAACTGAAATTCACAAGGTGTTTTCTTTTCCTAGGCCATGTCTCCTTTTGCCCTTTCAAACTTTTTTGCAATACGCCAACTGACAATTTTCGTCATCTTCGTTCAATTTGAAAACTTTTTTGACACCTATTATTTTTTCGTATCTCCAACCGTTTTCGACTGAAAAATTATTGAATTGAATTATTTGAATTGTATGTTATTCGCTAAATAAGAAAAAAATTATAGAAATACTCGATAGGTATGCCCAAAATTTGCTTTCATTTTGATAGCTCGTCCTCTGAGACTCAACTTATACTTATTCAATATCAAACTAAAAAACAACAATAAAAAAATTAATAAATTGTTGGAAGTGTCCTCCACCTGCAAGAATACAGGCCTCTGTCCTACTTCGCATATTATGAGGCACTCTTTGAAATATTCTTATCGTGTCACAATAGGTTATTATTCGACTCCTCAATTCTTCTAGTGTTCACTGGAGTGGTATAAACTAAATTTTTGAGATACTCCCATGAGAAAAAGTCTGAACTATTTGAGTCTGGGGACCTAGGAGGTCATGGTTCTGGCCCACCATCCATCGGTTGTTGAATGTATTATTCAAGAATTCCCTAGCTTCTCCACTAAAATGTGCTAGTACCCCCTCATGCATGAACCACATTATGTTTCTCACCAAAAGTGGCACATCCTCGAGCAATAAAGGTAACTCCTCTTCAATAAATTGCCAATCAAATAATTTCCTATCCAGACAATTAGTGAGAATTGTTCTTGATGATGAGATTCTTCAATCAAATGGGGGTTTTCCTCAGCCAGATTATGATTATTGTGAAAATTTGTGTTCCCGAAAAGTTAGCTTCGTCTGTGAACATTATTTCACTATCAAAATTTTATCTAAGAACCATCGGCAGAAATTCAGTCATGAAGGAAAATCTCGAGGAGGTAGAGTTTGGACGCGTTGAAAATGAATCGGGTACAATAAAAAGTGGAGAATTCTCCAAACTAGAACATTTGAAATATTCAACTGATTTCCAATTTTTCTCGTACTCACATGAGGATTCAAATCAATATAATTCAAAGTTGCTTCCTCAATCAATATCTGGAGTTCTCATAGTTTGAGTTGCACCTTTTAAATGATTATTTACAGTAAAAGTACAAGTTCCTCTCAACCTTCTGTGGATATTTGAGAATGTTCGCCTGTGTGGTATTACTTGATTTGGAAAGCGCACCTGATATAATCGCCTAGCTTCTGTTGTGTTTCCGTCAGCCAGTCCGTACATGTAATAGATATCAGCCAATTCGGCTTTAGTAAAATTATTGTTCTCACAGCAATAACTTCAAAAGTCAAACTAATCGTTAATTTAATAACGAATTCGAGCAGACACTGGTTCAAGTGCTTTCAATTCAGCGAATGCATACAATCGTTTAATAATTTCTTGCTCGAGAACGGTTGGAGATACAAAAAAATAACAAGTGTCGAAAAAGTTTCTAAATTGAAAGAAGATGACGAAAATTGATTGTCCGCTAATCAGTGGCGTACTGCACAAAAATTTGAGAGGGCAAAAAAAGACATAGCTCCGGAAAAGAAAACACCTTGTAGATTCTAGTTTAAATTAAGGACGTTTAATGATGGAGGCTGTAAATAGCTTGCATTTCAAATTTGGGCTGAATATCTCAAAAACTGCTGAAGTTTTGAAGAAAAAACCAATTTTTTTCCGGAAATTTCAACACTCTGTAGCTCCGTAACGAAGCTTGCGGACCTATGTTTATATGAACTTTTTTTCTTAAAATTGCACGTAGATTTACCCCCTAAAGTTGTGACATATTATTATGTAACACCCTGTATTAAATATGTTTCATTCTATTATCAGCTCGGTGAAGGTCGATTTAGGTTCGGATCTTCTACTATACCAGGTGGCTCACCATATTGATGACGAAAGATTAGGCATATTTTACGGTCGATTTTGAAATTGGCTCAACTTTGTAATATCTTCGAAACCGTTGATGATAGGTATAGCGAACCTAGGTACCATTCGGAAGGTATTATTCCACTTATTGGACCCTTTAGATATAGGGTATGCCATATGAGAAAACAGTGAAATGAGATTTGAATGAGTCGCAACTTCAAAAATCGCTTTCGAACACACTGTGTAACGTAAATCAACAAAATATGTCATATGTTTAAGCAACATCCATTACTTTCACAATAGTTGTACATCTGAAGCTTTGAAATCCTCAAATTTCTGAAAAAAATATTTCGGAAACTATTTAAGATAGATATAGGAAATTTCAAATAAACTCACCTTCTTTTCGCCTCGCAAAGTCAAATATGAAACTAAATATAGGGTGTACCATTCAAAAAACCATATCTTTGGTATGTAACTTTATTACGGAACACCCTGTGAAGTCTAAAATATCTTTAGTTTATAGTCACTACAGCACAAACCGGGTATCCCAAGTTGAGTGGCCTATTAGACGTTTATGGAGAGCTAATAATAATATCGTTCTGAAATTCTGGTAGTTGATTCAGCTGATCCGAAACTTTATTTCTGAAATATTTTCACCTCAATGGCACTTCCGGTTATACCGGAATTGCATACCAACTTTGTTATTTGTATATTGATGACTGGTTCGGTAACACTTGTTATTCCAATTACAAAAACATGTAACACATTAGTCTAGCTTGTTTCGTTCATGAAACATCCTAGTTTTACTTGAAAATTATCAATTTTTTGCTTTTTGAAAAAATTGATAGATCTCGAGAACGGTGTGAGCTACCAAAATAATGACAGGTGTTTTGCAAACAAGAATCCACGCGGGACTAACTCATATCTGACTGAATCTCAGTCAGTATACAGAGTGCTTTTCTTTCGCATTTCGAAACGAAACAGATTCGCCGTGAAGAACTAAATGAAGTTCATCATACTTACTCTGCACCTGAGATTTCAAGTTTTCAAGTTATGGGGAAAAAACGAATTTTACGTACCAATCTAGAATATTTCATGAACGAAACAAGCTAGTGTTAGGTGTTTTGTAATTGGAATAACAAATGTTATCGAACTAGTCATAAATAAACACGGTGTTGTATATTAAATAACAAAGTTGGTATGCACTTCCGCTAAAACCGGAAGTGCCATTGAGGTGAAAATATTTTAGAAATAGAGTTTCGGACTTGCTGAAACTACTACCGCCACTCAACATGAGATACCTTGTATATTACTGCTCAAAAGAATTTCTACAAGTGAATGGTCATCACTTTGAACAATTATTATGAAATTTAGGAAAATAGAGTTTAATTCGTTTCGATCTTTTTAATTTGACTATGAAAATTCGTCAACAACTGCATTTTCGCATTTTTTTCTCTTAATTTATCAATTATCCAATGACAAAAGGACAGTTATTTGTTAATGCTCTGGGAACTGTCTAAGTACGTGCAGAAATCTAAGCCGACTTTGCCAACTTTAGGTCGGTACGTACAATTCGTTTTTTGCCATAACTTGAAATCTCAGGTACACGGTATATATATGGAACTTATTTAAATTTTTACGGCGAATCTAATGAACTGACAAACATATTGGTTACAATTTGAAAAAACGTAGTTTTTTGTGTCTTAGTTTCGAAATGTATGGCGGAAAAAAGAGCACTCTGTACACTGACTGACATTCAGTCAGATATGAATTATGACCCGCATGATTTCTTGTTTGCAAAACACCTTTCATTATTTTGGTAGCTCACATTGTTCTCGAGATATATCAATTTTTTTAAAGAGCAGAAAATCGCTAATTTTCAAGTAAAACTAGGATATTTTCATAATTTCATCAACTAAACAAGTTAGATTTATGTGTTAGGTATTTTTGTAATTGGAACAAGTTTTTTTTTGTTTTTGTTTTTGAATTTGGGAGGCTTTTACTTGGTAAAATTCCATTATCAATAATAAAAAACAAGTACTGTGTGTTAAGGAATTTTACTTAATAATTGCGATTCGTAACGCGTTTCACTAAACCGTAGCTTCGACAGACGAATGAATGTACAGAATGTGTGTGTGTGTCATTCTCATTCTTATTTTCTGTACATTCATTCGTCTGAAGAAGCTACGGTGTAGTGAAACGCGTTACGAATCGCACTTATTAAGTAAAATTCCTTAAAACACAGTGCTTGTTTTTTATTAGGAACAACAAGTATTATCGAACCAGTTATCAATATACAGGATGTTCTATATTAAATAACAAAATTGGTATGGACTTCCGGTATAACTGGAAGTGCTATTGAGGTGAAAACATTTTAGAAATAGAGTTTCGGACTTGCTAAAACTACTACCGCCACTCAACCTGAGATACCTTGTATATTACTGCTCAAAAAAATTTCAAAATCGGCCGTAAAATATATATAATTTTCCGTCGCGAACGTAGTGAGCCACCCGGTATATTCGAAATAAAACGCTTCTTGTCAACATTCAAACTACCCCAGTATATTCCTTTTCGCGGATTTCAAGCAAAAATTTCAAATGTATGAATGCTACATTGAAATATTCAGAGTAAGGTTTTATTATTTAGATAAGGTTTCATTTCTTCGGAGTCATTTCATGAACACTATTTGTCTCATTCGCATTTCACTCGTCCTCACTTGATAAACATAAGATATAAATTTCGTACTATTCGCAGCAGGTATATCACTATAAAATTGTAGCTATTTGCCGTCGTGGAAAGTGAACTGTCATGTATAATAAAAT
This sequence comes from Cryptolaemus montrouzieri, assembly GCA_013387265.2. Taxonomy (NCBI): domain Eukaryota; kingdom Metazoa; phylum Arthropoda; class Insecta; order Coleoptera; family Coccinellidae; genus Cryptolaemus; species Cryptolaemus montrouzieri. Next base: position 136,477,096 of record JABFTP020000185.1, on the reverse strand, counting down.
TTGTCTGCTGTCAGACTAACAACCTTATAAGGCAGTTGAGGGGGAGAAAGCTAGGAAATGCATAATTTATTCCCCATTTTACGGTAGCCTAGAGACCTAGAAATAATGGCGAGTGTTATATGAGGTTCCTTGGATGTGAGGAACATTCAATTTTGAGTATCAATCTACGAGATGCGACCTATTTTTGCCGCAGTCCTAAACACCTTTCGGAAAACCGTTATTTACGATGAAACAAACTTTCAGAGGGTGATAAATTCTGCGCTGATCTTAGAAAATAGATTGTTGGTTTCTTCAACACCTTAAAAGGTTACCAAGAAAAGTAACTGACGGGTAAGGAGACTGACGCCACCTCTACATTACTTTTCCTGTTTTTATGTTGAATCATCGATATATTTCACAGTTCATTAATGAAATATTCTGAAGAATCTACAATTTTTCTCAATACCTGGGTATTATGCGAAATTGTATCGCTTTATGTGTGAACACATTGAAAACTTTTATTTGGGGGCAATATTCAACCTTCCGTAGAATGTTAAATATAACCTTGTTGGATGCAGCAATATTTTTCCTTTTCAGAAATATATAATACTTATAGACAATTATTGCATTCAATATCTTTTTTCAGAGAAAAACCTAAAATTTCATTAGGTGCATGCCAATCAACGACTCATATTGTTCTATCACTGAAAACCTCAGATTTCAAAGATCCTTTTTAAGATCATGATTATTTCTATGGTTTGATTCGATTCAGACCCTAGTAATTAACTGTGGTCTTAGAATGCGACAATCACTTCTACACACATAAATCGAATTACAGATCATAATTGTTTGGTGGGAAGGGGCACCATCGTGTTGAAAAAAAAATTTAATCTATGTGCTAGCAGAAGTTGATCAAGAAATCATTCAATGATGTTATTGTTGATGATTTGTTCATAACGTGCTCCATTCAAATTTTCATCAAAAACTTCAAACGCCAAAACGCAACTATCTTTCAGTGCACACCACACATCGAAACCATATATTCCTTGATGCTGCGCATCAATATAGCGCTGGGGATTTACATCGGACCACAAATGTTCATTAAAGCGATTAAATATCTCATCGCTAGTGATGCGGACTTCTCTAAAAAAGTCTGGGCGTTCTTGGATATTTTCTAGATACCAATTGCAGAAATTCGGTCGTCGAGGGTGTTCCCTGGCTGCAAAAATTAGGAGACTCGCATTTTGTAGGGTTTGAACTGGTCTTCTGCAGAATGCAGACGTCTCGAAATTCTTGTTTTTGCTTCTATTTGTCTACTCGAAATTGAAGGTTTGGCCGTTACAGCACCTATCACTTCTATCGTTCCTTCCTCTCTATTACTTGCATGATATTTTTTATTTCTTGACTTTCTGAATGAGCCACTGCTGATAAGATTCTCTTTCATTCTTCGAAAAATAGATATATTTGGCTGGTGCCTTTCAGGATACCGATTGAAATGTTTCGACCGTTGCTGCTGAATCATACCCACTGAGAATATAACATTCCATTATATCGAACTTTTCATAATTTTCATAGTAATGATTTCTATTCTGAAACAATCAAAGTCTCAGGTGAACAAATTCTTAAATGTAACAGTCAGAACGTACAACTAACAAGCAGCTATTTCGATATTCAATAATCATTAATACCTATACTGAAACTGGAATGGTAAGTGTCAAACTCTAAGACCACAGTTGATTACTATAGTCTAAATCGAATAAAACCATAGAAATAACTATGATCTTAGATAGGATCTTTAAAATCTGTGGTTTTCAGTGATAGAACAATATGAATCGTTGATGGGCATGCACCTAATGAACGGAATTGTGGCAATTTCAGATTTTTCTCTGAATGAAGGTATTGAACGCATCCATTAGGGGTAAAATTTCCTATGGTTCGTATTTAAAGAAAGCATGTTTGCATTATAACTCGAAAACCGCTGAGCTAAAAGAAATGTTTACACAGCACTGTATTTTACTCAAAAAAATGTCTGTAGAATGTCAAACTTATTTTTATGTAACTTTGATGATGATCGAGATTTCCGCGAAGGACGATTTTCCCAAATTTCGGAAATTTCGAAGAATAAGTCCAGAACGGAAAGAGATATCAAAAAAATTTTGGCACCACTAAAGTAGTCCCTGAAAATAAGATCGACAGAGGGTCATTCTGCTCTATCTGCAAAATTTCTCATAGCTGCCGTACAAATATCGTTTCGGCGATCACCTGTTCATTAGTATTGAATTTTTTCCAGCAAGCATTCTCTACAAGTCTGGAAACAAAAAAGTCGCAGGGGGCAAAATCTGGTGAATGAAGTGGATGGAGAAGTAATTCGAAACCTAATTCGTACAATTTTGCCATTGTTTTGATTGAATTGTAGCAAGGTGAATTGTCTCGATGAAACAGCACTTTCTTTTTTCGTAACTGTTGCCGTTTTTTCGTGATTCGGTCCTTCAATTGATCCAATAACTCAATGTTTATCGTCCGGACTTTTTTGAACGAATCGATGAATATAATACCCTGCGCATCACAGAAAATATATGTCATAACCTTGGATGCAATTCGATCCACTCGGCTGACTGTCGATTGCTTTCTGGAATGTAGTAACGAATCCATGTTTCATCCGTTGTGATGTCTCGATGGAAAAACTCGGCTATATAACAGTTAATTATCTCCAAACAGTGCTCTGAATCATCGACTCGTTGTTGTACTCGATCAAGAGTCAAAAAGCGCGGCACCCATTTCGCGCACAGCTTTCGCATGTCTAAACATTCTTTTAGAATAAAACCAACATGGACAGCTGAAAACTTTTTACTCATGTCTAGTTAAGGTTAGTACTAACTAAAAATCATGAGGATTTGACCTTAGTAACGCCATCTGTATATCAGCCTACGAACTTCATAGCCCACCTGGTACAATTGGCATCCTCTAACGTACCGACACAGAAAACTACTCGCACCACCGATAAACGAAGGAAGCAAAGAGTAAATCAAACGAAGAAAACTTCAAGAAGCTCACGGATTTTCGATGATTTTCAACGAGTTAAAATTGACACCATGAAAACTACACTATTATTCTTGTTATGTTTTCACTGCTAAACTGTTGAACAGATTTTGATGAAATTTGATATTTGGATGTTAACTTCGAGGCTTCTTTTTTCAAAATGCCCTCTCTGAGAGTGCGAGTTAGGAGTTGCGAATATTCATGGGAATTATTTTGTGTTCTGAAAGGAGTAACATAAAAATTTTTATTCAAGATCGTAACTACAGAATCAGAAATATTCATATCAGCAATTTTGGAAAGCCAACTCGAATAGTGGATGTTGAAAAGTTTGTCTTAGATTTCTTTGTTGGTGACGAAGAAAATTGTGTTCAAGATCTTGGATACAAAAGAAAAAATGCGTTTCAGAATTTTTGTTGAAACCACCTCACAACACAAATAATGAGATGTATGAAATTCGCTTGATTTTAAATTGAAGAGTTGAACATGTATTTAAATTAAGTACAAAATAGTGACAAGTTCGTATTGGGCAGTAACTAATTTAATAATTCAATCTAGATTTATGAACGTGAAATGAGGATAGAACTTGCATACCAGGGGTTTCCTATAAGTTCATTAGAGCAAAGAAATTTAGATTTCGATTTTTTTCGTGCATCCATGATAAAACACATTACATGCCGCAAAAATTCATGTTTTTATATCGGAAGGAAGTAGTACCATATGTTTTAATTCCCGAAAGTCAAAAACATAAACAGCAATATTTTCCGGAGGCGTTTCACTGGAAGGTTACATTTTTTCACAACTCCAAAGGATTGCAGATTTGTATTTGTATCAATTTCGACTCAACATCTCGAGAGAAAGCGATAAAATTCAGTATTTTTTCGAGATGTAGCTCTACAAATTCAGAATTTCCAAATTTTTTGCTGTATCTGGACTAGGCAACGCTCGTCGTTAAATTTCAATTTTCTAGTTTGATTTTTTTTACAAGAGACTACCGACCTGATTATGCGATATCATTACAACTCCTTACCTTGAAAGTCAGACAGATAGACAGATTGACAACGAAGTGATCACATAAGGGTTCTTTAACCTCCGTCTGGGGTACACAACAGGCGTCATCGAATATTCTTCGGATCCTTGAATTTTGGTGAGGGTCGAATTTCTATCCTTTTTGCTCTTCATTTCGAATGATTCTTCGGATAAATATCAGAGAGGTTAAGTAGCCCCCGTCGGCCGCCTGTCATCGTTCCGTGTGCGGGACCTGCATGCGCCGTAGAGACTACTACAGCTACTTCAACAGGCAGACATGATATTTGACGTATAGGATCAGTGAAATATGTAAAATGAGTTGAAATTTACACTTGAATCGTAAAATATTTCTCGAAAAAAAATACTTTCAGTTTATTTTGGATACCAACAGTTGCAGACCTTGATTAATCTTCTTGTATGAAACAATAGATTGCAGTATAATCTCTATTATAACGTTACTCGTATCATCTACCATACCACTAACTTTTCTAAGGAATCACCGATATAATATACATATTATATCTTATAAATATTGACGGGAATTCTTCTTTCTAAATTTAAAAAACAATTTTTAAATATTTAAAAAAAATTGTTATGTATAATTATTAGGTGCGCAACTAAGTTCTCGCTGTTTGTCAATAGATGGCTCCTGCGGTAAGTGGTGGTCGATTTTTACATATCAAGAACGGCTTGAACAAAGCTCAGACATATGGTAAACAAACCACTGTGACACATTAGTGATTTTGTTTTTGCGTCATATACTTTTAATTGTGAGAAAATGTCTGATTTTGTGCCAAATAATCGTCATTTGCAGGAAGTATTCATTTTCTTTTTTCATTCGAAGAAAACGGAGCTCCAAAAAGTTTACGAAGATGCTGCTCTAAGTGAAACAACGTGCCGGGATAGGTTCCATTGCTTCAAAAGCGGTGATTTCGATGTGGACGACCGCCCCGTGAAGGAAGGCCAAAAATCTTCGAAGACGCTGAATTGTGGGCATTGCTCGATGAGGATTCGTGCCCTAGGAGTTACCCGCTAGGTCTTTTACAAGCGATTGCATGCGCTGGGAATGATTCAAAAGCAAGGAACTTGGGTTCCTTATGATTTGAAGCCAACAGACGTTGTGCGTCGTTTTTCCGCCTATGAACAACTGCACCAGCGGCAAAGAAGAAAGGGTTTTCTTCATCGCATCGTAACGGGCGATGAAAAATGTATTCATTACAGCAATCTAAAGAAAAAAAACCTTGGGGACCGCCCGGTCATGCTTCTACGTCATCGCCTAGGCCGAATATTCACACTGCGAAAGTTATGCTGTGTATTTGATGGGGCCAAGTCGGTGTTATTTATCATGAGCTGTTGAATCCGAACAAAACCATTACTGGGGAACTGTGTCGAACTCAATTGATGCGATTGAGTAAATCACAGCTCGAAAAACGGCCACAATACGAGCAGAGACACGAAAAAGTAATTCTACAGCATGACAACGCTCGGCCTCACGTGGTCAAACCCGTTAAAACCTACTTGGAAACGCTCAAATGGGAAGTCCTTCCCCACCCGCCATATCCCCAGATATTGCACCATCCGATTGTTACTTGTTCCATTCAATGGCACATAGTCTGGCTGATCAACAGTTCCGCTCATATGAAGAGCTCGAAAAATGGCTTGATTCGTGGATAGCCTCAAAAGATGAATGATTCATTTGTAATCATTTTTTACAATAAAGTTGTATTTTCATAAAAAAAACAGCGAGAACTCTGTTGCGGAACTAATATAATTTTTTTTATAGTTTGTTATAAAGTTTTTAAGGTGTGCAAAAAAATTTTTGGCACTTCTAGTTTTTTCTTTACTACTGCAAAAGTCTACCAAAAGATGCATTTTAATTTGCGAGATATCTTTCTGCCTTCCTGTAAGAAATTTATTCAAATTTCCAAGGCGATTCAATTCATGAGACTCAAAACTAATAAATAAACCTTTAAAAAGTTAATTTTTCTATATTTTTATGGCCTACATATGCAATTTCATAGAAAGTTCGAAAAAGCGCCTGTTTTGGAGATTAATTTACCCCTGTACTAAAAAGGTGGGATGGTTTTTAACGTTTTAGAGGTTTATTACTAGTCGTTTCTATAGAGTATCAAAAATAATTTGGTTTAGTAGATTCTGGGAAAAACGTCTCCCAGATTTGAAAAATATGATTACGAGAAAAACGCGTCCAAAGTATTTTTACTATAATTTTGTCTTACGAAGGTACCGTTATAAATACAGCTATAACTTTTTTCTTTTTCGAATTTCTCAATATAAATTTATGACAGTTTTTCTATGATACTAAGGAATATCTTTAAATTTATTTTTTATTTAATTCAGACAGTCAAAGTCCCTTTAAACTGTTTTAATTACCAAAACTCAAACGACCCGCATTTTCTCACCATTCTAAACAGCTGTGTCTCTATAGATATAATTGAAACATGTGTGTCAACCTTAGATAGCAAACTTGTTGATTGAATTCATTAAATATCGACAAATTTAAAAATTGAATTTTTTGAGAAAAACCTTGTAAACATTCATGTTCTACAATGTGCTATCTCGGATAATCTTTTCTGAAGTATGTTAAGTGCTAGCTTTCGATATCTTGTTTGCGATGATTTAAACAATTAAACCAGCACAACTTTGTGAGAATGTAAAAAATTTGTCAACTCACCTCGAACTGTTAAAAACTCGATTGTGCTGATGTCATTTCAGACTTGTTATCCGGGCAGTCGTTACCCAACTAGGAAAACTACCATATAATAAAACTTTTCCGTCCGACTTGTTTTCGTTACGTTTGTTTTCGATGCAAAATGATTTTCTCTCGAATATTCCCGGTGAGCAGACTGCTTATTCGTCCCAAACCGAACAAACACGAAAAACAACCTAAATTATCCGCAATTTCCTTCGCGCGATTGTTTTTGACGTTGCCGCCATATTTTCCCATTATTTTCCTTTTCTTACGTTGCACTTTGATGACGTATCTTCGTTCGTTTGGGAAACTTCTGGAATTTATATTTATGACCCAGCTTCGGAATTGATGAGTGTTTATTGCTTTCTCTAGGAGGGCGTATTCCGAAATGCCGCCCTGGATATTGCGTTCTCAACTTGAAGTTGATCTTAATTTAGATAGAAAAATCTGGTTGGAATTTCAACAATTTTCGCTCACGAAAAAAGAAATCATGAAAATTGCACTGAGTGGTAACGTGTATCAATTGAAGTAATGGAAAACTATTTTAATGAGATCTATTAACACACAATGTTACTTTGACATAGTGAAATACAGTATAAATTTTTCATTCGCGGGGTGTATGTTCCGTGAATATGTCGCGAATACATAAACCGTGAATATGTTATTTAAATTTATATGGGATTATAGGGATACGTCTTAAGTGAATAAATGAAAAATAAATATATAAAAAAATCAATTTAATTGTGTTTCACCATATTGATTAATTATTATCATCAGGCTTAGGCAATGGTTTAAAGAATGTTGTCATTTTTTCTGGCTTGGAAATTTTCAAAATTTCCTTCACTTTAGACGGATATTCAACAGTGGCATTAGCAATTCGTCTTTTGAAAAAAAAACTAAGTTCCATAGACCGATCAATTTTCTTAAAGAAATCATAAAGCTCATCTGCCATTCATAAAACATCACTAAGATTTTTCAAATTGAATGCCTCGTTTCCAGTAGGGATGTAAACGATACATCGATGTTTGAAAAACATCGATCGTTCATAAATATCGAAAATTTAACATCGATATCGAAACCTAAGACAGCGTTCTTCATGAACGAAGTCTTATGAACGATGTCAGCTACACACGCAAACATATCTCTCTTAGCTCAGTCATGAGCGTAGATTTTTCTACAAAGTGTCTCGTTTGCTTTCTCTGCAAAACAAACGCGCTCAACACTAAGCAGTTGATTCGCTCGCCCACATTGACGGCCATTGTTTTGTTTGTTGTTTGACGTTCATTATAGAGCTACAATCATACAAAGGATAGAAACCGCTTATTGGGCACCAGGTTGTCAAAATTATTATTTTTGAATTCTGTGTTAAAAAATAAATGCATACTTGTTTTCTGTTAATATAAAATAATTTCGAAGAAACGTCAAAATAAATGAAACAGTGTCTCATTTCTGCTAAAAAAAAATATCGATAAAAACATCGATATACGTTCATGAACTTCGATGTTTCTAACATCGAATATAATATCGTTTGTAATAACGAAGCGACCATGCGATACGAAATTTTTGAACCCATATCGGCCTTGACATGGAATGTCAACAAGACGATATGGGTTTACATCCAACCACCTATGTTCTCTTTTTTTTTATGCGCGCTTCCCAGGAATAGGCGAACCTGTTATACCACATTAGTGGTGGACGCCTGGGAAGAATTGAGGTGTCTGTTTACTCGCTTCTTGAAGAGGGCCAAATTGTAGGATGTTGAGAAGATGTTGGACGGAAGCGAGTTCCACAACTCACCGACCCTGTAAACGAAGGAATTCTTATAGAGAGAGGTTGGAGGGGTCGTTACATGTACCGCCATATGATGACAACTCCTTGTCAGCCTAGTGTTGCGATAAAACATGAGTTTTCCCGGAACATGGTCTTTCAGATCCTTGGAGCATCATCCGTGAAAGTATCTGTAAAACAGAGAAAGGCCGGCAACTTGTCTTCTGAGAGCCAGCGTTTGGAGCCCGTTCCTGCATACTATCCAACATCCGCAACGAATGTTTCGGCGCAGATCCCATACATAGGAATAATATTCTAAATCTGGGCCTTATATAGAAGCAATATCTGAGATCGCGTGAAGTATCGCTTGGTTCTGAAAAGAAAAATGATGCAGACTCGGCTTTTGCTAAAACATGTTCATGTCAGCAAAACCTCTATTCTGAGAAGGTGCATCAAATCTTTGGATGCAATTTGTTGGCCTTGCATTTTTAGAGGAGGCTCCAGCAAGGACCTTTCTAGAAAACGTAGTTGCTTGCGTCTTGCTCGCGTTGAAGTTCACCAGGTTCAACTGACCCAACTCCGATATCCTCTGTAGATCAGAGTTTAAGTTATTAATTTGTTGACATCTTTGGCGATGTGATTCCGTAGCTTCAATCGGCCGCAGACTACTGAAAGACGAAACCAGGGTACAATCGTCTGCAAAGCCGAACATGTTGTTCTCTGTAGATGACAGAAGATCATTTAACTGCAACAAAAACAAGGTTGGCGAAATTATGCATCCCTGAAGTACTCCTGCTTGCAACCGGAAGCAATCAGTTGTTATACCGTCGACCACAACTTGTATTGATCTATTTGAAAGAAAGCTACTTATCCAACCCTGCAATTTTTCGTGTAGCCGATATGCAGCAAGTTTATTTAACAAGGCTGCATGCCAAACCCTATCGAAGACTTTAGAGATGTCGAGGGCTATTGCTCTAGATTCCCCATGATTTTCCATCGTAGATGTACAAACATGAGTGACGTAGGCGAGCAGATCTCCTGTCGATCTTTGCCTACGAAAACCATACTGACGGTCGTTAATAATTCCCTGCAACTCAAGATATTTGATGAGTTCATCATTTATGACTGTCTCCATCACTTTGGACATAATGGGAATAAGTGCAACAGGGCGGTAATTTTGGGGTTAGGACTTCTTTCCTTTCTTTGGGATCGGTTGAATTCTCGCTATTTTCCAGCTGTTTAGAAAAGTCTGGGTTTCATAAGAAATCTGAAACAGATGGTTAACAATGGGTGCCAGTTCGGGAACACACTTTTTCAGGACTGTTGGCGTTATTTCGTCTAGACCAACTGCCTTCTTGCAGTTCAGCTGCTCGAGAGCCCGTCTCACAGTGCGGACTCTCAACTCGATTTCAGCCATGAAAGAATTTGTAGGTGGAATGTTCGGTGGTATTGCGTTAGATGAATTCAGCTCAGAATTCTTTGAGAACAAGAGAGCAAAGAGACGATTGAATATTACATCACTACTGATGTGAACTATATCAGTGTAAATTATTACTCGAATAAACTGAGAATTTTCTTCAAATTTCTACAGAAACCAATTACATAAATCGAGTCGACGTGGGAAATATCCTGGCTGCAAAAACTAGGATATTCTCATTTCATATGGTTTATATCTATTTTTATTGGGCAGCGCTCGACTCTTAGATATTCCTGTTTCCACTGAAATTTGCCTGCTCGAAATCGATAGTTTGGGAGTGACACTACCTATTTCATCAAATGTTGCATCTTCTCCATCAACTACTCCATAGTCTTATTATGTTTCAAATGCCTACTGACTTCTAAAGATTCTATTTCACGTTTTTACAACTAATTGTTATGGGTGTCTACTTGAATCATTGTGTATGTAATCCGAAACAACAATATCCTTCCCAAGCGATCCGGATTTATTGTTGTGGTGTTTATGTCAAGTGTTCCCTCGATTTACTTCATACTCACAATTAGTTCTGCCCTATATTCATAAACTATGATGTTTGAAGGTTCCGAGAGTTCTTCCGACTCACAAGAAGAGAGATGTAGAGAATATTGAAAATTATCGCCCTATATCCCTGGTTCCAGTTTTGTCTAAGTTGATTGAGAGGCTTATGTGTGATCAATCAAGATCATATTTTGAAAATAATAATCTCTTCTCGAGGAGCCAGTTTAGCTTCAGGCGGAATAGGAGTACGATGGGGGCCCTGGTTGACTTGGTGAGTGGTATTCTTGACCATTTTGAGGAGGGTTTTCATTCTGTAGCGCTGTTTCTGGATTTAACCAGAGCTTTTGATTGTGTCCATCATGATAAGCTAATGTGGCAGTTGTAAATGTACGGATTGGGTAGAAAGAGTTGTGATATCATTGAATCATTTTTAACTGATAGATATAAGGTTGTGTTTTCAAATGGTAAGTACTCTGATAGAGTGAAGGTCAATACTGGAGTTCCGCAAGGTTCTTTCATGGGTCCTATTTTATTTTTAAGTTTCATCAATGACAGTCCCATGTGTAATTGTGGACACGAGTTTCAAACTTTGAATCATATAGTGTACCAATGTTCACTTCACGATAATGAAAGGAACAATGTTATTAGAAAATTGTTAGACATAGGACTGTTTTTACCTTTGGACATCAAGTGTTTATTGTTTGAACCTAATATCGTAGGTATGAGAATTGTCTTTAATTTCTTAGATAAGTGTAATATACACTTGTGAATACATGTATTTTTAAAATTGTCACTCTTACCATAGGATAAAATGTAATTTATTGCTGTACTTATTAAAAATAAGCTTAATAACCCTTGAAGGGTTCTATAGCTCTAGTAACAAAAATAATAATAATAATAATAATATAATTAGAAAAATGTTCAAAATCGAAAATTTGTTGCAATTAAAATCCCATGAATGATGGAATATTGAATGGAAATTAATGGAAAAATTAGCAAGCAGAAACCTTCTTAAATCACAGGAGATGTACGAGATAGAAAATCCCGTTTTTCACCTGTGCTATAGATTTATTGGCTATACATTCCGTAAAGACCCCACAATCCTTTCAAGTTGTTCACAGAGTTCGACAAAAGTCTGTGGGAGAACCATTAATAACAAACCCTAAAGTGACGGTATCGGCGAGTTTCTCGCAAAGAAAACGCAATTCATCTCAATTTTTCAGCTCAATTACACCATAAAACAAATAACTTTTTTCAATTCCATAAGGTGTTCAGATCTTTCGAGATTGGCCAAGAAAGGCAATAAAGCACATTACAACTTAATTAAATAACGATGAAAGAAATGATTCAATTCTTTGAGAAAAAGAATGATCGTAGAGATTTCATATATCCAGGGGATTTGAACAGCTCACTTTTTATTGACCTATATTTTATCTTCTTTTATCGACTTCACGGTTCTAGAAGAAAATCGGTTTTTAAGCGTTCAACTTTTTTCATTTATTCCATATGAGAGTCGATCAAGAGCATATTTTTTCGTTATTGGATAGAAAGGCAAACTTTAATGTGTTTTTTTTGTTTCAGAAAACTGGAGCTCGTGTTAAGATTTTCTCTAATACCGCACCCCAGAGTACGGATAGGGTCATCCAGATACAAGGGGATCCAGATAAATGCATCGATACCATTCGTGAGGTTATCACACTTATAAAAGGCGTAAGTATTTTATTGTTCTTATATACTAGAGCGGTTTTATTCCTAACATTCCATAATCTCTATCAGAATTTTCTTGTGATCTTTGATAACTTGTCCGTCTTTAAGGTGTTAGGCCTTAGGTTTTTTTACAATTACTTTTCAAGAGATATTAAAAATTAAATCGAGATTCCAATTAAGAATATTCAATATATACCGGGTGACACAGGATCATGGTACACCCCTCTCATTTCTTTCTATATTTGTTCACTAAACTGTACGTCTCGTGAACTCCTACTAGGCAAATTAAGGAATCGTAGGTGTTTCTGTTTTGTTGACACTATATTTCGTGAAAGAAAAAACACAATAGGTCGGTGAAAATTATGACGCGAGAGACTAAGGTGTCTGAAACTCGCGGAGTATGCGACTATTTTTTGCATACACTAGATATTAATTGTATTAATTGTAGGACTTGCAGAAGATTGTTGAACACTTTAACATATCATAGTTTATTTAAATAATGCGAAATACTGATTATACAAAAACTTGGTAAAATGGTTTCAAACAAAAATACAGTGACTTCCCAAAGAGTGGAAAGATATTTTTTAATGCAAATCATTGGCCCTTACCCAAAAGTTGGGGGTAGAGTGGCATCTCATTGGTCGGCTAGAGAATTCTCTAGTTTTCAAAAGTTCTGGTTTTCCTCCGAAATTTAGTTAGGAACTATTACAAGAAATTAACAATGAATACATTCTAAAGGGCTCTGTTTTACATTTTGTAATGTAACATTTGTGTGTTACAATGTACATTTTGTGATGTAACGTAATAACCCAGATATATTCAAATGAAAGACCGATTTCTTTTGAATACAAAGTACACCCTATGTTCAGAGGGTCAGTTTATCATAGGCTAAGTAAACAATCATAAAGGATTTATCTTGTTCATCACTCAAGATTCGGATTCATAGAAACTATTGAACAGATGGGTTAATAAATTAATAAATAGAGTTACCAGAATTACAATGAATCAGGTGTGCGACCAGTGATATATTCGTAAGATGATGTACAGGGCTGTTCTTAAATAATAAATAATTTTCAATACAATACAATTTCAATACTCTGTATTGAACAATATTTCTGCAGGTAATTTATTGAAATTTTGTGATTCGATCAAGCTTATGACAGGCCACCTTTTGGTTAGATTAAGTTAGGTTAGATTTTTTTCCACTTCCGGTGTCGCCGGAAATTACCTTTAATGGAGATTTTTAAATAGAACACCCTGTATATTTTTGCATATTTAGTCTCCAAATGATTTCCCAAATTCCACCAAATCTCACAATTGATATTTTGGGCTTCAAAATTAATTTTGGGTTTTTTATTTTTCAATCTAGGGTGCCATGAATATTGCCAATTTACTATAATTGATCAAAGCAGCACTTGAAAAAGCAACTGACGTCAAAATTTCAGATTTGCTCTGTCCAGGCCAGTTTAATATTCTCCAAAATCATTTTTTGATTAAAACTCCATTTTTTCAAAAGGCATCATATCGGTACCGAGGTACCATTAGAAGCTTGATACTACTGGTAAACGAGTTCTGTGAACAGTTTTTGTAAAAATGCAAACAAATTATGATAATGTAAAAATTTTCTTTCATTTAATTTCAATTCGTGTAAGTAAATCCAGAAGGCTATGGAAAAGCAATCCTTATATTCGAAGGATCATTGAAAAATAAACTCATTTACTTGTATTAAGTCAAATCTAGGGTACATTCAGCTTCATACCATAAGAAAACTCAATTTCTTTCTCTAAGAATCCAAAACAACAATAATGAATCTCAAAACATGAAATATAATCTGATCCATAAGAATGAATCATGAGCAGACGAAAAAGCAAATTTAGAAACATAAAAAAATCATAAGAATTGTTCGAAATGTTGACCATTATTTTCTACGCACATTTGAATCCGCTCTTGCACATTTCCAGTTACACTGGTCAATTGTTCAGGTGTTATACTATCGATTGCTCGTCTGACTATCCTCTAAACACAATTCTCTAAATAACCCCAAACCAAAAACTTAACGGAGTTTAATCAGGTGATCTTGTGGGCCATCTTATTGGACCATTCGTTGCAATCCAATTTTCTCCGAATATCTCGTGCAGATACTCTGAGACAATTCTTGCTTTGTGGGGGGTGCACCATCCTGTTGATAAAACATTACCATCTTAATCGCCAGTGGTAGATTTTCCAAATATTCCTCAATCTGATTCTGAATAAATTGCACATTATATTGTACATGAGTATTCAGTTTTCATTAGCTTGTTGTTGATAATGGACGTATGTCCGAAACCGGTCCAACCAATGTAAAAATTTTGTCATTCTTTACATCAATAAATTAGTGATATTTAAAACATAGTAACTTGTTTTATTTTATTATTCATTATGAATATCAACTATCACGTAGTTCAGGCTTCATCGATCAATTATTTGAAATCCGTAATTAATAAGATACAATGATATCTTGAACATGTTTACTAAATTGTTGTTCCGATGAAGAAATATTCGTAATTCTTGGACAATGGTTCTCTTCATTGTTGGATTGTGAGCACAAAGCTTATTAACTTCCGCATCTGAATTGCACGTAAAATAAATTTGTAAAAATTGATGATAGTCTGGTAGTGGTAACAGCGCCCCCCAGTAAATGATAAATTTGTCCTTGTATCTGTAATTTTTAAAGATTTGTCCAATAATTATTTCCGATATATATTTTAATACAAACTTAAATATTATAAAAAAAATATTATGGTATAATACTTTGAAAGTGGGCACGAAATAGTACTGTATAATATGTGTAGCGCTAAACGATGTAATCTGAAAACAGCTGTTATATTTCTGAATGCTGGCCAAGAAGTGCTTAGAATCATTTCCAATCTCAGAAAGTAAAGGGGGTGAAGGATCTGGTGGTGGGACCAATTGTGGCAATATTATTTTGTCAGTATATTCACCATTTATTTCTTCTTCTTGCACGGCGCCTTTATGGGCAGCACTCAGGCCGTTTGGCCAATTGTGCTTGCCGTGCTGTGTTATTTTGTTTTGTGTCTTGGAAAAACTTTTTGATGAAGCTTGCAAGACTGTTATAGCTGGCCTCCTGGATCATCCGGGCGCTGAGTGTTTGAGTGCCCAATAGCAATAGCAATACTACTATTTTCTTGATTTGTCTTTCTCTGGTCATCAGGATGTTCATTGTCCGTCAAGTCGAAATATTCACTTTTAAATTGACGAAACCATGTCTCACATGTTCTAATCACTGAAGCATGTTCACCATAAGTTTCTTCCAGCAACCGGTGAGCTTCAGCTGCTTTTTTCTTTTGATGAAATAAGAAAAGCAACGAATGCCGCGAATGCGATCCACTTGGAACGAAACACGACATATTCGCTGAGGTAAACAAATATGACGCTATTATTTCAGTGGAATGTGACTTGCGTATGGAAAAAAAAGGACATACATACCAAATCATAGAAATTTATACATATTGCTAACGACATCTACTGGTAAAACCGGAAAACTTCAACTAACACCCCTGGTATACCCTCCGCAAATGAAACAAAGATTATTGGAATAATTCTCATTAACTTCTTGACGATGCGTTATCAAATTATAGTAAGTTAAATCAATTTTTTTTAATTCTTCACGGGAATTAAGTGTTTTTTCAATAAAAGCTATAACGCGTAAACAAGAGCCGTGAGAAAACAAATGATGGTATATTTAGAATCAGCGACGTCAAATTAAGGAACATCAAGTGACATTAGTCATTCATGTTATTTTGTTATTCAATGTCATCCAACATTTGTGGTTTCTCAGCCAATAAACCGGCATTTTCTGGATAAAATCTCAAATAACTCGGATTCTATGCATTTTAGGTAGAAAACCACCTCCAACAGTTTGACATTATTTCAATTACAATTCTAATGTTGTGAGAAGAAAGTCTTGTTTGATAAAATGGACTTTTATACCTTTGTATCACAAGTTGCCACATGATTTGGAAAAGCCCTATATACACTAACGCCCGAGTGTGCATTTCATATTGCAAAATGGACCTTCTTCTAGGGATAAGCCAAGAACAAAAAAAAAGTTATTTAGATTCGTTTTTATGCCAGCTAACAGAAAACCAAAAATCCCAAAATTCTGATTATTTTATATCTTCTTGTCAGCAGATTTCAATTGGAAGTGATTTTTCTAAAAAATGTTCTGCAATAAAAAAATAAGAACGTACATATCAGGGCTCGGTATTGGGTCCCTTCGTCATCATGTTCATAGTTTGCTGATGATACCAAAATATATAGCTGTCCACTGAACAGCTACATTCGGGGCGATCTGGATACGATTTCTGAATGGTGTTCCGATTGGCTGATACCCCTCAATCTCGAAAAATGCTGTATCTTACATCTGAGCAAAAGCAATCCTCGCTTGCTATACTTCTTGGATGTTATAGTCATTGCCACCAGCGATACGCACGTTGACCTTGGAATGGCGATTTCTGATGATTTAATTTGGTGTAACCACATCGACAGTATTCGAACTCGGGCTTCAAGAATGTCTTTCCTTCTTCTGAAATCTTTCCAGAGCTGCGATGTCAATACGTGTAATATCCTCTACAAAACCTATGTACGCCCCATTATGGAGTTCTCAGACCCTGTCTGGTTCCCAATCCTTCGTAAGGATATGGAGTCCCTGGAAGCCATACAGAGAAGATTTACTAGGATCCCCTTCGGTCGATCTAGGCCATGCTAGTCTGACAGACTTAACATTTTCAAGCTATATTGGTTCGATTCCAGACGTCTTAGAGGTGACCTTATAATAACTTATAGAGCACTCCATGGGTTCTCTTCAATATCGATCTGTGAAAATTTCGAAACAATACAGCACTTTATGCCAATCGGATATTTTCGACTTGGAATTATCTCTCATGCGAGGTGCTTACTCTGTGAACACCTTCAAGAATAAATATGACCAGCATGTGATGTTGCCTGCAGATGAGAGACGTTCCTGATCAACTTGCTGTGGCCCTTGATGGTATGAAGCTACTTCGCTGCTCGCTACAATTTTTCGTTTGCTCATAGAAATTCAACTTTTCTCTTTTTTTTTTCATTTGCTCATGGAAATTCAACTTTTCTCTTTTTTTTCATTAGTTCACAATTCCTCTTATATATATTTTTTATGTATTCAGTACGCATTATTCAAGTTGTCTTATAGGCCTCGACTCTTATCCATGTATTAATAATAATAATATTGCCATACTGAAATAACAAAGGGGATGCCTAATTCCGGTTTATACACTAATTAGTTAATCCGTTCTCTCATAAGGTCCCATCTGTCGTATAAATAGATTGCCTTTCAATTTTGCGCCTGGCAAAAAAAATCAAGTAACTTACGGAACAAATAGCTTTATTGTTTTTCAAAGTATTCTCCATGAAAATCGATACAATTTTACATGCGCTTAAGCCAATTTTCTAATCACTTTTGCCTTTCCGGATGAGATACCTCCAAAACATGGTTCAGGAAGGCTTCTGGCGTCGAAAATCGAAAATTATAAAAAAAAATCCCTATTCAATCATAAACGTTTATTTTTTTTTTCATTCTGTATACATAAATATCAAGTTTTCTACATTCATCAACTGAAGAGGGGGATAATTAAGGAGCTTGTTACACTAAAAGAAAACCAGGCGCGGTGAAACAGCACACGAGCATAAGTAAATAAGCTGTGAACATTGTATCGTTACCGCTACGGAAAGCTTGTCACGCAGTGTTATTAAAGTGAGGGTGAGGTCTGCTCGTTCAATTGGAATTTCAGCATCTCACAATATTGCATGTTATTTACGCTTACTCGGGAAATTAACACGAAAAATCAGAAGCGTTTTGTTCCTTCTGCGCAAAAAGTACATAAAAAAATATATTGGAAATGCGGAAATTGTTTCCTTGTCCACCTCGTAAACCAGAATAACGATAAAAACTAGGCTTAGGTAGGAGAATAATTGTGCTGTTTTCAGACTGACCCTTCAGATATTTCTTAATACTTTCCTGACTAATTTGCTTACCAACTTTCTCTGTTAAACTTTAACTGGTGACATGACGAATTTATACCACTATAAGTGACATGACGTCTCACAGGCTACTACTTCAACATCATTTTTTGTTATATAAATCACATTAGATGTTTTCAAATTGTGTTTCTACTTTACTATTGGTATGAAATGAAACGTATTTAAGTAATTTTAATCAGTCTTTATTAACTTACATTGAATAAAACGAGAATTATTTCTTAGTAGTACTATTCAACCTCAATTGTCAGTTGGTATTCATTTGAGCACTTTAATATATCTTGTATAAGTTGATCAACACTTTTTACTAAAAATTGAATCAAGAGAGAAACAAAAAACATAAAAGGAACTTCTGAAAACAAAGAATGAAAATTCTGACAATGACTCAATTTCACATTAATGACTGGAAATTTTTGCACAAGGAGCGAGAACGTTGCAGGCATACGGGATCGCAACATCCGGCACACGTGTACACAGTCAGTCTGTGCAGTTTAGGTAGATAGATACGGCATGCCCTTCATTTCCCTTGACTAGTTTCAGGTGGCATATCGTCACCCAGAACTCGCTTTATCACTAACAGTAATTCTCTCGGCAATTGACTGCAGACTAAACGCCTTTGGCCATGGGGAGCACTTGCGAACGGGCTAAAGTCTTTAAGAAATCACCTCTTTCTGTAATCTTGACCTGATGCATGTTATATAATGTATAACCGTTCAGGTTACTCGAATCCAAAATGCGGTAGAACACAACCATTGGCCACCTTCTCGTTCACCGGCTACTGGAATAAATTGAGCATTTTTTATCGACTTCGTTAACACCTTTGGTTGAATTGTAATAAAGAATTATTTCAGGCTTTTCAGTAACCTAACCTCGTCAACCACGTTATTGTGATGCATTGACGACACAAGTATGAGAGCTCTATTTTTTGGTTGGAATTCGCTAGATATTTCGCTAGGTAGTTATCAGTAGTCACATTTCTGTTGCTGCCTTTAATTGGTTTTGTGAACCGCAGAACACACTGTGTAGGCACTCATTTTGGAATCACAATAATTCTCTCAATTTAAATGACAGTGATTCATGAAATATCCTTATGGAAAAACTTAAAGAATTGCTCAATAAAATTAGTTCTGGACCTGACGGAATTCCTCCAATTTTGCTTAAAAAATGCTCCGAATCACTCTGTAAACCAATATGTACTTTATTTAATCTATCATAAGGTAAAGGTGTTGCCAAAAAGTTGAAAAACTTGTTTCATAACTCCTATCCACAAGAGTGGTGATGCAGCAAATGTCGCCCATTTAGTATTCTGAATACGCTGCCAAAAATTCTGGAAAGTATTATATTGGACACTCTGTCTCACTTTATGAATCAGCATGGTTTTATGCGAAAACGATCTACCATCACAAATTTGTTTTCGTACGTTCAAGATATTTATAGTGCTTTTGATCAAGGGGACCAGGTGTATGATACTGACATTTTTGAAGCTCTCGATCAAACCAATCACATTATCTTAGATAAAGTGCTCCAATCAGCAGTCTGTCTTGGCAATCTTTTGAAGTGGATGAAGGGCTACTAGTGGTAGAAAACAAATAGTTCGAATCAAAAATTACGAGTCATACGCTTTAAACGTAACCTCTGGCATTCCACAAGCCATTCATCTTGGGCCTTTTCTCTTCAATCTTTATATTGATAAGGTTATTTCCGCAGTGAGATATTCGAAGGTATTGTTTGCTGACGATTTGAAAATCTATAAAACTGTAACTAGTGTTTCTGATTGCTTGGAGCTTCAGCATGATATTGATGAAGGTTTCAGATGGTTTTATTTATATCGAACGTGTTGACCATTTGAAGGATCTCGGTATCCTATTAGATCATCGTCTTGATTTCAAAATGCACCACTCTAACATTATGAGTAGAGCTTCGAAAATGCACGATTTCATAAAGAGAAACACTTCCGAATTCACAAATATTTCAGCTTTGAAACTTCTCTATCTTTCATTTTGTAGGCCAATACTAGAATATGGTTCCATCATTTGGTCTCCACTCCATGCAGTCGACTCCATGAACTTTGAGAGGGTTCCGAATAGATTTCAGTTATATTTTCCTACAAAAAATGTATCCCTAGAATCGTTCAGAATGTAAAATTAGTACTCTGGCTGAGAGACGTATCAGATCAGATTTGATTTTTTTGTATCAGCTCTTTAACAATTCGATTGATTGTAGTAGCTTATTGGAATTAATTTGTTTTCATGTCCCTCTGAGGAAGACTAAAGGTGACAGTTTGTTCATGGTGCCCTTCAGTAGAACTAATTTCGGATTAATACGATTGCATCATTATGGCAATACGTACCTAAGAACTGACTTGCTCTTCAGTTTCTACTTGGGGGAATTCATTGGTCATCTAGCTACGATGTACATTGAACAAAACTATTATCACTAATTTATACTGGTTGTTTTTAAAAAGGATACGTTCCGTTAAATAAATAAATAAATAAATAAAAATAAATCCTGCAACTATTCGCTACAGCTAAGGTGTAACCACCGAGCAAGTTTTTATACCTTGTAAAGAGAAAAAATGAATACACCTAATCTTCAAAATAAAGAGATTATAGCAACTCGAACCTCTACTTATTGATTGAAGCGGGTCCAAAAATGCGATCTTTGAATAATTTATCCACAAAAACTATTCAATTCTTCAATGTAAAAATTTATACACATATTTTCAACTTCATTTCACATTTTTCATACAATACAATTTGTATTTTGAAAGCTGCTAAAACTGATCACTATGAGAATAATTGATCGATGAAGCCTGAACTACATGATAGTTGATATTCATAATGAATAATAAAATAAAACAAGTTACTATGTTTTAACTATCACTAATTTATTGATGTAAAGAATGATAAAATTTTACATTCGTTCACCCCTCAGTTCTCTTCTACCTGAAATTTTCATGTCTAATTGGGAAAACACTAAAAGTATGACGTCACCTTTGACGAAAAGGCATATTCTATTTTGGTACCGATATGTTGATGACATTTTAGCATGTTTCATTGGAACGAATGACAACTAGAAATCTTCCTGAATTTCATTAATAACATTCATCCTAAAATTAAGTTCAAAGTAGAAACAGAAGTCGATAGTAAAATCAATTTCTTAGATCTAACAATTACCCGGGAGAATAATAACCGTTTATCAATTAATATCTTCAGAAAACCATCGTACACGGATAATGTCATACCCATAGATTCATTTCACCCGTATTCTCAAAAAATAGCAGCCTTCAAATCCATGATTCACAGAGCGATTTCTTTGCCTTTATCGGACATGGACCGAAAATCAGAATTTAACACCATTATGTTAATAGCAGAGAACAACGGCCTCGGTTTTTTTTCTTGTGTTGTCAAACCTATACCATCAGAGCCTTTTCGAGTATAAAAATATCCATTATAAAAATAGGCATTTTTGCATCACATAAAGTTCGTATGATCAGTCCATATTTCCCGGGTTTCTTTGGCATATATGAAATCATGTGAGTTCTCCCACGAAACTTCACCAACATCTCGTCTATGGTTTCACATTCGCGTAATTCGTAAAGTTGTTTTGTGTTAATTAGGCCACAAATTATCTGGATGACGGTACAGTATGAAATGAGGTCCACATAGGACCAGCTTGATTTCAACCTTATTACATTGATTGCTCCATTAATTCCACAGACAGTCAACAAATACTATAATGATTTTCCATATTTGAAATATGGACGTTACTGAAAGTGGCATATAAAACAGAATAATTGTAATGTTTATCTAAAACAGTGACTTTTAGGCCTGCACGTCAACTTGCATCAATTTGTATTCTGGGAAAGTGTTCTACTAGCACAAAAAGCAAACCATTAAAGAGAAGAAAAATGTTATTTTAAAATGATATTTGAAATTCAAGCGATGTATTCATCTGTTTCTTTGTTCCAGAGCCCTATCAAGGGAATAGTCAACCCTTACGATCCCCATAATTACGACGACTTCTACGCCGAAGAGTATGGCGGTTGGGGTGGTAACCAGAGCGGCGGAAATGACAGACGCGGTGGTGGCGGTAATTTCGGAGGTGGAAACCGTGGAGGTGGAGGCGGTAATCGAAACGATATGCGAAGCGGTGGTCCATCTAGGATGTCTAACAACCGTGGACCTCCCCCCCGAGGAGGGTAAGTTATAATTACTTTTTAATTCTTTTCTTTTGCGAATGAAAAGAATATTTTGAAATTCTTGTAATAGTAAAGTTCGTGTATACCAATCATAATCAACTGTCAAAGAGTACAGCTAAAATGCGTTTCTTTTAATTTTTTTAATTTGGTTGAGAGAAAAACGAATATACATCTGAGTAAGGTAGATAAGATCAAATAGCAGTTTCAATAATTCAATTACAAAACTCGTAGAATTAATGAAATTGTTTTTTCTTTTATCAATATAATCAAATTCGATGATATAATGTTAAACCTCTACAAAGATGTAGTTATTGTTATAGCTTATATTATGGATCACAAGACAATGTATATAACAGTGACGAGTCCATAAAAATGACTTAGTATCTTCCTTCATTTTGACAAATTCAATTGTTTGTGTCGGTGACTGCAACCTGGGACATTAATCCTTGAAGGTTCATGTTGGATTACGAGCACTTCTCAAAAAATTATAGGCTTCATAAATCTTTCGTTTCAATATCCAAATCTGAATAACATTTTGTTTAATACACACCACCACTATACCAAGAATTAATTTTTTTCAACGCTCATTTAACTAAACATGTTAAAGGGTATGTAAAATTATATAGTACCTCTTTATGATTATATCATTCATGTATAGTATTCTTCAAAGATGAAATCTTGTTCAGTAGTATAAAATTATTGATTTATGTATTTATTCTCTTATTAATTTATGTTAGGGCTTTTGAACTTTTGGCATTCAGTAATTGAAACTTATTAGTATATCAAAACTTTGATTTATCATCTTCTAATGATGCTAAATACCTTCATCAGGAGGCGATACTGATATATCATCAGCTCCTATTCCTTGAAATATTTTTGAGGGTTCTGTAAGCTGCAAGGCTTTTCAGATTAGGTGCGTATAAATCAGAAATATTAATAAACTGATAACTTCGTAAAATAAATCCTTCTGAAATTATATCCAGGAAAGCTAGAATACAGGATTTCAAACAGGAATTTCATTATAAAATTTTCTTTTTGTATAAGTATTCAACAGATCCATTATTTCCTGCAATTTTAACTCATCTTTTCGATTCAAGTGGCTTCAATGACAGATCAAGTAGCGGTGGACGCAATAGCTTTGGAGGAGGTGGCGGTGGCGGCTTTGGAGGTGGTCGTCAGTCGATGAACGGCGGAGGAAATTTTCGTTCCAGTGATGTTTGGGAAAGTCCTTTGAGTGCCCCGATCAGCAGACCCCCACCAGGCGGCGGAATGTTGGGACAAGCATCTTTACATAACGGAGGAGGATTGGGAGGTGGTTCCAAAAATAGCACTCAAGTTACAATCCCCAAAGATGTAAGTATAAATACATATATATAAAAAACGACTGTATGTGTTGTCCTTTATGCTTTGCTACACTACGGCCATGAAACTTTGAGAAGCAGATGAGTACACCCGTATCAGATTTTCTGTATTGTCATCAGAATTATTTGCATCTCTCCAGATCGAAGTTAGGTATGATTGAACCTGATGAATGTTAATCTCTCAGTTTCATTCTTTACAAACATATCAACTGCATATTTGTGACATAATCGCAGGTATTTCAAGATGTGATCGTCTTCATTTTCTCTGATCATTAGGTGGTATGAATAATAATTCATTGTATTAACTTTTTTTTTTATTTCAGAACCTTTCAATTTTAATATATATTAGGTGTCGTAACATCTCAATAACCAATATTTCAATAACCGGTAATGGGATTTATCATGTTGATTGAGAAATCGTAGTCATATTCACCACCAAAACATGATGTGATATTGCAGTGCATCATATGAGCGATGTTTTTCCTTAATACGTTGTAATTAATTATTTCGACGATGTAAGACAACAATACGTGACTCATAATTTTCTCCTACTACAACGATGGCAACTTCATCAATAATAGTAGGTGCATTAAAACGTCCTGCATGTTGGTCCACAGGAGTTTTATTAGCCCTGATAATAATTTTGTGATCATCTGATAGCATCCTTTCCATTTCACTTTCAAATATTATAATCAATTGATTGTGTTCCTGAAATAAGTTTTGTAATTGTTCAACTATTGATCTTTTAACTGAATTGTTATGTGCACAATGTATATTGATTGTTCGTGGAGAATTGTCCATAAAATAAATGTGCAAAAACTTGTAGTCGCTAACAGTGAACTTCCACTGTGATATATTTGAACTTGTTTCTGTAAATGAAAAAAGGATTATAAAAATGTATATGGGCTATAATAGTTATAATTAATAAACATACAAATGAAAATACTATTACAAACCTTAAAAGTTTGCATGAAACTACCTTTGTTGCGTCAAATAAAGTCATTTGAAAGCAGTAGTTGTATTGTTGAATATTGTTTAAAAAGTGTATGAAATCTGTTCCTATTCCTAAGACCAATGAGTACAATGGCTCTGTATGTGGAAGCAATGGTATGTATGCTCAGCACAATCCATTGGCTCCATTTTTGTATTTCAATGCCTTACAATATAGGCAAACTGAGTTCATAGGTCCAATATTAACACAGTTGTAGGCACTGTAATCAATTGACATATTGTAACAGAACATTTCGGGTTCTTTTTCCTAATTTTGTCCGCCGCCTTATAGGAATTATGTCGGGTATAAATGAGACACAAACATAAAACACTTTTTATTTTTATAGAAATGTGTGGCCTTCAGATTTAATTTTTCTTAGACCATTTATTAGTGGACTCATATCCTTTTCCTCAGAGTACTTTTATGAGGTCTACAAACAGCCAGTAGTTCCTGTGGATCAAATATGGAGAAAGCACTGGTTGGTCAAGCAATTGAAAACAAAATTCATTCAATTTGACCAACGTTTTCATCGATTGGTGGGCATTTATGAAATACCAGACTTTTCTTTGGCAATTGAGGACGTTTTTCTTTAATTTCTCAATCGATCCATTGTCCTGATAGTCGACGAACGAAATACCTGGAACATCCAAAAATACGGATACCATAGCCTTGCTAGCTGACGCTTGAGTTTCTGGTCATTTTGGCTGACTTTCATGGGCTGCTGTCCACTCAATTCACGTTCCTTTCGATTCAGGCATGTAGTAACGGACCTATGTTTCATTCATAGTCATATCGAAGTAAGAAATCCTGCTTATGCCGCTTAAACCGCTCTAAATGGCGTTCTGAATCGTTTATGCTCTGTTTTTGATCAACTAGACGCCAGAGCGTTGCCCGTTTCGAACAGATTATTCTCATAGACAAATTCATGGAAAATAGAAAAATATACAATGCCTTTGGATATCCTGAACTTTTCCGCTAATTCACTCAACTTCAATTTACGATAGGCCAAATTCATAAATTTCTAATATGATTTCTGAGACAAATGGCGAACAGTTGAATTCGTGAGGATAATCCATACTTTTCATTCGACACTATGCAGTAGTCCTCCCTGATTATAAAGTAAAGCAATTGCTTCAATTAACACTGATATATTCAACAGCTTTCCCTCTTAGTGCAAGAAGTAGTTTCAAGAGGCAATGGTAATAGTAATGATCATTGAGAGGATTAAGTTATGATGTTAACCTCTTCAGGGACAGAAAAAAAATTTATTATAAGTGTAACTATTTTTTTTTTATAATAGTCCCAAACAAAAATCACTAGTGAAACAAAATCTTCAAATTTGTTTAATTCATAAGTATTAAAATTAAAAAATCAATATGGCCACGCTTAAGTACAATCAGCGATTCTGTTGACTTTTCATGGAATGATTGCCTACACTTGGGACAAACTCTGTCGAAGCATTTTCCACCCTTGTATCTTGCTCTTCGAACACAATTTCTACAATGACATATTGGAGGGTTTGCCACATTGATTTTAACAGGTTAATGACCAATTACATCTAATCGAACTTCTGGCATAACCCGAGTTCATGACTTAATCGAATATTGTCGTCGCTATCATAGTCACTACTACTAGAATTGATACTATCACATTCCTCAATTTTGCAATTTTGTTTTTCAAAATCATCATCTTCACTTTCAATTTCTATATTTTCGAGCTCAGAATTTGTGCTTTCTATAAAATCCACAATATTGTTTTTTCTTTTTTTTCAAATGAAACTTACGACAATTCATTGTAGGGAGGTTTTCAGCCATTGTAAATCTAAATGCAACAAATATTTCAGAGAAAATCAGAAGCAAGTATTGTAATAATAAAATATATACACACAACCAAATTTATATGGAATCATTCAGTATTTCACATTACTGATTGTTTTTAACCATGGATCTTTGACTACTTGTGAAGAAAGAAGTTTTTTGTTGTAAGAAAACTGGATAGTATGATAAGAAATGTTGAATTATCACCACATGTTCGGGATATTGTAGTCAGTCGTCACTGAGATTTGAAACTGTGAATTTCAAAATTCAAAAAAGCCTATAATCATAATTGAATATGCCTTACGTTGGATTGTCCGATGTGCAAAGGGGTCGACTAATTGCTCTCTTTGAAGAAGGGGTTGACACAGGGATATAGCCACAATGGGGGTATCACAGGGGGTGGTTTCAAAAACTTACGCCCGATACGTGGAACTAAAATCTCTTCAAAATAGGCCTAGAAGAAGTCGTAGGAAGATCACTTCTGAAGAACAAGACCGCTTTTTGTGCCAAATTGCAAGAAGAGACTCTAGTGCGTCACAACCCCATACTCCAAAGGCAATTTCTGGAAGCAACAGGAATCAGTGTATCAGTCGAAACGATTCGTCAAAGATTCGTTCTAGGGGTTTATACATCAGAAGGTTCTCAAGAGTTCCGGAGCTAACCAGATAACAAAAATGAACAGACTTAATTGGTGTATCGAGCACCAAAATTGGAATATTGGGAATTGGCGAAATGTTTTTTTTTTCGGATGGGTCCAGAATTGGTGTTCGATCAGATGACCGCCGGATTCGGGTTTTAAGGGGTCGTGGAAGACAAGGTAGACTCCGAGCAGCAAGACAAATTCCGCAATACCAAGGGGGCAGTGTGATGTTTTGAGGTGGCATTATGCTGAGAGGCAAAACAGATTTGATTTCGTTTCCTGCGAGTGTAATGGCTAGAAATTACGTGGAACTAGTGCCCATAGTGAGACTGGCGAGGTGCCCACGGTGAGAATTTCACTTTTATGCAAAATAGTGCTCCTCGGCATACCAGCAACCTCGCGTGACATTATCTTGAAACGGAGGGAATCGCTATTTCGGCTTGGCCAGCTTGCTCTCCAGACCTAAATCCTATTGAACATTTATGGGATAATATCAAAAGGAAAATTAGATCGCACCGGGATAATTCAAGAACCACACAACAGCTCATCCAAGCCGCCACAGAAGAGTGACAGAATATCACCCCAGAGGAGGTCGAAATCCTAATCCAAAGCATGCCTGGACGGATTCATGCTTATATCAGGGCAAGAGGAGATAATACAAGCTACTGAGGTCGAGAAAACACACCTACTCCTTAAGAAAACAATTTTCAATTTTTTCTACATGCGGAAAGAGTCTTCTAATTACTTTTATTCCATTCTTTCTTAAAATAAACATTAATTTATTTTATTCTTTCTTAAAATAAACATTAATTTATTTATTTTTTCAATTGAAATATCTCAAAAGGATCAATTTTAACAATCCTTCGAAATTTCCAAAATCTCTGTAATATTCAAAATATCGGGTAATTCCATATAAATTTGGTTATGTGTATATACATATTGCTCATGCATGGTTGCGCTGCGTGCACAAATGTGTATATATGCTAATCTGCATGTTTTGCTTAGTGTTACTAAATAATCTTATACTGACACACACGTGCTAGACTAAACGCGCAATAAAAGTGGCTCCCAAATACTCTTTAAGTTATGAAGCTGCAACAAACGTCCACAACAATGATGTTTGCGCGAATATGAACCAAAAATTTGTAAAACTTTTGAGCATTCATTTAAAAGTACACATATGTGTCAGTATTCCTGAAGAGGTCAATGTAAAAAATACAATAATCATAAAATCCTGAATGAATAAAAATAGTTGAAATTGACCACATTTGTATGGCATGGATGAGATTGCATTGAAAATATCGAGGACAAATAATTCTGATATATTTCAATTTCCCAAATTACTCTTTGAAAATTTCTTAATCGCCAGAGATAACTGGAACAGTAATACTCTTTGTAACGATTGGTGTAGCCTCTATTAAATAATGAGTTTGTAGGTAATATATGTTTGATTTCTAGTATTATATAAATATCAATGTATCTATATTCTATAACACCTTTTTATCCTGCAATCAACCATTTATACCAAACCAATATATTCCAATTATTATAATTCAAAGGTTGATTACTTGCATAATCTTTGTTTTTCGAAAAAATTTTATACAATACTTTAGCAGATAATTCCATATTTTCGTGATTAATGAACTGTAATACATGTTCTGTTATTGGAGGTTTCATAATGCAAATAATATTCTGAACAAAATAATTGTTTTCAGCTTGCCGGAGCTATTATTGGTAAAGGAGGTGGTCGCATCAGAAAGATACGCCAGGACTCTGGTGCAGGAATCACCATTGATGAACCTCTTTCAGGTTCCAATGACAGAATAATCACAATCTCGGGATCACCAAATCAAATCCAGATGGCGCAGTACTTATTGCAGCAGAGGTATGTACGAATAGATAAGAAACTAATTTTTCCATTTTAACTGGGAATTAAACATCTTGTATAATATGTTTAAATGTCATATAATACCTCACAATAAAAGCTTTCATATCATTTGGTTTGGGTATAGTTTTTATATTCTTGAATTTAAGCATTATGCAATATTTTAATGAATAAAATTCCATTTCATGTTGTTAGCTTGCTTTTAATCACAATTGTATGAAGATTTGTTCTATGAATACCAATAATGCAAAATTTTGTATGAAATGTCCTGATTTGTCAATTGAAGAACTACAAATTTTATTAGTGTTTTTTATTGACGCTTATTTTTCAACTGGTACGATGTATTCACTATGATTCAATACAATCATCTGAAATGTTCTTAATCGTTCTTTACTATTCATATTCAGACTCTAGTAAGACAATTGATCAACGTGATTATTACCCATTTATTTCAGACACTAAATTCTAAATTGCCGTTTCATCAACTTGCATTGGCCGAGTAATGATGAGCATTGCAAGCTTAAAGAACAATTTGAATGTTACATCGCTATTACATAAAAATATAGTACCAACGAGTTGAGTATAAATTATAAGAGAACCTGTACCAACATAAATACACAAAACAATAATTTGGCATATAGCCAGCCGAGTTGAAGAAGTTTTATCTTTTATTATATATTCATTACAAAATTCACTTTCTCAATTAAATAACATTGATTTTAAGTTGGTGTACTTAACATGGATAAGGAATTTCATTCAATTTTTTCGCTTATCAATTTTCACGAAACTCTTTGTGGCTTTATAGTATTCATGGAATCATTTAATCAGTTGTGAAATAAGTATAATATTTTCGAAATGTTTTAAGTAATTCCAAGATGAAAACTTGTATTTATTTCATTTCACTTTCAATTATATTATACATTATGTCAAAAAAGTACCGGAAATTGGTCAATGCAACACAATATTTATTTTTTATCCAAATTTATTGTATCGCCTTCGAAGTAGGCCCCTTTCTAAATAATACATTTACGCCAACGAATAATCTTCTTGCCGCGAATTCTCTTTTATCTAGTCATATCAGGCGAATACGGTGGGTTCGATAATATTTGTTGTGTTTTTGGTCAGAAACACAATGATAGCCTTACGAGATGGTGCATTATCGTGGTGCAAAATCCAGGAGTTTTCTCTCCACAAATCTAGCATTTTCCGACGAATTTGTGCTCTCAAACGCCGCATAACGCTTAGGTGATTTTCTTCATTTACCGTCTGACTATCTGGCAAGAAAGACTTTGACGGGTTTTTTTGGTTTAGGTTCAATTGGAAGGCCCCATTTCAAAGCTTGTTGACTGGTTTGCATGTCACACTCATAAACCCATGTCTCATCACCAGTTACAATGCTTTTTATAACTCAAATTTGAAGGAAATTCAAGTCTTTTGAACTAGTCGAGCGGCAACGCGTTTCATGCCGAAACAATCGTTTCAAATTGTACGAGTTGCGTGAGACACAGTAAATTCATTGTCTAACTCTCTCAAACTTTAATAACGATTTTCAATTCCCATTTCCTTCACTTTATCGATGTCAACTTCAGTTGAAGATGTTGATGGCCGAGCAGAGCGAGGAAAACCTTCCGCCATACTTGAGCTGCTATTGAATGCACTATACTACTCATATGCACGTGTTTTTTTTGGATAAAGTCGTTTCACTGTAAACCTTCTGTAAAATTTTCAGCGATAGTCAGTATAGAAAACAGTTGTGCCAACTCAGTAACAACAACAATTCTGACAATGGTTTTAAGCAGATTTTTTAAATAATCCATTCCCGGTACTTTTTTGACAGAATGTATGCATGTACTTATTTCATTACATTTCTTAACATATAACTAACGTGGTGAATTGATGCTGTATCTTCAGTATGTAGTGGGAAATTTTCTAACTAATGTGATGGATGTGCTGACTCTAATGGATTGCCGCTGCTACTAACTAACTGGTGTGAGTAGAGTTGTGTGGAAGACTAGTGATTTTGTTGTTCTGCTTTTATGTAACAAGGAATCACTAATCATCCCATAAAACTACTCTCTATCTTCTCATGTTTAGCTGGGTGTCGACATCATCTACTAATATGCTTCTTTCTTTATCGCTTTTTAAATATAAATGCAAAACTCATGAGATCGCAAACATTTATCGTTGTTATTGTATAATTATAATTTGTTATTATATTGAAGACTGATCATATTATATATACAGTATGTCTAAAACTTTTCTTCAATTTATTCGGTTTGTGTTCAACATCTCTTGTAACATGGCTGTGCATGTACCAGAAATAAAACTTTCCTTTTGAACATCAAGGTAATATTCCAGTGGGATTGATTGCCCTGAACTTTCAATAATCATCTTGTGTACTTCATGGGACAATATTGAATACAAAGACATAATAATTCCTTTTAGGTATACAGTTTCGAGAATATAGAAAGCGTTAATTGATTTTATTATTATTATCATTTTCATTGAACATTAGCAGAACCTATATGGTTCAAATTACAAAAATACAATTAATTGCAATACATCAGTGAGTGAAGGATGAGAAAGAAAAGAATAATAAAATTCAACCACAATTAACCACTAGAAAGTCTATGTATTGTTCCGCGTAGACCATCGATCGAAGGTATTTTTGAACATATTAACACTTGAACTGCTAACTACTTAATCAGGCAGCTTATTCCATGAGTGAAATATTCGGTTCGATAAGAAGTGCTCTCTAACGGTGCATCGAAAGTTTTCTCTGTATAACTTGGAAGTCATGACCTCGAAGACGTGTGCTGTTATTCAGACGAAACATGGTTGAAAGGTCTACTCCAAACAGATTGTTGAGTGCCCTATATGTGACTATGAGATCACCACGAAGTCGTCGATCTGCAAACAGTGGGAGATTTAGAAGACGAAGGTGATCCTCGTATGAAGGACGAACAACTCCGAAGGGCATTCTCGAAACTCTCCAGTGAATAGATTCCAGCGAGTTTATATTGCGAAGCAGATGAGAATCCCAGACAGTTCCGGAGAATTCCAAAATTGGTCTGATGTAGGTGGTGAAAAGGACGCGACAGGTATTGATGCTGCATTTCCCAAATACCTTCTCCATAAGATACGACGTTCTGGAAGCTCCTGTGCCTACGGAATGGATGTGGTCAGACCAGCTGAGATCCTCTGATATTGTAACTCCTAAGTCGATAGGGTTTTTGCATGATGCGATGGTCGTTCCGTTGATGCTATAGCGAAGTCTGGGACCTACCAATATGTAGTATGACACATTTCTCGGGATTAAGAGGTATCAACCATGCCTCACACTAACCCTGAATAATCGTGAGATCCTGTTGTAAAGTATGATGGTTTTGTAGTGGATCAGTGTAAATCTCTGTGTCATCTGCGTACATGGAAGATGTAGAGGTGAGTAGACTAGGTCCCAACACGGATCCTTGCGGGACTCCGCTCGAAACTGGTTTGGGAGCAGAAAGAGAGTTACCAACGCGAACACAAAACTCACGGTTAGAGAGAAACGAGGCAATCCAGGAAAGGAAACCACCGCGAATACCGAAGTGCTCGAGTTTCGCGAGAAGACGTCTACGTGGGACTTTTTCGAACGCTTTGGCGAAATCTAAATAAATCACGTCAATGGAAATCCCTGGGATCGAGCGCAGTGGTCCAATCATGGAGACATCTGAGCAGATTAGTGATCACAGACCGACCCGGTAGGAAGCCATACTGGTTTTCCGGTATGATATTGTTATCGATTGTGAATTTAAGTATCTCAGATGCAATCATTCTCTCACAAATTTTCGAGACAATCGATACTGAACTTATGGGTCTGTAGTTGACAGGAAAGTTCTAGTGCCTTTCTTAAAAATAGAACTACAAAATAGATTTTGATAAAGTAGGTTTTTTCTTCCATTCTCGCAGTCGTTTTTTTCTAACCTTGCTTCAAATGTTAGAGTTGAATCATGTTTTTAGTTTAGACATCCCTTAAAATCTAGCAATATAAAGAAAGGTCTGGATGAAAATATTGTCAAGTGTCAAGTTACAATAATTAATTTTATATTGATACTATTCAACAGATTTGTTCTTACCTTAGCCACTTTATTTTCTTTTTTTTCTTTGCTTCTTCACATAGTACAATATTTGAGTATGTATTTCTTGAAAATCTAAAATTTCATGAAAATGTCAGTAGTGTTGATTTCAATAACAATCTTGAGAGAAATGCAGCCATTTGTTAGACTGCCCAGCTGATTTTATTTAACTTGAATATCTCGGCTTCTATTCATTGGATTTTTATTTTCTTGGTCTCATTTTGTTTGTTCAGAAACTTTCATTCGAAATTTTTCGGATAATTCCTTCTGTTTTCATCTTCAACTGCAGGTATATATAGCCAAATCTGAGATGTTACCTAATAAAAAAAAGTTGCTGGTTTTAGGTATCATTTCCTTAAAACTAAAGAACAGATTTTATTGATTTTAATTCTGTTCATTAAATTTAATTTTGTTCTTGTAACCTGTGGTTTTGCGTTCATTCAGCTTTTAATTTTTATTGTTATTCAATGTTACACTTCCAAGTTTTCATTTTGTCAAAAAATTTGTCTTTTCCTCACTAACTATTATGATCTTGGAAAACCACGGGCAGTAAATAGTCTGTTATGAGTCCTCTATAATATGAAAACAAATTATTTTGATCTCACTATAAACTAATAGTTTTGGAGAAAAGATACCATAAGCAGAAAAATTAAAGTTCCAATAATTTGTTGAGATCAGAACAACTGAATGTGCAATTTCAAAAGTGCTCATCTCACATATTTCGGAAAATGCTTATTTTCGTATAAGTGTAATCTAAATGCTACCTACATCATTCAACTATCTGTAATTATCATTAAACCCAAAATGTAACCGAAACTGTATTTTATTGAGTTGCACTACTTTTGAAAATACTTAGTTTTTATTATGATTCGTCAACATTTTTGAAATGTGCCCTTTTAGGAATTGCATATTCAATTGAACATATCTAGAAAAATTAGATTGAAAAAAATTGAAAAGAGAGTGATTAACATAGTTAATAAAAATTGTAATAGTATGAACATTTCATGTTCAATTCATACCAATTTACTCAAATTACAGGTTTTAAGAATGTGATACTATTCATTAGGAAAAACATATACTGTGTTTATAATATTTATGACAAACATTCTATCAAAAAAGCACCGGGAATCAGTCAATGAAACACAAAAGATTTATTCTTCATCCAAATTTATTGTATCGCCTTAACGCGATTCAATTTTTGAAGAAAATTTAGATCTTTTGGAACTACTCGAGTGGCAACGCGTTTTATGCCCAAACAATCGTGAGATACAGAAAGTTCATTGTCTATCTCTCTCTAACTTATAAATGACAATTTTCAATTATCATTTCCTTCACTTTATCGATGTTAACTTCAGTTGAAGACCTTGATGACCGACTAGAGCGAAGCAAATCTTCCACATCTCGACCGTTGTTGAATGCACGGTACCACTCATATGCAGGTGTTTTTCACCTGCGATTCTGCACACGAAATTCCATTTGAAATACAAAATTTTAGACAAATTCATTGTTCGATATTGTATCCATTGTAAAAATCGCAAAGCACACTTGTTGGAACTGACAAAGTCGAGCACTATAAACAAATTAAATGACAGATCGCGTTTAAACTCCGCGTCATTATAAAACACAGTTGTGCCAACTTAGCAACAACAAAAATTTTGACAATCGTTTCAAGCAGATTTTTTGAATATTCAGTTCCCACTACTTTTTTGCAGAATGTATATTGCAGGAAAATATAAATCCGAACAACTTTTTTCTATTTTTTTTGTCTTGATATTTTCTTTCTGATGGTTAACACATACTGTTTTATACTGCTAAGACAAACGATATATTGATCAATAACTTTCATAAATCATTGTTGGATTTGTGTTTTTCAACAATATAACAAATTAGAAAGGTTGATATTTTCTAGTGTACAATGAGCAAGTTTTATCTATTAAAACAAAAGTTATTGAAAAGAACGAAATATTAATTAATGATTTTCTTTTCAGCGTCCAGAACAACACGCAAGATCGTGGAAATTACTAAGTGGTCAATCAATGAATTTCATGTTTTATTTTCTTCATCATTTAAAAGAATTTCATTTCCAAAAGTTTCTACATTCCACTTAAGCCATGGGCATTATTATTTACATCATTGAGAAGGATTTCCAATTAATTTCTTTTTACATTCATATAATCATATGTCAGTTTAATTTTACATTATATCTGAATAATTTCTACTTGTTCTAAGATATCTATCTATACTTCCAATTGATCATATTTATATCTGATACTATTTTATGTATTATGGTCTAAATGCAGTCTTTTGACAAGAAAGCATATAATTTTTATATTATATAAAGGAACTTTACCTTATGTAACTTGATGTATAGGACTAACAATAAATAAAAGAAAAAAAAGGTGTTTTACATTTTAGTTTAGGAACAATTCAGTACAAATAATTTTCATTGTTCCATCGAATTGTAATTGTGTAAAATTATTACCAAATATTTTTATAGAATGTAAGGTTTTAATGTTTGATTCAGTTCTCATAATAAAAAAATATGCATTTTTGGACTAAAACTTTCACTACATTTATTCTAGAATTATATTTTTGTTTGATATTATGAGAATCTGGATTAGGCACATTTCATTTGTTTATGTAAGGTAGCATTGTAATGTTCAGACAGATAAAATAAAGATTAAAGAAATATTTATTTCATTTTGTCCTCAAATCAGTGAAAACAATATACTATAATACTTTCATTAAGTGTAAACACTGTTTACTATGAAAATAAATTCAATAAACTCTCATTCGCATTTTATTTATTTTTATAATTCCACAAATTTAATTAACTACTGAGAATAGTTTTCATATCTCAAATAGGTTTTTGAAGCAGAAATGCCAATAACTTGAATATTATTCCTGCAATGCGAAAACTGGAAATCCTGAATCAGAAATTATTTTAAATGTGTAAGATTCACATAACAGTTAAATGGATAAATAATCTGATATTTTGTTGAAGTTTTGATTCAACCAAATTAAATGCATAAAATATTGAGTCGCAGCTGGCGTTATTTGATGTAAATCCATTTCAAAAAAATTATAAATAAAAGAAAATTCGATATACAATGGATTGCATGGAATGGAATTTAACGTCAGAAGATATACATTGTATGTGTCTGGCATAGACTACAGGCCCGTGTCAAAAAAATTATGGGTCATTTGAACCACCAGGTGACCTATTTAGAACGATATAAGAGCATAATATAATAAGATTCAGCACTATGCCGTCACTTGTAAGCTGTCCAACTGAGTGCAGGTGAGAATTCAAAAGTACAGGTAGAGTGAGTACATTTTGGTCATATATTTTTGTACGGCATTCTTATCATCGATAGATTCATAAAAAATAATAAGAAAACGCGCAGTGCCGTAAAAAATGGTACACCACAAAGTCGGATTTTTTTTTAGATTTTCCGACAATTTCCAGGGTAAATTTGGTCATTTGATTCTGTACGGCATCAATTTCATACTATTTCTAATCAATTATTTCGCAACGCCGTACAAAAATCATGTGACAAGGGAAAAAATCGAGGGTTGCAACCCCCTCTCTTTCCGTGGTCCAGTGGGTGATTTGATACAACATCAAACTAATTTATTTCGAAAGCATTTTATGCATAGATAATATTTTTTCATATGCCGTACATTTTCGTTGGTCCAAAGCGGAAAAAACTCAGAAAAAGAAAAAATCCATATAACGAAATGTAAGGTGAAATTCATCACGATATTTTTTTATACGGCATTTAGATAGTTTATTTGTACTAATTTTCATAGTATTTTCGTGATTCTATGTTCCTACCTAGAAACTATGTTAAATATGGGTTTGTGTATTATCGATTTATACTAAAATATAGACATCTTGTCATTGATAATTCCAAAATACGACATATTTTTATTTAAATTTTTATTTTAATTATTTTAACACATAGTTATATTTAGACTTCTCATATTCGTGTAGCTCATTGCAATCCCTAGGTAGATCAGTAATTGTTTTTAAAGCAAATCTTATGTGGGAGCTGTAAAATTGAATTTCCTACAAGTCGGGGCACCTTCTAGTAAAGGTCTAATCGTAGCGACACCTCAATGACGGTCGGTACGATTTCGACTGGTTCCACGGCGAGGAATGCCCCCAAAAAGTCTGTGACATAACGGCACCGGATGATGAATCAGGCGAAGAAGATGATGACGTTATAGGTAAATAAATAACTCTACATCTATAATCTGTACGTAAGACTTTGATTTTGATAAAAACATATTTATGTTTCAGAAAATGATAGAGAAGATAATTCGGACTTCGATGAAGACATTGATTCCGACAACAACTCAGCAGCTGATTCTAATACCGAATAATTTGAAGAAAACCCATATGTTTTATTATCATCATTAAATATATCGATTTTTTTTAAAATGATTGTTTTATTTATTCACATCATTACCATTACCATTAAATCAATTATGTATATGTATCAATAATGTTTGGAGTATATATTAAACCAAAAGTATACAAAACTGTTGATACTGAGATTGACAGTTTCAATTCTTGGATATAATATACACACCGTTTCAGTTCTGTTAGACGTCATAGGGATTTTATCATATCAATTGTTCTCTTCAAAAATATATTAATGCCGGACTGTATCAGATGGCCATAAAGTACCCTTAAAATAGTAGCGTCATTTTCATCAGCCTAAAAGATGTGGTCTGCATTAAAATGTACGGCATCTTTTTTTCCTAATTTATGTATGTTGATACTATTTAAAACAAGGGATGAAATGTAAAAAACGGCTATATTTCATTAATCCATGATATTGAAACTTTTGCAATAATTTGCAAAATTCAGTTTTGTATTTCTCTATAATTTCTTTTAGAACAGTTTCTTTTGAACGGCAATACTATATAACAATTGTATTTCACTACATCATGTTAAAAAAAGTTCCCGTACAGGATCAAATAATTTTACAGCTTTATAAATCAAGGATACGATGAAATTAAGATAATTATTGATATACATTCAAATGAACAATCATTTTTTGACGGCATTATTTTTAATAGTACTTTTGAGTGCTACATAATGTTTTGGAACCGAAGCCGTACTTTTTTAAATCACCCCCTGGATCACGGAAATTTTCGTTCTCGATTTTTTTCCCTTGTCACACACATGATTTTTGTACGGCGTTGCGAAATAATTGATTTGAAATAGTATGAAATTGATGCCGTACAGAATCGAATGACCAAATTTACCCTGGAAATTGTCGGAAAATCAAAAAAAAAATCCGACTTTGTGGTGTACCATTTTTTTACGGCACTGCGCGTTTTCTTATTATTTTTTATGAATCTATCGATGGTAAGAATGCCGTACAAAAATATATGACCAAAATGTACTCACTCTACCTGTACTTTTGAATTCTCACCTGCACTCAGTTGGACAGCTTACAAGTGACGGCATAGTGCTGAATCTTATTATATTATGCTCTTATATCGTTCTAAATAGGTCACCTGGTGGTTCAAATGACCCATAATTTTTTTGATACGGGCCTGTAGTCTAGCAGTGTTATCAAAACATTACAAATACAACAATTTTCGTTTTAACGAGTGTCAAGCGGCCGAAGAAAAACACAATCTCAAATAAAATTTTCATTGTGTGAATTATAAAACCCAAATGCATTACATCACAAAAAAATGCAATATGAAAAAAGAACCAGTTTTTTTGTTCATTTTTGTTTTTGAGCAATGTTCATGTTATAGATTCAGTTCATATGAATTTATTAAAAATACTCTGATGAGTATTCTTTTGACTTGAGGTGTTATATCCACTTGTAATTTTCAAAAAATCAATTTTTTTGCATTCTTCGAATGTACATATATCTGAGTATATTCTCCGAAAGGACGTCTCCGAGCGTTCGGATGTAGGCGAGGCACCGATCGGAATAGCAGCATCTTCTTGTTGCCCCTATGTCTTTTTTCACAATTTCTATTATATCTGTAATCGTAAAATAAGAATACAAAAGGTCCACTTTATAGGTGAAAGCCATATTTAGGAATTTTAGGTTAAAAATAAATAAATTTCGTCAGTTGAACGTGGTCTTTCACGTAGTTAAGTTGTGTTTTTTCTCAGTGTGTAAAGTTTTCTGTATCAGAATGCCTCGTGAAGTTAGCAGAGTAGCTCGGAAAAAACAAGTGGGCAGTGACCCCGATCGAAAAGACGTAAAAATGTTTCTAAACCAAAAACAGCAGAATGTGACGAGAGCAGTTTCAGCTGATTTACAGACTACTTATGATATGATTATCAAGAATATTCATGAATGTGTGACTGTAGTACCTGAAAAACTTTTAGAAAAAGCTTGTACTGAAGAAAAAAATGCGACGTCGAAAAACAGGTTGATGAATATAAAAATGATTCGACAGTGTCGGAATAAGAAACATGGAAAAAGAAAGGGTTCAGTTTTTTATATGGTGTGACATTTTTAATTGGCTATCATACTGGTAAAAATAAATCTTTGAAATATACAACTGAATATACAGAATGTTGGTAAGAGCATAAAGAAGTCTGTTCTGCTAATCACGAGGGGTCATCAGGAAAAATTGAAGTAGATGCGTAATTGCCATGTTTCAACGTTCACTAGAAAAGGTTGGAATTCGTTTCAGGAACTACATAGGCGATGGCGACTCCAAAACTTACTCACGAATTTTAAAGGCTTAGGGTGACATTGAAGTTATAAAAAAAGAATGTATAATCACGTTCAGAAGAGAATGGGTACACGACTAAGTGTGTAAGTGAATAAAAGTAATATTGAAATTACAGATAAGAATGGAAAGAAACGACAAAAGAAAGTACTTGCTGACAAAACCCTTATGGTACCGTTCACCAGGAAGAGAAACCAAGCTGCACTGAAAGCATTGGCATCCGATACCTGTACTTTTATTATGGTGCAGGAATATCGCTCTACCCTTGTCAAATTAGGAGAGCGGTGCAGGCTCCGTCTAATATGGGTTCCTGGCCACTCGGGCATTGAGGGGAATGAGAAGGCGGACTCATTGGCCGCTCCAGGAACTAACCTGGAGTTCATAGGACCGGAGCCTAAGCTCGGAATTCCCCTGGAAACTGCAAGGATGGAAAACAACCGATGGCTGGACTTGAGGGTACGTGAGCATTGGATGAGCCTCCCAGGACTCAGATACGCTCGACGTGCCATCAGTGGACCTTTCACTACAAAATCCAAGGCCTGGCTTAACTTTTCTATGTTGGAACTGAGAGTTTTAAATGCCATATTAACGTGGCACTGTCGCCTCAGGAAACACTTAAATAAATTAGGATTGGTTGAGGATCCTTCATGTAGGATATGTGAAGAAGATACAGAATCAATGAAACATGTTATGTGCGAGTGCCCAGCAGGGGACAGGGTCAGGATGGAAGAACTTGGATCTTGCAAACTGAAGCTGACTAAGCTTATTAAGCTCTCACCCACGAAAGTCGTATCCTTTACGGGAA
Organism: Cryptolaemus montrouzieri; assembly: GCA_013387265.2. Taxonomy (NCBI): domain Eukaryota; kingdom Metazoa; phylum Arthropoda; class Insecta; order Coleoptera; family Coccinellidae; genus Cryptolaemus; species Cryptolaemus montrouzieri. The sequence continues at coordinate 136,436,277 of JABFTP020000185.1, read as the reverse complement.
GGATGGAGCTCGTGGATGAAATTTAGGACAGAGTGTACCACAATAGACTACTGGGTCGCAGTAGCCTAGCTGCTAGGCAGCCCTTACTCAAAGATAATATCTATCTATCTAAGTATTTGGTGGAAAAAGCAAACTGACTGGAAACATGATTGATAAATTAACTGTTTATTTTGGCTTAGCGATTAGGAGACACTGCGATTCAGTTCAAAATATGTATGACGCCATTTGGGCTTCTTACTATCACTATTGTTTCACCGACTAAAATCCTCTACATGAAAAATGCCCGATAGGAGAAGACTCGTGGTGTTCTTGGCCTTGAATACTTTGTCTAGCTACAAACATGACTATTAACCCTCACCTACTGATGTTTCTGAAGCTATTTTTCCTATTTATGCAGATCTTAGCAATGAAAGATTACTGGAAGGATGCGTTGGTGGTTTCACGCAAAACAATAACGAAAGCTACAATCAGCTGATATGGAAAATAATCCCATGTGGTTCAAAAATCGCTGCATACATTGCAGCCGGGATGTTCAATGAAGATAGAACATCTCTCATTTATTATATGAATGCAATGGGATTATCACTTGCACCTCATGTTCATGCCTACGTGAGCAAAGAGGACGCTGAGAGCATCGCGGTTTCGAGCGTAAGTTGCACATGCGAAAGTAGAATGTCTCATAGACAACAAGCAACACTTGATTATTTTAGAGATAAACAAAAAAGCAGAGGGATCCTCTAATGGTCTTGTCATAGATGACTCGATGTAAGTTGGAAAAAATGAACTTGGTGTGAATGGTTCCTAGAACTTTAAACGCGTTTTTCTCGAAGCGCCACTTTCAGAGTCGGCGAGGAAAACACGCAACGGCTGAACTGATCGGCTTGAAATAAACGACCTTCTTAGATATATTTGTCAGGAAAGATTGAAGGAATAAGATTTTTGACAATAGTTTCGATTTCTAAGACACTTTAAGAGTAAGTTTTATTACATAAAATGAATTTTATGTGATGAGAGAATGGGAAGCCGCTATCTAGTCAAAAATCAAAATTTTCACTATTCCTTCGATCATTACCTGTATTCCTCCATCATAAAACTAAATTTTTTTGGTTCTTGAGTTTCAGATAATTTGAAGCAGAAATATCCTCCCCACCGCCAGAAACCTTTTTTTTTGGAGGTTCTTCTGGAGATTGGCTACAGGAACAAGAGAATCAAATATTTTAAAAAATGAATCGCTGATTGTTAAAGTACATTAAATTCTGTTATTGTACATTTTTTTATTTATTTATAAAATAAAAGGTCTGTTCATAAAAATTCTCAATTTTTCTGTCTTGCAAGTGTATATAACCCTTTAAAATATAACAGCGAAGAAATGCTTTATTTTTTCAAAACATCTAATGACAATGTTTTCCATCTTTACTATAAATTCGTTCCTGTTTTTCTAAAATAATACAGCTACAATCACTTACAAATTCTGAATATTTTGTGAGAAGATATTCATTAATCTCTTTGCGTAAATTAAACATAGCATTCAAAGCAATCTCCCCATTTTGTTTACGATTGAGAGAATTTTCTTTTAAAAATAAGACGTCATAAATCTACCTGCAACAGATCTTACATCTGTGGTAATTTATTTGAACTATATACTTCTACAGATTAGGTCATCATTAGATCGACCAATTAGTAAGAATCGAAGATTTGAGGCGGTTATAAGAGTCCAAGGAAATAGTAAAGTATGCATAGCTAGGAATGTCGATTTTTTGGCTTTTAGAAGAAAAATAAGAAAAAATCCAGTGTTTTTGAATATTTCGTCAAAATGTAAGAGGGAGTTAATTTTTACTGTGTATAACTACGGTTTTCCAAATATTATTTTGATCTATTTGGAGTTAGTAGGAATTTTAACATTTACTATCACATATTGTAATAACGTTAAAACAATCTATCCCCATTATTTATGTGCATTAGCACTAGTTTCATTTTTGTGCTTACACCAAATACTTATCACATTGGCGAAAACCATATAAATAATTCTAATTGCTCTTATAAATTATCTAATCAGAATACTTTCTAAAAGAACCGTCTGAGAAATCATAATATTTGTCATTTTTTTTTCTGGACTGCTTGAATATTCTTGACGTTCCTTTACTCAAAAAAATTCAACAGTTTTTAAAAAAAAGGGCCTACGCAACAATGGCCCTTGAACTTATAGGTCATGGTCTTATCTGCATTAGATATTATCTAGCGTTTCATATCGACAATCACAACATCTATAATGAGCCATAACCCATATCTCCAACGCTACAGGTTTGGAATATGCGAGCACAAGTGCCACAATCTAGCCCTTTCTCAATAGAGCCATCCATGGTGGTGGAGGTGGAGGTCTTTAAAAGATTGTTCTAATAGTTTATTTCATCATTTCTCAATCTTTTTCTGCCACGAAATGAATATCAACTTTCAGAACAGAAAAACAGTAATAAATTTTGGGCCATTTATTTTAGTACAATTAAAAAAAAAATAGTGATATTCGTGTTAATGTTTCCAATGAAATGTAATCTCAAATCTGACTGAAGATTGTTGAGAAAGATGTAATATTAGTGATATGTGTTGAACGGATCTGATATCCAATTTTCATTTAGTGAGCGTAACGATTATGAGATTTTTGTGGCATTTATTCATTGTCAAATGATCCAGAGGCGAAACTCTTAACTATGAGTATAAGTATGAGAAAAACTAGTCTATCAAATTTTCTTTATAAAGTTTTATAAATTTTATAAAAATTTTGAAAACGAAAGAGCCTAATCACTGAAATACAATTGATCAACTTTTCCCATTGACTAGTTGTTTCAGAAGGAAGGAACTTCTGTTTGGTGAAAAACCAAAAGAACTTAATTAAATTTTTGATCAGGAGAGCCATAAGGTGTTATATTATAGTTATTTGTAAAACCGTAGAGTAATAATTCTTTAGATAATAGGATGGTCATAGGCGTGCCATTAATTTATCATTTGTATGCATCAGTTAGTAGGTAGTGAAAGTGTTTTGTTCATTTCACAAATATTGGAAAACTTTTCTAATTTTACCGCTGTTGAACGTGGTGAAAATGTACCGCTTCCTCAAAGTGATAATTAATTATATTGAATATATACGATGCTTTAAGGCATCAAGGCCAATTACCTTCAATCGATGAAAATGTTCTGAGATGACGGAAATTGGACAGTCCACAATATACAAGCTTCTCCAGGAAAGAAAATCTGAAAATGGTTTTAGAGTGAAACCTCCAAAAACTTCTCCAGGAAGGCCCCAAATGATTATTGATGAAGACTTTAGGAATACTATTCGAAAAACTGTGCATTATTTTTATTTTCGGAAAGAAATTCCCACTGTCGAAAAAATACAAGCTGTGCTTGTGGCATCAAGACTTGCCTTTAATATCAAAAATCAAATTAAGGCAAGCTTTGCATGAATCGAATTCCTCATGGAAAAAGAACAACAGGAAGTCAGTTCTCATAGAGAAATAAGAAATCGTTTGCTGGAAAAAAATTATTAAAGAGCAATTAAAAAATTTCGTACTCAAAGTAAGAAAATTTTTCATCTGGATGAAACTTGGGTTCATCAAGGGTACTCGGTTCAGAAAACTTGGAATGATAAAAACATAAAAGATTGTCGACAATCATGAGGGCAGCAATGCGGATGTTTTCGAAGAATATTTTGAACAGTTGTTGGATTTGATTTCACTAGGATCTGATATAGTAAAGTAAAACGCAAGCTACCATTCGCGAAAGATTGAATTAACGCCAACCTCTTCATGGCGTAAAGCAGACATCATCAGATGCCTGAAGGATAAAAATATCTCTTGAAGAATATATGATAAAGAAATAATTATTATCAATTTTAAGTTCACATAAAAATCATACAAAAATATAAGATTGAGGAAATGGTAAAAAACCGGGAAGTTAGTATACTCCACCTTCCATCTGACCACTGCGAATTTAATCCGATTGAACTAATATGGGCACATGTAAAGGGTGAAGTGGCTAGAAAGGACACATATTTTAAGATAAAAGACATCGAACTTCATTTCAACAGTGCAATCAAAAGTGTTACATCCCAAAACTGGAAAAATTGTATAAACCACGTAATCAACAAAGAAAATAAAATGTGGGAACTGGATCATATTATGGGTACCATGATAGATCTCTCTTATAGTTAATTAAGGTAATGAAGATACATCAGAAGATGAAATGTAAATATTTTATGAAAATATTGCAGCTTAAAATATATATGAGCATTTTAACAAGCATTATTTTGATTTTTATAATTTTATAGTATAGAAAGGAATTGAATTTAGAAGTTTTATAAAGTCATGAAATTATTTATAAACATTGTTCAACACTCTGTTAAGTTCATGTGGAAAATTTTGCTTAGGTCGACTATAATATAAAATGAATGTTCATTTACATGATTTACCAAAATTATTGAGTTATCTGAAATATCATAAACATTATTTAATTATTATACCTATATTTTAACGTATAGAATTAAACGTAAATTGAGTATGCATGGAATTCATGAACTAATAATCTTGATGAACCTAGCTATCTACATATTCACATTAAATTATTATCATTGATAGTATTAATGATTTATTTATTTTATGGAAATTAATTTTTGAAGTAAAACGAAATGAGACACTTTTGTCACTTTTCCACGTAGTGTGTATTAATAATGAAACCTCTAAAATTAAACCAAAAATGGAACTTCTCTGGCTCAAGGAACAAATTAAAAAGTGGCATAAGGTACGTGATAATATAAAACTTCACATTAAATCAGTTCAGGACGAATTATTTCATATTTTACATAATATTGAATTTGATTGCCTTGAATATGAAGTTAACATGAAAATACGTGAGATTTCAAAAGAAAATAACGAAAACCTGCATAAAAAACTTTCAACCCCAGAAAACAAAAAAGAAAAACAGAAGCCTCAGCAACCTATGATCCAAACAGATATTATCGAACGATCCTATATCACTTTTTATCATAAATTCATAAATCTATCGAACAAACTCTTTGATGAACTCACCCCTGAAAACGGCAAATTCAAAACAGACAAGGATATAAGCGGAGTGCAAGCAGATCTGCCCATCCAAAAACATAAAGATATCATCACCAACCCAAGCCACCATAAACACAAACTCACAGAAATTATCAGAAAATCTGACATAAAAACTAACAATCAGAATCAGTTGAAAAACTAACAATCAGAATCAGTTGAAAATAAGTCCATATCAAGCCAAATCCAAGCCGAAGATCTCATAATGACTAAAGGTGACAAAGGCAATAGTATAGTATGCCTCAATAAATACCTATAGGAAGAAAATAATGCAGGATGTACAGAAAACAATGGATATCACCGAAATACCAAAAGATCCAACCAAGCTTTTCACAAAAGAAATCAAAGAAGAGCTAAGTTTGTCAAAATACCAAGCACATAATGCATGGAATGGTAGAAGAGAAAACTGATTCCAATGAATGTTCAAGCTCCAAAAAGGTACCGATTGATTAAACTACATGAGGAAGAAAAATCTGCAAGACCTGTAGTGGCATATATAAACACACCATTAGGTAAACTAACAAAATTCTTGAATCAAAAATTTCTAGACCTCTCGAATTTTCAAGCACAATACACTATCTCTAATTCAAATCTCACAATCTCCCAAGATATAAAGTTAGTCTCTTTCAATGTCAAAAATATGTACCCGAACATTCCAACAAATGAGTATCTTCCCCTTGTAACAGATATCTTATCCGAGTCCAACACACCGCCATACATCACTAATAAATTTAGCAATCCTCTTCAAATATGCCTATCTCAAAGTTACTTTCAATTTCAATTTAAATTCTTTAAACAAAATTCAGGTCTTCCAATGGGTTCACCTCTTAGCCCTTTACTAGCTGACATTTTCATGAATAATTTAGAGAAAAACTCAATATTAAACACAGATTTCGCTAAAAAACACATTACTTTCTGGTACCGATATGTAGATGACATTTTAATTGGTTTTCGTGGTTCAAACAGACAAATTCAGCAATTTTTAAATTTCCTGAATAAAATACATTGCCGCACCAGCTTCACTTCTGAATTAGAAAATAATAACTCAATTAATTTCCTCGACTCAACCATTACAAATTCAAATAACCAACTCACTTATAAAATTTACAGAAAGGAAACATTCACAGTCGCATCGATTCTAATGGACTCATTCAGTTATTTAAGCCACAAACTAGCTGCATATAACTCCATGATTCATAGACTTTCCTCTTTCGACAGAAAATTTTCAAACTGAACTTAATATCATCAGAAAAATTGCCACAAATAACAACATATCACAACATTTTCTAAATACAATCATTAAACGCAAAGAACAATGTATTACCTCTCAATTACTATATAGCATCGTAAAAACCCTGGAAAAAAGATACACTAGTCTCTGATACACCAGCGAACTCTCTAACAAAATCAGTAACTACTTTTCCAAATTGAACATGACTACTTCCTTCTCAAGCGGCCCCAACTTAAGCAGATTATTAACAATGCCAAACAAAAGAACGATAAAAATTCAAGCAATCAGGAATTTATCAAATCAAATGCAATGAATGTCAGGTAGCCTATGTCGGACAAACAGGGAGAAGTTTTGAAGCTAGATTCAAGGAACATATTTCCGCAGAGGAAAATTCGCCAATATTTGAACACATAAAAGCAACTAAACTCTCGATATCATTGAACAATCTTAAAATCCTTCAAAGGGAGAGAGATGAATTTTTTGGAAAGTTTGAAGATTAAGAAACTATGTAAAAACCCACAATTTATTACCCTCAACAGCCAACTAGAGCATAATGGATCCAAACTACTCAATATTTAGGATAAATTTCATTTTGTATTTGTACTAGCTAATCATGTATTATATTGTTATTCACTTGAAAATGACCGTAGGGTCGAAACCGGTCGTGATTATTGAATAAATGTGGAAAAGTAAATAATAAATAAATGGAAAAGTGTAAATATTCTAAATTATTTACAAAACCAGTAATTTAAAAACTGATTAAGATTGAATACGTTTGTAACTTTCAAAACCTGATTTTTTTGTGTTTAATGGTTTATCACGGCAAACAACGTATTACCAAAAAATCATGCTCATTGATTTTCAATACAAATTTGAAATGTTAAAAGGAAGACTTTTCACTCAGAGAAAGAATAAATAACATCTAATAAATATTTTATTACTCTCAAAATGTTCTAAAAATAATTGTAGTTTCCAATTAAATTTTCATAAATTCAAATATGAAAACTAATAACAATTTTTTCTCAACAAACTTTTATATACAATATCTACAGTATAATAAATACATAAAATCAACATGCGAGTTCACAGAAGCCTCATTTGAATCATCAAATAACAATAAAATAAAAAAATTGTTAGTTTCTAGATGTGATTGCAAATATACAAAAAATTTAATCAAGATTTTTACATCTTAAAATAGTAAAATATTGCTTCGATAAATCAGATCTATCATATAGCTTTCAGACAAATATTTTTTTAGATCACTTCCGATATCACAATTTTGCCCAAGAACAAAAAAATAAAAACCAACATCATGTGTGTTCACGGTGATATTCTTCAGGGTGTTCTGCTACATAAAAAACATATATCAAAGGAACAGCAAATATCATAACAACTATACAAACTAAAAGTCCAATAAGAGATATATCACCATCAATTCCACTACAATTCAATTTATTCACAATTAGATCAGTTTGGTGTCTTGGCAAGAGATGAACCTCCTCATCATCAAGTATTGCATTTTCAGCTGAGATGTTGTCAATTGGTTTTTGGATTATTTGGCTGTTGAATATTATTTTATTAACATCTGTATCATCTGGAGTTGATTTTTCTATTTTCGATGTTAGATCGATAACATCAATTTTTGGTGTTTCTATATCAATAAGTTTATCTTCTGGAGTTGTTGAGCCACTTAAATGCACCATTGCTATTGGTTCTGAGAATAGTTTCTGGGGCACTTTGATGGAATTTCTAGCATATATTTCGTTTTCCTTATGAATATTATTCAATCTTTTAATATCTTCAATCTGTATAGACAGAAAAAAGCATCAGTTATTTCTATTTTCAAACATTTCCTGAAATAATCAATTACGGTCTATTCACATAAATTTCATTAAGAACTAAAACACTGAAATATACCAAGAGGAGCTGCTTCCAAAGGTAGGTTAGATTAAGATTGGCATCAACAAGAAAAATAACAGCATTAAAAAAATAAATTACATATCTGAACGAAATAGAGGGTTGCAATATCACTTTTCGGGACTCATAAGTGTCAGAAATCTGTTCAGGGCTGTTATACCTATTGAACCCCTTCTTAAATGAATGTCAAATCCTAGGCAGCAAATGAGTGTAGGTTGAATCATCCATTGAAACCAAAATCTGACTTTTAACATTAGTTCTTCTTCCTGCACGGCGCCCTTATGGGCAGAACATTGTGCTTGCTGTGTTGTGTTATTTTGTTCAGTCTTGCAGAAACTTTTTGATGAAGTTTGCAAGACTGATGTAGGAGGCCTGGTGGATCATCCGGACGCTAAGTCTTTCAGCGCCCAAGATATTCAGTCTGGTCGCCTTATGAGCGGGACATTCGAAGAGTATGTATTCCGTTGTTTCGTTATTTTTAAGGCAACCACGGCAGCGTGTGGTTTCCAATAGTCTCATGACGTGTAATTGTTTATTGAGTAGGTTTTCCGTCAATAGGCCAACTACCATCCCAATAGACATCTCATTTCCTTCGATACCCTGATGGGTTTGTAGCACTGAGTTATCGAAGTGCTGCTTTCGTCAACTAGTTTGGATGTAACTTTCGTATCTTTCAGATATCCAAGGGCGTTCTGGCTGTCAGAGCATATGTATACGTCTCTGTAGTACCTATGTAGGTTTTCCTGTACACACCGGAGAAGGGCAAATATTTTTGAATGTGTTAGGACGACGTGGCCTCCTAGAGTCATTTCTATTCTACCTGCCTTCTCTAAGGTTTTCGAAGCCTTGCTTAAAAATAGAATAGTGGCTTACCTTGAGTCCAAATCAATATTGACACCATGCCAACATGGATTTAGAGAAGGCACCGCCATGGCTGAGCTAGTTGAGAATTTGATGGGAGCCATGGATGATTAGGAAGATGCAGAAATGAATTGTTGTGATTTGAGTAAGGCTTTTGACCTGATGTTGAGACCTGTGCTTCTACTCAAATTAGAATATTGCGGAATGAGAGGAAGTATTTGGAATATTCTCAAATCTTACTTAGAAGATAGGTACCAATCAGTATGTTGGAAAAACGAGCTGTCTACCCAGTAAAACTAAACCTTGGAGTTCCGCAGGGATCAATATTGGGTCCGGTGCTTTTCATTCGGTATATGAATGATCTCCCATCCAATATTGAAGCAGATAAAACATGTTTGTTCGCGGACGACAAAACATTTCTTGTCAAGACTTATTCTATAGAAGAGTTGAACAGGGGTTCTGGGTCAACCATGCAAATGACACATAAATGGTTTAGCGCGAACGGTTTGCATCTTAAAATGGAGAGAAATCAAAAATTGACCTTCGTGGCAAAGCGTAATCACGAGGACAATGATGACTCGACTAATAAACTGTTGGGCTTTTCAATGGAGAGTACTCTTACGTGGGAAACACACATCGCTGAAATGAGTAGAAAATTATACTCAGCAATTTATTCTATCCGCCGAATGCGCTATATCGCCAACCAAAGGGCCTCTATCTTAACATACTTTGCGCATTTTCATAATGTCGCGTCTTATGGAATACTCCTCTGGGGGGGCATCTTTGGAAGCTCAACGAATTTTCTCATTGCAAAAAAGGACTGTTAGAGCAATATTTGGAGCAACACAAGAACGAAATTGCAGGAGTATATTCAAGGCACTGCATTCCCTGTCCCTTCAATTTACATCCTCGAATGTCTCAGCTATATTCACCGTTTCCGTGATCAGTTTGCCGCTCACAGCAAAGTTCATGATTACAACACCAGAAATAAGGAAAACCTTATATTACCACAACAACGTCTATCGCGTTCACAAAAATATTTCACTTATTTGGGACTGAAACTATATAATCGACTCTCTGAAAAATACAAAAGATTGAGCAGTTTTGTTTTCAAGAAGAAAATTAAGTCTTTACTTTTAAAGGATATATGTTACAGTATGGACGAATTTATTGATATGGGATTACATGAGTGCTTTATCTGATGTTTCATTTTGTTTTAAATGTCTTGTCTCCTCTTGCTTATTATGATTTTATCCATTGTTTTTGTCGAATAATTATTTAGGAATTAAGATATATATATATATATATATATATATATATATATATATATATATATATATATATATATATATATATATATATATATATATATATATTTACTATTTCTTGACTTGTCATCTCTGATGAATAAATAAATGGTTGATTTATTAAATCTGGCCGTGGACGCCGATGCCTGCAGCCATCCCGGTTTTGGACCCGTCTGTAAACCAGGTGGGGCCCTGTGGGATGAGTAAGGCGTGGAGTGTGGACCAAATTTTTTTTGGTCCAGTGACGACCTTGAAGGGTTCGTCAAAGTGGTAGGTGGCTCTCATTTGATTTCCTCTTGCGAGAAGGTCAGTTCCCTAATTTTGTTGAGGGATGTAGAGTGTCCAGAAGTTGGATTTCTGTCCCTACATACTCCTTCCCACAGTTTCAAAGAGGTGCTCATGGCCGCCCAATCCATAGAGGCCGTGGGTGTGGATCTCAAGGCTACCGTGACTGTTAGACATGCTTGCCTTTAGATCTTGTTTATTTTATTCCGTGTTTTGTCTGCTTGTCCAATGCAGGCCACTCCGGCAGATCCAGATTTATTAAAATTAAATTTTGTATTCTTCGCGCTTGCCTTTCGGTTTGATGGTCCCAATTTAGTTTGGCGTCAAGCATCACACCTAGACATTTCACTTGTTTCCCAAATGTTAGTTCCTCGTTAAAAAGAATGGGTGCCTTGAAAAGCGGTAATTTCCTGTTTTGACTGAAAAGAATCATGTCATGTTTTGTTTGTATTAACAGACAGATCGTTCTCTCTGCACCATTGTTCAGTCATTTGCAGAGCATTGTGCGCAACTTCGGATATGGTGCTGAGGTTTTTTCCATGAACAAGAAGTACGAGATCGTCGACTTAACCGCAAATTGTCCAGCATTGGCGAGGCCCATCAGGTGCCCAACCAGCACGAGATTCCAGAGGAGATGAGAGTACTCTCCCTGCAGGCGGTCCATCGGACGGTCGACTCGCCGAGGAGAGCCTCGATGCGCCTGGTCGACAGCAGACGTCCCACCCACCATGCCATGGTGTTGTCTACTCCTCTATTTACGATAGCCTCATCTATCGACCTATTAAGTGTGTTGTCGAAAGCTCCCTCTATGTCTGGGAATATTTCTAGAGTGTCACCTTTTTATAGTCCTTTCTCAATATACCCTACTACAGACCGTAGTGCTGTTCTACCTTGCTCGTAGGCATGTTGAGTGATATGTAGGGGGAGCTCCGCTAGGGTATTCTCCCTAAGATATCTTTCTACTAGTCTCTCCATAGTCTTCAGTAGGAAGGAGGTGAGACTAATTGGTCTAAAATTTTTGGCGATTTTATGTATGATCTTGCCCAGCTTGGGAATGAAGACAACCCAAATCCTTTTCCAGGGGTCCGTAACGTATCCCAAGGCTAGGCAGGATCTGAAAATGTGGATTAAATGCAAAACGATTTGTTCCATTCCTTTTAGAGTGTGCAGGTTATATACCAACTGCTCCTGGTGCTTTATATGGTTGAAAGGTATTTGCTGCCCATCGAACCTTTTCCACTGTAACTACCATTGAGGCTGTGTTCCAGTTTGCTTTGTCAGCCTGTTCATTTGACATCTGTGTTGTCGATGAGGACATCTGGAAAGTGTTTCATCCTTCGTCTATGTATCTGGTGTATCAAGACTTTGGATGTCTGTCTGTCCTGCTATAGAGAGGATGCGTCGAAGACGGTTTGCCTCCGGTACACCCTCTATTTCCTCGCAGTAGGATTTCCATGCTTCTTTTTTGATCAATCCTCTATATGTTCTTTGGGCCTCTTTGTAGTCCCAATCGCTTTTTGTGCTAGTGCGCATCGCTTTATTTAGGAGGCGTCTGCTTTTCATCCTTTAGGCAGAGAATTCTGCTGTTCACCATAGGGTTTTCTTCCTGCCTCTATTGTATTGTATAGGGTAACTGTTATTGTACGCCAAGTTGATTCTGGTTTGGAGTTTCTCAACGACAGCTTCCAGATCCTTGGTGTTTCTCGGTGTCTTTTCGGGTTTCTGTGAGGCACTAGTCGATATTTCGGTACATTTGGGACGTTCAAACAGATATGTCGATGGTCGGAGAGAGATACTACTTCTGTGGCCACTCCCCAGTTTCGACTTTTGGGAGTAAATTGTTCACTGCATAAAGTCAGGTCCAAGACATCTTTTCTATTCGATGTGACGAAACTTGGGTAATTTCCTTCTTCGAGAAGTGTAAGGTTTGTGCTGTAGAGATATTCGACTAGCTTCTCTCCATTGACGTGTTTACCTTAGATTCCCCATAGAATATGGTGAGCGTTGGCGCCAACGATGAGTGACCAGTCTTGTGTTTAACAGTAGTTCACCAATTCCTGTATCTCTTCAGTTGGGGGGTGGTGTTTGCGAGTCGTACGGGAAGTATGATGAGCATACCACAAAGGTACTATTTGTGCAGCCTTTTCCATCGATTCGAATTGCTACCAGACATTAGTTACTAACTCTATAGAGTGGTAGTCCCATCTCTTATTGCATTCATGACAATGTTTATTTCTGGCAGAATCCTCGAAATCATACTTAATAGAATATAAAAACGTCATGCCATTTTTATGGTTTTTATTAAACATTTTGTTTGTTTAATTTAAGGTTATTTCATTCAAATTGTACAAGTTCTCTTCAACTCCACAAAAATTTTTACATCGTTAGTGTAGTTTTCATTATATGATGATAATGAACTGAATACTTTACCGATAAAAATAATCTAGAGATTCCATTGAAATATTTCTTATGGAAATATTGGCATTGCCATAACAAATGGTTTTAAATTAGTGGAAAAAAGTCTAAGTAAAAATACGACTATATCTAAAATTATTTTTAAATTATTTTCAACAAAAACCTTTTAAAGAGTGACCCATTTACTAAGCATATAAATATGAAGCTATTGATTGGATCTACAATATAAATTGAAAATGAATTCAATTAAAATGAACGAAATAGCGATTTAGAAGTAACAATAAAATCAGTAGATTTTGCAATAATGGAGTACGTTTTATTACACTAGTTACTAGGAACACTTATAGTTTATCTATAGGTACTAAATTCAATAATTATGCATCATAAAATGAGCATTGAAAAGGAAAAGAAAATATATATTGTTTAAATAAACACTTACTGTACAATGATATCGAATTGCCAAAGACTGTAATGTGTCACCTTCTTGAATGATTTTCTCAACGGAGGGTATTTCTCGTTTAGGTGTCCTAGTTTTCAGGAACAATTCTGTTTCTTCAAAATCACTTTCTTTATCCAACTTATCATAGTTTTTATACCTGAGAAAAATATAGTTTTAGAATGAAGGCCTTAATTATTATTTACTTATATACTTCGTCCTTTGTTTCATCATTATCAAAAATATGCGAAAATAACTAATGTAAGATTGGAGTTAACTTTTAACTGCTGAAAGGTTTGGTTAGTTCTGCATTAAACGTCAAACCAAACACATATCTACTACTCGTCATAGCATCCAGTGAACTATAAGAAATTCGGAACGCTTATGGCAGATAAAAGATCCATTCATTAGGGTCTGTTCCGTGGCTTATGGATATTAAGGATTAAAAGACACCATGTTGAGTTTCTCTTAATTATAACCATGACTTATTGCGGTAATAACGTTCTTCAAATTTGATATTAACTGAAATTAATCTCACTGAGTTGCGGCCAAGTAATTACCTTATACACTGAAATGATATATAAATATGAGATAAGTTTTTCCGTTTTTCTCTGCCCTTTATCAATCTATGTATATATAGAAGTAAGGATATTTTGTTCATACTTGCTTTATTAACAAAAATTATTAGTTAGCACGATAGATAATCAGGTGATCAAATTCTACAAGTTTAAATCAAAAACAAGTTTACCCAGCTCAATTCAGATATTATCAGTTTATTACATTCATTCAACTTGGTTTTAGAACTTATGTACATACAAAATTGTATAGGAAAATAAACGATATCATTATTATTTTATTATTCAAAATATATGACTACCATGTAACAGTACTAGCTATATTATGACAATTGTCAATTAGGTAAAAAGAACACTATTCACAATATTTTTCTGTAAAGAAGTAATCCAACAGAAATTTAGGGTTATGTTCATTTAACCTCACTTTCCCAGACTAGACAACTACATTGACTGAGGATATTGACTAATCTTTGCTAAGGAGTATAATAAATGTTCTTTAACAACGATCATTTCATTGTATAGTGAATTTAAAACTTGAATTTTAATATTATTCAATTTGACACATATTTCAATAAAATGGATCTGAATTATTTTCAAAGTTACAATGACTTAGAAGTGAGTCATACTTCCACATACTTCCAACTTTTTTTTTGTGTAACAAAAATTACCCATTTTGTATTCTTAGGTTCATCAATTAATGTTACAAGATTCCACGAGAAACCAAGCATACCACAAAGCAATTTTAGACAATCGAGATGATATAAAAGGAAAAACTGTGCTAGACATAGGTTGTGGTACTGGAATATTATCTATTTATTTTGCTCAAGCAGGTGCAGCAAAAGTATATGCAGTAGAAGCTAGTGATATATATGAAATAGCCAAGAATGTTGTGAAGGAAAACAACTTTGAAAATATCATTGAAGTAAGATAAATCTGCGAGGATGATAATCTATTTTCATGCAGATATATATTTTTTGAATCATTCTTTACTGGAAAGGACACAAATTTAAAAACCTTATTATTCCTCATCTTGTATCCACAAGACAAGAACCACATTATTCATTCATATAATTATTGGTAATCCTGCTGTTTACCGTGACCAATTTCGGGCATACAATACCGAGTTGAACAGATGTTTCCCAAAGGTATTTGAATTGTAGCCAGTGTTGCCACAATCCATCTCACGTCGGAGATTTGATTACCTTTCACTGAAAATGAAATAGGAAAGGATAAGATGATATACTATTGATGTGAACCGATAGCAAAAAAACTCCTAATCAGGAGAGTAATCTCCCAAGAGCGGAAGGGACATGTGTGACAAAATCTACAGAGTTTCCAAAATATTTATATGATATTCTAATTTGACCTCTTATTTCAGTTATTCAATAAATTCAATATGATGGATGAGGTTGAGGGAAAATATTTCCCCTTGTTTGGTATAAATTTTCTGACAATCTGAGTGCAGAATATGGATTGCTTCAGAGGTTTTTGTATGCTAGAACCTATACTATTTAGCTGATACTGCAGGATAATAAATTGGGAATTGTACACTGTAATATATATTGTTTTCATTCATTTGGAGGGTGCCACTAACAACATCTCTGTTATATTAATTCATTAGTGTTCATAGATTTAATAAGATATTTCTGATGTGGTTGTTGAGTTGTTCGCGAATTTTGATAGCTTCCTAATTTCACCAATACTCCATATCTCGGTTAAGAATGTTTTCACATTATTTATCCTTTTTTTAATTTTTAAATGGTCGAAATTCCTTTTTCCCCTTAGTTTGACATGTAAAGACATAGATAGTTTTTTTTCTTTGAGAACACACTCATTCAAGAAATTTCTAACAATCATATTATTCTCATAACAAATTTATCATGAAAAAAACTCAATATTTTTGGCATTTCCTGCCGAAATTAAACGAACCATAAAACTTCGAGTTATTCAATGGATAACGATCGTTACAATGCAGTATGGTAGATTGCATGGACTTAGTTGTTTTCCATAATTCAATAGAAATTAAAGCATTCATTGAATTAGGTTGTTCATTGCTATTACATGCTTCTCAATGTTCTATGGTTCTGTAAGCTACTTCTCCTTTTCAACCGACTTTAAAACAAAAATTCAAAAAGCAGGAGATCTCCTCCGTGGGTAAGTCGGTAGAGGTACTGACTGTCATGCCGAGGGCCCAGTTTCGAATCCCAGTAAGATATGGATTTAGTATGAACGTTGGCGTGTTTGTCTCACGTATATATGTAAAAATTACATTATAGTCTGGATACATAAACGATAGGTTAAGTCCATAACCTCTGATAACGTGTAATCCTCAGAGGTAGCAGTTATCATTGCGCGGTCTAGGTGAGTGGTTCGGAATCCACTATAAACTAGGTCCATAGAACAAACAAACAAAAAGGAGGAGCTTATCAATTCGTGGGGAAGTTTTTTTTGCATAAAAATATGGGGTAAGAATTGAGAATCAAACACCTCTGTCAATATTGAAATAAAAAGAGTAGTAGAATTCTCGATAAAATTCTCTGCATCCGCTCGGAAGATGCTTACCGCAGCTAGAGGTTAAATATCAAGTGAAAATTTTTTGAAAACACCGTGGATAAGGCCGAAACAAGATATTTAATGACAAAAATTGAAATTACAGTTTTATGTCTGTCAAGCCAAATAGAAAAAAAAATTCGGCTCATGCACTGCAATCTATTCAAAAAAGTAGCTGAACAATGTGAAAATACGTTTTACGTAACTTTAATAAGAACCGACATATTGAATATCTCAAAAATCACTGAAGTTGAAAAAAGCCAACAGGAAAAGGGATTTGGCAACACTGGCTGAAATTTAAATTGTTCAGGAAACATTTCCTGTCGACTCGGTACTGAATGCGCTAAAGTGGTCAGCGTAAACAGCAGGATTACCTAATTATTTTCTTCCCTCAGCCAGATTTAACACTCTTTAGGTGTTAAAACTTTATCTGTACCATATGTATCCATTTTAAAAATTAGAATGAAAGAATTCTAAGTATAAAAAATTTCTTATTTCATGTGCATATTTAAAGGTGAATTCTGAACATAATCGGATTTTATATGGTAAAGATGATATCTGAGGATCAATTCAGTAGTGTGTTAAAGAAGGATTTTCAGATTACTTTAGAAATGTCGAAAATTAGTAGTAACATATCTTGGATAACTTAGGAAATTGGTTATGAATTTATAATCATGAATTTTTGAAATTAGTCTTTACTCAATTGATTCAACGAGCGCTGATATTCCTAAAAGTATCCCTATTTCAACATCATACTTTTCAACATTAGTCTATTTTTTTAATTGAATATAATTTTTTACAGGTTATCAACTCAAAAGTTGAAGATGTGAATTTGCCAAATAAGGTAGATATTATAGTTTCTGAATGGATGGGTTTTTATTTATTCCATGAAGGCATGTTAAATTCAGTGCTAGTAGCTAGAGATAAATTTTTGAAACCTGGAGGAATGATGTTTCCTGAATCTGCTACTCTCTATTCTGCTCCCTGTAGGTAAATATTTTCTTGCTTCAATGAAGAACAGAATCAAGAAGCTACTTCATTTTTTTAGTCTACCCTCATATTTTGAATCTTGGGGAAATGTTGATGGTGTTTCAATGCATTCGTTTGGGGATAAATTGAGAGCAGAGGTTTCAAAGAAACCTCTTACATGCACAGTTAGTCCGAATGACATATTAACAGAACCAGAAGTTGTCATTTGGTTGGACCTCAGGGAAGTTTCACAGGAAGAACTCAAGAATATCAAGGCTGAACAATTAAGTGTTTCAAATAGAGTTGGTAAATATCAAGGAATATGTTTATGGTTCACTTGTACATTTCCTTCATATGCTACTGAACCAGTAACTCTTTCTACTAGCCCAGAGGACCCTGAAACTCACTGGAAGCAAACTACAATAATTTTGCCAACTGAAGTTGAGACTGAAATTGGTACTCCTATCTCTTATACACTATGTCTAAATAGTTCAGAAGATAATTTTAGGAGGTATAGTTTAGAGGTTACCATGCAAGATCCAAATGAAGTGGAACATCCTGAGTATTGTCCATGCTATTTAACAAAATGTATATTAGTTAGGGCCATGCTTGAGAAATATGAAAAGGATAGTTTAGTTTCATAATAAACATTTTGAAATTTGATCATTTGACTTATTTCATAACTCGAAAGTGTTTTGACATTTCAATCAGAAAATGTAAATTTCTATGATCTTTACAAATTATATATTTTTCAGGTAACAAGTTTTCATCTCCAAAACTCAAGTTTTGACTTGTAAATGAAGAAACTCTTATCTATGGATTATTGAACTAACAAAGTTGAGGTTCTTCAATATTTCCCCAAAGAATAATTCTTTATGAGAATCGAAGTTTACTTGGAAATCATTTGAAGCATGCTCAAAAAATTAATAGGGTAATCCTGTCTTGTATGATGACGACTTCGGAGCACCCAAAACGAGTCGATCAGCAGTTTGACGAATGCATTTGAATTTTTTACAGTGTTGTCAGATTATGAACAAAATAATATTTGGACGTACTGGTTCGACAGTATGCGAACACAATAATTACACGCTCTTGTCTCTAGTAAATCTTTTTCCTTTTCTAGTTTCTAGTCAATAAATAATAAACTACTTCTCATATGTCATATTGTTAATACCATAAAAAACAGAGTTTACGGGACTGGCCCAGGTTAATCCCAACCCCCTTGTAGGAGGAATGCTAGATTGGGGTGGATAAGCAGAGATGAGAAGAAGTTTACGGGATAAATTATTAACTACATTCCAAAGTATTTTATTAGATTTCATTAATAGTTTATCGAATATACGGAAATATACTGTGGGACCTACAAAATCATCTTTTTCAATTTTTTTAATGAATGTGTGGAATGAAATTGGTGATTTTAATTAGTGTTTTCAGATTGTTCAGAACATAAACATTGGCAACCCGGAAAACAGTAAAGTATTCTGGGTTGTAAGTATACTAGATATTTCCTACTTTGCCCTTTGGTGATACGTTACGTTTTGTGTTTCTCAGTGATGATTTTTGCATTAAATTCTGAATAGTAAGACCAGCTTCGATGTTTTCTATTATTTTAAATATCTGGTGAAAACTTTGATTGATCAAATATTGAATATAGAACCTTTTGGGGAAGTATGGACAGCTATTATAAATTAAAACTGAAAATTTTTATTCTGTTAAATTGTTGTCGTATACATATTGGAAATGGATTATCATGCTCTATTCCTTAGTCATAATTTGTTAGAAATAGAGATAACGAAACGACGCTTATGGTTCCAATGACAACACGAGAATAATTCCAATCAAAGAAGAATATGTCACAAATCTGACAACACTGTATAAAATTCAAATGCATTCGGCAAACAGATGATTAACTCGTTTTGGGTGCGCAGAACTCGTCATCATACAAGACAGGATTATCAAGAAGTAATAGTGAAATAGAAGTCATGAGCTGATTAGCAAAGATAAAATTGTTATCTTAAGGAATATCAGTTTCATAATCTTGAATATTAGCATAGACTGATCGATTTTTGTGATTGCAACCTACAATTATTCGTATAAATCCATTAACTTTCAAGAATTTTTATTAAAAATTAGTTCATTTATAACACTGATGAGAAGTGAAATCTTATGATTTAACTAATTTTCAGTTAAAATCTTTAAATTTGGTTTTAATTGATTATGGATTTTCGTCAAGTAAAAGCTTTCGAAATTCAAAATAATTTACAGTTCTTGATAGTAATACTTGTACATTTCATGGAATTTTTAACCATTGTTTAATTATTGGATGTTTGAAAAACATCGATAATTAAGTAAGTTCAAAACAACTTTGTTTACCGATTGCAGATCAATATAAGGCTATTAGATGGAGGAGAACTGTGATATGATTTTCATTCAATAATTTTTTCTTAAACGATTCAGCTGCGAATTATGAATGCATCCAATGCAAGGAGAATAAAATACTCGTAATTTTTATTCTTATAGCTGATGATGGAATTATAAATGGGAAATATAATATCCTAGATTTATTCAAGAAAATGATGATTTATGGTGCTATCTTTATTTACTCCAAAATGAAAATTCAAGATTTGGTATAGCAATAAAAATAATGCTGGGTAATGCTGGAAAGCCTTTCCACTTTGCATGTTTTTTATACTTCATGTCTAGCAAAATTAACTTCCAAACTATTTAGCTCAATTTTAATGCATAAAATATATTTAAATAATAATGAATAAAAATATAAGATTTATTTCTTGAAAGCTAAAGTATTCTTTTATTTCTCTTTTCACAACGTACATACAACCAAATTTATATGGAATCACTTGGTATTTTACATTATTGATTGTTTTTAACCATGGATCTTTGACTACTTGTGAAGAATGGAGTTTTTTGTTGTAAGAAAAATGGATATTTTGAATTTTCACCACATGTTCGGGAGCTACAATCTCTGCAAAATGGAAATTTCTGGAAGCAACAGGCGTCAGTGTATCAGTCGAAACGATACGTCAAAGACTTCGTTCAAGGGGTTTATACAGAAGGCCCAGAGCTAACCAGAGAGTGGTAGAATATCACCACAGAGGAGATCGAAAACCTAATTCAAAGCATGCCTAGACAGATTCAGGCTTGTATCAGGGCAAGAGGAGGTATACAAGCTACTGAGGTCGAGAAAAAACACCTACTCCGTGAGAAAACAATCTTCATTTTTTTTTACTATATGCGGAAAGAGCCTTTTATTAAATTTTGTTTTCTTAAAATAAACCTTAATTTATTCCTTTTTTCAATTGAAATATCTCAAAAGGATCAATTCTAACAATCTTTCGAAATTTCCAAAATCCCTGAGGTAATATTCAAAATATCGGATCATTCCATATAAATTTGGTTGTGTGTCTATGCTCTGATACAAGTTAGAGGGTTGACTGATTGAAATTAAATAGAAAGGCATCAAAATGTCATCTTTTTACTACGAATCGTATTATTTTCTGTTCACTATTTAGGTTATGTAAAGAAGAGCTGTTATTTGTCTTTTGTTCGCCTGTTAGTTGAATTAACTATACACAAACAAAATAAGTATAATTGGTATTTTAAAATATGATTTCCAAATATCAAACTTTCTAGAACTTTACAAACAAAATTTTGCAAAAAGAAACTGGTACCGGAATTAAATCCACTCAACAAAATAAAAAGAAATAAGTACCTACTCTTATTCGAAAAGAACGTTTTTCTGACAATTTAGTTTAATAACACTTTTCTCGCTGAAAAATGTATAATCTTACTAAAATCTAAGTCAATTGTTTTGGACAAAGATGACACTAGAGGAGAAGGTGGTAATGTAGCCCTTACAGGTTTATTGGCCCCCTTAGATATTTATAATTTAGAAGCACGCCATCTAGTAAATTTTTGTACAAACGCGTAGCTCTTGTGTATGTGTCAGTTAGTATCGAAAAATTTCAGACGAGGGCGTTACGTGCTTTTTTCATTCGGTCAAGTCGAAACGCGCAACTGTCAAACGTCTAAATGTACTGTGCATTTTATTAATCTTTTCCGGAAATACTGAACCTTAGCTCTTGTAATTTGTACATTGTGTTCGGTGAACGTTTTCCTCTCGGATTTTGAAGGTAATTATAAAAAAACTTCTTATTAATATCTCGAATATGTAGCTCTTGTGTATGTGTCAATTAGTATCCAAAAGTTTCAGACGAGGGCGTTACGTACTTTTTTCATTCGATCAAGTCGAAACGCGCAACTGGCAAACGTCTAAATGTACTGTGCATTTTATTAATTTTTTCCGGAAATACTGAACCTTAGCTCTTGTAATTTGTACATTGTGTTCGGTGAACGTTTTTCTGTCGGATTTTGAAGGTAATTATAAAAAAACTTCTTATTAATATCTCTAATATGGTTTGTTCATTACATAATCTTTGATACATTGTTTGTATTATGGACCCGGGGGGGGATCGGCAAATATGTTGTGTGACAAATATATCATATCATTTTTTTTAATCTTTTGCTGCAGATGCCCCGGCAAACTTTGGTATCTTCATCTGCAAAGAAAAGAAAAACTTGGTATCCTGACCAAATGAAAAAGACAATTGAAGCTGTGAAGACAAAGACAATGGGGTATAAAAAGGCTGAGAAAATATTTTGTGTAACAAGATCTGCACTGAAAAGCTTAGTGAAGGATTCTCAAGAATCGTTAGAGTTGCTTGTGCATAAACCTCTCGGAAGAAAACCTATACTACCACCTGAGCTGGAAAAAAGTTAGTGGAATATATTTTGTTCATGGAGTAGAAATATAATGGACTGACAAGGCCGGCTCGGTGACGTATGGGATATGATGCTCGTCTTCTACGCAGAGTTACCTAGGTTCAATCCCCACAAAGTCGGTGCGATTTTTTGGATTCGGGGAATCGCTTGAGTGTCCATCTTTCGGAGGAGATGTAAAGCTGTCGGTCCTGTCTAACAGAGATGTGTTGGACATTAAAGATCCCTTCCCTCGACACGAGAGGGGTTCGGCAGAATTTCCGGGTTAGTGAGGTGATATAATTCCCCGGCGTGTAATTAGCCGAAAGGCAGAAACAGAGCGCGTTAAAGGGAAAACAAACAAACAATAATGGACTGACAAGAATGGATGTAAGTGAGCTTTAAGAAACTACATCTAAAATAATTTTAGAAATGAAATAGCTGTGCATGCTTGGTTGGATCACATTTTGAAGCGTCATAAGAACTCTTTATCATTACGGAGACCAATGGGGACTTCGTACGATCGTGCTCAAGGTTTTAACCGTGGAACAGTCAAAGAATTTCTCGATATATTGGAAACTGAAATGAAAAATAAGGATTATCCCCCTCACAGGATTTTTAACGTAGACAAGACTGGGTTGGCAATTGTGCAATCTAAAATACCACAGATTGTAGGTAAAAAATGGAAGAAACAGATTGAAGCCTTGACTGCTGCAGAACGCAGGTCGTTATGTACTCTTGTTTGCTGCATGAGTGCTTCTAGTATGTTTGTGCCACCAATGATGCTATTTCCTAGAAAAAACTTTACCGATATTTTAATGAAAGGTGCGCCACCTGGATCGTTTGGAAAAGTTCATCCATCTGGTTGGATCCAATCAAATTTGTCCACTGACTAGTTTAGACATTTTATTGAAAAAAAAAACCCAGCGAGGCTTCTCCCTTATTGCTTATTTTTTATGGACATTATAGTCACACTCGCAATTTAGAACTAACAGAACTGGCGCGAGAAAATCACGTCACTATTAACAGTCTTCCACCTCATACGGCTCATTAGCTACAGACGTTCGATAAGACTTTTATGGGCGCGCTTAAGAGTCACTACAGTGAGGAGATTCGTAAGTTTCTTCTGTCTTCTGAAAGAACGCTGAAGCCTTACGATGTTGCTGAGCTTTTTGGTCGGGCATATCTCAAGAGCACCACAGGGGAAATTGCTGTAAATGGTTTTCGTGCGAGGGGCATTTAACCATTCAATCTGCTAGTTTTTACGGAAGTCGATTTTCTGATGGAAACATTAAATAATGAACAACAATCTTGCCTCCAACAAAACCCAGCTAATCGCCATACAAGTCCTGTTGCTGATCAAGATGCGTTAGGTTTGTATGCTGCAGCACAAGAGTTGCAAGCTCGTTTGGTTCTGCCGAAGGACATTCAGCCCATCCCCGGAGATAAGATTCGAAATTCTAATCGTGGAAGAAAGACTACCACAGCGAAAGCAATCAGATCCTCTCCATACAAGAATGAATTAAGTGAATCTTTGCGCTCAGCAGAAACTCGTGGACGTGGGCGTGGGCGCGGTACCGGATGTACTCAAGCTGGAACAAGCAGCAACAAATCCCGTCAGCGCCAGAGAGTCATTCTATCATCATCCAGCAGTAGCTCGGAAAGTGATGTAGTCGTAAAACAGATTCGGAGAATGACGACAGATCAATATAGATATACAGATAAGACCCCGCAAAGCGCAGATACGAACTGCATGTTTTGTGAAAATAGAGTTATTCTAACGACAGACGTGAGGAAGAGTGGATACAGTGCCAGAGTTGCAATTTATGGGCTCATACAGTCTGTGAAGATCCTGAATGCGAATATTATATCTACGATTTTTGCCGTTAGGTTGTGATTACGCTCATACATTTAATATGGCCCCCAGGGTGCCATATAACCCTCACCTGATCTCATATTGCCAAATTTGATTATTTTTATAATACAAATGTTTTTTATTTTTCTGTTTTAATTTCGTTTATTTTATTTTATTCTTAGTCTTGTGTTTTTACCTGAGGCCTACAAAACAAAGGGGGCCACATTACCACCTTCTCCTCTATAATTACGAGAATTTTGATGAAAAAAATCATAGGTAGTGGCTGATTTTAATTTGCTTGTGATATTAACTTGCCCTGCAAAAAAAGAAAAGTAAATTCATTTCTGATAGTAAATTTGGAAAGTTTTTCTTTTGAAGCTATTCCTTGACTGAATGGTATTTCTATAATTTTCATGTGAATGATTTTCTTTTGAATAGGATTGAAAATTTTTAACGAGATATTAAATTCAAATAATAATTATTTGTTAAAGACAAATTTGTTGTTCATGAATATTCTGATGTTTTATATATAGGTGGCAATCCAGTGTTAGATGCTTAATCTTCCAAGGAAGATATAAATTTTCAAGAAATCTTGTTAATTGGCAGTGGGAGCTTAATTTATAGCTTTCGATAGATTTACTTTGATAAGGAATGGTATAAACAGGTAAAGGCTGAGAATGAATTTTCTAATTTCTGAAAATGTTTGTATCAGTTTGGGAGGTATGTGTTTAATTCAATTTATATTGAATAAATATGGATTTGCATCAAATACCTGGCTCATTTTTCTCTAAAAGCTACATCAAACTTTTGGCATTTCCGGTAACTCTAAGCGTCATTCATAAATTCTTTTATAAGCAGTAGTATTCATACACTAGTGCAGGGGTGCTCAAACTTGAACTGCTGGCGATCTACCTTAACATTTTTAGATTACTTATCATCGACTCTGAGAGGCTGCAAGTATGTGGGTTGCAGGGTTGTCGTACATACATGATACACCCTACCTACCTAGGTAGGATGTAGCGTAGCATAAACACCTCAAAAAAGTCTAGGGAACACTTCTGAATATCGATATATCGTATCCAGAACGATCAATATGGATGATTTTTTAAAAAAAATGAACACCTTCATCAATTTCTCATCAAATTATGTAGAGTGCCGCAGTTTTTTTTCATAAAAAACTAAAAATGCAGCAGATGCGACGCTGCTTTATAATAATTTCATGTATTCAATGTTTGAAATCAGTTAGTTGGCACTTTGTTTCTGTTGTAAGCACAAATAAAAGATTCAAGTTTTGGGATTCGTCCATGGAAAGACGACATGTGACTAGAGAAGAGATGTTACGAGCCTTTGGCATGCTCCAAGCTAGGAGCTCCCAACGGGAAGAATCCAGGGTTCTGGGAAGTAGCCCAAGTGCCATAAACCGTTTATGGTCGCGTTTCAATGAAACAGGTAACGTAGAAGAACGACATACAGGTCGTTTCAGGATTACTACAGTCGCCCAAGACCGATTTTTGGTTTTACAAGCCAGAAGAGATCGTACTACCACAGCATCTCAGTTAGCTCAAGAGCTATCACGAGTTCATAATGTACAAATTTCCGACTAAACTGTGAGAAATCGACTGCACGAAGGTCAACTCCACTCCAGACGTCCTTTAAGAGTTCCACAACTGACCCATGAAAATCGCGCTGCTCGTTTAGCTTGGTGCCAAGAACACGTAAATTGGGATTAAGAGAGGTGGGCCACAGTTCTCTTCAGTGATGAATCTAGATTTAGTTATTATACCGATTCGGGAAGAGTTTGAATATGGAGGGAACCTGGAAAGCAAAACCGTCTCCAGCATGCTCGAGAAGTTGTTAGACAGGGAGGCGAATCAGTGATGTTTTGGGGAGGTATACGCCTTGGTGGAAGAATTGACCTCGTTTTCATACAGAACAACCTCACGGGAAATTCTTACGCAAATGAGATAGTTTTACCTGTAGTGCTACCGTATCTCCAAACAATGGGTCAAAATCCACTCTTCCAACAAGATAATGCCCCTCCTCATCGTGCAAGAGTTGTCTTGAACGTTCTTGAAGAGAATGATATCGATCTTCTACCGTGGCCATCCAGCTCCCCAGATCTGAATCCCATCGGTCATGTGTGGGACCCCCTAAAAAGAAATCTCCTGCTTCAAAACGTCTTCCATCATCCTCGATTAGCAGTTCAGGGGGCTGGGAATGACTTAGGCCAAAATGTAATAGACAATTTAACATTGAGCATGCCGCGACGATGCCAAAGTGTCATTAATAACAAAGGTGGACCTTCTGGGTACAGAAAAATATAAGTGCTTCCATATCGTTTCGAAAATATCAGTTCAGGATTTTTTTTTTGTGTTTTACCAAATTTCGTCATATTCAAATTTCTAATTTTTTTTTATAATAGGTGCTTTGGAGAAGTCAAATATTATTTTGTTTTCTTGAGAATACATTCTAACAAAAACTGAAGGATTTCTATAAATTGGAATCATCAAATTCATATTTTGAAGATATTGGTAAGTGTTTCCTAGACTTTTTGAGGTGTTTATATAGATATGAGCTTTCCGCACAATATACATTATTTTAGTCAAGGTTTGGGTAAGGTTTAGTTTGGTTCTTCTCTATTATAATATCAATGGAAAAACTAATAGTAATTCAAAATTGCGAGTTTATTGGTTGTTACAAAACAAAAGTGTTGCATATAGTGTTAAACTTAATTAAGGAGTGACTTTGGATGTTAAAGCGTGGCACTGCATGCCCTCAGCATACTTTTCATAAGATGGTACGTAACCACTGAGTGCTAATCGCAAGTATGATGACATATGATCGTCAGTTAGTCGATTGCGATATTTTGACTTAATTATCTTCATTTCAGAAAATGCCGACTCGCACAAGTGAGTTGATCCAAACATTGCCGTCAGTTGAAGGGCGATTTGCCTTAGATTCGGATATCTATCTTCAGATATAAAACAGCAGAAATTTGTCTCAGATGCTGTATCTGTGAGATTTATATCTGATATTATCTGCACCAACTCATTTTCAACAGAACATAGGTTCATATTGAACTGATTTGCTATTTCAGTAGCTAATTCCTCAATGTTTTTACATGAATAAGAATAACTCATAAATGATGCTATATTTGCCAATTTACTGCAATCAGGAAAACGCATTACAAATTGTCCCAAGATATTTGATTATTCAGCTTCATACGTATCATAATTCAACTGAGGAATCCTTGCTCTCGAAGACGGAAAATGTTTCTGATCCTTTCTTTTCAGTAGATCTATCATTAGTTGCAATTCACTTTTGAATGCGTTTACTGCGCTAATCATCTCAATAAAAGTTTTTCCCTTACCTTGAAGCTCCAAGTTAATGATGTTTAAGTGCATTGTGATGTCAGTCAAAAATGCCAAATCAGTCAGCCATTTTTCGTTTTTCAACATCTGAATGTCATCACCTCTTTCGTCTAGAAAAGCTGTTATTTCGGGCAATAATTCTTGAAACCTTTCTAGGAATTTTCCGCGACTCAACCACCTGACGTCCGTGTGAAGAACTAAATACTGATTTAGTTCAGCTGACTCTCTATCTTCCAACTTCAACTTAAAGAGGCGCCGTTGCAAGCTACGTGCACGGATGGAATTCATAATTTTTGTTGCAATACCATAATTTCCTCCGTGTTTAAAACTTTTGAACGCAAAACTTGTTGATGTATAAAGCAATGGAATGAAAAAAAAAGGAGATCTTCATTAGCTCGACACAAGGCCACAAAACTGTTTATGTTTCCAGTCATTGCTGGTGCTCCATCAGTTATAATGCACACTAATTTATATATTGGTAGCTTGTTGTGTTTTACAAAATTGAAAAAAATGTCATATATATCTTCGCCACGGGTCTTCCCCTTCAGAGGAATGATTGTCAAAAATTCTTCCTTAGCCATCATGTTATTGAATACCATCCGAATAAAAATACCCAGCTGGACAGTGTCTGACATATCGGTGGATTCGTCGAACTGTAAAGAAAAATATGTACATTTCGTGATATCATGTTTTAGTTCATCTGCCATGTTTTAACTCAAGACTTCAATACGCCTTGTGACAGTTGGACAAGATAACTGAAGTTCTATAATAGCAAGCATGATTTCTGTTTTATTTTTAAAATCTCCAAATAAAGTCTCACCCGCTTCAATAAATGTTTCCTTCATAACCGATCCATCTTTGAATGGTTTCTTGTGTTTCGCCAATATATGAGATATTTTAAATGACGCGATCGTAGCCGCTTTTGATTGTTTGGCTAGTCTTGTGAACATGGTTTGTTTTTTTTTTCAAACAAGATATCAAATCACTTACTTTTCGTTTTCTTAATTCACTCTGTAGCGGAAAATCCTTTTCATCGTTTTAATGAACCATTTTGTGATGCCTCTCTAAGTTACTATGCTTAGGTATTGCAACTGATGCACGAGAAATAAGTCAAATGCACTTATCCTTTACCATACAAAAGAAAAATTCTTCTTCCCAATCGTTATTGAAATGATACGTTTTAAATTTCTTCGCTGCACTCATTTCGTACTATTGAATAATAAACTTTGTATCGACGTAGTATTGCCTTCAAGTTACAATTCAGAATGACTACAATTCCAGCAGGCGCAACATTTATATCGGCGTGAACGAAATGCTCGAATGTTCCCGTCAAACGCGCCGCCTGAAATTTCTAGAAAAGCGGCAAGAATAAAAAACGCGGATTTTCTTTGACAAGTACCGCGCGTTCGTTTGATAAAGCCGCCTTTTGCCGCTAGCAGAGTTTTATTTCATTACGTAATAAATTTTTGTAGGTTAGTTACCTATTATTAAAAATTCTGAAAAGCAAAATACTTTCAAGAAAGACCAAGCTGAATATTTACAAAACATTGATTTGACCAAGTAAGATGTATGCCGCGGAAACTATGACAATGACAAAAAAGGACGAAGAAGAAATAAGAATTACCGAAAGAAAAATACTGCGTCTAATTCTAGGGTCAGTAAAATTAGGCAGCAAAGAATACAGAATATATATGAACGAAGAAATGAACCAAATCATGAAGAACGAAGATGCTGTAAAAAAATTAAAGAGCGGAGAGTAAAATGGTTAGGGCATGTATGGAGGGCAGGTGAAGGAGTAACAATATTTGCAATGCTGAAGTGGGACCCGGTACCAAGGAGAAGACGAGGCCGACCAAGATCGAAATGGCTGCAGGAAGTTGAAGAGGACCTTACCAGGGCAGGAGTCACAAGATGGAAGGAGAAAACAGCGTACAGGAAATAATGGGGACAAATAAGTAAACTGATGTAACTAGAGGAAGAGGAGAGTGATTCACCCTATAATGAATGAATCTAGAGACCTTGTGGTGCAATTCCACTAGGAATGTTAAACCACTATATATATATATATATATATATATATATATATATATATATATATATATATATATATATATATATATATATATATAGAATATCAAGAGACATTCAAGAGTTGCTTGAATCGCTAGATGAAGGTTTGAGTGAAACCGACTTGGAGGAAATTATAAATTCACAGCCTATTGAAGACGAGGCTTCAACAAGCACTGGAAACGAGACATTTGTTTGAAAAATCCTAGTGAAGGTTCAAGAATGTCGAATGGGCTTTTTCTTGATGAAAATTGATTCGTCTGTGGAACGAAGTCTTATTCTTGGGAGGAAAATTGCTAATGCCACTGCTGAATATCAGTATTAATTGATGGAGCTTTTAAAAATTTCCAAGAACGAAAATATTACAAAATTCTTTAAACCATTGCCTAAGACTGATGATAATAATTAATCAATATGGAGAAAAGTTTCAATGAAATTGATTTTTAATATATTTATTTTTATTTTGTCACTTAGAAGGGTATTCCCTATAATCCCATATAAATCACAATTCCATATTCACGATTTCTATATTCGCCGCATATTTATGGAACATATACCCCGCGAATAAAGAGCTCATACTGAATTTCATTATTCATTCTGTCATTATTTTGTGAATAAGGCGTAAAACTATAGGTTATTTCATTTTGATTATGAAGTTTCGAGGAAAGTTTACATTTGTTATTGACCAATAAATTATTTACTGCGTGGATCAGCCTGTTTAGGAATAACTATATATACTAACCTGTATCTCGAATGCATATTGTGTGTTGCCTACAACTCATCAGGCGATCTTTCTCGACAGAACATCAAATATTTCAAGCTTCATTTGAAAATAATCAAGACTTCAACGGTTTGATAATTGAACCCAATTTATACCAAGTGATTCATAAATACTATGTTATGGAAGCAGGTGTATCTATGAATCCCCTATAAAAAAATTTCTTTCATATTTTAACCAAGTGTTCGACAAGTGGGGTGTGAAATCTCCCTCGCAATCGTTGTCTTACTTCATTTTTCTAGATTGTATGATCTTACGCGTTTCCATAACTTCAAGTTAAGTATTCGTTTATAGAAAGTAAGTGTTTAGGCAATATAATTTTCACCATCGTGTGAAACGGTGTGACACCCCACTAGCCAATTCTTGTTATTCTTTTTAGTAAATATAATAGATTGTTAGATTGTTTCAATATGATATTGTTATTTTTTATAGATCCTAAACGTCAAAATTATCCAGAAAAATAAAAGAAACAAAAGGCAGCTATGAGAACACCCTAGTTTAGTTCTATGTATGTAAAAATTGTTAGTTTCGTATGTACCTAAAGAGTAAGGTTTTTACCTGTATCATCTTTTGAGATAACAAAGATGTTGATTCAGATAAAAAGTAATTATTGGGTTCATAATGATTCTAGCACATCTATAGATCATATTCGGCATCACTTAGAAGACCGAACCTGGCCATTGGGGCTCTCTCGGTCGAACAGATAGGGAATTGTTTTGTTGAGTTGATTATGTTTCAGGAGACTCACACTGCGACGGAAAAACTTCTCCGCGAAAGAGGAAATATCGCAGATTATGTACTGTTTGATTATCTCCTTAGTCCTTTTTATGGCCTTGCTTGCTATGTAAAATCTTTTCTGAGATTCAAGTGAGTTGAGACATATGAGAGTCAGGTATGATTGTTGAAATATTTTTCTGCTGGCTTTCTTTTTCCATTGTTACAGATTTTCCTGTCCCAAACCCCTTTCCTTTCACCCTTGTCTTCGTCTGGAAATCAAGGAGTGCAAGATGAGAATGAGAGAAATAAGCTGCTAAGCAGAAAATTCTTCGGTACTCTTGATGTACACACGACACTAACACAATATAAACAGACAAGCTATTGCTAGTGCAATAGCGACAGGGAAACGAGTTTTTTCCTCAGGTTTTTTCACTCGTTTATTGAATCATACGCAAGATAGTATGGTTCCTCTGTTACATTTACTGAGCTTTACTTGTGCTTTTCTGACACACAAAATATATATATATATATATATATATATATATATATATATATATATATATATATATATATATATATATATATATATATATATATATATATATATATATATATATATATATATATATATATATATAAGCATTTATTTTAAATACAATTATTCGAATTTTTGTAAATCCTCTCTTTTCAAAAGAATATATATATATATATATATATATATATATATATATATATATATATATATATATAATGTGGTGTTGACGTATTAACGAATTATTGACCTCCTACAATATAGTCAGAAACACTCGGCCTAGGCCATTGAACATTTTTTTTACTTTTGAACATTGAAAGGATAATAAACCAATCTATTCACTGAGAGATATGAGCAGCTTCAGCAGCTTGTTCATGTTGGCTGTTGGAATAGCTGGCCCCCTATTCATGATTTCTTCTCAAATTTAGAAAAGGTCTGATCATGAAAGAGCCCTTTACCTCTCGTACTGTAGGGGGAGAATCTATCACGCAGTAAATGCACAGGGGTCAATTGACTTCATCGGAATATTTAATTTACGGCGAATAGCCTTCAAGCCACTTGTGATTGAGTTATCCCTTAAGGTTCTTCGCATATTCCTCGAAGTCGTAACTTTCCTGAGGTTTCCAGCAGTGTCATAGAGCTGCTTCGAGTTAGTCATTTTTCTGTGTCGTTTTTTGTCACTAAACCTGGTTCATCTAGTGTATCCGACTCCTTCACAGATTCCTCCTCGCTAGATCCAACCCTTTTCCGCTTTTGCTGAATTTGACGTTCACAGTTCACAAAGCCTTTGAAGCCTTCAACGGGATTGTCGTTGCTACAGTGACAAGGCCCGGCAGTTGCGTTTTCGTTCATTGTGGAACTACGAAGTAACGTGCCGAAGGTTCCAGTGGTCACATAAATAATTTTCCAACTTAGTTTAAGAATTATTTGAAATCAAATACCCGTTGACACTTTTCAAGTATACACTAAATTCAAAATTTGGCACCACTTTCATACTTTTTGCTTCATTGATTTAAGTCTATGCCCATTAAATTCTTTCAGAAGTCCGTTGAGGTGTTTGCTTTTGACGTTTGATTGAGATTGAAAGTTCGTCATTCGTGGATCCGGTCGAATTCAAATATGGTTTTTATGAACGTTGAATTTATATATTCCTTGGGAAATGAGAAAACGTCCTCTTTCCATCTTGTAAAGCTCATAACTTGTGTTCCGTTAAGTACCTAGTACGTGCGGCCCGAGTGAAAAGTTCGATACTTGTGAAATATTTCTTTAGTTTAACGAACAATTCAGGCTGTAAGGCGACGTTAGTTTAAATCTACTTGTCAGGATAGCCTATGCTACAGAGTACAGAGATTTGTGAATTTTGGAACATGCGATTGAAGGAACTTATACCAGGGGTAAGACTGGACCCAAAACCTTTTCAATTGTACCTTTTCTAAATTAGTATTTTTTTTTCTCATTCAATTCAATAGATCTTGGAATCAATTATTTTCTGAGCATTTCTTGAATCTGTCCACCTTTGGAAGCCTTGTAAACTCTGGAACTGGAGAAACCGACCACATAGAACTTTGAGACCGTTTTTTTTCACTAACTTTCTACCCTCCCTCATCAGCAATAGTTTAAGCAATAGAACCGATCCACCTGTAACCTACCGACCTCGCCTACAGTACTAGCAAACTCTACCGTCAACTTCGTGACATACGTTGGGGGCCATCTTTACCTGAAGACAATCATGTCAAGATAAGTACCTTGGTCATTTCAATTGTTTCCATTTTCCGCTGAGTTTCAATTCTATTCAGCTCAGAAGTAATTTCCTATCCATCAGGGAATTAATTGTTCCTTAGAATTTCAGAAGTAAGCTAGTTTTTTTTTCTCAAAAGTGTAGTAAAGAATTTTAATCTTGTATGGAAAGAGAGTGAAGTCTAGACAGCGTTCTGAGCTATAACTGTGATATAGATTTTTAATTGTTTTGCCTGTTTGAAGAACGTTTTTCACCAAATATTGTAATTTAATTCATTTATTTATTTGTGTCGCTTAGTCGTAGATAGTTAGATTAGTCAATTTTGTGTATTTAGCTGTCTACTTGTCAAGTTTACTCAATTTTTAAATTCAATTGACGAGGCTTTTACGTGATAGAAATCCATTTTCACAAATACAAGTAAACGATGATTTCTACTTAAATATATTTTTAAATGCTCGACACGTTTCGATACACAGTATCTTTGTCAAGAGCGAATGAATACTACAAATATATCTTACTAACAAATTTCCATATATACTAAAGAGGCAATCCACTCAGACCTATCCGTATTTGAACTAATGTTAAGGAAATGAATTTAATAAGGGTGAGTTATTTATGTCTACCTGATCATTAAGAATTTCCGGTGAATACCTAAATCTGTTAATTTCAAGTACTTGCAGAAGGTTGAGTTTTATACCTTTATTCTCTGAATGTAGGATTTTAAATTCTGAATTGAAAGAGTGACTGTTTTCCCTAAGATGGTTTGAATAATTTGAATCGGTTTTTCCATTGATGAAACTGCGTTTATGTTCAGAGATTCTAACATTAAAATTTCTTCCTGTTCTTCCTATATAAAAACAATTGCAATCTGCACAATCCAATCTATAAACACCTGATTTATTTTCTTTATTAGTTGGAGATTTATTATTCCTGATAAATAAACCAATGAATTTGTTGATGTTTTGAACGCTATATTTAAATTTGAATTCTTAAGAAGGATTTCACATTATTGTTAATATTGCCTATATATGTTAAACTGTTGAGTTTCTTGTCTTGGTGTTTACCGATTGGATATATATGTTGTAAAGCTAATTTTGTTTTTCTTATATAATATGCTGCTAACTAAATTTGCAGGATGTGCTGATGTATAATGAATTGTGATATCTGTATGAGAAGGCTTATGATAAATTGAAAACTGGTGTTTATTATTTGATCTTGTTATTGTTAGGTCTAGGAAATTGATCGAATTGTTCTGTTCTATTTCAGAAGTGAATTTTATTTCTGGGTGAACGTTGTTGATGAAATTTTCGAATACAGTGAACTGTCTGTTTGTTCCTGTGAAACACACAATAATGTCATCGACATATCGATTCCAATATTGTTCAAACAATTAGCAATACATACTGAAATTTTCTTCAGAAATGTTGAAAACAATAGCTCCCTGAAACACCAAACTGCGTCCGTGATTAAGAAAGAACACCTGAAAAAGCTTAATAGACCAATTAGAGATCACATATTAATCAAAAATATAAAAGTTAAATCAACATTGAATGACATTATTTTCACAAAAACAGATAAAGGCAATACAATTATAGTGATAAATAAACAAGATTATATTTCCAATACATTAGATTTCATTAATGATTCTAATTATTCAGTTATATCCCGAGATCCAACTAATGAATTCAATAAGGAAGTGAAGACAGTCATTGAGAATTCAAAATCCATCATTGCAGATAGCGAAAAATTTAAACTTATCTTACCGAATCCTTTACCACCTCAACTTTATTCTTTAGTTAAATTGCACAAAAACGGTTATCCAATAAGACCAGTGGTATCATTCACACATGCCCCAGCATTCAAAATTTTGAAATTTTTAATACATATTCTGAAAAACATTCTGTCATTTTAAACCGTCTTTTTCTATTCGTAATAACTCAAATGATTTGATAAGAAAAATAGAAAATATTGTCATTCCAAGTAATGCAAAGTTAGTCTCTTTTGATGTCAAGGATTTGTTTCCAAGTATTCCACCGAAAGATCCGTATAATATAATCAATAATTTGTTAACACAAAAAAGGACGAATCCACGAATTGAATACGACATTATGGCTTTATTAGATGTTTGCATATCTCAAAATTATTTTCTGTTTAACGATTATTTTTATAAAAGTGATGAGGGACTTATAATGGGAAACCCCCTAAGCCCTCTTTTAGCAGAAATCTTCATGGATAACATAGAAAAAACTATTCATAAACACACGCTTAGTAAAGATTTCCTATATTGGTATCGATATGTCGATGACATTATTGTGTGTTTCACAGGAACAAACAGACAGTTCACTGTATTCGAAAATTTCATCAACAACCTTCACCCAAAAATAAAATTCATTTCTGAAATAGAACAGAACAATTCGATCAATTTCCTAGACCTAACAATAACAAGATCAAATAATAAAAATCCAGCGTTTAATTTATCATAAGCCTTCTCATATAGATATCACAATTCATTATATATCAGCACATCCTTACCAACACAAAGTATCAGCATTTAATAGCTATATACATAGACTCTTGAGCACACCGATGTCTAATGATAATTATTTCAAAGAATTGAATTTGATAAAACAGATCGCAATAAATAATGATTATGAAATTTAGTTAGCAGCATATTATATAAGAAAAACAAAATTAGATTTACAATATATATATATATATATATATATATATATATATATATATATATATATATATATATATATATATATATATATATATATATATATATATATATATATATATATATATATATATATATATATATATATATATATATATATATATATATATATATATATATATATATATATATATATATATATATATATATATATATATATATATATATATATATATATATATATATATATATCCAATCGGTGAACACCAAGACAAGAAATTCAATAGTTTAACATATATAGGCAATATTAGCAATAATGTGAAATCCTTCCTTAAAATTCAAATTTAAATATACCGTTCAAAACATCAACAAATTTAGTTTCATTTATCAGGAATTATAAATCTCCAAATAATAAAGAAAATAAATCAGGCGTTTATAGATTGGATTGTGCAGATTGCAATTATTTTTATATAGATAGAACAGGAAGAAACTTTAATGTTAGAATCTCTGAACATAAACGCAGTTTCATCAATGGAAAAACCGATTCAAATTATTCAAATCATCCTAGGGAGAACAGTCACTCTTTCAATTCAGAATTTAAAATCCTACATTCTGAGAGTAGAGGTATAAAACTCAACCTTCTGGAAGTACTTGAAATTAACAGATTTAGGTATTCACCGGAAATTCTTAATGATCAGGTAGACATAAATAACTCACCTTTATTAAATTTATTTCCAAAATATTAGTTCAAAAACGGATAGCTCTGAGTGGATTGCCTCTTTAGTATATATAAAAATTTGTTAGTAAGATATATTTGTAGTATTCATTCGCGCTTGACAAAGATACTGCGTATCGAAACGCGTCGAGCATTTAATAATACATTTTAGTAGAAATCATCGTTTACTTGTATTTGTGAATTTTAAAGTTAGCTTTTCTTGTTTTTCTTATCTAATTTATTATTTATAGTATAACATTTTGCTAGTTGAATTGTGGCTGTCGAGTAAATATTAGCTTGAATAAATTTGGTAGTTCCATATGATGAGTTGGAGTTGACAGGCCTTGATCTAGAAGCTAACCCTTTTAGAGATAGAGAATCCCAACCTGAGTAATTTAACATTTTGAGTACCTTTTTTCGGTAGTCCTTATAGAGTGACTGATACCGCTTTCTATAGGTACTCTGGTGAAAGTGTACACACCGAAACAACACAATATAAATTTCAACAAAATATTCCAAATAGAAAAAAAGTTACAGGGGTGGCCCTAGTTTCAGTTACACTTGATATAAAATCAATAATTCACAATGAATTGAGAGCTGGTTGTTCACAACATTGTAAACGAAAATTATTTCTTAAATTTCACAAAAACCCATATTTTAGATTCAAGTAACAATAGCAAAGATTTGATTTATTGGAATTTGTAGAAATTTCATTTGCTCACCAATATAATCTATAAATTTTATGTCTAATCTATAAATATAATCATTAACTAACGACTTGCTCAATTCCTGTTTATTCCCACTTCTCTCCTCTATTTCTTAGGTATAAATGACATTGTAATATTTTAATTACTTTTTGCTTTTTAAAATGGGATAAAACACGAAAAATATGTCAAACATATTTTATTAATAAAATTTTGTGAAACTTTGACCTAGTATTCCCTTCAATTGTTCAATTATTTATTTGAAATGTTTCACTAAATGATCAGCGAGACTCCTATATTCAAAACAAAATGATTTCATCGTACCGCAGAACACACTTCTTTATTTTGTATCACAGTTATGCAGGTTCGAAATATAAGCTCTGGAAATATGCTCGTTTATTCTTGGGTGCAAATGAAGACATCAACAGAGACAGGTAGGGCGCCCGAGGCGGTTCTGATCTCCGGTCGGCCCATTGCAGCCGCCAGAAGCCAGTAGCGGACGTTCCTCTCTGGGGCTTTCAGAATATTTGCGACCATTAATGGACTTAGGTCGTAGGAACGTGCGAATTTCAGCTATCAGATTGGTATTTGGTATTTCAAAGACAGAGTTTATGTTTTTTTACTCAATCAGAATTATTTTCGTAACACTTATCTGCAACGTAATAATTTTTTCTTTCAAATTTACACTGTGACAAAAAAGTATCCGGAAATTCTCATTTGAATTGCCTGCCTTGAGTATTTTCAAGTATTTTAAGTTTCTGTATGTTGGTAGGACTGTCCTTAATTACTATGCCAAACTTGAGCGCGATCTGTCAACTAGTTTGTTTACGACAGCTATTGAAACCAGTCGACCACAGTGCAAATTTTACAATGGAAAAAATATTGAACAAGAAGTTTGTCTCACATTTTGTGTTTTGAAAAAAATTCCGAGTGCTGAATCGTTACGAATGCTGAAAAAGGCTTATGGAGACTCTGTTTTATAGAAACCCTAAGTGTTCGAGTGGTACAAAGCCTTTAAAGACGGTCGATAAATCGTAAAAGATTTACCTCGTCCCGGACGTCCTTCGACATGTTCAACCGACGATAACGTCCAAAAAATCAAGGAAATGGTGCTCGAAAATTGTAATGCCAGGGATAGCTCGTGATCTCAACATCTCTCGTGAAACCGCTCGTTTGAATTTGGTGAACCAATTGGGCATGCGTCGCATCGCCGCTCGGCTCGTTTCGATCGAGCTGAATTTTCTTCAGAAAAGTACCGGATCCAGGTAGCTGCAGACATGCTGGATCGTGCGAATTTTGATTCCACGTTCATGGAACGGACTATAACTGATGACGAGACAAGGGTCTATAAATACGACACACTAACGAGCCAACAATCATCGGAATGGGTGGGAAAAAATGAGCCAAAACCGATAACGCACCAATTCATCGAGCAACGGTTATTAATGTCTTCAAGAACAAACACTCGATAAATACCATCGAGCAGCCGCCTTATCCACCTGATCTATCTCCGTGTTACTTTTTCCTTTTCTCCAGGCTGGGGAACCAGATTTGATTTCATAGACGTCATAAAAAATGTTTCGATGATTGGGAAAAACGTTGGCACATGTGTAACGCTTCAAATAGAGTGTATTCTAAAGGAGAATCAATAAATATTGAAGTAGATTAATATTTTTCGTTTCATTTCAAATTTCCGGATACTTCTTTGTCACAGTGTAAATCTCATAGTTATACCTTTGATAATATAGGATTGCCCAAAAAAAAAGGAAACCTGATCTGGTAGATCTCAACAATACAGGGTGTTACATAATAGTATGTCACAACTTGAGGAGGTAAATCTACGGGCTATTATAAGAAAAAACTCCATATAAACATAGGTCCGCAAAAGCTTCGTTACGGAGCTACACGGTGTTGAAATTTCCAGAAAAAATTAGTTTTTTCTTCAAAACTCCTGCAGTTTTTGAGATATTCAGCCCGAATTTGAAATGCAAGCTATTTTTACAGCCTCCATCATTACACGTCCTAAATATTTCAACTAGAATCTACAAGGTGTTTTCTTTTTCGGAGCCATGTCGTCTTTTGCCCTTTCAAACTTTTTTGCAGTATGCCACTGATCAGCGTTCAACAAATTTTCGTCATTTTCGTTCAATTCAGAAACTTTTTTGACAGTGAAATTAGAATATTTATCGTCGTCCATCACATAATCAAATTTTCCAACACTAAATATACAATATCGGGTGTAACTAGGGCCACCCCTGTAACTTTTTTCTATTTGGAATATTTTGATGTAATTTGGGAATCACATAGAAGACAACATTTTGAACTTGATAACATATATATGTTTGACATACCAACTTTCGATTTTCAAATGGGATACCCTGTATTTTTTTGCTTATTTTAATTGTTCATCTCATGCTACGACCTTTTGACATATTTTTGGAGGAAAACAGAACACAATCTTTTTTTGCAATTTTTATTATCCGTTCTAGAAGGCCATGAACAGTGACAATTGACTCAGTTCAAAATCTCCTATCACGAAAATACAAGATTGCATCTAAAAATTTAATTGCTCATTTTTAGGGAGTGTCAAAGTTAATAAAAAAAGAGCGAACAGCGAAAACGAAATAATTATAATAAATGTTCGAAAATACCACCATTCTCATGAACACAACATCGCACACGATTGATGGTTCCCCTCACAACATTATTTAACTGTTGAGCTGTAATGCCTGCTAAGCTTGTCTCAAAGGGTTCTCCAATTCTTGTTGGGTTATAAATGGTGTTTGGTAAACCTCATTCTTCAAATGGCTCCACAGGAAGAAATCTAGTGGACTCAAATCTGGCGATCTAGCTGGCCATCTTATGGGACCATTTGTACCTATCCAGTTTTCGGGAAAAATTTCGTCGAGATACCGCGAGACCTCCTTTGTATTGTGAGGAGCTGCACCATCTGGTTGAAAATATATTTCATTCCCAACAGCTGAAGGCAACTCGTCCAATTCATCTTGTATTTGGGTCCTCAAAAATTCCAAATATCTTTCCCTTGACAATGAACCTTCAAAAATTATAGGCCCTATTAGATATCTTCCCATCATCCCTATTCAGAAATTGAACCCAAAACCTTCTTGGAAGTTTGCATCTTGATATCTATGCTCATTTCATTGCGACCAGTACCTGCTATTTTGTCTATTAAACATCCCATTTTTCATGAAACGTGATTCGTCACTGAATAGAATTTTTGTGGGATATTGTGGATCACCCTCCATTTTGCTAAGGTACTCGTCACAGTACTGGAGTTGCCTAACACTACTTAATGTTAGGTACTTATGTTTTTTCACAATTTCTAGCTCTTCGGCAATTTCCCTTGTTGATGTGGTTGGATTAATATCAACAAATGTTGATATTAGTACTCAGGATGCTCCTTACGAAATTTTCGTTGAACTTTAGAGAAATAGGTTTTATTCGGATGAAGTCTTTCCTCATAGCGCTCTGTGTTAATTGCTCAGCTTGAACGCTATTTTGCCTGCACTCTCCATAAATAAGGAGCATATCGAATTTTTCATTTTGGGTGTATTGATTCATACTCAAATCTTCTTCTTCTTCCTTCTTTTTCCAACTTTATTTTAGGCAAAACCGCCTGTTTATTCTTCGGTCGTTTGTCTGTTACGGAACGTTCAAGTTGTCACTCCACCTTTTTCGTGGTTGTCCCACGCTTCTGCGCCCCAGTGGAGATCTATCACGGGCGATTTTCACTATTTTTCTGTCATCCATTCTGTTTATATGGTCATTCCACTCCTGTTTTCTGTTCAATACCCAGTTGTTAATGTTGTCCACCTTGCACATGTTTCTAATATTCTCACTCCTCTCTGTTGAGCAGTGTTTTCCCGGCTATCCTGCGAAGTACCTTCATTTCGGTTGTCTCCAGTAGTCGCCTGGTTTTCGTTGTTTCTGGTCTAGTTTCTGCACTGTATGTCATAATGGGCCTTACAGTTGCTTTGTAGATTCGTGCCTTGGCTTCAATTCCGATATGCTTATTGCGCCATATTGTGTCATTCAGACATCCTGCTATTCTTGTTGCTTTTGTTGCTTGCTCCCTTACCTCCGTCTCGACATCTCCGTAGCCCGAAATCTCTATGCCGAGATATTTAAATTTCATTTCCTGCTGGATAGATTTACCATCAACCTCAAGCTTGCATCTCAATGGTGTTTTCGATGTAGTCATGCATTTTGTTTTAGAGGCAGAAATTATCATATTAAACGATGTGGCTGTACGGTTGAACTGGTGTAGGAGGCGCTGTAAATCGTCTTCATTTTCTGCAATCAACACAGCGTCATCGGCGTAACACAGGATAGTTATCTCTTTGTCCCCCATTTTGTAGCCCCTCATTCCTCTTACTTTTTTGATTATCTCGTCCATGATGATGTTGAACAGAAGGGGGCTTAACGAATCTCCTTGACGAATACCACTTCTCACTGGTATCTGTGTGGTAAGCTCCCCGTCTAATCTTGCCTGGATCTTGTTCGCAGTATATATATTTTCTATAGTCTTTATTATATTACGTGGGATTTGCCTGTTGTAGAGCAGATGTATAATGTCTGATAATTGGACCCGGTCGAAAGCTTTGAGCAAGTCAACAAAACACATAAATGCTGGCTTATTATATTCTATCGACTTTTCTGTTTCTTGTCTTATGACAAATACGGCGTCGGTGCGAGATCTTCCAGATCTGAATCCTTGTTGTTCATCAGCGAAAGAGGTGAGGCTATTTATTTTGTTTGTTATACACTTCGTAGTAAGTTTCAGCGTGGTGCTCAACAGATTTATTCCTCTATAATTCGAAGGTACTTTCTTGTCTCCTTTCTTAAACATAAGAATAGTAGTGCTTGTACGCCATTCATCTGGGATCCTGTGATGGTAAAGGATTTTTTGAATTAAAATTGTCAACTCTTGAGTAAGACGTTGTCCGCCATACTTGAGTAGTTCGTTGCTAATTCCGTCCTGTCCGGCATTTTTCCCATTCTTTAATTTTTGTAGGGCTAACTGTACGTCATCCACATTCACCTCAGCATCTTCGCTCACTATTATTTCCGGTGTACTTAGGTCTTCTTCTGTATCCGGAACCGTTAAGAAAAGAGTGACGTGAGTGATATAAGAAAAAAAGGTTAAAAATGCTGCTTCTGTAATACCGGGTGGTTGTCTCAGAAAAAAAACCTACTTCTTTAAATTGAAATTTAAAACTTCGACAACCCGCAATTGAAGTCTTAGATAAAATCTGGTATTTTCGCGATAGGAGATGTTGAGATAAGCCAATTGTCACTGTTCATGGCCCTCTAGATCGAAAGATGAAAATTGCAAAAAAAAAGATTGTTTTGTTTTTCTTTCAAAAAAATGTTCAAAGGTCGTAGGTTGAGATGAACAATTAAAATAAGCAAAAAATACAGGGTGTCCCATTTGAAAATCGAAATTTGTTATCGTTTCCGGTATAACCGGAAACGAAATGTCAAACATATTAATGTTATCAAATTCAAAATGTTGTCTACTATCCCACATTTGATCAAAATATTCCAAATAAAAAAAAGTTACAGTGGTGGCCCTAGTTTCAGTTACATGTGTTATTCACATTATTTTGAACACATAATGATCAATTATATAAAATCGTCCGAAGTTCAGAATATTGTTTGATGCCACTCTATCCAACC
Source organism: Cryptolaemus montrouzieri (assembly GCA_013387265.2). Classification (NCBI taxonomy): domain Eukaryota; kingdom Metazoa; phylum Arthropoda; class Insecta; order Coleoptera; family Coccinellidae; genus Cryptolaemus; species Cryptolaemus montrouzieri. The sequence continues at coordinate 136,392,990 of JABFTP020000185.1, read as the reverse complement.
TCGGATTTTAATGCAACGGAGGATCTGAGGCTCTTATAACATTTGATACAGACCTTATTTTTCCAATGGCGCCACCGGACAAACAGCTGCAGTGACGCAATGTAACGTTGCGGTCTTTCATGGACCGTTGGTGTCATGAATTAACAAAGTTATAGAATTAATAGAATAACATGAGAAGAACTAAGACTTTTCCATAGCTTCGAAGTTAGTACTTGGTATACTGACGTGAAGCTCCACAGATTCAAATATATTCTTTTCAAATCTATAATGAAAATGTTTCTGCTGTGAGCTCAGAGAGTTTATGGTCTCAAGGTTAATACAGAGATGATGACGTAACGTCGACGCATTCTACGTCATAATGTGTTGAATTTACAACACAGCGTTTTATCTGCTTTAGCTTTTAGTTCATATATCAACATATCATTTCGGACTTCAGAACGCGTTGAATAATGCAATGTGAGGTACTACTCCTTATGATGTGTCAGAGGCATATATGAAGTTCTACATTTTTTAATTAAACGTGGTTATTTCAGAGGATTTTTTAATGTGATTTGTCAAAGATGGAAAACAAGTTGTTGAAGCTCGTGTTGTAAGGTAATGGTTATGAGGCCTCGCGGAACATGAATTCCTATCCTCGTAGATCGCCTTTTGCCAATAGATTATTTAAATTTTTAGCATTACAAATGCTAGGAAAATATTAACAATTGATGCTTTCGACGTGAACGCGTAGTAAAGACAGTGCACTTCGTTTATGCAGCAGACGTTATTATTGTAAGTTAAGTTTTGATAAAACTAATAATTCTATATTTGTAAGCAACTTAATTCCTTCAGTTAATTATTATTTTGAAACGAAGTGACATACATTCTGTCAAAAGAGTACAGGAAATTGATTACAGTACAACCTCTTTAATCAGAATCATATGGGATCAGGGCTTGTTCGGATTACTGAAATATTGCGATTATCGAGGTAATTGAAATGAATAGTAAAGAAAAGACAGGACTAAAAAACGTGAAATATATATTGAGAAACGTGAAATATTTATCGAAAACGTGAAATATTTATTGAAAAACGTAAAACATTCATTGAAATACTCAAAACTATTGTGATTCACAGAAAAACATGGAAATATAACTACATATTCTTAATAATAAAAAACAAGTACTGTGTTTTAAGGAATTTTACTTAATAATTGCGATTCGTAACGCGTTTCACTACACCTTGGCTTCTTCGGACTAATAAATGTACAGAAAATAAGAATGAGAATATAAATACAAATGTTCTTAAGTAATTCAAAGGTTATTGGGTTGCTCCTTCTTAAGTGGTTATTGATGACAGGTATATCCAATAAAATTAAGGAATAGATTGCTCCTGAAGAGATGCAATTATTAAGTAAAATTCCTTAAAACACAGTATTTGTTTTTTATTATTGATAATAAAATTTTAAGTAAAAGCCTCCCAAATTCATACATATTCTTAAGAAAGTGATACATTTCGCAGATCATTTTTTAGGTTCTGAAGAAGTCTTGGATCGTTTTCTGTTTTAACGAACGAAGATGAGAATTTGCAGCTTCCTTTCTCAATTTATTTAATAATAATATTTGGTGCTGAGGGATATCATTGTATGTGCACCATTCCAAACATTTGTTGAAACACAAGAAAGCTTTTTTATGTTGCACTGAATTCACAGTGACATCGCCTTCTTCAAGTTCTTCTGTATCCTCGTCACTTTCTATGTTTCAGCTTCAGAGAGATAATTCTCATTATCTCCTACAACCCATTCTTCAATGTCATCATGCGTAGATCGCGATTCTTCTCTTCTTTCTCTAGCAAAATTTTTTTTCCAACCGTGAAAGAGGTAACAGGTCACCTGCGTTATAATCATCATCTTTTGTGGCCCATAAATTCTTCCATGATTTCTGAATTAACTCTTGGGACACAGATGACCAGGCCCTTTCAAGAGAAAACACCACATGTTTGAGTTCCAATTGCTTCAGTAACTGCAAAACGTTATTGTCTTCTTGTCCCACAATATTCAGTTGCAAAGATTTTCGATAATGCAATTTCACATTCCGTATTACATATTGATCCATTGGTTGTAATAATGGGGTACAATTAGGAGGTAGAAACATGACCTGAATATTTCGGTCCTCACTGATTAATTCCTCTTCTCTTGGATGTCCAGGAGCATTATCTAATAAGAGCAGAGCTTTTTGTGGCAATTTCAGCTCGTTCATATTATTTTTAGCCTCAGGAATAAATTGTTTGTGGAACCATTCATGAAAAAGTTCTCTAGTTATCCACCCTTTTTTTGACCTTTATAATAAACAGGCAAATTGGAGCAGTTCTTGAATGCTCGGGGTTTGTTGGATTTTCCGATGGCCAACAATTTCGTTTTATGAGATACTGATGCATTAGAGCATGGCATAAATGTATATTTATTATTATTAGTATATATACGTATACCAAAAATGTACTTTAATAGCTGATATTTTCATGCCGTATATTGAAGATATCATATTCAATTTCCCCATTTTTAGTTTAGATATGTAGACGACATACTAGCCTGTTTTATAGAAACCGCTAGACAACTAGATCAGTTCTTGACTTACATCAATAGCATTAATACCAAAATTCAAAATAGATAGATAAGTCGATAATCAGATTCACTTTTTAGACCTAACAATTATTATTAAAATAATACACTAAAATTTCATAAACACCTCAAAAAAGTCTAGGGAACACTTCTGAATATCGTATATCGTATCCAGAACGACCAATATGGATGATTTTTTTAAGAAATGAACACCTACATCAATTTCTCACCAAATTATGTAGAGTGCCGCAACAGATTTCAGTTTTTTTTTATAAAAAACTTAAAATGCAGCAGATGCGACGCTGCTTTATAATCATTTCATGTATTCAGTGTTTGAAATTAGTTAGTTGGCACTTTGTTTCTGTTGTAAGCACAAATAAAAGATTCAAGTTTTGTGATTCGTAAATGGAAAGACGACATTTGACTAGAAAAGATATGTTACGAGCCGTTGGCATGCTCCAAGCTGGGAGCTCACAACGGGAAGTATCCAGAGTTCTGGGAAGTAGCCCAAGTGTCATGAACCGTTTATGGTCGCGTTTCAATGAAACAGGTAGCGTAGAAGAACGCCATACAGGTCGTTTCAGGATTACTACAGTCGCCCAAGACCGATTTTTGGTTTTACGAGCCAGAAGAGATCGTATTACCACAGCATCTCAATTAGCTCAAGAGCTATCACGAGTTCATAATGTACAAATTTCCGACCAAACTGTGAGAAATCGACTGCACGAAGGTCAAGTCCACTCCACACGTCCTTTAAGAGTTCTACAACTGACCCATGGAAATCGCGCTTCTCGTTTAGCTTGGTGCCAAGAACACGTAAACTGGGATCAAGAGAGGTGGGCCACAGTTTTCTTCAGTGATGAATCTAGATTTAGTTATTATCCCGATTTGGGAAGAATTCGAATATGGAGGGAACCTGGAAAGCAAAACCGTCTCTAGCATGCTCGAGAAGTTGTTAGACAGGGAGGCGGATCAGTGATGTTTTGGGGAGGTATACGCCTTGGTGGAAGAACTGACCTCGTTTTCATACAGAACAACCTCACGGGAAATTCTTACGAAAATGAGATAGTTCTACCTGTAGTGGTACCGTATCTCTAAACAATCGGTCAAAACCCACTCTTCCAACAAGATCATGCCCCTTCTCATCGTACAAAAGTTGTCTTGAACGTTCTTGAAGACAATGATATCGATCTTCTACCGTGGCCATCCTGCTCCCCAGATCTGAATCCCATCGAGCATATGTGGGACACTCTAAAAAGAAATCTCCTGCGTCAAAACTTCTTCCATCATGAACAGGAGCTTCGATTAGCTGTTCAGGGGGCTTGGAATGACTTAGGCCAAAATGTAGTAGACAATTTAATATTGAGCATGCCGCGACGATGCCGAAGTGTCATTAATAACAGAAGTGGACGTTCTGATTACTGAAAAATATAAGTGCTTCCATATCGTTTCGAAAATATTAGTTCAGGATTTTTTTTGTTTTACCAAATTTCGTCATTTTCAAATTTCAAATTTTTTTTTATAATAGGTGCTTTGGAGAAGTCAAATATTATTTTGTTTTCTTGAAAATACATTATATACAATACATCCTAACAAAAACCGAAAGATTTTTATAAATTCGAATCATCAAATTCATATTTTAAAGATATTGGTAAGTGTTCCCTACACTTTTTGAGGTGTTTATTTGTCAATTCATTTTGGAAAAATTGAGGATATTGAACGCAATAACCTATCTTGTATCTTCTAATGATTTTGTTATAAATTCTATTATATTATAAAATGTTTCAGTTAATAGTCATTATGTCATTTTCGTGAGACTAGAATGAAAAACAATCACCATTCATTTACCGATTCAATACGTACCTGACATTTAAATCTGGGTACCATAAACAATAGTTTGAGTTATTCGAAATGAATGGGATAGAATAAACGCACGCTTCATGATTATAATAGAAGAATTGAATCAAAAACAATCGATTCGAACATACAATTTCTTACTGAAATGTAATTGCATGTAGTTATTATATATTCACATTATTGCTAGACTAAAATGTTCTTACATAAAGAACAATGATTCTGTAATTATAAATTCAACACGCGAAACGAGACTATCCACGTGTTTTTACGGAAATTATTTCATTTTGTAATGAAAGATTTCTCAAATACTACTATTTACTTTTGAATCAACTCTTCCATTGTTTTAATGTGTTTAAAATGTTCCTGAAGCAAAACAAGCATTTAAAGGAAGAAATACATATTTTCTGAATATGGAATTCTAGCTCAACACTTAACACATAATGAATGAATGATTAATTGAAACACTTGGCAAAGGTTTCACAAGAATATATTACAATACTCGACATATGTTTCGGGTTCTTAGCCCATTATCAAGAGTGAAAAAAAATGAGTGGTTTTAATTAAATATAACGGCATATACAACAGGAGATAGACCGAAGTCTCTTTGCCCATTACAAATTGGCTGGTTTTTTCTACGACCGGATGCGATTTCCATCATCTCTAAAATGTCTCTCCTTCATAACATGGATGTATAAATTCAATTCCCTTGAAATTTATGAAATGATGTTCAAACACAAAAACATTATTTAACTGTTGGACTGTAATGCATGCAATAGCTTGTCTCAAACGGTTCTCCAATTTTTGTTGGTGTTTGGTAAACCTCATTCTTCAAATGGACCCACAGGAAGAAATCTAGTGGACTCAAATCTGGCGATCTAGCTGGCCATCTTATGGAACCATTTGTACCTATCCGTTTTTCTTGGAAAATTTCGTCGAAATACCGCGAGACCTCCCTTGTGTTGTGAGGAAGTGCACCATCTTGTTGAAAATATATTTCATTCGCAACAGTTAATGGCAACTCGTCCAATTCATCTTGTATTTGGGTCCTTCAAAATTCCTAATATCTTTACTTTGTCAATGAACCTTCAAAAATTATAGCCCCTATTAAATATCTTCCTATCATCCTCATCCAGACATTGAACCCTAAACGTTCTTGGAAGTTTCCATCTTGATATCTGTGCTCGTTGTCTTGCGAGCAGTACCAGGTATTTTGTCTATTACACATCCCATTGTTCGTGAAACGTTATTTGTCACCGAATAAAATCTTTGTGGGATATTTTGGATCACCCTCCATTTTCCTAAGGTACTCTTCACAGTACTGGAGTCACCTACAACTATCGTAAACATACAGGTGTTGGTGTATTTGATATTTAAATAAGCGATACTCTTGTTTTTTAAAAATTCTCCATGCGCTTTGGTGGCCAATTTCAAGCTCTTCGGCAATTTCCCTTGTTGATGTGGTTGGATTAATATCAACAAATGTCAATAGTCTATTTCGGTATCTTTATCGATAACGAAATCCTCCTATTCAGAATGTTGGAACTCACGAAATTTTCGTTCATCTTTAGAGGAATAGGTTTTATTCGGATGAAGTCTTTCCAGATAGCTCTCTGTAAAATTGTTCAGCTTGAGCGCTATTATAAGTACGAACAAAAATTTTGTATCGCCAACGTAATTATTGTTGCGAATGGGGATACTGCAAAAATTGCCTAGGTATTTTCCACTAGAACTCCGTAACCGTTAAGAATAGAGTGACGTGAGTGTTATAACAAAAAATGAAAAAATACTGCTTTTGTAATACCGGATGGCCAGATATGGTTGTCTTAGAAGAAAACCTACTTCTTGAGGAAAAACTGAAATTCAAATCTTTAACACCCTGTAAAAAATGAGCAATTAAATTTCTAGATACAATCTTGTATTTTCGTGATAGGAGATGTTAGGCTAAGCCAATTGCCACTGTTCATGGCCTTCTAGAAAGAAAGATGCCCTAGTTTCAGGTATATGTGGTATTCACACTATTTAGAACACATAATGATGATGAATTATAAAATCATCCAAAGTTCGAAATATTGCTTGATGCCACTCTATTGAAATAGAAAAGTTACAGGGGTGGCCCTAGTTTAAGTTACATCAGGTATATATTTTTTTTCCATTATAAAAATTCACCTGTCGAAGTGGTCACAAACTTCTTTTTCTGTTTTATACTCAGTGTTGTATATCATTTCGTTTAGTTCGGAAGCAATGCATCAGTCAAGAGCGGGTTATATATGTACGTATGTAAGGCTGAAATGTGAAAATATGTACATATATATAGGGTGCGGCAGAGAAAACCGGACAATTTTATTCCGTTATAACTTTCGCAATTTTAGAGCTAGATTGTTCATTCTTGCTTCGTTGGAAAGCCAACGCGGGGAAAATTGTTAATATTTATGGAAGTCGGCCATTTTGAATTCGAACGGAAATTAAATTTTAGGTTGGTTTTAGAAAAATATGGTTCTTTATCTTCTTAGAACATCCATGAAAAAATTAACAACTTCAGAAGTGCCAACGCCATGAGGTGAAAAAAATATTTCGATTTCAGCTGAAAATCAGAATGAAAAAAATTCTTCACTCAACTCTTTTCACCAATTCTTGGAATAATTTTAAGGCCAATATATCAAATTGTTCGGAAAAGACTGAATTATCGACTGAATGCCCCATTGGAATTTTTCAGTGAAAAAAAAAAACGTTCCAGCGATCTTGAAATATTGCTCATTTTCGAATGAGTCAGCCATATTGGATTTCACCGCATGTGAGATTTCGATACAATTTCTGAAAAATTTAGTTCTTTGTCTTTCCAATGAAGCAAGAACGAATGATCTAGCTCTAAAATCGCGAAAGTTGTAACGGAAAAAGAATTGTCCGGTTTTTTCTGGCACACCCTTTATATATGCACATATTTTCACATTTCAGCCTTACATACGTACATATATAATCCGCTTTTGACTGATAACATTGCTTCCGAACTAAACGAAATGATATACAACACTGAAACAATGCTTCAAAATTATATTTGACAAATCCAAATAATGTACAGTGTGTCTCATTTTGGGGGTGCCACTAGGAGCATCTCTGTTATTATTTAGGATAGAGAGATGGGGTTTTCACGACCCGTGGCTACTTTTTCGAGACAAATTCATAGAGCTAATCAGAATTATTCTAACTTCAGTGGTTTTTGAGTTATTAGCGAATCTCGAAAATTTCCGGATTTCTTTTTTTCCCGATATCTCGGTTCTTATAGAAGATAATTGAAATCTGTTTTTACGTTTCTAAAACGGTTTTCTGAGTAGATTCCAGTGACGTACTCGAATTTTATTTTTTTTCATTAATTATGACAGATATGACATAAAGTTGCATTTTTTTAAATACGAACATAGTGTTTTTTTAGCATATTCCGATTGCCGTTTTTTTTCCTTTTCAAAAATAAATAAATTCTTGACCGAAATAATGGAGCTAGGCTGCTCCTAAGATTCCATCGTTATTTATGACATCCGCAATTTCCGCTTTTTATTTTATTTTTGAGATTGTCGTTTAGTTTCTAGAGTTCTCTGAGAAATACCTACATGAGAATAATAATAGGCACCTAATAATTTACTCAAATTTACTTCTCATAATGATTTACATATATTGCTCGAACTGATTTCCATCATGTTGTAAACATAAAGTGCATCTTCGGATTATATCCTCTATGTCTATGTCTGAATGCTCTCTGTGAACACAGAAGTCTTCATCTATGCACGTTCATTAGAAACCATAGAACGACCAATAATTATTATTATTCATTATCTGTGGATATATTGGCTTCGTGTCTATTTGAATTCGTAAAATTAGTGTTCGTTGTTGAATTTGGATTGTTTAGTTAATTTCTGCAATTCACACTATGGAACAAAATAGAAGATACGAAAATTTCGAAAAAGTTGATATGCTGAAGGTCTACTTTCAGTGTCACTGTAAATACCTGACTGACACTCTCCAATAGATTTCCTCAAAGAATTCAACCAAACAGGAAGTTCTTCGCCAAAATGGAAGCAAATCTTTCCAATTATGGTTCGTTCGAGAAACCAAGAAGTAAAAACTACAATAAACAGAATAGAGGTGATAATGAACTTGACGTGTTAGCAGCTGTTGAGGCTAACCATTCTACATCGTGTCGGCAAATTGAGAGCGAAGTGGGTGTGTCAAAAAGCAGAGCCCAAAGAATTTTGAGAAAGTATAAATATCATCCCTATAAACATAAAATAATTCATCATCTCAATGCCGGGGATGCAGAGAGGAGAACGGCGTTCTGCAATTGGTATTTAGGGAGAATCAGAGGTGAAGCTCGTTTTGGGCGACATATCATTTGGTCTGATGAGTCAAGAATCAGCAGTGCCGGAATCTTCAATCGCCATACGAATAGATTCTGGGCAAACGAAAACCAACACGAAGCAGTAGCTCGACGGCAGCAGGGGAGGTTCGGTTTCAATGTGTCGTGTTTCGTAATGGGCAACAAATTAGCCTACTATATCTTTGATGGCAACTTGAATGCACAGAGATATCTCGAAATTTTAAATATTTGTCTGCCACAACTGCAAGATGACATTCCTCTTGCTCAATTCAACACATATTACTTCCAACAAGACGGTGCTCCTTGTCATAATTCGGCCGTGGTGAGGAACTACTTGGATTTAAATTTGGAAAATAAATGGATCGGTATCAATGGCCCAATTCAATGACCACCTAGGTCTCCTGACCTATCCGTTTTAGATTTTTTTCTTTGGGGTTATTTAAAAAATAAGATATATAGGAGGCAATACGCCAATTACGATCAATTGAAGAATGCAACAAATGAAGCATTCGAAGATCTGAGGAGATCCTCGCTACATTTGACTAGGGCCATAGAAGATATAATCCGAAGATGCACTTTATGTTTACAACATGATGGAAATCAGTTCGAGCAATATATGTAAATCATTATGAGAAGTAAATTTGAGTAAATTATTAGGTGCCTATTATTATTCTCATGTAGGTATTTCTCAGTGAACTCTAGAAACTAAACGACAATCTCAAAAATAAAATAAAAAGCGGAAATTGCGGATGTCATAAATAACGATGGAATCTTAGGAGCAGCCTAGCTCCATTATTTCTGTCAAGAAGATTTTGCATTGTTTTGATCGTTTTCATCGAATAACTACAAATGTTCTATGGTTCGTCCGCTCACGTGTGTTCCTTCGCCCAGCCATTAGGGGTAAATCATTATTCCGTTATTTTCTTCAAATTGGGTGGAAATGTTCTCATCACGTTATATATTTTTGAAAAGGAAAAAAAAACGGCAATCGGAATATGCCAAAAAAAAAACTATGTTCGTATTTAGAAAAATGCAACTTCATGTCATATCTGTCATAATTAATGAAAAAAAAAACTTCGAGTACGTCACTGGAATCTACTCAAAAAACCGTTTTAGAAACGTAAAAACAGATTTCAATTATCTCCTATAAGAACCGAGATATCGGGAAAAAAAGAAATCCGGAAATTTTCAAGATTCGCGAATAAATCAAAAACCACTGAAGTTAGAATAATTCTGATTAGCTCTATGAATTTGTCTCGAAAAAGTAGCCAAGGGTCGTGAAAACCCCATCTCTCTATCGTAAATAATAACAGAGATGCTCCTGGTGGCACCCCCAAAATGGGACATACTGTACTCTTTTGAAGAATTTTGAATGTTTTTCAGACAAAAGTAGGATCTCTTCCAATACATGTAGTTTTGCGTGGGATAATGAAAATCACGACACAAACAAGTTTTATCTGAATGTACAGAAATATTTCTCCCATTAGAATTTTCTTTCTAAATGATGTGCTCCTTATAAAGAAGGTGTTGTCGTAAATTTTCATTCTTAAATTCATATGTTCATGTATTAAGTCCAGGCGGTAAAGGTAACGAGGTGTATTTCTTCATAACGACTATTGCCGTAGAGAATCGTAATTTTCCTCTCGATGACTGTAACTGTACGCATTATTTTCAGATTTATGGCTTGCATATTGATGTCAAACATGATAGTTCATTACGTCCCAACGAGCCGGACGAGGCTAAAATCAAGCTATTAACTATGTAAATCAACACTCAGCGGGGTTTGTATGCCAAGCCCACTAGGTGTGAATGCAAATTAGCGAATTTCAACGCTTTATATTTACATGGAAATTTCGTCGAGCCTCATTGAATGAACGATGAAGCTATTCATCCTTTCCAAGACCTACTTGATACGTGATGCGAAGTGATGAAACAGATTTTTGAGTTTGCTCAGTTTTCCCCTGAAAATCCTGAAAAATCGTAAAAATTAAATGCCTGTTATTCCTTTTCATATGTTATTCACATCGGGTATTCCGTGAAAAGCGCCCCAAGTTACAATTGTTGATCCAATTTAACGAAACATATTCTTCCTATTCTAATAGCCTGAAATATTTTCATTGGTGTGTCACTTCCGAAAATACCGGAAGTCGACTTTCACTTGGACTTTCTAAATAGTAATCCCATATTTTCTTTCTATTTTTCGATTACTTAGTCATTTTTAGTACCTTCTGTAAAAAAGTATCACTTAATTTGCTGTATTTTCCAAGAAGAGTTAGTTATCGAAAAAACTCACATTTCTTATTCATCCATGTACTTCGTAGAATGAGCGACTGTTCGAGTTTATGATAATATTTTTCTGTCTGTAGAAACAGACTCAATTTTATTGAATCGAGAAGTAAGCTTCGTGGCGGAATACCTCAGAAGTATAAAATTAAATTACCGGAAAATCCTAAAATCTTTCAAAATATACAAATACAATTCTAACTAGTGAGCCCATGATTATCGCCTTTTATATTTAAATAGCTAATATACTCAACGCCTAATATACAAAAACGCCTAATATACTATACGCCTAATATACTAAACCCCAAATATACTGAACGCCTTTTCATATCCAACTCAATCTATACTGAACGCCTAACTATATTCACTGATATTTATACTTAATAATTCTTTATGTTACATGGAACTTTCTCATATATTGCCTCAAACATCCTTAGGGTAACGCAGTTTCCAGATGCCAGAACGAAGTAACATACGGAGTACCACAAAGAACAGTATTAGGTCCGATCCTATTTACAATATTTGTATCTTATGTGAATGGAAAAAATCCTTGACTTAAAAATATTCAGAATGTGATTCCTTACAAATTGAATAATGGTTCGAATATAATGTACTGACTCTCAATCTAGAAAAGACATTGAATCATTTGCATCTAGTATGCCACAAACGGGTTCCTTCCACGTCAACAATCCCACCATTATACTTGCAGCTGAGAGTATTAAATACTTAAGAATTAATGTACTCCTGTATAGACAACATTTTTGTAAACTATGACTCGAAAGTAAGAGTAATCGAAAATGGTTTGTCTCCCCACAATGCGCAAGTTTTAGATATACAAATGCCTATTGAAGATCTTTCCAATACGACAAAACCCCTCAAAATAAAGGCATTTACTGAGTCAATGTTTTCGCAACATGGGATCTTAAAGAAGACACAGCAATAAGATTAGGAAAAGAGTCTCTATTTTGGAAGAAGTGGAAAGGGGAACGCAGGGTACCAGAACGAAGTAACATACGGAGTACCACAAGGAACAGTATAAGATCCGATCCTATTTACAATATTTGTATCTTAGGTGAATGGAAAAAATCCTTGACTTAAAAATATGCAGAATGTGATGCCTTACAAATTGAATAATGGTTCGAATATAATATACTGACTCTCAATCTAGAAAAGACATTGAATCATTTGCATCTAGTATGCCACAAACGGGTACCTTCCACGTCAACAATTCCACCATTATACCTGCAGCTGAGAGTATTAAATACTTAAGAATTACCCTCGACAGACATATGAGATTTAACAAATATGTGGAAAATATAGTTAATAAGTTAAGAGAGTTGCTTAATAAGTTCAGGTATTTAAAGAAGATCCTTTACATTAAATACCTTCGCATACCCTATTTCGCTCTTATAGAATCCCACTTATCGAATGGGGATGGGGTTACGAAAATCAAATAAAAAAATTGAAAGAGAAAAATGATAATTGAGGATTATCTGTCGCAGACCACTTACCTGTGGTAGTAGCAATCTACAAAGGTTGTCAGGAAAAGCTGACATCTATTCGAAAATGTTCAAGGATAAATACATTTAAATTCAGTAGAACATACTTATTCAACCAGAAACAACAAAAAAAAAATAGGTTTGAAACCCGGAGAGCTGAGAAAAGAATTTAGAAACAACCTTTTTCCTATTTGGTACCAAGAGTATGTGTTAACTCAAGAATTAAGAACAGGATATATGAATAAAAATATCGAGCAAAAAATAAGGAAATTGATATAAATAAGTGACAGACGATATTTTTTAATATTATAAATCAATTGCCTTGATCAGAACTGTGACATTAAATACTATATTAGGGACATTGATACCGATAGTGTTTTTTTACACCGATAGTGAATTTTCCTACCGATCGGGATCTTCATACGTACAGCGACTTACCATAGTGACTTTTCACACCGATTGCAACTTTTAAACCGATAGCAACACATCAATCCGATAGTAAATTTTCATGCCGATAGTGACTCTGATAGTAACTTCTTTCGTGGAAACTATTTGAATAAACTATATTATTATTAATTTTTGACCCTTCTTAAGGACGAAACTCACCCTTACCTGTAGCCTGACTTGTAACTATTATATAAGTAAGCAACACGTGTATTTTTGTTAGTTTAAACTTGTTTCATCGTGGGGACGAGGTAACCTCACCTAATATACGGCTCTGTATGCGTGATCTGAGGCACGAGGCGAGGCGCCTCCTTTTCCTCCAAATATTTTTGCAGTAAGCAAAATATGTGAATGTTTATAATTTCGTTCTTGTTTTATTTGAAATCTTTTTTGTTAATTGCAATCTACTCGAATGAAAAATGCAGATTACTTTCTTGTTTGTCCCGAACAGAAATGGTAATTATATATTTTCTCGAGAAAAGTTGTTTCATCTAAAAGGAATATATTTCTTGACCTATTGCACTCATATGGTCTTGTTCAAAAGATACACAAACCAACGTATTAAGTAAATGAATGTAACTCCTACATAGACAACATTTCTGTAAGCTATGACTCGACTGAACGAGGTAGAGTAATCGACAATGGTTTGTCTCCCCACAATGCGCAAATTTTAGATATACCAATGCCTATTGAAGATCTTTCCAATACTACAAAACCCCTCAAAATACATTTACTGAGTCAAAGTTTTCGCAACATGGGATCTAATAAGAAGACACAGCAATAAGATTAGGAAAAGAGTCTCTATTTTGAAAGAAGTGGAAAGGGGAACGCAGGATTCTCGAGAAGTACTGAATAATATAAATGAATTTTTTACGAGTCATGATTCAGAATTATCCCAAAGTGATGGTAATCTTAAGAAGCGGAGTTCCAGTCGGGAACAATATCGAACTTACCCTTGTAGCCTTGTGCTCTTCTCTGTGGACTCTGATGAGATCATTGGTATAATCAAGTCCTTGAAGTATACGAAGTCTATGAGACCAGATGGAATTCCTGTTCAACTGATCAAGTCTGTTGCGAACGAGATCTCCCCTGTTTTGATCCATATAATAAATATCACATTTGAAAGTGGTGTATATCCTGAGAAATTTAAAATAGCAAAGGTTAGAGCGATGTACAAGAAGGGGAACAAACAGCAAATAGAAAATTACAGACCCATATCTATACTCAGCAACATAGGCAAGATATTTGAAAGAGCTATCTACAACAGAATTGTAGACTTCTTGGAGACTTACAAGGTACTTTTGGAATTCCAGAATGGCTTTCGAAAAGGTAAATTTGCGGCAAGAGTCATATATCAAGCCACTATCAAGATACTGTCTTACTTGAACGTTGGTACAATAACACCCCTAATGTATATAGATCTCAAAAAGGCCTTTGACAGCGTAGACCATGACAGACTGGCTGAGAAACTGTATGCAGTTGGGATTAGAGGTACGCCGCTAGATTTACTCCGGTCTTATCTCTCAGGAAGGTCGCAATATGTGGTTGAACAAGAGCCATCAACTGGAAAGACGGGGGAGTCAGCAACATTGAGTGTTGTTAGGCGGTGCCGCAGGGATTGGTTGTGGGTCCGTTGCTCTACCTGGTTTATGCCAATGATTCAACTGATTGTACGCCTGAATTCATGGTCTAGTTTGCGGACGATACTTCCCTGGTGCTGGGTGATCAGGTTTCGTTGGATGCGACGGTAGACGCAGTGTTTGCTGATCTCGATGCTTGGTTTTCTCGGAATGGACTCGCCCTGGATCATCAAAAGACTCAAATTGTCAAGTTTGGATATTCAAGAGAATATGTGCCGACACTTCTTGGTTGTGAGAATGCCATGTTGTCATCTAGTGGCCTCAAGTTTTTGGGTGTTTCAGTTGACTATCGACTGGATTGGAACGATCATGTAGAACAACTTTCAAGTGACATTGCCAGATATGTTTATGTGCTAAGAACGGTCGCTGAACTAGTAAATGTATCCACACCATACAATGGATATGTTGATAGTAGGCTGAGGTAGGGGATCACTATATGGGGGAATTCCACTGATATCTTGAGGCTACTTTTGTTGCAGAAAAGATGTATTCGCAAAGTCCTCCGGCTAAGTAGAACGAAATCTTGCAGGACTCACTTTGCAGAAAGATCCATACTAACGGTTGTGAGCCTATATGTTTATGGGGCAGTATGTTTGTAATAAACAATAGAGATTTATTTGAGGATGCCGAGGGTGAACATTGTTATAACACAAGGGCAAAAGATGATCTGAAGATGTCGAAATTCAAATATACTTAGCTGCAAAACAATGTTACTTACACCCTTGTGAAAATTTACAATCATATTCCACGGGAGGCGCGAAAGTGGTCACGAAATAAACTGTGTAAAAAATTGAATACCTACCTTAGGCACAAACCATTTTACACACTCCAGGAGTATTTTGCAGATAGCATTAGTCTGACTTGATTCCTGTTTTTATGCTGTATGTCCTACTTACACTATCTGTCATATTTTTGTAGTCGTATCATGTTTTTATGCTGCCTGTCCTGTCCTATACTGTATATAATATTTTTACACTGCGTGTCTTATTTTTACACTGACTGTCTTATTTTGTGCTACCTGTCATGTTTCATAGTTTGTTTTATTTTTGTACTCTCAGCGACTGGTTTATACTGCCTTGTTTTATACTTTATCCTAAACGTTTTTATTATGTACTTGTTTATTGTGACGTGTTCTACGACAATTTATTGTTTATATGGAACAAATAAATGGATTGATTAGCCGGCTCGGTGGCGTATGGGATATGATGCTCGTCTCCTACGCAGAGTTACGTGGGCTCAATCCCCACAAAGTCGGTGCGATTTTTCGGATTCTGGAAATCGCTTGAGTGTCCATCTTTCGGAGGAGATGTAAAGCTGTCGGTCCTGTCTAACAGAGATTTTTTGGACATTAAAGTTCCCTTCCCTCGACACGAGAGGGGTTCGGCAAAATTCCTGGGTTAGTGAGGTGACAGAATTCCCCGGCGTGTCATTAGCCGAAAGGCAGAAATAGAGCACGTTAAAGGAAAAACAAACAAACAAATGGATTGATTGAAAAATATTACTTGAAACGCTGTGTTTTCCGAGCAAACAGAAATTATCGAAAAATTTCGAAAGAAAACTGACATTTCCAATTCATCGATGTAATTCGTAGATTAGGCGGTAACGTAAGTTTGTGATAAAATTTGTTGCTACGTTAAGAAAATTATTCTGTTCGTTGTCGAATAAGGGGCAACCTCAGAAGTCAATATTCCAGAGATTGAAACAGAACTACTGGTTCTTTGACCCAGAGAAAGGAGTTACAATAAACTAGATAACGAAGAAGTTAAAATAAAAATTTTGGAAGCTGTTATTGTGAATCTCGAAATTTTAAGTTGGTAACTTGAGATAATAAGTCTCAACTATATGAGATAAGGAAATCTCAACTTTAACAGCATAGGGATTATGCCCAACCTGGGGACTATGAGCGACTAGAATTGCCAATGGGATCTGGAAAAGTCTGAAGAAAATGCACTATACGGACTGATAAAGTTAGGATGACCAGTGATGGATTGTTCAATCTCAATAGTGGAAATTCCTGGACCGATTTCAATCTCTGTGGGGGGCAAATGTTCACCTCCAAGGGCGATGCGGTTTCAATGTTTCGTGTCACTTAATAAACCACCATGTTCTGGCGTATGTAATTTTTGATGAAAATCCTAGGGGGGGACTATTAAGTTAAATTGAATGGGAACATAGTTAAAGGTTTTTTGAATGAACTTCTCTCGGCTCAAAGAAGTTTAGCAAATTTCGGTAAGATAGTTGCGTCCACAAATTTTGAACCAGTTTTTCGGTGATAACTGAATCTGTACGAGAGAATCAGTGAGATCAAATTTAATCAAATTTAATCCCTTTGGTTTTTTTCTTTGATGCTACGTTGAGGATGTATTATAAAGACGAAAGCCATAGTGATATAGAAAACTAACCTAACCTCAGGAGTCTAGAGATTGAAAAAGAATCACTGGTTCTTTGACCCAGAGAAAGGAGTTTCAATAAACTAGATAACGAAGAAGTAAGAATAAAAATTATGGAAGCTGTTATTGTGAATCTCGAAATTTTAAGTAGGTAACTTGAAATAATAAGTTTCAACCTTATGTAATAAGGAAATATCAGCCATTACAACCTGGGGACTATGAGCGACTAGAATTGCCAATGGGATCTGGAAAAGTCTGAAGAAAATCCACTATACTATACGGACTGATAAAGTGAGGATGGCCAGTGATGGATTGTTCAATCGCAATAGTGGAAATTCCTGGACTGTGGAGGGCAAATGTTCACCTCCAAGGGCGATTCGGTTTCAATATTTCGTGCCATTTAATAAACCACCATGTTCTGAAAATCCTAGGGAGGGACTATTAAATTAAATTAAATGAGAACATAGTCGAAGGTTTTTTGAATGAACTTCCCCCGGCTCAAAGAAGTTTAGCATATTTTCGTAAGACGGTTGCATCCTCATACCATACAAGAAAACTCCCACAAATTTTGAACCAATTTTTCGGTGATAACTGAATGGGTACGAGAGAATCAGTGAGATCAAATTTAATCCCTTTGGTTTTTTTTTCTCTGATGCTACGTTAAGGATTTATTATATAGACGAAAGCCATAGTGATATAGAAGAGTTGAAAGAAAACATGAGATATTGTTTAGCTTCAGTGACCAATATTCAAATTCGGAATGCATGCAGAAGTTTTTCTCAACGTTGCACTTTTTGCATTTTGAATATTGGAAATACTTTTGAGTATATAAGGCAGTTTTATTTTTACCTATTTTGATATTTTCTAACTCATTAATAATAAATATCTTCGGGTTTTCTTAATATAAGTGAGTTTCATTTTTCCGACCATAGAATTAAAAACATTCGACATGTTTTGTGTAAATTCTCACCGGAATATTAAATGAAACTATAGAATGTTTAAGTAATTTTCATGTTTGGAAAATTCACACTTTCGAAGAAAATTTTCAGGCATGTTATGCGATATACCTTAACTATTGTTCTGAAATATGACATTTTCTTCACTTTTCGCATCTTCAATCGTCAATGTTCGAAAAGTGACAAAATCGGGGTAAAATTAGAGAAAAAAATTTAAATGACAATTTTATGGTGACGAAGTATCAGAATCGTGTTCGATTGTTCTAGAAGTTATTTTTCATATGCAGTTTCGATTGTTCATTGTTGTGCCTCTCAGAAATTCTGAAAAATCCGAGGCCGGATCTCCCAGTTCATCGATATTTTATTTTTACCTAATCTAGTATCATACTTACATTATCCGAATCGAATATACATATTACATAAAAATGACGAATTTCTGCTGAATTCATTGTTTTAGAGGACATTCATAGCAGAAAAAAGTTTCCAAATGAGGAATTTTACTCCCGTGAAATAAATTCATTCGTTGCTAGATACATTCATTAATGATTACTCATAAATTTTTAACTTAGTACCGCGAAACAATAGAAATCGAATGAGCAGGTGAAATAAAAATTTACTTAAAATTTTCACAGTTATTTCGACACAGCGAAGCATTGTTTATTACAATGATGTGTAATCAACCCAATTAATTGATCTCTATTAATAATTCGTGATGCATTAGCTTCAATTTTGAAATATCCTCATAGAAAATTATCCAGCGGATTGAGGTGCGCAAAGTGAGGAGGAGCACCGTCCTGTTGAAACCACATGCCCTGTTCGGAATATTTCCATTTTGCAATAATTGTGGCAATACTTTCTGTAGGAAAACAAGATGAGCGTTGTAGATTCCGTTTCAGACATTTACTGAAAATTTTAGCTAAGAATTGGCTCGACGGACCGAGTGTGGATTTTGTTGAGCATATTCGTGTTGTAACTATAACAAGTTGGTTTGCTTTTATTGCAAATTATCCTTCGGTGACCAACCGAATATCAGGTTACAATAGCTCAGCGTGAGAGGTGGATAAGTGGTCAATTTGCCCTGTAAAAGAACTATTACTGGCACTCAAGAGCAGACAAAACGTTCACAAGAAAACACTCTAAAATTGAATAAATATATTGAATCTATTTCCTTCACATAAAAGCTGAATAAAAATTTATTACAATTTGAAGCAAAAACTGACGAGTAGATTCTAAACCTTATTTAACATGGTTCATTTATAATGTTATATGTATACTGGGTGATTCACCAGTGGCGCGGTACTCTGTAGCTCGTACACTCTTGAAGATTTAATTTTGTTCGAACGGTATTGTATTTAGAAAGAAAGAATCTACTTCAGCAATTTATTTTACAGTAAACATGGTGTCCCAATTTTCTATAAAAAAATCTTGGGTGGTTTTTTCAGATTGGAAGACCACTTTTTTGTTCATGTTTTTAAGTAATAAGTTTTTTTGGTAAGTAGTTTCGACGCAATATTTATTTTTTTCCGTAAAAATTCTTGAATATAGGCTCTTCTCACATCATCGCATGCTGCTTCGGCCAGAGAAGATGAATAATTTTTTCCTTTCGTTTTCTTATTGCCCCAGGATAGCTTTATTGATGAATTGAAATAGATTATGCTCATTTCATACAGGAGTGACTCGAAAAATTATTGAATATTCTAATTTTAAAAATATCATATCTGGATTTTTTCAAATGGAACATCCTGTATTTTATTATTCATGTCAACGCATAAAATATTGTGCTATATTTTTGCCGAAGTAACCTTATCTTTATCTTCGATCATTTTCGAAATATTCGATCATTTGTAAAAAGTTTTGATGTAAATTCTACAAACCGTATCAAACTCATCAACATGCATCATTATTCGCACAGAAGTTTTTTCCTGTAGTGATTCAAGTAGTAAAAAATGAAACCTAAACAAGATAATTCTTTTAACGAATGATAAAATCAAGATGATTAAAACGAAAATCGAGGTAGGTGTTGACATTTTTTTTATTTGAGCCTTCTGTCAGGTGTCCGGACATATCATACTCTGCATTTCACATGGTGAACTTATCAGTGTTTCGTTATTAAACATTGTTAAAGTGAAGTTTAAATCCAATTTTCTCAATTGACTGTCTCCTAAGAAGAAATGGTTGATATGATTTTTAGTCTGGGTGAGTTTGATAGATATTCGTTGTTGGCAAGTAGAGTTTATACACAAATGTTTCCTGATAAGAGGCATTCTGATGCAAGATGCTTTGAAAAACTTCTAATTAGATTTATCGAAAATTGTAATATCGCTTACAACAAACATGTGAAACCAAAAACTGCTACAGCTGAAGACAACCATCAGTTTTGTTGACAGTGACAGAGGACCCATATAAAAGCCAAAGAGAGATTTCTCAGTTAACAGATATAAGTCAAACTTCCGTCCAGAGAATTTTGAAAGTGAATGAATTTCATGCATATCTATCAGCTGCCCCAGGAACTGAACAATCAATGCTATGAAAATCGAATCAATTCTCTTCACACGACCAATATCCTTTTGATCAAAACTGTAGTTGAACTGACTAATCTGAACAGACTTATGAAACGAGATAATCTCACATTTGTCAAAATTCAATTTAAGACAATTAATGTCAACCCAGTAGAAAAAAGCATCAATCTGAGTTTGCAGAAACATTGAGTCCTGCGAGTTCTTTACAACTGAATACATTTTCAAATCATCTGCAAACATAAGAAACCTAATCTTTATATCATTAACGAAAATGTTAAATAGCAGTGGACGTAGTTGAGAACCCTGGGGCACGCCAGAAGTTAGAAAAATCTCTCTAGAGTAAAAGTTTCTATATTTAACAATCTGCGTTCTACCACATAAAAAATCTGCCAGCCACGAGAGCAGGGAACCTCTTATGCCAAGAGCTTCAAGTTTACTTAGCAAAATATTATGATTAACCGTATCAAAAGCCTTAGAAAAATCAGTGTACACAGAGTCTAACTGGACGCCTCAAAGCAGTCAATTATATCTTTCAAGTAGAGTGCAAGATTAGTTATAGTAGAACGACCTTTACGAAAACTGTGTTGCTCATTTATGATAACAGAGCAGCACTTCCAAGATAGGTAATTACAGACCATGCAATCAAGTAGTTTAGGTAAAGCAGATTGTAAACATATACCTCTCTAACCTAACCGTTTTTGAACAAGGGAATAATGAAACTCTGTTTCCATAGTGCGGAAAATTTGCCACAACCCAAAGAATTATTATACAAATTACTAATTGGAGTTGCTAGAACAAAGGCACAATTCTTCAGAACTATGGATGGCATTTCATCGCAGCCAGTAGAAAGCTCTGGTTTTAGGTTTTTCACAACTTCAATAACCTCTGTAGCAGACAATTGGCAGTTTTCAATGTTTGAAGAGCTATCATATTCGATTTTATTTGGAACAACATCTTCGCTGTATACCCCCGAAAAAAAATCAGATCAACTATAATTCGACCATCCTAACTAGTGACACCGTCATATTCCATGCAGTTGGGAAGGTCTGATGTTTTCTTTTTAGAATTGATAAATCTCCAGAAGGCCTGGAGGTTAGAATGAATCAAGTTTTCAATATTGTAGAGATGGTCAGCGTACTGCCGGTACGATAGTAACTTGCAATCAGACCGCAGATCTTTGAAATAATCGTGGTCTGCGGTGCTAACAGATTTCTTGAAGGCAATGGACCTTTTTCTTAAGAATAATCAACTTAATGAGATCTTCAGAAAACCAATTTGGATATTTCCTATTTTTCGTTACAACGTACAAGTCTAATAAAGCCAAAAAACACACAGCTGTAAAATTTAGAAACGGAAGAATTACGGTTACTAGCGTCAAAAGACCAATCGCACCCAGACAAATACTCATTAAGCCCAACATAATCAGCCTTACGGAAGTCGAATGATTCTTCGCAAAATGATAGTGCAGACGCAAAATTCGAGAGCCGGGTGATGTATGCTATCTTCCTCATATGAATCAATAGCGCGGCGGATGCGAATAGTTTCATCATGGGCAAAAACTAAATCTAAGTAAACATTACGGTTATTCCCAATTTCACAGATCTGCGAAAGATTAACAGAGTCAGCACTTTCTTTGAAAGGTGAAACAGGACTCTCTTCCCCGCACAAACAAATTCACCCTCGCTCTAACTACACTTTGGAACATTATAATCACCGCAAACGCACATCTCTAAATTAGGGTATCATAACGATATTTGTTCTATTGCCTAACCATGTGATGAGTAGACTTATTCGTCAGAACACTGCGGTATGAAGACGCTTCCGATAATAAATTCGCGATCTCTATCATAAATTAGCAAGAACAATTGCTCAACATTTGATTTATAATTTTCGCACTTAAATTTGAGGCAACAAGAATTGCAATACTACCAACTACTAGCTCTGCACCTGTAAATCGAAACGAAGAATATCTTGACGAACAAACCTCAGAGTCCAGACAACTCGCATTCAACCAAGTTTCCGTCAGTATGTGTATCAAAAGTGCATTGCTCCAACCATAAGTACACTGCATCTAGTTTGCTTCTCATTCCACCGATATCTTGATGATAGACAGATAATTCATCGAGGGGGGTACTATTTTTTTTCACTGGATTCAACACCCTTCAGATATTTTATAGTTAGATTATTCTCTCCATTCTGTTCACGCAACTCAAGTTGATTCCGGATATCCTTCATATGAGCTCTTTGCATTTCGGTGCGATCATCGAAAAGTGACAAAGTTTGATTACAAGCATTACGAATTGCAGTTTTTTTTCTTAAGAACCTACAGAGTAACATCAGTACAGAACAACCTTCGTTGGGCGACTCCTGTTACCTTTTTTCCCAACTCGCAAAACTTTCATTATGTCAGTTGAAACAATTCCGGTGCCAAGAGTTGGGCAACCTTCTTCATATCTTCGGCGATTCTATAATTGAGATTAACATGGATAGATTCCTAAACATCGAGTAATATCGTGAGTAAAGAACAGAAAATAACCATAAGACATTCGAAACTATTTCACAATATTCGAGACAACATTGACAATCTCTTTATCAGGTCTAAGAACTAGGAAGAGAGAATATTTTCAAAGCAAATGATATTCATCGCAAATCAATGACAGAAAGCAATTAATTGGATTGATTTTACATCATTGTAATCATTTACGAAATGATGGAAATTTGATGAGAAGCGCAGTGATAACCTCAACTCTACGAACACGAAAATGCATCGCTGAGAATGGAAATCATTTTGAGAATTTGTTGTAAACCTTTTTCATCTACTACTGTTTCACGTGTAACGGTTTTGTTTCTAGAATATCTAAAATTGGAGAAATATTTCAATTCTACTGGAACTAAGAAATTTAAATAATGAAGTTGAATGAGATTAAATTACAATTGACACTACCTATTAATTACCTATGCCTATTCAAACAAATCATAAGCACTTCTAAAAAGTAAATCTTTAGAAATACCTCTAGCTTCTACCATATCATTGATTCTCTCAAAGAAACACTTAAACTCATAGAATCTTCACTGCCTGAAAATGTTATATCAAGACTTTTGAAATTAGTTTTAGGATCTAATAAATTCAAGTTTTCTAACAAATTCACTACTTGTTGATCATGAACAGAAGCATTGAGAGCTGGACTTTGAACAGATGAAGATTTGTTTTTAGGTGTTTTAGGTGTTGAAGACAATAATTCCTTATTCAATAAATTCTCTAACTCTTATAGGGATATCAGATGTTTTAGAATCAATAGGTTTTTCCATGGAAGATATAAATTTAGAAACAAGTGACTGAGGTGGGAAGTTTAGATCTTAATTCGTTTTGGACTTCTTTAATGTTCAGTACGAACTAGAAGATGCTAGTTTTGTCCTAATTTTACGTTGCATAGAACCTGTGAAAGGTTCTTCAAAATAAAGAGTAACTTCATCTGACTTTTCTTGACAAATATTAAGCTCAGATGCTATGTCAGTTATAGGAATAATTTCAAAGGATTGACCTTCGCTCTCTAGTTTTATGATACTTCTCAGCATTTTACAAAGATCCAACACATTTCCTTCAGGCTTTAAACCTCTAACTGAAACTTCATACTCAAGTTCATCTTTGACCAACCTATCAGGCTCTATTTTAAGTAAATTGGATGATGCCATTGTACAAGTGTTTAATGCAAATCAGACACTCAATAAAGATCAGAAAAATAAGCGCAAATGTAGACTTATACCCAAAAGACAGGAAAAAATTTAGAGATCAAAATTGTTACTTGAGCTAAATATTGAGTTACATGTACAAGTGTATGCGTAGATGAAAATATTTCTTAAAGACTTTCAACAGTATTTAAATATTACACGATTGTAGAGATTGAACCAAAATAAATCTACCAAGTTTCACACTTGTCACGTTGATCAGAAGTTACTAAGATGTTCAGTACCAGCTTGTCAAAATTATTATACTAAAAGTGTTCAGACAAAATATCAATCGAAATGAAAATCTGAGATTTAGTAACTGCAAATTTCAGTGCAGAACCAGGTGACAAACAGTATAAGCAGTAATGAGGAAAGAAACAGGGTACAATAACTTACTCAAAATTTGATAAGCGTTTCACCAAAATCAATATCCTCCAAGTGTTTCATTTCAGAAATATGAGAGAAAGAAAAAATTCCTACTTGTGTTGACTTCACTCCACCAATGAACCTCCTTCTGCTGATGAAACTCCTTGTACACTCGGAGGCAAAATTAGCAGAACACTCGAAAATTTAACCAAATTCGAAGTTCGATATTTTTCCTAATTCTCAACCGATTTAGATGATTTGTTCGGCAAGTTATAGATCAACTCTTCTGTTTTGTAGAAATTATAAGAGAAAACAAAAAAAATTGTGTTTTTTTGTCAAAAATTCGTAACACCCTGTGGAATTTCGTGGTCCGAGTTGAAATGTACAATATCATGGTCTGTCAAGACACTACAGTAACGCCCTTCTCGTTTCATGCGTTTATCTCTATTTTTGCAAAATATATTTAATTTCAAGTGGAAAATCACCATTTTGGAGAAATTCCATTGAATCAAGAAATTGTCATTAAAATTCGTCTATCAATTTGGAATTTTCTTATTATCACTCGGGCGTGTCGAAGTTGTCATTTGCGATTTTTATGTTCGAATTGCATTAGTTATTGATGACAATTTGGTTAATTTGGTGAAAATTAGGAATTCATAGGAGATAACAGTCGGTAGGTATTAAAATACACAACCGAATTCTGGGACAATTGATAAAACTTTTCATTTACACATGTGCACACCTTTTTTAGCCAATGTGAAATACAACACACGTTTTTTTGTATATGACCACATTTATTTATAAAGAATCTCTCGACCGTCCGAGTACGTCCGGAGTTCTTAAAATGACAGATGGTGCTGCTGTGGTCACTGACCGCCTAAGTATACCGGGAGTTCCCAGTACAAAGGTCGCCGAGGTGGTAATCCCTTCAAACACCACTATAACACGTAGCAAAGTGGCGTGGAACGGGAAAAATGCCAGTTTGTTTGTCACAAAAAAAAATGACAAAGTTTCTTCTATTACTAATACTAATGCAGAAACGGAATGGAAGGTAGTTTCCCGCAAGGGTAAAACTAATAAACGGAATCGTGCTCTGGTTGTTGGTAGTTATTCTGGCAGCTCATCCGTCCAAGGAGTAGAGAAATTCAAGGCATTGCATGTGTCCAATTTAAAGCCCGAGACCACAGTTGAAGATCTACAAAACTTCCTAAGTAGTAATTTTGCAACAGTTAAATGTGAAAAACTCATCCCGAAAACTATTCATCATTTAAAGTTTTAATAGCTACATCCGACTATGAAAAAGCTCTGGATGGATCAAACTGGCCAAACAAAGCGAGTGTCCACCGTTTTTTTCAACCGAGACAATTGAATCGCCCTGCAACATAGATGGTACAACATCTTTTGGTTTTCCCACTGTTGATGGAGAAAAATTGAAACTTTTACAACTTAATGTACAATGTATTTCAAATAAGTTAGATGTTCTCGAAATATTTCTATCTGAAAGGAAACCAGATATTGTAAGTGTTGCCGAGCACTGGTGCAGTCCTGAGAGTGTAAATACCATGACCATCCCTGGATACCTACTTGCAGATTCATATTGCCGCCCCTCAAGAGCCCACGGTGGATCAATGGTTTACATTAAAGCTGGATTACTAGTGAAAAATTTATGTGTGTCACGCTTTTCAGAAGAAATGGAATGTGAAATAAGTGGAACAATTGTGATGGCTCGTGATATCCGCTTGGGCATTATTAGTGTGTATCGGCCATGTTCTGGTACCTTCGAGGTGTTTCTGGACAGGATATTGCTTGCTTTGAATTTTTGTTGCAATTCAGCTGACATTATATTCCTGTGTGGTGATTTGAACGTTGATTTTTTTAAAACAGAATGTATGAACCGTAAGTTACTTGTAGATTTAATGAACTGCTATAATCTAAAAGTCTCATCACATAATCCTACCAGAGTATTCACGAATATCATAGGTCATACATCAATTTCTAAGGTTGATTATATTTTGACCAATGCAGAATTATCAAATTGTAATGTACAAACTTATGAAGCCCATATCAGTGACCACCTTGCCCTCTCACTTGATCTATGTATTAGCTTCCATAAAAAAGCCGAAACTGTATCGAGAATGGTCAGAAATTTAAACGATCAAAATCTTAATAAATTTGCATCGAGTATTTCTCAATGTAATTTTCAGGACTTATACATAGATTCTGATGTTGATGAATGTTTTGGGGCATTTGTAGATACCATTCAACATATCTTTGAAATTTGTTGCCCTCTTATGCGTAGTACCAAATATACTCATAACAGGAAAAACTGGATTACTCCAGAAATCGTTTTGGCCAAATGTGACCTACAAATCTTCATTGGTTACATTCTAATATAAAAACTCAATTCTCTAATGATTTATATAAGAAAGCCAAATCCTATTATAAATCCCTAATCCTAAGAACCAAATACAATTTTCACAGTGAACTCATTGATAAATCTGTAAATAAAAATAGAACTGTGTGGAATCTAGTAAATACTATGACTGGTCGAAAACGTATGGAACAAAATTCTATTGCACTGGTTATTGATAATGTTACGCATAACGATCCCAAGGATTTGGCTGAGATTTTCGCTAATCATTTCACTACAGTTGCCGAATCTTCCCTCAACAGTTATTATAAAGACTCAATGTCATCCTCATGTACGACGTCACGTATGTTAGACACAACCTTTTTCTTCCACCCAGTCCTGGAGCATGAAATCCATGATGTTATAAGATCACTCAAAAACAACAAAGGTTCTAGTGTTGATTTCATCTCAGCACGAATTCTGAAGATGATAGGTACCGATATCAGCCAACATTTCGCTCATGTTATTAACCTGTCAATTAGCACAGGCGTATTTCCTCGTATTCTGAAAAAAGCAATTGTCACTCCTATTCATAAAAAGGATGATGTACACGATATCATGAACTATAGACCTATATCTATCTTAAGTGTCTTTTCCAAGGTTTTTGAAAGAATAGTGTTTGATAGAATGATGAAGTATCTAGATAAATTTCAAATACTTGATACTGCACAACATGGTTTCAGAACCGGCCGCTCGACTCAAACTGGAGCATTGCAGTTCGTGGAGTTCGTCTATCGTTGCCTTGCTAATGGTCAATATGTTGCTGGATTGTTCTTTGACTTGTCTGAAGCGTTTGATAGTCTTGCTATCCAGTTTATATTGGATAAATGTTATAATCTTGGATTCAGAGGCGTGTTCTTGAACTGGATTCGTAGTTATCTGGAGGACAGAACTGCCTCAATCAGGGTTCACGACTCGTTCTCAAATGAACATGAATGTAAATTAGGAGTACCCCAGGGTTCTGTCTTGGGGCCACTTCTATTTCTGTTATTCATCAACGATCTGCCACCAAATATGAAAAAAATATTCTACAGAAAATCTAATATTCGCAATTTATCATCAAAAATAATCTGGTTGATACTATTCGCTGATGACTCTTCCATAGCTATTACTGCTGAGACTCTTGAGGAGCTTCAAAAGTTATGCGAGCTGCTGGTGGAGAGTTTCGTAGAATGGTGCCATTTTAATGCTATTATGATCAATGTCAACAAGACGGAATGCATTCACTTCACTCTGTCGTCTTGTGATCAGGGTAGCATAACAATAAGGTATTTAGATACAGTCATCTCTTCGAAGGACACCACTAAATTCCTCGGCGTTCACATCGATAGGAATCTGAAGTGGAGTGCACATATCGGTGCGATTTGTAAGAGGCTGAATAGTTCCTATTATGCCCTAAATAGAATCAAGAGTTCACTACCTCTAAGTTCCCTTGTGAACGTTTATTACAGTTTGGTATATAGTCACCTGTCCTATAATATCTTACTGTGGGGAAATTCCTCAGACGTAGGTAGAGTTTTCATCATCCAGAAAAGAATTCTGCGAATGATGTTCGATACAGCTCCACAATCTTCATGTAAACCGTTGTTCCTGAAGAATGGTATCCTCACATTGGCGTCTATTTTCATTTTGAGATGCTTCGTTTATATTAAAGAGAATGAAAGTAACATGACTAAACTTTCTAACTTTCATTCCCACAATACTAGAAACAAGGAAACATTATGTATCCCTAAACACAGAACTTCTAGATTTGAAATGTCGCCCCTGTACCAGGGTATCAGATTGTTCAATCATCTTCCACGGCATATACAGGGTCTAAGTGTAAATAGATTTAAGGTAGCAGTTAAGAATTTACTTTTAGCAAAATGTTTTTATACTGTGAATGAGTTTCTATGTGTTGATTTAGATAATGTCTAAATGTCTTTTCTATTGACCTGTCCTATACATACTTGTGATGTCTTAAGGGATCAATAAATTATTATTATTTATTATCGTGGACTTATGCACTATCTCAACTGTTAGCTGGATATAATTTACCTTTCCCAGATTCAGCAATCAAAGGGAATCGGCTCGATTACAATAAACTTGACATAAATTTCCTAACTATCCTACATGTATTAAGAATTACAGCTTTTTGCATTTCTATATAGGTATTCTTATGCAATTCTAATTTCTTAAGGCTATCATGCAAAGTTTTGGGTATAAACCCAGTGGAGGATACGATGACAGGAACAATATCTATTTTCTCGAGGTGCCACATCTGCTTGATCTCAATAGCAAGGTCTGTGTATTTGGACTTTTTCTCCTGGAACTTATTCAGCACGTTGTTATTATTCGGTATGGCGACATCCACCAGCATTGCTGTTTTGGCTCTCTTATCATACACCACTATGTCCGGCCTATTATTCGTCACCATTCTGTCAGTGATAATAGGCCTATCGTAGTATAATCTGATAAAGTCATTTTCCAATACGGGCGCCGGTCGATACTTGTAATATGGCTGGAATGTATTCAGAAGTCCGTACTTGTGTGCAAGTTTCTGATGGATAATGTTGCACACTTGATTATGCCTGTGAAGATAGTCTGTATTGGCCAGTTGTTCACATCCGGACGTAATATGCTGTATAGTCTCCGATCTTGTATGGCATTTTCTGCACCTATCTGTTTGTAATGTTCCGTCCTTCATAATAAATTTTTTGTAGTTGTTTGTAGCGATCACTTGGTCTTGGATGGCCACAAGGAATCCCTCTGTTTCCGCGAATAATTCTCCTTTCATCAACCATTTGTTGGAGGCTTCTTTGTCGATGTGTGGTTGACTAATCTCATGGTGATGTCGTCCATGCAATTCCTTCTTGACCATTGCTCTTGTTTTTCAGTATCTGATAGGAATGGTAGATTCAGCAGGTCATCTCTGGTAGCAAGATTTAGAGGTGTATATCCCTTATCAGCCAACGATACCGCTCTATGTAGGTCAGAAGTGAGAGCTTTTTCTGAGAAGAATTCTCTGAGATTTTTTATCTGTTCGGTGTGTAAATTGACTACATCTATCATTCCGCGTCCTCCTTCTTTCCGCTTCAAAGTAGTTCGTATCACAGACGATTTTGGATGATGGTTGTTGTACTTTGTTAGCATCGTTCGGGTCTGCCTTTGAATATCATCCAGTTCTGTCTTAGTCCATCTGATTATTCCAAAAGAGTAAAGTAACACTGGAATGGCGTAGGTGTTAATTGCCTTGACTAAATTCCCCGAGTTCAACATCGATTTCAGCACAGACTTCAGACGCTGACTGTATTCTGAACGAATCTTCTCCTTTGATTGTTTTTGGTCTAGCAATCTGGCTTGTTGGTATCCCAGATATTTGTATGTTTCGCCATCTCTCATGCACTGTATAATATCACCGTTTGGAAGTTGTGTTTCACCATCTATGACTTTCCCTCTTTGAATGTTCAGGGTCTTACATTTTTCAATCCCGAATTTCATATGAACATCTGCCGAGAACTCACTGACAGTTTTCAGCATATCATCCAATTGCTTCTTGTTCGAAGCATATAATTTGATGTCATCCATATACAGCAGGTGGGAGATTGTATGATAATTCCTTTCTGCTTTTATCCTAAATCCGTATCCTGTTCTATTGAGCATTGAGGACAATGGGTTCATTGCCAAACAGAACCATAGTGGACTCAAAGAGTCTCCTTGAAAAATTCCACGACGTATGGGTATCTCGTCGGTTTTAATTGATTTATTGTTCATGTTGACCTGCAGAGACGTGCGCCAGTGTGTCATTGTTGTCTTCAAGAACTCTACCAGGGATGGGTGAATTTTGTATATCTGCAATACTTCAACAAGCCAAGAATGGGCGGTACTATCGAATGCCTTCAGATAATCGAGAAAAGCTGAATGAACATTGCGATGCCCTACGTGTGCCTGTTTCATTATCACAGAATCGATGATGAGTTGTTCCTTGCACCCGTGGTGTTTCTCTCTGCATCCTTTCTGCTCCTCTGCTAATATATCGTTGTCGTCAAGGTGTTGGTATATTCGATTGGATATGCATGAGGTGAGTATTTTGTAGAGTGTTGGCAGGCACGTGATTGGCCTATATTGAGACGGATCCTGTGTTCTATCGCTCTTAGGTAGCATATATGTTAAGCCTTGCGTTAGGAAAGTGGGTGTTTTCTTGGGATGTTGAAGAACATATGTAAGCTGTTTCGCTAGGGCTCCATAGAGCTTATCAAACTTCTTGTACCAGTAGTTGTGGATATTATCTATACCTGTGGCCTTCCAATTGTTGGTCGGTCGAACTACTGTTGTGATTTCTTCCTCCGTTATTCCATCGAAGTCCATATGTCTGATATCGAGGCGTTCTTTTTCATTCGTGATCCATTTCGCATCTCTATTGTGTTCTTTGGGGTTCGACCATAGTGATGACCAATAGTCGGTCAAGCACTGTGCGTCAGGTTATTATTATTATTTATTATCGTGGACTTATGCACTATCTCAGCTGTTAGCTGGATATAATTTACCTTTCCCAGATTCAGCAGTCAAAGGGAATAGGCTCGATTACAATATACTTGACATAAATTTCCTAACTATTCTACATGTATTAAGAATTACAGCTTTTTGCATTTTTGCATAGGTATTCTTATGCAATTCTAATTTCTTAAGGCTATCATGCAAAGTTTTGGGTATTAATCCAGTGGAGGATACGATGACAGGAACAATATCTATTTTCTCGAGGTGCCACATCTGCTTGATCTCAATGGCAAGGTCTGTGTATTTGGAATTTTTCTCCTGGAACTTATTCAGCACGTTGTTATTATTCGGTATGGCGACATCCACCAGCATTGCTGTTTTGGCTCTCTTATCATACACCACTATGTCCGGCCTATTATTAGTCACCATTCTGTCAGTGATAATAGGCCTAACGTAGTATAATCTGATAGAGTCATTTTCCAATACGGGCGCCGGTTGATACTTGTAAAATGGCTGGACTGTATTCAGAAGTCCGTACTTGTGTGCAAGTTTCTGATGGATAATGTTGCACACTTGATTATGCCTGTGAAGATAGTCTGTATTGGCCAGTTGTTCGCATCCGGACGTAATATGCTGTATCGTCTCCGATCTTATATGGCATTTTCTGCACCTATCTGTTTGTAATGTTCCGTCCTTCATTATAAATTTTTTGTAGTTGTTTGTAGCGATCACTTGGTCTTGGATGGCCATATTATTATTATTATTATTATTATTTGCACTTGTTTAAAGAATGAGAGTTTTCCATTCTTTGATTTGATACAAATTCGATCGGTTGCGGTGTTTTGTGCTTCTTTTACTGTTTACGATTCGAAACGGTATTTTTCATTCAGAATGAAAGATTTACCACCAACCTCAGTAGCAAGGGCAGTTACATTGATCGAGGAAGGGCGCACCTACCGCTCAGTCGGTACCATGTTGGGTGTCTTAAACTGGATTGTACGTGAGGAGGCGAGGACAAGGAAGAAATCGGGCAACCCGCGCTATACATGACCGTTTCATCGTCAATCAAACCATAAGAAATCCTCGTCTAACTGCTGTTCAGGCACGTAACCTTTTACAAAGAGTGGATAACATTAACGTCAGTGTGAGGACAGTCAGAAGACGATTAAATGAAGTTGGTCTGAGATCATACGCGCAAGCAAGAGCACCAAGACTCGATAGGGCCCATCGGGTAGCAAGATTGGCGTTTGCTAGGGAGCATGTAGCATGGACAATCAATCAGTGGAGACGAGTTTTATTTAGTGATGAGAGCCGATATTGTGTGAATTTCGTGGATGGTAGAGATAGAATATGGAGGCATCGAGGGGAACGGTACAATCAAGCGAACTTCGCAGGAACTGAGCAATACGGTGGAGGGTCAGTTACGATATGGGGTGGCATATGCTTGGGAGTACGAACAGAACTGGAGATTATTGGCAATGGATCACTTAATGCCCATCGGTATATAACAGAAATCTTGGAGCCCCATGTTGTGCCTTTTGCTCCTTACATAGGGGAAAATTTCCTTTTTATGCACGATAACGCGCGCCCTCATACTGCGCGCATAGTGATAGAATATCTCAATGAAGTTGGGATCACACGAATGGACTGGCCGTCGCTGTCACCGGATTTAAACCCGATCGAACACGTTTGGGACATTCTTGAAAGAAGGGTTCGACAACGGAATCCAGGCAACGTTGAAGAGCTGACATTGGCTTTGGTGGAAGAGTGGGACAACATACCTCAACAGATGATAGACAATATCATTGGGAGTATGCGAAATCGTATGCGCGCTGTAATAAGAGCTCGGAGGGTCATACGCGCTACTAAAATCAAATGTTTTTTTTGTGGGTCATCATGAATATTTTTCTCGAAATGTTCATTTCATTTCACGAGTGTATCACCAGGATACACACCTGCTCTCAATTTTGGACAGGAATGATAATTAATATAGAGTGTCACACAAAAAAATTCGAAAATGAATGTGCAAAATCAACGATTTTTCCAGTGTACTTCGAGGTCTCCCGGAGCGTGAAATTGGTTAGTCAATTTCAAAAATTTTCATTTCGTTAGATTTCCGCTTCTCTAATTTTGATTTCATTTTTTGGCTAACCTACGATGTTATGCACCTACGCAAGATTAAAAATAAATTCTTGAAATTTGCGACTTTTCGCTTCAAATTGGATATCTCTTGTAAAAATAAAGATAAATGCATAAAACAAGAAGGGCATTACTGTAAGAAGATGTGTCTTGACAGACCATGGTATTGTACGTTTCAACTCGGACCACGAAATTCCACAGGGTGTTACGAATTTTTGACAAAAAAAACACTTTTAGTTTTGCCCCCCGTATAATTTTTTTTTCAAATTTTTTTTGTTTTCTCTTATAATTTCTACAAAGCAGAAAAGTTAATCTATAACTTGCCGAAAAAATCATCTAAATCGGTTGAGAATTAGGAAAAATATCGGACTTCGAACTTGGTTAAATTTTCGAGTGTTCCGCTAATTTTGCCTCCGAGTGTAGTTGACAATGTAGACTTTGATGTTGGGCGCCAAATGTAATGGTTTTGTTTCTAGAATATCTAAACTTGGAGAAATATTTCAATTCTACTGGAACTAAGAAATTTAAATAATGAAGTTGAATGAGATTAAATTATAGCAAGGCTAGTTAAAGAAAATTACAATTGACTCTACCTATTAATTGCCTATGCCTAGCTAGATCAGAGTCCCTTTATCTTAGTATGTGAGATCTTCGTCTAGAACCTACGTCCTAGATATAGCCTTAGGAATAATACTCATCAATTTATTCAACTAGCTTTATTACAAGATAAATATCGAAATCACAGTAACTGATTAATAAATTACTAACTATAGTCAAGGTAACTAATACAAAAAACTTAACTCAAAGTCTAACCAATTACAATGAAATACCAGCGACACCTTACGGATATAACTATAATTTTCATTGGGTATCATTACCCGTAGATTCTCGATTCGAATCTCAAACTGTTTGAATATTTAACTTGATGAAATGAGATTGAATTATTAATAAAATTATGAAAACTGAGTTTAAGAGATATAAATGATTAATTCGAGAAATCGGACTGTTACACACGTTACTCAGAAAGAAATGCATGAATGATTAAAATTTATTTGCATGTTTGTCGTATCTCATGTTGGGTCTATTAAGGAATTAATTCAAAAGTGAATTTCCTCATTTAGAAACCTGGAATATTTTTATTTTTTTGAATGTCTTCTTGATACTGAATTCAGCGGAATATCGTTATTTTGAGACCGAAGATTAATAGTCGGTTCGGAAAATTAAAGTCACTGATACAAGATCAGATAAAAATAAAAGTCGATGAAATGGCTGTTTCGACCCTGGAACTGTTGAAATTTCAGAGGGGCATAATAGTGAACTATCGAAACTGCGTTTGAGAAATGACTTCTAGAAGCATCGACCATGATTTTCTAAACGATATACAGGGTGGTTGTTCTAGGGTGTGTTGAAAAAATAAAGATTTGTGCAAAATCGAGAAACTACCTTGTATATAGTAAAGGAAGGCCGAAAAAAGAAATTGAAATATGGCATGTGATAGTCTTTGGTCTGCTATATCTCTGGTTTCACCATGTCCGTTATGTAGCGAAACACCCTGTATATATTCGAAAACAGAAAAAATACTCATCCTATTTCATCCAAATTCAAAAATGGTTTATATTAAGAAAAGTACGAGTTTATTTTAGAACTCGAAAATCATTCATCGGAAATTTTTTGAATACGTCTCTGCACTCTACTAAGAAAATCGCTCATAGAATGTGAACATAGTTCTCACCGAACTTTGATTCCAATCGGAATATTGACTTACGTCGGAATCTCGGTGAATCAAGGAGTCCGGAATAACTAGAAAACAAAAGAAGGTACCTGCGCAGTGTTTTCCCGAATGAATTATCCTTGAAAATCCAACATGGAGATGGGCGAAGTCTTTTTTCTCTATTGGCAATATTTCACATAAAACGTCGGAAATGGGACACCCTGTACACGAATACAATATTAGGTGAATATCAAATGAATGTTTGATTTATTCTCGGAGAATATTGCAAATAAATTTTCTTCAGAATGTTTTAATTTGAAAACAAAATACGCCAATGACCGGGATTTGATATCCAAAGCCTCCTTTGTTATAAGATGCTGAACAGTATAAGATAAGAAAACACTTTAGATTTAAGATGATAAAATGATAACGTGAAAATATTTTTTCCAAGATAATAATTAATTTTATTTGAATAAAATTTTATTATTTCATACATTAGGATTAACCATTTTAGATGATACTTGAGAAGTGTATCTGAAGTGGGTGATTTCATCTACAATTCATTAGACAAATGGATTAAACTTTATTGATACAATGTTCAAATAGATCATTAACTTTTGAGAAGCACTGAGTATCTTTATTATTTAGTTATTATCAATTGTGCAATAACCTAACATAAAGAGTATAAAGAATAGAATATAAAATTATCTCTGTTAATCATTATATAGTTTCGTTGACGGTGAAACATTTGTTCGAAGACAAAAGTATTAGTTACGTATATGATGGAATGAGAAGCATTATCTAGTTCATGATTAACATATTATCAGTAAGTTATTTAGTTTTAAAATACAGTTCACTCTTCATTTTGTATTCATACTGATCATTAAACATGATGTGCAGTTTCCAATGTTAGGGTCCGTTGATACTTTCCACATAAGACGCTGCATGATTCGAATAAAAATAGTCTAATAACCTATTATTGAATTAAATTATCGGCAACACTGCAATTCAGTGCTGGTTGTTTACTAATAAGCAGAGCCAGAATCTGTTGCAATAATTTCGAACCGCATATAATATGTAACAATACAACGGAATCAATAAGTAAATAACGAGCATCGATAATAAATCTATGTTTTTATTATCGTTTTCCGAAGCACCGCTTGCTTATCAATAAAAACATTTCATAATATTGCGAAATGGAATTTGGACCTTTTTTGTACATTATCGATTTTTGTGTGAACTCAGAATTGACTAGTTCTAGCATGTCCTCAATGACCTTTACGCAATTCAATTTCTGAAACCAATTAAGGTCTTTTTGAACTAGTCGAGCAGAACGCGTTTCATGCCGAACCAATCGTTTAAAATGGTACGAATTGATTCGTGAGACACAGGAAGTTCATTGCCTATCTCTCTCAAACTTGAAGGACGATTTTCAGTCATTATTTCCTTCACTTCAATTTCAGTTGAAGATGTTAATGGACAACTAGAGCGAAGCAAATCTTTCACCACATCTTGGCCGGTGTTCAATGCACTGTACCACTCATACATATGCACGTGTTTTAGATAAAGTCGATTCACTGTAGGCCTTCTGTAACATTTTCAGCGATTCGACACACGAAATTCCATTCGCAGTACAAAATTTTAGACAAATCCTTCGTTCAATATTTTTATCTATGACATTTGTCAGATTTTTAAAACGACTGTCAAAATTTTTTCTCAAATTTTTCTTTAAATTAAGCAAGAACCACGAAGAAATAATATATGGGAGATGTCAACCCAAATAATTGGGTTCATAATGATTCTAGAACATCTGTAGATCATAATCGGCATTAATTAGAAGACCGAACCTAGCGATCGGGGCTCTCTCGGTCAAACAGAGAAGAAATTGTTTTGTTGAGTTTGAATATTAAAGGGATTTTGCGAGACTATACTTCAAAATGAGCAAGCAAGAACAAGGAAATGATTATGTTTCAGGAGACTCACACTGCGACGGAAGAACATCTCCGCGAAAGAGGAAATATCGCAGGTTATGTTCTTTTTGATTATCTCCTTAGTCCTTTTTATGGCCTTGCTTGCTATGTAAAATCTTTTCTTAAATTCAAGTGTGTTTAGACATATAAGAGTCAGGTATGATTGTTGAAATATTTTTCTGCTAGTTTTCTTTTTCCATTGTTACAGATTCCTATCCCTGATCCCCTTCCTTTTACCCTTGTCTTCGTCTGGAAATCATGGAGTGCAAGATGAATTGAAGCTACTAAGCAGTAAACTCTTTGGTACTCTTATTGTATATACGACACTAACACAACATAAACAGACAAGCTATTACTAGTGCAAAAGCGACAGGGAAACGAGTTTTTTCCTCAAGTTTCTTCACTCGTTTATTGAATCATACGCAAGATAGTATGGTTCCCCTGTTACATTTTCCTGAGCTTACACTTGTCTGTTTCTGACTCACACCAAAATTATAGATATAAGCATTTATTTTAAATACAATTATTCGAATTTTCGTAAATCCTCTCTTTTTCAAAAGAATATATATATCTACTGTAAAAATCGCCCCACACCCTTATGAGAACTGTCAAAATCGAGCATTGTAAACAAAATAGATGACAGATCGCGTTCATACTCCGCGACAGTATAGAAAACAGTTGTGCCAATTTAGCAACAACAAAAATTTTGACAATCGTCTTAAGCATATTTTTCAAATAATCAATTCCCGGTACTCTTTTGACAGAATGTACTCGTTTAATGTTATTCAACTGTTTATGTTATCTTTTCTGAACTGCCTACAAAAAATGATCCGTAAATTTTTTTTCTTTACATGAAGAACTTTGATCCACTATTTATTTCACTTTATCTTATAGACTAAGCCAAAACGTCTGAAATCAAAATAACTGTTGGAAATGATAGATTTGATGGATCTGATAAGAAGAAGGATACCTATTATACAATGGCTGCCACATTACAAATTCTCCTATTGCATGAAAGATATTTTAGCAGGATTCACAGTAGCATTAACAGAAATACCACAAGGCATAGCGTATGCTAAAGTTGCAGGTGAGTGATCAAATTGAGAGGAGAAACGAAACAGTCGTAGAAGCACATAGATTGCTAAGTTATTTAGAATTATTATTTTTCGCTCTCGGATGGCATATCTACATTTTGATGTAATTAAAGACGCTAGGATGAAAGCAACAATTTTAAATTTCTCGTTATATCTATAGAGCTTCTTGAATATCGTAATTTTAATCAGTTCACTGAACTTGGTACTTAAATGCTACTGATATTAAAAATTCGAGTAGAATGACCAAATTAAAATAGTAGAATTCGTTAGTGGCATTCATACTCCTAGGGTTGTTGTAACGATGTGAAGAAATGGTGGTAACATTGGATATATGTAAAATCAAAGCTACTTACATTCAGCTATTCAGGTTTCAGGTTAAATTCATAAAAAATAAAGCATTTCAAGGAAACATCATAATTTTCTAAAATAAGGTCTATAGTAGATATGGTAAAGCTGTAGAGTAATAAATCTTCGGATGAAAAAAATGGTCATAGGCGTGATAGTCGGAAAAGGTATTATTATGTATATTCTCAGAACTTATTTTCAAGAAAGGTAATCATTACATAGATTCATATTAAGAAGAATTCTGGAAGTAGTTTTATCATTTGTATGCATCAGTTAGTAGTTGGTGAAAGTTCACAAATATTGGAAAAGGTTTCTAATTTAACCCCTGTTAAACGTGCTAAAATATACCACTTTTCCAAAGTGAACAATTAATCATATTAGATTTATACGATGTTTTAAGACATCATTTAAGGCAATTTACTTTCAATCGATGAAAATGTTAAAATGTGTTTTAAGATGAGAGACGGTAATTAGACAGTCCACAATTTACAAGCTTCTCAAGGAGAGAAAATCTGAAAATGGATTAATAGGAAGCATCCAAAAACTTGTCCAGGAAGGCGCCAAATTGTTATAGATGAAGAATTAAGGAATACTTTTCGAAAAACTGTACATTCCTTTTATTTTCGGAAAGAAATTCCCACTGTGGAAAAAATACACGCTGTGCTCGTAGGAGATCAGGATTTGCCTTTAATATAAAAAAACAAATTCTGGCAAGTTTCGTATTAATTGAATTTTTCATGCGAAAAGAACAACAGAAAGTCAGTTCTCATGGATAAAGAAGAAATCGTTTGCTAGAGAAGAAATTATTCAAGAGCAATTGAGAAATATCGTGATCAAAGTAAGAAAATTTCATATCTGGATGAAACTTGGATCAATCAGGGGTACACGGCTCACAAAACTTGGAATGATAAAAACATGAAAGATTGTCGACTACCCTTCTTTCGAGGATTGTCTACAGGATTTCAGGCTCCGTCAGGAAAAGGACGACGTAATGAATAACACATATAGGTAGTGTTAACGGTTTTGTGAATGGGGGGTTATTATCATTTCAAAGTGAAAGTACTGGAGACTATCATGATGACATGAATGCAGATGTTTTCGAAGAATATTCTGAATAGTTGTTGCATTTGATTTCACTAGGATCTGTTATAGTAATGGATAACGCCAGCTACCATTCGCGATAGACTGAACTAAGGCCAACGTCTTCATGGTGTAAAGCATATATCATCGGATGGCTGACGGATAAAAACATTTCTTCTGGAGAAAATATAGCAAAAAAATAATTTTTTTTCAATGAAATAAAACTAAAGTATTTAGATTTTCACTATATTAACAAAACTATTACCGATTTCACCACAGATGAGATAGATACAAACTAATGAGTTATTCTTCAAATATTATTCTTATTTCCTACTTAATATTACAATAGGTACAAGTACAAGGGTATGTTGGAAAACCCATCGGAGTTGCTTACTTTATGAATTGAAAAGATTGAGTAAAGAAGAAGGATTTAGATCTAATTGACTATTAAGTAACCTACCTGAATTCTTTTTTTATTGATCTCTAAAATTTCCAATAGATTGAGTTTTTGTCTGTTATTTTCATTGTGTAAAATTTTGAAATTATCATTAAAGTTATGGCTTTCTTCGAGTAAGTGATTAGAATAATGGGAATCTAATTCATGATAATTAAAACTACGTGTCTGCTTGGATAATCTAACTTTGAAATTTCTGAAAGTTCTATCAATATAAATTTTATTACAATCCCCGCAAGACAGTTTATAAACACCGGGTTTATTACTTTTATCAATTTTAGATTTGCAGTTTTGATATGTCGGCCTAAAGAATTATCAGTTCGGAATGCAATATTGAAATTATAATGCGAGAGGAATGATTTTAATTTTATACTAGGATTACCAATATAAGTTAAGCTGTTGTATTTTGTGTTAGAACTTTTATACTTGGAAATACTTCCTGGATTGCTTTTTGAAATTTTTGCGTGAAATCATGTTCTCAAGCATAGTTGGACTGTAACCGTTATTGACTGCTATTTGTTTGATTATATTTATCTCTTTTATGAAATTATTTTGTGACATTGGGATATTAATGAGTCTATGTACCATACTATTAAAGCTGCTAATTTATGTGGATAAAGATGTGTAGATGAGCTGTGAATAGTAATATCTGTATGCGATGGCTTATGAAAAATAGAAAAATCATGTTTGCCGTTAATTTTAGTAATAGTTAAATCCAGAAAGTTAATGTTCTATCTCTAACGTGAATTTAATATTATCGTGAATTTTGTTAATGAATGTTTTGAATGACTCTAATTGTCTGTTTGTGTCAGTGAAACAACAAATGATATCGTCGACATATCTAAACCAATAAATAAAGTGTTTGAATAACGGATGTTGTTGGATAGGTTTATCAATATTATCCATGAAAATTTCAGCGAGCAGAGGGCTCAGAGGATTACCCATGATTAAACCCTTTTTTACTATTATATGATACTCCATTGGAGTTAAAATAATTTTGTTCTGAACAAATTTCTAACTTTCAAACTTTGTGAATTTAACTATTACTATTAACTAATTAACGGCAAACATGATCTTTCTATTTTCATAAGCCATCGCATACAGATATTACTATTCATAGCTCATCTACACATCCTTATCCACATAAGCATCTTACAATAGTATGGTACATAGACTCATTAATATCCCAATGTCACAAAATAATTTCATAAAAGAGATAAATATAATTAAACAAATAGCAGTCAATAACGGTTACAGTCCAACTATGATTGAGAACATGATTTCAAAAAGCAATCCAGGAAGTATTTCCAATTATAAAAAGTTCTGATACAAAAACAACAGCTCAACTTATATTGGTAATCCTAGTATAAAATTAAAATCATTTCTCTCGCATTATAATTTCAATATAGCATTCCGAACTGATAATTCTTCAGGCCGACATATCAAAAACTGCAAATCTAAAATTGAATAAAGTAATAAATCCGGTGTTTATAAACTGTCTTGCGGGGATTGTAATAAAATTTATATTGATAGAACTTTCAGAAATTTCAAAGTTAGATTATCCGAGCAGACACGTAATTTTAATTATCATGAATTAGATTCCCATTATTCTAATCACCTACTCGAAGAAAGCCATAACTTTAATGATAATTTCAAAATTTTACACAATGAAAATAACAGACAAAAACTCAATCTATTGGAAATTTTAGAGATCAACAAAAAAAGAATTCAGGTAGGTTACTTAATAGTCAATTAGATCTAAATCCTTCTTCTTTACTCAATCTTTTCAATTCATAAAGTAAGCAACTCCGATGGGTTTTTGTACCTAATGTAATATTAGGTAGGAAATAAGACTAATATATAAGGAATAACTCTGTTCATTAGTTTGTATCTATCTGATGAAGCCACAGTGTGGTGACACCGGTCATAGTTTTGATAATATAGTGAAAATCTAAAAACTTTCAAAATATTTTATTTCATTGAAAATATGTATATCGATTTTCATCAAGTAACGACCTCCTCAATCAAATTAAAAATAATTATTATCAATTGTAAATTTCCATAAAAAATCATACAAAAAGATTGTCGAAATGGTAAAAAACCAGGAAGTTAGTATACTCTGCTTCCACCTTACCACTGCGAATTGAATCCGATTGAACAGATATGAGCACAGGTAAATGGTGAAGTGGCTGGAAAGAACTCAAGTTTTAAGATAAAGGAAGTCGAACATCATTTCAACAGTGCAATAAAAAGTGTTATATTCTAAAACTGGAAAAATTGTATAGACCACGACATTAAAGAAGAAAAGAAAATGTGGGAACTGGATCATATTATGGATGCCAAGATACACACAACCAAATTTATATGGAATCACTCGGTATTGCACATTATTGATTGTTTTTAACCATGGATTTTTGACTACTTGTGAAGAATGAAGTTTTTTTTTTAAATTGGATAGTTTGATGAGAAATGTTGAGTTATCACCACATGTGATCTGAAACTGTGAATTTCAAAATTTGAATAAGCCTATAATCATAATTGAAAATGCCTTACGTTGGGTTTCCGATGTGCAGAGGGGTTGAATAATTGCTCTCGTTGAAGAAGGGGTGACACAGAGGGATATAGCGGTTACAATAGGGTATCACAGGGGATGATTTCAAAATCCTACGCCCTATACGTGGAGCTGAAATCTCTGCAAAATAGGCCTAGAAGAAGTCGTAGGAAGATCATTTCTGAAGAATAAGGCCAGTTTTGGTGCCAAATTGCAAGAAGGGAGCCTAGTGCGTCACACCCCATACTCCAAAGGTGGAGTATCTGGAAGCAACAGGCATCAGTGTATCAGTCGAAACGACACGTCAAAGACTTCGTTTAAGGGGTTTATACAGCAGAAGGCCCCTAATAGTCCAGAGCTAATCAGACGACAAAAAATTAACAGACTTAATTGGTGTATCGAGCACCAAAATTGGAATATTGAGAATTGGAGAAATGTTCTTTTTTCGGATGAGAACAGAATTGGTGTATGATCAGATGACCACCGGATTCGGGTTTCAAGGGGTCGTATAAGACAAGTTAGACTCCGAGCAGCAAACAAAATCTGAAATACCAAGGGAGCAGTGTGATGTTTTGGAGTGGCTTCATGCTGGAAGGCAAAACAGATTTGATTTCGTTTCCTGCTGGTGTGCTGGCTACAAATTACGTGCAGGAGCCCATAGTAAGATTCTGGCGAGGTGCCCACGGTGAGAATTTCACTTTTATGCAAGATGAAGCTCCTCCGCATACTAGCAACCTCGCAAAACAGAGGGAATCGCTAGTTTGGACTGGCAAGCTTGCTCTCCAGACCTAAATCCTATTGAAAATTCATGGGATAATCTCAAAAGGAAAATTATATCGCGCCAGGACAATCCAAAAACCCCACAACAGCTCATTCAAGCGGCCACAGAAGAGTGGCAGAATATCACCCCAGAGGATCTCGAAAATCTAATCCAAAGCATGCCTAGACGGATCCGGGCTTGTATCAGGGCAAAATGAGGTATTACAAGCTACTGAGGTCAAGAAAAACCACCTATGTCGTGAGGAAACAATTTTAAATTTTTTTACTACGTGCTGAAAGAGTCTCTTATTTCCTTTCATTTGTTTCTTTCCTAAAA
Organism: Cryptolaemus montrouzieri; assembly: GCA_013387265.2. Taxonomy (NCBI): domain Eukaryota; kingdom Metazoa; phylum Arthropoda; class Insecta; order Coleoptera; family Coccinellidae; genus Cryptolaemus; species Cryptolaemus montrouzieri. The sequence goes on along the minus strand of JABFTP020000185.1, from coordinate 136,349,024 downwards.
TAAATTTATTTCTTCTTTCAATTGAAATATCTCAAAAAGATAAATTCTAACAATTCTTCGAAATTTCTGAGATCCCTGAGGTAATATTCAAAATATGGGGTGATTCCATATAAATTTGGTAGTTAATTTAGGTAATGAAGACATATCATAAGAAGATGAACTGTAATTATTTCATGAAAATATTGCAGCTTAAAATATACAGGGTGCTTCAACGAAAACTAAACAGAGGCTATATCTACCAAGATATTAATTTTTGATCAAAACGCAAAAACAGGTCAATTTTTGTTTTGAAGGAGACATCTTTTGGGGTACAATACTTGCCTGAAATATCAACCCCCTAAGCGGGGGTTGCAATCCTTGAACATTTTGAATAGGAAAGATGGGTCCAGTGATGACTCGAAAGAAAGGTGGTATCTTTGTCTACATTGCCTTGAATGAATTTCCATTTTTGATTGAAAACTGTGAAACATACAGGGTAAGCAACTGAAAGATAGGAAAGACTATTTCCCTGAGACTATTCAAGTTTTAGTGAAGTAAAATGGAGCAGATCCATGCTGATCAATGGCAGTCATTATCAAGTACCATCCTCATCTCGAATTTCAACTCCTGGAGCAGGGGTGACAACCCTTTGAAATTTGAAAGATGGTAGATGGGTCGAGTGATAACTCGAAAGGAAGGTTTTATCTTTGTCTGCATTCCCGTCAAAGAGTTTTCATTTTTGATTGAAAACTGTAGAAGATACAGAGTGAGCCATTGAAAAATAGAGAAGACTATTGCCCCAAGACTATTGAAGTATTAGTTTGAAAAACTGAAATAGATTCATTTAGATTAAAGATGACAGCCTTTGATCTGGAATGAATGTGTTCCATTTTTTTGCACTAATACTTGAATAGCTCAGGACGATAGATACTCTCCTCTATTTTTCAGTAGCTCACTCTGTATCTTCTACAGTTTTCAATTAAAAATGAAAATTCGTTCACGGGGATGCAGACAAATATAATACCTTTCTTTCGAGGGATCACTCGACCCATCTACCCTCTTCCAAATTTTCAAGGGTTGTCACCCTGCTCCAGGGGTTAAAATTCGAGATGAGGATGGTACTTGATGATGACTGTCGTTGATCAGCATGGATCTGTTCCATTTTACTTCACTGAAACTTTAATAGTCTCAGGAGAATAGTCTTCCCTATCTTTCAGTTGCTCACCCTCTATCTTTTACAGTTTTCAATTAAAAATGGAAATTCGTTCAAGGCGATGTAGACAAAGATACCACCTTTCTTCTGAGTCATCACTCGACCCATCTTTCCTATTCAAATGTTCAAGGATTGCAATCCCCGCTTAGGAGGTTGATATTTCAGGCAAGTTTTGTACCCCAAAAGATGTCCTCCTTGAAACTAAAATTGACCTGTTTTTGCGTTTTGATCAGAAATGAATATCTTGAAAGATATAGCCTCTGTTTAGTTTTCGTTGAAGCACCCTGTATATGAGCATTTTGACAAGCATTATTTTGATTTTCATAATTTTTAAGTGTAGGAAGAAACTGAATTTAGTAATCTAGTCATGAAATTATTTATAAACATAGTTTAACATTCTGTTAGGTATGGTTAACACTCATGTGGAAAATTTAGCTTGAGTTTACTCTAATATGAAATAAATGTTCATTTCCATAATTTACTAAAACCATGGAGTTATCTGAAATGTCCTAAACATTATTTGATTATCATATATTTTAACGTAAAAAATTGAGGGTAGGGTGAGTATGCATGAAGTTCATGGAATAATTATTTTTGGAAAACGTAACTCGACTCCACAATTTCGAAAGGACAAACAGAAATCCTCAACTACAAAGAGGAAAACAAAGCAAGAGATCATCGACATATCTTCAAGGTCGCCACTTATAACATCAGAACATTGAGATCCCAAGAACATATGCATACGATTAGAGGAGGAACTGAAACAGATAAAGTGGGATGTTCTGGGTCTGAGTGAAACAAGATTGAAGGGAGAAGCAACAACCTCTACAAATTCGGGGCATCTGTTGTTTCAAAAAAAGTAAGATATAGATAATTACATAGGCGGAGTGCCACTCATATTCAACAATAGAATGAAACACCTAGTAGAGCAGTTTGTTGCAATATCAGATCGTGTCATACATGTTGTACTTAAACTAAACCAGAGATACAGCCTACAAATAATATAAATATATGCACCAACATCTGTTGCACAATACGAAGAGTTAGAACAATTATATGAAGATATCACTACTGCAAAAAGTAGGGCAAACGCCAGGTTCGTGATAGTTATGGGCGACTTTAATGCCAAAGTAGGCGAAAATTTGGATGATGATACCTCACACGTTGGCAAATTTGGACCCGGTTGTAGAAATACAAGAGGAGAAATGTTGATTGATTATTGCAGAAATGAAAACCTATTCTGTGCGAATATCTTCTACCAAAAACCTTCACAAAGACGATGGACATGGCGAAGTCCAAATAATAGTGTTAAAAATGAAATAGATTTTATTCTCACTAATAGGAAGGAAATCTTGCAGGATGTCACAGTACTGAATCAATTCGATACGGGAAGCGATCACAGACTTGTCAGAGGCACTTTCAAGGTAAACACAAAAATAGAGAGAAACAGCATGATCCTCAAAGGGCAACTATACCCAACTTTAGAAGTGTTAACTGAGAGCAAGGAACAATACCAAATTACACTGAGCCAAAAACTATCAAACAGAAAAAATCTTTCAGAAATGACCTTCAACGACCTAACAGAAATGATAACAAACAGTTTAAAGACATCAACGAAGAGAATATGCACAAGACAAAAAGACACTAACACGAAGATCAGTACACATACGAAAATGTTATTGCAGCAGAGAAGAATAATGCTCGGGAATGAAGAAAATCTTAAAGAACTGAGAGATATCCCGAAGCATTCGAAAAGATCTAAGGGACTACAATACAAGACTCATAATGGATACTATTGACGACAATAAGAATATGAAAGTTCTAAAATCCAAGCTCTCTTGCTCCAACAGAAGACCAAAACTGAACAGCATTAGAAAAAAGCGGGCTTCATGGTGAACAATAGATCAGACATCATTGAAGCAGTTAAGGAGTTTCACACATGTCTTTATATTTCGGAGACAAGTGACCCCAATGCATCTCAAAGACCAGTGGTGCAGAATATCGGTTCTGAAGAAATCCCAGACATTGAAATAGAAGAACTAAAATTAGCACTTCAACAGATGAAAAACGGCAAACATCCAGGCGAGGATAGAATAAGTTGTGAAATGTTGAAAATGGGTGGCGGAGATTTGTTGGATGCTGTGAAAATTCTCTTCAATAAATGTCTTTTGGATGGAAGAATTCCACAAATGTGGCAAAATGCTGAAGTAATCCTACTTCACAAAAAAGGAGATAAGAACAACCAGGAGAACTTTCGGACTATCAGCCTTCTTTCACATCTATACAAGCTGATTATTAAAATTATCACAAATGGACTCACCCACAAATACTAACCTATACCAACCTGTAGAGCAAGCCGAATTCCGAGCAGGTTACAGCACCATTGATCATTCACAAGAAATTCTTACTCTCATCGAGAAGCGTACCGAATACAATATTCCAATCTACCTGGCTTTTATAGACTTTCAGAAAGCTTTCGATAGAAATGTGGGCAATAATGAGATCTTTAGCTAATGAAAGTCGACTCTCGGTACTAGAATTTGCTAAAATACATTTATGATCATGCCTTCATCACAATTCATTTAAATGAGAACAAGATAACAGATAAAATCCGCATAGAGAGGGGAGTACGTCAAGGCGACATTATTTCTCCGAAATTGCTTAAGCTGGCCCTAGAAGACTTCTTCAAAAGTTTAGAATGGAACAACGAAGGAATCAATATCGATGGAGTACATTCAAACCATCTGAGGTTTGCAGACGATATAGTTCTTATTACTACAAACCCTGAAGAACTCAAAATCATGCTAGAAGAACTGCACCAAAAATCTAGAGAAGTCGGCCTTTGAATGAACCTGAATAAAACCAAAATTCTGAGTGCAGAAAACATACACATTTCAATTGAAAATCAGGTTGATAGAAAATGTGACCGAATACATATATCTAGGCCATAAAATAAAACTTGGGAAAGAAAACCAAACCTGTGAAATTTCCAGGATAGGTTAGATCTAACCTAAAAAGAAAATTTTTCAATTCGTGTTCTTCCTGTCCTTACATATGGCCTTGAAACGATATCTCTAACTCGAAGATCAGCCAGTAAATTACAAGTTTCACAACGAGCTATGGAGAGAACCATGATGGTAATATCATTGAGAGATAGAGTGAGAAATGATGATATAAGAGAGAGGACTGGAGTGACTGATGTGCTAAGAAGGATAGAACAAATGAAATGGAGATGGGCTGGCCATGTAGCCAGGCAAGACCCATCGAAATGGGTCAACAAACTGCTCGCATGGAGACCAAGAACTACTAAAAAGAGCGTAGGAAAACCACAGCTCAGATGGAGAGATGACATCCAGAAGGTCGCGAGGAAAAATTGGTTGCAAACAGCTGTTAATAGAGACAGATGTAAAAATTTGAAGGAGGTCTATATCCGGGAGTGGATTAACACAGATTGAGGAGAGAGAGAGAGAAACGTAACTTTCTAGATATTAACATTAAATTATTATCATTTTTAAATACATTAGTGTTCAATTGATTCAATTTGATTTTCGAAAAGAACCCTAAAACATATATTCTACGTCTACGTTACTGACAGAGATAGAGAAGATCGTAGCCCGGTAGTTGGGGAGATCCGGCAATAAATTGGAGGCTGTTTCAAGACAAAATCATAGAAACTGCATTTATTTTTGAATTTGCCAACGTACCACATTTCTGAGGGATTTGCATACTTAATGAGCTTTTATTACTCTACGTATTTACCAAATAGACTATGCGATCAAGCGGTTGCATCTTTTGGGTGATGAAAAAGTCAAAAGGTCAGAAAAACTAGAACCTTTAATGCTCTATGGGGACTGCGGTTGTTCAATGAAAGCATGCGTTTTATTTATTTAGATGAGCTCAGGAGTTGTAAACTACATCTAAACGTTTCCATTTACATTTCCCACTAACTCTTGGTTACAATAGTCCTCAATATTTTTCGTGGGCAACTCTATTCGTTTTTTGTTCAGTATTATTACAGTTTCATGTCTATTTTATATATTTTGTCTCATCTCAATATAATGTTGAAAAAATCCAGCATTGCTTGGTTTGAAGTTCGTTGTTGGAGGAATGATTGCCTACGAAGCTCTTATTGAGAATTTTGTATGACGACGCATAAAGACTCACATTTAGCCATGAATGACATTCAAAAAAATTATGGCAATATCTTAACCACATCTTAATCTACTTACTCCTGTATAAGATATTGTGTATTAATCTTTTAATCTTAACCAGGCCACAATCTACCTACACCTAGTAAGTCACTTGAGAAGGTTGTTCAGCAATTAATTTCATTAATAGTTACCATTTCTTTCAAACTGAAATAAGTATATATAAATGATAGGGAAGATAGTGTGACGATAATGTCAAATATGCACTATTGCGTACTCACTTCTTTACATATTGAAAGATATCGATCTGTCATTGGTTTGAGCCACTTATTCTTTATTGAACCATAACGAAATTAATGTTATGTGTAAAAGATGATATTGAAAAAATTTGTTTGGAACTTTTTCAATGATTGCAAATATTCTGCCGGACCTCTGGAACTGGACAGCGTAGGATGAGTGGTGAAAGCCTCTCTTTGCGTCTGCATTACGTTGGCTCTTGGTTATTATGCCTAGATGTAAATCTGTTCGGAATATGTGCATAATTGTTAACATTCATCTTCAAAATGTAATAACCAAATATTTTTTCTTCTTCTTTCATAGAAACTGCTATTTTTGATACAGAGAATACATTAGTAGACTCATTGTATCTTTTTAAAGCAGTTTTTACTTTCGCACACAAATCGCAGCTGGTCGTTTGTTTATGTTCATTCGTATGTTAGTGTATTACTTAAAAAATATTCAAAAAAAACAATGCAATAATCTTGAGATATAACGATCACAATCTGGATGAAAGTATCAAGATGTGAGTTTCATATCACATAAATAAACATTTTATAATATAAGTGATTTCGTATCTAGAAAACGATCAAAGATTACTAAGTTGAAAGTACGTTATAGAGGTTCATGAACAGTCACCAAAATATTTTCTCCACCTGAAAATTCTACCAAAAGAAATGAAGGTAGAATGAAGTTATTGTAAATTTACTTGCATTCTTCTCAAAATGATCTGGCATTTGAGGAACAGGTAAAGATGAGTAAACTAATAATGAATCTATGCATAGGTATAAGATATTGTTTATTTTTGTTAAAAAAGTATACAATCCCATCTCAATTAAAAATAATGTACCTTCTTATAACAAGACCTAGAAGATAACATATACAGGGTGTCCGTCAATTGCGTGTACAACGTTATACCACAGATTCTTCTGCTCGAAATAAATCGATTTAAGCCTAATTACATATCTTTAAAGTTTCTTCGTTTGGCCGTTAGAGGTCGCCAAATCCAAAGATCTTTTTATCTTTCAAATAACTCGGGAACGACTCGATCGATAGAAACCATATTTGGTATGCGTGATCGGGTGCTTTATTCTCGTTTTTTAGTGATCCACTCAATGACCTTGACGTTTTACAAGTGTCCCTAAAAACTTGAACGTGTTTTTGATCAACCATAATTATTCAACTGTCTGCGTTTGAACAAAACTGTTTTAAACATTGAGTAGCTAGACACACATGGAGTCTCATTGCCGAAAGGAGAGAGCTGAAAGGTAGAGGCATCGCTGATGACAACAATAAACAAAAGTATAGCGACCTTAGCAAAACGATTGACAGATGTATAAACAACGACAGAAACTCATACGTAACGTCAATATAAGAAGAGATCGAAAAGCATGCTGATTCAAATCAGCCTCAAGATCTCTTTAAAAATGTTAAAATGCTTTCAAAAACATTTCAAGTCCACTACTTTCCAATAAAAGATGCACACGGAATCAGGTTAACAACCAAACCTGAAATCATAGAACGTTGGCAGCAATACTGTGAGAACCTGATGGCCCCAGAAGAAGAGGATGTGCAGAGCCATGAGGACTTAGAAAATATCCAGGAACGCGAACCTCCTATAATCAAATCTGAGGTGGAAGCGGCCATACATAAACTTAACAAACATAAATCTCCTGGTTCAGACAACATCGTCGCTGAAATGAACAGCAGTAGCAAAGTCACAGATCTACTCCATCTGATCTGTACGAAAATATGGGATAATGGTAAGTGGCCAGAAAGATGGACCGAATCAATATATATCCCTCTACATAAAAAGGGAGCTAAAGACGAGTGTGGCAATTACAGGACCATCGCACTGATTAGCCATGCTAGTAAAGTTCTTTTACAAATTATACAGGAACGATTAAAGAACTACCTTCTATGTTCTGTTTTCTTGACTACACTAAAGCATTCGACACCGTTCAATGGGGAAAACTATGGAACATCCTGAGTGGAATGGGGGTCCCGAAACATCTTATATACGTCATAAAGGCCCTGTACGACAAGAACAGAGCATACATACAAATAGAAGGGAAACGTTCAACAGGTTTCAGGGTCGGAAAAGGAGTCAGGCAGGGGTGCATTCTCTCCCCAATTCTTTTTAACATATATGGAGAATGGATCATGAGAAAGGCGTTGGAAAACTGGGAAGGCGGAATATCTATTGGTGGAAGAAAAGTGTCAAACTTACGCTATGCAGATGACACGATAATCTTGGCAAAAAACGAACAGGAAATGCTTGAACTTCTACGACGTGTGGAAGCTGTTAGTCTAGAGGCGGGACTACTACTAAATAGGACCAAATGTTGTCTGCTGATTGTGGACAGATCCCAGACAATCCCAGTACCACTTCAGCTCATCCATGATATAGAAGTCAGTGACACTGTTATTTATCTTGGCGCAAAAATAACCAACAAAGGAGGCTCTGAACAGGAAATCAAGAGAAGGATTGGGATGGCAAAGGAAGCTCTGGGCAGACTGGACAAAATATGGAAAGACCACAAAATCCGTAAGATGACCAAAATGAGACTTCTTAAAGCACTGATATTCTCCATCGCAACCTATGGGTCAGAATCCTGGACGCTAAATGCAGCATGCCACAGGAGAGTAGAAGCTTTTGAGATGGTGTGTTATCGCAGGATGCTAAGGATCCCTTGGGAGGCTCATAGAACAAACGTGTCCATACTCAGGGAACTGAATATTCAGGATCATGAAAGGCTGCTCCCAACAATCCAGAGACACATAATAAAATATTTCGGTCATGTGATACGGAAGGACGGGATGGAGAAGATTGTTGTCCAAGGGAAAGTGGACGGCAAAAGAAAGAGAGGCAGATCTCCTGTTAGATTCTTGGACCAAATCAAGGACCTAACAAATATATCAGTGGCAGAAGTCATGAGAACCGTGAAGGAAAGAGAAGCATGGAGGAGGCTTGTACCATGAATAAGTCACGACGCTCCGAATCGAGCAACGACTAGAGAGAAAGAGCTAGACTAATTGTCAAACTTTTTTGTCTCATGAGAAATTTTGATTTGATGAGCGGTTCAATCACACAAAACAGTTTTTTAATTTCATTATTTCATTTCTTCAACCACCTAGCAAGTCAAAAATATCACATTTGACCATGTTGGCTTTGGATTTATTTCTGTAGTCTGGCAGATTGTCATTTTATTAGGCTTGACAACCAATTGTTGACACAACAGTGTTTCTTAAAGATCTTAACTAGTTATTTTGGTGATTTTTTATCTCTATTAGGCACGGAAATGTACAGTAACTCTGAAATGGTTGATATGGTTATGGTGTACGGATTTTGTCAATCCGTGCCGAACCAAATCGTTTGGAAATCTGGAGAGGCGCCTCCGTGAGAATGGTTGCTTCATGCCCAGGAATTTGGATCGAGGACGACAAAGAACAGTGAGGACGGTAGAACGCGACGAACTAATTTTGGGCTTTGCTGAGGAAAACCCACAATTAAGCACGCGGCATTTATGTTTGCACTTGGTCGTTCCTAAAACAATGATTCATGATGTCTTGATGGAACAATTACTTCATCCTTATTACAATCAGAAAGTTCAGGAATTGCTTCCCAACGATCCTGAGAATTGCCTAACTTTCTGCCGATTTATCCGAGAGAAGAGAACTCAGGATCTCCACTTCAGTAGGAAAATTCTATTTACTGACGAATGCACTTTTAATAGGTCTGGCATCACTAACCTTTACAATGATACAGTGGTACAGTGTCGAAAATCCATCCAATTTTCTGCAAGAAACGATTTGTCGGACGATATTCCAGTATTACTGCGTGCAGAACCTCCTCATTTCTCTTTAGCGGTTCGCGAGTTCTTAGATGCACAGTATGCGAATCGTTCAATCGGAAGGGGAGCTGATGCTCCTGCAAGACTACAGAAATGAATCGAAAGCCAACATGGTCAATATGTGATATTTTTGACTCGGTGGTTGAAGAAATGAAATCATGAAATTGAAAAACTGTTTTTTGTGATTGAACCGCTCATCATATCAAAATTTCTCAAGAGACAAAAAAGTTTGATAATTAGTCCAGCTACCCAATGTCTAAAACAGTTTTGCTGAAACTCAGACAGTTGGAAAATTATAGTTAATTAAAAACACGTTCGAGTTTTCAGCGACACTTGTAAAACGTCAAGGTCATTGAGGGGATCACTAAAAAACGTAAATAACGCACCCGATTACGCGCACCAAATATGGTTTCTATCGATTCTCGAATTATTTGAGAAATAAGAAAAAAATCTTTGAATTTGGCTAAACAAAGAAACTTTTCGTATAGGTAAGTTAGCCTAAATCGACTTATTTCGGGTTGAAGAATCTGTGGTATGACGTTGTACACTCAATTCACGGACACCCTGTATATAACTGAATAGTAAATTGGAAAAAAATCCCATTTCTAGATTTGAACAGGTGTGTTTCTACGGGCGGAAAAATGTGTCGATTCGGCCATATATACAGATATTCCAATTCCCTTTTTTGCGCGCCCGAAAATAAGAGTGAAAAAAAAACAGTATGGCACTAGCCGCAGTGGAAAGAGTATTTCATATATCTGGACCAACCATTTCGTATTTGGATACTATAACAACTTCAAATGAATTGGTCGAATAATTATTCGGGAATGCGAAAAAAAATTGTCGCATTCGCTTTGTGTTTGAAGTATCCTTCGATTCTCAAATTGAATCACATTAAAACCTATACTACATTTCAAATTTGCTATCGTAAGTTTATCATTATTAATTAGTTGAGGAAAAATGGTATATCATTTAATTTCAATTTCATGTGTCGTGTCTTAAAACAGGTGAACGAAATAGTGCACTGATGTGCTTTTGGATAAAGAATAATGAAAATGACATCGATAGACTATCGACTGAATGCAAGCAAGAAATTCGCAATTTAGTAATTTGTGCCAATATTACGTTATGTGAAATTTAATTATTTTGTTCATTTTTTACAGAACTAGATCCTGTTTACGGTCTGTACAGTGGATTTATGGGGTGTTTTATGTATTTCTTTTTCGGTAGCTGTAAGGACTTGAATATAGGACCAACGTCGATATTATCATTGATGATACAATCTCATGTAAGCGCCCTTGGTGCAGATATTGCTGTACTATGTACATTTACAACAGGATGTATTATATTCTTACTAGGATTATTCAATTTAGGTGAGTAACATAAGAATAGTATTTTATTATATATTACCTCGTACATTGTTATGTTAAAGCATAAAGAGATATATTAAATTTTGACATCTCAACTTTCTCTAATTGAACTAACATAGCATGAAAATGAAATGGATTTAGCACATATTGAAAAATCAAATCATTCTATCAGACTTTAGACATAAAAATTCAATTAACAAGAACGCAAATAATAATTCAAAACAAGTCATACCAATTTTTGAAGTCGAGAAAAAGTTTTCAAGATCCCCAGAAAAATATTCTGCCAGTTGTCGGTAGCCAAATCAGTAAAATAAGTAGTACAAATAACCGAGAACGAAAAGATTAATTTCAAATTCAACTTCGACGATGTCGAATCAGGAGTTTCAATCTTTTTGATTTCCCTCCGTACTTATTTGTCATGATTCAAATAAGAATATCGAATTTTAATTTTCCACCCCTAGTAAAAATATAAAAGAATGAAATTTGCAAGATAAAAGAATTTATTCCAACAAATTACTGTGAATATAAATCTCAAACATTTCTGATAATTTTTTTCAGAAGTTACTAATTGAAAATCTTCGAATTACCCCACAGCAATAAGTGTTCTCAGAAAAAAAATCTTGGAGATTCCAGCTTTCTACTTGGCAGTCGCGTTCGTTGCTTCATAATTTAATGCTTGAAAACTCAGTGGCATTCATATTTTAATTTGAATTGAAAGATATTTGAGAAAGTTCTTCAGACTCTTTTCTCGACAATATTGAGATTTTCATTATCAAAATATTGCAAGAGTATATTACATTTTATACTACTTGAACTTTATAGTAGTCCCAAAGAAGAGAGAAAATTTTTCTTAGAAGATTATAATCATTCTCTAATTACTTGAACCTTCACATCTCAATGGTATAATATATATATATATATATATATATATATATATATATATATATATATATATATATATATATATATATATATATATATATATATATATATATATATATATATATATATATATATAGAAGACGGCCGATTGCCCTGCACATAATATTTTTCGTCATGTGAGAAAAAGTAATGCACAACTATTTATAAGATATCAACATTGATATTTGGAAGAATGATAGGAATATATATCTCCTTCAATACAAATATTTCAGTATAACTGTACGTTTCCATAACTATCAATTTGTCGACAAATTTTAAGCAATCACTTTTTATATTGTAGTTCCTAACTGCAAACTGAAAAGATTGAAATATTTAAGAGAAGAATAAATGTATACTCTTGAAGCATGCCATTCGATTTTGTTTCCATGAGCTCCCTCAAACATATAAAATTCCCATTTACATTTGAATTGAATTTAAGAGCATGCTTCATCTTGGATGAACTGGAACCAGAAATAATAGAGTGGACATCGATATGCAGATATCAAGTGCAAAACATTTCATTTAATCTTGGTCCTGATTTGCTTGTTTTCTTTGAATTCAGGAACAATAGCAGACATTTATTTCCAAAACAGGTAAAATTAATCTGGTTTGAAATCGTTCAAACACCCCTCATACATTACAAAATTCATAATTATGAATTGTTCATATCTTATAACAGTTAGAACAATAGGTAGATAGATTCATATCATACCAAATGTCTGAGTGAATATCCTTTCAGTAGATTTATACACAGCAAAGCGTTTCACCACTCGATAGCGTCCTGAAGGATATGCCAGTAATTTTGTTTTATTTTAATTCAGAAATAATATTACACATTCATCTTTTAAACAGGTGAAATTTGACCCAGTATTAAAACATTTCACTATACCTCGCACATTGCTAAATTCATGATCATGAATGTTCTCTATCTTTCAAGAGTTATAGCAACAGGTACATAATAATACAAACCATATTGTGAATAACTTTCGATATTCATATCATACAAAATATATTTTCGTAAACAGAGTGAATAACTACAAGAGAAATATTAGCCTATTACCTGTCAATATCGTCTTGGAAGATATCCCATTCTATTATGAAGGTAGTGTTGATTCATTTCATACAGAATCCTTATTATATTAATTTCAACATTCTAGGAATCCTAGAAAACAATTTCATAGGTTTGGTTGTTCGAATTCAGAAATAATAACACATATGATTATGAATTTTTCAGAATCTTAGTGCAGTTATAAGAACAGATAGATAACATATTAATGGCGTGTAGTGAACAACTTTCAATATTCCTATCATATCAAAGTTCTTTACGAAAACAGAATGAAGTTCCTTTGAGAAGAAATATATACAGAAAAAGTTAACAGTGTTAACTGCGCCATGAATTTCATTATTTTCTCTAGTACAGTCTTGATTGATTTCATACAGAATACTTACTATTATAAGTTCAACATTCAGGGCCCTTAGAATTTCAAAATCAAATAGCGTACCCTCAAATTGTCAACGTTAATTGATAAACTATGGAAGGCTATTTCTTCAAAATGCTGAAACGAAATAATAATTAGAATGTACAAAAGAAACATCAAATTATGTTCACTCACCTTTGAAAGTTTTACAATAAAAATAACATAGATCATATTCTGATATTTCAAACATATTGATTATTCTGACAGAACGAATGTATTTGTATGACTAGTTGATATTATGTTTCTATTCTCCTTCTCATTGTTCTCATTTAGAAGAGAGAGAGCACTATATTCTATTCATAATGGAAAAGAGGGGAACAATTCAATACGCCCCCCTGTTTGATATTCTTTCCTCGTAAAATCTAGGTCTCAAAAATTATCGCAAATTCGAATTAAGTCGTAAATTGAGGACTTCTTTTCATTGATCTATTACCGAGATATGTACGAATCTTTTGATACGCGAATCATACCTCGCGGTATCCACATATGCTTAGGACGAATGAAAGAAAAGCCCCAATTTCGACAGCTCGACTATCGTTGGTTCCGTCAATTTCTTGACATGAAAGTTTGGAGAAACTTAGTTGCGGGGGTTACTCTGAACCGAGTTCGATTTTTGGAGGAGATAACTTTGAACGTTAGTTTTAAACGATTAAAACTTGGATTTAGGAAAGAAATGCATACAATATCTAATAGGCAAAGAATCAAAATATATATCGAAGGAGGATTTCGCGAAAAATCCGATCTAGAAATGCGTTTTCGAAGCGCATGTTTCGCAGAGCGAAAGTCGATCCGTCAGGGCACTCTACATGGCCTGGGAAAAGTCGTCGTTTTTGTCGTTTTCGGCGGTCGCTTATTTGGAAGCGGATATCTCCTGAACGGTTAAGAATATCGAAATGAGACAACGCTATGGAAACAGAAGAAATCTCGGTTAGCCTTTCTTCTCGAGAAACCGTGGCTATCACCCCCCATTACCAATTCGGTGCAACTTTGAGGGCAAAAGGGAATTTTTTTTCAGAAATCCATCGGAGACGAGTTTTCACGAATTTTTCGACCGAGTAAAAGGCGTAATCCTTGTTCGGAATGATCGAATCTTTTTCTGGCTGAATTTTCTTGCAATTTTCTTCGCCGTTTTTCGAGGGGCTGTCACCGGACGTTTCTCGGACTCGGACAGTGGGTCATCGGATGGAGAAAACCTCAATCTCTTCGGAAAAATTGTCCTCTATCAGAAAAGAAATTTCACCGTCTAAAAAATCGTCTCCCGATTTCCCTCGCTTTCCCCCACCGATTTCTTCTATTTGTCTACGCTCATTTCTTATAGTTTTAGTATAAATGAAGGTACATGAAGAACACAAAAGAGTCAAGTGTTTTAGATTAAATATTCAAACTCAAAAGTTAGAATGTTACTTTGTAACACCGGCAACTAAATAACATAAAGAAAATGCTCTGCTTACATGCTTTAGACATTGATTTATAATGCATACTTCGAATAATTCATTCTAAAATAATCTTTTATACCGAAAGGTGTACATGCTATACTCGTGAGTAAGGTACATTCTGTGAAAAAAATTTCGGGAAGTGATTATTGAAAAAATCTGCTCGAAACGATTGTCACAATTTTCGCACTCGCGAACTTAACGGTTATTCATCAAAACGAAATTGAACTTCAGTGCGGATGTTCGAGGCGATGCAAGCTGTAAATTGTGTGCGCGTGCAATTCCAAGAAAAAGGGTAAGGTTTTCTTGCGGCTAGGCAGTATTTACGCCGGCTTTGGTAAATGGTTTCCTATTTTTGTTGTATTTCAGGATTATTCTAGGAAGTTCTGAACAAGAATACTGAAATATTTCAATCATTTCACGTTGCATTAAACACGAAAAAAATCATGCAAATGCTCATTGTTTAATATCAAATATCTTCTAAGAAATATGATAAAGACGTATATGTAGCCTTTTTCGACAGCTTTCTGGATGCCGTCAGAAAGGGGCAGGTTCCTTCCGCGAGTATTTAAATCTAAATATCATCAAACTGTAATTCATATTTTTATCAATATTTTTGAAAAAAATTGCATTTTTTAATTATTGCTTTGGTTTAACCTTTTATTTGATATTACCTTTGCATGGTTTACCGTATCACTTTTCTTGTAAGTACTGATATAAATCGCCTTTTGTTTCAGGTTTTTTAGTAGAATTTTTCTCATACCCTGTGATAGCTGGTTTTACTTCAGCTGGAGCTCTTCAAATAGCTTCATCTCAGTTGAATAGTTTGTTTGGAATACAGGCAAAGGCTAGTGCATTTCTGGATGCTTGGATAGCAGTTTTTCAGAATCTGGATCAAATAAAATGGACTGATACGACATTAGGTGTAATAAGTATTATTTTTCTAATGATACTCAGGGTGAGTAGTTTTCGATTTTCGTGTATTTACACAATCTCACGATGTGAATAAAGCTACCTAACCAATTGCTCAATATTTACCTTTCAAATTTTTAGGAGTTCAAGAAAATCGGATCACTTAAATACCGGGATGATTTATCTAGAACTAAAAATATATTATCAATTCTGGCTTTCTTGCTGTACTTATCTAGAAATGCAATGATTGTAATAATTGGAACACTTTTAGCATATTCACTTGGAGGTAACGATGTACACAACCCATTTGAATTAACAGGTATGTACAAATCTCAATTTTTTTTTCAATCTCAAATCCTTCGTAATTCACTTCTAGGTACAATTTCCAGTGGGATACCACAGTTTGCGTTTCCGCCTTTCTCACCCGTAATAAATGGCACACAATATCAATTTTCTGATATGATAAAGGAGTTAGGTACTACAACAATTTTTACTCCTCTAGTTGCCATTTTGGAAACAGTGGCGATAGCAAAGGCATTTTGTAAGTTTTTGAATTATATGATAGTGACTCAAATTTGACTATACTTTTTCACAAGTGACTCTATGCCAATTATTTTAAATTATTACGCAATCAGGAGAATAATTGATGATCTGTTGGAAATTACATTGCAAATTACCTATTATCTGATAGTTCTGGAGCTGTTACTTTTTAGGTTTGAAAATTCTTTTCGATATCTTTTTGTTGCAGTAGTGTCTGGAGATGCAGCTTCTTCAACGATTTTAATGCTGCGCAAAAATTGTCGCACCTTAAATTTAATGAACCAACCTTCCGATGCTTGAAATCTTCTACTACCAGAACTACGACCAGGTTTTTTAAAAGAAAATGCCACTTCTATTTTTTTCTATTGTTGGATCACGTACAATTTTCGCTGACAGTGAAGTTGAAGCAACAGGCGACCTTGTTTTATCTTCGGTTTTTTTTATAGATCGTACAGTGGATTCGTTAACATTGAATGAGCTTGATATGAATGCTATGACTCTCCAAGCTGTAAACGACCAAGTATTTATATTCTCAATTCAAGCACTGTTTTTTTTTGGGATCGAAACTCGTTTTTCAATTTTTGTAGGCGACATTATGAATTAGGAAGTCAACGGTAGAGATGTATTACTCGATCACAATTCTTGAAACGAATGGAAAAATGAAATAATAGAAAACACATAGCGGCTTTCACCAAAGGACGCAGCGTTTACCGAGTAATAAGGTCGCTTTACTTAAAAATTTTGATTGTTTACATTCTCAAAAACACCGACCGCGGCAAACGCGGCTAATGTCAAAGTAAAAGCCATTTTACGACGCGTTTACAAAGGATATCGAATCCTATTTATCAATTAAGTCTAGAGGTTAAAATCCACTGAAGATGCAGTAGGTTTTTGTTTTTGGAATAAGGATCAAAAGAAAAGCAGAACTCATTGTTGTAAATCAGCCGACTTTTCGACACCTTTATTGGGTCTTCTTCAGAGCAACTATAATGAAAAAACAACATGGTTCAAATATAAACCCTCTCAGTGGTATTCTCAACAGTAACAATAAAAATGTATATGTATATATAAAATAAATTGCATGGGGACGAAAAACATGAGATCTAAAAACAGTTAAAATGAATATTGATCAAAATTACTTACATTTAATACAAGTTCCTAGTCTCAAAACTAATAAACACCGACAAAACATTACGTAAATGAAAAATTCATAATTTGAAATCGAAACAACAACACCCACAGTATGAAATTCGCAACGATACTGAAAACAAATGAATGAACTTGAAAATCATATGTGCATGAAAGCAATATGGTAGAACACGTCAAGTAGGTACCAAAAAGGATTAGTTTGAATTTCATTTCGTTCTTAATTTTTCAATAATGCTATAATAAGAACGGCTGAGAAGATCAATGTCAGATCGTCTGTATACGGCCCTACCCTCATTCTTTTTTATCTCGAGCATTTCTTCAAAAATTCTTTTACCGTAGAAATTTTGTTTTCCCAAGATTTTTGCATTTTCAAAGTTGAAATTGTGTCCTTGATTTATTTTATGTTCAACCAAAGTGGTGAGTTTGGTCTATTCCGACAAGTTTTGCAATCTGCTATGTGTTCTTTCAATCTTTTTTGTAAATATCTACCAGTTTGATCTATATAGCAAGCCTCACAGGACAAACAAAGAATTTCATAGATTACATTTGATTGTTGTTCAATCGTAACCGTTATGTCCAGACTACAGGAACATTGTTTAAAACATTTGTATTTTCCAGCACCATTTTTTTGTAGGTATGTGGATGACATTTTAACTGCAATACCACAAAATACCTAAGATAGAGTTCTTCGAATTTTTAATTCTTTTGATGAAAGACTTCAGTTTACAATTGAATCTGAAAGTGAGATGCTGATACCATTCCTCAATGTCTTCATCATTAGGAAAGAAAACGGTAATATACTAACTGGTATCATAAACCTACAGATTCCTCAGTTTTTGATCCGAGCATCCACTCAAACAGAAACTCAAGGTTGTTCAAAATCTCATACACAGAGCGATCAACTTATTGAGTGAAATGTACAGAGATCTAAATCTTAATTACATTTAAAAGATTCTAATAAAGAATAATTACCCTATTTCCCTCATAAAGAAGTTAATCCTTAAGTATTCAAGACCAACTTTGAATCTATTAATAGCAACAATCAATCTAAGTTCTACAAAATTCCATATGTGAAAGGTTTATCGGAGAGAATACAAAAATTTTCTGCCAGAAACACGGGCAACATAAAAATTTGTCTGAAAAGTGAGAATACTCTCAAAATTCTCCTTTTTACAAGAACCAAAGCAACGGTACCGATTGCACAACAATCGAATGTAATATAAGAAATTCCCTGTTGGTCCTGTGAGGCTTGCTACATAGGTCAAACTGGTAGATATTTACAAAAAAGATTGAAAGAACACATAGTAGACTGCAAAAAATTTCGGAATAGACCACACTCCACCGCTTTGGTTGAACATAAAATAAATCAAGGACACAATTTCAACTTTGAAAATGCAAAAATCTTGGGAGAACAGAATTTCTACGGTAAAAGAATTTTTGAAGAAATGATCGACATAAAAAAGAATGAGGGTAGGGCCGTAAACAGGCGATCTGACATCTGAATTGTGGAAGCCGTTACTTGATGTAGATCCATGATATAAATGAGATAAAAAACACAAGGTTTAACTATAATCTACACTTTATTTGAAAAAATTCGACGACGTTTCGCTGACACAGCAGCTTTATCAAGAATGACAAACAGAATGAAGAGTATGGTATTATAAACAAATCGTAGAACAAGTTGGATGAATAACAGGAAAATCGACACCAAGCCATTGTACAGTTAGTATGAAAGGTAATGAAAACTAATTAAACAAGTTAAGTAGGGGTGAATAATTTACATCTACCTGCTCATTCAAAAGCTTGTCCGAATGTTTGTATCTATTTATTTCTAATGCTTCTAGGAGATCTAATTCTAAACTTTTGATTTTATATGTAATATGTCAAAGTTTTTATTGAATGAATGGTTTTCTTTTATTAAGTGGTTTGAATAATTTTAATCAGATTTATTTTTATCGAAGCTACGTTTATGTTCAGATGTTCTTATGCCAAAACTCCTATAGGTTCTACCGATATAAATTTTATCACAAGAACCGCTATTGAGTTTATAGATTCCTGATTTACTTGATTTTTCAACACGAGATTTATTATTTTTAATATGTTTACCTAAGTTATTAGAAGTTTTGAAAGTTATATTAAGATTTTGTTTGACGAGAAAGGATTTAATATTTGTATTGCAGAACCGCAGAATGTTAAACTGTTGAATATTTTTAGTCTTTATGAATAGATATACTTCATTTAATGCCTGATACAGTTTTTACGAATGATTAGATCTATCATATCCGGATTATATGAATTATTAATGGCTATCTGTTTGATGATGTTTAACTCTTTATTATAATCTTCTACTGATAAAGGTAAATTGAGTAACCGATGTACCATGCTGTTTAAAGCTGCAACTTTGTGTTGAACTGGATGTAATGAGTAGTTATGTATAATTGTATCAGTATGTGTTGGTTTACGAAAGACCGAAAAACAAGATTATTATTTCGTTTAGTGATTTTCAAGTCCAAAAATTAATGGAATCGTTCTGTTCAATTTCTATCGTGAATTTAATGTTCAAATGGATGGAATTAATGAAATTTAGAAATAAGTCTAATTGACGAGTCAATTAGACTTATTTCTAAATCTAAATAATAATCATGTTTTTCGGTCTTTCGTAAACCAACACATACTGATACAATTATACATAACTACTCATTACATCCAATTCAACACAAAGTTTGAGCTTTAAATAGCATGGTACATCGGTTACTCAATTTACCTTTATCAGTAGAAGATTATAATAAAGAGTTGAACATCATCAAACAGATAGCCATTAATAATTCATATAATCCGGATATGATAGATCTAATCATTCGTAAAAACTGTATCAGAAAGCAATAAATGAAGTATATCCTATTCATAAAGACTATAAAATATTCAACAGTTTAACATTCTGCGGTTCTGCAAATACAAATATTAAATCCTTTCTCGTCAAACAAAATCTTAATATAACTTTCAAAACTTCTAATAACTTAGGTAAACATATTAAAATAATCAATCTCGTGTTGAAAAATCAAGTAAATCAGAATCTATAAACTCAATTGCGGTTCTTGTGATAAAATTTATATCGGTAGGACCTATAGGAGTTTTGGCATAAGAACATCTGAACATAAACGTAGCTTCGATGAAAATAAATCTGATTCAAATTATTCAAACCACCTGATAAAAGAAAACCATTCATTCAATAAAAACTTTGACATATTACATATAAAATCAAAAGTTTAAAATTAGATCTCCTAGAAGCATTAGAAATAAATAGATACAAACATTCGGACAAGCTTTTGAATGAGCAGGTAGATGTAAATTATTCACCCCTACTTAACTTGTTTAATTAGTTTTTATTACCTTTCATACTAACTGTACAATGGATCGGTGTGGATTTTCCTGTTATTCATCCAACTTGTTCTAACGATTTGTTTATAATACCATACTCTTCATTCTGTTTGTCATTCTTGATAAAGCTGCTGTGTCAGCGAAACGTCGTCGAATTTTTTCAAGTAAAGTGTAGATTATAGTTAAACCTTGTGTTTTTTATCTCATTCAGATCTGACATCCATCTTCTCAGCCGTTCTTATTATAACATTATTGAGAAATTAAGAACGAAATGAAATTCAAACTAATCCTTTTTGGTACCTACTTGACGTGTTCTACCATATTGCTTTCATGAATACGGCTGACATATGATTTTCGAGTTCATTCATTAATTTTCAGTATCGTTGCGAATTTCATTCTGTGGGTGTTGTTGTAATATTTTGTCGGTGTTTATTAGTTTTCAGACTGGAAACTTGTATTAAATGTAAGTATTTTTAATCAATATTCATTTTAACTGTTTTTAGATCTCATGTTTTTCGTCCCCATGCAATTTATTTTATATATACATATACATTTTTTATTGTTACTGTTGAGAATACCACTGAGAGGGTTTATATTTGAACCATGTTGTTTTTTCATTATAGTTGCCCGGAAGAAGACCCAATAAAGGTGTCGAACGTCGGCTGATTTACAACAATAAGTTCTGTTCTTCTTTTGATCCTTACTCCAAAAAAACCTACTGCTGTTTATCAATACTCATGTATGTATCTCATTGGATCAACGAATGAAGAAAACTTAAGCCGCGAATACAGGAATTGGGTCGCAACACGAATGGTGAAAACGCGAATATAGAAAGCGCGAATAGGGAGTTTGTACTGTTTGAATTTGGGAGGCTTTTACTTGGTAAAATTCCATTATCAATAATAAAAAACAAGTACTGTGTTTCAAGGAATTTTACTTAATAATTGCGATTCGTAACGCGTTTCACTACACCGTAGCTTCTTCAGACGAATGATTATGCAGAAAAATGTAAATGAGAATACAACTACAAATGTTCCCGAGCAATTAAAGGCTTATTGGCTGCTTCCTCCCAAGTGGTCATTCATGACAAGTATATCCAATAAAATTAAGGAATAGATTGCTCCCCGAAAAGATTCAATAGAGGTGAAGGGCTTAAATCGACTTGTTCATTGATGACTCTACCTGAGTGTTTGTATTTATTTATTTCTAAAGTTTCCCAAAGATCTACCTTCCAATATTTATTATCTGTATGCAAAATTTCAAACTGTGGGTCGAAAGAATGATTATTTTCTAAGAGATGATTCGCGTAATTTGAATCTGATTTTTATTTGAAAAACTGCGTTTATGTTCCGATATTCTAATATTAAAATTTCTATGTGTTCTACCAATGTAGAAATTATCACAGTCATTGCAATTCAATCTATAAACACTTGATTTATTGTTTTTACCTGGTTTGGTTTTATTATTTTTATATATTTGCCTAAATTATTATTAGTTTGGAAATCTATGTTGAAATTATTGCTACTTAAGAATGAGTTCAGTTTCTCACTTGTAATGCCAACGTAGGTTAAGGTGTTGAATTTTGTTTCAATTTATCGACAGGGTAAACTTCATTCAATGCGATTCTACTTTGTTTTTATTTAAAATATTATTTATTAGTTTGGGATTGTAACCATTATTTTTGGCTATTTGTTTAATCAAATTTAGTTCTTTATTGAAATTTTCTGGTGATAGCGGGATGTTAATCAATCTATGAGTAAAACTATTGAATGCTGACATTTTATGTTGATATGGATGACACGACGAGTTATGTATTATAATATCTGTATGTGACGGCTTATGGTAAATTGCGAAAACATGTTTTCCATTTTCATTCGAAATTGTTACGTCTAAGAAATTTATCGAATTATTGCTTTCTTTTTCGGTTGTGAATGCATAATGAAAGAATATCTGATTTAATGATAGTTTTGACATGATTCCTTTCTAATAATTCTTGAACTAAGTAAAACGTATCTTTTGGAGGAATGTTGGGAAATAGATTCTTAACATCGAAAGAAATAAGTTTGGAATTAGGTGGTATAGTGGTATCTTTGATATTGGCAATAAGTTCGTATGAATTTTTGACCGAAAATTCAGATTTAAAATTGCAATGTTTTATTAGCAAGTCGTTGAGGAATTTTGAAAGTTTGAACGAAGGTGCCGTTACATAAGAAACAACAGGTCTAATAGGGTAATTAGGTTTATGAAGTTTTATCAACGAATATAATTCGGGGGATTGTGGATTGGAGTTAATGAATTTATATTTTTCTTGGTCTGTAATTAATGATTTTGCTGTCGAAATTATGTTTTTAACAACTTTCTGAAATTTTGCGGTAGGATCCTTAGTTGATGTTATATAGTTTCCGGCTGTTAAGAATTCTTCAGTTTTAGAAATATAATCGGTTTTACTAATCGCAATGACGGTGTTACCTTTATCTGCTTTAGTGAATACTAAATCGTTCTTGGTACTATTTTCACGAATTGTTTTTATTATCTTATAATCGGAATTGCAATGAGGTGATAATTTCGAAAAGTCTTCTTTGATGATTTTTGCTGTTTGATGTTTGGCTAAAATATTATCTTTGAAGTTTTTGAGAATAATTTCGGAGTCTATGCCTAACTGTTCAAAATTAGTTTTATTATGTTTTGGATGTAAATTATGTTTGAATCCTTTTTCTAATAGATCTTTTTGTGGTTGTGTAAAATCGGTATCAGTTAAATTAGTGGATCTTTCAAAAATTTATGGTCTGAAAATTTATCAGTTGAAGGTTTGGGTGGAGAAATTTTGAATTTAAGTGAATTCAACTTTTTCTGTTGTTGCTGAAACTTTTATGAATTAAAATTTTGACATCGTATCTGGATTCAGAGTCTAAAATATCAAACTCAACAGGGTGCAATCTAAACAATAATTCCGTATGGATTACCTTCAAATGTATGTTTGCAACGTCCCTCCTGTTGTACTGGATCTTCATATCCTCTTTGAGCCATATGCGTTGGCCTTTCTCAATTGCTCTTCTTGCTGGTCCACTGTTGTTATGTGTCTTCAATCGTATGTAATTGGGAATCAACCTGTTTTTCAAGCATTCATTGCATTCACAACCGAAATAGAAAGCAATAATTCGATAAATTTCTTAGACGTAACAATTTCGAATGAAAATGGAAAACATGTTTTCGCAATTTACCATAAGCCGTCACATACAGATATTATAATACATAACTCGTCGTGTCATCCATATCAACATAAAATGTCAGCATGCAATAGTTTTATTCATAGATTGATTAACATCCCGCTATCACCAGAAAATTTCAACAAAGAACTAAATTTGATTAAACAAATAGCCAAAAATAATGGTTACAATCCCAAACTAATAAATAATATTTCAAATAAAAACAAAGTAGAATCGCATTGAATGAAGTTTACCCTGTCGATAAATTGAAACAAAAATTCAACACCTTAACCTACGTTGGCATTACAAGTGAGAAACTGAACTCATTCTTAAGTGGCAATAATTTCAACATAGATTTCCAAACTAATAATAATTTAGGCAAATATATAAAAATAATAAAACCAAACCAGGTAAAAACAATAAATCAGGTGTTCATAGATTGAATTGCAATGACTGTGATAATTTCTACATTGGTAGAACACATAGAAATTTTAATATTAGAATATCGGAACATAAATGCAGTTTTTCAAATAAAAAATCAGATTCATATTACGCGAATCATCTCTTAGAAAATAATCATTCTTTCGACCCACAGTTTGAAATTTTGCATACAGATAATAAATATTGGAAGGTAGATCTTTGGGAAACTTTAGAAATAAATAAATACAAACACTCAGGTAGAGTCATCAATGAACAAGTCGATTTAAGCCCTTCACCTCTATTGAATCTTTTCGGGGAGCAATCTATTCCTTAATTTTATTGGATATACCTGTCATAAATGACCACTTGGGAGGAAGCAGCCAATAAGCCTTTAATTGCTCGGGAACATTTGTAGTTGTATTCTCATTTACATTTTTCTGCATAATCATTCGTCTGAAGAAGCTACGGTGTAGTGAAACGCGTTACGAATCGCAATTATTAAGTAAAATTCCTTGAAACACAGTACTTGTTTTTTATTATTGAGTTTGTACTGTAATTGAATATGTGGCATTCTACCTTCATCAATGAATTTCAAATATACTAAATAGAAAAAATTAAACATATTTCTATTTTTCAGCCGGAGGAAAAATTTTAGACTCCACGCAAGAAATGTTTGCGGTAGGAATTTGCAATATTATGGGATCATTTGTTAAATCTATGCCAGTAACGGGTTCATTCACAAGAACAGCTGTCAATAACGCATCAGGAGTTGTAACCACTTTTGGAGGTGTAATTACTGGAATATGTGTATTACTTGCACTCACATTCCTTACGTCAACGTTTTATTACATACCTAAGGCAACTTTGGCTGCAGTTGTCATTACTGCAATGTTTTATCTCTTTGATTATGAAGCTTTCATAGTTTTGTGGAGAGCTAAAAGTAAGTCATTATGTCATGATTGTATCCAAGAAACATTCACGCAAACTTAAAAACTTGAAATTTGAAAACTTGCTACAACCTCCATTAAGTAAATATAATGCTATATGTATGCTTTGGAAATTCATTCAAAAATACAACTTCGTTTATCTATAGATACTAACATTCTCCTCTAAAAAGTAAAAGCTTTAGAGCTTTCAGAGTAGACCATTTTGCCATTACATCCACACGTGTTTCCTTCGGAGTCTTTCTCGATTGTATCAAACAGGCAGAAGCCACAGACAGCCAAAGCAGTCGAATTGGATATATGTTGTATTTGTTCTGCTTTTGGTTAAAAAGTCCTTTATAGCGAGGGCATTATAAACTTAAGACAACAACGAAGTTTTCGTCTTTTTTGTGAACTACTGTCCCTCAAAACCATAGACCCTAATGAGAAATAAAAACTCAGTGCTTCGAAATAGGAAACAATATGGCCGTCTCTGTATAGAAACTAGCGCTACGCGTGCCATTATGGGAAACTAAACCGAAAGGCGCCTCATTTGAATTCTAGATTCCCCACGATCGAATTTAACTTGACTGAAATGGGGTATATGAACTAGTCTAATCGATGCAGAGTATTTCTGCCTCAATAAGACTGCTTAAAAATTGAGAAAATAATGAGTATTTTTCCACAATAACACTTTTATTTTAAAATAACAAAAATCTTTTAAACCATATATACAGAAAACATTCCCAAAAATAAAATAAATTCTTAACACATATAAATCAAAAATATAAATCACATATCACAGAAAACAGGTACATTCTAATATTCAAAATAAAAAAAGAAATTCTGAAATATTTTTGTCAGCCATAATATTGGTCCTCCATTGCTACCAGTGGTCTCCCGTTGGGGGTAAACTGCCTTCACTGTCATCTTCATGGCAGTTACCCCATACTGCTTCTGAAAATAGAAAAAACGCAGTAATAACTGTCTCAAAAAGTTTTCATTTAAATGAATTTGAGATCACTGAAAATTGTTGAATATGGTAAAAATAGGCAATTTCATTACTAATCTTGGAAACTAGGGTTGCATTAATATTCCGGATGGGTTCAATTGATAGGTTCATAGTAGAAATATAAACAAAATATATAAATAAGGTTAGGTTAAGTTCACCGAATGTAATTGACAAAAATCGAATTGAGAAAAATGAGATTTGTAAATATCTTTGAATCTCAAAGCAAGATTTTCCTGATGCCCTTGATAATTCAGGAAAAAGTAAGTTTCTTGGTAATGTCATCTAAGAATTGAGAAACTTTTACTGAAGGATACAATAACTTATTATCACAAAATTCCTTGAATGTAATAAAGGTGTGCTGTTGTTGGGGCACAAAAAAGTTCTTCGTTACATACTTGACATTCTGGGACTGTAATTTTTCGAAAAAGGTATCCTGCCTCATAATAGGTAGCGTAATTGTCAGTTATAGGAGTTGGTATATTTCCAAAGATCTTTTGTGACTTAGTCTGCAAAAAAAAAGACAAAGCATTCAAATTCTCACTGTAATCTCTTTTACGATTTCCATTAATTATGGGCGATGTTAAGCCATTTATGTTTTTAAAGCAGCAATAAACTGGTGGCAAGTAGGATTTGTGTTCCCTACACCATGCTGTCTAATAATACAAAATAAAATAGAAATACTTGAAAAGAAAATGATTTTGGGAGCACAACCGCAAGAATAAAAGGGTTTAGCGGGAAACTGAAAACTTTGACATTGACAGACATTTCACAATTCATCTAGCGGCGATTGAAATTTGATCGACAGAATTTGACACTTGACGTGTTTAAATTAGTGTCATCTATATCTATTATGGGTGGACTAGATGGATAGGTGAGGGGCGTGAGAGGGTGTTGAATGTTTTGGTCGGTAACTCGACCTTCTTGTTAGGGTCTGTTCTGTGCTCAAAACGCACAAATTATATTCCTATTTAACGGTACGAACCCTACATTGTGCGCCATTAACTCTCTTGTCTGAGCTAGATCGACGACGAGAGAATTCGAAGACGATGGCATTCGCATCTCTAACCTAAGTTGTTTCTTGTTCCGAAAGCTATATCTAAGTTGAAATTTTCAAGGAATGTTTTTAAGGTTTCGCTACTTTTACCAAAATATGTTAGACATTTATAAGATTCATTTTGTTTTTCTGACCGTGGATACATTTGTTCAATGGCTAATCTGAGTTGTTTCTTTTACAAAATGTAATTAATTATATTTGGGTTATATGCATTGTTAAAAGCAATTTGTTTGATTAAATTCAATTCTTTCACGAAATTTTCTGTAGATAGAGGTACGTTGAGGAGTCTATGTATATAACTATTGAAAGATGCAACTGTATGCTTATGTGTGAAGGTTTGTGATAAATTCTTCTCGATTTCTGTTGTAAATGTTATTTTTGGATGCAAATTATTGAGGAATTTTTCAAACGTACTTAATTGTCTGTTCGTACCTGTAAAGCAGACAATAATATCATCAACGTAGCGGATGAATTTTTTTCTAAATTGTCCATGAAAATTTCAGATAGGCAATATACAATATAAAAGAGTATATAGTTATTGTTCGTAATAATAGTAGAATCACTTTAATTTTAATAAATCTAATCTACAAATCATGAAATCCTAATTTTCGGTACAATAATCAATTCGAAGATTAACTAAATTATTGTTACTTCGTGGTTTCGAATTTTCTTTTATGTCGTAGTCCTTAATGAAATTTTTTCATTTCGGCGTTTCATTTCCTTACAACAGGCGTTCGATAATTGTACCTCTACAAACTAAGTTTTATGATGCCCTAAAATAATAATTGTAACAGATAAAATTATATAAATAAAAAATACTTCAAGCGTTGTAAAATCAAATTGAATTTATTATATTTTTCAGAGGCAGATCTTATACCACTTCTAGTCACTTTTTTCACCTGCCTTCTCTGGAGTCTGGAAAATGGAATTCTTGTAGGAATATTTTGCCACTTACTATTCGTTTTATATAGTAGTGTTCGGCCAAAATTCTATATAGATCTGGAGGTACATTCAGGGAAATATGTCAATATAATATCCCCCAAAAATTCAATACAATTTCCCGCTGCTGAATACATGCGTAAGATTATAGAAAAACACTGTAGTGCACAAAGCGCTATAGTCGTGATTAATGGAAAAAATATTGGAAACATGGACGCTACGGTAGCTAAAGTAAGTAAGATAATTTTGACTTTAATTCTTATATTTTATCCTAATCATTTCAAGAGAATGTGATGTCTGAATATGAGTCGAGAACTATTCCTTTCGATGATGTTATCATTCTTGAATAAGTTTTATTCTTTTTCGCTATCAGATAACAGTTTTTTGTAGTACTGGATGATGAATTGTCACTGTGAATCCTGTAATGAGAAACCGTCGAGTGTTAAACACATCGATTTATGCGATTGTGTGATTGAAACGTCAATTGTTCCTGCAGTACACGGTCGTTCAATTAGTTTATTGTAAATGAATGAAAAATTCGTGTTTCAATTCTTTTCTGCATAATTATTCTGTAGCGGGTTCGTGTGCGTGCGCTTACCCGAGCGCGTGTGCGTGCGGGTGCGTTTGCGTGTATTTGCACAATATAGAATATATTTTGGCTGAACTGGTAGAATCTTCTGAAACTCCTCTAGCTCCACTTTGAAACACTTATCGATCTTTGTTTCGAATGGAAGCACGTAAATGAAATGAACATTTCACAACAAAAGCAGGACTATCGTTGCAACATCGTTTCTAAAGTGAGGTTTGATACATGGTAAACATATACTCAGACTTAGGAAGCATTTCAATGGGACTCTTGGAGGCTTTTTCCGTAAAGGACAACCTCGGAAATTTGTTTGTATAAGCTCCGACGTGAAACAACGACCGTTGCAATACATATGGACCCATACAGGGATTTATCTATATGAAAAGTTTCTTCGTTTGGCCGCTAGAAGTCGCCAAATCCAAATATTTTCTTTTATTATTTTTCAAATAATTCGAGAACGACTCGATCGATAGAAACCATATTTGGTATGCGTAATCGGGTGCGTGATTCACGTTTTTTTTTGTGATCCACTCAATGACCTTGACGTTTCACAGGTGTTCCTAAAAACTCGAACGTGTTTTGAATCAACCATAATTTTTCAACTGTCTGCGTTTGAGCAACACTATTTCAGACTTTGAGTAGTCAGACTAATTATCAAACTTTTTGTCTCCTGAGAAATTTTGATATGATGAGCGGTTCAATCACGAAAAACAGTTCTTCAATTTCATGATTTCATTTCTTCAACCACCTAGCAAGTCGAAAATTGCAGATGGCAGATTGTCAGTTCATTATGCTTGACAACCTCTTGTTGATAAAATGATGTTTTCTAGGTTGCTAAATCGGATCAAGCAAATAGGAAATCCAATGTTCAGTAGTACAAAAATCGAAAAATTCGAAGAAAAAATCTAA
This sequence comes from Cryptolaemus montrouzieri, assembly GCA_013387265.2. Lineage (NCBI taxonomy): Eukaryota > Metazoa > Arthropoda > Insecta > Coleoptera > Coccinellidae > Cryptolaemus > Cryptolaemus montrouzieri. The sequence continues at coordinate 136,319,324 of JABFTP020000185.1, read as the reverse complement.
TAAGTTTTTCACAATGACTATTTAAAGATATGAAAACAGGTAGGCCAGTTGGAAACTAAATAAGGAAAAACAAATCACTTCAGAATAACGAATAATTAGTTTACACCCAAAATTTCATTCAACTATAGTAAATGTTCAAAACTTCCACCATTCTGCTAAATACAGAAGTTAATACTCTTCAAGAAATTAAATTGGTACCTTGGCTTTACTTCAGGATCATTTTTGAAGGAGTTGGCCGCATTTAAATTTCTCTTATGTAACTCTTCTCGGGTGTCAATTGGAGAAGAGTAAACTCTAGATTTTAAAGCAACCCAAAGAAAGAAGTCGCACTGTGTCAAGTCGGGAGATCGTGCTGGCCAACTTGCAGAAGCATCAGCTCCCCTTCCGATGCAACGATTCACATACTGTGCATGTAAGAACTCGCGAACCGCTAAAGTGAAGTGAAGAGGTGCACCGTCGTGCATAAACCACATTTGTGCACGCAGTAATACTGGAATATTGTCCAACAAATCTGGAAAGTTTCTTGCAAAAAATTCAAATATGGCTCTCCGTTTAATAGGTCTGGAAATTTTTCAGCATATAGTCTCGCGCTTTCACGTCCATTACCTTGACAAAATCTGCACACCATAACCATATCAACCATTTCAGAGTTACTGAACATCTTCCTGCCTAATAGTGATAAAAAAATCACCAAAATACCCAGTTAAGAACATAAAGAACACTGTTGTGTCAACAATTGGTTGTCAAGTCTAATAAAATCTGCTAGATTATCAGGAGATAAAAAGTTTGATAATTAGCTTTACTCAAACGCAGACAATTGAAAAATTATGGTTGGTTGAAAACACGTTCGAGTTTTCAAGGACACTCGTACAACGTCAAGATCATTGAGTGGATCACTAAAAAACGTGAATAACGCACCTGATTACGCATACCAAACATGGTTTCTATCGATCAAGTCGTTCTCGAATTATTTGAAAAATAAGAAAAAATCTTTGGATTTGGTGACTTCTAGCAACCAAACGAAGAAACTTTTCATTTAGGTAAGTTGGCCTAAATCGACTTATTTCGAGCGGAAGAATCTGAGGTATAACATTGTACACGCAATTCACGGACACCCTGTATGTGCAAGATGCAAGTGCGATGTTAAGGAGTTTGAGAACTAAATGGGACGACACCGATATGGAGAAAAGTACCACAAATTGTTGAAGAATTTGGACCCAATCGGAAACATGCAATGTGAGAGGAAAAGCTTAGAACAACGGATGTGAAATTTGTGATTGCTCATTTTGTTTCGATAAATTGAGATACATAGTAGTAACAAGAGTTATGAATTTGGCGAAAGAACAGCTGTTATTCTGGCTTAGTGATTTGTTTGTGACGCTATCTATGACAGATTTACTGGACCAGTTAGATAACGACGTCAGATATAATTAATCACGTCGTCGAAAGCATCTTTGTCTTTAATCTCTTTGTTTTTGTTGAAATGTTGGAAACTCAGGCGAGTTACATTTCAATTGTTCAATTTGTAGTAAATGCGTTTCATTTTCTTGTTTTTAAGTAAATGTGCGTGTTACTTGTTTTTGTTTTTAATTTAAATATAGAAAGCTGAAGGTGCTTTGCGTTTGATTTTTAATGTAAATGGTGACATCTGCAAGCGTTTTCATTTTTCTTGTTTGTTATGATCTGAATGTTGAGAGCTCAAGACGTTGATGAAACGGATGCAAACACAAGGGCGTTTGGATTTTTAGTATTTATTGTTAAATTGATAATTAGTTTTATTTTGTTATTATTCTAGGATATGTTTATTTCCGCTTTTAGTTAGAAAACTGTTTAGCTGTACGGGACAATGAATCGTCACTGTGAATCATGAAATAATAAACCGCTAGCTGTCGTATAGGTGACTATTATACATTTTGTGCATTTTATTTGAAGTGTAATGTGTTACCACAAAACTCGGGTTTTCGCCCCGATTTATATTGGAGATAAATTGATACGCCCTGACCAGATGTAAACAGATCATAAAATTCTATCTCGGACGGAATGACCGAGAAAACTAGCATTATTTCTTTAACACTCAGCACAGTAACATCTCATTCAACCAATATTGTAGTAACGTACTGTCCAATAGTCAATCATACAACAGCATACTTAGTTATATGTACAAATTATCATATTTATGTAGTGAGTTCAATATTTGTATATAGTACAAGGCGTTATTCTCAATAAGAAGAAACGAACGTGGCTAAAACCAAGTCATTCCGTAACATTGGTCCTTCGAGCGAGATAGTCTGAAGCGTGATATACAATTTTCACCAAAAATCCAGACTGATCTTGTTCAAGAACACAGCGGAATCATCATCCAACAATCGGAGCGAAACGTTCCAGCCACTCAAGCGCTAGCGAATCCACGAATCTTCGGTGAGTTCCCAATATCCTTCTCTCATTTTTCCATAATTTTTGTTCTTTGAGTTGTTTCAAAACAGTATCGAAATCACAAGTTAATCCAGTTGACTTATCTCATTAATCGAAACGGCTAGACATAAATTCCGAGGCACTTTAGCAAAGGAAATGATTGACACTCATTTGCAACATAAAACTAAAATATCCGTGAACAATCTAATTTCAATTAGGGAACATATTAAATTACCTGAAATTAGGCTACCCATCTTTGATAGAAAATATACTGAATGAACGATGCATTTCTGTCAATCCTCCATTCAAAACAATCGTTGACTGATGTAGATAAATTCAGTACTTAAAAGCATCCTTGGTTAGAAAAGCAGCACACGTTATACAATCAATCACAATATCATCGGTTCCATGCACTTGCATGGAAAAAATTGGTCGATAGATAAAATAGCAAAAAACGTCCAGAAATTGTGCAACCAAATCCAGCTACGTCACCACAACAATCTTGTAGTATCGCCACTCATATTTGTGATATCAAATCCACACAAATTTTACTTGCAACGGCAATTGTAGAAATTCAAGATAGTTTTGGTAAAAAGCAAAATAGAATTTTACTAATAGTGGTTTACAGTGTAATTTGATAACTATTGAAAAATGCAGTAACTTAGATAGATCACGCACGGTCTAACATTTAAATTAAAGCTCTAATAAAACTCAGGTCAAAATACTCAAACTTCCAAACAATGTTCAGTGTTTAGTAGTAAATAAAATTACTGAAATACATTCAATCCCAATAATTTGGAAATTTTAATGACATTTATCTGGCAGACCCATCCTTCTTCGAGGCAAACCTTATATATTTAATACTTGGGGCAGAAATATTCTACAATCTCCTAAACAAAACACATGTTCAGTTAGGTTCGTTGATATCTTTCTTACCCAAATGGACCTGGCCTTAAATTTCATCCACAGAAAATATCATCATAACGTAATAGTCGCAAGAGATTTCAATGTGAATTTTCTGGAAAATAGTGCCAACAAACTGAAAATCGAGGAAATGATGGTGTCATGGACTAAATAAGATGAATTCATCGCCTTCACGAATCACACCACATTCAAGCACATGTATAGATAACATATTTACAAGAATACCAGTTGAAACCAAAAATCAACAGTAAACTTGCATGTAGCTGATCACCTAGCTCAAATCCTAGATATACCAAGATGCCTAAAACAAGAAGTGAAACCATCTGATAAAAAAACCAGAATTATAAACACAGAAAACACTCGATATTTCTCCGAAAGACTCAGACAGACCGATTGGGATGCCATAATAGACCAAGATGCCCGAAAATCATATAGTCGTTTCCACGCTCTTCTAACGAAGCTTTTCAATGAATGCTTTCCTGAAAAAGTAGTAAACACCAATCTAAACAAGAAGGGAAAAATTTTAACAGACCCAGATATCAGAGAGCTACAAAAACAAGCAGCGGTTCTCTATACTATTGCTCGAGTAAGAAAGGACCCGGACTCTACAGAGTCATATAAAAAGTTGAAACTAAACCTATAGACACAGATTGAAAAACTTATAAGGGAAGAGAACTCTAGAATAATAAATAAAGCTGAAAATAAGAGCAATGCTATTTGGAAGGTGATTAACTCAAAAATTAATAAGAAACAATTAATCGAAAATGGTTCGCCTCCAACTTCAGATGATCTGAACCGTTTTTTTACAAACATAGGAGAAACAATTTCATAGAGTATGCCGACCTCGATAACACCAAGTAGTTCCCTCTTAGAAAACAAAAAAGAAGCCAGGGATCCATGTTCCTTCATGCCGCAAGAGATTCTGAAGGAACTTTCCAGAATTGGTAGGAAAACCTCTCTTGACGTGTATGGATTCTCTGTGAGATTACTTAGAGATGTAGCTCCAATCCTGTCAAAACCACTGAGAATGGATGTTTTCAGGTCGCCAGGGTGGTACCAATATATAAAAAAGGTGATAGGGGCGAGTGCGGGAACTACCGACCCATCTCGATACTCCGCCTCCTCGAAGATCTTCGAGGCCATTAATAAATCTAGATTGGTAGCTTATATAAAGTCGGGGTTGCATCTCAGATGCTGTCAGCATGGTTTCCGGAAAACCAAATCTTCAACAACAGCTGTGATTAAATTGATTGATTTCATATTCGAGGTGTTTGATAATAGAGAGGAAGTTACCCTGAGCTGTCTGGATCTGACGAACGCATTCAACTATGTGAATCACGAGAAGGTATTGCTAAAGCTTGAGCACTGTGGAGTGAGAGGATCTGTTTTGGAGCTGTTCCAATCATATCTACAAGATCGTATCTACAAGATCGATACTAACTGGTCGAATCGGGTAATATTACCTCTACTAGACGTAGAAGTGTGCGCGGAGTTCCCCAGGGCTCCATATTGGGGCCAATCCTTTTCCTGTTATATGTGGATGACATTACATATAATGTGAGGGCTGATTGAACTATCCTTTTTGCCGACGAACACAAGTTTTATCAGTAGAACCAAACAGGATACCAGCCTTCTGGAAACAGCAGAGGAATCGGTAAACGACGCGAAGAAGTGGTTAAGTTCCAATGAGCTGTCAATGAATGACAAAAAGACACAGCGACAGCTTTTGTCAGCACCACTGAATTCGGATCTCTGATACTGCTGGGATTTACATTGGATTCATTACTATCTTGGGAACAACACCTCATCCAACTTCGGAAGATACTCGCGACAACCTTGTTCACAATTAAAAGAATAAGGAATATTGTCGGCGAAAGAGAGGCCCTAATAACTTATCATGCTTATTTTCATAGCCTGACCACCTATGGCAAATATGGGGGGCCTCAAGAGATGCAGCACTTGTATTTCTACAACAAAAAAAGGTAAAGCGAATACTAGCTGAGGTGCCGTCAACCAACAGTTGCAGAGATCTCTTTAGAATGTACAATGTGATGACTTTACCCTGCATATACATAATACGGTGCCTATAATTCTTTCATAAGCATAAGTCCGGCCATCAGCAGCATGCATCAGTACACAGTCACATAACAAGGACAGAATAAATATATTTTACCACAACATCGATTAATGAGAACACAGCACTCCTTTAGATTTATGGGAACAAAGATGTACAACCTACTGCCTGATTAGCTTACAAAACTGAACGCTGACAGCTTTAAAAATAAATTGAAATCTTTCCTCATAAGAGAGGCCTTCTACAGTATAGACAAATTTTTAGTCCATAAATATCAAAAGCCTAGATATATTTATACTCTGATTGTCATTACTGTGAAATTGTTCTTGTGTTATTTCTATCTTACTTAGGTTGACGTTTTTAAATGTTTGAATTTTATTTGACATGCGTTGTAATTTGTTGAAGGTAAATAATATTAATAATTAAATTAATAAATAATAAATTTACCAGTACCAAACTAGGGTGAATTATATCAGGTGCCTGTCCTTACGTATTAGGTACACACAAATTAGTTACCAATCTTGCTACGACAAAATGCCTTCAAGACTAGTTATAGGCGTTCTTGAAGTGCGAACATGTACCAAACAATTCTAAACATTCATTAAACGAACAGTTTACTGAACGGTATTTTGTAGACAACACTACCCGTATCGAATCAGGTTGGTTTAAAGAGAAATTTTCTAAATCTGCATCGATAACGCAAAAACTTGTCAAGCTTCTCCGCATCAACAAGAAGTAATTGAGCAAAGAATTAAACCAGATGAAGAGAAAAACGAGTTAAGACAAAAGGAAGTTCCAACCCTGATATGAACATTCCTAATCCATTGAGAAAAACTGAATACACGACAATAACGATGAGAATTGTTAAGAAAGCTTTAAATCTAACTACGGGTGCTTTTCTTGCTGCTTTAAAACGGTTCATTTCACGTTTCAGATTTATATTCAGATAACAGATCTAATTTCATAGGCCCGAATAATGAATTAAAAAATATGAAACAATTAATTGATAGAGAAATAGACGGTCATCAAATATTTAAACAATTATCACAAAAGAGTATTCATTGGCATATTTTACCTCCGCGAGCTCCTAATTTCGGGGGATTATAAGAAGCTTTTGTCAAATATATCGAATACCATATGAAACGCGTATTAGGTGGAGCATATTTAAATTTTGAGCACTTTTATACTGTTTTGACTCAAATCGAAGCAACTTTGGATTCCCGTCTATCAATTCCTCTTTCCGACGATCCAAATTATTTAACCTTTCTAACTCCTGGACATTTCTTAATTGGGGACTTCTTCACTTCTATACCAGAGAATAACTTATTGAATATTCAAAAGTAGCTTCTCTCTATATGGCCGAGGATGACGACGTCCTTTCGAGATCATTTTTGGAAACGGTGGAGCAAGGAGCATCTACATGTTTTCCAACAACGCAAGAAATGGAGTAGGACAATTGGAGAAGAACCCAAAATTTGTAAATTGGTCTTGATTAAAGAGGACAACTTACCACCGCTCAAATGGCTAACTGGCCGAATAACAAAAATCCATCACAGAAAAGATGGAATTGTTAGACTTGTGACATTAAAAACTCCAAGTGGTGAACTTACAAGGCCAGTGTCAAAAATAAGCACATTTTCTATTGATAATCACTAACAGTGCAGTGCAGGAAGTGTAGTCATCTTGCAACCCCAAACAAACTATATATTGTACAAAGTTCTTTGTACTATTACTTTTTGTTCTATTATCAACTTTATTTTTAGCCATTCTTATGAATATTTAATAAGAGCTTTGATTATCTTATCAATTGGTAAGCTCTATTATAATGATATACTGTCTTCTAAAACTACACACAACACAAAAATTGTCGCATCACCTGGTATTCTGAATTCCACAATCGATTAAGCAGCTCGATCGCAGTTTCTTTGTCAACATATGTTTTTGGACATTTGAGGGGAAAAAAATCTTATCCATGTAGTAACATTTGTTTCCATATGATCTCAAACACGTCTGAAACGAGAATGAGTTTATTTGACTATCAGTATTCATTCAATTTCTCTTTAGTTTTCACGCTAAATTAATGCAAGTTTTCTGTGTTTCTTGTTGATTTTAGAATCTTTGAATTTATTTTAATGGCTGCTGAACGTCCTGGACGCTATTTGAGTGATCATGAAGTGGTAAGAATTGTAACACTTCTAGAGGAGGGGCAAAGCCAACGTTACGTGGCTAACTTGTTGAATGTTAACCAAGTATTTCAAGAGCAATTAATCGGTACCACGAAACAGGGGAATATGGAAGAAAGGCCGGACAGGGAAGAAATCGGATAACAACACCAGTTGATGATTGTTGGCCTCGTTTAACTGCACTAAGAGTTCGGCACTGTACGGCTAGAATGCTACAAAATGAACTTGCATTTTCCAGAAATGTGCATATTTCATTGCAAACTGTTAGGAACAGGCTCAGAGAAGACGATATCAGACCAAGGGTCGCGTCCCACCAGAGAGCATCGAGTTGCAAGACTTGCGAGGGAACATGCAAATTGGGGTATTTCAGAATGGTCGAATGTTCTCTTTTCCGACGAGTCCAGGTTCTGTCTAGTATCAAATGATAGACGCATGCCTGTATACAGACGACCTGGGGAACGGTATCCGTAATGCAATATCCGGCAAACCGAAAACTTCGGAGGGGGCTCAGTAATGGTGTGGGGAGGCATTTCTTTCCATGGTCGAACTGACTTAGTCCTAGTGAATAATGGAAGAATGACAGTGGCCAGATACAGCGCAGATATCCTTGAACCCCATGTTGTACCTTTGGCCTATTTATTGGCGAAAACTTCATTTATATGCATGATAATGCTCGGCCTCATGCAGCTAGAATAGTTATAGAATTTCTGCAAAATGCCGAAATTGATATTTTAAGATGGCCAGCCAGAAGTCCCTACTTGAATCCCATAGAACATGTTTGAGACAACATGGGTGGCAAATTCAGCAACGTAGGATGCCTTGTAGAACACTCCAACAAATAGAAAATCTGCTTCCCAGGTTCATATCTCAGCTGGGTTAATACGCCCTGACCAGATTTGAACAGGTCATAAAATTCTATTTCGGACGAAATGACCGAGAAAACTAGCATTATCTCTTCAACAGTCAGCACAGTAACATCTCGTCCAACCAATATTGTAGTAACGTACTATCCAATACTCAAGCATACAACAGCATACTTAGTTACATGTACATATCTTATCATATTATAGTAGTGTAGCGAGTTCAATATATGTATACAGGGTGTCTACTATAAAAGGTGCCTAACTTCAGGAGGTGATAGTACAAGTTATTTGCAACAAAAAATGTCTTATTACACTTATTGATTTTACGAAATTTTTTGCTTCTCTCTATAAGAACAAGAATATTATTCTTATAGCTACATCAAATCTGACCATACCATTGGAGAAAACATTGAATTTGCTATAAGATCGGTCAGTACTAATGGTAAAAATATCTTGTATACCAGGTGTTGTGAAAGGCTAAATGAAGAAATTGTGAAATGAACAAAATTATCGGTATTTTCTTGTTAGCTGTACCACTGAAAACTTGTCGATAAGTAATTGTTTTTTTTTGGTACAAACTACTACATTCAACTGGATTTCAAACGGTTTATCAACTTTTAAGCTAACAAAATTTTTTTCCATCAAAATCATGGGTAAGAGTAATAAGAACATATAATTCAAAAACACTAATATCATATATTACTTAATGAAACATAAACAGGAACTAAACTCAGAAAAAATTAATGAATGATATTTTTACGAAAGAGATTTAAAAACTATAACAAATGTTCAGAATGTCTTTTTCTTGAATTATCAACTGCTAAACGAACTTTAATGTGTTTTTGATGCATTTCGCTGCAATAGATTCGAATCCTTTCTGTTAATTCTTCCCAAATATTAATGGGAATTCTATAAACATAGGTCTTTAATGTGTTTCACTCATAAAAATCCAGCGGCGCAGAATCAGGGCTTCTGGGTGGCAATCTCACCGGCCCGAATAACCTATCCATTTCTCTACGATCTCTTAGTTATCCAGTTGTTGACCATTCTAGAATTATGAGCCAGGCAGCCGTTCATATGGAACCAAAGGTGCTGCCGACTAGTTATAGGCATTTTTTCCAGAACATTCATTTCGTTATTTCTTAGATTTAAAAATTCGTTTGAATTGAGACGATCGGGAAGTATAACTGGCCCGACAAGGTGACCAATCCTTAATCCCAACCACTTATTCTAATATCGTGCTGAGAATGTGACACAATAGTGCCATCAGGATTTTCTGTATCCCATATATGAGAATTTCTCAAACTTATCATACCAACTTTGGTAAAAGTTGCCTTATCCGTCCATAAAATTTTATCTGATCTCCACTCCTGTTATTTATTCAAGTACCACCTACAAAATTGCAACCTCACCTCACTAATTACTGGTAATAGGTCTGTAACCTTACTCAAATGGTAATGATGTAAATTATTTCGCTTTAGAACTCTATGAACCGTGGAATGATGAAGTCTCAATGTTTGGAAAGCGCAATGCATACTCCCTCACAGCTGCACGGGAATTTCCATTCGCAAAGCCATAAGCAAATAACATATCTCGAGACTCAATGTTCGAGAAACTAGTTCATTAATTCATTGAATGATAGTTCCTGTCAAATTTTAAATATTTTCATTTGTTTCAAAATGAAGTAATATAAGCCTTCTGTGATTTATTCTTTTACGATTCTTTTTTAATTATTTCTTCTAATCTGAGAAGAATTAATCATTCCTGTTATTTATTTATCTCTTATTATTACATTCAAATGTCATTTGTGGAATTGTTTAGACGCTCCGATGAAACTAGCTCATTTGTGAGAATTACAGAATTTAATGTTGTTACTTTAACTCTTACCCATGATATTGCTGGGATAAAAATAGTAAGCTCAAAAGTTGATATACCGTTTAAAAGCCAGATGAATGTAGTAGTTTTTACCAAAAAAAAAAACAATTACTCATCTACAAGTTTTCAGTGGTACAGCTAACAAGAAAATACCAATAATTTTGTTCATTTCACAATTTCTCCATTTAGCCTTTCACAACACTTGGTATGCAAGAGTTTTTTACCATTAGTACTTATCTATCTTATAGCAAATTCAAAGTTCTTTCGATGGTTTGGTCAGATTTGATGTAGCTGTAAGAATAACAGAGATATTCTTGTTTTTATAAAGAGAAGGAAAAAATTTCGTAAAATCAAGAAGTGTGAATTAACTCGATAATTATCAAATTTTTGAAAAATGATATGGGACATTTTTTGTTGCAAATCGCTTGCACTATCACCTCCTGAAGTTTGGCACCTTTTATGGTAGACATCCTGTATAGTAAAAAGCCTTCTTCTTTATAACTAGAACCCAACGTGGCTAAAACCAAGCTATTCCGTAACATATTGTTTTCTGAGATTTAATTTGAAATATGTCACGTGTGGTATAATTTATAAGTGATTTAAACAAATACAAGGTTTCAACAACAACATTGAAAGTTGCTACGTACCTGCTGCCAAACGGCTAATGTGCCACTATCCACGTGTTACCCCTTCGCGAATTCCGTGGCGGAATTCATCAAGGTACTTCTGACTTACGTGTCTCACACTCACGGGAAATGACGCTTGTCTGATGGAACGCAATGTGTCTCTGTTTCGGCCGAAAAACGCATTATGTCACTAACAGATACGGTGTCAACATCGTTATATTTGATTTGACAAAAAACTGAATTATTGAAGAGATGGAAAATAAAGTGTAGTTTTCTCATAGGTATAATTTTCTCCATTTCTCGCCGTTATTAACTATCTTATGTAGGTATGGCAGTGAATTCGGTCATAATTACATTCAATGTTTATTTTTCAGAGTTTTGCCTGCCTTCGACAAGAATTAGAAGCAAACGAAAAGAAACTATTGTTTATTAATTTGAAACCTAGTGTTAAAGAGATTCTGCTCAAAGTGGACCCAGATTTGCGACAATTTTGCTTTGAACGATCCTTAGAGGACTCAATTAAAAGTGAGGGAGTTATAATCTATAATTTATTTCATTTTTTGTATTACCAAACTTTATTCTAGGTATTGATGCTGTTGCCGATTTCACTACAGTATCTTCAAATACTTAGTTGAAAGAAGGAAAATAAGTGAAGTGATATGATTTGAAATATATAGTACATTATTTTATTTTTCATAATATGATATGAATGTTTTTATTGAAAAATTCCACTCTCTGCTCATTATTTTTCTTATAATTAATAAATATACAAGAACCGACCAGCATGATTTTTTCTTCATGAGAATAATACACTGCCAAGAAATCAACGCAAAAAATCGAAAATTGCAGTTTACTCAGAATAAAAGATATGCTGAAGACATTTATCCAGCATTAAGAAATGCCTGAGAACAATCAAAATGGAAATGGTGCTCTCAGAAATTTAAATAAAACTAATAATAAAATGTAAAATTTTTGGTAAAATCAAAAAGTTTCCAAAAACCTGTTCATACCGGATATTTCTAACTCCTGTCGAGAATCACTGCATTGCATCGAAGATTCATATTCAAAGGTATTCTGATCCATTTCATTCCAGATTTCGATCAGTCTGTCCTAACTTCCCGTTATCATTCGCACATTTCCTATGACCACTATAGTTCATTAGAGCTTCTCGTTAATATTCACGTAGTTTATGTAACTGTATTCTAGATAAACGTTTCCTATTCCCATTCCGTTCTTCAAACCTAAGAGTAACTTATAATCACGTCACTGCATGTGTTATTCGGCGATATTCGTAGCGATTTGGGAATGATTGACGATTGATAGCCAGCGTGAGATTTATCATGGAGTCTTTATTTTTTTTGGACCTTAACGCGTAATTATGGAATTTCAATTTATCCGATAAAGTATAGATATCATTTTGAGTATTCAATGCCATATACAAAAGGGCGTACACTTCGGGTGAATACTTTACCGTTGATTGAACCGATCAAGAACGTATTATAGCTGCGAAAAAATTGTCATACCCTTGGAGTGAATACTTTACCATTGAAGAAACTACCGTACCTTTAGGGTGAATACATTACCGATCAAGAAAATACCGTATCCTAACGTTTTAATGTTGGAGGAATACCGTATCCTTGAGTTGAATATGGTTCCATAGGATTGAATAACGTGCCCTTGGTGTGAATACCGTTCCGTTGAATTAAATACCATACTCTTGGTATGAATACACGCCCCTCTCTATACAAGTCCGGAGCTTCTCATGTGGCAACAGCGCTTGACGTCACACTAACAGGGTTACTTGACATTGAACTAGCACAGAGTTAATATGGCGCGGGTATTTTAAATTGAATTCGCATGGATTTAAATGATACTATAATATGAAAACACTTGGAAACTTGCACTTACAATGACAGAGAAATGTGTAATATTTATTCATTTATTTATTTATTTATTTAAGTACAATATAAGGAATGTCCACAGCCGAAGCCAAAATCACATTCACTAGATGAATATTATTTACATAGAATCTAGTACTCTGAAAAAAAGTATTATATAAGACATTAATAGTGAGTTGTATTCACAGAAAGAATGAAAAAGAAATACAAAATATATTTTCAATGAAATAAAACTGAAGTATTTAGATTTTCACTATATTAACAAAACTATGACTGGTTTCACCACTCTGTGGCTTCATCAGATAGATACAAACTAATGAACAGAGTTATTCCTTATATATTAGTCTTATTTCCTACTCAATATTACAATAGGTACAAGAGGTGTGTTGGAAAACCCATCGGAGTTGCTTACTTTATGAATTGAAAAGATTGAGTAAAGGAGAAGGATTTAGATCTAATTGACTATTAAGTAACCTACCTTAATTCTTTTCTTTGTTGATCTCTAAAATTTCCAATAGATTGAGTTTTGTCTGTTATTTTCATTGTGTAAAATTTTGAAATTATCATTAAAGTTATGGTTTTCTTCGAGTAAGTGATTAGAATAATGGAATCTGATTTATGATAATTAAAAATATGTTTGTGCTCGAGTAATCTAACTTTGAAATTTCTGAAAGTTCTACCAATATAAATTTTATTACAATCCCGCAAGACAGTTTATAAACTATTTATTACTTTTATCGATTTTAGATTTGCAGTTTTTGATATGTCAGCCTAAAGAATTATCCGAAACATTCCGAATATCAAAACTGCAAATCTTAAATTGATAAAAGTAATAAACCCGGTGTTTATAAACTGTCTTGGGGATTGTAATAAAATTTATATTGGTAGAACTTTCAGAAATTTCAAAGTTAGATTATCCGAGCACAAACGTAGTTTTAATTATCATAAATCAGATTCCCATTATTATAATCACTCACTCAAAGAAAATCATAACTTTAATGATAATTTCAAAATTTTACACAATGAAAATAACCTACAAAATTTGAGAAACAAATGATTTCAATAACAATTGCCGTATGCCTGCTCTAAATCCCTTTTTGCGAGGTCGACTAGTGCCTTGTACTATAATTCGAAAATGGTGTACTTAGAAATTTTTCCCGACTCTTAAGGAACACTTAAAACAAATAGATTTTTCGAAAATTCTAGAGTGGCCTAACCCCTTAATTCCAAGCCTCACATGCATATCAAAAATGAAAGATTTTTTGAGAAATAAGTCCATAAAACAATTGAAACATGATCCAACTCCCGTTTTGCCAAGATCCCTAAGTTAGTAATTTTCTTACATATAGGTACAGAGAAATGGGTTAGTAATTTTCTTACATATAGGTACAGAGTGTTATTCCTTTAACGTGCTCTATTTCCGCCTTTCGGCCAATGACACGCCGGGGAATTCTGTCACCTCACTAACCCTGAAATTTTGCCGAACCCCTCTCGTGTCGAGGGAAGAGATCTTTAATGTCCAACACATCTCTGTTAGACAGGACCGACGGCTTTACATCTCCTCCGAAAGATGGATACTCAAGCGATTCTCAGAATCCGAAAAATCGCACCGACTTTGTGGGGATTGAACCCAGGTAACTATGCGCAGGAGACAAGCATCATATCCCATACGCCATCTAACCTAACAGTGATATTTTAACGTAGTAATATTCGCAATCATCATAATGAATAATGTGATACAAAAACCTCTTGAAAATTTCGTTGGTAGGTTTAATGTTATCAAGATAATTCAAAAAATGTCGAACGTAGACATGCTTTGCAGATGCCTGTACAAATCTGTTGGTTATCATAAGAGAGAAATAACATGGAAACCAGATGTGTAGGAGGAATGATCAATCATTCGAAGTGTCATTATCTAGAAGCCGCTTTTTCGAAAACATACAAATGAGTGATAGACCGACTTGAGTACATCGCTTTTCTTATTAGTTACAGCTCAGAGGTATTGTAGAAACAATTTCGAACGCCTCCTTAAATGGTGATATGTAAAGTAGACTTTCATATTCCAGATAATAAATCCTTTCGAAATAGGCATGGACTTATCTACGAAGCACGTGTGGTGGTTAAAATGACTTCGAGACGCCACATATCTCGTCTGGCTACTTTATTCTTGGCCATATGGACTTGAAGGAAGTGTAATAACGTACTACGCGACTTCTGATGTGGATAATATTGGTTTTAAAAAAATCCTCATTATTAACGGATGAGCGACTCATTGATTGAATACATGCACTAGATGTTTGTAGAGGAGAAAATGGATTTTAAAAACCCATATGTTAGATAACTGTGTAGAAATTTGATATCGATATACTGTCATAAAATTTTTAATTTTTTAAATATATCATTCTGAGTATTGCAGGATAGAGTCATAGTAAACTTAGTCGAGGCATAAAGGAATGAACTAGCGATTTTTTGCACAGTATGACCGATTTTAATGAAGTTTGGCCCGTTGGATTCGTGAGAATCTCTAGAAACTTTGTGAACTAAACTAATCATGAAGAAATAAAAATTGCGTTTGTGCATAAGAGAAATGATTTTCAGAATTGAAGAAAACAATTATAAAAAATTTACAAATCGGTTACTCAAGAGTTTTTGGGGTCGCCGAACACGAATGCGAGGCCGGCGAGAGCCTGAAGAGTACCTTTTTTTTATGCGCAAGAATTGAGGTGAGTGTTTACTCGCTTCTTGAAGCTGACCAAATTGTAGGATGTTGGACGGAAGCGAGTTTCACAGCTCACCAGCCCTGTAAACTTATAGAGAGAGGTTCCAGTGGTCGCTAAATGTACCGCCATATAATGAGAACTCCTTGACAGCCTAGTGTTGCGCCAAAACATGAAATTTCACGGAACAAGGTCTTTCATTTTCTTGGAGCATCTTCCGTGAAAGTATCTGTAAAACAGAGAAAGGTCAGCAACTTGTCTTCTGAGAGCCACTGGCTGGAAATCGCGGGTGATCTCCGGGTGTGCAGAAACGGGTGCACACTATCCAACATCCGCATCGAATGCTTTGGTGCAGATCCCCATACATGGGAATGATATTCCAAATCAGGTCGAATCTGCGCCTTATATAGAAGCTACAGCTGAGATGACGTGAAGTATCGCTTGGTTCTGAAAAAAAATTTGTTGCAGACTCAGCGATTGCTGATACATGTTCATGCCAGCCAAACCCGGGGTTAACCGTTATTCTGAGAAAGTGTATCGAATCTTTGGATGTAATTTGTTCGCCTTGCATAGTTAGAGGAGGTAGTTGCTTGCGTCTTGCTTGCGTTGAAGCTCACCAGATTCCACTGTCCCCACTACGATATTTTCTTTAGGTCAGAGTTTAAGTTATTGATTTTTTGACTTCTCTGACGCTGAGATTCCACAGCTCTAATCGGCCGCGGACTGAAAGATGAAACCAAGATACAATTGTTTGCAAAACCGAAGATCTTGTTCTCTGTAGATGGCAGAAGATCGTTCATCTGCAACAGAAACAAGGTTGGCGAAAGAATGGATTCCTGAGGTACTCCTGCTTGCATCTGGAAATAATCAGATGTTATACCGTCGACCACAACTTGTATTGATCTATTTGAAAGAAAGCTACTTATCCAACCCCGCAAATTTTCGGGAAGCCCATATGCAGCAAGTTTATTCAACAAGGCTGCATGAGTTCATCGTTTATGACTATCTCCATCTATTTAGACATTATGGGAAGAAGTGCAACAGGGTGGTAGTTTTGGGGTAAGGATTTCTTTCCTTTCTCTGGGACCGGTTGAATTCTCGCTATTTTCCAGCTGTTCTGAAAAGTCTGGCTTTCATGAGAAACCTGAAACAGACGGTTAAAAATGGGTGCCAGTTTGGGAGCACACTTTTCCAAGACGATTGGTGGTATTTCGTCTAGACCAACTGCCTTCTTGCAGTTTAACTTTTCGAGAGCCCATCTCATAGTGCGAACTTTGAGCTTGATTTTCGCCATGGAAGAATTTGTAGGTGGAATTTCCGTTCGTATTGCGTTAGATGAATCTGGCACAGAATTCTTTGAGAACAAGAGAGCAAAGAGATCGGCTTTCTCTTTCAGAGATGATTCTATACTTCCGTCTTCACTAACAAGAGGCGGAAAAGCAGATTTGCAGAAATTGGCTTTGACAGTCTTCGCCATAGACCCAAACTGTCTAGTCCCGCTTGCCTGTTCAAGGAGTTTATTAATTACCTCTTTGTTGAAATTGGCCTTTGATCTTGCAGTTGTTAGGTTGCATACGTTCCGTATTCGTACGAAGGTTGCTCTTGGTTCCTCTGTTGGATTTATCTGTTACGCTCTGTTATTGTTTGCAGAGGCTCTTCGCAGTCTTTGTTGAACCATAGCTTTTGTGCTGTTGTTCTTTTTATGGAATGAGGTATGTAGAAATCCATTCCTGCATGAATGATGTCTGTGCACACATTGGTGTCAGGATCTGAAAGGCAAACATCAAAGCACGAAAAGAATTCACGCCGCTCATCCATGTTAGCACGGTTATAGTGCCAAGTGCGTCTGGTGGTTTAGGTTCTTGGTTTAGCGTCAGCACAATGGTTCCATAGCAGATATAAGGTTGTGATCTGAGTTTCCTAGCGATGCTGACACCTCCACTCCAAAATCATCTGGATCTGAAATCGAAAAAAGTTGTCGGAAGTCGGTTGGTTGATCAGGTATTCTTGTCGGTTCGTCGACTAACTGCGTTAGATTATGGCTGACTGCGAAAGTTTCAATCTGTCTTCCCGCTTCATCTGTTTAATTGGAGCGGAGCCATTCGAAATGGATAGATTTTGGAATCACTGAAAATTACTCGTCTTTCGACGAACCAGCCTATATCTTCTTCCGAAGATGTTAAAACTCGAAGATTATTACACATTTGTGTTGAGAATCAAAAGAGCTTTTTAATGAGGTATTACTCGACCTATCTTTCCTATTCAAAAAATTGACTTCTGTGCACCCCTGCTTAGGGGGTTGATGTAAAATGAAATCACAGTATGTTAAGAGATGTCCTCCTTCAGACAAAAATTGACCTGTTTCTGCTTTTTGTCCAGAAACGAATAGTTTAGCAGTTAAAATTTTCAACATATATCTATGTAGTCTCCATATTATCCTCTGCTATTATATTATCAAAGACCTCAACCTCAACTTCTGAATCAGGAAGAAGATACAGATATGCAGCTATCATATTATTAGTGGTTCGACGGGTTTTTCATATGAGTAACGCCTAGGACGAAAAGCCTAGAAAACCCAAAAAAAAAGTTTTTGATACGGTCTTTCCTTCTGATTTAGGAAGATGGGGTTGAAAATTTTCAACTTGCTATACCTCTGGTAATAACAGACACATCTATGAAGTCTCCATATTATTCCTAGGTATATTATTATCAAAGACTTTAGTTTAATATTTTTTTTGATTCGGCCTATAATTTCCTGGACAAATTAGAGGGAGATTTTCAAATCACCACATCTCCGGTAATAGCCCAGATAAATCTGTGGTTTTCATACCATCCTTCGCTATGATATTGTCAAAAACTTTTGGTTGAAAAAATTTTTCATTCAGCATCCGTATCGGCACGAATTGAAAATGTTCAAATATGAGGTAATAACTAAGATGCATCTATGCGGATATCATATTATCTGAAGGAATATTACTAGTAAAAGCCTTCAGTTGGAAGGTTTTCTTCTCCCATTTTTAGACAACAAAAATTCACAAAAGCCCATATAGTTTTGCTAAGCTGATTGCTCAGACTGGAATACGAAATCTTACTTTGCCTGTAGGATCTGCCAAAAGAAATTCTATTTATGTTTGAAATGAACTTTTTTAAATAAGCGAGATTGATTAAGCCTTCTTTTTCTTAAATTTCAGAAGAAAAACTAAATATCTTTAAGTTTCGAGCATGATAACCATAATATAACATATAAAATTCGCGTGTCGCGGTGATTGTTGACAAACTCTAACGAAACGGCTGGACCGATTTTGATGATCGGGTAATTCTAAGAATCGACCAACATCTAGTTTCGATGTCCCTGAATGTTAAGGGTCGTTCATCCCAAATTTTCTCTTCGTTTTGAGGGAAATTTTTTGTTTTTATTTTTTTATGCTTCAGCATTGAAAAGAACATAAAATTGGAAACATTCACCCTTTTACGATCAACCTCTGCATTTCAACCTTGATTTTAATATTATTCAGTTCTACACACATATTTACAGGATAGTTCTATCAACCAATCAGTTATCCCCACTAGATGTCTCCCGCTGTTACTTTTTAACCAGCAAACATCATGGAATAGGCATGAGAACGAAGCCGTATTTCTTCCTCTCACTCCATATCGATAGTGCACATATTCTGTAAGTATAAAATATTAGTTCTCGGCAAAATGCTGTTTAAAGTTTGCAGCTCTCTACTAGATTCACGAATTTGACTTCAGGAGATAATTGATATTACTTTTCCATTAATATGCAGAGTAGGATGATTTATAAACAAACTGATCATAAATTTTTTTTTTTGAATTGTGGAGGCCGTTACTTGATGTAGATCCATGATATAAATGAGATAAAAAACACAAGGTTCAACTTTAATCTACACTTTATTTGAAAAAATTCGACGACGTTTCGCTGACACAGCAGCTTTATCAAGAATGACAAACAGAATGAAGAGTATGGTATTATAAACAAATCGTAGAACAAGTTGGATGAATAACAGGAAAATCCACACCGAGCCATTGTACAGTTAGTATGATAGGTAATAAAAACTAATTAAACAAGTTAAGTAGGGGTGAATAATTCACATCTACCTGCTCATTCAAAAGCTTGTCCGAATGTTTGTATCTATTTATTTCTAATGCTTCTAGGAGATCTAATTTTAAACTTTTGATTTTATATGTAATATGTCAAAGTTTTATTGAATGAATGGTTTTCTTTTATTAAGTGGATTGAATAATTTGAATCAGATTTATTTTTATCGAAGCTACGTTTATGTTCAGATGTTCTTATGCCAAAACTCCTATATGTCCTACCGATATAAATTTTATCACAAGAACCGCAATTGAGTTTATAGATTCTGATTTACTTGATTTTTCAACACGAGATTTATTATTTTTAATATGTTTACCTAAGTTATTAGAAGTTTTGAAAGTTAAATTAAGATTTTGTTTGATGAGAAAGGATTTAATATTTGTACTTGCTCGGCATCGTAAATTGTAATTGAGAAAATGCTTATTTAGCAGTAAAGTGTCACTATGCACATTACTTGGAATGTCACTATCACAAAGGATCACCAAAGTAAAGAAAGTTCTCGCACGTAAGCCATAAAGATAGGCACTCATAGATATCGTACTCGTAACACAATATAATATCGTAATACTTTTTCCGTGCTCTGACTGAAAAGCGACAGACAGGATGGATTGACATATTAGTTGGTTGTCAAATCTAATGTCAAATATTATGATTGCGTTCAGAAATTTAACTTAAGATTTATAATTTAACGTTTTGACAAAACTGATTTATTTACTTGATTTTTCAACACTGAAGTTAGCTAAAATTATTTTATATATTTGAGACTATGTGTTACCTAAGTTATTAAACGCGCATGCGAATTTGAACTTTAAAGTAATAAATTAAGATTTTGTTTGATGAGAAAATACTGTTTTGAGGAGAACCGCAGAATGTTAAACTGTTGAATATTTTATAGTCTTTATGAATAGGATATACTTCATTTATTGCTTTCTGATACAGTGATACAGCAATAAATGAAGTATATTCTGCGGTTCTGCAAGTACAAATATTAAATCCTTTCTCGTCAAACTAAATCTTAATATAATTTTCAAAACTTCTAATAACTTAGGTAAACATATTGAAAATAATAAATCTCGTGTTGAAAAATCAAGTAAATCAGAATCTATAAACTCAATTGCGGTTCTTGATAAAATTTATATCGGTAGGACCTATAGGAGTTTTGGCATAAGAACATCTGAACATAAACGTAGCTTCGATAAGAATAAATCTGATTCAAATTATTCATACCACTTAATAAAAGAAAACCATTCATTCAATAAAAACTTTGACAAATTACATATAAAATCAAAAAGTTTAAAATTAGATCTCCTAGAAGCATTAGAAATAAATAGATACAAACATTCGGACAAGCTTTTAAATGAGCAGGTAGATGTGAATTATTCACCCCTACTTAACTTGTTTAATTAGTTTTTATTATCTTTCATACTAACTGTACAATAGCTCGGTGTGGATTTTCCTGTTATTCATCCAACTTGTTCTACGATTTGTTTATAATACCATACTCTTCATTTTGTTTGTCATTCTTGATAAAGCTGCTGTGTCAGCGAAACGTCCTCGAATTTTTTCAAAAAAAGTGTAGATTAAAGTTAAACCTTGTGTTTTTTATCTCATTTGATCATAAATTCTAGTATGTTCTCCTCAAATTCAAGTATATTTTAAAAGAAAAAAAAAAATTTTGTACTTATCACATATGTGCATGGTACAATCAATTGGCGGGAATTTAAACTTCAGAGACAAGTGGCCACGAAGCCAGTTGTTTCAAATAAAATGAACAAATTCTCAGTTTTTGTTTTTGTATTGGTATTCATAGCCATATATTCACTAGTATTTGAAGATCGAAAAAATCATCAAAAGTCAAGTTAGTGACCTTGTAGGGTTTGGGTTTTATTCTCGCTGCTGATATCTAAAGCGACCATTCTGTCGTGTGGTATATATTTTTTTATGTTTCTGGCTATTTCGATAGTAGCATGCATTTAGTCAGCTTCTAGGTAAGAATGTCCACTTTCCATAGATTTCAAAACTATGATCTGTAAATTTTCCTTGGTGTTCACAGCAAACAACTTCGCGACTGAGTCGTACTTATTTCTGTTCTACCCTCCGCATGTATCACGGAATGTTGAAATATGTGTGACACTTTCGGACAACTCATTCAAGTATTTGAGTAGACAGGTTTCAATTTCTGTACTTATTTTTCTTGTGTATCCGTCAGCAGTGGCTGGATCGAATATTGTAAAATTGTACACATTCAGCTTTAGTTTCTAAAATATTTGATTATCGCCAGCAAAGGGAACTGACAGAATGGCCTGCAGATCGAATGTTATTGATCGAAAAGTTTCACCATTTTCTGCTATTGCCTTTTTCTTATCATCTTTTTTCATTGCCATTGCTTTCTTTTCTCTTCTTTTATGTTCATCAAATGTTCCCTGTGTCCTTTATCTACGGCCGTACTGTATGCATTACGTTTGTAGCATTGATCCTTTTTCGGGACAAAAAAGCCTAAGGTTGGTTGTTATTGATGGAACACTTTTTGGTAAACGAATCGTGATACTGGATCGATACTTCTAGCTCCACAAAAATCTTCACTGTACAATCTATATAACATTGATATATTCAAATCAGCCCCCAAGTAGTGTTTGTATGTATCCCGCCTACAATAATGAGATTCCATTATCGGAAAGCTATCTATGTGCTCTCTAACTAAAGACAAAGCCTGTTCACTTGTGGCATTGTGGGGTATTGTCGTACATTAGGGTGGAGCGAAAATATATGAAATTTAAAAAAATATTTTTTTTCAACGGCATAGCGATGAAAAGTTGCCTTTTTATATACAAAACAAACACAGAAAATATCACACAACTATCTTAACGTTCTGAGGTGCCCCAGCAGGGATGAAAAACAAACGAAAAATATTTTTTTATGTTTTAATTATTTATTACAAGAAATATCCAGAAACATTAAAGATACAGTTCAAATATTAAATTGATTGTTTGTGTTAAAACTAGGCATACGTTGACGAGATAGTAATCTCGTAATAAAACCATCTCGTTTGTTTCCCCCACAAACTGCAGGCGCTACTTCTGTCACCAACTTAATGCATCGCTCCACAGCTTGGGTGTGGCATGAAAAATCTTTAATATCCTGACATGTGCCGAGACCATTTTTTTCAATTTCCTTCAAGGTTTCATCAGGCAAATTTGAAGTGAGAGGTGGCTCAGTTATGTCACAGTCACGCCACAAAATAATGTCAGTATAGTCTTTAGCATCAAAATTGAACATCGGCACCTTGAATTTTCGTCCTCGAGTATTCTGTGATCTTGCTTCTATAATTTTTCGATATGCCAGATCTCGGACAACCTCTCTGTCATCGCCAAGCATGGCAATGATGATATTTTCTGGATGACCGAAATATCAATTTCGTTGGATTACTTTGTCAATGATAGCCTTCATATCGGAGTTCAAATAGCGACTGAGATTAATAGTTTGCCAAAGGTGCTTAGCCCCGTCGATGTACGAGGAATTACATTTTATTGTAAACCACATCGGTCCATAAACTTTCGTTTCGTACGTGGCTAATACCACTAATTTTTCTTCAGGGTCAGTTTTTGGGGCATACAACCTTAGAATTCGATTAGCTGTTGTTAGCCATCTAGAATGGTTAAGGATTCCAGGTTCTTTATTAGCTAAATCAGAATATACCAGTGATAGCGGTCATAATATCGTATAGATACTTTTGGTCGGTACTCAGCTCTGTCCTAGTAATTTCAGGTAACATTGTGGGTATAACGGAGAATGCGACTATCGGCATTGTTTGACAATTTTGTAATTGAGATCCAATGGCACTTGAAAAACATTTCGGCCCTGTAGTTTTTCCATTTAACTGTAATAACAAATGTCGCAGTGGTAATTCATTACGATGCAACTGGCAGATAAACCACTGTAATGGTCTGTTTAGCTCTTCTTCCATCAGACGAATAACGCCACCTTTAAAACCTGTATTGACTACTGTTCCATCGCAACCATCAACAGCTATTTCACTCAGCTTTACTGACTTAGATTTTAAGTGAGATATTAAAGTGTATTTAATACCTTTAGCAGTCCCCGACTCACAAGTAACATGCCCGAAATAGTTGCTTCCTGGTTCTAATAAAATGACATAATGATCTTCTATCTGTCGTTTTCTGTAAAATATCCCTTCTTTCTCAATACGAACCAAAGTCTTATCCTTCCTGCCATCAAAATATAAACCGAGAAGCATTTTATTGCAGTCTGTTTCTTGTAAAATTATTCTGACCTTAGTTCTTTTACGGCGCAACTTTGAACGATCAATGACACGACTTGGATCGTTTGGGGAAATAATGCCAACATCTTTCAAGACAGGAGAAGCTACAATAGCAGCGCCTCTGCCGGATATTCCAGTAAGATCACAGGCAAAGGCTAATGATGGTAAGTTTAACCTCTTTTTTTTTCTGAAGTGGTGAACCATTTAGTTTGACCTGTTCTGAGTTTTCATGGTGAGTACTAGAAGATAATACGGGTGAGCTATCGCATAAACTGCTGCTTTCGATTGAAGAATCATTGGTCAAAGAACGGGAACAACAAGGTTTGTCAAAATAGTTTACCTCTCTGTTCCGCGATAAACTTTTTTCTTTTCTTTCTCTTTTCTTCTTGTTTTTCACAGTTGCACTCACATCGATAACGCCTATCATCATTGTTCTGTCTGTTCTTTGGTCAATTAAGAAACTTGCTACCTCTTTGGGAACACGAGTACCTTTTACACAGTCACATATAACTTTGCATTTGCAACTGCTAATATCAAACAATCTATGGGCCTCTGATATAAATGTATTCATCTTTTCTTGGTATTTAACATTAGTTTGACGGCCAAGATATGGTTTCATTAAGCTTCTATATTTGTCGTGGTAGGCACGAATCAGTTGTAAAACTCTTTTTACACTCACAGTAGGCAGCGACGAGTTTTGCCATATTTTTATAACTTCGTGAGCCAATCTTTCAGATATTTCATGAACTGTTAGCTCTTTTGTTGTTTTATCAGGCTACAAATCATGTTTTATGAACAGATAATTCTTCATAACACCGTTATAAATTGGTAATTGCGATGCTGGTAACTTTTGCGGCAAACCAAAGACAGGGCCGCTCGTTGTTTTTCGTAGTTTAACTTGAGACATATTTCTGCAAACAATACGAATAATAAATACTCTAATATTACAGTCAGGAATTAAACTACAAGCATAAAATATGAAAATCACTGCTTACAATATACGTCACAATCCCAGTTAAAGATATACTAATACAATTTGATGCCTCAAATAAATGAACGGCAAACCGATGCTGAAAGCGCGCGAAATTACTTAATGTCACTTCATCGGTGTTTGGGTATGAAGGCGCGGGGAAGGGATATTTCGCCGAAATACCCTTCCCTCTCGTCCCGCTGCCTTAGAGTCAAAACACGCATGTTTCTACCGGTAATAACTGTCGGTCAGGAGTTTTATAAAATGTTTGCGATGTTTTGAAAAATTTTGGCATAACTCATAATTTGCCTAAACTTTTCAGAACTTTATGACGATGGGGGCACCTTGAAAAATAGCATAAGCCAACTGATTTTTTTTGTGCTTAATGTTGACCTAAAATAGCAACTTTTCACAGGTATACCGAAGCGATAAAACATAAAAACTGAAGTCGCTCCACCCTAATGTACATTCCACATTTTTCATGCACGTTTCGATCACATTATGACTCATAGAGAAAGTTTTGCAAAAAAACTTGAACAAACTCGTGTCCTCGAACCATTAGGGCCCTTCATAAAAAACTCTTTCGGTTTTCCGTTTGAAATTTTCTCCCCCTACCTTTCGGCGTTTTACAGGAAGATTAAGAATCAACGAACTTGAGTATAATTCTCGACATAAAAACCGTCTTTGTTCTTCAGTAATATTTCGACTGCATTTATTTCTGAAATTACCGCTATTAGAAGCTAACAGAATTTTTTCCTGAACTACTAGAAAGTCATAATAAATACCACTATAATGTCAATATAAATATTGGGCCATATTCATATGCTTGTATGGCAAAATAAAAAGGATATCTTTCTTATTGTATGCATAATAATTTCGAGCGGATCCTTATACCTCCAAAAGAGTACAAGAAAGTTCTCATACTCGTAGAGGAGTAAATGAGCGACCTTTTTCTTCCAGCGAAAAGTAAATCCTGCAAGTTTGGTCAGTATCTGACTCAACTCCGGGGTGAAAATGTTCAGTACGATTCTTAGCAGAATGGCTGATTTTGTCGGTATCAGGGATGTTAAATATTACATGCCCCGTTTGCTTACACTTGTTTGATATTTTGAAGCATTATACCGGGTTGAAGAGGAAAATGTACAGTGGCTTTCAAAAAGGTTGTTAGGAATTAGTGAAAAAACTCGAGATGGTGCATTGTCATCTGTCCATAGATGAAGATATGTTTACGTTACCTCAGCGATCCAGGATATCAGAAAGGTATAGGCCAAGAACTTGGAGTGAGTCAAGCTACGGTACATCGCACCGTCAATGACACAATTGACAAAATATATGCACATGCAAATGAATGGATTGAGTTTCCAACTACCAACAATGAAATAATGCAAGCGAAAAACTTATGGCAAAGCAAATACCAATTTTCAACAGCTATTGGCGTCATCGATTGTACCCACATAGGGATTCTGAAACCGAATCTTCATGGGGATGAATACATTAATCGAAAAGGAAAACCAACAACGAATTTGCAAGCTACATGTGATGCCAAAGAAATGTTCACGAGTGTTGACGTCAGCTGGCCTGGATCAGTGAATATGGAGAAATTCTCAAATATGCTCACAGTTACGAAACAGGCACAATGTTGTGCTACTTGGGATGAAGGATATGCGGTGGAGCCATGCCTAATGACTCCACTCAAAAATCCTACTGCAGGAGCTGAGTCAAATTATAATAAGCTTCTAAAAAAAGAGAAGGTAATAACTGAACGATGTTTTGGCCAATTGAAATGCAGGTTTCCTATTTTACATTACGTCTGTCGTATGAAATTGGAAAATGTACCAAAAGTGATAGTGACTTGTCTTGTGCTTCATAATGTGGCGAAATTTTTGGGTGATGCTGACTTTGATCCAACTGAATTGATACCAGAAGAATATGAGCTCGAAGATGAGGAACACAAAAAGATAATCAATAATAATGGTGTACCCCCTATTCTTCACCAGGGACATAAAACATAAAATTAATATCCTACTGAGTTTTCATAAATTGAAATATGTTTGTTATTCATCAGGAACAATTTTGGCTGTAGAATCCTGGAGTTTCATCATTTCCAACTTCTTTTCATAATATTGCTTCTGCACAATACTAGTATGGTACTGTGGCAAAAGAACCAAGCGTTGTAGTTCTCTCTTAGTCAGTCCCTTCGTTTCGTTTCATACTTCAGAGTTCAGATAATTTTTTTGGGTGGTAGCACTAACGATTCACGCGCCATGGAGCTAGTTAGCTAGATCGAAATATCTATCCCTCCGCCCTTGCTTGAATGATGGTCCGGGTCTGATGTCTATTAGTTCTGTAGAGTTTTCAGTTTTTTTCACCTGAAGGTTCCCATCTTCATTCAAGCCAATTTGAATTGCCCCCTTTATTTTTCCAATCGTTGGATTGCTGTCTACCTCCATATCCTTAAGTAATTATTTTTCCCAATGTAACAGCTTTATTGGTTTATTCCCCGTTTTCTTCATGTATGTTTTCTTCTTTAATCTGAATTTCATGTGGTTCAGTTTCTTCGAAATACCTTTTGTATCAATGGGTTTGCCAAATGTTGCGTCGTATTTCTCTAAAAGTCTATTAATAGCTGCGTCCTATTTTCTTTTTTTTCGTTTCACTTGTGAAACTTGAAAGTTTTCTTAAATTACAGGAGAAATGGCCACCACTTCTGCCAAGAATTCGAGTTCATTATTCATATTTTCCATAACATCAATTTCTCTTCACTTTCTGAGCATGGAAATGGCATTTTTACAGTACCAATCGATAATAAATTTATTCACAACTGAGTACCTACCTAATCCAAAAGTGCAGTAAAAGGGGGAAGAGCATCACTTCAGACAAGTCCTAACTTGTCGCTCAGTCAACCTTCTATTTGCGCGAGGAGGATATGCTTTCAAGTTTAAGGTAATCATTATGAATATAAAAAGAACGATATGCTTTTATTTCAACTTTTTACTTTTCATCATAACCTTATACTTTTACCTTATACTTCTGAGCATATCCTTTTTTTAATGATTACGGCCCATTGTTGTTCTACTTGGCATTTTTTCTATACTTGAATTCATTCTGATTTCTGTCATCGACATGAAAATTTGATATGTCAATATTATAAATATATGGTAATCTTCATACATTTTGATTATAGTGAAACTGATTTATGATGGGTCATCATTTTGGAGAACTTTATAAGGTTTATGGCATTATAACTTATAAAATTTCACACTATGAGTTGAAAACATTTGGAGGTTTATTCACTAGTGAATTACCGGGTTTGTTTCGGGAAATATTCAGTGATTTACCGTATTGGGGACCACCAATGGCAATTGGATACGGAGTTTATAAATACACATCGAGCTTATTTGAAAAAGGGAAGCGAAAGAAACCTGGTGATTAGGATGATGAAGTTTAAAGAGGAACAGTTCGTAGATATTATGTTTTTTCAAGAAGTTTTTGGAAATCTTGGATTGAGAAGATTCTGTAATTTGTGAACGATTGAATAAATACTTTTGAATCAGATGCATTCTTTTTGAAATTGCTATCAAAATTAAACGATTTGATAGATTGAGTTGATCAGTGCTTTATTAGAACGATTGCTATTATTGTCCTTAAAGTATCCGATCTACATCCATATTTCTCGTGAAATCCTTCTTAGTAATTTCCATCCAGATATGTGAGTTCGGTTTGGCAAATATTGCCGATTCGATGAACGTATTGACGCGTTATTCTCTTGACGCTGCAAACCACTAAAATAGTTCTTCTGATCAATATTAACCCCGAAAATAAGTAACACTTGCATTAAAATTGGGTCACTTTATTATTATTTTTGAGAACCACTTAGTTTCAGTGTTCATAACTGAACAATTTTGCCTTGTTTCATCATTGATAACTATAACAATACAATCTGCGTTGTTTCAAGGGCGTTAACGTCTGTATATTACAAGTTCTGCATTGGTATTGATTTCATATTTCAACATTTCATATGAAGCAAATTTAAAACTAGGCGGGTAACGAAAAATACCGCAATCTTTCTGATAATTAAAATGACC
The DNA here is from genome assembly GCA_013387265.2 of Cryptolaemus montrouzieri. Classification (NCBI taxonomy): domain Eukaryota; kingdom Metazoa; phylum Arthropoda; class Insecta; order Coleoptera; family Coccinellidae; genus Cryptolaemus; species Cryptolaemus montrouzieri. Next base: position 136,290,298 of record JABFTP020000185.1, on the reverse strand, counting down.
TTTTTGCAGATGGGGGAAGTTATTTCAACCCAAAGTACCGTCCGTTTTAGACTGTGTGACTGATGGCCTGAACTAAAGTTTCACCTGAATAACTTTGTACAAATAGGTTATATATTTACAATACAGATAACAAACTTGAATATAAAATCTAAATAGCTTCGAAATAATATTCTTTATTTATTATTTGTCCCAAAATATTTGATAATTCTGCCTCATACGTATCATAATTCAACTGAAGCATCTTTGCTTTCAAAGACGGAAAATGTTTCAGATCCTTTCTTTTCAGTTGAACTATCATAAGTTGCAATTTACTTTTTAATGCGTTCACTGTGCTAATCATCTCAATAATAGTTTTTTATTTACCTTGTAGCTCCAAATTAATGATGTTGCATTAGCATTGTAATGTCAGTCAAAAATGCCAAGCCATTTTTCGTTTTTCAACATCTGAGTGCCATCACCTCTTTCGTCTAGAAAAGCTGTTATTTCGGGCAATAATTCTTGAAACCTTCCTAGGAATTTTCCTAGACGCAACCACCTGACGTCCATGTGAAGAACCAAATCAGTGTGTTCAGCTGACTCCCTATCTTCCAACTGCAACTTAAAGAGCTGCCGTTGCAAGCTACGTACACGGATGGAACTCACAATTTTTGTTGAAATGCCCATAATTTCCTCCGTGATTAAAAGTTTTGAACACAAAACTAGTTGATGCTTAATGCAATGGAATGAAAAAAAGGGCAATCTTCATTAGCTCGACACAATGCCACAAAACCGTTTTTGTTTCCAGTCATTGCTGGTGCTCTATCGGTTGTAACCAGATACAGAAGAAATCAAATATGAAAATGAAATGAATTTGCATGTAAATATAGTAGTCACAAATTTGTCAATGTCAGAGAAAACACTCAATAAAGTAAAGAATGCTAGTTCACTCGATAGAGAAATGTCTCTACTCAGAAAATATTATTTAGAAGGATGGCCTTCTTACAAAAATAAAGTCAAAGATATAATTAAACCTTTCTGGAAACTTCAGTCTCAAATATATTCAGTCGATCAATTAGTATTTTATGGAGATAAACTTTTAATTTCTAAGACACTCAAATCAAGGCCATATGGGAATATCTAAATGTAAAAGTTTACTGAAAAACGTAGTTCATTGGCCAAATATTTATGCAGATATTCAAAATATTGTTGAAAATTGTGAAATTTGTTCTAAGCTCAAACCTTCACTTATGAAGGAAACACTACATCCTTACTCAATATGTAAATTTCCATGTCAAAGGGTAGGTGTAGATTTCTTGTATTTCAACAAATCCATTTATATGCTAGTCAGCAACTATTATTTTAGATTTATAGAAATTGTCTTACTCAATTCCAATTATACTGCAATGATATTGTCCATTTGAAGTCAATATTCGCTAGAAATGGGATTCCTCAACAATTGGTGAGTGACAATGGTCCACCATTTGATTCAATAGAATGTAAGAATTTTTTTTATGAATGGGAAATAGATCATGTCACTTTAAGCCCATACTATCCCCAGTCAAACGGCCAAGCAGAAAGTTCGGTTAAGATAGTAAAAAATATTCTAATAAAATGTCACGAATCAAATTCTGATCCATATCTTGAATTATTACATCATCGTAATACTCCAAAAGAGAATTTTCCATCTTCTGCGCAATTACTTATGTCTAGGTAACTTCGTTGCACATTACCAGTTTTAGAGAAAAAATTAAGACCAAAGGTGGTCAGATTCGAAGAGTATAATAGTAGCATACAAAAAAATCATGATCAAATGAAAAAATATTATCGTTCAAGAAAGAAACCTTTACTAAAACTCAAAATTAATCAAGTACTTTTTCAAAAATGCAAAGGAATCTCAACTAACTAACTGAATTCTTAGGTAACAGATCATATACAGGGTGCTTCAACGAAAACTAAACAGAGGCTATATCTACCAAGAAATTCATTTCTGATCAAAACGCAAAAACAGGTCAATTTTTGTTTCAAAGAGGACATCTTTTGGGGTACAATACTTGCCTGAAATATCAACCACCTAAGCGGGGTTGCAATCCTTGAACATTTTGAATGAGGAAGATGGATCGAGTGATGACTCTAAAGAAAGGTGGTATTTTTGTCTACATTACCTTAAACGAATTTTCATTTTTAATTGAAAACTGTAAAAGATACAGGGTGAGCAACTGAAAGATAGGAAAGACTATTTTTCTGAGACTTTTCAAGTTTCAGTGAGGTGAAATGGAACAGATCCATGCTGATCAATAGCAGTCATCATCAAGTACCATCCTCGTCTCGAATTTCAACCCCTGGAGCAGGGATGACCACTCTTGAAAATTTGGAAGAGGGTACATCGGTTTTATCGTTTTCTTTCAAGATTCATAATCCTCCATAATCATTCCAATGTTTCAGCTGCTCACCCAGTAATTTTGATGGAGAACGAAAACTTGCACTTCATTGTGGAGACAAACAAAAATCCTTTCTCAGAAGGTTATAACTGGACCTATATTCTGCTTTAAAAATAACACAGGATGGTCACCCCTGCTTCAGGGGTTGAAATTTGAGATGTGAATGGTGTTTTGGAAGATGACAGCCTTTGATCTGGAATGAATCTGTTCCATTTTTTTGCACTAATACTTGAATAGCTCAGGGCGATAGATAGTCTCCTCTATTTTTCAGTAGCTCACTCTGTATCTTCTACAGTTAGCAATCAAAAATGAAAATTCGTCCACGGGGATGCAGACAGAGATAATACATTTATTTTGAGGTATTACTCGACCCATCTACCTTCTTCCAAATTTTCAAGGGTGGTCACAGCTGCTCTAGGGGTTGAAATTCGAGATGAGGATGGTACTTGACGATGACTTCCATTGATCAGCATGGATCTGTTCCATTTCACTTCACTGAAACTTGAATAGTCTCAAGGAAATAGTCTTCCCTATCTTTCAGTTGCTCACCCTGTATCTTTTACAGTTTTCATTTAAAAATGGAAATTCGTTCAAGGCAATGTACACAAAGATACCACCTTTCTTTCGAGTCATCACTCGACCCATCTTTCATATTCAAAATGTTCAAGGATTACAACCCCCGCTTAGGGAGTTGATATTTAAGGCAATTTTTGTACTCCAATAGATGTCCTCTTTGAAACCAAAATTGACCTGTTTTTGCGTGTTGATCAGAAATGAATATCTTGGAACATATAGCCTCTGTTTAGTTTTCGTTGAAGCACCCTGTATATGTTGAAATGTGATAAAGGGAGAATATATCGTCGTAATAGAATACATATCAAAGAAAGGCACTATTCAAAAGATTGAGAATCTGAGTCATCACAAAATGATAATCAGATTGATGGAAATGAAGATAACACCTACAGTCAACCATTCACTCCAATCTATCCAAAGCTTTCCAATAATGTCTCATCCAAAGAAAATGAGAATACTTCTGTTGAGGGAGAAGTATCAGATATACCTCAGACTTCTGGGTCTGGGAGAATGATAAAAAATCCTGAACGATTCGGCAATCCTATATCTCATTCAGTCAATAGACATATTCGAAGTCACTCAAGATTTTCTTCATAATATTAAAACATAATTAACATGTTAATTATGTTTTAATATTATGAAACATTCTTACTTTAAACATTCCAAAAGCATAGGTCAAAAACAAAATTGACAGTAAAAGGTTTGAGCTTAGAACAAATTTCACAATTTTCAACAATATTTTGAATATCTGCATTAATATTAGGCCAAAGAACTACGTTTTTCACTAAACTTTTACATTCAGATATTCCCATTTCTGATCTGAGTGACTTAGGAATTAAAAGTTTATCTCCATAAAGTACTAATTGAAGTTTCCAGTAAGGTTTAGTTATATCCTCGACTTTATTTTGTAAGAAGGCCATTCTTATAAATAATATTTTCTGAGTAGAAACATTTCTCTATCGAGTGAACTAGCATTCTTTACTTCATTGAGTGTTTCCTCTGACATGGCAAATTTGTGACTACTGTATTTACATGCATATTGATTTCATTTTCATATTTGATTTCTTCTGTATCTGGTAAAGGAGCTCTAGTGAGTGTATCAGGAATATACATGTATTTGCCTGTTACATATTGTACATCGAGATCATACATTTGTAATGTCATCATCAATCTCTGCAGCCTAGGGGGTACATCATTTAAGGGTTTTTTGAAAAGTGAAACCAGAGGCCGATGATCTGTATGAACTAAAACTTTATGCCCATAAACATACTGGTGGAATTTTTGGCATCCATAAAGAATAGCATACAGCTATTTTATACTACATACTTTCAGAAGTAAAAGAAATAGGATTTTTATTTTGTAACTTGAATGTGTGGATCATAATGTGCTAAACCGGTACTGAACTGATACATATTTTCAATTTATCGAATGCATATTCATAATTAGAGTCCCAAATTCATTCAGATTCCTTCTTAAGTAATTTTCTAAGCAATTCAGTTTTCTCTGACAAATTTACTATAAATGATGATAAATGATTCACGACACCTAAACACCTCTGTAAATCTTTTTTGTTTTTTGGACTTGGCATTTCAGTGATAGCTTCAATTTTACTATAATTGGGCTAGATTCCTTGAGCTGAAAATTCATGACCTAAAAATATTACTTTTTTGACGCTAATTTTGCATTTCTCTTTATTAAATCTGATATTGACTTTTTAATTTTTCAAGCACAGCTTTCAAACGTTCATTATGCTCTTTTTCATCTTTCCCGAAAATCAAAATATCATCAGTGAAAATTAAGACTCCTGCCATATCACCAAAAATTTTTGTCATTAATTCGAAAAAACATTCCACTTGAAATACCATATGATAACCTGAGAAACTGTTATTATTTAGGATAGAGAGATGGGGTTTTCACGACCCTTGGCTACTTTTTCGAGACAAATTCATAGAGCTAATCAGAATTATTCTAACTTCAGTGGTTTTTGAGTTATTCGCGAATCTTGAAAATTTCCGGATTTCTTTTTTTCCCGATATCTCGGTTCTTATAGAAGATAATTGAAATCTGTTTGTACGTTTCTAAAACGGTTTTCTGAGTAGATTCAGTGACGTACTCAAAGTTGTTTTCTTTCATTAATTATGACAGATATGACATAAAGTTACATTTTTTAAATACGAACATAGTTTTTTGGCATATTCCGATTGCCGTTTTTTTCCTTTTCAAAATATATAACATGATGACAAAATTTCCACCCAATTTGAAGAAAATAACGGAATAATGATTTACCCCTAATGGCTGGGCGAAGGAACACACGTGAGCGAACGAACCATAGAACATTTGTAGTTATTCGATGAAAACGATCAAAACAATGCAAAATCTTCTTGACCGAAATAATGGAGCTAGGCTGCTCCTAAGATTCCATCGTTATTTATGACATCCGCAATTTCCGCTTTTTATTTTATTTTTGAGATTGTCGTTTAGTTTCTAGAGTTCTCTGAGAAATACCTACATGAGAATAATAATAGGCACCGAATAATTTCCTCAAATTTACTTCTCATAATGATTTACATATATTGCTCGAACTGATTTCCATCATGTTGTAAACATAAAGTGCATCTTCGGATTATATCTTCTATGTCTGAATGCTCTCTGTGAACACAGAAGCCTTCATCTATGCACGTTCATTAGAAACCATAGCACGACCAATAATTATTATTATTCATTATCTGTGGATATATTGGCTTCGTGTCTATTTGAATTCGTAAAATTAGTGTTCGTTGTTGAATTTGGATTGTTTAGTTAATTTCTGCAATTCACACTATGGAACAAAATAGAAGATACGAAAATTTCGAAAAAGTTGATAAGCTGAAGGTCTACTTTCAGTGTCACTGTAACGCAGTCCGTGCATCAGAAGAATATTTGAATAGGTAAGTTCGACAATGAAAATGGAAGTAGTAATTCTAATCAATATTAAATACCTGACTGACACTCTCCAATAGATTTCCTCAAAGAATTCAACCAAACAGGAAGTTCTTCGCCAAAATGGAAGCAAATCTTTCCAATTAAGGTTCGTTCGAGAAACCAAGAAGTAAAAACTACAATAAACGGAATAAGGTGATAATGAACTTGACGTGTTAGCAGTTGTTGAGGCTAACCATTCTACATCGTGTCGGCAAATTGAGAGCGAAGTGGGTGTGTCAAAAAGCAGAGCCCAAAGAATTCTGAGAAAGTATAAATATCATCCCTATAAACATAAAATAATTCATCATCTCAATGCCGGGGATGCAGAGAGGAGAACGGCGTTCTGCAATTGGTATTTAGGGAGAATCAGAGGTGAAGCTCGTTTTGGGCGACATATCATTTGGTCTGATGAGTCAAGAATCAGCAGTGCCGGAATCTTTAATCGCCATACGAATAGATTCTAGGCAAACGAAAACCAACACGAAGCAGTAGCTCGACGGCAGCAGGGGAGGTTCGGTTTCAATGTGTCGTGTTTCGTAATGGGCAACAAATTAGCCTACTATATCTTTGATGGCAACTTGAATGCACAGAGATATCTCGAAATTTTAAATATTTGTCTGCCACAACTGCAAGATAACATTCCTCTTGCTCAATTCAACACATATTACTTCCAACAAGACGGTGCTCCTTGCCATAATTCGGCCGTGGTGAGGAACTACTTGGATTTAATCATGTAGGTATTCCTCAGAGAACTCTAGAAACTAAACGACAATCTCAAAAATAAAATAAAAAGCGGAAATTGCGGATGTCATAAATAACGATGAAATCTTAGGAGCAGCCTAGCTCCATTATTTCGGTCAAGAAGATTTTGCATTGTTTTGATCGTTTTCATCGAATAACTACAAATGTTCTATGGTTCGTCCGCTCACGTGTGTTCCTTCGCCCAGCCATTAGGGGTAAATCATTATTCCGTTATTTTCTTCAAATCGGGTGGAAATTTTGTCATCATGTTATATATTTTTGAAAAGGAAAAAAAACGGCAATCGGAATATGCCAAAAAAAAACTATGTTCGTAATTAAAAAAATGCAACTTTATGTCATATCTGTCATAATTAATGAAAAAAAAACTTCGAGTACGTCACTGGAATCTACTCAAAAAACCGTTTTAGAAACGTAAAAACAGATTTCAATTATCTTCTATAAGAACCGAGATATCGAGAAAAAAAGAAATCCGGAAATTTCCAAGATTCGCGAATAACTCAAAAACCACTGAAGTTAGAATAATTCTGATTAGCTCTATGAATTTGTCTCGAAAAAGTAGCCAAGGGTCGTGAAAACCCCATCTCTCTATCTTAAATAATAACAGAGATGCTCCTGGTGGCACCCCCAAAATGGGACATACTGTACATTTCTTGATATCATGTGTTAGTTTATCTGCCATGTCCTGATTCATGACTTCAATACGCTTTGGGACAGTCGGACGAGATAACTGAAGTTCTCTAATAGCAGATATGATTTCTGTTTTATTTTTAAAATCTCCAAATAAAGTCTCACTCGCTTCAATATATGCTTTCTTCACAACCGATCCTTCTTCGAATGTTTTCTAGTGTTTCGCCAATATATGAGATATTTTAAATGACACGGTCTTGTGAACATGGTTTGTACTTTTTTTAAACAAGATATCAAATCATGTACTTTTCGTTTTCTTGATTCACTCTGAGGCGGAAAATCCTTTTTATAGTTTTTATGAACCCTTTTATGATGCCTCTCTAAGTTACCACGCTTAGGTATTGCAACTGACGTACGACAAATAAAACAAATGAACTTATCCTTCACCATACAAAAGAAAAATTCTTCCTCCCAATCGTTATTAAAATGATACGTTTTAAATTTCTTCGCTGCCCCCATTTTGTACTATCTAATAGTAAACTTTGTATCGACTTAGTATTGCCTTCAAGTTACAATTCAGAATGACTCTAATTCCTGCAGGCGTGAACGAAAGTCTCGAATGTTCCCGTTAAACGCGCCGCCCGTAATTTCTAGAAAAGCAGCAAGAATAAAAAAAGCCGCCTTCTGTTGCTAGCAGAGTGTTATTTTATTACGTTATAAATTTTTGTAGTTTAGTTACGTACTTATTAAAAAATTTTTTCTTCTCGAGATCTACTCAAAAGGCACTCCCGATCGACCGTTTGAGCACCCCTGGCTTAGATATTTATTTACACTCATCATTTTAGGATCATCAAAAATCGGTCTTATCAGATGGGTTCAGAACGTAATAGGGCTAATAGACCCAAAAATCTTCTTGGATAGAAATCTAGAAATCAATATTATAATAACCGAATATAATAATACTCTGAGAAAATTTTTCATTTTGAAGTTCTAATACATAATATAAATACACAATCAGAATGCCAACAAACTGGTATTTCGAATCTTCATATTTAATAATCGATGAGATGATATAACGAAAAAATTAATATGTATAATATGACCGTCACTGTCATTGAATTCGAAAGACATCTACACTATAAAAACAACTTCATAACTGAAAAGAACGACATCTTTATTTCAATGCCAAACGTAAAGATTGTCCTTGATTTCACGCGACCTTAATCTAGACCATGACGGAGAAGAAATAAACAAACAAATTTGTTAAAGAACAAGGCCGGATATCTACTTCAGTCTTAAGTTGAACATGCGTAGTTTTACGCTGAGGAATAACAGTGTAGCCAGGACCGGATCAGCTAAATTTTCAAAGAATGAATGAATTGGCACTGAGAACGAAACTTTAGTTATATACGAATGAGTTCTTATCAAATAATTAAATTGAAATGAAATACTCAATATTTGGAGAAAGTTTTTACACATAATAATAATAATACACTCCCCACAAAAATTGTGCTTTTACGACAATACTATATAAACTTCTAGGTTGGTCATTCAAGAGTCGCTTGGTAACTTTCAGAAGTGTAATATAAGAAGATATCATTCGAAAAGAATGAGTTTATGATGGAAAATATCAACAATTTTCGAGTTAATGAAAAATTAAAAAATTCTACCATCTTCAAACATTCGCGAAGAAACCAATCAACTAGCATCGAATGGTTACTAATCATTTTCAAAATCGAGTGTTTCCCCTCTGGGCTCTATTTACTGCTAGTATACGTCTCGGAAGCCCCTCGAACAAATTTTGGATGTGCTCTTGAGTCACTGAGTTTTAAATTTCAGGGAGCAGATTTTCTAGTTGTTGGAGTGTTCTACAAGGCATCCTACGTTGTTGAATTTGCCACCCCATGTTGTTCCAAACATGTTCTATGGGATTCAAGTCGGGACTTCTGGCTGGCCATCTTAAAATATCAATTTCGGCATTTTGCAGAAATTCTGTAACTACTCAAGCTGCATGAGGTCGAGCATTATCATGCATATAAATTAAGTTTTCGCCAATCAATAGGCCAAAGGGTACAACACGAGGTTCACGGATATCTGCGATGTGTCTGGCCGCTGTCATTCTTCCATCATTCACTAGGACTAACTCTGTTCGACCATGGAAAGTAATGCCTTCCCACACCATTACTGAGCCCCCTCCGAAGTTTTCGGTTTGCCGAATATTGCATTGCTGATACAGTTCCCCAGGTCGTCTGTATACAGGCATCATTTGATAATAGACAGAACCTGGACTCGTTGAAAAAGAGAACATTCGACCATTCTGGAATACCCCAATTCGCATTTTCCCTCGCAAACTGAAGTCTTGCAACTCGATGCTCTCTGATGAGACGCGGGACGGTAGAAGCCACCCTTGGTCTGATATCGTCTTTCTCTGAGCCTGTTTCTAACAGTTTGCAATGAAATATGCACATTTCTGGAAAGTGCAAGTTCATTTTGTGCATTCTAGTCGTACATTGCCGCACTCTTAGTGCAGTTGAACGAAACCAACGATCATCAATTGGTGTTGTTATCCGATTTCTTCCCTGTCCGGTCCTTCTTCCATATTCCCCTTTTTCGGGGTATCGATTAATTGCTCTTGAAATAGTGCTTTGGTTATCATTCAACAAGTTAGCCACGTAACGTTGGTTTCACCCCTCCTCTAGAAATGTTACAATTCTTACCACTCAAATAGCGTCCAGGACGTTCAGTATCCATTACAATAAATTCAAAGATTCGAAAATCAAAAAGAAACACAGAAAACCTGCATTAATTTAGCGTGAAAACAGAGGAGAATACTAATGGTTAAATAAACTCATTCTTGTTTCAGACGTGTTTGAGATCATATGGAAACAAAGGTTACTACATAGATAAGATTTTTCTCCCCCATATGTTGACAAGGAAACTGCGATCGAGCTGCTTAATTGATTGTGGAATTCAGAATGCCAGGTGATGCGACAATTTTTGTAGTGTGTGTATTTGACTATTTTATTAGAGGTCAGTACAGCTGGAGAACTTTCTTTTTTATGTTGCTTATTTTTCTCGTCTTACATTTTCCGATGACATTGAAATTTGATTAATGACATTGTTGACATATTTATTTTGTGGAAATCCATTTCGAAATATAAAAGAGAAAAAACACCAGTTTTCCAGGTATATTTGTTATTACAAGAGCGGTTTCGACCCTTAGGTCATTTTCAATTGCTGAATACTAACAATACAATATTCTCAAACGGTCCTTATCTTGGCAAATTACTCAAATAATCTGGTATTTACAAAATCGAATGTAACGAATGCCCATCAGCTTTGTAGGTCAAACATGTAGAAATTTTGATTACAGGTTCACAGGTTCATATATCTTCAAAAAATCCCCAATATTTGAGTACATTCAATCAACGAACCATACAATGGTTTAAGACAATCTCAAAGCCCTCTAAGAATACAATAAAGGAAATGGAATGAATCTGTTGGAAATGTTGGGAATCAATAAACTCAGTAAAACCCCACATTATACAGGGTGGAGCGTAATGGACATTTGGCAGATGACGTGTTCCACAATGCATTGCTGTAGTCGATTCTCAAAGTTCTGCAACACCCGCTCTAACAAATCGGTGTCGATTGCCGTAACTTCTCTAGTGATGGTTTCTTTCAATTCTTGCAGATTTCGGGGTTTATTGACGTAGAACTTAGGCTTTAGGTTTTCCCACAAAAAATAATCACAAGTAGTAAGATTCGGGGACATGTTCAGGAAAAATGCGACTCACAACTTCCATTGAGGCTCTGGCTGTATGTGCCGTGGCACCATCCTGTTGGAACCAAACATTACTTCTGTTCATTCTTCGTCGTCGCAATTCAGGGATAAAAAAGTTCTCCAGCATGAAAACATATCGCTCAGAGTTTACAGTTACGGTTGCCCTTCTTTCATCCTAGAAAAAATACGTTCTAATCATCCCAAGACGGCTCATAGCGCACCAATCGATGCAGTTTGCGGGGGTTAACTGCTGCCCAATATCGGCAGTTCTTTTCATTAAACGAACCGCTCAAATGAAAATGAGCCTTATCACTCATCATTATCACTGTTATATTTTCATCAGCGATAGTCATTTGCATTCTCTCGGCAAACTGCTGGCGTTCTGCAAAATCTCCTTCACTCAGGTGCCGGACAACCATGAGCTTATAGGGGTGAAAGCGGAGGTCTTGGTGTAAAATTCTGAGAATATTTCAACTACTTATTTGGAGTGCTGCAGCTCGTTTTCGGACGGAGCGCTTTGGTCTTTGAACTGCAGCTTCTCTCACTCTTTCGACGGAAGCTGGTGTCCTTACACTTTGGGGACGACCTTGAGGTTTCGGATTCATTGCTGATGCATCGTTCTGATGCATCACATGTGGCACATAATGGCGAGATAGCGGTGTTTAACCTAAAATAAAGAACCGCAATACTTGTGGATGTCACCATACCGGTGGATGAAAACTATAGCAAGTCATACGCTGAGAAGGAGAAGAGCCTTGCTTTTGAAGGAAATACACGGGTAGAGAGGTATCACGATCTTACCTCTAATAATTTCGTTTTGGTGGAGGCTCATCTTGAGGTAAATACAAAACGGCTGAAGCTGAAAGACCATATAATATCTAGCGCTCAGAAGGAGACAGTACTAAGGACAACTAGAATTTTGTGAATGTTTTTGCAAGGAACGGATTGAACCAACCTTCTTAGTATTAATAGTTACCAATAAACATCTACTATTGATGACTCTTATCCTGAATATCTAGCCATGAGGAAAGTATGTGCCAAGCTCATGCGCAAGCAGTCATACGGCCGAAAGACCAACTTAGCAGAGATTTCAAATGAACTTTTGCAATGTTTTGGAATTGAAGTTGATTATTTGAACATCATCACTCAAGGTCGTATGCAATAACCCAGGATACGACCTTGAAAGAAAATGCCAAAGCCTTGACTTCTTTTAATCCCTCGTATTAAGGTAGCCTGAGAGAAACCCATTTTCAATTCATAGAAGATATCCAATCGGCAGTGGCGAAGGCCTTGCAAATAGTTCCTGAAAACGCCTTACAGGGCGGGTACCAATCATGGCAGAGTCACTGGAGAAATTGTACAGATGACAGAATTTCCAAGAATAACAAGTGTTCGATAATTCGTTCAGTAAATTGCTGTAAAAAATATAGTAGTATTACTTTTGGAACGAACCCTGTATAATTTTTTTCAATCAGTGAATTCATTCAGCTCGAAAGAATTAATATTGAAATTAATTCCCAGAATTGGTGCCGTTCTATTCGAAAATAATTCGTAAGCCACTCCTGGTGTCTGAGCCCACTAAACGCGACAAATTTGAGATAAAACGGATGCAACTGCAACTCTGACGCTCAGAACTACTTTGTTGTCTTGGATGGATCGAACAGCTGATCGCAGAGGGGTGGCCCATCGAACTCCATAATCTAAAGCACTGATTACATAGAGTATTCGCGATTCCTTGAAGCTCAGCCGGTGCCTTGATGACGAAGAACTAGAGAGTCCCCGCTTAGCTTTGGGGTTCAAGTTGGGTGGTCTGCCGTGTGGCCGGCATCGTGTGTGGCGCTACGTCTCGCCCTCTTCGCCCCCGGGAATACACCCAGTATCAGGGGCGGTTCTGAAGGGGGGCATTAGATATATTTTTTCCGGTATAAAATTTGGATCCCCTATGAAAATACTCTTAAACTCAATTATTTATTTCCTCTTTTTCTGTTTAAAATTACTCCCAAGATAACTGCATATTCAAATATCCAACAAAATAATGGAGAACATGAAAACTTTGGATATTTATGTATATGAGATTATGATAAAGTAGCAATGCATAAAGAATGGGTCAGCAGCATAAATAACACTAATGGTTTATGTGCGGAAACTATTCTCTATACAGTAGTTAATGCAGATGTAAGAATGATATAAATGAAACATTCAATCGCTACAAACTCATTCTGTAGAAATTTTGCAAATGAAATTATAATTAAATAGAAGCAAATGAAATTTTGATCGAAATTGAAAAGATAGTGACTCAATCTGACTGAACATCCTCCAAAATTCGCACATTTTTGACTAATTTTGAAATTTTTCTATTGGGCAGATATCTGAAAAGACAAGGAGGACTACTATTCCTAATATATATGTTTTCATAATATTAACAACAAATAATCGTAAGAAGCTATTACGGATTTTGTTACGGAATGGCATGGTTTTAGTTACGTTTGGTTCTACTTATAAAGAACGCTTTGTACTATATACATTTAGGGTGTCCGTGAATTGCGTGTACAATGTTATACCACAGATTCTTCAGCCCGAAATAAGTCGACTTAGGCCAACTTACCTATATGAAAAGTTTCTTCGTTTGGTCGCTAGAGGTCGCCAAATTGAAAGATTTTTTTTTCTTATTTCAAATAATTCTCGACTCGATCGATAGAAACCATATTTGGTATGCGTAATCGGGTGCGTTGTTCACGTTTTTTAGTGATCTACTCAAATACCTTGACGTTTTACAAGGGCCCTAAAAGCTCGAACGTGCTTTTAATCAACCATAATTTTTCAAATGTCTGCGTTTGAGCAAAACTTAGCTAGGCTAATTATCAAATTTTTGTGTCTCTTGAGAAATTTTGATATGATGAGAGGTTCAATCACAGAAAACAGTTTTTTAATTTAATGCTTACATTTCTTCAACCACCAGTAAGTCAAAAATATCACATATTGACCATGTTGACTTTGGATTCGTTACTGTAGTCCGGCGGATTTTCATTTTATTATGCTTAGCAACCTCTTGTTTGACAAAATGATGTTTTCAAGGTTGCTAAATCGGATCAACCAAATAGGAAATTCAATGTTCAGTAGTATAAAAATCGAAAAATTCGAAGAAAAACTTTATTAAGTTCTTTTACAATGACTATTTGAAAATATGTAAACAGGTTGGCCAGTTGGAAACTAAATAAGAAAAAACGAATCACTTCAGAATAGCGATTGATTAGTTTACACCCAAAACTTCATTCAACAATAGTAAATGTTCAAAAATTCCACCATTTTGTTGCATGGAGGAGTTAATCCTCTTTCTGAAATAAAATTGGAGCCAGGGCATTACTTCAGGGTCATTTTTGAAGTAGTTGGCCGCATTTAAAACTCTCATATGTAACTCTTCTCGGGTGTCAATTGGAGAAGAGTAAATTCTAAATTTTAAATTCGCACGGTATCAAGTCGGGAGATAGTGCTGGCCAACTTGCAGGAGCATCAGCCCCCCTTCCGATCCAACGATTCGCATACTGTGCATGTAAAAACTCGCGAACCACTAAATGAAGTGATGAGCTTCACCGTCGTGCATAAACCCCATTTCTACACTCAGTAATACTGGAATATCGTCCATCAAATCCGGCAAAGTTTCTTGCACAAAATTCAAATATGCCTCTCCGTTTAATCGATCTGGAATCACTAAAGGGCCAATAATGAAATTGTCAATAACTGAAATCCATACGTTAATTTTGAATTGATTCTAATGATGTGTACTTGTAGAGGCATGTGGATTTTCGACACTGTACACGTGCTCATTGTGAAGGTTAGTGATGCCAGACCTAGTAAAAGTGCATTCGTTAGTAAATAGAATTTTCGTACTGAAGTGGAGATCCTGAGTTCTTTTCTCTTGGATAAATCGACAGAAAGTTAGGCTATTCTCAGGATAGTTGGGAATTAATTCCTGAACTTTCTGAATGTACTGAGGATGAAATAATTGTTCCTTCAAAACATCATGAATCATTGTCTTAAGAACGACCAACTACAAACCTGAACGCCACGTGCTTAATTGTGGGTTTTCCTCAACCATGTCCAAAGTTTGTTCTTCGCCTTCTACTGTCCTTAATGTTCGTTGTCGTCCTCGATCCAAATTCCTGGGCTTGAAGCAACCATTCGCGAGGATGCGCCTCTCCAGATTTCCAAACGTTTGGAGGTTCGGCACTATCTGGAAATCATTCAGCATATACTCCCGCGCTTTCACGTCCATTGACTTGACAAAATCCGTACACCATAACCAAATCAACCATTTCAGAGTTACTGTACATCTCCGTGCCTAATAGTGATTAAAAAATCACCAAAATACTTAGTTAAGAACTTAAGGAACACTGTTGTTTCAACAATTGGTTGTCAAGCCTGATAAAATGACAATTTGCCAGACCACAGAAATAAATCCAAAGCCAACATGGTCAAATGTGATATTTTTGACTTGTTAGGTTAGATGAAATGAAATCATGAAATTAAAAAACTGTTACTTGTAATTGAACTGCTCATCATAAATAAATTTCTCAAGAGACACAATAGTTTGTAATTAGTTTCGCTACTCAATGTCTGAAACAGTTTTGCTCAAAGGCAGACAGTTGAAAAATTATGGATGATTAAAAACACGTTCGAGTTTTTGGGGACACTTATAAAACGTCAAGGTCATTGAGTGGATCACTAAAGAACGTGAATAACGCACCCGATTACGCATACCAAATATGGTTTCTATCGATCGAGTCGTTCTCGAATTATTTGGAAAATAGGAAAAAAAAATCTTTGGATTTGGCAACCTCTAGCGGCTAAACGAAGAAACTTTTCATATAGGTAAGCTGGCCTAAATCGACTTATTTCGAGCTGAAGAATCTGTGGTATTAAATTGTACACGCAATTCCCGGACACCCTGTATATTGCACTCACTACTACTCACCAATATGAGAAGATATGTACATGTAACTAAGTATGCAGTTGTATGCTTGATTTTTGGGCAGTACGTTACTATAATATAGGTTGGATGAGATGTTTTTGTGCTGAGTGTTGAAGATATCTCGGTCATTCTGTCCGAGATAGAATATCTTGTCCAGCTCCGATATGAACCGGGATGGAAACACGAATTTTGTGGTAACATACTGCCCCTGTTGAAAAGATAATTGTGGTAACAGATCTATTATTCAGAAAACGAAAACCGGAATCGAATTTCCCATTCTTCAGAACCAAAATGACCAGGTTTCAATAGTCTATTGAAACAGGGTGTTCGAAAAAATAGATCGAGGTTCATGTATTCATGTCGTGGGAGAACCTTGTATGAATCCCATCAGAAAAAAAATTGAAAAATTAAAGTTTGACAGAGCTCCCTTCCTAAGTGTTCGCTGAAGAACAAAAAATTAAGATTCTTGTCGGTTTGAAATTCAATGTGCACTCAGATTTTCAATAGTCTTCTTCAGCTGTCATATCTGATCATGAAACCAAATCTTTCTTTGGGAAACGGTCAAAGAAAAAAATTAGCATGTGCTGAGATAAGCTCCCAACATTTGCAAAGAGTTAACAGAAATATCAGTGGAATGTATTACAGATGTATCGAATTCAATGAATGGCTTGATAGAAATTGATCATGTTTTTACTAGAACAGTAATATTAATGATGAAATAGGATGAAATCGATTGCCGTTATTGTTCTGAGAATAAAAAATTCATTATAGTCTGTACACTTTTTTCACGGTGAAAAAGATGACATGACTTGTGCCTCTGAGAATTTGCGTCCTAATATTTTACCATATCCAGTCAATATCATTTCTGGTTCTACCAGTAGATCCAAATAGTATCACTTCAATGGTAAACGCCTATTTCTATTTCCCATTGTTCTCAATTTAATTTTAAATTATATTCGTGTACCATACTTCAACTCTGGAAATCAACATTTCCGAATAACTAATTAATTTGAGAATTTCTCAAGTAGAAAAATGTAGATACCATTCAAAAGTTCCAGCAAAAGCTTTAAAATTACATTTTATGTGAGCAAATGTCAAAAGTTCTAAGTTTAATTCGGTATCATCATAATTGATTAAAATAATTTTTTATGAAATGGTGAATATTATTGAATGTATAACTTAGATTTACATGATTTAATATACAGTAATTGCTCCTACATTCGCGTTATCCTCATTCGCTGATGAAAAAAGGGAACCAATTCCTATATTCGCGGCAAAAGATTTCTTTATTCGCGGATCTATTCGATACATCGGTAAATACATATGTATTAATGAATATGATTCGGTATCCTGTTTGAATGCGTCGTCGAATAGACAAATAAAAATGTCAAATAAACCTTATTACTATATCCCTAAGGTATGTTTTAAATGATATCGACGCTGCATTGAGTAGGCTTATCCTTTGACATAAGCCACTTCCACCGCGGTCGGTATTTTTGAGAATGTAAAAAACAAAGTAAAGCGACTCAATTACTCAATCCATAAAGTATATTGTCAAATGCCACTTATTAGGCGTTCTGCCCTTCGGTAAAAGCTATTTTGCGTTTTTTATTGTTTCAATTTTCGTTACAAAACTTGTGATCGAGTAATATGTATCTACTATTTGTAATATCCCCTAAAAATATTGAAAAACGAGTTTGGATACGAAAAAAATCAGTGTTACCGCTTATAGTGAAAATTGAAACCATATTACGCTCATTCAACGAATCAATTGTAAGATCGATAAAGAAATTTGAAGATAAAATAAGGTCGTGTGTTGCTTCAACTTCACTGTCAGCGAAAACTGTTCGTCTTCCAGCAACCGAAAAAATGGAAATGGCGTTGTCATTATGGATCGAAGACCGCAACCAAAAAAGAGTGACCCTGAGTAGCCCAATTATTCGGGATAAGGCAAAGCGTCTTAATTCACATTTGAAAGAGCCTGGTAGTAGTTCTGGTGATTGAGGATTTCAAGAATCGGAAGGTTGATTCGAGAAATTTGAGGTTCGACAATTATTGCATAGCATCAACATAATTGGATAAGCTACATTTGCATACACTGTTGCAGCAGAAAGATATCCAGAAGAATTTGCAAACCTAATAGCTGATGGAGGATACAAACCTGAACAAGTATTTAATGCAGACGAAATGGAATATTTTTAGAAGAGAATGCTAAACAAGTAGTGAAAAAAAAATGAGAAAAAAATTTAGACTCTTCTAGTTTTGGACAGTGCACCAGGCCATCTTTGCGAACTTGAAACTATGCATCCAAATATAAAAGTGTCATTCTTATCTCCCAACACTACGTCTTTACTTTAACCTATGGACCAAACAAATTCTTCAAGCTCTATTAAATTAGACGAGCTTTCAAAATCATATTGGATAATATGGAATGTGATCTTGATATGTTAGCCAACATATAAAAACATTTGTTCAAGATACTGAAAAATTTGATTCTGGCAGGCTATAGCTGAAAACTAGATATTATAATAAAGACTTTGAATCAATATGTTTTCTTTTTAGCGTAAAAAGCCAATCAGAAAAATCTGTCTTAGTTATATGTACTCAAACAAAAAGTTTGAAACTTTTATAATGAAAACAGGGTATGCTTAGATCATTTTTGTCTCAGCCGAAAGGAAAGAAAGGATAATGGAAGGATAGACAATGGTCTTTTTTGTCATTTTGATGAATACATGTGGAGGTGACAAGGAAGGAGCTTAGAAATAAAAATGAAGAATGGTCTTGCTGAAGCCATATGCAAAGCATATGAAATGAACTGAGTAAAATGAAAACATAGTATTGAGAGATGGAAAATTATATTAATTTTAAATTTTACACTTGGACTTCACCTTGTCCTTCCTCCGCGGTTTTTATAAAAAAGCTGATAACTTTATTGTTTCATTGTTCATTGTTTGTTCATACTATCGTTTTGTTATAGGGCATCTTGATTGGGATGAAAAAAGTTTTGAATTAGATTGGTGCACCCATTAGATCATTTGACTATATTGTTTCTTCACACAACAGCGTAAGAAAGTGGACCAATATTGTCAATCTAGTGACTCCTAAACCAGTAGTTTGTACATTGGGTTACAATAGCTGCGTAGTGTAGAAAGATCACTATATCGTTCGACGTTCAAACTCCGGTGTTAATTGTGACGCCGACGAAATTCAATATCCTTGTATGATTAGAGGAGGTTCTCCAGCAGTGACTTTTCTGGAGAACGTTGTTGATTGCGTCGTTTTCGCTCCCAATCTGATATCTTCTCCTATTCTGAATTCATTGACATGCTCTGTTGGTATCCCTGTCTCTGTACCTTCTCAGCAGTTATAGAAGGCTGACTCGTAAATGAGGACACCAGAGTCATGTCCGCCAAACCAAATATTCTGTTTTCGGTGAAGTGAAGCAGATCATTAATCTGCGATAAAATCGAATTGACAAGAGTATGGAGCCCTGGGGTACTCCTGCATTAAACTGAAATATGATTTTCTAGTTTTGATATCCAAAAATGCGTAATGTATCCAAGGAGGTCACCAGTTGATCACTCCGGAAACTTGTGGCTCTCATACGAAATGTGAAAGAGACGATTAAGAACAGGTGCTAACTCTGGAGCACATTCCTTTAAAAATTTTGTGAAAACATTTTTGCAAAGAGATTCGCCTTTGCTTTATGAGATGATTATAAAATAAAACCGCCATCTCTAATCGAAGGTGGAAAGAATGACTTGTAAAAGTTGTTGACTGCCTTCGCCATAGACCAGAACTTACGAGGTCCACTAGTCTGCTGTAAGACTCTATTCCTAATTCTTTCATTGAAGAAGGTGTTCGCTTTATCAACTATTGAGTTACAAAAAGTCCTGAAACGCATAAATTCAGCATTAGTTTCATCTGTTCGATTTTTTCCAGTTTTAATGACCTCTGTTATTAACTGTGACAGTTTTTATTGAACCAAGGCTATAGAGCTGATGTTTTTTTCGTAGAGTTTGGAATATAGAGGTCCATGCCTGCAAGAATATATTCAGTGACGGACATTGATGTCAGGATCTGAAAAACAGACGTCATTGAAGGGAAAAGAGGACAAAAACTCTTGCAGTTCCTTCCAGCTGGCTCGGATTTATTGCCATATCTATCTAAACGGTGTTAGATATTTATTGCGTAGCTGTACGAAGTTACCAGTTGCAGAAACTAGGCTGTGGTTGGAGTTGACTGAGGAAGCCAAGTCCTATAAACGGAAATCATCTGGATCTGAAACAAGAAAGAGATCGAGAGTATTGGAAAAAACAGTTATATTGTCAGGAACTTTTGTCCGCTTGCTTTTCTGCTTCGTCTCCAATTATGATCACCTCAGCTGATGGATGCTGTATTTGGATCGTGTCTACCTTGTCGCCTAGGCACTGAAACAATCTAGGGTAGTTATTGTACTTAGGATATTGATACCGACAACAGACAAATAGGGTTTTGTTATATAAAGAGATGTCGAACATATGTCATCCTCTAACGTATCCTCTCTATAGAAAGCGACATCCAGTCAAAAGCCTTCAGTGAAACCGAAGCCTTGGGTGCAACTCATAGCTATTGAAACAGAGATAGGTGGCGTCTGTTGTTGGCATTATTCGAGTTTCCTTTAGAGCTAGGACAGGAGGTAGTTTGAGATCTATATTGAGATTGTTTAAGATGTATATTAAGATAGTTTAAGTGTATATTGAAGTTTGAGCACAAGGAATAGTAGGTTCACAGCTTGAAATAAGTTAGCTCTCAAAAGGTTGATACTTAAATGCACAATCGCTGTTGAACTAACGAAGCGAGGGAAGGTACTGCGTACCGCGCACGTTAGATTTCTGTGGTGTGGTCGAGTACTTCCAAGCCTTTATTATTCTGCAGAGCTTGGAAAATTAATTTCAATGAATCATTAGATGAAACGCTAGACTAGAGATCGGAGAGAGATGTCACAGAAAAGAACAAAGAAATCAACAAGTGCAAGTACATTTGGGTACAGAATTCTAATATTTTGGCTAGCAAAACGGATAATTCCAAAATTGTGCAAATTGCAAAGTTGGAAGATTTCGATTCTATTTGTTATTTGGGTCTAACGTCGTTCAAACAAAGATATAGAAGTAGTATTCAATTAGTATGTCCTTACATGTGATGTGTCAAAACGTTCGCGGATTGCGGACTAAACTAGACTCTTTCAAGCGTAGTGTTGCGGTTAGCGATCCGGATATTATATGTGTAACAGAGACTTGCCTCATTGACAGCATATTTGATGGTGAACTGCGAGGAATTCTGTTTGTACCGCCGCGACAGATATACAGCATCTAGTGAAAGGTCCGATGGTGGTGGTGGCCTCATCACTGTAAAGAGGAGTCTGAGTTCTACCCGCGTGTTCGAAATGGAAAGTGATGCTGAGGATCTCTAGGTGAGGGTAAACTTGGAACATGAAGAATTATTTATTTGTTGTGTATATTTGCCCCCTAAGAATAAGTTTTCGGTGGCTTGTTTGAACTCAAAAATTGACTTTTTGAACGAAGGTGATAATACTTATCTGATTTGCGGTGATTTAAATTTTTCCACTGTCGTGTGGACTACAATTCGAAGCGGGTGTTATTTTGAACCTTTTAATGTTGAGTAGGAGTTTTCAGGTTTACTGGATAACTTTGCTCTACAAGGTTTATGCAAACAAAAATAAAGTATCTGAGCTCTGCAGGAGCTCAAGCCCTCTGATGGCAGAATATGCAGCCCACCCTTCCTTAGAATTCTTATATAGAACTGAAACTAATGGTTTCCTACACCATAATGTTCGTCCTTTCAATTGGAAAAAAGGCCAATAACACTCTTATGAATGAGGCCATTCGTGCAGTACCTTGGGATCAGGAGTTCAATGGAGGTTCTCCCGATGAAAACGTTGATATTTTCTACCGGCGTATCTATTACATAGTTGATAAATTTGTACCAAAGCATCTCAGGGGGGAAAACTATACATTTTATTTTTGTTTTCGACCGTGCGAACGATAAAAGAAAGGAATAAAATACGCAAGAGATGGAAGCTGTTCAAAAATACCAATGACCTGAACCGTTCCTAGAGAGCACGTAGTAAATTTTTGGCAGACCGAGGTTTCCATCGTAATACTAAAAGTATCGAAAGTGATTTGCAAAATAACCCAAAGCGTTTCTGGAATGCGCCTCCATAAAGAAAAAATCCTCGACTAATGTACCGAGCAGAATTAAACTTAATGGTGAGATTGCTGGGACTGGACCAGAGATATGTGTTTTGTTCAAACGCCATTTTATGGGTGTCTTCGAACAAGAACAATTCACGTGCGATTCACTGGAGAATGTTGATGTGTTGAATGGAAATATCTTAAGAACGCTCCAGTTTGATGAGGCTGAATGTAGTTATGTTTAACTTTGATCAAAGTTAAACCTTGTGTTTTATCTCATTATGTTATGAAGGACTTTCCGGTATCGACAGTATTAAGGGATCTGGACCTTATAACATTCCTTATATTTGTGCGACTTTCCTTTGTGCACCACTTCTGCTCCTGTTCAATCAATCTCTGAAGTCCGGACATTTTCCACGAAGGTGGAAAACCACTATTATAAAACCTATATTCAAGATGAAGTACAAAATTATCGTCCAATCAGTTTTTTATCCATTATTCCTAAATTGTTTGAGTCTTTAGTATACAAGTATCTACTGCATCTAGTCAAACAAATGATAATACCGGGGCAGCACGGGTTCATCAGGGGCAGAACGTCGGAGTCCAACCTTGTTTGCCACTCGGAGTACTTACACAATGTCCTCGATACCGGGGACAAGTGAATTCCGTTTATACAGACTTTAGCAAGGTGTTCGACAAGTGTAGTCATAATGTTATGCTGCGGGCGCTTTATGAACCTAGTATTAAGGGAACGTTGCTGAGATGGGTGGAATCATACCTAAGAAATAGATCATAGTTTGTTGAGGTTGCTAGCTATTCATCGCAGTCAGTTTTTGTATCATGTGTGTGCCGCAAGGCTCTCATTTAGGTCCTCCTCTGTTTAGAGTATATGTGAATAAGATTAAGAGTTGCTTCAAATTCAGCAGGTTTCTACTTTATGCAGACGACCTTAAAGTGTTTAGATAACTGATTATAAGGATTGTCAGACTCTCCAGGGCGATCTTAATAGATTGGTGGAGTTTTGTGAGGGTCATAGATTGTTCCTAAATTACTCCAAGTATATTTCAGTTACATTCACACGAAAAGTTAATACAATTGATTATGTTTGCCAACTGCGGGGTAACAACTTACCGAAACTACAAAAGATAAGAGATTTGGGAGTAGTCAATGATTCGAAACTGATGTTCAGTGATCACGTTGAATCTATAGTCAATGCATGCCCTAAATTTTTGGGCTATGTCATCAGAACCTGTAAATATTTTGTGAATATTCGTTCAAGCATATCTCTGTATAATGCATATGTATTGTATAGACTCTGTTTTGCGAGTGTCGTGTGGAACCCTCAGTATAATGTATATATTGATAGACTCGAGGGAATTCAGAATCGGTTCATCAGATATATAGGAAAGAAAACTAATTTTAATATGGATGGAAATATGAGTATATAGAGGGCTAGAGAACATTTTAAAATATATTCACTTAACAATAGGAAAAAGCTATCAGATGTCATGTTTTTGTACAGAATAGTTGATAGCTGCATCGCTAGTTCCAATTTCTTATCGAGTGTTCATTTCAACGTTCCTATCAGAAATCTCAGATACTCAGAACTGTTTCACATACCCTTCAGGAAGACAAATTGCTCACAAAATGCACCTATCATTTGTTGCCTGAAGGTTGTCAACTTGCTCCAAAGTGGAACAGACCTTGACGTTTTCTCTTGGTCTCAGAGTAGAACAAAATTCTAAGCAACATTAACGGTATTGATTGTTATTGTGTTTACTTATTGTCTGCTTGTTTGTTCGTATTTTTTCTATTTATAATCTATCGATGGTTTTCCGAATACTCAAATTTGAAACTTTGTAGATTTGAGATTTGAAATTTTGTAGTTTGTAATTTTCATTTTCTTTCAGATTGTTTAATATGATTATTCAGATTTATTTGAAATATTTGACAATAATTTATATAATTTCGAGGATACTAATTTTGAGCTCGTCTTGTTTGTATCCCAATGTGATTGAATAAATAAATAAATAGATTAAAAAGACATATATTTAGCTTATACCGTAGTTGAATTTTTTCAGCTAAGAATTCTTCAAATTTAATAGAAAATATTCAACATACTGTACTACCATAGATTTTAACTATGCATATCATCCACTAGAAAAACCATACTTTTAATCAAATTTTGATGTTTTACATAAGTAGTAGATTGAAATTTAACCTATGAAATCATTGGAAATAAATAAACAGAAAAATGCTGGAAATATACTTAATAGTAAATCAGACCTAAATCTTTTCTGTTCTCAAAATAAGCTTCGGATTTTCCTCTTATTCAGCTAAGTACCTGCTTTCATCAATGTTATATATGTCACATCA
This sequence comes from Cryptolaemus montrouzieri, assembly GCA_013387265.2. Taxonomy (NCBI): domain Eukaryota; kingdom Metazoa; phylum Arthropoda; class Insecta; order Coleoptera; family Coccinellidae; genus Cryptolaemus; species Cryptolaemus montrouzieri. The sequence continues at coordinate 136,265,635 of JABFTP020000185.1, read as the reverse complement.
TCCTTTTGAAAGTACTACTTATCTAATGAGGCCACATTGTGATGTGTTATAATATTGCCAATATAGCGAAAATCTGAATATCATGTTGTATTTAATTAAAAAACTTATTGTTTTACACAGTGACGCATAAAAAAATCACTGTTTTCAATTTTTATACCCCAAAATTATATTTGAAAATAATGGATAGAGAGATGGGGATGCGGGAACATTATATTTCAGTGTTTTTTCTCATTGTAAGTGGGTTTCATTATTGTGAACATTTGAGATGTTTTGTGCAAATTCGCGCCAGAATACTAGATGAGACCACAGAATGTTAAAAAAATTGTCATTTCTTAAAAATTCACATTTTTGAAGAAATTTGTAAGGCATGTTATATACGTTTGGAAGGAGAAGATAATACTCTTCCTATTTTATCCAAATATACCTATAGTTTATATTTGAAAACACAAGTTTATATTATAATTTGAAAACCGTTCAGTAAAGAAAATTTGAATACATTCTTGCATTCTGCTTGAAAAATTGTCCCTAGAGTATCAAAATCGTTTTTACCAAACTTCGATAGCAACCGAGATATTGAGTGGCAGAAATGGCGAGAAATTCTGAATAACTCCAAAACAGAAAAAAAAAAGAGGTAGATGGGGTCATTTTCCTCTATCTGCATTATTCCATATAGCTGCCGTACTAAAACATCGAAAATAAGACAACCTGTACACTTTACACTCTTTGTATTACGAGATGTACTATATCATATTGAACTACCCTGTAGAAACAAAACAGCGAATATTCTCATTTGTTTGGAGATGATGGTCTTTCGCTGATCTCAGTCAGAAATCGTTTATGATAAAAGCCTAGTATTTATTCCGATGAAATAAACACTCTTAGAATCCAGGCATATGAAAGGATTTTAATATTAACTTAAATATTTTCTTTAATTTAATTTCTGATTGGCTTCCTCGTGTAATTATGGTAGATCTACAACGTTCAGTATTAAGTTGTGCAGATCTTCAAGGAGAACTGTGATTCAGTACTGCAATTAGGTTTTTGAAATTTTGTGTTCTCAGAAAATTCTTCGCTCGAGTATATAATATCATGATCAAGGAAACTTTGATGGGAGGATTTGGCAGACCATTCTGAAACGGTGATATGTTGTTCTTCCAGAAAATTTCTTGTAACCCTAGCTGGTTGTGGAGAAGCATTATCTTGGCAATAGGATTTCTTAATTATTTTCTCATAAAAATCGGTCCAGCAGAACAAACTGTTCTGCGCCAAAGAGCTCTAATCAAGTTGTAGCTCCCCTGTAACTGTAGATCTTCTGGTATGTAAGATTCGATTTCTTTTTTTCAAATTGACTGTTCATAAGAACGGATATAATAGCGATTCATTGCTGAATAAAACATATCTTCATTACTATTACTTGTATTTTATATTTTTGAGTTGGCCTTTCAAGGCACAGAAATAATTGAAAAAGTCTTTATTCTGTTGAAGAAATTAGATGGCAATTCCAAAATTCGATTCGTTCAATGCAATACCAATTCATTATTTACAAATACAAATCACTATTATGACTTTTCGCATTCTTCTATATGATCATATCAAAGAAAAGATTTTTCCAGATGTTTTGTGATGAAAGAATTAACCATGTTTCCTAGTTGATCAAGGAAGTTCTCATAATTAAAATTGTTTTCTAAGAGAAAGATTTCTACGATTCCATAATAGCAACATTCAGCTTCCGAGGATTTTGAATGTGATGATAACAAATGCGAATTCACATCATACCAATAGCGGAGACTATATCTACTGACATTGCCATTTAAATAATAGGTCATTCTTCTGAGAAACAAATAATATACAACAAATGGTATTATTTAGCTGAGTTCGATTCAATTTCTCTGAATTCCATGCGTCTGTCAGGGACATCTTCATGTAGTTTTTGCATCACTTTCAGTTTATAAGGATGAGAGTGGTTTTTCTTTACAATTCTGTGAATGATATTGCTTTTTATTCCTGTTTTTTTTTGAAGAATATCTCAATGATTAATCATTCTCTGATGGTTTGAATTCGGGAGGTTTTACTTGATAGAATTCCATTTATCAATAATAAAACAATTAATGTGTTTTAGAAACTTTACTGAATAATTGTGATTCGTAACGCGTTTCACTACACCGTAGCTTCTTCAGACGAATGTATGTACAGAAATTATGACAACTATATATAGATAAGAATGAGAAGATGAATACAACTGTTCTTAAGTAATTAAAAGCTTATTGGGTTGCTTCTTCTTAAGTGGTTATTGATGACAGATATATCCAATAAAATTAAGGAATAGATTTCTCCCTGAAGAAATTCAATAGAGGTGAAGGGCTTAAATCGCCTTGTCATTGATGAGTCTACCTGAGTGTTTGTGTTTGTTGATTTCTAAAATTTTCCAAAGATCTATCTTCCTATATTTATTTTCTGTGTGCAAAACTTCAAACCGTGGGTCGAAAGACTGACTATTTTCTAGGAGATGTTTCGCGTAATTTGAATCTAATTTTTTATTTGAAAAACTGCGTTTATGTTCCGATATTCTAATATTAAAATTTCTATGTGTTCTATCAATGTAGAAATTATTACAGTCAATGCAATTCAATCTATAAACACCAGATTTATTATTTTTATCTGATTTGGTTTTATTATTTTTATATATTTGCCTAAGCTTTTATTAGTTTGGAAAGCTATGTTGAAATTATTGCTACTCAAGAATGATTTCAGTTTGCCACTTGTAATGCCAACGTAGGTTAAGGTGTTGAATTTTTGTTTCAATTTATCGATAGGGTAAACTTCATTCAATGCGATTCTACTTTGTTTTTTATTCGAAATATTATTTATTATTTTGGGACTGTAACCATTCTTTTTAGCTATTCGTTTAATTAAATTTAATTCTTTGTTGAAATTTTCAGGTAATAACGGGATGTTAATCAATCTATGAATAAAACTGTTGAATGTTGACATTTCATGTTGATACGGATGACACGACGAGTTATGTATTATAATATCTGTATGTGACGGCTTATGGTAAATTTCGAATTTCATTCGAAATTGTTACGTCTAAGAATTTTGTTGAATTATTGCTTTCTATTTCGGTTGTGAATTCAAATTTTGGATGTAATGAATTTATATGATTTTCGAAAATTTTTAACTGTGTAACTGTTCCTGCGAAGCAAATAATGATATCGTTTATATAGCGATACCAGTATAAGCAATATTTACTAAGTGGATGATTACGAATCAGTTTCTCTAAATTATTCATGAAAATTTCTGCTAACAAAGGACCTAACGTGAAAATTGTACCAAGAACAATTTAGTATTCACTATAGCAGATAAAGGTTACACCGTCATCGCGATTAGTAAAACCAATTATATTTCAAAAACTGAAGAATTCTTAACAGACGGAAACTATATAACATCAACTGAGGATCCTCCCGCTTAATTTCAGATACGGGTTAAAAACGTAATTTCGACAGCAAAATCAGTAATTACAGACCGCGAAAAATATAAATTCATTAACCGAATCCACAATCCCCCGAGAAAAACTTCATAAACCTAATTACCCTATTAGACCTGTTGTTTCTTATGTAACGGCATCTTCTTTCAAACTTTCAAAATTCCTCAACGACTTGCTAATAAAAAATTGCAATTTTGGATCTGAATTTTTGGTCAAAAATTCATACGAACTAATTACCAATATCAAAGATACCATTATACCACATAATTCCAAACTCATTTCTTTCGACGTTAAAAATCTATTTCCCAGTATTCCTCCGAAAAATACGTACCACTAAGTTGACGAATTATTAGCAAAGAGTCATGTCAATACGATCATTAAATCAGATATTCTTTCATTATCACAAAGCTTAGATCAAAATTATTTCCATTTCAATAAAAATATTATAATTTGATTGAGGAGATCGCTACTTGATGAAAATCATAATACATATTTTCAACGAAATAAAACTATGGTATTCAGATTTTCACTATATTAACAAAACTATGACCGGTTTCACCACACTGTGGTTTCATCAGATAGATACAAACAAATGAACAGAGTTATTCCTTATATATTAGTCTTATTTCCTACTTAATATTATAATAGGTATCCATAGGGAGTACAAGGGTATGTTGGAAAACCCATAGGAGTTGCTTACTTTATGAATTGAAAAGATTGAGTAAAGGAGAAGGATTTAGATCTTATTGACTATTAAGTAACCTACCTGGAATCCTTTTCTTTGTTAATCTCTAAAATTTCCAATAAATTGAGTTTTTGTCTATTATTTTCATTAGAATCTTACCTCTTTTAGAAATTTGCTTAGAACAAAACTATTCTAACTTCAATGGTGTATTATATAATAGTCAGGTTTAGGTTTAATCATGGGTAATCCTCTGAGCCCTCTACTCGCTGAAATTTTCATGGATAATATGGAAAAAACTATCCAAGAACATCCGTTATTCAAATACTTTATTTATTGGTTCAGATATGTCGACAATATCATTTGTTTTTCATTGGTCGAACATACAATTAGAGTCATTCAAAATTCACGATAATATTAAATTCACATTATAGGTAGAAACAGAAAACTCCATCAACTTTCTGGATTTAGCTAATACTAAAATTAACGGCAAACATAATTTTCTATCTTTCATAAGCCATCGCATACAGATATTACTATTCACCCAATAAGCTTTTAATTACATAAGAACATTTGTATTTAAATTCTCATTCTTATCTATATATAGTTGTCATAATTTCTGTACATTCATTTGTCTGAAAAAGCTACGCTGTAGTGAAACGCGTTACGAACTACAATTATTCAGTAAAATTCCTAAAAACACATTACTTTTTTTTATTATTCTCTGATTGCACATACTCAAATAAACCGGTTTTCGTTTCCTTATTCAGAACTTGATTAGGAAGATTATTTATAATGATGTCGTTCAGATCGTTTCTGATAAAAAACTTTGTCCTGTAATTTGAATAATTCGGAAGTGATTCTCATCAATGAATAGATGTTCCAGCATAAAAAAATAGAATAAATGCACAGAATAAGCTCTTTGTTCGAGGGGTATATGATTCATATAAATGCCGCGAAAACAGAAACCGTGAATGTGAAATGGTTATTTATATGGGATTCTAGGTGACAAAATTAAAATTATAAAAAAATCAATTTAAGTGACATTATTGCACTGAAAACTCTTCCCCAATTACAGGAAAAAAGACAAAAGTGACATTTGATATATCAGATACAGTGAAGATTGAGATATGACATTACCAAAGTATCTTTGTGAATCTTCACTGGCAATATTGACTCTAGCTGTCTCAGAGCAGAGGGTCTCATCCAAGATAAGAGTGATAGACTGACGTGCCCCATGCAGTTTTGTGTTTAATCATGGAAAATGCTACTAGGTCCTCATAATATTCACGTTTAGCTTGCCTGAGTAGATGCCTATAGTTGAACTTAGCTCTTCTATACAATTACCGTTTTTAAGTTTGTTTTCATCCAGTATCACTAATTTAACTCCCCAGATATACAATTGTAGATTACTGGTATATTTATCAAATTTCCAGGACTATAATACGTTATTGACTCTTTTATGATATCAATAAAAATTTGAACCGGTTAGGTCACTCGACCTCTGCGCAGAGTTATCTGGGTTTAATCCCCACAAAGGGGAGCGATTTTTCGGATTCTGGGAATCGCTTGAGGGTCCATCTTTGGGGGATGTAAAGCCGTCGAACTTGTATAACAGAGATGTGTTGGACATTAAAGGTCGCTTCCCTGGACACGGGAGGGGTTCGGCAAAATTCCCGGGTTAGTGAGGTGACAGAATTCCCCGGCGTGTCCTGAAAGGTATAAATAGAGCACGTTTAAGGATCAAAACCAAAAGAAATTAAATAAAACTAAAACCCCTGTCAGCGTTTTAGTAACGAGATACTTGATACGGTCTTCGAGGAGAAATTTTTGTAGTTTTATCAACTTTACTTCAGGAGAATTTTTATTTTTAGAGTTTTTAAGGCATTATACAAGGAATAGCGCTTTATGAACTGCTTTCACAATTATATTGATAGAGACATAGAGTATATTGAACTCATTTTGCGCAACAAAATTTGTTAAATTATCAACCAGTCTCTACCTGTTATAAATTTGACTATCTAGCAGTATTTATTCTTTATCAATCATTTCAGTTCTGCTCTAAACCTAACACACATAATGGATACTTTATAAATCCTAATTAATTCTCACCTTGAATTGGATGCTCCATCTGGAGAATATCATCACTGAAACTTTTATTAAATATTCCATGACCTCTATAGTCAGACATTATATCATTCCATTTCTTAAAGATGGTGAAGAATGTGAGACACTAATACTATAATATTTAGCATCTATATTCGGTTTGTCAGATGTTCCACCATTGATATTCAGATTGTCAAAATCAGTTGGATCCTTACAACTGAAAGTTGTATTGCATATTGCCTTAAGACCGGCAAACCCAAATTCTTTCCCAAATAAGTCCATTTGATGTTTTAGTTCATTGGTTTCTGTGTCATCATCAGTATTATCATTATTTTCGATTATACTAGGTGCTTCAACATCACTTTGTGAGTATAAATTAATATCCTCCATTCGTTCAGTCAAGTTAATAACTGTGTGTCTTTTGGAATCGTATTTGACATCTTTTAATGATGTTTCGCCCTCTAAATTGAGAATTTGTTCTATTTCACAGCCAGTTCCACTAACTGACATCACAGATGTAGCTTCACTTTTACTATCCATAAGTTGAACACCCGAATCTACAAGTGATGAGAGACTAGAAGTTATCGATGTTGTACTAGATATCATGATTGTATCCCCATTATTTAGATTTTTGGGAAATTTTGAAGCGTTCTCTTGGTTTTTACGATGGCATATATCTTCTGATAATTCTGAGTAAATTTACTCTTGTGAACAGAGGAAACGAGATAGTGTCCATTCAAAACCACTTGGCATTCACAAATGAAAAGTTTTGGGCATTCCTAGAGACCTATCAAGAAAAGAAACGAAAGAAAGTTTTTGTGATGAATAAAAGTGTTTGACCATATTCACTAATTATTACCTTCAGGCTTAGGTTATGTTTCAATAAATTTTGTGATTTTTTTCTTGCTTGGCAGTTTTTAAAAGCTCCTTCAATTCAGAATTTAGTCAAGGAACAATATTCAACCTTCCGTAGAATGTTAATATCTTTCCTTGAAGGAGCTTGTTTTCGGATCCACCCTTTATAATCATCGTGAACCAGGGATACCAGCAGTGGTACAGTACGGTCGGATGTCATGAATAGTAGCAATAGACTGCAGATTTGGTCTCATTGGACCTCGTCAGTATTGCATACCCATCCATTACATTAGGCCACACTGTCACCTACTCATCTCAATTCGTTGGAGCGTGAGAAAACATGCTAATATTATTGTGGCCTCCAACGAACCGAGACAGAGGCCACTCATCATTGCCGCCGGGAAACTATTCTTACAAAGGGTAGATAAACATAAAACGTCAAAAAGTTAAACTAGTTGGACTATTCACTGCAGCGCTACACACTGTGTCAGCAAGGAAGTGGTCTGTCGAAAGACTAACGCTCCTCATTCCTATTTGGTTGTCAACCAGGCATACAGTACAATCTCAAAAACTACTACTCGCAAAAGGAAGGATATTCACCATTCTACATAAGGTTGAATATTGTTCCTTGAATAAAAATTCTTCAATGTGTCTACATATTTAGCGATAATTTTGCAAGTAGTAATTTTTGAGATTTTCAAGTTTCCAGTGCTTGTTAAAACCTCGTCACAGTTCTTTCCAGCATGATTTCAATATGTATGTTTCAGTTCTTCCAATGGTTCTTTTATGTATAAGATATATTTCGTCATGTCGAAGTTCTTCCAGCATTCCTTAACATTTATATTAGGATCACATTCCATAAAATATGGTTTTGAAGGTTTGTCTAATGTAATAGAGCTTGAAGGTAAGGTAAGGTTAGGGGGTAAAAATGTTACTTTTATATTTGGATGTATAGTTTCAGGTTCACGAGGATGACCTGGTGCATTGTCTGAAACTAGAATAGGTTTAAAGCTTATTTGCTTTTTCTTAATAAATTGCAACTTCTGAAACAGAACAATTCTGGAACCAGTCACGAAAAATAGTACTTGTAACCCACACTTTTTTATTAGCAAGCCAAAACACTGGCAAGTCGTTCTTGTTCTGATTTTTTAAAACACGATTATTTAACGATCTGTAAAGCATCTGCTGCTTTGCAAATGAATGCAAATGAATGTTTCGTTTGACATTCTCTTCCAAAACAAAGCAGTTTCATCTGCATTGATCACTTGCTCAGGTTTGTATCCTCCATCAGCTACTAGGTTTGCAAATATTTCTGGATATCTTTCTGCTACGGAAGTGTCTGCAAATGCATCTTCTCCAAAGATTTTGATGCTATGCAGGTTATTGAACCAACCTTCCGATGCTTGAAATCCTTCATTATCGCAACTACCATCGGGTTCTTTAAAATGTGCGTAAAGACGCTTTACCTTCTCACTCTTTTTTGGTTGCGGTCTTCGATCCATAACGACAACACCACATTCATTTTATTCATTGCTGGATCACGCATAATTTTCGCTCAGAGTAGAGTTGAAGCTACAGACGGCCTTAAATTATCTTCGGATTTTTTTTTGATCGTACATTCGTTTCGTTAACATTGAATGAGCGTGATATGGAAGCAAACGCGTAAACGATCAAGCATTTCCATTTTTACTCTAAGCAGTAACACTGATTTTTTTCATATTGAAACTCGATTTTCAATTTTTTTAAGAGTGATATTATAAATTAGGAAGATAACGGAAAACACGTATTTCTCGATTACAATTTTTGTAACGAATGGAAAATGAAACAATAAAAGACGCAAAGCAGAATTTACTAAAGGGCGGAATGTCTAATAAGTGGCATTTATCAATATACTTTATGCATTGAATAATAAGGTCGGTTTACTTAAACATTTTCTTTGTTTACATTCTCAAAAACACTGACCGCGGCGAAGGCAGCTTATGTCAAAGGAAAATCCGATGCCACGCAGCGGCGATATCATTTAAAAACTTACTTTTGGCGTAGTAGTAAAGTACTGAAATCTCACGCGCAGAATTGTTGTGAAAAATCGCCGACAGCAACTCACGTCATTTACTAAGCCATCTCTCAGTTAGATTAAAGAGGTCAACTGATGTGATTCTGTCCGATACGGCAACCATGAAGTGAGTTTCGAGATCACTAGATCTTATGTAAAATAATGCATACCTAAAATAATTCTGTTCAGACTAGCCCCAATAGACTCAAAGCATATTTTATTTTCATTTGCATATGTATGACCTTGGTTTAGTTCTATTAAGAGTTACCTATAAAATTGAAGGTTAGAATTTCAGAGAGATGGAAGTCTGGATTGTAACTCTGGGGTAAAAATCCGCTTCTTTTCTTGGGGCACAAGTGCGCGCGGATTCTTACCCCAAAGACAGGATGACACATGCGGACTTATACCCCACGTTATGTAGAGACTATGAAAGGAAACCTATCACCCAGTAGATGTTCTAAAAAACCCGAAGAAGAAGAGATGCTGGAACTGCTATTCGCAGCATGGCACGAGATTTTGAGATGGATGAATCCTGATTAAGTCCTTAGCACGTTTCAAGAAGTATTATACTGTAGAGCAGGAGCGATCTCTCGCAGATTATTGCAAAAAGATGGATCAAAGATTCTACAATCTGACGGCTTTCCTAATAAGTTCAATGTCAATTCGAAAATAGCTGGACCATATTGGACGAGAAACCTTTTCAAGAATTATAACTTATCCCTGAGAACTCCACAAAAAAACAAGACTCGAATGAATTATGGGCTTCAATAAAATTCAAGTAGAAAAATTGATAATTATTGACAAAAATTATGTCTGATCATAAATTTCCATCTAGTAGGATCTATAATATGGCCGAGACCTGTGTGTCAATGTCAAGTGTCAATGAAATCACCTCTGCGAAAAAGGGGTCACTGATAACCGCAGTTTGTTGCTTCAGTGACATCGATCACTATGTGCCCTCTTCATTGATGTTTCCTAGGAAACGCGCAAAACCTTACCTCTTCGAGAATCTCCTCCTGAATCCGTTTTGTTTGCAGTGACTCAGGATTATATCAATTCTCAGATCTTCATGAATTATCTCGAGTCATGCCAAATCCTCGAAAGAAAATCCTGTACTTCTGATCTTAGACAACTATTCCTCTCTCTGCTGTCTTGAAGCTATTTTATATTGTCAAGAGTATGGCATTCACTTTCTGAGTATTCTACTATATTTGAGCCATAAAATGTAGCCATTAGATCGATGCTTCTTCAAGGTTCTGAAGGATTATTACGGTAAATATTGTGATCAGTGGCTTGTATGCAATGCTGGTCGACCAATTGGTCAAGATAATGTACCTGCAATATTTATACAAGAGTATAATAAATTGCGCACAATCGAGAAAGCTGTAAATACTTTTAGAATATGTCGGATTGTTCCTGTTGATAAATTTCTCTTTTCCGATGAAGGCTTTTTGCCAGCTACCGTAACTGATCAAGGACATCGAGAAGAAAAAGAAGTTCCACAAGTTCAGGGCCCCTCGTAGAGTGATGTAGACATGCCTCTTTCTCGGTTGATGTGTAGTTTGAATCCTTTCGAACCCTCTGCATCGACACGTTTCCCTCATAGATGTACACCTCAACCTTCCACGGCGAAACTCGAGTGTCCGTCTTCACCCAATGCAAAATTCAGAACCCCAAGGGAATTATTTCCTTATCCTAAAATTTCTGAACCACGTAAGCGGATAAGAAGAGGCAAAAAGTCAACAATACTCACATCTACTTCCAATAAGGAGGAACTTGAAAATGAGGAGAGCAAAAAGAAAGAAGCCCAAAGGAAAAAAGAATTTGAACAACGGAAAAACGAGCTTCGAGGGAAAAGGTATCAATAAATCCCTTAGAGAAAATATAATGTTCAGGATGCGATGAAACGTTTTCAGATCCTCTACAAGAGGATGGCATGAAAAGTGTTCCATTTACAAAGTGGAAACTTTGCCTGTGGTATTTGTGGGGATAAAATTTTTGTTCCAGTACCTCATATTTTACCTATGGGTACTCCTCTCGATGAATATCTTGATGTTGTTGAGTTTTCGGTCGAAATTCTTCTACTTTTTTGTATGTTCTTAATACTGTTTTGTTTTCGAACTCATTTTGTACAGTTTTATGTTTTTTCTTTGTCACGAGAGATATATTTTTGTGTTTTTATAGATACTGAGTTTTTAAGAGTAGAGTTTTTTATTTCTTCCCTAGTTCTCCGAGATGTTCTAGATAGAACATGCATATTTGTACCCTCTAAAGTGCGGACTTAACGCCACAGGGTGGGGTAAAAGTCGAAAGTGACAGACTAATGGAAACAAATTTGTTTTCAGAAGAGTTTTGGAATTTCAAACTTCAAGTATGCGGAATATGTGCTGTACTGTCATTAGCAGTATCAAACAAAAATATTCGATTTTCATAGCAAAATTTGTTAAGTGCGTATTTTTATAGCACCTTACTCTATATCCTGCTCCAGTGGTATGCCGTTGTAAACGAATCTTTTCGAGCACTGTCATTCGGCCAGAGTTTCGATGAACGTTCCACGTTTTCTCCCTCATCACTGCTCGCTATCTCACTATTCACATTGAAATCTTCCATTATATAGCATAATTATTGAAACTAATCAGGCGCTTCAGTCAATGTGATTCACTTCAATTACACAAGCATACACGATAAGAATAAGATATTGGTGGAAAGGAAATTGACATTGCGTATTCTTCCCGGGTACGCCAAAATTTCATATTTTCTCTGCACCTAACATTCTCTTTCACAGAATGAAAAGGTACGATTGTAGATCTTCTAATTCTCTACTAGATGGCACTATAATATCATTTTTTCCCGTGGCATTACATTGGGCCTTCTTCCCCTGTACCGTTCAAGTGCTAACGACATTTTCGAGTATAATAATCTGTTCTAATATCTTCTACTGTTGACAATCTGAACTAATGAATATTTTTTCTTCAAAAAATTTTTGCATATGTATAAATATGAATAAATGATTGGTTTATCACATGGCAAAGATTTCACAAATCTTTATTAAAAATACTCGACATATGTTTCGGGTTGTCAGCCCATTATCGAGAGTAATACAATACTAAATTCAAAATGAGTGATTTCACTTATGTATTCGGCATTCACAACAAGAGTTAAATTGAAGTCTAGTAGGTCGTTGCAAATTGGCTGGTTTTCCTATGAGCGGACGTAATTTCAATAATCTCCAAGATGTCCATCCTTTTTTCCTTTATTACCTGGATGCATGAGTTCGACAATCTCGAAATCCATGAAATGATTTTTGTTGATGCAGTGGTCCGAAAAACCCGTAGAATTTTTATTTTTTACAATAGATCTTTTATGTTCTTCAACTCTCTTCTCGATGTATCTTCCGGTTTGGCCTATATAGAATGTCTCACATTCACTGCAGTGTATTTTATATACTCCGCTCTTTTCCAATAAATTTGTTTTATCTTTATTATTAATCCTGCAGTGGTCGCCCTAAATTTTGTAACATCAGAGGTCGCGCGCGGAGTGAAAATCTATTTTTTCTCCATTTAAAAAGAATGAAACAATAAAATATTTGAAGCATTAATTTTATTTGAGTAACAAAAAATAAACAAGATGAAAAAGGACTGGAACATAGGAAAATATAAAAAAACTAACCTCTGTTTGCTGCTTCGCCAAGTGTTCTTCAGTTGGATTCTTCTTTTTGAGTTTTTCTTTCATTTTTGCAGTAAGACTTCTTGGTAGGCTCTTTGACAACCTTTGAACCTCCATATAGGGTTTTATGAGCTTAAAAGCAAGATCACTCAAAAATTCCCTACGCTTAATTTTTGAATTCGGTTTATTACTTATTACTGAAGATGATGGGGGAATTTATGCCACCAATATTCAACAGAGAGTAAAATATAACCATTGGCCAATGTCGCGTATTACGTGCATAATTGTATGTAGAACAAAACTGATCGACAGTATCAAGTCCTCCCTTTGTTGTGTTATACATCATGATCATCTCTGGTTTTTCAGTAGTGTCATCAATTTGATCATCATGGTGCATACTAGAGACGAGTAATACATTCTTACTTTTTTTTTGGAATACAAGAAACGAGTGTCATATTTTTGTGAAAAGCGAACAGTTCTTGGTCTTTTCACAGGACAAGAAAAATCAAGTGGCAACTCTCGCTTATTTTTTCTGATAGTTCCGACCAAAGCGAGCTTGAAATCCTTCTATAATTTTTCCAGAAGATCAAAACTTGTGAACCAGTTATCCACAGTTATGTCTCTTCTAGTTCCTCTTATTGGTTCTTACATTCTTTCCATTACAAATTCTGGAGAATTGCTGACTTCATAAAGCCCTGGAGGCTGTTTTTCAACATAAACTTCCGAATTTATAGTAATAGTAATATATAGTAGTATAGTAATATATATAGTAATATAGTCTTGAATGACATAGCGCGAATATTTTGATGCCATATTTGTTAGGCTGGTTAGGTATGTACTGGCGAAATGCACATCGTCCACGAAAGGCCCCTAGCTTTTCATCCACAGTTACATGATGAAGAGGAATAAAACCGTTTTTGCACTGATCAACGAAAATCTCAAAAACATCTCTGATTTGGGCAAGGTTGTCGGTTGCTCGTCTCAACTATCTAGTTTCCAAATCATCAAAACGGATGTGTATCAAAAGAAATTTGAAACGCCGCTCAGACATCGCAAGTCAAAATATTTCCACAGCAGTGCCATCGGATTTCCACAAATTGTTGGTATTCAGGTGGTTACTCTTCAGTACTCCGGCCAAGTACAACAATCCAAAGAGTGCTTTTATTTCCGAAATGTCGGTCAATTTCGAATCCCTTTCACAGGAATAATTCATGGAAGTTTGTTGAATATGTATATTTTTTTTATAATCAAAGTGGCTTCCATAGGGAGACCGAAATGGCTTGGACTTGTGAGTCATTGGCCAACAAGAATTATTTGGCATTTATTTTTCAATAAAATGAACCGTTCGATTATACAACGATCAGTCTTCCAGAAAGCTAAACACTACCTATCATGAATAAAACTAGATGATGAATAAGTACTCAAAGGATAAACCAATATGTATATTGGTATTGTCAACTACTATATTCAGTAGTCGGTCCGGGCAAAGATAATTCCATATATCGTACATCGTTTTCAGACATTTAGTCGTACTTCGGGTACCAGGCAATTGTGTTACAAGATTTTCCGATCGAGTTCTTATAGTCTGTGTCGGTTAATGTTTCAGCCACATTATCTTGCCATTTTTGCTTACAAACTTTGGACCTTCATTTACTTCCGTTTCTTCAATTTCGAGTTCATTTTCGGAAATATCTTGCTCGCTATCTCTGTTAGCCGCATCACATTCTATTTCATCGGGCTCCTCTTCACCTTAAGAATCATCATAGGTTTCACCCTCATCGTCATCGGATAAAAAAGACTTATCTATAATTCATTGCAGAATTAAACAAATATATAAATAAAATATAAAAACAAACACTCTTATCTTGATAATATTTGTAACACTCGTAGTCGCGCGTGGACTCTCACTCCGCAAAAATGTCTGTAGCCGGCACACCTTCACTTATAAAACTCAAACTCAGTACTAGGATAATACACGCGATTTTAAGAAGGGATAACTATAAGTGGTGGGAGTGCAAAGATGTCCAAGAATTGACATTGGTGCGGAGCGAGGGTCCGCGTGCGACCACTGTATGGTTAACTAACAATGAACCCAAATTCTTTTTATTAGTGCTGATAGTGTTAATATTATTTCTGTGTAATCTGTTACATATCTTGTTGCTAATATTAGGAATATAGTTGATTGGAAATTTTCTATTAGATTTCTCAGTATGCAACGGATAAATGCCCTGCAATAAAAGTTTATGTCGTTTTTGTCTTATTAAGGTATCAATTAATTTTGGTTCATAGCCTTTGTTCTTAGCGATTAGTTTTAAAACTTCAACTTCATTCTCAAAATCGACAGCTGACAAAGAAATAGAAAGCAATCTGTGCACAAATGAATGAAAAGCACTCAATTTGATACTCTGGGATTGGGAACTACTGTTATGAATCATACCCGAATAGATTGGTTTTCTGTATATTCTAAAGGCAAGTGAGTCATGAGCCCTACTAATCGACTAGTCCAAGAAGTTCAAAGATTCTTCATTATTTTCATTTTCCATTGTAAGTTGAATCGATCGATGAAGAGAATTTAAAAACTATAAGAAACTATTGAGTCTGTTTGAAAACCAACTAGACTTCAATTTAACTCTTGTTGTGAATGCCGTTATACATAAGTGAAATCACTCATTTTGAATGTAGTATTGTAATACTCTTGATAATGGGCTAAGAACCTGAAACATATGTCGAGTAATTTTAATAAATATTTGTAAACCTTTTGCCAAGTGATAAACCAATCATTTGTCATATTTTTTGAAACGACGAAATATATGGGAGATGTCAACCCAAATTATTGGGTTCATAACGATTCTAGAACATCTATAGATTATAATCGGCATCACTTAGAAGACCAAACCTAGCCATCGGGGCTCTCTCAGTCAAACAGAGAGGGAATTGTTTTGTTGAATTTGAATATTGAAGGGATTTTGCGAGATTATACTTCAAAATTGGCAAGCAAGAACAAAGAAGTGATTATGTTTCAGGAGACTCAAACTGCGACGGAAGAACATCTCCGCGAAAGAGGAAATATCGCAGGTTATATACTTTTTGATTATCCCCTTAGTCCTTTTTATGGTCTTGCTTGCTATGTAACATCTTCTCTTAAATTCAACATATAAGAGTCAGGTATGATTGTTGAAATATTTTTCTGCTGTTTTTCTTTTTCCATTGTTACAGATTCCTGTCCCAAACCCCTCTTCCTGTCACCCTTGTCTTCGTCTGGAAATCAAGATAAGAATTAAAGCTGCTAAGCAGAAAACTCTTTGGTACTCTTTATGTACACACGACACAAACATAACATAAACAGACAAGCTATTACTAGTCCAATAGCGACAGGGAAACGAGTTTTTTCCTCAGGTTTTTTCACTCGTTTATTGAATCATACGCAAGATAGTATGGTTCCCCTGTTACATTTTCCTGAGCTTACACTTGTGTTTTTCTGGCACATACCAAAATTATAGATATAAGCATTTATTGTAAATACAATTATTCGAATTTTTGTAAATCCTCTCTTTTTCAAAAGAATATATACAGGGATATCCACCGGGACCGTCCGTTAAAAACTTTTTAAGGTCCAATTACAATATCAAGCTGAAATTTTATACGCGGCCATAACTAGCGATTTCCAATTGGAGTGAAATATTTTTGAAGTGATTCCATTTCCGGTTATACCGGAAGTGGGTCATCACTTTGTAATTTCAAATGGCAATCTACCTTTTTTATTATACATCTAGTAACGACATTTGAGCAAGGCATAAAATACTCAAGTTGTTGGCACTTACCTGTCCAAACTTTTGACAAATTTAATTATTTCTGTTATAAACTCGATTTTTGAGGAACATTTAAAAATATTGTAGCTCGTAGATCTTTTGCACTACAGACACAATTTGCTTGGGTGGATTGAAGAAGGATCAAGGAATTTTTTAAGCAATGTACACATGTCAAATGTTTATTGCGTTGTTTTGTATTTTGCCCCATAAATAAAAATCAAGGGGCGTCAGGTCCAGAGAACGCTGAGGCCATAAATTTGGTCCTTGATTACCCCACCATCTATCCTCGAATATTTCTGTTAGCTACCGATCTACAGCTCGTGTTTTATGTGCTGGTGCACCATCCATTTGGTAATAGCAATCCCTCAGAATGTTAAGGGGTAATCCATCCATGTTCCTCTCAAAATTTCCAGGTATCTTTGTTCATTAAGATTTTCCTCATAAATGTGATAAGCCAACAAGTCATTAATTAAAATTGCAAAAACGTTCACGCTGAATTTATTTTGGAAATCAATAACCTCAATGAAATGTGGATTTTCTGTGACCCAAAAATGTCGATATCTCCTGTTGGTTATTCCACTCATTGAACTTGGCTACATCAGACCATATAATTTTTTGCAGAATTGTCTCATCTTCTTGAAGCCGAATTTATAAATTTTCACAGAAATTTAGCCGCTTGGGAAGGTCAGTTAGTTTCAATTTTTGTAGTCTGATAAAAGAATACGGGTGCATGTTATGTTTCTTAAGGATCCTTTGAATGGAAGTATAACTCAATCCAATATCCATTGATGCTGACTTAATGGACGCATGTGGATTGGCACGAAAATACGTTAGCGTATTAATTTGATTGTCGTCGTCCTCGAGAATTGGTTTTCCTCTAGTTTCTATGTATTTTGTTCCTCCAAATTGCAGAAAATTGCTTCTAATCCTTCGAAATTTTTGTTTTACTCATAGGCGCCAAATTTGGAAATTGGTTATTGAATTGCCTGCAAGTTCTATCCACCAGTTTTTGACATTCGCCATGAATTAAAAAGAGATTTAACATATCCTCGTTTGAATAATCAGCCATTTTATTATCAATCTGGTGTTTTTCAAAAATTTGATATTGTAATTGGAACTTAAAAAGTTTTTAACGGATGGTCCCGGTGGATATCCCTGTATATATTCATCATGTTTCACCAAGTGTTAAGCGAGAATTCCATACATATTATAAATATGTTTAACAAGAAATTTATTAGGTTTTCTTTCATTGACGGATGTCCCGGATATTGTTACACTGAATACTATTCAATTATTTGCAAAAGTATAAGAAATTTCGTATCTTCATATCACACCCTGATAATTAAAATCACTTAATACCAATCGTGTAGCTGCTCCTTTATAAGTTTTTTTAAACAAGCCATCTTGCATCGAAAGAGAGTTCCAGAAGAGTGAACAAGAATCTCCTCCACTATCAAGTAATGTCACACTTTCAAGAATTCAGGCATGTCTATTATGCATTTCGAACTCAATCATTCTGTGTGCAGCCGCCAGCATCTTCGGTGGTCTTGGCTCAATTAAGCCTGTGTATTATAGATGGAAAATATAAAGCTTCGTGGCCAACTTGAAAAATAGCCATAAAATATCATAATAAGGAACCATCAGTTCCGATGTCCTTCAATTTAGGGGGCATGTCCGGTTAGAAAGGTGCTTCGTAATACGGTAGGCGGCTTTGTACATCGGTGAATTGTTTTGATGATTTGTGGGAGGCAATATATATTCGTTCTTGTTCGCTGTTTTGGTAATTTTATATTAATGACTTTCGATTTCTTTATTGAGTACTAAATCTTTTGGACAAAGCCACATTACTTTTACATTATCAATATAATTTTGAACTTGAATGTTTTAATTATAATAGTTTTAGCAATTTGTTAATTCTTTATTTTCTGTGCTGAGATCTATTTACTGTTAAATAAAATAAAATTGTTACCCGAAGGTCATGTTGGCATAAATTTCCATAAATCAGTTAAAATTATTGCAATTTATAATTTTGGCTGACGTTAATTTGATGTAGTTTAATTCTAATTTTTCTTCCTTGTTGGTTGAAAATATACTAAACAAGTAGACTATTATTGGCGATTTTGCTAACTCAAGCACTAGTTATTGGATTTTTCTCTTCTTTTTATGCGCGCTTCCAGGAATAGGCGAATCTGTTTCACTACATCAGTATGCGCCTGGGAAAAATTGAGGTGTCTCTTTATTCGCTTCTTGAAGAGCGCCAAATTGTAGGATGTTTTGGAAGATGTTGGACGGAAGCGAGTTTCACAGCTCACCGGCCCTGTAATCAAGGAACTCTTATAGAGAGAGATTCGAGGGGTCGTTAATTGTAACGCTATATGATGAGAACTCCTTGCCAGCCTAGTGTTGCGGCAAAACATGAGTTTTCCCGGAACAAGGTCCTTCAGCTCCTTGGAGCATCTTCCGTGGAAGTGTCTGTAGAACAGAGAAAGGTCAGCAACTTGTCTTCTGAAGGCCAGCGGTTGGAGATCGCGGTTGATCTCCATTTTTGCTTGATTTTTGCACACTATTCAACATCAGCAACGAATGTTGGGGTGCAGACCCCCATAAATGGGAACAATATTCCAAAGTACGTCGAATCTGCGCCTATGTAGAAGCAACAGCTGAGATGACATGAAGTATCGCTTGGCTCTGAAAAGAAAACTTAGTTTAGCTGATGCCAACTTAGCTATTGCTGATACATGTTCATGCCAGCAAAACTTGCAGTTGACCGTTATTCCGAGAAGGTGCATCGAATCTTTGGATGCAATTTGTTGGCCTTGAATTGTCAGAGGAGGTTCTCCAGCAGGGATCTTTCTAGAAAACGTAGTTGCTTGCGTCTTGTTCTCGTTGAAGCTCACCAGGTTCAACTGACCCCACTCAGATATCCTCTGTAAGACAGAGTTTAGGTTAATAATTTGTTGACATCTCTGACGATGAGATTCCGCAGGTGTATCGGCTGCAGACTACTGAAAGGTTACAATCGTCTGCAAAACCGAAGATCTTGTTCTCTGTAGAAGACAGAAGATTGTTTATCTGCATCAGAATCAAGGTTGGCGAAATAATGAATCCCCGAGGTACTCCTGCTTGCAACTGGAAACAATCAGATGTTATACCGTCGACCACAACTTGTACTGATCTATTTGAAAGAAAGCTACTTATCCAACCCCGCAATTTTTCAGGAAGCCCATATGTAGCAAGTTTATTCAACAAGGCTGCATTCCCATCGTTGATGTACGAACATGATTGACGTAGGCGAGCAGATCTCCTGTCGATCTTCGCCTGCGAAAACCATACTGACGGTCGTTAATTGTTCCGTGCAACTCAAGATATTTGATGAGTTCATCATTTATGACTCTCTCCATCACTTTGAAAATAATGGGAAGAACTGCAACATGGCGGTAGTTTAGGGGTAAGAACTTCTTTCTCTTTTTTGGGATCGGTTGAATTCTCGCTATTTTCCAGCTGTTCGGAAAAGTCTGGCTTTCATAAGAAATCTGAAACAGATGATTAAGAATGGGTGCCAGTTCTGGAGCACACTTTCTCAGGACGATTGGCAGTATTTCCTCTAGACCAACTGCTTTCTTGCAGTTTAGCTGCTCGAGAGCCCGTCTCACAGTGCGGACTCTGAACTTGATTTCTGCAATGGAAGAATTTGTAGGTGGAATGTTCGGTGGTATTGCGTTAAATGAATCAGCACAGAATTCTTTGAGAACAAGAGAGCAAAGAGATCGGCTTTCTCTTTCAGAGATGATGCTATACTTCCGTATTCTCTAACAAGAGACCATAGGCCAGTATTGTCTAGTCCTGCTCGCCTGTTAAAGGAGTTTATTAGTTACCCCTTCGTTGAAATTGGCCTTTGCTCTTGCAGTTGTCAGGTTGCATATGTTTCGTATTCGTACGAAGGTTGTTCTTGTGTCCTCTGTTGAATTCATCTTCTATGACTTGAGAGCTCTGCTCTTGGCTGCAGAGGCTCTTTTGAAGTCTTCGTGGAACTATGGCTTTCGTGCTGTTGTTCTTTTCATGGAATGAGGGATGAAGAGATCCATTCCTGCATGAATGATTTCTGTAACAGATTCATTGCACACGTTGATGTCAGGATCTGAAAGGCGAACATCATCTGAATGGGAAGCATGAAAATAATTCACGCAGCACAGTTATAGTGCCAGATGAATCTTGTTGGTTTAGGTTCTTGTTTTAGCGGCAGCACAATAGTTCCAGTAGCAGATATAAGGTTGTGGTCTGAGTTGCCTAGCGGTGCTGAGGCCTCCACTCCAAAATCATCTAGATCTGAAATCAGAAAGAGATCCAAGGTGTTCGGGAAGTCGGTTGGATGATCATGTATTCTTGTCGGTTCGTTGACTAGCTGCGTTAGATTATGGCAGATTGCAAAAGTTTCAGCCTGTCTTCCTGCTGCATCTGTTCTATTGGAGTGGCGGAGCCCGTTGATGTTGGGAACTTTGAATTCACACAGATTACCGTAATAAAATACGTAAATGAAATCAAATCAACCATTTTCAGCTAATGTTGTTACGATAATTTTTATTCGAAGGAATTTCTTCATTTCTATTGAATAATCCTGGTCGGCTGGTCGGACAGAATGTGGACTTTGTCGAGTCCATTCGTGCATATTTCTAGAATTGAAGATGCCATTTTCGTCAGTAGTTGAAATTCTGTCAATGATATTTCAATTTCTAGCAATCCATTGACAAAATGTAAGTTTTCTGGCATAATATCCTGCTTTTTGTAACTGCTGCACAGGGTAGGGATAACAATTTTCTTTCACTCGCGTATGAGAAACTCGCAGATCATTCAATATTCTTCGCGTACTCACTCCTTGGTTTCCAACCATTTGATATTTTCAACTTGGTTTAAACTCTGCTGACGATTTCTTTCTTGTTTATAGGCAGAAGCCACAAAAGCCGTAAATAGAAATCTTGTCGCTATATTCCTCATTGATGAAAGTGGAAGGCATTCTTCCGATCAAGGTTGAATTTTTCACAAATACAGAATCAAAATAACAATGAGAAGACCTGTCAATATTATCAAACTGCATTCAGAATGCAGAATTAAATTCATTGTTTCGCTGTATCACAAGCCACCTATGAATCAGCATAATAGAAATCTAATGATTCAAATTGATACTCTGTGATCTAGAATCATTACACTTCAATGTAATAGTTTATGCCTAATTTTTCTGTTTTCCATTAGGATTATTCTATAGAAATGAAGAAATTTCTTCGAATGAGAATTATGGTAAAACATTAGCTGAAAGTGGTTTATTTGATTTCATTTACGGATTTTATTACGGTAATCTCTGTGAATTCAAAGTTGACAACATCAACTGGCTCCGCCACTCCAATAGAACAGATGAAGCAGGAAGACAGGCTGAAACTTTTGCATTCAGTCATAATCTAACGCAGCTAGTCGATGAACCGACAAGAAACCCAACCGACTTCCCGAACATCTTGGATCATTTTTTGATCTCAGATCCAGATGATTTTATTGTGTAGGTCTCCTGACCGCTAGGCAACTCAGACCACAACCTTATATCTGCTACTAGAACCATTGTGCTGCCGCTAAACCAAGAACCTAAACCACCCAGGCGCATTTGGCACTATAACCGTGCAAACTGGGATGAACTGCGTGAATTCTTTTTTTCAACGAAGGGGTAACTAATAAACTCCTTGAACAGGTAAGCGGGACTGTACATTTTTGTTGTATGGCGAAAACTGTCAGTGGCAATTTCTGCAAATCTGCGTTTCCGTAGATGAAGAAGATGAAGAAGACGGAAGTATAGCATCATCTCCGAAAGAGAAAGCCGATCTCTCTGCTCTCTTGTTTTTAAAGAATTCTGTTTTAGATTCATCTAACGCAATATCACCGAACATTCCACCTACATCTTCCATGGCAGAAATCAAGTTCAGGGACATTGTGAGACAGGCTCTCGAGCAGCTGAACTGTAAGAATGCACTTGGTCTAGACGAAATATCGCCAATCGTCCTGAGAAAGTGTGCTCCCCAACTGGCACACATTTTTAACTGTTTCAGATTTCTTATGAGAGCCAGACTTTTCCGAGCAGCTGGTCATTACCTTAAAAAGTATATGTCCAAAGTGATGGAGACAGGGAATCTAGAGCAATAGCCCTCGACATCTTTAAAGCCTTCGATAAGGTTTGGCATGCAGCCTTGTTGAATAAACTTGCTGCATATGGGCTTCCCGAAAAAATTGCGGGTTTGGATAACTAGATTTCTTTTAAATAGATCAATACAACTTGTGGTCTACTGTATGAAATCTGATTGTTTCCAGTTGAAAGTAGGAGTACCTCAAGGAACTATTCTTTCACCAACCTTGTTTCTGTTGCAGTTAAACGATCTTCTGTCATCTACAGAGAACGAGATCTTCGGTTTTGCGGACAGTTGTACCCTGGTTTCGTCTTTCAGAAGTCGGCGGTCGATTGCAGCTGCGGAATCTCAGTGTCAGAGATTTCAATAAATTAATAACTTAAGCTCTGACGTACATAAAATATCAGAATGGGGTCAGTTGAACCTGGTGAGCTTCAACGCAAGCAAGACGCAAGCACTACGTTTTCTAGAAAGGACCCAGCTCGAGAACCTCCTCTAACGATGCAAGGCCAACAAATTGAACCAAGAGAGCCGATGCACCTCACCAGAATAACGGTCAACTCCGGGTTTTGCTGGCATGTACATGTATCGGCAATAGTTGAGTCTGCAACAGTTTTACATTGTTTTCATTTTAAAGCCAAGCGATACTTCGCGTCATCCCAGCTGTTGCTTCTAAATAAGGCGCAAATTCGACCTGCTTTGAAATATTGTTTCAATGTATGGGGATTTGCGGCCAAATATTGTTTGCAGATGTTGGAACGAGCCCCCGGAGATTTCCTGCGATCTCCAACCGCTGGCTATCAGAAGACAAATTGCTAATCTTTCTCTGTTTTACAGATACTTCCACGGAAGATGCTCCAAGGAGCTGAAAGATCTTGTTCCCGGAAAACTCATGTATTGCTGGCAAGGAGTTCTCAACATATGGTCGTAGATTTAACGACCCCTTGAACCTCTATATATAGTTTTTATTTGTTTACAAAACATCCTACAATTGGGCCCTCTTCAAGAAGCGAGTAAACAGACACCTTAATTCTTCACGGGCGCCCACTCATGTGGTGTAACAGGTTCGCCGATTCCTGGGAAGCGCTCATAAAAAAAATATTTCACAATATTCAAGACCATATTGAGAACTAAGGAGAGAGAAAGTGTTCAAAGCAGAGGTTCTTCGAAAATCAATGATAGGGAGAAATTAATTAAATTGATTCTATATCATTGTAGTCATTTACGAAATGATGGAAATTTAATGAGTAACATAGTAATAAACTCAACTCACAGTGCAAGAAAAGGTATCGTTACGAACGAAAATCATTTTGAGAATTTATTCTAAATCTTTTTCGTCTGCCTATTCATTCACTACAGTTTCAAGTTACTAAGGAAGAAATTCAAGAATAATTTAAATTTTTCATTTTCATGTTTGTCGTATCTCATGTTGTCTATCAAGATATGAATTCATTCCACAAGGGTGAATTTCATCATTTAGATACCTGTTTTTTTTTCCTGCTATTAAATGTCCTCTGAAGCAGTGAATTCAGCTGAGTATTATAACTTTTGAATTCAAGATAAATATTCGGTTCGGTAGATTGAAGTCACTCATACGAGATCAGCTAAAAATAGAAGTTGATGAAATGGCTGCTCCGGTCCTGGAACTTTCGAAATATCAGGGGAGCACAATAATGAAATATCGAAACTGCATATGAAAATGACTTCTAGAACCACCGAATGACTATGATAAAACTTTCTTCTAAATATTTTTTCTGTAATTTTATCCCGATTTTGCCACACATGACAATTGAGGATACGAAATGTGACAAATATAACAGATATGTCAGAAAAAGAGGTGATTTGTGCACATTTTGGAATCATTATTGAAATTTCTCTTAACGATATAAACGGAGGTTGTGCTAGAGGGTGAGTTGAGATCCTGTATTTTTTAGGTTCTTGTTCGTGTGTCGATTCGCACAGACAATCAAAATACTTTGTCTAAATTTTGTGAAATGGCTCACTTCCTGGGAATATAAGTTATTGATAAAACAAATTTTCGGCAAATTCGAAAAACCACTCTGTATATTGAGAAAATAAATTGGCATATGGCATGAGAGGGCCTGTGGTTTTTTATACCTCTGATTTCAACATTTCGGTTAAGCGAAACACCTTGTTTATGATTATCTTGTAATGAAAACTTATATTCTTAGAAAATTCTCTCAACATCCAGGAAACACTTCATTTATTCCAGGAGCATTTTGCGTATCATTTCCGTAGGAATTATTATTTTAAATGGCGCTTCTGAATGATACGTTCATGTTAGATTGATCGTCGAAATTATATAGTTCGACATCGACATATTAACTTCCTCAGGAGAAATGATTTAGACCAGGGGTGCCCAAACTTGAACTGCTGGTGATCTACCTCAATATTTTCAGACTACTTAAGATCGACTCTGAGAGGCTGCAAGTATGTGTGATGTAGGGTTGTCGTACACACACGATACACCCTACCTACCTACCTACCTAGGTAGGGTATACCGTAGCAGATATAGATATTAGCTTTCCACACAATAGATATTATTTTAGTCAAGGTTCGGGTTGGGTTTAGTCAGGTTTTCCTTTATAATATCAATGAAAAATCTCATAGTTATTCAAACTTGCGAGTTTATTGGTTGTCACAAAACAAAAGAGTTACATATGGTGTTAAACTTAACTAAAGAGTGACTTTGGATGTTGAAGCGTGGCACTGCATGTCCTCAGCATACTTTTTATAAGATGCTACGTAACCAATGAGTGCTAATCGCAAGCATGATGAGATATGATCGTTAGTTAATCACCTTCATTTCAGAAAATGCAGACTCGCACAAGTTGACCCAAAATTGCTGTATTGGCCAATATACTGTAATCATAAAAGCGCATTTCGAATTGTCCCAAAATATTTGATAAGTCAGCCTCATACCTATTATAATTCAACTGAGGAATCCTTGCATTCAAAGGCGGAAAATGATTCAGATCCTTTCTTTTCTGTTGATCTATCTATCTATCTATCTATCTATAAGTTTCAATTTACTTTTGAATACGTTTACTGCGCTAATCATCTCAATAATAGTTTTTACTTTACCTTGAAGCTCCAAGTTGATGGTGTTTAAGTGCATTGTGATGTCAGTCAAAAATGCCAAATCAGTCAGCCATTTTTCGTTTTTCAACATCTGAGTGTCATCAACTCTTTCGTCTAGAAAAGCTGTTATTTCGGGCAATAATTCTTGAAACCTTTCTAGGAATTTTCCGCGACTCAACCACCTGACGTGGTGACAATCTAAACTGACTCATGACTTCAATACGCCTTGTGACAGTCGGACGAGATAACTGAAGTTCTCTAATAAGAGACATGATTTCCGTTTTATTTTTAAAATTTCCAAATAAAGTCTCGCCCGCTTCAATAAATGCGTCCTTCACAACCGATCCATCTTCGAATGGTTTCTTGTGTTTCGCCAATATATGAGATATTGTAAATGAAGCGATCGTAGCAGCTTTTGATTGTTTGGCTGGTCTTGAGAACATGGTTTGTTCTTTTGTAAAACAAGGTATCAAATTACGTATTTCACATTTCGTTTTCTCAATTCATTCTGTGCCGGAAAATCCTTTTCAAAGTTTTGATGAACCGTTTTATGATGCCTCTCTAAGTTACCATGACAAATAAGACAAATGTACTCATCCTTCACCATACAAAAGAAAAATTCTTCCCCCTAATCGTTATCAAAATGATACGTTTTAGATTTCTTCGCTGCACTCATTTTGTACTATTTAATAATAAACTTTTTATCGACGTAGTATTGCCTTCAAGCTACAATTCAGAATGACTCCAATTCCTGCTGGTGCAACATTTATATCGGCGTGAACGAAAGTCTCGAATGTTCCCGTTAAACGCGCCGCCCGAAATTTCTAAACAAGCGGCAAGAATAAACAACGCGGCTTTTATTTGACAAGTACCGCGCGTTCCTTTGATAAAGCCGTCTTTTGCCGCTAGCAGAGTGTTATTTTATTGCGTAATAAATTTTTGTAGTTTAGTTATCTACTTTTTTCTTTTATTGTTTTTCTTCTCGAGATCTACTCAAAAAGCACTTGCGATCGACCTTTTGAGCACCCCTGATTTAGACGATTTAAATCTGGATATCTGGGGCTACTGTTCGCCGTTCCTTTACCTAACCGACCTTCATATGCTATAAATCTCTTTCAGAAGTTTTTGGTCGACACTTCAATACTGTCTACTTTTTTTGTATTTAAAAAATAGCTAAACTTCGAGTCAAACAATAAAACACAATCCTATTTTGTAGAAAAAACTATGTTTTTCGTGTTTGAAAACAGGAGTGCTTAAATACCATGCTGTACCATTGGCTACATTTTCCAGAAATTGCTACTGTGTTTAATATTGGTTCAGATAGTATCTAAGCATGAGCCAAACATCATCTACAATTCAGAATTCCGAAGCCAACACGATTTTTTCAAAGAGTTTTGAATTCAACCCCCTGTTTCTTTGTCTCTTAGAAAATCTGATTCTCACAAAATTTCCTGTTGGGTTGAGTTTCGAGCTGTTGTAATTCGGTATCACTCATACGAAAGAATCTTTATAATTATAACTATACAAAAAAATAAAGTTATTTTATATTTGACTTACCAGTGGAATCGAGGAAGAGGATATTTCAGGATAATGAGAAATCCGCCTTCAACAAATAATACTTTTATTAAAATAATTTGAAAATAACTTCAAATTTTGTACATATTCGATAGCTAAAATCTCGAGTTTCAAATCGAATGAAATAAACTAACATTAAATAAAATTCTTTACAATTTTCTAACACTTTATACAAATTACCTCTGTTACCCAACTAACCTGAAGGACAATTTTCTTGTTAATGGTATGTACACTAAAATAGATCGACTTTGATGGCAGTTGAAAATGTCTACTTCAAAGATTGAAAATGAATTTGTGGTCTAGAGTATAAGGTTCGTTATTGAGGAGCGTAAGAAATTGATTTTTCCACAAAAAACATTGAAATTAAAGGTAACAATAATTTTTTTTGTAATTCCGTAGGGAAATTTAGATTTTTCATTAGTCTTGCTACCTTATCTGAAAAACATTTATTACCTTCAACATAACAATTGCCATCAAAACCGAACTATTGATATATATTCAATCTGAAGTTTTAATTACAAGTTAATTTACAATTGTAACACGTCTGTGTAGAAAGCAACTCATTCAATAACTTAAAGCTATATTTACAGCGGAAGCTTTTTTGGTTTCCTGTCGAAAAATATTCCGAGCTGAATCTCTCTACCACCATTATTTTTTAAAGAATGAACGAAACATCTCGAATCTCCGATTGAAATCTAAACTTTTTGCAGAATGAACGGAAAATATTTGAATTTCTTTTCACAAGAAATACTGGAAGAGAATTGTGATAAAGATGACTGCAAAAAGTTAGTTTTTGGCATATCTTGTATCATTTTCTTAAATTTTGATGAATATTATTTTTAGCTTGAAACTGCATAGAAATATATTAACAAAATGGAAATTTCAAGAGACTCGAATGCCTCTAACTTCTAGTTCTTTCCAAAGTAAATTATTTGGTTTGTTTATAAAAAGAAACAAAGATAATTATATTTCAGTGAGAATGCGTCCATTTTTTCTGTTGACAAATAAGTGTCGACTTCATTTCAAATAAGAGCTTCCTTATAGAAATTAATAGATTCAAATGAAAAAATTTACAAGTAACATTGACCTCAAAATTTTCAATTGTCGTCCATGCAGAACTGCAGTTCATTTGTAGACCGTACAAAACAAATCTTAACGTTACCGTATGTGCATAGCTTTTAAATTTAGCAGACAGGAGTCAAACTGAAAGAATGTTTCTTTCTTGTATGCATTCAGAGTATCCAATTTCAGTAGCATATGTTTCGAATTCATTTTATTTTATAAATAAAGATGGCAAAGAGATTCCAAACCTGCCGGAATATCAAATCGTAACTGATATTCTGTTATACATGTATCATTATTCATGAGTTGTCAACACTTCTGTAACAAATTACGTCAGTTTCAATATTTTTACATTTTTGAATGAATTCGAAAAGAATTCTTTTCATAAATAAATAAATACTGTAGTTTTATACGAGGTAGTTTTTGATTTTAGAACACTCACTGGAGTTTTGCTTCGAGATAGCATACGCTTTTCTTATTTATGTGAAATCAAGTCAAAATCTTCATTTATTGATATGAATAATATCCAGTTATATTCCCAACTTTCCTGAATTATTACAAATTTCATTCGGTTCTATTGATATTTTAATACATTGATTACAAAGTATGCCATATTATATGATGTTCTCATTCTTACTATATATTGAATACATTTTGGTGAAGTGAAAATTTATTTTAATGAAATTGAATTAATCAAACTAACTGTCGCAATATGCAATTTTAATAGTTAATGCAATGACAGAGAAGTTTTATACCTAACAAATAAAAAATATATTATTCGTGAGTTTCTGTCGTTGGAATAAAAGAATATTTTCGTATCCTATTTTCTGAATTAGATTTATTTCCTAGTTCATATAGAACAACAATATTTATCTAAAAGGGCTAATACGCGAGGCTGCCATCGAAGATTATAGTCAAGAAAATCAATATCGATAATAGGAGCAAAGTTTAACGAACACAGCATGAATTAACGTACTGCAGTTTTGTTCTCTTCATGAACTCATGAAGCGAATTCCAGAGAAAGACTGTCTAAGACTATCAAAACAAATTTTGGAAAGCTCTTGTTTGAGTGACACTTTCAAAGGTAAATATATATGGAAGAAGTATCGACACTAAAAAACAATTATTGGCCTAGTAGGAGATTCAATGGTATTTCATACATCCACGCGCTCCCCATTTTGGTGGACTGTGGGAAGCAAAGATCATCTCTATCAACTACAACAAAGTAATAAGTGGAAATGGTCCAAGAGACATGAACCAGCCAATGGGTACTCATAAGAGAAGAAAACGTTCCTCCATTAAAGTGGCCAGTATAGTCTAAATATAACGAGGAAAAGATGGCATAGTGCGGATAGTGACGTTAAAAACGAAAAGTGGGCAACTTACTAGAGCAGTGATGCGATTGAGTCTGTATCCTACAGACATTGATGAACAATACTTCTCCTAAAACTACATGAATCATTTAGTAGTTGAGTGCTTTTAAGAATCATCTTCCTCTTCACTTTATCTGATGTTTTAATTCATTGCATAATATGTAGTTTTACTATTTCGAAAGCTATTCTTTCAAAAGGCGGAAGTATGTTAAGATTTATTCAGGTTAGCATTGGTAAAACCGTAACCACCTTCTAAGAAACTGAATTATGGCAACTAGCAAAATGTCAATACATGTTGAAACAACTGGTTTTCTCTTCACTGTAGTGTCCTTATCTAGGTACATTTTATTACCGGAAGGGACGAACTTTCTCTAAATATTCTATGTTTAAATATGAGAATATTTCAGTACACATAGATATTCATCTACTAGCACCCTTGAGGTCAATATCAAACAAGCAATACATTACGCAGTTGCCTTAAGCACGGTTGTGAAATCAGTTTTGTAAAGTGTTAGTTAAATATATATATATATATATATATATATATATATATATATATATATATATATATATATATATATATAAACTCAACGTGGTCAAACCTGGCCATTCCCGAATACTCTAACACATATTCTTTGCTAGTTATCATCATACTGTGCTTTCGAT
The DNA here is from genome assembly GCA_013387265.2 of Cryptolaemus montrouzieri. Classification (NCBI taxonomy): domain Eukaryota; kingdom Metazoa; phylum Arthropoda; class Insecta; order Coleoptera; family Coccinellidae; genus Cryptolaemus; species Cryptolaemus montrouzieri. The sequence goes on along the minus strand of JABFTP020000185.1, from coordinate 136,235,041 downwards.
TTAGATCATTCATTGTTGGCCAGTAACGCATTCAATTGGAAGATCTCAGGAGAAAATTGTTCTCAAAAATATTTTCCTTAATACTTCAACCTGTATTTTCATATAAATGCGAATAAAGGTTAAAGTTGAATTTCCTTGACTATGTGTCTATGACAAATAATATAAGTTGGGAAATATTCCGAAATGACTTGTTTTCACATTTTCTAAAAATTTATAATATTCTTTCTCCTACACTGCTTTCTCCGATAAAGCAGTAAATTCGGTTTATGAATAATTTTGAGATTCATCACGTGATAAAGAAAGAGAAAAATATGATGAACAAAAGGTAATTAACCCTGTTTATCGTAGAACTATTAGGATTTTCAACCTCAATAACACTAGGTGGAATAGTAGGCAGCACTGGAGGCACTACTTTTTCCCTGTGATGCACAGTCTCATTCTTATTCCTATCACCGTGATGAGGCCGTTGATGCTTATGAAAGCAAAGCCTCTCCATGTTTTTTTGAATGGCGCGGCAATCAAAGTCTTCAGTCCCATCACATCGACAAGTAGTTAGTTTTGCCGCTTTTTCTTGTCTTCTCAAAATGGCGATAGAGTTATTACACCGCGTAGTGCACTTTTTTCCGTGGAACATAGAGCGGCAAAGTTCATTGTAGTAGTCCAGGGCAGTAGAGCACATCGTGTCTGCCACGCAGATCCATTGGGCTACCCTACAGGGCAGGACGGGTTCGTTTACTTGCTTCATTACTTGGGGCCTGCAGATTTCCACTCGACGTTTTTGTTCTTCGCAAAACTCGTCGCTGCATTCACACTGAAATGGAAACTTGAATTAGAAACGTCTAATGTGGGGATTTCTATATTTGTCTATTCACAGAGATTAAATAGGGGACTTGACAAGTAAATGCCAAAAAAAGAAACGACCACACCACTAGATGTATGCGTAATTCACACTAACCGATTTGTTTTGCGTTTTTTCATCTGAAACGTGAATCGTATATTAAGCGATTCAACAACTAAGCGGTAATTGGTTAACCTTTCTCACAGTAAAAGAACAGTTTCAAGTAGGTACTTAATTAGCTGGTACGAGAGAAACTGGTATCGGGATGATTTCTGAAGTAGAAAAATTGATATAGACAGGCGCCATCTGATATATTTAACTATTTTATTTCATGCAACAGTCTATATGTTTGAAATTTATATGGAAAGTTATCATAGTCTTCAAAGTTTAATTTTTTATTATTTATCGTCTTTCAAAGGATTTTCTGTTGATATTGAAACTTTCACCAAAGCCCACAAATACACTCGGAGGCAAAATTAGCGGAACACTCGAAAATTTAACCAAATTCGAAGTCCGATATTTTTCCTAATTCTCAACCGATTTAGATGATTTTTTCGGCAAGTTATAGATCAACTCTTCTGCTTTGTAAAAATTATAAGAAAAAACAAAAAAACTTGAAAAAAATTTTATACGGGGGCAAAACAAAGTGTTTTTTTTTGTCAAATTTCGTGGTCCGAGTTGAAACGTACAATATCATGGTCTGTCAAGACACATCTTCCTACAGTAACGCCCTTCTTGTTTTATGCATTTATCTCTATTTTTACAAGAGATAACTAATTTGAAGCGAAAAGTCACAAATTTCAAGAATTTATTTTCAATCTTGCGTAGGTGCATAACATCGGAGGTTAGCCAAAAAATAAAATCAAAATTAGAGAAGCGGAAATCTAACGAAATGAAAATTTTTGAAACTCACTGGCCAATTTCACGCTCCGGGAGAACTCGAAGTACACTGGAAAAATCATTCATTTTGCACATTTAGTTTTGAATTTTTTTGTGTGACACTCTATAATAATCATCATTCCTGTCCAAAATTGAGCAGGTATGTATCCTGGCGATACACTCGTGAAATGAAATGAACATGTTGAGAAAAATGTTCATGATGACCCACAAAAAAAAACATTTGATTTTAGTAGCGAGTATGACCCCCTCGAGCTCTTATTACAGCGCGCATACGATTTCGCATACTCCCAATGATGTTGTCTATCATCTGTTGAGGTATGTTGTCCCACTCTTCCACCAAAGCCAATGTTAGCTCTTCAACGTTGTCTGGATTCCGTTGTCGAACCCTTCTTCCAAGAATGTCCCTAACGTGTTCGCTCGGGTTTAAATCCGGTGACCGCGACGGCCAGTTCATTCGTGTGATCCCAACTTCATTGAAATATTCTATCACTATGCGCGCAGTATGAGGCCGCGCGTTATCGTGCATGAAAAGGAAATTTTCCCCTATATAAGGAGCAAAAGGCACAACATGGGGCTCCAAGATTTCTGTCTCTACCGAGTCTTGGTGCTCTTGCTTGCGCGTATGATCTCAGACCAACTTAATTTAATCGTCTTCTGACTGTCCTCACACTGACGTTAATGTTATCCACTGCTTGTAAAAGGTTACGTGCCTGAACAGCAGTAAGACGAGGATTTCTTATGGTTTGATTGACGATGAAACGATCATGTATAGCGCGGGTTGCCCGATTTCTTCCTTGTCCTCGTCTGCTCACCTACAATCCAGTTTCCCTGTAACGTCGGTAGATTCGATGGATAACCGACGTCGAGATACCCAACATGGTACCGACTGAGCGGTAGGTGCGCCCTTCCTCGACCAATGTAACTGCCCTTGCTACTAAGGTTGGTGGTAAATCTCTCATTCTGAATGAAAAATACCGTTTCGAATCGTAAACAGTCAAAGAATCACAAAACACCGCAAAAAAACGTGTGTTGTATTTCATATTTGATAAAAAAAGGTGTGCACATGTGTAAATGAAAAAGTTTTATCAATGGTCCCAGAATTCGGTTGTGTATTTTAATACCTACCGACTGTTATCTCCTATGAATTCCTAATTTTCACCAAATTATCATCAATAACTAATGCAATTCGAACATAAAAATCGCAAACGACAATTTCGACACGCCTGAGTGATAATAAGAAAATTCCAAATTGATAGACGAATTTTAATGACAATTTCTTGATTCAATGGAATTTCTCCAAAATGGTGATTTTCCACTTGAAATTAAATATATTTTGCAAAAATAGAGATAAACGCATGAAACAAGAAGGGCGTTACTGTAGGAGGATGTGTCTTGACAGACCGTGATATTGTACGTTTCAACTCGGACCACGAAATTCCACAGGGTGTTACGAATTTTTGACAAAAAAAAACACTTTTAGTTTTGCCCCCGTATAAAATTTTTTTAAAATTTTTTTGTTTTCTCTTATAATTTCTACAAAGCAGAAGAGTTGATCTATAACTTGCAGAACAAATCATCTAAATCGGTTGAAAATTAGGAAAAATATCGAACTTCGAATTTGGTTAAATTTTTGAGTGTTCCGCTAATTTTGCCTCCGAGTGTAATTTCTCGATATACAGGTGTCCGTGAATTTCGTGCACAACGTTCAACCACAGATTTTTCAGCTCGAAATAAGTCGATTTAGGCCAACTTACCTATATGAAAAGTTTCTTAGTTTAGCCGCTAGAGGTCGCCAAATTCAAAGATTCTTTTTTCCTATTTTCCAAATAATTCGAGAACGACTCGATCGATAGAAACCATATTTGGTATGCGTGATCGGGTGCGTTATTCACGTTCTTTAGTGAGCCACTCAATGACCTTGACGTTTTACAAGTCTCCCTAAAAACTCGAACGTGTTTTAATCAACCATAATTTTTCAAGTGTCTGCGTTTGAGCAAAACTGTTTTGGACATTGAGTAGCTGGACTAATTATCAAACTTTTTCGTCTCATGAGAAATTTTGATAAGTGCTTCAATCACAAAATACAGTTTTTCAATTTCATGATTTCATTTCTTCAACCACCTAGCAAGTCATAAATATCACATATTGACAATGTTGGCTTTGAATTTGTTTCAATAGTCTCGTAGATTGTCATTTTATTGTGCTTGACAACTTCTTGTTGACAAAATGATGTTTTCTAGGTAACTCAATGGGATCAAGCAAATAGGAAATTCAATGTTCAGTAGAACAAAAAACTAAAAATTCGAAGAAAAAATTTAATAAGTCACAATGACTATTTAAAAATATGAAAACAGGTGGTTCAGTTTGAAACTAAATAAGAAAAACAAATCCCTTATGAATAACGATCAATTAGTTTACACCCAAAATTTCATTCAACTATAGTAAATGTTCAAAAATTCCACTATTTTGCTGAATACAGGAGTAAATTCTCTTTAAGAAATTAAATTAGACCCTTATCATTACTTCAGGGTCATTTTTGAAGGAGCTGCCGCATTTTAAATTCTCATATGTAACTCTTCTCGGGTGTCAATTGGAGGAGAGTAAACTCTGGATTTTAAAGCACCCCAAAGAAAAAAGTAGCACAGTGTCGAGTCGGGAGATCGTGCTGGTAAACTTGCAGGAGCATCTGCTCCGCTTCTGATCCTACGATTCGTATACTGTGAATGTAAGAACTCGCGAACCGCTAAAGTGAAGTGAGGAGGTGCACTGTCTTGCATAAACCACATTTCTGCACGCAGTAACACTGGAATATCGTCCAACAAATCCAGCAAAGTTTCTTACAAAAAATTTAAATATGCCTCTCCGTTTAATCGATCTGGAATCACTACCTGACCAATAATGAATTTATCAAATACTGAAATCCATACGTTAATTTTGAATTGATTCTGATGATATGTACTTGTAAAAGTAATAATCTAAAATATTCTTAGTTTGTACTCACTAGAGCATTGAATATAAAAAAAAATTCCAAATCGGCCTAATCTCCCTTCGCGAATGTGGGGAGCCACTCGGTATATAAATATAGATAAAAAAAAATTAACCACCTGTTTATAGTGGGGAAGCCTAAATTGACTTTTGAGGAACTGAGAATCAAATGAGTGGACGTTGAACATTGCTACTAGCCAGCGGTGTCATCACTAGACTGACTAAAGAATCTATGGTGGACAAGTATTGCCTAACACCTGCCAGGTGAATTCATCACCTGAATACAGAGCGACGAGCTGAGAATATGATTGCACAATTAGTTGAATATGACCAGCTCTTTAGTTCATTATCCTGAATTCATCGATGCCGATTAGATAAGTGCATAAGTCGAAGTGCAAGAAAATGGTTACCATTGAATTTGTTCTTGTTCAAAATGAAGAAAACGACTTTCTATTAATCGAGCTTATAGATTTTTATCAATTTAGTAAACTGAGATGATCATTTCAGTCTGTAATAACCGAAAGATCCAACATGGTGTAAGGACGTTCGGAAGCCAGAATTGTTAGTTCTAGGTATGTATGAAAGAAATAAGATAACCATATTTTTATATAGCCGTGTCATCACAGACACCCAGGACAACGTCCAAGCTAGATTCTGTAGTGAACAACCATTAACAGAGAAATGTCGACTTGCTCAGAAAACCAAGACCTTCTTTATCTGTGGAGCATAAGGCAGATGAAAGTATACATGTGTATATTCAAGAATCCCTGGCAAGAAAACAAAACCCAAAAGAGGTGTTTTGATTGGTAATCATAGCCATAGCACTTCAGATGATAAATCAGATACTGACATTTGCAGGAAAATTCTTTCGACACCAAAATCTTACCAAGTGTGTTTTAAATATACCTACAGAGAGGGTAATCAAATTATTCCAGAGGTCTCAAGAATGATTTTCAAAATTCTGTCAGAAGTTGAGAGGTTCTCTTTGAGGTTTTGGAGATACAACTAAGCAGGAGGAAAAGTGCGGAAATAACAATATGAAAGTCACAAATAACATCACTTATTTTCGTGGACTTTCCTCCTTGTTGACTCTGCATTCAGGAACTCGTTGGCAAGAATTTTATTATCAATGTCCAAATTAGGGGTAGTTTATAAATAAGAAAGACCAGTTACCTTAAAACAGGATATTAGATTCAACGAATTATTAAATAATCATAAACAAACAAGAAAATCCTTTTGATGAATTATTGCTTCAGTAAATATTTATGGATGAAAATATGATGTTCGAAAATTTCTGAACAAAATCTTAATAGAAGTGATTGTCACCTCAAATCGTTCATGGACAGATTCTAATTAGAGAACAGATTTGTTTTATGAATACATAATCAATGGTTAATTGAGATAGGATGTTTGTTTTACGCAAATAAAATAATTTAAATATATAATAGATTATCAACTAACGAAATAATGGAATTTGCTCAACTCTATTGGACAAATCATTTTTTGAATGGTCAATTGAGTTCACAGATATTGAACAGTAATCTGTTTCTTCGTAAAACCTGTTCCTCATATTAATTTGAGTAAAAGGAACCAAACATTATTGTTCTTATTTATTTCTGATGGGAGGATAAATATCATAATTAATAAAGAATGAATCAAAAAAATGTTTCTCACCTCCATGAGTTTTTTTCCTTCATCAGTAGAGGTTAGAGCAATTAGCGAATGTTGGCAAAATTCAGGGCAATGCGTAGGTGGTGCTCCTTGTAAAACAGTTGAACAGTCCATGGCATAGTTTTGTAAAGCTCTACCACAACCAACTCTGTAAGCACATTTCATTCTGGCTTCTTCACATGATAATGTGTCCACGGCTCCCACGATAGCGGCTACTGATAGCATGATCCACCACATACCTAGAAAAAGAAAATAATAATTTATTATCTTATCCAGTATAGATAGTATAGATTTGTTCAAAAATTACTGCGCGTTGTTTTCGTATCAGTTGCTAGCTATACAAGAATGTCGCGAAATTAAGTAAGCAGCCTCATCAAACAACTAGATTACTATTTTACAAAAAGTGTTATGTCTTGGTAAGTTTAGTGGGCAAAAACACTTTCAGTTTGCGAAGAAAACAACTAAGCTACTCCAGAAATGGAGCTGATTAATACCCAAGTTTCATATCTCCAGACTCAGTCATTATTTTGCATCTTCGTTATTCTCTAAGACATTATTTTTATTCTTTGTATTCATTGAATAGTTTTGATGTCTGAAATTTAGAAACATTTTGCAATCCCTGTTTCGCACCCATAGGAGTAGTTTCCAAAACTGCTCTTACTCTGCAATTAAGATCTGAATGAAAATTTTCACTTTAAAAACCAAAGAATTCCTATACACTCTTCAAACCATATTTCGCAATTTCGTTGACAGAATATTTAAACAAGTAGCTTGTGTCAGACTAAAGTATCTCATCAAATTAGGTTCAGCGGTTTAGCTGTTAAAGCATTCCAGGCACATTTACAAGGAGTTGCAGTACGTAATACATTCACAATATTAGCATGGATATCAGGAAAGTACTATAAAGATACGAACATGATGAATACGCAAACAACGCTGAACGCATTTGCTTAACATTTGGTTCGCAGATAGTTTATTACTTAGAATGAGATAAAGGATACTTTTTATCCCGAAATAATTTTTCATATGACTCAGTTTTTATTGAATTTCTAGTAAATAAGTCTTGTTATTCGTTTTTCCGTTAATTGTACAGGAACAGGATATTTTCCGGAATAAAAAGTACAACAGCGATCATTTTCCTACATATATCTCTTACACTAAGGACTTGATAACAAGAATAGAATCTATAATAAAAACAAATACTGTGTTTAAAGGAATTTTACTTAATAATTGCGATTCGTAACGCGTTTCACATAATACAAATAGTAAAAACTCTATTTATCTAGATAATTTATGCAAACAATTCAAATATGGAACACCAAATGAGTTAAATAACGAAATATTTAAAATGTTCAGTCAGATAGTTCATCATCAGAACTAGAAGACTCGCTGTTTCGTCACTATCGTCTGCTTGCAAAGTAATAATAAAATTGTCGATAAAGTCATCCAGCATAGGTTCTTGATCCATAATAGCTTGTTCAATTTTCTGCGTATTGTCGCATAATAATTCCAACTGATCTGGACAAAACGAAGGGAAAAACTCACCACACAGTTTTTCCACATGTTTCATTGAGAAATAAACATTTCTGTCAGCTACATAAACTTTCAGGGCTGCCCAAATTTTTTCAATCGGGTTTAAGACAGGATGATATGGGGGAAGTCTATGTACATCGTGGCTCTGTTCATTCAGAAGTTTGCCAGTAGCATACGTTTTATATCTGGGTTTGTGCAATTTAATTGGATTATAAAGTTCTTCTTTGACCATCCCATCTGCGATGGCAATATTTTGACGTCGCAGCCACTCATTCATTTCTTCTTTTCGAGAAGCCATGTTAGGGTGTTTTTATGTTTGTAAATTGTGATATGGGGCTTTATCACTAACACACTTGTGGGTGGTAAATTTGGAATAAGTTTTTCTCTCAACCATTTTTCGTAGTTTGCAAAATTCATATCATATCATCGTGATAATCACCGGTTTTACAATTGGACTTAATGGCCAGATATGCGTTTCGTACGAATCGACTTTCACTACCGGCGTTCAAAATTATCAGTCTGGGTCCTTTTGAAACAGGCTAACGTAGGCCGTCGTTTGTCTCGTCACTCCAAGCCTTCTTGTGTGTATGGGAGGAATGAACATATGTTTCGTCCATGTAAATTATTGGTCTCTTTTCTTGACGGTATCGTTTGATCCTTCTTAATAATTCAAACGTAGTTGCTGCATTTCAGGTTTTTCCATATGTAGCTTTCTGTTCGTTTTCGTTTTTATCCAACGGAACCCCATTCCACTCAAAACTTTTCGAATGCTCTCTCGTGATCCTACATATTCATTCTCATCGACGAACTTTTGATGGATTCGCTTTAATGTGGGTACTATTTCATCGACTACGTAAGAATTGACAACGAACCTACCTTTTTTAAAGAAATTACAGGTTCATTCTACATCTGTTCGCGTTTCATGAAATAAATGACATTCGCAATCATTTCCCTGGATTGCCGTCTCAGTTTTTTTCCTTTCAAATTGGAAACGAACTCTTTCTTCACCAAAACATAGAAATATTGAAATAAAATTTACAAGATTCGGTTCGCAAGACACTCTTAAAGCTTCTAAGGGTTCATTCAGAACTCATCTCTTGGCCACGAGACCGGTAAAGTTAACGCGCAACAAGGGGAGGGGCTTTTTCACGCTCACAGATGTTCTTGTCGACCCGTACTCAAATAACATCATACAACGACGAACAACATATAATTCCAGAGGCTCAGAGCGATATCAAGATATTCTATAAGAAAAAACAAAAGAGAAACATGCCAATACTATATCTCCAACATATAATATTCCATTATCCCAAATCTGGCATGAAATTTAAGAAATCTCGGTCGCCAGAATTTATTAGAACATCGATTCACTAGAAGAAGTAGGAAATGCAGGCCGATACATATCAAAGCCTCGCCAACAACGGCAATCATCATCCAGACTTCATTCGTTGCAAAACCACTAGCAGTGACGAACCTAGCATCGACCATGACAATGGGCCGCTGAATTATGCCATTCTTATTTTAACGAACTAGAAGAAGCTAAAAACACAACACTAGGTATCGATGACCGCCCCTCTGTTTCACTTAAAAATTTGCCGCCCACCACATATTAATGTGTTCCGTCCTGAAATCTAGAAGCTTCCAGAAAATCTGGTCAGAAGCAATAGAAAAATCCAAAAATGACCCCAAATCCTTTTGACCCATCTCCTCAACATGTTCAATGTGCAAAATAATAGAAAGAATACTAAATTCAAGATTCTCTTTCAAATAGATTTTGAAAGCTTTTCTTCGAAGAAAATTATTATGATGTCGACATTAACATCTGACACTATTTTGAAATTCATGGCGATCGATGATGTTTGGTTCAATTACGGAATGTTCTTTCCTTATCTAGAATGACAATACATGAAAAAATATGAGTCAAGTGTTTCAGAATGAATATTCAAATTCAAGAGTTAGAATGTTTAAATTCTATTATCGAAAATGATTTCAGATTTATCACATTGATGGTCGAGGAGAAAAAATTTTTTCACTCACGTAACACGTCATCAAAAAGTGGCAAAAAAGGAACATTGCCCAGGGCAAAGAATCACTTTGTATACTTTTACAAAAGCTTGGCTTGTCTAGTGATGTAAATTTTGGAAAGATTGCTCTTGCACTGAAGTTTGACGGAAAAATTTGGTAAAGTTACTATAGAGAAAAAAGTGAGTTTTTCAGAGCGTAAACACCCAGAGGAAAAGCATATTACATGAGCTTTTCGACAAGGGAATAAACATTTAACAATTTTGTCTTGATGTAATATAAAAAAACAAGTACTGTGTTTTAAGGAATTTTACTTAATAATTGCGATTCGTAACGCGTTTCACTACATCGTAGCTTCTTTAGACGAATGAATGTACAGAAAATATAAATATAAATGTTCTTGAGTAATTAAAAGCTTATTGGGTTGCTTCTTCTTAAGTGGTTATTTATGACAGGTATATCCAATAATATTAAGGAGTAGATTGCTCCCCGAAGAGATTCAATAGAGGTGAAGGGCTTAAATCGACTTGTTCACTGATGAGTCTACCTGAGTGTTTGTATTTATTGATTTCTAAAGTTTCCCAAAGATCTATCTTCCAATATTTATTACCTGTATGCAAAATTTCAAACTGTGGGTCGAAAGAGTGATTATTTTTAGAGATGATTCGCGTAATTTGAATTTATTTGCGATTTTATGTTCCGATATTTTATTAATTTAACATATTATTTATTAGTTTGGGATTGTAACCATTATTTTTTAGCTATTTGTTCATTATTTTGTTGTTAATAATGGTTACAATCCCAAACTAATAAATAATAGTTTTATATAAAAACAAAGTAGAATCGCATTGAATGAAGTTTACCCTGTCGATAAATCGAAACATTAAAATTCAACACCTTAACCTACGTTGGCATTACAAGTGAGAAACTGAAATCATTCTTGAGTAGCAATAATTTCAACATAGCTTTCAAATTAATAATAATTTAGGCAAATATATAGAAAAAAATAAACCAATCCAGGTAAAAACAATAAATCAGGTGTTTATAGATTGAATTGCAATGACTGTGATAATTTCTACATTGGTAGAACTCCTAGAAATTTTAATATTAGAATATCGGAACATAAACGCAGTTTTTCAAATAAAAAATCAGATTCAAATTACGCGAATCATCTCTTAGAAAATAATCACTCTTTCGACCCACACTTTGAAATTTTGCATACCGATAATGAATATTGGAACATAGATCTTTGGGAAACTTTAGAAATCAATAAATACAAACACTCAGGTAGACTCATCAATGAACAAGTCGATTTAAGCCCTTCCCCTCTATTGAATCTCTTCGGGGAGCAATCTATTCCTTAATTTTATTGGATATACCTGTCATAAATAACCACTTAAGAAGAAGCAACCCAATAAGCTTTTAATTACTCAAGAACATTTATATTTATATTTTCTGTACATTCATTCGTCTGAAGAAGCTACGGTGTAGTGAAACGCGTTACGAATCGCAATTAAAATTCCTTAAAACACAGTACTTGTTCTTTTTTATTATTGATAATGGAATTTTACCAAGTAGAAGCCTCCTAAATTCAAATGTCTTGATGTGCTACCGAAATAGAATTCCAATAAATTTACAGGATGTTGAATTTTCACTACCAGGAGCAGTAAATTAATAATTGCGTGTCGGTGAAAGTAGTATATGATACCCACAACTTCATAGAAGCAGGAAGAAGATTTTGTATGAATGGTATAATCATAACGTTCAAAGTTGAGTATAAATCTAATGATAATTTATGAGATAATTTAAAAGCAATACGAAGCAGCAATATATATCAATGTCATTGAAACTATGTAATTAGGTTCAAAAACACCATAAAATTTATTGTTACGAGATACAAATATATCGTAACGACGTCAATTAGTAAAGCCAAGAGGCACATCGAATCAATCCCAATCATATTGATGCAAACAGATCAATAATATGTCACTGACTTTCCTGATGAATTGATACTGGAAAACTTCAAAGTTAAATCAGTGACCCATGAATATTAGAACTATATTTATGATTCTGAACATACATAAGCGAGTTTCGAAGTATGATACATGTTTTCATGGAATGAATATGAGTTGCATATATATCGAGAATAATTCACAAGGTCGATCGTGCAAGGGTTTAGATTAGAAGTTAGAAAACGTGGATTGTTGAAATATGTAGACAGGTGATAGGCATTGGTGGAGGCATCAAGTATTTGTTTACTTCGATGATATAGAAGCATTACATTTTTCAATGAATTATAATCAATATAAGTAATATTTATTTCAATTATTAATTCATTTTGTTTCTAAATTAGAAGATTTCTAATATAATTTCAGAAAGGTTTGGTTATGTTCAGGTGAAATTCATATAAGTCTCATAAGTACATTCTGTCAAAAATGTACCGGGAATTGATCATTTAAAAAATCTGCCTACAATGGTTATCGAAATTTTTGTTGTTGCTTACTCGACACAACGGTTTTCTATACTGAGCGCGAGTTTGAACGCGATTTTCAGTTTGTTTACCGTGTTCGATTTTGTCAGTTCTCACAAATGTGTTTTGAGATTTTAACTATGGATAAAAATATCGAACAAAGAATTTATCTTAAATTTGGTATAGCAAATGGAATTCAGTGTGCCAAATCGATGAAAATGTTACAGAAGGCTTACGACTAAAAACATTTGCATATGAGTAATACACCCATTCAACAACGGTCGAGATGTGGTGGAAGATTTTCCTGGTTCTAGTGGGCCATCAACATCTTCAACTGAAGTTTACATCGATAAAGTGAAGCGAATGGTAATTGAAATTGGCATTTGAGTTTGAAAGAGATAAGCAATGAACTTTCCGTGCCTCAAGAATCAATTTGTATCATTTTAAACGATGGTTTGGTGAAATGCGTTGCCGCTCGACGTGTTCCAAAAGAACTGAATTTTCTTCAAAAATTGAATCGCTCAACCCTTTCAGTCCTAATGGGATATATAGGTCCTAGAAGATTTAAAAAAATTCCAGTGGGAAACGTACTCTAATAATTCAAACCGATCGATGTCCCTCTGGTACTATACATCGTATCTCACCTTCCCCCATCAAAAAAAAAGTTCGCGCGTATTTTCTTTTGATGTTTACTCGACACTCAAGCGTTGGTTGGAGCACGTGCTGTTTGTTTACATGTGATTTTCATCGTTTTTTTTCGCAATTCTTTCACAAAAATGTCCAGGTAAGTGTATCAATAGTTCATTATTACTTTCAGATAGCCCTCCGGAAGATTGTGAAGAGTTTTTCTGAAAAAGTTCTGTATATGTCCCAGAGTACTTGAAGGAATCACAGAGGCCATGGGTCATTACTTGGATGCAGAAATATTGGCGTGTGACTTAAGCAAGGCTTTCGATAGGAGTACTATGGAATAAGAGGTAAATCTCTCGTAAATTTTTGAATCATACCTAACTGAATTCCACAAGGGTCAATATTGGGACCACTTCTGTTCTCTCTTTATATAAATGATCTGCCTGAAAATATCTTATGCTCCAGCGCTTGTTTATATGCTGATGACGCAAGCTTTTTGAATATGGCAACTTCGGATCTGAAGCTATGCAATCAAACTCTGCATTCGCTCCTGGACGGAAGAATGGTTTAAAGTACATGGCCTGAAACTCAAAGATAAAACCCAACGTATCTGCTTCGGTCAAAGAACACAATAAATAGAACCATTTACTTGCTAGGTATAAATTTTGATAGTGATCTTAACTGGAACGATCACAGAACGTCACTTACTACACAGCCACAGCTCTGGAGCTAAGAGAGTGCTACTGAAGCAGAAGAAAGCTATAAGAGCAATGTGCGTAGTACCCTATACTACCAGTTGTCGTGCGTTGCTCAGGTCCGAAGGAATACTCACCATAACATCCGTCTTTATACTTGCCTGCTTGAAGTATGTTTTCGACAACAAATTAATATTTGCTACAAATGGTAGCAATCAACAAGCAGAGATTTGTATTGATGTCAAAGACATTTTTGTAAAGGACACAGTATACACGGTGGAAGAATTTCCAAATAAATGAATTGTTATATGTATTATGTGTATATGTAATATGTGTATATGTAATATATGTAATATGTGTTTGTCGATGAGTGGGTCTTTTTGTCTTGTACCATGTTGGTTGTGTATGTGTGTAATTTGTGATATACAAATTATTGTTTCTGTACTAAATATGACACGCCATGTAATTTCAGTGTAATTTCCCAGTGGTATAACAATTACTATAAATCTTTTTTTTTCAATTCAGAAATAAACGGCTGACAGAGAGACAGTTGAATGAGTACGCAGAAAAAATGTTTTGATATTGAGGAGGGGGAGGAGGAGGAGGAGCCATTTATGGAGAGTTGTTCAGAGTATGAGCAGTCTTCGAGGCGATCATCAGAATCTTCGAGTGACGAATTTTTGGGACCCTCAACAAGTAAAAAGAGAGGTAATAAAATCCAGAGTTCCAAAAATAAGAAAAGGACAAGTGAATCAAATGAGGATTCATCTTCTACTGAAAGTTTGTTTGATGAAAATGACGATACTGAGCTAACGAATGTTCCCATAGTAGTTTTGGATACATGAAAACCTGTTGGTAACAATTTTGTGCCAAGAATGAAGATACCGAATGAAAAACCCTGTTCAGTTATTGCAACGCTAAACAAAACTGCAACTGAACTTGATGTTTTCTTCAAGCTATTTCTCAAGAGTCTCTTCATTTGGATAGCCCAAAAAACGAACGAAACACTAAAGATACTTCAGTCAGAAAGAAAAACAACAATGTAGGAAACTGATCAGTATGAAATAATGATTGTTAATGGTTGTTTTCTCATTATGTCCTACAATAAAGTGCCAGTACAACGTCATTATTGGCCTACTTATTCTTCAGTTGGCAACACAATGATCAAACAAACTATTTCTAGGAATCCATCTCAGCTACTGTCTTCTAAACTCTAATTCAATTCGCCACAAACTTTCGTTCAATCGAGAAGTGAAAGTACCTTCCCGAGTATCGATGAGGCGATGGCAAAGTTCAAAGGGAGAAGCTGCCTCAAGCAATACCTTCCTCTGAAACCCATACAAAGAGGTGTAAAGCTATGGGTTGGATGTGATTCGAAAACTGGCTACACATATGATTTGAATTTATACTCAAGCAGGAAAGAAGACAGAAATGAAAAATCAACTTTAGGAGAAGATGTTGTTGCGGAATTAGCCGCGACGATACGAGATCCAGAAACCATCCTTTGCTTTGATCGATTTTGCACAAGTACTCAACTGATGAACAAGCTACCTTTTGCTGCAGTGGGAACGTCGATTGCGACAAAGAAAAATATGCTAAAATTTGAAATCGACAAGAAAGGTGAAAGAGGAGCAGCTGAGTTTTTGTGCATCCTCCTGGAAGGACACGAAAGATGTCAACGTTCTTTCAAATTAACACACCAATGAAATGACCGTAGCAAACAGAAAAACAAAGGATGGTATACAAACAGAAATTCCTTGTCCGAAGATGATCGAGTTCTATAACAAGTACGTGGGGAAAGTCGATCTCTCAGATCAGCTTGTTGGACTCTAGGACATGGATCGGAAAAGTAGCAAATGGTGGAAGAAAGTTTTTTATCAGCTGCTTATGACAGCTACGGTCAACGTATGAATCCTGTTTACTGCACTAAAGAGAGGCGAAAGCAATAAGAAGAGTTTTTTAGACTATTTGGTTCCACTAGCCGAATCTTTGATCCAGTATGGTCGACAACATGCGAAAGTAGTACGACAAAGACAGTACGGCAGACCATCATCTGCTAGCTCTACGCTGTATAATATCGGAGATCACTTACCCATCAAAGGGCAAACAAGGAGAAGGTGTCACAGCAGTAACAAAAGCTATATGTGCAGCTTGCAATGTAGCACTCTGTAAGTTCTGTTTCACTGCTTACCATACATAAGTAAATAAAAAAAGAAAACGTATTGTCTTTTTTATGAACTATAACACTGATTATCAGTGGGGCATATATATCCTATCAATAGATGTCAGTGGGACATATATAACCCCCCCTTAAGGCCCCCCTATTTTGTAAAAAAAATTGAGGGTAGTTTTAGGTTCACTATGATCAATGTTCAAAATAACCAAAAAACTAAGTCAGTTGGAATAAAATAATAAACTGAGACTGAAAGGGTTAAAGCTGAGGAAATGCTAGAACGAGTCACTTTCGACTCCACATTCATAAAACGCATCATAATTGCGTATGTAAACCAGTCAACAAGCTTTGGAATGGAGCCTTCCAACTGAACCGTAATCGAAAAAAACACGTCAAAGTCGATCAAAAGTCAAGGTAATGTTGACTGTTTTCATTGATTATCAACGTGGTGTGCACTAGAAATTCTTGCCAAAAGATTCGACGGTAAATAAAGAATATTACCTGAGCGTTATGTGGCGTTTGAGAGAGCAAATTGGTCGAAAAAGAGCCAGATTTGTGGAAAGAAAACTCTTGCAACACGATAATGCATCATCTAACAAGGCTGTCATTGCCAATGAATATTTGTCCAAAAACTCAACAAATACCATCGAACAACCACCGCATTCAACTGATATGGCTCCGGCCGACTTTTTCTTTCACCAAAATTCAAATTATTCAGTCTAGGTACCCGTTAGAATCAATAAAAGAGAATTCGCAGGGAGAACTAAGTCGATTCCGGAAAAAGCGTTTGGATGATAATAAATATAATAATAATATATAAATATTTTGTGTTTCATTGACCAATTCCCAGTTCTTTTTTGAAAAAATATAGTTTGCTTGAATAAATATTTTTTCTTTGTGCTATAAGCATATTTATTATGTCCTTTGAAACCTTTACTAATTTTTTAATAGAGTCATCTTTTAGCACTCTACAATCTTTTCCAAATGTTTCTCCAAAATCTTTGAGTTATCTAAGAGTGAGCTTTTGAAAGGCTATGATGAAAGGAATTTATTTGTGGGACGATCTATCGTGCTAAGAGAACAGTAAACTTCCATGAATAGTTATGAAATTTGCACACTTAAGTGAACTGAAGCGCATTATCTTAATAACGAAAATTTTCTCTTCAAGATGTCAACGTATTATTTATATCTTTCCTAAATCAGAAATGTAGTCGATTGAAATGTTACAATTTAAATGCCGAATATTGAATTTTTTAGAGGACGCAATTTTATTTTTGGGACATATGGAGGGTCAACAAAAGCTTAACCCCAAGTTTGTGGGATTTCCGCCCTAGTCCCCCGGCCATCATCTTGGAAAAGAGCGATCTCAAAAACTATAAGTTCTACAAAAAATTGACATGATTTGTAGCAAATAGATTTGCCTACAAATATGCTCACATAATATTTTGCCTAAATTTGAAATTAAAGAAGTTATAAACAAAAAGTGAGAAATTTTCTAAGAATTTTCTTTTATGTTCTATAATTTTTTTCATACATGTTACATTACAAAAAATTCAGAACAATCTCGTAAATAGTCAGATATCATTCTTACGGATAAACAAAATCGAATAACATATATAATTGATACTGCTACACCCGACACACATAATATACAAAATAAATACAATGAAAAAATTTTTGAATATACGCTTGCCGACAAGATAAAAAAGTGGAAAATGAAAAAATATTTATTCGAGATTATTATTTCTACAACAGGTGTTATTCTTCACAAAAATATTGAGATTTTAGGTCTGGAGAAAAATGTATTAGAACAGTTACAGAAAATAAGTCAGCAAATCTTGTAATATTCTTCGTAGGTTTCTTTCCGAAAGAAATAAGGAGGTTGAGTCATAGGTTTTCTCTTTAGTATATACTGCTCAGAATTTTATTTCATTATTTTATTTATATATATATATATATATATATATATATATATATATATATATATATATATATATATATAGAGGGTTTTACCCCGACGAGTTGCCCATATATCTGTTCATGCAATCAAACTGATTTCATGAAAAATATAAATCCACCATCCGGTAATTAATACCATTGCCAGGCAATGATTATAATCAAAACATATCCTGGAGTAATTATATATTAGGATAACGTTAAATGTTATGAGAATATATCAATCTACCAGAATATATACATACTATAGCATCATCAGACAATGATATCAATGTACCAACGAGTAGTGTCAGAGGCTTTCTCCCGGAAAAATCCAGTGTACGGACCTTAGTCAAGTAACACTGAATGTTACTCATTAATAGTTTCCTTTTGTGAAGTGGTGAACGATCGAATAGAATACTGCTCTGAATATAAATATGACAAAATTGTCAGTTAATTATATTACATTTATATAAACAAATAAATAAAATATGAAATGAGATTCTGAGCAGTATAAACTAAAGAGAAAACCTATGACTCTACCTCATTATTATTTTCGGAAAGAAACCTACGAAGAATATTACAAGATTTGATGACTGTTATCTTTTGTAACTGTTCAAACAAATTTTTCTTCAGACCCAAAATCTCATATATATATATATATATATATATATATATATATATATATATATATATATATATATATATATATATATATATATATATGAATAAAATATAAAATGATGAATAAAATTGCTTCTATTTGGCATCACAAAATCCAAGACAGAAACACGAAAGGCCCTGAATAGCTAAAAGTATTGGACGAAAACGGCTTCAAGAATTACCGGACCGCCATTGTACTACACTGCAGAATTGTTTGATACCTCAACGCAGTAGTTTGATGGTATTTATGGTTTTAGCAATATGGGACGATTGCACATTTAAACTGAGAGTCCTACCCGCCTTAGAGATCTCACGTGGATACATCACTATATCTCACCCTATTCAATATTTTCTTGTTAGTGTACCACAAAAGTAAAGTTTATGCTAATAGATGCAAGAACTAGAACAAAAATATGACTTTGAATTAATGGAATTCTACCTAAGACATTATTAACAGTTTTAACCACATGAAGATGGTATTACAAGAGTGTTTTGATCTAAATGACCTTGACAATATTATTTTTCAAACATAAAATTTACATTGAGTGTAATTCAGAATTTTTTTTTTTTTTTTTTTTTGAATTTGGGAGGCTAAAATTCCTTAAAACACAGTACTTGTTTTTATTATTAATTCAGAATTAATTACTTCAAGCTTTTATATAAATTGCCTTGTCAGTTTTGGTCAAATATTGCAAATGAATTGTGGAGCAAATAAAAAGAAGATATGGAAATTCAAAATAATTTTTCACGAGTTGCAAGCTTCTTGAATTATATGATTTAATAGAATATTATAATTATAAATAACCATGATATTTGTTGAGTCGGTATTTTATCATATTCATATATATATAATATTTAATTATATGAATAAATGCGGTACAGACCTAGCATAAAATAATCATTTTCATTCTATCAATAGTCAAATGTTGAACGAATTTTTATTTTAATTAATAATTTTTCAAAAAAAAAGATTGTTTCCTAGAAAATTGGAAATTTTGGTTTCAAATATCTATATATCGATGGCATTCGAGTTACAGTGTAGGGCAAATACTAAAATTTATCATCAAAATATTCTGCAATAAAAAAATTGGGAATCAATTATATGACCTTCATTTTACTATAATCATTGCACAATATCATGAATTAAAAGGAAAATAATGAAATTCCATTGTTCATTCACGAACTGAAACTCGATTTATATTATTAACAATAATCAATCGAATACTATTCTGGAAATTTGAGAACAACTTACTGCAATCATTTAATTTTTCGCCTTCTCACTACAATATTTGCACAATGCACTTAGAGCAAACAAGTTAAACAAACAGCACTGCCGTTAATCTAAGTGTAGATTGAATTTCCTCTTATGATTTTTGTGAACTTGAATTTCACTGAAGGTATACGTGACATTGTACATGTTCCCCAGTAAAAATTCGCCAATGCAAATAAAAGCAGATACTGATTAGTATATAAAGAGGTCATTTGATTGCGGAATTTTCAACTGCCATTTAATTCAAGTATATTTATTTAAGTTCTATAGGTTATCGAATTGCAGAAATGATATCTCTAAAAGAATTATACAATGAAGCCTCTCTTTTTTATACTTTCTCTCCAGTTTCATTCCGAAACTTTGCGCCACCAAATCAATATTGAAATAGGAGCCTTTAAAGAATTTCCACTGACCCTCTTCACAAGTCTTACAAATTTTCTGGTGCTGTCAATGACGTCTTCTTCTTTGTACCTGGTTGTCGTAGAAATGGAATTCTTCGACTGTCAGTGTTTGAAAGTGAAATAGGTCATGATGAACTGTTTTCCTTGCATGCCACACCATCTGTATTGATGAATATCCTCGTGGATTCCGATTCTGTATAGATGGTGACAAATGTGGCATTATCCCCTAAGAAAACTAACCATCCCTATAATTTATTTTTCATTCAGTGAGAGCAGATCAAAAGGTATCCTCATTCCTAGTTTTTTCAAACTTCTCTTCTCTGAATTGAATTGTCAAGCAAGTTTAATTATGCCCAACCATTCACACAGCTTTTTTGTAAGCTTTAATCGACGTTATATGGTCTGATTCATATGTTTTAAGTACAACTCATTTATCAGTGTGAGTAAAATAACTTTGCCGTGGTATTCACGATCTATATTTCCCTAAGTGCACTAAGCAGTAGAACATTCCTCATCCTGGCTGACAGTTGCTTAATGAATGCGAAAATCACCTCCATTTTTTTTATACCATTTGTGAACGCAACTATTCCCGTTGGTTGAATGGATAAGGCAACGTTAGTCCAAAATTTCCTGAAAAATGTATGCAGATTTCCATAATAATAAACCAGATTTTGATATTCTGGAGTGACCTCTCTGCGCATAGGGAAATTAAATTTTATTCTGTCAAATAACCTCTCCGAATTTCTTCCATTTTACTCAAAGACCGTTATGAAACATATTTGGAAGATTTTAGTTCCCCTCCAATATCAGTTGTACAAAGGAAATGGCTGAAGTCTGGAATTCTTGAAGGTCATTTCATGACGACGAATTCAGCATTTCACAATAGTGATGTGTAATAATGTAGTGCATTATAATATATGATATATTATAAAACGTCTACCAAACCAGATGAGCGGTTCTGTATGTGGGTAGATGATGATAGTATATAGCACGCTAGTTAATATTTCTCCATTGACAAATACTAGTATTTTCTGGGAATTCATCAACTGCCGTTAGTGCAAAACGATTTATTAATTATGACTGTAATACTCGCTTGGACACCAGGAAAGATTTACTTGGCTGTCACTGTAATCTTAATGGCATTTGTAGAGTACTCAAACCCATTGTACTTTTCCAATAAGTATATTCACAGGTAAGCTGAAGGCAAGTTTGACTTAGTTGCAATTAATAAGAGTGTGCGACTGCTTCCTCAATCGTATATTGACTAATGTTCACATTAGGTTAAATTCATTTCTTAGCGATCGACTGTGATTTCTAGTCTGGCTGAACTGAAGTGATGCTCCACTTGGCGATTTGGTGTTTTCTTTTGTCAGGAAAGGTAATGACAACAGTAGGTATATTTTTGCTTAGATAAATTATTATTATCGGTCTCTCAAAATGGATTGAAATAAATAAATTTCAAAATGCTTGTACCACAACGTGAAATAAAATGAATCTTAGATTGTGATCAAGTCTAGTTAACATGAGAACAAGAAGAACGAAATGTATTATTGAGGTCTAACAAGAAGTGTTCTTTGCTTGTCATCGTAAAACTGCTAATGTAACCTTAAATGACCAGATTAAGAGAGCTGATCATTTAAAATGCAAGCAAGAACAAGTGGACTGGACTTTTTTATATAGGTGAATAACCATTTGGATTGTATCCAGATTCATGATATATAAGAGTCTGGGTATTCCTAGGCAATGAAGCGCAGATATATGAGTTCATCCCTATAGAGGAGGTACAATTATGGTACAGGGTGAGATAAGTTTTGGAAGAAGTACTGCTATATGACTATGATAAAATTTTTTCCTCGCGCAGGACAACTCACGCCCAAATATTGCTTCAAAAGTGGAAAATTTTTTAGGAGAAAATGCTTCGGACATTTCACCATTGGCTGACCCATCTGTATGTTTTAATTCTGATTGTTCAAGACTGGAATGTTCAACAAATACAGGTTTGTAGGCGACTAGAAAACTTCAAGGTCAGTATCTGTTTAAGGCTCTCCAACAGCTCATCGAATTATTCCTCAGTGAAAGCTAGATAATCTAATGAGAAGAAGGCTAAGTTAATGCCGATCGAATAGAGCGTATGAATTACTTATTCTGGTTTATAATTTTTATTGAATCTTTACCAAATAATTGAAAATATACTGCATTAGAGGATCAGCTTCATGAGCGCTATTTGATTATCTCAATCCTGTGTATGGTATTTCTTCAAACATTAAAATTCTTCCTTAAATATATGCGGTTGGTGTGAAAGAGCATGTTGTAAACTGTAAGTCATTCAGTATTGGTTATCTTGATATCCATATGGCTTCCAACATAAATGTATGCTATCAGATTTCTTACGTGTTTGGGTTGAAACTCTGAAACCCATTAAGTATTACTTAATCATATTTTCTTTGCTGTTTTCCACTTTTATTTTTGATATTACTGCATCCCATCACCAATAGAAAATCTGTTTAGATCAATGAATCCAAAACACACACAAGATATTACTTATATTTCCGTGGCCGTCATGACAGAGTTTTTTCTCCTGTTTTTCTTTCTGTTTTCAGGAATTATATGAAAAATTAAGTATGGAGTGTTCATTCTCATTTTCCTATGCTTTTGGACTTTAGAACCGTGGAGAGCTTAGCGTGTTTTGAATCTGTATCATTTGATTTCAGTTGATTCAAATTCTAAATTATAGGTAAGCAATATTTATATTATACAGGGTGTTATATAATAGTTTGTCACAACTTGAGGGGGTAGATCTACGTGCAATTTTAAGAAAAAAAGTTTAAATAAACATAGGTCCGCAAAAGCTTCGTTACGGAGCTACAGGGTGTTGAAGTTTCCCGAAAAAATTGTTTTTTTCTTCAAAATTCCTGCAGTTTTTGAGATTTTCAGCCCAAATTTAGCATGCAAGCTATTTTTTACAGCCTCCATCATTACACGTCCTAGATTTCAACTGAAATTCACGAAGTGTTTTCTTCTCCAGGCCATGTATTCTTTTGCCCTTTCAACCTTTTTTGCAGTACGCCACTGATCAGCGTACAATCAATTTTCGTCATTTCTGCTCAATTTAGAAACTTTTTTGATATTTATATTTTTTTCGTATTTCCAATCGTTCTCGAGTTAAAAATTATTGAATTTGAATTATTTGAATTGTATGTTATACGCTAAATAAAACAAAATACTAGAAATACTCCATAGATATGCCCAAAATTTGCTTTTATTTTGATAGCTCGTCTTCTGAGACTCAACTTATTATTTAATATCAAACTAGAAAAAAGGACGATTGAAAACTCAATAAATTGCTGGAAGTATCCTTATCCTGCAAGAATACAGGCCTCTGTACTTGTTCGTATAATATCACGAACTCTTTGAATTATTCCTGGAGTATTTCTTATCGTGTCACAAGAGGTTATTATTCGATTTCTCGATTCTTCTACAGTGTTCACTGGAGTGATATAAACTAAACTTTTGAGATATCCCCATAAGAAAAAGTCTCATCTATTCAAGTCTGGGGACCTAAGAGGCCATGGTTCTGGCCCACCCCGACCTATCCATCGGTTGTTGAATATATTATTCAAGCATTCCCTAGCTTTTCCACTAAAATGTGCTGGTGCCACGTCATGGCTGAACCACATTATGTTTCTCACCAAAAGTAGCACATCCTCGAGCAATAAAGGTAACTCCTCCTCAAGAAATTGCCGATAAGCGGGACTGTTTAGTCTGTTAGGCAAACAAAATGGCCCAATCAAATAATTTCCAATTATTCCGACCCAGACATTTAGTGAGAATTGTTCTTGATGATGAGATTCTTCAATCAAATGGGGGTTTTCGTATGCCCAATAATGATTATTGTGAAAATTTGTGAAAGAAGTTCTCGAAAGGTTAGTTTCGTCTGTGACATTATTTCACTATCAAAATGAGCATTTTCTCCATCGGCAGAAATTCAGTCTTGAAGGAAAATCTCCAGGAAGTAGAGTTTAGACGCGTTGAATATGAAACGGGTACAATAAAAAGTCTTGGAGAATCCTCCAAACTAGTACATGTGAAATTTTCAACTGATTTCCAATTTTTTTTGTACTCACATGAGGATCCAAATCAATACAATTCAAAACTGCTTCCTCAATATCTGGAGTTCTCATAGTTTGAGTGGACCTTTTATATGATTGTTTTCACTAAAAGTACCAGTTTCCCTCAACCTTCTGTGGATATTTGAAAATGTTCGCCTGTCTGGTGTTACTCGATTTGGAAAGCGCACCTGATATAATCGCCTAGCTTCTGTTGTGTTATCATGAGCCAGACCGTACATGTAATGGATATCAGCCAATTCGGCGTTAGTAAAATTAGACATTTTTTCTTACAGCAATAACTTCAGGAGTCTTAAAACTAATCGTTAATTTAATGAACAATTCGAGCAGACACTGGTTCAACTTTAGCAACTGTCAAAATAAATAAATTAATGAAACGATGAAAAGTGCTTTCAATTCAGCGAATGCATGCAATCATTTAATAATTTTTTGCTCGAGAACGGTGGGAGATACGAAAAAATTACATGTCTCAAAAAGTTTGAATAGGCGAAAGAAGCATGGCTCCGGAAAAGAAAACACTTTGTAGATTTTAGTTGAAATTTAGGACGTATACTGATGAAAGCTCTAAAAAATAGCTTGCATTCCAAATTTGGGCTGAATATCTCAAAAACTGCAGGAGTTTTGAAAAAAAAAAACAATTTTTTCCGAAAATTCCAACACCCTGTAGCTCAGTAACGAAACTTTTGCGGACCTACGTTTATATAAACTTTTTTTTTAATATTGCAGGTTGATTTACCCCCTCAAGTTGTGACATACCATTATGTAACACCCTGTATGTTCACGACCATCACTAAATCTAATGATTCTGAAATCGAAAACAACGAAGATTTTATTTTGCAGATGATATCGCGTCTGACATTCATTGATGGTTTTAGGAATGAATAAACATTTCATAGATTTGAATCACCAAAATAGGCATGTAAAACATTTCCAGTTGCCAATTTCTGAATAGTGCATAAAACTTTTTGTTTTCTTAGTTTAATTTTTGCGGCAACAAGTTCTCGATTATATTATCTGCATAATTTGTAATTTTAGGTGGAATATTTTCAAGTTCATATCTAATGCACTCGATTTTTACTCATAATCTTATTAAAAGAATAACTTTCTCAAAGATAATTATTATGATGTTGACATTTTCATCTGACACTGACGCTGTTTCGATGACAATCGATGATGTTTGGTTCAATTACGGAATATTCATTGCATATCTAGTTAAAGAATGAAAAATAAATATCCAAACTCAAGAGTCAAAATGTACAAATTCTATTATTAAAAATGATTTAAGAATTATTACAGTCAGTGATGGTCGTGGATGAAAATATTTAATTCAAAACGCCTTTCATACCCTAAACATGAAATTCAAAACAAGACGTCGTGACTTCCCCGAAAACGTCATTATTTACTGTCTTCCTAATAGTTTCATAGTAGCAAAACAGTACCCTAAAATATTCCATAGTGAAGACATTTTGTTTCATATGTATCTGTGAGCTAATTCAATTGAGATTTTAATGATTGTGTCAAAGATTTATTATATCCGGTTCCGGCTCATTATATTAGTTTTTCAACGATGCTCTCACTAAATTTATACGTATCATTTTGGGATGTTGAACCGAAATAAATCAGGACAAATGACACGAAAACGTTATAATTGATCTTTGAAGACATGCTCTGCTTTTAGAATAGTCGACGAGATTGTAAAAAGTTTTGTTTTATGATCTCCGTGGGAGACAAACATGTTCGAATTGCCTCACCGAGGTCAGTTGAGTTCAAAAGTACTATAATTAGAGAACAATTCGGGATGAGAAATAATAGTATCTATGTGGGCTTCAAAAAAGAAATAAGTTCAATGCAATCATTTCGTTCTGTTGTGTTTTTATTTGGTTAATTTCTTTTTAAGTGCAATGTAAGTGGTTATAATCTTCACACAATTGAAGTTTTTAGAAAATTTGGTGATTTTCACAGATAGAATACTATTTTTTTTCAGAAAGATACATAGTTCTGTTGAATAACATTTATTCTATTCGATTGCAAAGAAGTATGAATTTATCTTTTTTTGTTCCTGTTACACCACATAAGTAGGCGCCTGGGAAGAATTGAGGTGTCTGTTTACTCGCTTCTTGAAGAGGGCCTAATTGTAGGATATTGGGAAGATATTGAACGGAAGCGAGTTCCACAGCTCACCGGCCCAGAAAACAAAGGAATTCTTTATGAGGGAGGGAGCTTCAAGGGTCGCATAATGTACTGCCATAAGATGAGAACTCCTTGCCAGCCTAGTGTTGCGGCAAAACATGAGTTTTCCTGGAACAAGGTCTTTCAGCTCCTTGGAGCATCTTCCGTGGAAGTATCTGTAGAACAGAGAAAGGTCAGCAACTTGTCTTCTGAGAGCCGAGCAGTCGAATAGGCGCACAGCCCGTTTTTGCACACTATCCAACATCCGCAACGAATGTTTGGGCGCAGATCCCCATACATGGGAACAATATTCCAAAGCAGGTCGAATCTGCGCCTTATATAGAAGCAACAGCTGGATGACGTGAAGTATCGCTTGGCTCTGAAAAGAAAACTAAGTTCAGCTGATACCGACCGAAACATGTTCATGCTAGCAAAACTTAGGGTTGACCGTTATTCCGAGAAGGTGCATCGAATCTTTGGATGCAATTTGTTGGCCTTGCATTATTAGAAGAGTTCTCCAGCGGGGAACTTTCTAGAAAACGTCGTTGCTTGCGTCTTGCTAGCGTTGAAGCTCACCAGGTTCAACTGACCCCACTTAGGTATCCTCTGTAAGTCAGAGTTTAAGGTATTAATTTGTTGACATCTCTGACGATGAGATTCCGCAGCTATAATCGGTCGCAGACTACTGAATGACGAAACCAGGTTACAATCGTCTGCAAAACCGAAGATCTTGTTCTCCGTAGATGACAGAAGATCGTTTATCTGCAACAGAAACAAGCTTGGCGAAAAAATAGATCCCTGAGGTACTCCTGCGTAAAACTGGAAACAATCAGATGTTTCTGTATTCAAAATTAATCTATTTAATCTAAGTAATCTATTTTGAAAGGTTGGACTAGATATTATTCAGATTTTTATTACAAAAGAGCATAGACAACCAAAATCAGAGTAATAAGGAAAATTTGATTGATGAGTTCGTTACTCGATAAAACTTGATATAAATTTTTAATTGAATAAAACAATGATGTATATCAGTTCTAATCAAGTTATGACCTTCTCAATCAAATTTCTTCATTCCTTTGAATCTACTACTTGTTGATCAAGCCACAGTATGGTGAAATGCGTCATAAGTTTTAAATATAGTGAAAATTTGAACATTTTTAATCAAATAAAAGAATCAAATTTTTACTATATTCACAACTCATGACGCGATTTACCATACTACGGCTTCATCAGATAAGTAGTAGATTTGAAGGGATGATGTGATCTAACATAACATACCACATGTAACTGAAATAAGGACCACCCGGTAACTTTTTTTCTATTTGGAATATTTTGATGAAATTTGGAAATCGAATTGAAGACAACAATTTGAAATTGATAACATTAATATATATATTATGTATTTTTGGGGTTTAAGGTTTAAGAATATTTAAACACTATCTAAAATAGACGTATGTTTCAGAGATGTCAGTTTTCGGAGGTTGTGTCTGTTTAAGTTTTCTATATATATATATATATATATATATATATATATATATATATATATATATATATATATATATATATATATATATATATATATATATATATATATATATATATATATATATATATATATATATATATATATATATATATATATATATATATATATTTATTTTTAACGGGGTGTCAAAGTTTTGATTTCAGTTTTCCTCAAAAGTAGATTTTCATCTGAGATAACCATATCAGGCTACCCGGTATCACAGAAGCAGTATTTTTCTTATACCACTCACGTCACTCTATTCTTAAAGGTTCCGGAATTCTAGTGGAAAACAATTAGGTAATTTTTGCAGTTTCTCCATTTGCTAATAACAATAACTACGTTGGCGATGCAAAATTTTTGTTCATACTTATAATATTCTATGATCATAAAAACATCAGTGCGACATGTCAAAATTCCATTGCTGTTAATGACTGACATTGCGAATTAGTAAATTCACTTTTGAGTATGAATCATTACACCCAGAGTGAAAAAGTCGATATATGCTCCTTATCTATGGAGAGTGCAGGCAAAATAGCGTTCAAGCTGAACAATTATACAGAGAGCGCTATCCGGAAAGACTTCATCCTAATAGAACCTAATTCCCCAAAGTTGAACGAAAATATCGTGAGGTTCAACCTGCTGAACATGAGGATTTCAACGAAGATACCGAAATAGACGTATTGACATTTCTTGATATTTATCCAACCACATCAAGGGAAATTACCGAGGAGCTTTAAATTAGCCACCAAAGCACATGGAGAATTTTGAAAAATCATAAGTACCGCCCATTTTAATATCAACTACACCAACACTTGTATGTTAACGATAGTGTTAGGCGACTCCAGTAGTGTGAAGAGTACCTTAGGAAAATGGAGGGTGATCCACAATATCCCACAAGTTTATTCAGTGACGAACCACGTTTCAGGAACAATGGGACGTTTAAAAGGCAAAATACCAGGTACTGGTGGCAACAAAATGAGCACAGATATCATGATGGAAACACCAAGAACGTTTTGGGTTCAATGTCTGAGTGGGAATGATGGAAAGATATTTTTGAAGGTTCATTGACAGGAGAAAGATATTTGGAATTTTTTGGAGGACCCAAATACAATATGAATTGGACGAATTGCCATTAGCTGTTGTGAATGAAATATATTCTCAACAAGATGGTGCACCTCCTAACAACACTAGGAAGGTCTCCCGGTATCTTGACGAAATTTTTCCCGAAAAATGAATAGGTACAAATGGTCTCATAAGATGGCCAGCTAGATCGCCAGATTTGAGTCCACTAGATTTTTTCCTGTGGGGCCATTTGAAGAATGGGGTTTATCAAACACCACTTAGAACCCAACAAGAATTGCTGAACCGTTTAAGACAGGCTATTGCAGGCATTACAACACAACAGTTGAACAATTTTGTGAGGCAAATCAGCAATCGTGTGCGATGTTGTGTTCGTGAGAATGGTAGTATTTTCGAACATTATATTTATTTCGTTTTCGTTGTTCGCTCTTTTGTTATTAACTTTGACACTCCGTAAAAAAATGAGCAATTTTTAGGTCATTCATGGGCAAGCAAAAATTGTGAATTCCATCCGTGTACGTAGCTTGCAACGGCGGCTCTTTGAGTTGCAGTTGGAAGATAGGGAGTCAGCTGAACAGATTGATTTAGTTCTTCACACGGACGTCTGGTGGTTGAGTCGCGGAAAATTCCAAGAAAGGTTTCAAGAATCATTGCCCGAAATAACAGATGTTGAGAAACGAAAAATGGCTGACTGATTTGGCATTTTTGACTGATATCACAATGCACTTAAACACCATTAACTTCGAGCTTCAAGGTAGAGGAAAAACTATTATTGAGATGATTAGCGCAGTAAACGCATTCAAAAGTAAATCGCAACTTTCGGTAGATCAACTGAAAAGAAAGTATCTGAAACATTTTCCGTCTTTGAAAGCAAGGATTCCTCAGTTGAATTATGAAACGTATGAGGCTGATTAATCAAATATTTTGGGACAATGCGAAATGCGTTTTTATGATTGCAGTAAATTGGCAAATATAGATCCATTTATGAATTATCCTTTTTCATGTAAAAACATTGAAATAGCAAGTCAGTTTAATATGATCTCATGTTCTGTTGAAAATGAGTTGGTGCAGAGTATATCAGATATAAATCTCAAAGCTACAGCATCTGATACAAATTTCTGGTGTTTTATATCTTAAGATAAATATCCGAATCTAAGACAAATCGCCTTTCAACTGACGATAATGTTTGGGTCAACTTACTTGTGCGAGTCTGCATATTCTGAAATGAAGATAATTAAGTCAAAATATCGCAATCGACTAACTGACGATCATATGTCATCATGCTTGCGATTAGCACTCAGTGCTTACGTACCATCTTATGAAAAGTATGCTGAGGACATGCAGTGACACGCTTCAACATCCAAAGTCACTCCTTAGTTAAATTTAACACCATATGTAAGTCTTTTGTTTTGTGACAACCAATAAACTCGGAATGTTGAATAACTATGAGTTTTTTCATTGATATTATAGAGAAGAACCTAACTAAACCTAACCCAAACCTTGACTAAAATAATTTATATTGTGCGGAAAGCTAATATCTATATATGCTACGGTACATCCCACCTAGGTAGGTAGGTAGGTAGGGTGTATAGTGTATGTACGACAACCCTGCATCACACATACTTGCAGCCTCTCAGAGTCGATCGTAAGTAGTCTAAAAATATTGAGGTAGATCGCAAGCAGTTCAAGTTTAAGCACCCCTGCTGTATACGATTCAAATGAAGATGAATAAATAACAGACCATCAAAAGATAGTTTTCTTCTAAAAAATTAGATTGGCTCAAAACGAACTAACATATTTTTAGAATTGATATAAGAGTAGTTTGCAGTGTATATTCTACCATTTGAAGCACTTGAAGCATACTCAAAAATTCTAGTTGAATTTCTTTAACAGAAATAGAATAAGCAAAGCCTTTCTTGAGGAACGTAATAAAATTTATTCTAGAATTTTATATTATTAGAAAAACAATTGTTACGTGGAGTTCATTAGTACGATGCTAAATTTAATACATAACATATGTATGCATGACAGTTAAACATCACGCTTTCAAGTTCATCGTTAAAGCATTTAAGTTTCTGAAAATGATACAAGCAACACAGAATTGCACAATAGTCAACGAATTTAGGAGTGTAATTATGGAATTAAATTAAATTGAAACAGAGTTTCTGGTTAGTTTCGACGTTTATTTAAATCTGATCATTTTGGGTAACTCGAATCCATTTTGAATTCACACAAAAATTTCAACATATACTGCGTAATATAATTCTTCTCAGAGAGTTTCA
The DNA here is from genome assembly GCA_013387265.2 of Cryptolaemus montrouzieri. Classification (NCBI taxonomy): domain Eukaryota; kingdom Metazoa; phylum Arthropoda; class Insecta; order Coleoptera; family Coccinellidae; genus Cryptolaemus; species Cryptolaemus montrouzieri. Next base: position 136,203,672 of record JABFTP020000185.1, on the reverse strand, counting down.
AAGAAGAAATTTCTGTGGAAACTTATTCAATGCTTTTTCCAAACGTCCTCCCTTCTCAAAATCTCAATGTATCCACACGAGAAGTATACGGAGAATAGTTGAATTGTTTTCTTTGTTCTTGTGTCGTTCGAACTATATTTCGAACATATTTAAATATAGCGGAAGTATTGATCATTTTTGTTAATTCGAATAGAAATACGTACGTTTATATTTGATTTGTTGTGGAATGCAAAATTCTGAACACATTTAATGCAAATCACTCCCTCGTGAAATCAAACGATAGGAATATATGAATTTGTTAGTGAGAACGTAATTTAGAATATAAAATACACATTGAGGCTTTAATGTATAAAGGGTGTTTGCAAATCATATGGCAATTTGTAGTACATTCAAATTCCATTTTTTCAATTCGACTACCTATTTTTCACACACATCGTAAGTGTTTTCTACTCAAGATGCACCCTTTTCAAGTTATTTGTGATTTGATACAGAAAATTCAGATTAATTGCTTGTGAAAGCACATATGCTGAATGAAATTCGAAAAACTTCGATATATAATTATGCTTTTGTTTCCTGTAATATTTTTGGAAAAATACTTTATCGGCTATCAAAAGCGCCAATACAGTATTCCAAGAAAGTTATAAAGATATAGCTGTATTATTCTTATCGACGTTTTGTCCATTTAGACATATAAACCATGTACCATGGATGCGTTTAATGAATGATAAATGAAATTAGGGAACTTTAGGAAATAAATCGTAGCTAATTGATTTTGTCATTAGAGCATTTTTGCGTTTGTCTTGAAGGGGAACAGCAATTAATTCTTAAAGAAAGCATCCAATAGACAGTTCACACTTCACTTATTCCATTAAAGTAAGCCTCTATCCAGAATCTCAAGACCTACCGTCCATCAGGCACACAAAATCAATGTAATGGATTTAAGGGAACAGAAGACTGCTTCATTCATAGATGCTTAACCACAATATACAGACTGTCCGTGAATTGCGTGTACAATCTTATACCACAGATTCTTCAGCTCGAAATAAGTCGATTTAGGCCAACTTACCTATATGAAAAGTTTCTTCGTTTGGCCGCTAGAGGTCACCGAATCCAAAGATTTTTTCTAATTTTTCAAATAATTCGAGAACGACTCGCTCGATAGAATCCATATTTGGCATGCGTTATCGGGTGCGTTATTAACGTTGTTTAGTGATCCACTTAATGACCTTGACGTTTTACAAGTGTCCCTTAGAACTCAAACGTGTTTTTAATCAACCAGAATTTTTCATTTGTTTTTGTTTGAGCAAAACTCTTTCAGACATTGAGTAGCTAGGCTAAACATCAAACTTTTTTGTCTCTTGGGAAATTTTGATATGATGAGCGGTTGAATCACAAAAAAAAGTTTTTTAATTTAATGATTTCATTTCTTCAACTACCTAGCAAGTCAAAAATATCACATTTGACCATGTTGGCTTTGGATTTATTTCTTTGGTCTGGCAGACTGTCATTTTAGTAGGCTTGACAACCAATTGTTGACACAGCAGTGTTCCTTAAGTTTTTAACTAGGTATTTTTGTGATTTTTTTATCACTATTATGCACGGAGATGTACAGTAACTTTGAAATGGTTGATATGGTTATGGTGTACGGATTTTGTCAAGGAAATGGACGTGAACGCGCGAGAGTATATGCTGAAAGATTTCCAGATCGCAAAGTGCCGAACCACCGAACGTTGGGAAATCTTGGTAGTCGTCTCCGCGAGAATGGTTGCTTTAAACCTAGGAACGAACAGTAAGGACGGTAGAACGCGAACAACAAATTTTGGACATGGTTGAGGAAAACCCACAATTAAGCACGCAGCGTTGAAGTTTGCAGTTGGTCGTTCTTAAAACAATGATTCATGATGTCTGGAAGAAACAATCATTTCATCCTTGTTACATTCAGAAAATTCGATCCTAAGAATCTTCTAACTTTCTGCCGATTTATCCAAGAGAAGAGAACTCAGGATCTCCACTTTAAAAATTAAATTTTAATTTACTGACGAATGCACTTTTACTAGGTCTGGCATCACTAACCTTCACAATGTACACGTGTACAGTGTCGAAAATCCATATGATTTTACAAGTACACATCATTAGAATCAATTCAAAATTAACGTATGGATTTCAGTAATTGACAATTTCATTATTGGTCCGGTAGTGATTCCAGATCGATTAAACGGAGAGGCATATTTGAATATTTTGCAAGAAACTTTGCCGGAGTTATTGGACGACAATGTGGTTTATGAACGACGTTGCACCTCCTCACTTCATTTTAGCGGTTCGCGAGTTACTTACAAGCATAGAATGCGAATCGTTGGATCGAAAGGGGAGCTGATGCTCCTGCAAGTTGGCCAGCACGATCTCCGGACTTGACACCGTGCGTCCAATTTAATTTCTCAAAGAAAATTTACTCCTGTATTCAGCCAAATGGTGAATTTTTTGAACATTTACTATAGTTGAATGAAATTTATTCTAAAGTGATATGTTTTTTCTTATTCAGTTTCCAACTGGCCAACCTGTTTTCATATTTTTAAATAGTCATTGTGAAATTTTTTCTTCGAATTTCATACTACAGAACATTGAATTTCCTATTTGCTTGAACCGATTTAGCAATCTAGAAAAGATCATTTTGTCAACTAGAGGTTGTCAAGCATAATAAAATGACAATCTGCCAGACTACAGAAACAAATCCAAAGCCAACATGGTCAATATGTGATATTTTTGATTTGCTAGGTGGTGTAAGAAATTAACTCATGAAATTGAAAAACTATATTTTGTGATTGAACCGCTCATCATATCAAAATTTCTCAACAGACAAAAAAATTTAGTAATTAGTCTAGCTACTCAACGTCTAAAACAGTTTTGCTGAAACGTAGAGAGTTGAAAAATTATAGTTGATTAAAAAAACGTTCGAGTCTTTAGGGACACTTGTGAAACGTCAAGGTCATTGAGTGGATCACTAAAAAACGTGAAAAATGCACCCGATTACGTATACCAAATACGGTTTCTATCGATCGAGTCGTTCTCGAATTATTTGAAAAATAAGAAAAAAAATCTTTGGATTTGGCGAACTCTAGCGACCAAACGAAGAAACTTTTCATATAGCTAAGTTGACCTAAATCGACGTATTTCGAGCTGAATAATCTGTGGTATAACGTTGTACACGCAATTCCCGGACTCCCTGTATACTGTTCATCAGTAATTATATCCATAGACGTTAAATTTTTTTTGAAAGTCGCAGTTATCCAAAGCGACAAGTACTGCTTAGTTCTGTAACTGACGGAAACAAAAACAAATAAATGGTATTGTTGAAGGTTAATGTGATGAACATAAACAGATAATTATATTAGTTATAGTTACGCGTTAAACTGTTTCCTAGATTGCTTTCCGCATAGCTATGAAGCTTTCGGTCATTTACCATTTGAAGAAGAGCAATTAGAAGTAAATAAGGAGATATTCTTCATATAGCTTAAGTTATATGAAACTATGTATGTTGAAACAAAATTACTGTTACACCGGTCAAAGAGAAAAATTTTTCTTCTGGGAGAGTATATTTACTACTCTACCATGGGCATGCTATAATTTGATGTTTTTATTACTAAGTATAAAAGAAGTTGTATGACGAGGACATCTTGTTCATGTAATCGATTCCATCAAAAATATGAATCCGTTCAACTCTAAATACGAAACCAATATTATTGCCAGGCAAAGATTTTAGTCACTATAGATACTGGAACTGTGATTTTCGATGATATTCCGCCACAGAACTCACATATTCTGTTACGATTTGAGTATTATTTTACTCAAAATATTCAAGAATGTGAGTTTAGATCAGAAATCATGACCAAAACACTTTCTTGGACAGAAATTTTTTTTTCACAAAATCGAAGAGTCACCCATTCTAGGAATTACCTCGATTAAGTGGAAATCTTAGGTTTTTCAGGAATTTTTCGATATTTTCTTTTCTCTCTAAAAATAATGATAAATGATACTTTTTTAGCAGAAGGTGCACAAAATTGAATGAGTAACGAAAAAAAAATGGAAAATTGGGATTGCCTTTTCAAAAGTCGAATTTCCGGTATTTCCGGAAGTGACACGCTAATGAAAATGTTGGATATATCATTCTACGGAATTCGACAGATACTAGGAGATGATGCAAGAATTGTCACAATGAAACATTGTATACCGGTTGTAACTGAAACTAGGGCCACTCCTGTAACTTTTTTTCTATTTGGAATATTTTCATGAAATTTGGTAATCGAATAGAAGACAACATTTTGAATTTGATAACATTAGTACGTTTGACATTTTGTTTCCGATTATGCCGGAAACTATACTAACTTTCGATTTTCAGATGGGACACCTTGTATTTTTTTGCCTATTTCAATTGCTCCTCTCATCCTACGACCTTTTGACATATTTTTGAAAGAAGAACAAAACACACTATTATTTTGCAACTTTCATCTTTCGTTCTAGGGCCATGAACAGTGACAATTGACTTAGCTCAACATCTTCTATCACGAAAATGAAAGATTGATCTAAAAACTTGTGTGCTCATTTTTTAACGGGGTGTCAAAGTTTTGATTTCCAATTTTTCCTCGAAAAGTAGATTTTCTTCTGAGACAACAATATCGATGTAAGTATCTAAAAATTTAAAGGCTCATTTTTTAAGGGGTGTCAAAGTTAATAACAAAAGAGCGAACAGCGATAATAAATCTAATAAATGTTCTAAAAATGCCACCATTTCCACGAACACAACATCGCACACGATTGATGATTCCCCTAACAAGATTATTCAACTGTTGTGCTGTAATACCTGCAATAGCATGAAAAGGAAGAACAGGAAGAAATCCAGTGGACTCAAATCTGGCGATTTAGCTGGCCATGTTATGGGACCATTTGTACCTATCCATTTTTCGGGAAAAATTTCGTTGAGATAACGCGAGACTTCCATCTTGATATCTGTGCTCATTTCGTTGAGACCAGTACCTGCTATTTTACCTATTAAATATCCCATTGCTCGTGAAACGTGATTGGTCACTGAATAAAATTTTTGTGGAATATTGTGGATCACCCTCCATTTTCCTAAGGTACTCTTCACAGTACTGGAGTCGCCTAAAACTATCGTTAACATACAGGTGTTGGCGTAGTTTCCCTTGTTGATGTGGTTGAATTAATATCAACAAATGTCAATTCGTCTATTTCGGAACCTTCGTCGATAACGAAATTCTCCTCTTCAGCAGGTTGCACCTCACGAAATTTTCGTTCAATAGGTTCTATTCGGATGAAGTCTTTCCGGATAGTGCTCTCTGTATAATTGTTCAGCTTGAACGCTATTTTGCCTGGACTCTAAATGGATGAGGATAATATCACCTTTTTCACTTTAGTTGTATTGATTCATACTCAAAACTGAATTCACTAATTCGCAATGTATTAGTGTATTATATTCGTTAAGAATAGGGAGACGTGAGTGATATAAAAAAAAAGGTGAGAGATACTACTTCTGTAATACCGGATGGCCCGATATTGTTGTCTCAGAAGAAAACCTACGTTTTGAGGAAAAAGTGGAAATCTAAACTTTGACACCTCGTTAAAAAATGAGCAAACAAATTTTTAGATACAATCTTGTATTTTCGTGATAGGAGATGTTGAGCTGAGCCAATTGTCACTGTTCATGGCCTTCTAGAACGAAAGATGAAAATTGCAAATAAAATATTGTATTTTGTTTTTCTTTCAAAAATATGTTAAAAGGTCGTAGGATGAGATGAACATTTAAAATAAGCAAAAAAATACAGTCTTATTGAAAGTTGATATTGTTTCCGGCATAAGGGGTAAGAAAATGGCAAACATATTGATGTTATCAAATTCAAAACTTTGTCTTCTATCCGATTCCGAAATTCCATCAAAATATTTGAAATAGAAAAAAAGTTACAGGGGTGGCCCTAGTTTCAGTTCACACCCGATATATGCGAAAAACGTAAGGTGCACTTACATCCTGAGTGTTTGAAGAGATTTCATGTGCGCTAGCGATTTCGGCCATGGGTTAGTACGCGACCCGTCATAGATTATGTATTATGTACTTGCTTGTTTTTTTTTTGCATTTTTACAATATTGGTATGTAATGAAATCGGAAAATTACGAAAAAATTTGTGTTTTGTTATTTTTTTTATCCGTGGTCGGAAATGATTTAAAGTGATTCCTTGGCAAAATGTAAATCTAGGAACCGATTAATTTATACGATTGCTAGATAATGTCTTATAATCACTATATATCCTTGCGTTATATCAACATTAATAACTAAGGAAATAAACAAATTCATCAGAATATACGTTAACTGTCTTGATAATACAAAAAAAAAGAAAGAAGTTTCAGAAATAAAACCAAAGTTTACCCTTTAGAATTAATTTCATTTTCAAAGTTCTCTTCGACACTGATATACTTATACCAACGCTTCTTCCAATCTTCGAAATTTTTCTTATAATCTCATATCATAGTTAGGTATGACTATGAGCCAATTTTTCAATGCCGCTTCAGTCTCCTGAATCCAAGTATGACGATGAAATATGCAGAAATCAGACAGAGCCAAATTATGTGAATAAGGTGGAAGCGGAACGAACGAGTAAAATTTTTGATGAAATATTTGATCTTTGGATGTGATTGCATCAAGTAAACAACGTATTCGCTCAAATAAGTTTCCTTGAAAATTTGACAGTGCGAAATGAATAAAACAGTGGATAACATCTTGTTAGTCGTAGAAAATTGTCTTGTTAACATTTATTTTTTGCCTAGCTTCCGCACAATTTTAGCTCCCAGTTGAAAACATTTGCGTGGAACATGGCGTTACCATCAATTGCCTTTCCGAATGTTTCCATCGTTTCAAGAGCCGAAAATCTATTCTTTGTACAAAATTTAATGTAGCTTTGTTGCTTTTGGGGGAAAATGTTCAATTGACATCTGATGCTCCAGAAATAAAATTTGAAGCAGATTTCGGTATCAAATGTATCAATATAAAAGAATATGCATTTTAATAAACCCAATAGGTTAAATTTTGGAAATTTCACTAACTTTAATGAAGCATATTGCTAACAATAAATAATATCAATATATCAACGACTAGTGTTGAAGCTTTTTATTTTACGTGAAATCCAGAATCAAGTTAAATAATAAAACCAGGAATTTTCAAACGAAAACTGAACTACAATTCATAAAAAGGAAATGTGTGAAGATTATTTTGACCTTGTGAAAATATCAATGAAATATTCATTTCAAACAATGATTATATTGATATCCAATTATTTTCATTGGAAATCAATTTCTTACGTATTAAATTAAAGTTACCTTTTTAGATGCGTTTTCAGGGTTAATGAAACTTCATTAATAGAAAGCGAGTTTCCATTTAGTGAATAAATGTTATTATTTTCTAGTAATTAACCTCCCATCCATTTCAGTTGACATATTGAATCTTAGTATGAATGAAACTTATCTTTCGAAAAACAATTCTAGAAATGTGGAACTTTCACTGATCAGATCGTCCAAAACATTGATGAACAATGAAATTCACTTGAGCTATGCAATATCAATCATAGAGATTAATGAGAATGTACTATAATATTACACTTTACAATTAAAAACAGCTCCTAATTAGAATATACTTAACTTCCCATTTTAGATTTGATAAATACTATTTTCTGTGACAAACTCAAAATTATATATCGCATTTATGATTTTCAAACAATACGAAAGGTTTGTATCGTAAAAACAGTCACGATTTATAAAGTTGTAACAGAAAGATGCCTACCGTAATTGATTTGAATATCTAGTCACATGGTTCTTTGTAGTATTCCATAAAATGTCTGAGAGCACACACAAACACTCACAAAAAAAATCACAGATAATTGACCGATCTAGCAGGACGTAACGGTGCGAAACTATGGTTCGTATCTGAAGTTCAAACCACAGATTAACAACTCAGTGTTTACTCCGCAGTCGCTCGCACGCTATTGAATCTCCGTAGTGGATTAAGTTGTGTTTGGGAGTCTGACAGCCCGGCAAGTACCTGGTCGGCCTTTCTGGATCCCGGAGTTCTTTCTTTCTTGTCTTTCATTCTTAGGTATATAGCAGCTGTTGCAGCAACATCATACACTCAAAGTTCTCCGTCTGCCTTCATCCGATTCTTTTGGTGTTCCTCTTCTTCTTCCACTGATTAGTTGTTAGACGGTGCCAGATGAAAATAGATAGCTCTTAGATCTGTATAGTGGACCAGTGGGCAGCTGGAAGCGAGATGGAAGAGCAGTGACCTTTACTAAAACATTTCAGGGCATTCTTGAAAAGCAAATTGAACTATTTTGTATGTTTCAATATATTTTTTTAACAATGAATTGGTGGAAATCAATTTTAAATATTAAATCGGATAATAACTAGGAATTTTTCGAATTTTTAAACTAACGTTTAAAAATTGCTGCATAACTGCAGCATTTTAATATTTTTCGTCGCTTCTTGCAAATCTAAACAAAAATTTCCTCGAAACTTAAAACGATAATTAAGAAATATAACGATTTGCATATATTTGTCGGGGAATCGAACACAAAGTTCAAGTAATTCTCTTCAAAAATAGTTGTATTAACCCCATTTTTGGGATGATTTTGAACCGAATAGAAAAATGATTTATACAGAGGTGAACAATTATTATGTACGTAATGGTTGGTGAAAACTTCATGAAGGGAAGAGTGTTTTTAATTGGATATGATTACGAAATAAAGAGTCAATATTTCAGTAACAATGCACGATAAATGTGAAAGTGCGAAGGTTCTTCACACACTATCACATGACGTTATGTGTACTTCATAATTTACTGAAATTTTTTATATACAGATATGAATTTTCAGGTATTCACCTTGAAAAATCGTTAGATCAACCCCGTTATTCCACGATAACATAACAGTTAGGATAATTTTGAACCGAATAAGAAAGGTTTGTAGAGAGATATACAATCAATATGAAGAAAAAAGTTTTTCGAAACTAGAAGAGAAAATTATTTTATATGTATAAGCTATATGTTAATTAATTTAACTCCTTACGTTCATTTCATAAGTAGTAGTTTCGATGATGGTATTCAAGTTGATGCCGTCTACACAGACATGGCTAAGACCTTCGATAATCATCGACATCATCGACATCATGCAACTTTGTTGTGGGTTCTATAGGATGGTGTGGTGGGTTCCTCACTGAAATGGAGAGATCGTATCTGTCGGATAGACTGCAGTATGCTGCACTCAATGGCACTCATTCCGGTTTCGTTCGTGTCACCTCTGGTGTTCCTCAAGGGTCACATCTGGGTCCCTTTTTGTTTTCAATTTACATTAATGTAATTTCGGAATGTTTCTTATAAAAAACATGATTTATATGCCGACGATCTTAGAGTGTACAGTGCTATTCGATCCTATGATGGTATTTTGCGGTTTCAGAGTGATCTTGACAGACTTTTATCTTTTTGTCAAAGTAGTTATTTTCAATTAAATATTGATAAGTGTAAGCATATAAGGTTTAAAAAGAATGTCAATGTCTTCGATGCTATTTTTTCTGTTGATGGGCTTGTAATTGGGAGGGTAAACCAAACTAAGGATCTTGGTATATGTCTTGATTCTAAGTTCCTTTGTCCTTTGTCCTTTGAGTATCATATTGATCATATAGTTTCTAAGGCTTTCAAAATGTTGGGTTTCGTTCTAAGAATTACTAAAAGTTTCAGTGATCCAAGGTCTTTGAAAATGCTGTATTTCTCGTTGGTGAGGAGTAATTTGGAATATGCTGTACCTGTTTGGTCCCCTCACTATTACAAGTATATTGACAGAATTGAACGAGTCCAGAGAAAGTTTGCCAAAAGTTTCAACTTAAGATTTTTCAGCCCTAACCATAATTATCAATTAGATTTGCGTCATCACAAAATTTTAAGCCTGGAGCAGAGGGAGTCCTTTTCGACACTGTATTTCTTTATCGAATTTAAAATCATTCTTTTAGTTTTCCACTTGTTAATTATCTCACTTTCAATGTTCCCGTGTATCCTAGTCGTCGAAATGCACTCTTCTATGTTCCGAAGGCCCATACTTGTTTATTTTTCATTCTGTTTTTTTGCGAGTTATGCGTCTGTACAATTGGTATATTGCCAGTATAGATATTTTTCATGAACCTCTTTCTTCTATCAAAAAAAATGTTATTGCATATCTCATTAGATCTGAATAATGCTCATTGTAGTAGTTTTAGTTTTCATGATATTTTACATGATTCTGTAGTCTTAGGTGAGTCTGTTTTTTCTCTCCTGAATTGTTATGAAAATTATAATTTTCATGACAATTTCACTTCTGTTTATTTTTCTGTTATCATTTTTGTTAACCTCGGTAATTGGGTCTATCCTGTAGGGGTTCCTATGTTTTGTACCAATAAATAAATAAATAAATAAGCTTGTAAATGATCCTTCGGAAACAATGCTTTTTCGATTGATATGAAAGCTTTTTCACACGGTGTCATACCTTTCTGATATATTTGATGATCTATTTATTTTATGGAATTTCATCTTCAAAGTAGAACGAAATAAGACTCTTTTGTCACTTTTCCTCAATTAATTTGATAGCCACGAACGGTTTCGAACTTACGGTCATTTTCAAGTGAAAAACAATATAACAAATGTGTGGGTAAGTACAAGTACAGAGTGAAAGTTATCCTAGATATTGAGTAGTGGAGATGCTTTAAACTCTAGTTGGCTGTTGAGGGTAGTAAATTGTGGGGTCTTACATAGTTTGTAATCTCCAAACTTTCCAACAAATTCATCTCTCCCCCCATTTATGAAGGATTTTAAGGTTGTTTAATGATACCGAGTAGTTGGTTCATTTTATGTGTTCAAATATTGGTAAATTTTTATCTGAGAAAATATAATCCTTGAATCTAACTTCAAAACTTCTCCCTGTTTGTCCGACATAGGCTACCTAACATTATCCAAATTCCAGAAGATAATCAATTCGACCAAAACCATTTTATAGATTGGCAAGCCGAAATGGTTGAAATATTAACGCAGGAATATGATGTCGACTTGAACGGAGACAGCTTGTTTTCCACCTTAGTCACAGTGGAGGATATCACAAACGCCATTCATTCAGGCAAAAACTCCGCTCCTGGACGGCATCCCTCGCCGCATCCTACGCCAACTAACCCCTACAGCCCTCAGACTTCTGTCCGAAATATTTAATAGATGCATCCAAACTTCATATTCCTTTCCGGAAGAGGGCAGTGACCATCATGATCCCTAAACCGAATAAAGATACTAAACAACCAAATAATTATTAAAAAAAAAATAAGTATTTGAAAAAATACTGCACATACGTATTTCAAATTTTTTAGAACAGAATAACATCATCCCAGAAATTCAGCATGGATTTCGGCCCTACCACTCTACTGAAAATGCTCTTTTTCAACTGCACAGCTCAATAACTAAAGCGTTAAACTCCAGAAAATGCATTCTAGCAATATTTTTTGATATTCTCCGGGCTCCAGGCTTTTGATCGAGCAAAAGTTGGGGACTAATGGTCTCCCTGCCTTCTTCATCAGACTACTACTATCATATTTGACGGATCGCGAGATCTCCGTCAAAGTTGGCGAGTCTACTGCAAACTCTTTCACACCCCTAGCAGGCCTACCCCAACGATCCATCCTATCCCCTATATTATACCTAATATATGTATATGATATGCCAAAACCCGAACAAATACTCACACAAGTTTCTCTTTTTGTAGATGATAGCGCGATGTGGACTACAGGGAATTCAACGTCACAACAACCGTATTGCTCAATAGCAGATCGAGATGTACGTGGGCACGCAGATGCAGAATCCTACCAAACCCGAATAAAACCCAGGTCATCCTTTTCAAGCATCCAAATTTCACCAGATCCCAAAAATGTTCCTCTAATCATGTTTAACTTAATCTTTGGGGTAAAAACCTTGAAATTAGGGAGAGCATCGTCTATCTTGGCATATTTTTCGACCAAATCTTATGCTGGAAGGATGACCTAACAAACACAATCAAAAAAGTAAGAAACAGAGCTAACCTTCTGTATGCTCTGAAAGGTAGACTTGGGGGCTGCAGCCCCCAAACTCTCCTTAATACTTACAAATCCTTTCTCCGTCCAGTAATCGCATACAGATTTCTGATCTATAGTACTCTGCCAAATAGATTCCGAAAAACGATAGAAGCCTGTGACAGAGTAATCTGTCGCAGCATCTTTCGTCTCCACTTCAGATTTCCGTTAAATTTACTTCACAATAGAATCAACCTTCCACCAATATTTATCCATTTAAAGAAACTCCAGTCTGCATATGCCATCTGCACATTGCAGGGACCAAACCGAGAAGCTCTAGCAACTCTGATGTCCTCCTGGTACCTCCGACGCCGTGTCCTCTGCAGAGAGCCGAAGAAGAAATTTCCATTTCCTCCTGCAAGAATTCTCCAGACAATTCAAGAACCGCCCAACAAAGTCCTCAACCACCTAGCAGAAATACTGTTGATTTTAAGATGAACAGCCATTAGAACCTTATAACCAATTTACGTAAGGCAATGTTTTCTGTGGTTTCTCTTGTCTAATGCCGAATGGTACGTAGAAGTAAGCTGGCCACAGACCCAACAAATGTAATATTAACATAGAATAATATCTTTTGTATTTTTATATTTTTTTATTGTGTTCACATATTAAAAATTGTAAGCATAGAGCTGAAGAAGGCCGGAGGCCTTATAACTGCTTACTATTATTATTATAGTAATATATAATGCCATAAATACAAAATTTTGATTAAACGTAATTTGAATTGATTTGATTTGATTACATGACATTTAATGCATTTGATTTGATAAATTCGTGATTGCTTGATTTCATCGTTCTTTTGTTTAGTATTGAATAATAATCTGCTTGAGTTGGGGCCGCTTGAGAATGAAGTAGTTATGTTGAATTTGGAAAAGTAGTTACTGTTTTTGTTAGAGAGTTCGCCGGTGTATCTGAAACTCGTGTATCTTTTTTCCGAGGTTTCTACGATGCTATATAGTAATTGAGAGGTTATACGTTGTTCTTTGCGTTTAATAATTGTGTTTAGGAAATGTTGTGGTATATTGTTATTGGAAGCACTTTTTCTGATGATGTTAAGTTCAGTTTGGAAATTTTCTGGGGAACAGAGTAAGCTCTATAAATCATGGAGTTATATGCAGCAGTTTGTGGCTCAAATGGCCGAACGAGTCCATTGGGATCGATTCGTCGTCGTAAATTTTATAAGTGAGATGGTTATTAGAATTTATGATGGTTAAGTCGAGGAAATTAATTGTGTTAATACTTTCTATTCCAGCAGTGAAGCTGATGCGGAAATGTAAATTATTTAGGAAAATTAAAAATTGCCGAATTTGTCTGTTTGAAACAAGAAAACTAAAATGTCATTTACATACCTGTACCAGAAAATAATGTGTTCTTTAGCAAAATCTGTGTTTAGTATTGAGTTTCTCTCTAAATTATCCATGAAAATGTCAGCTAGTAAGGGGCTAAAAGGTGAACCTAGTGTAAGACTTGAATTTTGTCTAAAAGAATTTATATTGAAATTGAAAGTACCTTTGAGATAGGCATAGAAGATTGCTAAGTTCATTAGTAATATATGGCGGTGTGTTAGACTCGGATAAGATATCTGTAACAAGGGGAAGACACTCATCCGTTGGAATGTTCGGGTACATGTTTTTGACATCGAAAGATACTAACTTAATATCTTGGGAGATTGTGAGATTTGAAAGCTTATGTATGAGATCTACAGAATCTCACAAGCACCTAAGCTATTAAGTTAGTCTCTTTTGATTTAAAAAATATGTACCCGAACATTCCAACAGATGAGAGCAATCTTCTTCAAATATGCCTATTATAAAGTTACTTTCAATTTCAATCTAAATTCTTTGAACAAAATTCAGGTGTTCCAATGCGATCACGTCTTAGCCACCTACTAGCTGACATTTTCATGGATAATTTAGAGAAAAACTCAATATTAAACACAGATTTCGCTAAAAAACACATTATTTTCTGGTACAGATATGCAGATGGCATTTTAGTTGGCACACTTCCATTTGAGAAAAAATGCATTGCTTATTAAAACGTATGATTAGTTTTTGATATATAATAAAGCCGGATATTTAATACTGGCTGTTTTGGCAATTCTTTTGGATTTTGTTTTTCTTAGACCGTAGTGATTGGAATAATTTGCCGAAATGATTATGTTTGGGGACATCTTCTGACGTATTCTTGAGGATTCAACAAGACACCTCTTAGAAGGGGACAACCAATACCTCATTTGAAATATTTTCTCTCTTTCTCTTTACACTTTTACAATGATGTATGAAAGAAGAAATGTTAACGAATCTTTTTTATCTCAAACAGCCACATTGAATATTTTAGCTATTTTCAAGATAATTGAAAAAAAGAAAAAACAGATCAATTCTTGCTTTGAAAGAAAACCTTTCGAAAGTAGTTAGTTAATTTACTCACCGAGAGGTTTTAGTCTTCTGCCTTCATTTACTCCCATGTAATAATACATTCTTGATTGAAAACCGTCTCTAACATGGTTCAGCATATTTGGAGTTATTTGACGACACTCATCTACAATTCGCCGGCAAAGATCGTCCAAATTCTTAAGCTGGATCACAAAAATTTCAGACTAAAGATGTGGGACAAGAAAAAGTCTAGATAATTCAGGTCAGGTTAGAGAGATCTGACAGGCCACTCCATAGGACCTCTCTCTTCACTACAGGATACGAAATATACAGGTGACTCGTTAAAGTTGGAACTGTGTTTATTGATTCATTGACTAATTAGTTTGTTCTTGCAGACATATGATAATCTTAGATCTGTCCGAGGTATTTCCATATTCTGACTATGAAATTTATGAAAAAATGACAAAATAAAGTTAACTTTTGATCTTAAGTTTTTCATGGATCTTTGAAATCCAATTTTTAATATGAAAATAGAAGCAGAAAATTAAATACTAAGAATTCACTCTTACTTTTGCATGAAATTATATATATATATATATATATATATATATATATATATATATATATATATATATATATATATATATATATATATATATATATATATATATATATATAATATATATAATATATATAATAATATATATAATAATAATATAATATAATATATATATAAAAACAAAAATTCGAATAATTTTGTATTTACAATAAATGCTTATATCTATAATTTTGGTTTGTGCCAGAAAAACACAATCGTGAAAAACAAGCGAGTAAATAGAATACCATCGAAAAAAACAGACCATGACCGCTCCTTAATCAGGCATCTAAGCTCGCATCATGCCTCCTACCATTGCCCCTAAAGTGTGAGCTCAGGAAATGTAACAGGGCACCATACTATCTTGCGTATGATTCAATAAACGAGTAAAAAAAATCGTTTCCCTGTCGCTATTGCAGTAGCAATAGATTGTCTGTTTATGTTGTGTTAGTGTCGTGTGTACAAAAAAGTACCAAAAAATTTTTCTGCTTAGCAGCTTCATTCTCTCATTTTCATCTTGCACTCCATGATTTCCAGGGCTTCTTCACGAAGACAAGGGTGAAAAGGGATAGAAAAAATCCAATGGAAAAAGAAAAACCAACACTAAAACATTTCATCAAAAATACCTAACTCTTATATGTCTAAGCTCATATGAATCTAATAACTTAACTAATGCTCCTCTGATTTTCAACAGGAAACATCTCATATACATTTTGGGAATAAAGCCCTACGGGGGTGTAGCCCTTGTCTTATGTAAGAACTTAACCAACGCTCCTCTGTTTTTCAACAGGGAACATCTCATACACCAAGGGAATAAAGCCCTAAGGGGGTGCCGCTCTTGCCTTATCTAAGAAAATAAAAATGAAAAATGAGATGAAAATAAAATGGGAATACACCAGAGGTGCAAAATATTCTCATAAAAGATAAAACACTCATTATAACACGATCTGTTTAATTTTCAGCTATTTAATGCAAAAGAGAAATGTGTTCTTGGATATATCTGTTTGCGAACTGTAAGTAATTTTTCAGAAAAAACACGTGAATTCTCTCTAAATGCTTTTTTCGATATATCTGAGAGTGCTAAGTTTTTTCACATATGATTTATAGCCTGAACCCCACTTATTTTCCTTACTCAAATTCAATTGAACAAAAACAGAATTGAAAAAGTTTGAAGTATTTTTATACATGGGTCATTTCAGCAAATCCGGTTGACAAACACTCTGGGTCTTCGAATTCTTGTTTCTCATTGAATTTAAAGAACACCTCTACCGATTCTGCTATTTCCCTTCATTGGTTATAGTGCTCTGATGAAAGTTATTTTGAAATAATTAAGTCGAGAAAAATTGAACAACAACAATATGTTTAAAAATATAAGCAGATAATAACAATAAGAAAAAGTTTGACTTATACCTCTGTTAGTAATATATATATATATATATATATATATATATATATATATATATATATATATATATATATATATATATATATATATATATTCTTTAATATTTCTTTAAGAAAAATGTATAAGTAGTGATATACTTTATTTTGAAGAAAATAAATAATTTAAAACATGATTATTCATTGTGCTGCAAATGTTTTAAACTGCCCTTGTACTTTTTTCCAGACTTCTCAAGGTATATTATTTACGGTTATTCTATAACTTCCTGCGTTTTATTGATTATAATTTTTTATTTTCAAGTTCGTGGCGTAGAACTGGACCAATAAAAATGTCTTAGAAATCCCTGCTGAAGTTATTACCATCATAACTAGCTTTCATGCCGAGAACATGAAGCCTAATTTCAATGCATCGTAACGAAGGATGGCGGTTTCGCATTGAGTGTTTAATGGAGCGTAAAAATTCGTTCTGCAAGCTTTTACATCGCGACACCTGAGATAAAAGAAGTTGAAAATCAAGTTCGTGTTGCCATGTTGAAAATAAGAATAAAAAGTGGACGAAAGACCTCAGATTCCAAATCTTATCTTGTTACTAGATCTCACACGTCCCAAGGAATTTATTGAATACAACTTTCAAGGGCGCATAAAACTTCTCGTTTTGGAAAGGGCGGTAATTCACTATAAACACTGATGGTGGTTCTGGTGCGTTAGATATAAGATTGATTTTGAAAATATTTTTGCACACAATACACGAAACTCTCAATAATTTCGTAAGATTTGTCCTAGTTCGTTTTTAATCATCATTTTTATTTCACATCACAAAAATCGGAAAATTACAAAATAACAGATATATTTATAGTGTAATATATATAATGAAAAATTAGGATACATCCATGTAAAAAGAAATAAAATGTCGAAAACTTGTTATCTCCTATTAAATTTTCTTTTATAGGTTTTAGGTTTTTGCCGCTCCTTTTCTTTGGCAATTTTAAGTTGAAATGGAGCAGTTGAATTAATTCATATTTTCAGGATTTGAATAATAACAAATAAGTAATGATAAATTAACATATTAATTATACTCTGTTTCGAAAACTATGGTTTACAAAAGATTAAAGACAACTTAATATTTTAATTGACTTTTTACTTATCTTGTATAATACTTATATAATTATAATTAAATTAGAAGAAAAATCACACTTATATATTATAGTTTTTCTATATCTACATGATATGCTCCTCTAACACAATACACACAATCAAATTTATATGGAATTACCCGATATTTTGAATATTAACTCAGGGATTCTGGAAATTTCTAAGGATTGTTAGAATTGATCCTTTTGAGATATTTCAATTGAAAAAAGAAATAAATTAAGGTTCATTTTAAGAAAATGTTTTTTTCTTGACCTCAGTAGCTTGTGTTACCTTCCCTTGCCCTGATACAAGCCTGAATCCGTCTTTGTTTTGGATTAGGTTTTCGACCTCCTCTGGGATGATATTCTGCCACACTTCTGTGGTGGCTTGGAAGAGCTGTTGTGGGGTTCTTGTATTATCCTGGTGTGATCTAATTTCCTTTTGAGATTATCCCATAAATGTTCAGTAGGACTTAGGTCTGGAGAGCAAGCTGGCCAGTCTAAAATAGCGATTCGCTCTGTTTCAAGATAATGTCACGGGAGGTTGCTGGTATGTGGAGGAGCATTATCTTGAAAGTGGAATTCTCACCGTGGGTAGCTCGCCAGAGTCGCCCTATGGGCTTCAGCACTAGATCCACGTAATTTCTAGCCTTTACACTCGCAGGAAACGAAATTAAATCTGTTTTGCCTCCCAACATAATCAC
This sequence comes from Cryptolaemus montrouzieri, assembly GCA_013387265.2. NCBI lineage: Eukaryota > Metazoa > Arthropoda > Insecta > Coleoptera > Coccinellidae > Cryptolaemus > Cryptolaemus montrouzieri. The sequence continues at coordinate 136,185,308 of JABFTP020000185.1, read as the reverse complement.
ACTGTCTCCTTGATTTTTCCGAATCTGTCTTGCTGCTCGGAGTCTAGCTTGTCTTTCACGACCCCTTAAAACCCGAATCCGGCGGTCATCTGATCGAACATCATTTCTGGTCTCATCCGAAAAAATAACATTTCGCCAATTCTCAATATTTCCATTTTGGTGCACGATAGTCTATTAATTTTTTGTTGTCGTTCAAAAATATGGTTCAATTGTATTTTAAAAACTATTATTGACAATTCTTAAACACGATTTTCAAGATAGAATTAGAACTATGCTTTTTAAAGTTGATTAGTTGAACTGAAAATCTCTGAAAAAAAAGTCCTCTCGAAAGTCTAGCCTTATTTTATAAATTGCGTTAACTTTGAAAATAGGACTGACGCTTTCATGACATGAGCATATGGTCTCGTGTGTGAGTATAGCACCTTACAATTTAATTACTCTATTAAATATCAGTTTGAAATTTTGGGTGGAGTATCAAGCCCTAAGAATTCTTGAAAGAATAGTCCATTTGGAAAAATAATAGTTTTCAAGTTAGGCAATGGTTACTTGACAAGACTTTCTTCGGTCCTCCATTTCTAATAGAAATGGAAATAAGAATCCTTTATTCGTGCATTATAAATTTATCCACTTACATTCATCACACTAAATTAAGGCCGTAAAGATAAATATAAAATGAATTAAGACATTAAAATAAGTTAAAATTACCCAATTCCATAACAAGTTTTAGGTCACAGAACATAAATTCGTTAACGCTATAGACCGCTTCGGATTTTAATAACCTCTTATACTTCAGATAGGGTAACTTCCTTACTTGCTTTGGTAATTTATTAAACATTTTGAAGGCTACGTATTCGGGACCCCCCTATTACCCGCTCAGTTTGTAATATGTTGAAGCTTGAAAAAAGCCTTGCCGCCTCACAACAATTTCCCCAAACCAAGATTTCGTACCTTAACTAATCAATTAATTAACATGGGTCGACCAAGTGAGTCTAGAGCCTTAATAAATACTAACAAATTTGGCTCAGGATTTTTCGAAAACAATCTTCACAGTCTTATCTCTATTCATGCTGAACCCATTTGCATAAAACCATTCCATGTGTCTCGATTGAGCAGCCTTTGATAACTCCCCCGCATTCACCAGACTGGAGGAATCGATATTGACAGTAGAGTCATCAGCAAATGAAATAGTGAGACGTTCGGAAAAGTCATTGATATATATTAACAAGAGTGCTGGGCTGAGAGCTGAACCTTATGGCATACCAATTGTAACCAGCTCCTTATACAACTAGACACCATCAACACTCACAGCCTGATATCTATTGGACAAAATGTGATAATTGACCTTATCGAACCCATGCCTTTCAGTTTGCCAACTAGAGAACCATGGGGGACACAGTCAAAGGCCACTTGGTCCAAATTGGAACAATCCGAGGTAAGGATGACTTATACACGCTATGAAATATGTTTAAGGTGTCTAGTTCTTCTCATAAGTTCATTTCAATTCACAATATTAAGATTGTCAAGAGTATTATTAGGAGTTATATGTCAGATTCTTTGGATCATATAATCCCATGTGATAAGTCCAATAGACCACCTGTGTTTAATTACTACAAAGTAAAGGCCTATACTCATTTGCAACAGATATAGAGAAAAATATCTATCTTATTTTGTTTATTCACAATTAGGTGCAATTACCTTGAACTTTTTTTGAATTTTTGATAGATTTGGTTTTTTTAATAGGTTTTCCTTTCGTGACAAACACTATGAGCTATTCATTGGCATAGCGAATTAATGCGCAAATTATTGGGAAAGAAGACATCTTCAAGTGCAGTGCTTAAAAGTTCAATACGACGGTTTGAGCGAGCAGGAAGATTTGTTCACGACAAAACAGCACAAAGGTAAACGTACAGAACATAAAAAATTAGAAATTTGACTATCAGTGGATGAAAATGCCAACGCAAGTATGCGGAATTTGAGCGTATTAATAATCTCAAGGGAAAATAAGTATCATTCATACCATACTCAATTACACCAAGTATAAGTTGAGGTGAATTATGATGAAAGAATTGGGTTTTGCAAACGGTTTGAAAATAAATTAGCAGTAAATGAAAATTTCTTCAGATATAGTTCGTTTCCTGATGAATGCACGTTTCATAAGAATGGCTTCGTCAACAGACACTACTTCTATTACTCTATTCATGAAAACCCTCAAATTGTTTTTGCGAACATTTTTCAACATCGATGGCCTCTCGATGTTTGGGAAGGGAATTGTTGATGATTATGTAGTCGAGCCACATTTCTCCGATAGGCTATTGAATGGGGAAGAATTCTCAGCATTTCTCAGAGAAGATTTGCCTATAGAGATTGAACATCTTGAACCATAAAAATGAAATGTGAATGCAATTTAGAGGATCATGTTCGAAACGAATTAAATAATATGTTTCTGGATAAAGGGTAAGTGATGTCCAGTGGTCCCCAAGGCCCCCAGATTTAATATCCATAGAGGAGCAGTAAGAGCGAAATTTTACTAGGATGAAGTAACTACGATATGATGTGATATATTCTAGATGTATCTGATAATAATACTCCAGATAATCACAATTACTTGAGAAGAAATAAGCGTGGAACCCTTAGAATATATTTCATAGTGTGTGTAACTTACCATGGATCATGTTCCAAGCTAGAACATGTTTGACAATTTCAGTGCAAAATTTGATAACATTCCTAGAAAACAGTAGCATAAAATACATAGTCAGGCCCGCCGCTAGCGGTTTGAACGCCGGTGTGCAATTCCTATCGTGCCGCCCCTATCTAACTACAAAACCTAGGTGTTTATAAAAATGTGAAAAAAAAATGCTGTACAGTGAAAAACTATGTTATATTAGGTTATTTTATACAAGATAGATGATACACTAATACGACATTAAATGAAAAAATGAAGGCAAGAAAGGTGCAGTTTATAAATATTATGTAGGTAGGTATAGGTATTAAGTTATTTTACAGAAACTGCACCTTTCTTGCCTTCATGTTGGCAAAATCAGCTATAATTTTTTTGGTGTCTAGTCTATTTAGAATCTCATGTTCAATTGAAATTATTGCTAAATTACTTAGTCTTTGCTGGTGCATAGTTGATCTCAAATAGTTTTTTATTATTTTTAACTTTGAAAATGACCTTTCACCAGATGCAACTGAAACCGGCAATGTGAGTAGTATCCTTAGCGCTATTACTGTATTCGGAAATGTTGACATTAATTCATTAGCAAAAATGTATTGCAATAGGGTTTGTGGATCATTAGACTGGTTTTCAGTTAAATGCAACTTTAAAGCATTGATTTCATTAAACATATCTATACTGTCAATATCTGCGTCACTACTTGAACTATCTTTTAGCTTCACATTCAAATCTTTACAATGTTTCATTAAATCATCTTTGGAGTAACTAAACAAGTTATTATTGGTGAAAAAGCCAAAAAAGGTTGGTAAAAGTTTCCAACTCATCGAATCTACGATTTAAAGAAGTTAAGGTTTGGTCCAGGATCCTAAAAAAAACATCTACCTTGTCTTTTGTTTTAGGGTCTAGTAAGACTTCATCACTCTGTACATACTGAAATTGAGTTGGTTTTCTTCGTGGACGAACGGTATCTATAGGCGGAAAATCTGCATCTACATTAAGTTCCCGAGCCACAGTGGTAGCTTCTTCTAACACCCTTTCGAAATGCTCATCTGTGCGATATTCGGTGAATTTATGAATCAATTTATTTAACAAATTTATGCAGATTTGAGTATTTATTGTGGGGTTTTGCATCATTTTGCTAATAGCATTAATTTCGTTTAAAATATCAAACCAAATTACAACTAAGCAAATAAATCTATAATTTTGAATATTCAAAGCAAGCTAATGTGCTTTGTGGGTTGTTGTACAATCCTATTCCGACGAATTGCTATCTGATATTTCAAGTAAAGCGTCAAATATTTTTTCGAGGTGATACCGTAAAGGTTTGACTGCATCGATTCTGCTAGACCATCGCGTGGCACTTAATGCCTTTAGTTTTAAATCAGGTAAATGCTTGCAAATTATGGACCACCTTTTGGTAGAAGACGAAAAGAAAACGTAAATTTCTTGAATTAAGTTGAAAAAGTTGACCGTGTCGTGCGTTATATTTGCCGCATCGTTAACGACCAAATTGAGACTATGCGCCGAGCATGGAACGTAAAATGCACGATTATTCATTTCCAATATTTTTTTTGTAATCCATTGTCTTTTCCACGCATATTAGAACCATTGTCATAACCTTGGCCACGTAAGTTTTTAATATCAAGGTTTAATTGCGAAAATAAATCTAAAACAAAATTTAATAGTCTTTCACCTGTGGAGCTGGTTATCGGACAGATGCCAATAAAACTTTCGCATATTGTAACATTTTTGGTTTCACTGTTTAAAACAACATACCTTAGTATAACTGTAATTTGTTCTGTGTGACTTACATCTGGTGTGCAATCTAATATGATAGAGAAATATTTTGATTCTCTGACTTTTTTCAGGATATAATTTTTTATGGTCATGCCGAGTAAATCAATGATTTCATTCTGAATCTGATCTCCTAAATAGTGAGTCATGCGAGTTGAATCGAATTTCGAGGCTTGAATTCTGTGAATATGTTCCCGCATAACTGAATCAAGGATGCTATCATTTCTATTGCTTTGAGAAAATTACCATTATCATGCTCATATAATATTTTGGACGAGCCCCTAAACGCCAGACATTGATGAGATAAAAATTTTATAACAGCTATGATCCTTTCCAATACATCACACCATTGTTTTTTTTCAGATTCTAATAGTCTCAGTTGCATTTGATTCACAGTAGTTTTATTTTTTAACATATGATTTAGTTGGACCCAACATTTTAAATTTTCGCTATGGGAAATGCTTGTTTCGTGTCGTTTTAAGGTAGATGACAGATGTTGCCAATCGAAAAAACCGCTTGGAGCTGACAGACTACTAACAGTTTTACTGAATATTTTACAACAAAAACAATAGACTGAATCTTTTGACGTAGAGTAAACAAGCCATTCCCTGTTAATTTTTTCTCCATTAGGAAGATTTCTAGAGTAATAACTGTTTGCAAATTTTCTTCCATCGATATTAGCAGGAAAATTGTGGTTAAACAGCTGCACGGGAACACGGCTAACCAAAATATTAACAATATCATTAGTCATACTGGCGGGCCACGAACCGGGATCATCACTACAATCTAAACAGCTACTTGATGACGATAAATTGCTTACAGGTTCTTTAGCACTACTTTCTCTTTTTTTAGTTTCACTGGAGTCTCCTTCTGAAGGACTAACATTTCTCTCTTCAGATACCTCCATAACTTCTAGATTTAATGCTGCGCTTGTTGAAGCTACATCTACGTCAACATTTTCTTGACATTCAGAGTCCCTTTTTTCTGGTTTGCTAAAAAATTTCTCAAGAGATCCCGCTAGTTTTTTTTCTTTGTATCTTTTTCTCGTTTTTGCCGTCGAAATTGAGCTCCTGAAATTTTTTTCCTTTTTTGCGGTTTCTGGAATTTTTTTGAAAAAGTTTAGTATACGGTTGTACAAAAGTAAGTTAAATCCCAAAAGGGGGTCGATCATTCCACCCATTATTGCGAACAACCTTTACTAGGGGTCAACACTGAAATCGCGAAAAAATCAGCTTTTCCATACATTTTGTATGGAATAGTTATTTTTTCGCGATTTCACCGTTGACCCTATAGTAAAAGTTGTTCGTATTTATGTAGAATGACTCCTTTCGGGATTTAAGTTACTTTTGTTATACCCTGTATAGGTATAATTTTAATATTTTTTTTATAAATCTTCACTCTTAAGTTGTATAACAGAAAAAAATACCCTTTAAATCACAATAATAATCACAATACTACTGCGAAAAAAAAATGTTCATACCTACTGCACACAAATGTAATGGAATAACTAATTTTTTTTTCGCGACTTCAGAGTTGACCCCATAGTAAAAGTTGTTCGTATTGATTAGATGGAATGTCCCCCTTTCGTTACTTAAGTTACTTTTGTTACACTCTGTATTAATTTTAATACATTTTTTTAATAAATCTTTACTTTAATTTTTTCAGTAAAATAACCTTTAAATTTTACATGAATACCTGCTGTTTATATGAATGCGCCCATATGCTGATTAATTAAACAAAGACACTTACCATAATTATGATTTTTGCGCCGACGGATAATATAAATAATTTTCTAAATTATTTTTATAGTCACACTTCGCACAAAAATATACAGAATATTATTAATTTTAAGTACCCTGGACCGTTTCCGGATCTCACATTAGGGCTATAACCAAATAATTGAAGTTTGTTGTTCACTCACATCACTTTCGCATTTGTGTTAAATAAATAAAACAAAGAAATGAGTATATAGTTTTAAGGGGATTTCCCCTGATATCTGTGGGATTTCCCTATTTCGCATAGAGCACGATACGGATTAACTTTGTTCTCATGAATTTCAATAGATGGCGCTATGTAATGCTACGATATAAAAGAAATATTTGGGCGCCGTGCATCACATTATTTTTATAAGGATAATCTTTTTAGTATTGTGAGGTGACAATGTCTGAATTTTAGTCCATGATTGTCTAATTTGCCGCCCCCTGAATGCGCCGCCCGCGGACATCCAAAAATTTCAACTGTCTTTCATTTGCAGTCACTAACTACAAGAAAAATTAAAATAAGAAAAATAAAGAAGTTTGAACCTTAACAAAATTTGATATCCACCACAGAACACCACAATAATAATTATTCATAGTCTTCTTCAAAGATAAAAGACATTTCCACTTGTTACAGCAGAAAATAATAATAAAAAAAAATTCATTCAATGGATAGTGAGTAAAAGCATTTGTTTGTGGAAATACCTTCCATCAACACCTTCACAGCACTCATTGAATTTGAAAGGTTGGGAAAAGAAATGATATTTCTTTTCCCATTTATCTAGGATCCCTTTTAAATCCCGAGAGGGAGTGTGATGGTGGAAGCAATAGAACGAAGTTATTTGCTAAAAGGGTGATAAAGTTACGCTTGACATAAACTACAAGTTATTCCAATAATATTTCTGATAGCTCTTTTTTGTAACTTGAATACTCTGTCACAACATATAGATGCACCCAAGAATACAATGCCATAACTAAGTCTAGATCTAGAATATGCTTGGTAAAATGACAACGATGTCTCTCAGATGGTTGTAACTCTTACTCGATACAGGGAATAATAAAGTGGAGACAAACCACTATATAGGTGCCTGTGCCATTTAAGATTGTTGTCTTTAATAACGCCAAAAAACTTTGTTAATTGGATTTGATGAATGGATTTACTTTTTACTTTTAACAGATGAATACGAGCCAAATTCATGAAACAGTTCTCACATGACAGTTCTGGAGATGAAGTTTATTAGCATTGTAGAGTTGTGTGCGCTTATGAATGAGTTAGTTTAAGTCGATTTTATTTATACACCCTTTAGTCATATACTGCCTTATTACAACTGGCCTAACACTCCTACACTTTACACATATGGTCACTTATACTCATGCGCAATTTTTCCAATACATTAATCAAATACATTCTGACGGGCATTGGCAAGAGTCTCATCAGCACATAACAGTGTCATCTGCGAACATTATCAAGTTGTCTGGGTTGCCTACAATATCAGGCATATTATTTGAACAAGAGGTATAATGAAGGTTCCAACACAATTCTCTGAGAGACGTCACAATCCATGTTCAGCAACGAGGATTTTATAACTTTAATCTCAACAAATTGCACTCTATTCGATAAATAAGATCTGATCAACTCATGAATTGCTCCTCTGAAACTAAGGCATGTCCAACTACATATCATGCACGACCTTATTAAGGTCCATAAGGACTGATATCTATTTTTATCATGATTCATACATTAATAAAGGAAGTTGACATAATTCATAATTGTCGTTTGAGTTGATTCATTTTTTTTTTAATCCAAGCTGACAGTTTGTTAATATACTATGTTAATTCAGGAAAGATATCATTCTACAGAATGATGATCCTGAATATTTCATATATTTTTGGTATAATAGGAGTGTAATTCTTTACTGAGGTTGGATCTCCTTTTCTTCTACAGCAATAATAAAGCCTTTCCAATAATATCCACTGTTATATCATCAACACCACGTTCAAGATCGTGACTCTAAGACAATATCAGTAGATTCAGTATACGAGTAATATTAATGATTTATTCATTTTATGTAAATTCATTTTTGAAAAAGATGAAGTAAAATATACAGTGTGTTCCAACGAAAATTTGACCCCCCCTATAACTCCGAAATGAGTAACATTAGCGAAAAACACCAAGACACGTCGATTTTTGTTTCGAGGGGAGCATTTTTCGAAATAATTCGAAACTTGTCAGATCAACCCCCTACCCCCAGCAACCCTAATTTCGAAATTCATCATAGGGAATAAGGGTCGAGTGGCACCTTACTGTAAAGGTCTGTCAATTCTCCATTCTGATTTGTCATTTTTAGAATTTTAAATTAACATACAGGGTGTCCCAACCGAGGGTAAAGTTGAATTCCTGCAAATCCCAAATACTAAATGAAATCGATTTATTTTGGCATAATGCAAGCGCAGGTTTATGCTCGGTCTAGAAAAACGACCTACACTTGTGAATTTGGAGTTGGTGCAATCAACCCCCTATTTCCAGCATCCCCAACTCAAAAATCATTCGATCGAAAATAGGTCAAGTGGCACCTCGTTGGAAAGGTATTTCAATTTTCTCTTCGAATTTGGTATTTTCGAAATTCAGAATCAGCATACAGGGTGTCCCGGAGCAGGAACACTGAAAACCCAAATAACTTTTTGAAACTGGTTCATTTCGGTGTAATACGAGAACATGTTTATGTTTGATTCGAGAATAAGACTCTCTTGCGTGAATATGGAATTTTTGCAATCAATCTCTTCCATTCAGCATCCCCAACTCAAAAAATCATACAAGTGATTACAGGTTGAGTGGCAAAGTTCCAGAAAGATTTTTCTATTTTCTGAATCACTGAGGCATTGGTTTCAGTTTGGCAATCGAGGTTTTCTGGCGTGAGGATCAGGATGAGGGGATGATGGAGAAACTGATTGGATGCTCATCTAAACAGGAAAACGAGATTTATTGAACTTGTATTCAATTGAAAACAAAAAACTAACTTGATTATTACAACAATTGTTCGAAATGACCTCCGCCCACCTCCATACAGTTATACAGACGATTTTCGAACTCTCTTCTCATATTAGCGAAAACTTCAGGATCAAAAGTCGGCATTCTGTGATAATCCTCATCCGCAGCTCCTCCAGGTTTTCTGGTCTTGTGGCATAAACTTTAGATTTTAGATGGCCCCACAAAAAAAAATCTAGGGGATTTAAATCTGGTGACCTGGCTGGCCACTCAACAGGTCCTCTTCTACCAATCCACCTTCCTGGGAAATTTTCGTCTAAATATTGGCGCACCCGAGCATCATAATGCGGAGGAGCACCGTCTTGTTGAAAACGCATTTCGTCCTCAGAAAGAGTTGGATCGTTCTGTAAAATTTCTGTCAATCTAGGATGTATGTGTTCCTCTAACAACTGTAGGTAGCCATTTCCATTCAGATTACCCTCAATAAAGAAAGGCCCAACTAGATGATTGCCAAAAATTCCTGCCCAAACGTTCAACTTCTGAGGCCTTTGCGTGTGGGCCTCTCTAAACCAATGAGGATTCTGTGTGTCCCAATATCGACAATTATGTCTATTCACTTCACCACTGAGCATAAAGGTGCTTTCATCAGAAAAACAGATGTTATTCAGAAAATTTGGATTAGCGTTTAGGTTTTCACTTAGATTTTCACAAAACTGTAAACGACGATCTGGATCATCTTCGTTTATTTCATGCACTAATTTTACCTTGTAGGGTGAAATTTGTGATGTTTCACGATTCTATGGACAGTTGTAGCTGATACACCAGTCAGACGAGATAGTTTTCTGATCGAAGTAGTATTCTCCATTTGTAGGTGACCCACTACTGCCACTTCCGTTGCCTCATTTCTGACAGGACATGCCACTTCATGTTTTTGTTTGCCACCGAACCCGTAGCTAGGAATTTGTCAACCAAATATTTAACGTACTGGTGACTGACTCCCTTTCTCTTTCAGGATGGTTCCTATCGAATATCCTTGCCGTTTCTTTGGCACAACTGTTATTTCGAAAATACGTCGATACAATTTCGACCCTTTCCTCAGTGGAATAAACCATTTTCAGATTAATTTCAACTGACGAACAACAACAATAATGAGGAACTGATCTGAATAATAATAATATTTCATTGCAAAATGAGAAATAACAGATGACTGCACGCCAGATGGAAATGAAAAAATGTGAACATTTTCAATGCAGAAACCAGCTTTATTTCTTCGTAATTGATGCTCAACACATCGTACCCCAATACTTTTAACAGTTTCGAATTAATTTTAGTTGATAATTTCAAATGACGATATTGAATTTTTCGAAAGCGACATCCTGTATGGAGAGCCGAACTGAATGAAATGCTTTAATCATTCTGGAATTCAAAAAACCTTTCTGAAGATATGCCACTTGAATTATTTGTATGATTTTCAAGTTGGGGATGCTGAATGGAAGGGGTTGATTGCAAAAATTCTATAACCACACAAGAAAGTCCTATTCTCGGATCAAACATGTTCTCGTATACCGAAATGAACCAGTTTCAAAAAGTTATTTGGATTTTCAATGTTCAATTTGAATCTGATCTTTTATTTGAAAAACTGCGTTTATGTTCCGATATTCTAATATTAAAATTTCTATGAGTTCTACCAATGTAGAAATTATCACAGTCATTGCAATTCAATCTATAAACACCTGATTTATTGTTTTTACCTGGTTTGGTTTTATTATTTTTATATATTTCCTAAATTATTATTAGTTTGATAAGCTGTGTTGAAATTATTGCTACTCAAGAATGATTTCAGTTTCTCACTTGTAATGCCAACGTAGGTTAAGGTGTTGAATTTTTGTTTCAATTTATCGACAGGGTAAGTTTCATTCAATGCGATTCTACTTTATTTTTATTTAAAATATTATTTATTAGTTTGGGATTGTAACCATTATTTTTGGCTATTTGTTTAATCAAATTTAGTTCTTTGTTGAAATTTTGTGGTGATAACGGGATGTTAATCAATCTATGAATAAACCTATTGAATGCTGACATTTTATGTTGATATGGATGACACGACGAGTTATGTATTATAATATCTGTATGTGACGGCTTATGGTAAATTGCGAAAACATGTTTTCATTTTCATTCGAAATTGTTACTTCTAAGAAATTCATCGAATTATTGCTTTCTATTTCGGTTGTGAATGCAATTTTTGGATGTGATGAATTTACATGATTTTCGAAAATTTTCAACTGTCTATCTGTTTCTGTGAAGCAAATAATGATATCGTCTACATAGCGATACCAGTATAAACAATATTTACTGAGTGGAAGATTATGAATTAATTTCTCTAAGTTATTCATGAATATTTCTGCTAACAAAGGACTTAACGGATTGCCCATAATCAAGCCGTCTTCAATAGTATAATATTTGTTATTGAAATGGAAATAATTTTGATCTAAACAAATTTGTAATAATGAAAGAATATCTGATGTAATGATAGTATTGACATGATTCTTTTCTAATAATTCTTCAACTAAGTAATACGTATCTTTCGGAGGAATGTTGGGAAATAGATTCATAACATCGAAAGAAATGAGTTTTGAATTAGGTGGTATAATGGTATCTTTGATATTGGCAATAAGTTCGTATGAATTTTTGACCGAAAATTTAGATTTAAAATTGCAATGTTTTATTAGCAAGTCGTTGAGGAATTTTGAAAGTTTGAACGAAGGTGCCGTTACATAAGAAACAACAGGTCTAATAGGGTAATTAGGTTTATGAAGTTTTATCAACGAATATAATTCGGGGGATTGCGGATTGGAGTTAATGAATTTATATTTTTCGAGGTCTGTAATTAATGATTTTGCTGTCGAAATTATGTTTTTAACCACTTTCTGAAATTTTGCGGTAGGATCCTTAGTTGATGTTATATAGTTTCCGGCTGTTAAGAATTCTTCAGTTTTAGAAATATAATCGGTTTTACTAATCGCGATGACGGTGTTACCTTTATCACTTATTCACTAAAGCAGATAAAGGTAACGCCATCATCGCGATTACTAAAACATAACAAATGGAAATTAGTTAGATGTCCAAAAATAAATACGACAATTGAAGAAATACTACCTTAATAAATAAGAAATACTCTAACCAAAACGCCCAGGAACCATTCACCGATTCAGCACTCCCCGAATCAAAAGGATAGGATCTTTCTCCAAAGATTTCTCAACATATTAAACAGTAATTTCAATGAAAAACGGAAAGCTTTGTTAGAAAAAAGTCCAAAATTCACAAAAACTAAAGAAATGATAGGAGTCCAAGGCGAACTAAACATTCAGAAGCACAAAAACATCAACAATCCCATTCTCCATATACATAAGATTGCTGAAATAATTAAAGAATCCAACATTCGACCCAAGAAGCAATATTCAGGAGATTCCATATAATGGTTGATTTTGCGTACAGGCACTTGTTCCTTTTTTATTATATCTTTCTTAGGTTGAAAACGTTGATCCCATCTTATATTGGGAGAATTGAAGTTATGATAAATTTTATGTTTTTTTTTATATTTGGCGATCCTTAGTCACTGTATTGGAGAATTGGAGGTAGTCATACTTGTTACCGAATCGTTGTTGGTCATTGGACGTGCTGGAGTTCCTTTTTCTTCGTCTTCCCTACCAAACGGTATACGAGGTTTGGCATTCGATTTGTTTAAGCCTTTTATTGCTAGCGATCGGATCTGACGACTGGGGAGCGCTTCTGTAGAAAATACCTTCGTTTCCTGAAGAAACATCATGTTTACATGCTCAAATTCTTATTTTAAAAAGTTAAGATTCCTGGTTTCTTTACGAATGAGCGTAATTCCGTGGTCCACCTGCGACGGTCTCAGCGGTAGGTTATTTAGCCAAGCGGAAGCTGGGCGAAAGTTATAATTGTTATTGATTGGAAGAAAAGTTCTACTCTATAGTCGCAGATTATTGATGCGACAGAAGAGCTGAAAGGTTCCTATAGAAAACAAACCTTTAGAAGCTTTTTGACGGACTTATCACTTGGCAAAGGTTTCAGATATATTTATTAGAAATACTGGAAATATGTTTCAGGTTGTTAGACCATTATCGAGAGTAATACAATACTAAATTCAAAATGAGTGATTTCATTTATGTATAACGGCATTCACAACAGGAGGTAAATTGAAGTCTAGTTGGTCGTTGCAAATTGGCTGGTTTTTTCTATGAGCGGACGTAATTTCAATAATCTCCAAGATGTCCATCCTTTTTCCTTTATTACCTGGATGCATGAGTTCGATATTCACGAAATCTATGAAATGATTTTTGTTGATGCATTGGTCCGAGAAACCTGTAGTATTTTTATTTTGGAGAATAGATCTTTTATGTTTTTCAACTCTCTTCTCGATGCATTTTCCGGTTTGGCCTATATAGAATGTCTCACATTCACTGCAGTGTATTTTATATACTCCGCTTTTATCCAATAATTATGTTTTATCTTTATTATTAACTAACAATGAACCGAAATTCTTTTTATTAGTGCTGATAGTGTTAATATTATTTCTGCGTAATCTGTTACTCTTGATGCTAATATTAGGAATATAGTTAATTGGAAATTTTCTGTTAGATTTCTCAGCATGGACTCATCGGAAAAGAGAACATTCGACAATTCTGGAATACCCCAATTTGCATGTTCTCTCGCAAACTGAAGTCTACAACTCGATGCCTTCTGGTGAGACGCGGGCCGGTAGAAGCCACCCTTGGTCTGATATTGTCTTCTCTGAGCCTGTTCCTAACAGTTTGCAATTAAATATGCACATTTCTGCCTGTTCCTAACAGTTTGCAATTAAATATGCACGTTTCTGGAAAGTGCAAGTTCATTTTGTAGCATTTTAGCCGTACAGTGCCGAACTCTTAGTGCAGTTAAACGAAGCCAACGATCATCAACTGGTGTTGTTATCCGATTTCTTCCCTGTCCGGTCCTTCTTCGTATTCCCCTATTTCGTGGTACTGATTAATTTCTCTTGAAATAGTGCTTTGGTTAACATTCAACAAGTTAGCCACGTAACGTTGGCTTCGCCCCTCCTCTAGAAGTGTTACAATTCTTACCACTTTGAAGTGGTGAGTGATCATGAGATCACTCAAATAGCGTCCAGGACGTTCAGCAGCCATTACAATAATTTCAAAGATTCGAAAATCAACAAGAAACACAGAAAACATGCATTAATTTAGCGTGAAAACTGAAGAGAAATTGAATGAATATCGATACTCAAATAAACTCATTCTTATTTCAGACGTATTTGAAATCATATGGAAACAAATGTTACTACATAGATAAGATTTTTTCCCCTTCATATCTCCAGAAACCTATGAAGAAACTGCGATCGAGCTGCTTAATCGATTGTGGATTTCAGAATACCAGGTGATGCAACAATTTTTGTGGTGTGTATATTTTGTGTTCTATTGGCCAATTTCTGGTACAGTTTTGACAGAATGTATACTTCTTCACTGTGAATCCATCGATGTTTTTATCGAATAAAAATAATTTAATGATGCATTCAGTAATAGAGGAAGTCACCAATGGTGCAAAGAAATGAAATAATAAAACTGAAATACATTTATTGCATTCGGAATTTTATAGTATAAGAAACACCTCACTCAAATGGAAATTTATTCTGCAAAAATCGTTGAATTGAGTGAAACGGGGGCAACTGTCCAAGATTCCAATCTTAATGAGACCAGGCTGTCTAATTAAGTCATTATCATCCGCTCGCTTTGTGTGCCCAGTAAATCCCTGAGTCAATATTTAAGATTCCGATAACTTGAAAGTCAAACAACTTTAGGCTGCCGTTTGATACTGTATATGTTAAAACAAACTTTAACTACCATCTTCACTGTCTAAACACACCAACCGGCTTACTCCCATCTCTTTTAGAATCTCGTTTCTATTTGTTTAGCTTTCTTTATTTTTCTACTAGAAGGAAGGTGTTTATTGGTACATTTATTTAATTTGATAAGAAATGTGACAGGATAACTTAACAACGAAGATTTTAATCGTTTTGTCCAAAGATACTAAAAAACATTGAAAGTTTCAATTGATTCATGCTCATCAAGCACTTTGTGAATGTAACACCTTTTAAGGTGTTAAGCCATATCTGTAGTAGGTATATAAGTTTATTGCTTCAATAAAGAAAGAGTAAAATATAATCAAACTAAAGACGAGGCAAATAGAAGTCAACTAAGTAAAATTTATTCTTGTATCATTATTACAAATATAAGTAAACTTAATCGTGGATATGCAAATAAACCTGAACTAATTAAATATATTAATATTTTAATTATAATTATATAATGTGAATGAATTATAAACTTATCATCATAATATTAGTTTATTTATTATGTAATATTATAATACTCTCGTGTATTTATAATAATAGTTATTCATTACATAAGGAAAAAAAGTATTATACCTTGGTTTGAATGACTTTGACTGAAGTCTAATATTTGTGTATTTGTGCCTAACATAGGGTGTTACATAATAGTATGTCACAACTTAAGGGGGTAAATCTACGTGCAATTTTTAGAGAGAAGTTTAAATAAACACACGTCCGCAAAAGCTTCGTTACGGAGCTACAGGGAGTTGAAATTTTCGGAGAAAATTGCTTTTTTCTTCAAAACTCCTGCAGTTTTTGAGATATTCAGCAAAAATTTGGAATGCGAGATATTTTTTACAGCCTCCCTCATTACACGTCCTAAATTTCAACTGAAATTCACAAGGTGTTTTCTGTTCCGAGGCCAATCTCCTTTTGCGCTTTCAACATTTTTTGCAATACGTCACTGATCAGCGTACAATCAATTTTCGTCATCTTCATTCAATTTAGAAACTTTTTTGACACATGTAATTTTTTCGTATCTCCAACCGTTTTCGAGTGAAAAATTATTGAATTTGAATTATTTGAATTGTATGTTATTCGATAAATAAAGAAAAATAATAGAAATACTCGATAGGTATGCCCAAAATTTGCTTTTATTTTATAGCTCGTCTTCTGAGACTCAACTTATACTCATTCAATATCAAACTAAAACAAAAGAACAATTGAATGAATAAATTGCTGGAAGTGTCCTCCACCTGCAAGAATACAGGCCTCTGTCCTTCTTAGCATGTTATCACGCACTCTTTGGAATAATCCTGGGTAGTTCTTATCGTGTCACAAGGGGTTATTTTGAGATATCACCATAAGAAATCTGAACTATTTAAGTCTGAGGACCTAGGAGGCCATGGATCTGGCCCACCCCGACCTAGCCATCGGTTATTGAATGTTTTATTCAAGAATTCCCTAGCTTCTGCACTAAAATGTGCTGTGCCCCGTCATGCATGAACCACATTATGTTTCTCACCAAAAGTGGCACATCCCCGTGCAATAACTCGTCCTCAAGAAATTGCCGATAAGCGGGACCCTTTAGTCTGTTAGGCAAAAAAATGGCCCAATCAAATAATTTCCAATTATTCCAACCAAGATATTTAGTGAAAATTGTTCTCGGTGATAAGATTCTTCAATCAAATGGGGGTTTTCCTCAGCCCAATAATGATTATTGTGAAAATTTGTAATAGCAGTTCTCGAAAAGTTAGCTTCGTCTGTGAACATATTGTCACTATCAAAATGAGTATTTTTTCTAATTTTATCTAAGAACCATCGGAAGAAATTCAGTTTTGAACGAGAATCTCGAGGAAATAGAGTTTGGACGCGTTGAATATGAAACAGGTACAATAGAGAGTCGTGGAGAATCTTCCAAACTAGAACATGTGAAATATTCAATTGATTTCCAATTTTTTCTGTATTCACATGAGGATTCAAATCAATACAATTCAGAACTGTTTCCTCAATATCTGGAGTTCTCATAGTTTGAGTTGCACCTTTTGAATGAATATTTGCATTAAAAGTAAAAGTTTGCCTCATAACCTCATAACCTAACATAACCTAACCTTCTATGGATGTTTAAAAATGTTCGCCTGTCTGGTGTTACTCGATTTGGAAAGCGCAGCTGATATAATCGCCTAGCTTGACCAGCTAGACCGTACATATAATGCATATCAGCAAATTCCGCGTTAGTAAAATTAGCCATTTTTCCTTGCAGCAATAACTTCAAAAGTCTTAAAACTAATTGTTAATTTGATAAACAATTCGGGCAGGCACTGGTTCAACTTTAGCAACTGATAAAATAAATAAATAAATGAAAAAATCAAAGCCTACAAGTCATTTTTCTAGTTAGAAGTGTTTTCAATTCAGCGAATACATACAATCGTTTAATAATTTTTTGCTCGAGAACGGTTGGAGATACTAAAAAATTAAAAGTGTCAAAAAAGTTTTTAAATTGAACGAAGATAACGAAAATTGATTGTACGCTGATCAGTGACGTACTGGAAAAAAGTTTGAAAGAGCAAAAGAAGACATGGACTCGGAAAACAAAACACCTTGTAAATTCTAGTTAAAATTTAGAACGTGAAATGATGGAGGCTGTAAAAAATAGCTTGCATTCCAAATTTGGGCTGAATATCTCAAAAACTGCAGGAGTTTTCAAGACAAAAAACAACCAAATTTTCCGGAAATTTCAATACCCTGTAGCTCCGTAACGAAGCTTTTGCGGACTAATGTTTATATGAACATTTTGTACCTAAAATTGCACGTAGATATACCCCCTCAAGTTGACATACTATTATATAACACCCTGTATACAATATTGTTTTCTCACCGAAATGAATGCCAGCTAAATCACAAAATTGTGTATTCAAGATGGAATGAAACATTGAAAATACATGTAGTTCTTTCTCAGAGACGATGTTATTGACTCATTTTTCATAACCAACATAATACAAGCTTGTGGTCGATGATCAAAAACTTTCAATAATGATGTATATATTGTACTACAGACTAAATTACGTTTCTGAAATACAGTGAGAAGAAAGCTTCAATTTTTAAGAGTACAGAAGTTAGTGTTTTTTTAATAATACTCCCAATGAAGTTTACTCAATAGCTAAGCTTGTTGTGGTATTTGCGATTGCAGGAATTTGTCGCATTCGCAAAATAAACTAGGTTGGATGTAGATTTGTAGTTACTGAACAAAATACCGGATTTCATCGAAATGTACAAGTCGACAAGAATATCTGTGCGGTTGAGATTCTTGTAAGATGCGCGAAGAACAAAAGAGATAGCAAGCGGAGGAAGTAAGATGAATAATACCTTCTGCAATGAAATGTCAAATAGCTATCAGGTTCGGCGTAAGGGTTTTTTTAGAAAATTATCCCTCTTAGGCATATGGCATTTCAAGTAACTCGATCATTTCAATCTCTATTACAAAGAAGTGAGCCACAGACTCATGACCAGTTAGACCACAGGAAATTTTCGAGACAGGGGTTTTTCTAACTGAACCTTCATAATAAATACAATTGTTTTCTCCTTATAATTCAAATTTTCAAGAATACCTGTAATCTGTACAATAGTACAATGGGACGAAATATAGTTATTGAAGGTTGATATTCAATAGAGATTTGAGGCAAAGGATTAGTAACTATATTTTTCCTAAGTACCTAGTATCTTTGTGATACCTCGATGGGTTTATATAGGATTAACGACATAACAAAGAAAACGGAAATTTTAAGGGGTACAATCGTATTGCGCTATCGTAAGGACGAATGATTCGAATTTTCCTGGTTGTCAGTTTAATAATACATATTCATTAAAAATGGTGAAGGCTATATTTCTCTAGATAATTTTTACAAACAATTCAATTATGAAACACAATATGAGTTAAATAACGAAAAATTAAAAATTTTCTGACGATAACGACATCCATAGAAGAATGTTCAATTTTCTGCATATTGTCGCATGGGAAAAACTCACCACACAGTTTTTTCACATTTTTCATTGAGAAATCAACATTTCTGTCAGCTTTATAACTTTCATGGCTTCTTTCTTCTTAGGGGTGCCTTATCTGTTCCGGACATTGGCTAACATCATGGCAATTCTCACTTTGTTAACAGCTGCTCGAAACAGCTGATTTGTAGTCAATCCGAACCAATCGCGCAAGTTCTTCATCCACAAGTGACGTCTTCTTCCAGGGCCTCTTTTCGTCCAAGTTTTCCCTGAAGGATTAAGTGTAGTAGTCGATATTTGTCGTGTCGCATTATGTGGCCAAGATATTGAAGCTTCCGTTCCTTCAGTGTTTGAACAATTTCCCTCTTCTTGCCCATTCTATTTATGATCTCCTCGTTAGTAACATGCTGCGTCCATGAAACTTTTAGAATAAGTCTGAAGCACCACAACTCAAAAGCGTTCAATTTATTAATAATTGTCTCATTGATAGTCCACGACTCTACTCCATACAACAAAACAGAGAAAACATAACACCTGAGCATTCTGATCTTAAGATTAAGTGTTAGGTCTATGGCAATAAACATCTTTTTCATTCTTAAAAATGTCGATCTGGCCTTCTCAATTCGGCACAATACCTCTCCCTTGTAGTCCCACGAATCATACACAGTCGTTCCCAAATAGCTAAATGTGCGGACCTGCTGTACTCTCTCCCCATTGACAGTGAGATGCCTATTCTTTTGGTTACGAACATATATTTTGTTTTTGATATATTTAGATTCAGGCCGTATCGTTCTGAGTGTTCTTTAACCCTTTCTACTAGTTGTTGCAGATCTGTTAAGCTACTGGCTATGATAGCAGTATCATCTGCGTAGCGGATGTTGTTTATAGGTAGTCCATTAACTTTTATACCTTGTTTACCTTCTAGGGCTTCACGAAAGATTCCCTCTGAGTACATGTTGAACAGTGTTGGAGAGAGAACACATCCCTGTCGTACTGCACGACATACTTCCATTTCCTTCGAGATGTTCACATTATCCAATTTTACTGTCGCACGCTGTTCCCAGTACAGATTGGTGATAACTCTTATATCCTTTTCGTCGATATTAGATGTTTTAATATCTGGATGAGTTTGCCGTGCCTGACATTATCGAACGCCTTGGAGAAGTCAATGAAACAAATGTGCACATCCTGGCTCATATCTCTGCATCTCTGGATTAGAACTTGCAACGAGAATATGGCCTCTCTGGTCCCAAGACCCTCACGAAAACCAAACAGCGTCTCAGAAATATGTTCCTCGCATCTTCTGTATATTCGTCGGTGGATAACCTTCAGAAAGAGCTTAGTTATATGAATCATTGAGCTTATTAGTCGGTAGTCGTTATATTTCCTAGATGTCGTCTTCTTTGGGATGGTCAGGAAAGTCGAAATAAGCCATTTTATGGGAATTTGGCCAGTTTCATAGACGTCGTTAAATAGTCCTGTCAAAAGATCCATGAGTCCGTCATTGTCATCAAAGAGCTTTAGCAATTCTATATAGATGTTATCTGGGCCAGGCACCTTCCCACTTTTCATTGTCCTCAGAGCATGTAGTACTTCATCACGAGTTATTGATGGTCCGGTGGTTGCTTGTGATGCACGTATTTCAGAACGAGTGTCTCCGAAGAGATTTAATATGTAGTCTTTCCATATTTCTAATTTATCAGCGTCGTCTTTAATAACCTTGCGGTCGTTGTCCATTAAGGTTGCTGTTTTATATGTTTTATATTCATGGCTACCAAATTTTTTCAATCGGGTTTAAGTCAGGATGATATGGGAGAGGTCTGAGTACATCCTGATCATTTAGGATTTTATCAATCGCATACGTTTTATATCTGGGTTTGTGCCATTTAATTAGATTATAAAGTTCTGCTTTGAGCATCCCATCTGCGAAGGCAATATTTCGAAGTTGCAGCCACTAATTCATTTATTTTTCTTCGGGAAGCCATGTTCGGGTGTTTTTCTGTTTGTGCATTGTGATATGGGGCGTTATCGATCACTCACACATATTTTGGTGGTAGATGTGGAATAAGTTTTTCTCTCAACCATTTTTCGTAGTTTGCGAAATTCATTTCTTCGTGATAATCACCGGTTTTACAATTGGACTTATAGGCCAGATAAGCATTTCGTACGAATCCACATTCACTACCTGCGTTCAAAATTATCAGTCTTGGTACTTTTGAAATAGGCTGACGTAGGCCGTCGTTTGTCACGTCACTCCAATCCTTCTTGTGTGCATGGGAGTATGAATATATGTTTCGTCCATGTAAATTATTGATCTCCTTTCTTGATGGTATCGTTTGATGCTTCTCAAAAAATTCACATAGTTGCTGTATTTCAGATTTTTCCATAAGTAAATTTCTATTCGTTTTCGTCTTAATCCAACGGAACCCCATTCCTCTCAAAACATGTCGAATGCTCTCTGGTGATCCTGCATATTTATTCTCATCGACGAACTTTTGATGGATTCGCTTTAATGTGGGTACGATTTCATGGACGACTTAAGAATTGACAACGAAGCTACGAAGCAGAGCTCTATCGAAGTCATTGAGATCAGTTTTTTCGCTGTTTTTTTCCTTTTATTTCGCCATCTTCAATCTTCTTCATTTCGCTCGAAATTTTCTGCACAGTTTGAATCTACTCCTTTTGCAGCTACACGTTCTTGAATCTTTCTCAAAAAACTACAGGCTCATTATGCATCCATTCTCGTTTCATGAATTGAATGGATTGCCCATTCAATTTTTCCCTTTCAAATTGGAAACGAACTCTATCCTCACCAAAACTTAGAAATATTCAAATGAAATTTGCAAGACTCGGTCCTGTTCGCTTGGCTCTTCTTAAAGCTTCAAAGGTTCGTTGAGAACTGAGCTCTTGGCCACGTGATCGTCAAAGTTAACGCGCAACAAGGAAAGACTATTTCACCCCCACAGATGTTCTTGTAGACCCGTATTTATATATTTAGGAAGACGATCATTATCAAATCTGGTTGTCACTAAACCGAAAGTATCGTAATGCAAAAAGTCAAGTCATATTTTTCATAATTTGCTGAAAATGTCCTCCATACTCTTAAAACTCCAGAATGGCATCTGGAGGAATTTAAATGCAGATTATGATTATTTCTTTCAATAAGTCCATTTTTCTGGTGGAGTGCTGTATACTCAATCCTGTAGGTAACTCCAGAGCCAAAAACCAGGAGACCAACTAACAGGACCATTTGTCCC
Source organism: Cryptolaemus montrouzieri (assembly GCA_013387265.2). Classification (NCBI taxonomy): domain Eukaryota; kingdom Metazoa; phylum Arthropoda; class Insecta; order Coleoptera; family Coccinellidae; genus Cryptolaemus; species Cryptolaemus montrouzieri. The sequence goes on along the minus strand of JABFTP020000185.1, from coordinate 136,162,933 downwards.
TATCCATTAATCCGCTGAATTATTGTTCACCTAGTTTACATTCAAAGGTGCTTTGTGAGGAGCAGCTCTCTCTTGTTGGACTTAGATTTTTCTTCTTGTTATGTCCGAATGGGAATTTATTATAATTGATTGGTTCAAGTAGGTACACGATGAAACAGAGCGGTATCAGCCAGACCTATATACAAGCTGTAAAAAATGTTTTTATTGACTGTACAAGTAGGATTAAAACGAAAGAAAGCTCTCAGAAGAATGATGTGTCAAGAGGGATTCGACAAGGTTGCTCTCTAGCCCCACTACTATTCAAAATATATCTTGACGAAACACTGAGAGCTTGAAAGAGAAGATGTTATGGTATGGGGCTACCAATTGCTGGCGACTTCCTCTGTACACTCCTTTTTGCTGACGAATAGGTGGTGATTGCTGATGACAGGGATGATGCTAGCTATATGCTACGGAATTTTAAGGAGTATTTAGAAGAATTTGGTTTAGTGCTGAAAACAAGGAAAACGGAATTCATGACAGTATGCTCTGATGATAAGAGCGACTTGGAAATAGAATCTGGCTGAACGATAAAGCACAGTGACTCCTTCAAGTACCTGGGCGTTACACTTGCGGCAAATGGAAAAAGTTCAAACGACGTCTCCAACAAGATAGCTCAAGGAAAGAGGGTGATTCGTCAATTAAATTCAATTCTGTGAAACAAAAAAACTAACGAAAAGAACTAAACATCTCATCTACGACGCAATATTTGAAACTATCACAACCTATGGGGCTGAAACGTGGGAGCTCACACAAAGAGAAAAAGACAGACTGAAACCTTTAGAGATGGACTTTTGGAGACGAAGCAGTAGAGTATCAAGATTGGAACACGTGAGAAATGAAAGGATTGAAGAGATAATGAATGTAGAAGGAAATATCTTGGAAACTATTAAGAGGAAACAGCTAAAGTGGTACGGTCACTTGCAGAGGATGGAAGAATTTTTTGTTTATAGTATTATTTTCTAGTTGGTTGGTAACAGTTTTAATTGTCATTGAAGGCATCTTCTCGCGAACGCAGTTGTTCTAGACTGCCTCTCAGATCGCACTGTGGAGTGGCGTGTTTTTTTCAATATAGTATTTCCCCAAGTTTCCAACCTGCGTTGCGTGTAGCGTTTTAAGGCTTGTCAGAACCATTCCCCAGTCATGTCTTTGAAAATACAACCTGCTTACTAATGCATGCGGGTGGTGAATGCCATATTAGTAGGCAATGAATACATTCTCGTATAAATGACCTGCAGTTGTGTTTTGGACTACTTGAGTACCCCAAATGAGTAGCCTATACTCTATGTAATCTGAAAACAGCTGTTATATTTCTGAATTGGTCATGAAGTGCTCAGAATCATTTCCAATCCAAGAAAATAAAAGGCGTAATGGATCTGGTGGTGGGACCAATTGTGGCAATATTACTTTACCAGAAGACTCACCATTCATTTCTTGTTCTTCTTGTACGGCGCCTTTATGGGCAGCACTCAGACCATTTGGCCAATTGTGCTTGCTGTGTTGTATTATTTTGTTTTTTGTCTTGGAAGAACTTTTTGATGAAGTTTGCAAGACTGTTGTAGCTGGCCTCCTGCATCATCTATCTGATCTCCTTATGAACGGGACATTCGAAAAGTATGTGTTCCGTTTGTTAGAGTATTCGGGAATGGCCAGGTTTGACCACGTTGAGTTTAAATTCAGATGAATTAAACTAGATGTCAACTAAATATATATATTTAACTAACACTTTACAAACTGATTTCACAAGTGTGCTATAGGTTAACTGTATACTATATTGTGATGTTGACCTGAAGGGTGCTAGTAGATGAATGAATGGTAACTGAAATATTCTCATAATTTTACATAGGATATTTAGTGAAAGTTGATCCCTACAGGTAATAAAATGTACCTAGTAAGGTACAATGATGATAAAACCAGATATTTCAACCTGTGTTCCAACATTTACTAGGTACTATAAAACGTTTCTGGGAAGTTGGTTACGGTTTTACCCATGATAACCCAAATAATTCTAAACATGCTCCCGCCTTTTGAAAGAGCAGCTTTCAAAATAGTACAACTAAATATTATGCAATAAATTACAGATAAAATAATGAGGAGAATGAATCTAAATGATAATAAAGTTTATGACACTTGGGCTCACTTAAGTACTAAAGGATTTATATAGTTTTAGAAAGAGTTTTGTTCATCAATGCCTCTAGGAAACAAACTTAATGGCGACACTGCTCTAGTAAGTTGCCCACTTTTCGTTTTTAACTTCACTACCCGCACTATGCCATCTTTTCCTCGTTGTATTTCCACTATACGCCCAGTTGGCCACTTTAGTGGAGGAACGTTATCTTCTCTTATGAGTACCAATTGTCCAATAGCTGGTTCATGTCCCTTAGACCATTTCCACTTATTTCGTTGTTGTACTTGATGGAGATGGTCTTTGCTCCATCGTTTCCAAAAATGTTGTCTCAGTGATTCTATCATCTGCCACACAGATAGACGGTTTTCTTGAATATCTGTCAGATTCGGTTCAGGATACGAGGTGAGAGAGTCCCCAATAAGGAAATGGCCAGGTGTGAGGAATGTTAGATCGTTTGGATCTTCGGACAGGGGAGTTATCGGACGGGAATTGAGGATGTTTAGAATTATTTGGGTTATCATGGGTAAAACCATAACCAACTTCCCAGAAACGTTTTATAGTACCTAGTAAATGTTGGAACACAGGTTGAAATATCTGGTTTTATCATCATTGTACCTTACTAGGTACATTTTATTACCTGTAGGGATCAACTTTCACTAAATATCCTATGTAAAATATGAGAATATTTCAGTTCCATTCAATCTACTTGGTCCTTCGAGCCGGATCAATGTTAGAGTATTCGGGAATGGTCAGGTTTGACCACGTTGAGTTTAAATTCAGATGAATTAAACTAGATGTCAACTAAATATATATATTTAACTAACACTTTACAAACTGATTTCACAACTGTGCTTTGGTTAACTGTATATTATATTGTGATGTTGACCTGAAGGGTGCTAGTAGATGAATTGAATGGTAACTGAAATATTCTCATAATTTTACATAGGATATTTAGTGAAAGTTGATCCTTACAGGTAATAAAATGTACCTAGTAAGGTACAATGATGATAAAACCAGATATTTCAACCTGTGTTCCAACATTTGCTAGGTACTATAAAACGTTTCTGGGAAGTTGGTTAGGGTTTTACCCATGATAACCCAAATAATTCTAAACACCGTTGTTTCGTCATTTTCTAGGTAACCACGGCACCGTGTGGTTTCCGATAGTCTCATGACGTGTGGGTGTTTGTTGAGTTGATGTCCCCTCAATAGGCCAACGACCATCCAGATAGACTTTTTATCGAGGGGCAATAGTTCATATACCCTTTTCTTTAGTTCGGCCCCTTTATGAGCCTTATTTAATATTTAATATTTACTAATTATTATCATTCCCCCAATTGTTAACGATTTGTCGTCACAATAATCAATTGCTGGATCATCGTGGAATGCAGCTCGTTCAAGAATCACAGGAGCACTGCGTCTGCGGATCCGCTCAATTTCATTATGTCATGCTTGCTGTTGTTGTGTTTGATGTGCACGAACTCGTTGCATTCTAAGCCTATCTACTTCATTGTTACTCACTAAATAACGCAATTCTAACATAGCAATACGACTATTTTCTTGATCTTTTTCTCTCTGGTCATCAGTGCGGTTAGCACGTGAGGTAGCTCTTCGCACATTTGATTGACTGCGACGACCTCAGTCAGGTCTTCTTCTACTCGGCATTGTAAATTGTAATCAATCAAAGTAAGAAAATTTCGCGCTAACTTAGCAGTAAAGTGTCACTATCACAGAATATCAACAAAAAAGAGAACATTACTTGGAATGTCTCTATCACAAAGGATCACAAAAGTAAAGAAAGTTCTCGCGCACGTAGCGGTAATCTTCACTCACAAAGATAGAAGGATGCACTCATAGATATCGTTATACTTTTTTCCGTATTCTGAAGTCCGCCAGGATGGATTGACAATCTAATGTCAAATATTATAGTTGCGCTCAGAAATTTAATTTGTTACAAAACTTAAGATTTATCCTTAACGACTGAAGTTCGCTAAAATTAAGTTTGGCGAAGCGGACTAAATTGAAAATCAGTACTACTAATGATCTATTACATTTTGTGACTATGCAATTTTGTCACGTTAGCGATTCACTTTTGTAACGTGACAACGCGCACGCGAAGACTGATTTGATAGATATGATTGAATTTGAACTTTGTGCAGCGTTAATAAACTGAAAATTGACTCTTCAACGTTAGGAACACACCTACATTGCTTAGACAATAGTGAGTGCTCATAATTTAATATGAACTTTATTTGATAGCGATAAAGTTCAAATTGACTCTACATTTTATTCAGAAAACGTTTGAGAAATAAAAAATGGCTATTTTTATGGTCTTCCCGGCAGTTATTCGATTTTTTTCACATTTTAAACCTTTCCTATACCTCCACGAATATTTCAAGACCAAGACAAGATAAATCCGTTCAGCCGTTCTCGAGTTTTAGCGAGACTAACTTTGTGAAACAATATTGTCCCGGAAAGATCAAAGTACCTCCATACAAATAAAAAATTATTGAGTTGAGATGGTAAATATCAAATAATAAAAATAATTTAAATTACAAATCGATATACAATTAACATATAAAAATTTTAACTTTGAATCGTTCAGGTAAGGAACGGTAAATTTCATCAGTAACTAATTTAGTTTACATATTATTTCAAGAAGGTAAATGATATCATCATCCTTTGATTCGAAGAGTGATACTGATTACTAAAGTCATGTTATGCAGTTTTAGATTAGATAAGCCATTGCACTATTTTTAAAAAACCACACAATTTTTGTCCTCATTAATTTGAAATTCCAGCGAATTATCATAATTGCTTCATTGCGATCTTTCTGAAAGATTACGCCCTTCGCGAGCACGAGTGGAATAGATTGTAGAGTTGTTTATTTACTTTTTCATTTACATCGATTGACAGTCACGACATATTTCAACTTGAAATAAAGTAATTTTCTTTCACTTCTGGCTATTGGCAATTTATGTTGTCTTGTTCGTTATCTGTTTTGCCCATAATTTGTTAAAGCTAATTGAGGATAATCAATATTGCTACGAAATAAGAGCATATTGATTACAGAGTTACCTACCAACCACGCCAGATATCTCTTTATTACATTATGATAACTAATCTAACTTCCACTCATATTCTCAGTAGAATATGCATCTGGAGTGCCGCCAAACTGTTATTTTTTGGAATCCTATCAACTAATGACTTCATCTAAACAAATTGAATCTTTTGAACTATGTTCAAACTTATCTCACTTCTTCATCTGTGTGGAAATAGTCATTTATTAATCAAATATTAACACATGTTCTTTTTCGGATATTTTTGGACATATGCCAACAAAATTCGATGTTTTTTCTCGGCGCAAACATTTCTTTCATAAGAAATAAAATGAAAGATATGAGATTTCGGAAGAAATCATCATATACAGGGTAATACATAATAGCATGTCACAACTTGAGGGGGTAAATCTATGTGCAATTTTGAGAAAAAAGGTTCATATAACCATTGGTCCGCAAAAGCTTCGTTACGGAGCTACAGAATGTTGAAATTTAGTTTTGCTTCAAAACTCCTTCAGTTTTTGAGATATTCAGCCCAAATTTGGAATGCAAGCTATTTTTATAGCCTCCAACATTACACGACCTAAATTTCACTAGAATCTACAAGGTGTTTTCTTTTCCGGAGCCATGTCTTCTTTAGCCCTTTTTTGCAGTACGCCACTAATCAGCGTACAATCAATTTTCGTCATCTTCGTTCAATTTAGAAACTTCTTTGACTCATATAATTTTCTCCAACCGTTTATGAGTGAGAAATTATTGTATTTGAATTATTTGAATTGTATGACATTCGATAAATAAAAAAAGTTGAAAGCACTTCCAATTAAAAAAAAGACTAGTAGGCTTTGATTAATTTCATTTATTTATTTTGACAGTTGCTAAAATTGAACCAGTGTCTGCTCGAATTGTTTATTGAATTAACGATTAGTTTTAAGACGTTTAAACTTATTTCTATAAAAAATGGCTAATTTTACTAACGCCGAATTGGCTAATATCCATTACATGTACGGTCTGGCTAAAGGAAACACAACAAAAGCTAGGCGATTATATTAGGTGCGCTTTCCAAATCGAGTAACACCAGACAGGCGAACATTTTCAAAAATCCACAGAAGGTTGAGGGAAACTTGTACTTTTACTGCAAATAATCATTTAAAAGATGCAACTCAAACTATGAGAACTCCAGATATTGAGGAAGCAGTTTTGAATTCTATTGATTTGAATCCTCATATGAGTACAAGAAAAACTTTAAATCAGTTGAATATTTCACATGTTCTAGTTTGTATGATTCTCCACGACTTTTTATTGTACCTGTTTCATATTCAACGCGTCCAAACTCTACTTGCTAGAGATTTTCTTTCAAGACTGAATTTCTGCCGATGGTTCTTAGATAAAATTAGAGAAAATGGTCATTTTGATAGTGAAAAAATGTTCACAGAGGAAGCTAATTTTTCGAGAACTACTATTACAAATTTTCACAATAATTATTATTGGGCTGAGAAAAACCTCCATTTGATTGAAGAATCTTATCATCAAGAACAATTTTCACTAAATATCTTGGTTGGAATAATTGGAAATTATTTAATTGGGCAATTTTTTTTGCCTAACAATTAACAATTGTTTTACTCATAGGCGCCAAATTTGGAAAATGGTTATTGAATTGCCTGCAAGTTCTATCCACCACTTTTTGAAATTCGTCATGAATTAAAAAGGGATTAAACATATCCTCGTTTGAATAATCAGCTATTTTATTTACAATCTGGTGATTTTCAAAAATTGTCACTTCAAAATACCAACAATTCTTGTTGAAATATCAAATTCGAATGAACGAAGTGACAAGTACAAGTTTAGGAACCTGTCAGGTGAGCGTAGCCAGTTCAGCTACTTGATTCAAATATTTCAAAACATTCTCTGTTAGTTCTTGCAAAATCATCAAAATTCAATATATTCCCAAATTAATTCGGAACTATAAGAGATGGGTATAGTACATGCTGATACAATTCCATCTGAAATTTGACGCTTCATCTGATGGCGATATAAAAATTGGCACGTGCCATTTGAAAAAATTGAGTTATTGCTGTTTGAAAAAGATCAAATTGAAAAAATTATACAAAACAACGCAATAAACATTTGACATGTGTAGACTGCTTAAAAATTCCTTGATCCTTCTTCTATCCACTTAAGTAAAAATTGTGTCTGTAGTGCAAAATATCCACGAGCTACAATTTTTTTAAATGTTCCTCAAAAATCAAGTTTATAACTAACATAATTAAATCTGTCAAAAGTTTTGACAGATGAGTGCCAACAACTTGGGTATTTTATGCCCTGCTCAAATTTCGGTTCTAGATGTATAATAAAAAATGTAGATTACCATTTGAAATAATAAAGTGATGACCCACTTCCGGTATGTATATTTCACTCCAATTGGAAATCGCTAGTTATGGCCGCGTATAAAATTTCAGCTTGATATTGTAATTGGAACTCAAAAAGATTTTAACGGACGATCCCGGTGGATATCCCTGTATAAATGTATAATTATTTATTTTTGCCGCGTACGGTATTTATAGTAAACATAGCTCTCCGGTCGGGGTTATCGAATATTTAGTAGAAATTCCTTATTCCAGGGGGTTACGTCCCCAAGTGAGGGGAGTTTTCTTTCAAATTTCCACACTAAGGGATAAGAAATTCACAGGGTGTCTACTTTGAGATGGGACTTACTGTATAATCTATATTAGCTGACAATTTTCAATGCATCCAGGGGTAATAATCATTCAACATTTGAATTGTGGAGGCCGTTACTTGATGTAGATCCATGATATAAATGAGATAAAAAACACAAGGTTTAACTTTAATCTACACTTTATTTGAAAAAATTCAACGACGTTGCGCTGACACAGCAGCTTTATCAGGAATGACAAACAGAATGAAGAGTATGGTATTATAAACAAATCGTAAAACAAGTTGGATGAATAACAGGAAAATCCACACCGAGCCATTGTACAGTTAGTATGAAAGGTAATAAAAACTAAATAAACAAGTTAAGTAGGGGTGAATAATTCACATCTACCTGCTCATTCAAAAGCTTGTCCGAATGTTTGTATCTCTTTATTTCTAATGCTTCTAGGAGATCTAATTTTAAACTCTTTGATTTTATATGTAATATGTCAAAGTTTTTATTGAATGAATGGTTTTCTTTTATTAAGTGGTTTGAATAATTTGAATCAGATTTATTTTTATCGAAGCTACGTTTATGTTCAGATGTTCTTATGCCAAAACTCCTATAGGTCCTAGCGATATAAATTTTATCACAAGAACCGCAATTGAGTTTATAGATTCCTGATTTACTTGATTCTTCAACACGAGATTTATTATGTTTACCTAAGTTATTAGAAGTTTTGAAAGTTATATTAAGATTTTGTTTGACGAGAAAGGATTTAATATTTGTACTTGCAGAACCGCAGAATGTTAAACTGTTGAATATTTTATAGTCTTTATGAGTAGGATATACTTCATTTATTGCTTTCTGATACAGTTTTTTTACTTATGATTAGATCTATCATATCCGGATTATATGAATTATTAATGGCTATCTGTTTGATGATGTTTAACTCTTTATTATAATTTTCTACTGATAAAGGTAAATTGAGTAACCGATGTACCATACTGTTTAAAGCTGCAACTTTGTGTTGAATTGGATGTAATGAGTAGTTATGTATAATTGTATCAGTATGTGTTGGTTTACGAAAGACCGAAAAACATGATTATTATTTCGTTTAGTGATTTTCAAGTCCAAAAAATAATGGAATCGTTCTGTTCAATTTCTATCGTGAATTTAATGTTCAAATGGATGGAATTAATGAAATTAACAAATAAGTCAAATTGACGAGTAGTTCCATTGAAACATACTAAGATGTCGTCAACATATCTATACCAATAAAGAAATTTGGAAACGAGTGGATGTGTATGAATTTTCTGTTCAATATTATTCATAAAAATCTCTGCTAAAAGTGGACTCAAGGGATTTCCATGATCAAACCATTTTCACTACTGTAATAGATGTTGTTGAAAGAAAAATAATTTTGTTCAATGCAAACGTCCAACAGATTCAATATTTCTGATTTAATTATTATTTATTCAATTTCATTAATTCCATCCATTTGAACATTAAATTCACGATAGAAGTTGAACAGAACGATTCCATTAATTTTTGGTCTTGAAAATCACTAAACGAAATAATAATCATGTTTTTTCGGTCTTTCGTAAACCAACACATACTGATACAATTATACATAACTACTCATTACATCCAATTCAACACAAAGTTGCAGCTTTAAACAGCATGGTACATCGGTTACACAATTTATCTTTATCAGTAGAAGATTATAATAAAGAGTTAAACATCATCAAACAGATAGCCATTAATAATTCATATAATCCGGATATGATAGATCTAATCGTTCGTGAAAAAAACTGTATCAGAAAGCGATAAATGAAGTATATCCTATTCATAAAGACTATAAAATATTCAACAGTTTAACATTCTGCGGTTCTGCAAGTACAAATATTAAATCCTTTCTCGTCAAACAAAATCTTAATATAACTTTCAAAACTTCTAATGACTTAGGTAAACACATTAAAAATAATAAATCTCGTGTTGAAAAATCAAGTAAATCAGAATCTATAAACTCAATTGCGGTTCTTGTGATAAAATTTATATGGGTAGGACCTATAGGAGTTTTGGCATAAGAACATCTGAACATAAACGTAGCTTCGATAAAAAAAATTATTCAAACCACTTAATAAAAGAAAACCATTCATTCAATAAAAACTTTGACATATTACATATAAAATCAAAAGTTTAAAATTAGATCTCCTAGAAGCATTAGAAATAAATAGATACAAACATTCGGACAAGCTTTTGAATGAGCAGGTAGATGTGAATTATTCACCCCTACTTAACTTGTTTAATTAGTTTTTATTACCTTTCATTCTAACTGTACAATGGCTCGGTGTGGATTTTCCTGTTATTCATCCAACTTGTTCTACGATTTTTTTATAATACCATACTCTTCATTCTGTTTGTCATTCTTGATAAAGCTGCTGTGTCAGCGAAACGTCGTCGAATTTTTTCAAATAAAGTGTAGATTAAAGTTAAACCTTGTGTTTTTTATCTCATTAATAATCATTGATGTATTTCAGATTATTTTGTATAGTTTCTAATGGAAGCAAGATATATTAGAAAAAAAGAGCATATAAATAAGAAATCTTGATTCTCGAGGGTTGTTTTTTTTTGTGATTGGTTACTTTTGCATGTAGATAGTTCACCATGATTTCATCCTCTTCAACTCTGTATTTAACACAGGTGGGTAGTCATAGCGAGTTTCCGTTCACCGCAAGCATGCAAACTAGTAATCTTACACAGTTGATTTACAAATTTGCTTTGTAAACAATTTAATGAATGCAAATTACTGTACGACGTGCCTCAACTAATAATTGCTATAATAGAAACAAATTGATAGTGTTCATATTTCTGAGTCTTCAAACAAAATGCTTCATTTTAGTTTCCTTAATCAAATAATAGACAATTAAGTTCAATTATAGCTGATAACCTAGTAGTAACGTAATAATAACATATTGTTTCAATATGAGCGGCAAGAAATTCGAAATCAAATAGTTGTAATAGAGGAAATTAATTGAATCAAAAACTAGAGAAATTACTGAGTTATTATCTATGTAAATAAGAAAGAAATGCGATTGGTTTGCAAAAGCATTAATCGAAAGTAGCTCGACAAATTTTGCTATATTTTATTGAAAAATATTGTGGTTCCTTATAAAAGATTCGGAAAAAATAAAAGTGTGATATTAGAAATAACGCAAAATCTAACCTAACAATTGAAACGATGGAGAACGAACAATGATGTCAAAATAACTGGAAAATTCAGCCAAACTGCAAAAATCAGTATATTTTGGTACACTTTCGATCGTGAAGATATGAAAAACTTATTTAGCTGAATCATTTCTGTTTCATTTGTTGTGGTCCTGGAGAAGTTTCATGAAAGAAAAATGGTATAATTAGAAGAAGAAGTGACAGTTACTCTCGAACATGATATACTATGAAGATGGAATTTTGGTCGATTCTGGATGTTCTTGGAATATATTTCAAGAAAATGCGTACCGTTCTAAAGAAAAGTTGGAAAATTCAGATAAACTTCTAGGAACAATAATTTTATAACTGGAAAATTCAGCCAAACTGCAAAAATCAGTATATTTTGGTACACTTTCGATCATGAAGATATGAAAAACTTATTTGGCTGAATCATTTCTGTTTCATTTGTTGTGGTCCTGGAGAAGTTTCATGAAAGAAAAATGGTATAATCAGAAGAAGAAGTGACAGTTACTCTCGAACATGATATACTATGAAGATGGAATTTTGGTCGATTCTGGATGTTCTTGGAATATATTTCAAGAAAATGCGTACCGTTCTAAAGAAAAGTTGGAAAATTCAGATAAACTTCTAGGAACAATAATTTTTTCATGAAATTTGGATCCCAACATACTGTAGCACAGTTAAACTCTGTTGATTCCGTTTTCCTTGTATAGTAAGGTTAGGTTAGGTTAAGTAAGTAAGTAAGTAAGTTTATTAATGCTGAAACACAAATCTTACAGTGTATGCACATGTCAAAGTAAAAATCATAAAAAGAATATCAAGACACATTAAAAAGAGAAACTCTCATATCTAAAAACTGTTTGGCATCATATATCACATTACTAATTAAAATCATCTTTAAAATATTTTTGAATTTAACATCGGACAAAGAACGAAACACTAAAAGCAACTTGTTATAAAACTTAACTGAAAATCTGGGCCATTTTTGGCCCAGCGACACTTGTTTTTATGTGTATACAAAAGACACCCCAATATATAAAGTGCAGGAAGGGTTAATATATTTAAATTCTTGAATGCAACAGTCAGTATACGTGAGGTTCGCAACAATCCGAATTGCTTTTCTCTGTAACCTGAAGAGCCCCCAATATCAGCGCAGTTTTCCCATAAAAAAACTTCGGTTCTAAGGTGGGGCTCGCATAGTGAAAAATAAGATGACCTCAAAACACTCTGAGAAACTGAAGATCTAAGATTACTCAAAACAAAAAGGTTTTTGGCTAGTTCTGAGGACAGATGGCCGACATGTACACTCCAGGTGAGTTTTGTATTCAAGTGCAGGCCAAGAAACTTGACACTGAACTTCTAAACATTTCTCAGGCTGAATATTATCTTCTCCGTCTTATCACCATTCATGCTCAATCTGTTCCCTCCGAACCACTTCAATGCCCTCGATTCCGTACTCTCAAACAGCATACCACTCTGTGATAGAGTATCACACGCTATGGATACGTTAGAGTCATCAGTAAAGAGAATGCTTGAGCAGTTAGTCAGATATTCAGGAAAATCATTTATGAAGATCAAAAACAGACTGGGAACCATAATTGAACCCTGTGGAACGCCAACAGATATCAGTTCCTTTTCACACTGCCATCTGCAAAAACCACCTGATATCTTCCCGTTAAGAATGACTATATTAAGGATATGCTAGTATTATTGAATCCATAGCGTACAACCTTAGTCAAGAGTGCTGATTGCGAGACACAATCAAACGCCTTGGTCAGATCAAGAAAGAGCGACAGAGAAAACAACCCGTGTTCACAACACTGCAAGGTGCTGTTCACATATTCGATAATGGCATCAACAGTACTTCTTTTTTTCCTAAAACCAAATTGTACTGTTGAGAGGTCATAAAAATCTCTAGATTTACTATTTTTCATCTTTCAAACGACTGTCAAAATTTTTTCGCAAATTTTTCTTAAAATTAAGCAAGTTCCACAAAGAAATAATATATGGGCGATGACAACCCAGATTATTGGGTCCATAATGATTCTAAAACATCTATAGATCATAATCGGCATCCTGTCCCAAATCCCCTTTCTTTCACCCTTGTCTTCGTTTGGAAATCATGGAATGCAAAAGAGAATGAAGCGGCTAAGCAGAAAAATCTTTGGTACTCTTTTATACACATGCTACTAACACAACATAAACAGACAAACATAAACAGACAAGCTATTGCTAGTGCAATAGCGACTCAAACTGGAGCATTGCAAACTTGAGTCAATTTTGCTGGATTGTTCCCAGGTTTGTTCACTCGTTTATTGAATCATAACAATAAGGTATTTAGATACAGTCATCTCTTCGAAGGACACCACTAAATTCCTCGGCGTTCACATCGATAGGAAACTGAAGTGGAGTGCACATATCGATGCGATTTGTAAGAGGCTGAATAGTTCCTATTATGCCCTAAATAGAATCAAGAGTTCACTACCTCTAAGTTCCCTTGTGAACGTATATTACAGTTTGGTATATAGTCACCTGTCCTATAATATCTTACTGTGGGGAAATTCCTCAGACGTAGGTAGAGTTTTCATCATCCAGAAAAGAATTCTGCGAATGATGTTCGATACAGCTCCACAATCTTCATGTAGACCGTTGTTCCTGAAGAATGGTATCCTCACATTGGCGTCTATTTTCATTTTGAGATGCCTCGTTTATATTAAAGAGAATGAAAGTAACATGACTAAACTTTCTAACTTTCATTCCCACAATACTAGAAATAAGGAAACATTATGTATCCCTAAACACAGAACTTCTAGATTTGAAATGTCGCCCTGTACCAGGGTATCAGATTGTTCAATCATCTTCCACGGCATATACAGGGTCTAAGTGTAAATAGATTTAAGATAGCAGTTAAGAATTTACTTTTAGCAAAATGTTTTTATACTGTGAATGAGTTTCTATGTGTTGATTTAGATAATGTCTAAATGTCTTTTCTATTGACCTGTCCTATACATACTTGTGATGTCTTAAGGATCAATAAATTATTATTATTATCGTGGACTTATGCACTATCTCAGCTAGTAGCTGGATATAATTTACCTTTCCCAGATTTAGCAATCAAAGGGAATAGGCTCGATTACAATATACTTGACATAAATTTCCTAACTATCCTACATGTATTAAGAATTACAGCTTTTTGCATTTCTATATAGGTATTCTTATGCAATTCTAATTTCTTAAGGCTATCATGCAAAGTTTTGGGTATTAAACCAGTCGAGGATACGATGACAGGAACGATATCTATTTTGTCGAGGTGCCACATCTGCTTGATCTCAATAGCAAGGTCTGTGTATTTGGACTTTTTCTCCTGGAACTTATTCAGCACGTTGTTATTATTTGGTATGGCGACATCCACCAGCATTGCTGTCTTGGCTCTCTTATCATACACCACTATGTCCGGCCTATTATTCGTCACCATTCTGTCAGTGGATATTAGGCCTATCGTAGTATAATCTGATAGAGTCATTTTCCAATACGGGCGCCGGTTGATACTTGTAATATGGCTGGAATGTATTCAGAAGTCCGTACTTGTGTGCAAGTTTCTGATGGATAATGTTGCACACTTGATTATGCCTGTGAAGATAGTCTGTATTGGCCAGTTGTTCGCATCCGGACGTAATATGCTGTATCGTCTCCGATCTTATATGGCATTTTCTGCACCTATCTGTTTGTAATGTTCCGTCCTTCATAATAAATTTTTGTAGTTGTTTGTAGCGATCACTTGGTCTTGGATGGCCATAAGGAATCCCTCTGTTTCCGCGAATAATTCTCCTTTCATCAACCATTTGTTGGAGGCTTTGTCGATGTGTGGTTGATTAATCTCATGGTGATGTCGTCCATGCAATTCCTTTCTTGACCATTGCTCTTGTTTTTCAGTATCTGATAGGAATGGTAGATTCAGCAGGTCATCTCTGGTAGCAAGATTTAGAGGTGTATATCCCTTATCAGCCAACGATACCGCTCTATGTAGGTCAGAAGTGAGAGCTTTTTCTGAGAAGAATTCTCTGAGATTTTTTATCTGTTCGGTGTGTAAATTGACTACATCTATCACTCCGCGTCCTCCTTCTTTCCGCTTCAAAGTTGTTCGTATCACAGACGATTTTGGATGATGGTTGTTGTACTTTGTTAGCATCGTTCGGGTCTGCCTTTGAATATCATCCAGTTCTGTCTTAGTCCATCTGATTTTTCCAAATGAGTAAAGTAACACTGGAATGGCGTAGGTGTTAATTGCCTTGACTAGATTCCCTGAGTTCAACATCGATTTCAGCACAGACTTCAGACGCTGACTGTATTCTGAACGAATCTTCTCCTTTGATTGTTTTTGGTCTAACAATCTGGCTTGTTGGTATCCCAGATATTTGTATGTTTCGCCATCTCTCATGCACTGTATAATGTCACCGTTTGGAAGTTGTGTTTCACCATCTATGACTTTCCCTCTTTGAATGTTCAGGGTCTTACATTTTTCAATCCCGAATTTCATATGAACATCTGCCGAGAACTCACTGACAGTTTTCAGCAATCATCCAATTGCTTCTTGTTCGAAGCATATAATTTGATGTCATCCATATACAGCAGGTGGGAGATTGTATGATAATTCCTTTCTGCTTTTATCCTAAATCCGTATCCAGTTCTATTGAGCATTGAGGACAATGGGTTCATTGCCAAACAGAACCATAGTGGACTCAAAGAGTCTCCTTGAAAAATTCCACGACGTATGGGTATCTCGTCGGTTTTAATTGATTTATTGTTCATGTTGACCTGCAGAGACGTGCGCCAGTGTGTCATTGTTGTCTTCAAGAACTCTACCAGGGCTGGGTGAATTTTGTATATCTGCAATACTTCAACAAGCCAAGAATGGGCGGTACTATCGAATGCTTTCAGATAATCGAGAAAAGCTGAATGAACATTGCGATGCCCTACGTGTGCCTGTTTCATTATCACAGAATCGATGATGAGTTGTTCCTTGCACCCGTGGTGTTTCTTTCTGCATCCTTTCTGCTCCTCTGCTAATATATTGTTGTCGTCAAGGTGTTGGTATATTCGATTGGATATGCATGAAGTGAGTATTTTGTAGAGTGTTGGCAGGCAAGTGATTGGCCTATATTGAGACAGATTCTGTGTTCTATCGCTCTTAGGTAGCATATATGTTAAGCCTTGCGTTAGGAAAGTGGGTGTTTTCTTGGGATGTTGAAGAACATACGTGAGCTGTTTCGCTAGGGCTCCATGGAGCTTATCAAACTTCTTGTATCAGTAGTTGTGGATATTATCTATACCTGTGGCCTTCCAATTGTTGGTCGCTCCAATTACTGTTGTAATTTCTTCCTCCGTTATTCCATCGAAGTCCATATGTCTGATATCGAGGCGTTCTTTTTCATTCGTGATCCATTCCGCATCTCTATTGTGTTCTTTGGGGTTCGACCATATTGATGACCAATAGTCGATCAAGCACTGTGCGTCAGGTACTTCTCTGTTATTGTTGGTCGCAGTTTTGTTATTTCCTTATGAAAATTGGCAGCGTTTTGGAGGAACCTTTGGTTTTGTGTTTCCTTTCAGTACACTTGACGTATCTTGAAAGCCTCTTTGCTTTTGCTTGAGTTTCTGTTTCAAAGTGTCCATATACACGTCGATGTGTTGTTTGTGATCAGGGTGTTTTGTGTTCGTACCAATTTTCCTATAAATTTTGCGTATATGTGATTTCAAGCGCCTTGAGGGTTTTCTGTTTCTCAGGAATTCTGTGAGGCGACCGATTTCTGCTCTAATATTATCAATATCCTTCTCCAGTCGTTTTTGCCATGGTGGTTTTCTGACGCTTTTTGGCTCAGCTTGAATCAGAGTTGTGGAGATTTGTTGTTTGTGAAGTCGAAGAACTGCTATTGCTCCACAGTAAATCAAAGTGTGAATCTTCCAAGGTGTTCTGGTCGGTATATTCTTCAAACATTGAGTTTACACTTGCTAGGATGATATTGGTGTTCTTGTTCGTCTTGAGTTTGGGCAGTTTAGGTCTTTTAGTTGGGTTACTACCACTGAATTCAGTTATTGCTCTGTTGAGTTCTGATCTTGCTAAATACGTATATTCCTTCTGCTGATTCGGCTCAAGAGGGCGTTCCATGTTAATATTCGTTTCCGTGGCTTCGATGTTATCTGTAACACTTTCATTGACTCCAGCAGGTATACCGTTATGAGTATCATTTTCGCTTCTGAGTTCCATTATGACCTCTTCGTAAGCTTTGCAGCGTTTCTGAAGGAAGTAGCCTGTTTTAACGATTGTTCTTCGTTGATCCGAAATTCTCTGCTCGGATATGTGCTGTAATTCAGGATATTTTTCTATGAACGCAAGATGTAACGTGTATCTGTATGCTGTCATTTCCGATTCCAAGTTTGTAATCTTGTAATAGGAACGCATAATGAAGGTATTCATTTCTGGAGTCCACTTCATGCGTTTCTAGGAGTCCGGCTCTCGTGGTCGTAGGCATAATGGCTTGCGCCGCCGTTGAAACATCAAGAGTCGGTTGAGAGGTGTTGATGTTATTTCCCACTTGGTTTTGTGTTGCAGTATCCCTACTCGTTATCACGCTGCTTCCGTCGCTAACCGAGGAGACTGTGTCTCACTTTCCGAACAAGACCCTCTTCCTAAATCTTGAACGCGACAAGAGGTTATGGTGGTACAATGTCGATTCACCCGTTTATTCCTTAGATTGTACATCATTGGATAGGTTGCATTTTATACCTACTGCCAGGTTCAGCTTGGGTACCTGGGTTCATAAGCCCGTATATTATTATTATTATAATAATTTTATATATATATTCCTTAGGAACATTTTTCAAAATGAATCGTCCTCGTTCTTATTGATAAGCTGTAAAGAACTTATGATTTCGTGAGAAACTGAAGCGAAATATCTACTACAATCATTCACATCAATTAGCGAACTATTTTTATTTTAGTAATTTTCCTTTTACTATTGATTATAGACCACATGGTTTTATTTTTATTTCCTGATCGCAATATCAATTCATCATTTTTTTTATTTTAGCCTTGTTTAATTAGAATTTATAATTGAGTTTCAATCTATTTCGTAGTTGCCGGAAACACAGTTCTATAACAGCTGATAAATGCATCCTGGAAATCCTGAAACGCATCATTGATACCAACAATTTTGTTCCTCACAAAATCCCATGACAAACCTTCCAGTGCCAAATGAAAACACTGGTCTCCAATGGTTTTGTTGCCCTAGATATGAAAATGATTTTGGGTCTATTTATGCACACAATTCGTGAAACTATCAATGATTTTGTAGGATTTGCTCTGATTTCTTTTTAAATCTTCATTTTCATTTTACATAACAAAAACCGTAAAACAAGAAACAAAATAACAGATATATTTATAATGTCAGTTATGTTTTGAGAAATTCGGATACATCGAAAATGTCGAAAATATTTTTCATATTTCCATAAAACGCCTTTTATGAGCTTTTCTTCTATAAATTTTCAGGGACCATCTCTTTTCAAAGACCAGCAGTAATCTGCCATCATGTGACAATCCCATCAACCTTGATACCTTTCTTCCATCACTTTTAGATCTTGATGAAACCGCTCTCCCTGTTCCTCACTATAATTTCCTAAATTATCCGGAAATTTATCCAGATGATTGCGGAGATAGTGTAACTTAATACTCATATTTGCTCCTAAAGTCTGAAAGTTTGTCAGCATATTTTGCACAATTTCTTCATAATTTGCTGCTTTATGGTTACCTAGGAAATTTTCGACAACCAACACAAAACTTTTCCAAGCTTTACTTTCAGGAACAGTCATAACTTTCAATTTTTCCATACTAAGCTTCGAAAATTTTCTGCAAATGTAATTAAAACAATTTCCGTCTTTGTTCAACGCTTTTACAAATTGCTTAATCATACCTAACTTAATATGTAATGGTGGAAGTATGATTTGGTCTCTGCTCACCAGCGGCTCCCTTAATACGTTGGCTTTACCGACAGTTAAAGAATTTCTTACAGGCTAAACATCTTGTTCCCAATGAAGTTGCTTTGCTCTACTATCCCACATACAAATAAAGCAAGGGTATTTTGTATATCCACTTTGTTGGCCAAGTAAAAAATTAACCATTTTTAAATCCACACAGATGGGCCATTGATGCTCAGAGTATTTAATTTTCTCCAAAACTAATTTTACATTTTCATATTCTTCTTTGAGTTTCGTTGAATGGGCAATTGGAATTGATGCAAATTTATTTCCATTGTGCAATAAGACGCATTTTAAACTTCTTTTGCAAATATCAATAAAAAGGCGCCATTCAGTAGATTTGTACTCTTTGAAACCCATGTCTATAAGCAGCTTCGCGATATCATTACAATACACTAATCCTTCATTTTCACTAAAAATTTGTAATAACTCTTTTTCATGCGTTCTGTATGTTGTAATTGTTACTGTTGGTGCCAATAAATTTTTTTCTTTCAATCTTGAGGCTAACAGTTCTGATCCTTGTTTTGATAAATTGAGACCACGTATTAAATCACTGAGTTCATTTTGAGAAAATAACTTTGGCGTAGATGTTTCACCTTCCTATTCAATTCCACTAGTAAATGGTCCCGATTTCTGTGAATTTGGTAACATCATTGTTTCTGAGGGCATGTGAATTACTTTTGAAATGTATATGATTTCGATTAAAACCTTTAACATCTACTACGCAAAAGTAACAATCATCTAAATGATTCGTAGGCTCCATCCAGATCATAGGAATACCAAAGTCTAATCCAGAACGTTCACCTTTTTTCCACAACCGTAAAGACTCAACACAGGACTTACAAACTTTATTAGGAACACATGGTTTACCTAATTTGTCCATTTTGAAACCAAAATATTAAACATAAGTTTCCTTGACAAAGTCTGTGATATTTCTTTTTTGTTTTTTTTGTATATAAACACCGCAAATATAACATAATAAATCACTACAATATTTACACTTTCTTCGTGACGAACTCATATTTTAGACTAGAAGACAAATATATAAGAATGGACATTCAGTAATTGAAACAAAATATTAATCCATGACACTTTATCCAGATTTACGTGTATATGTACTTCAATATTGTCGAAAAACTGAGATCTCAGCTGTTCTGTGGAGCAAGGGGTCTGAGAGTGGGGATCAGGTGATGTTTGTATGCGCGAAAAAGTTGCGCAGAAGCCTAATCATGACTGGAAAATTAAATTTCATTTCTAACAAGCTTATAATTGCTCAAAATATAAGAAATGCAAAAATCATGAAAATACGAGCACATTGAGAACTTTCATGAATATATTCGTAATCTGGGCACTTGAAAACATAAAAATTTGCGATGATATCCAGGGCAACAATAAAAATTTTTTTTTTGTAGAGCTGTGAAATCATTGAAACCACAATCTGTTAGAGTTCGAAACCTTCGGTTAACTTGGGAGACTCTATCACCACAAACATCCATGCCAACCACTTGCGCTCCATGATCAGATAATCCACATCCGAACGCCTTAGCTACTTCATTTGGGAAAAAAAATTCAAAAAAACATTGTGAATACAGTTATCCCCCCTTCAATTGGGGGGTTCAAAAATAGTTTGATGGAAACCATAAATCTTGAGCAGATCACACAACAGTGCAGAATTCACATAATCAGTATTAAAATGTACCTTAAAAAAGTCACCACATAATATAATTTCACAGGTACAACTGCAATAATCTTTTCTAAAATATGTAGAAAAATATTTAAATCACGTGAAGGAGATCTATAGAATGATAAAACATTACTACCTAATTTTTCAATATATATACCAGCAACCTCACAATGAAATTTCACTAAAAAAGCACCAACACTCTCCAAAACAACAAAATCATAACGTTTGCAGAAAATTGCCACTCCACCCTGTCGTGATGACGAGTGACCAAATGTTGCTGCATTCGTCTAACCGTCATGAACAAACTGATTGCATAAGTTGTCGTTTAAATAGTGTTCGGTCAAACAAACAACATAAAGATATTCCATGTCGTTTAAATGAATATCTAGTACATTGGACGGTTATGATAAGGAAGAGGGATTTGAATATCTCTTTTTTAGCTTTTCAATCATGTTGGAAAATATCGCTGTGCAACCACAAATTTCTCTCTATTTCCGTAGAAAGGCAAATTATAGTGAAAATTATCTTTTAATGTTAATATTTGAATTATATTATGAGTGACTTTGATTCAATCCCCAGAGTTCATTGAAGCTCGTCATAAGGGTCCATGTTGTTTTTCTCTAACTGTAACTCCTCCCTCTCCCCACTCTACAATAGTTCCCCAATAAAGCAGGAACGAAAACTGAGAAACGAACCTTTAATCCCCGCTTCTGCATTCCTAACCTTACCTAGACATTTGACCCAATTCTGAAAGAAATGTAGGAATTTTTTCCAATGATTCCCGTTTTTGGCTAATTTGACTGAATTAATTCTGGAATTTATCTTCCAAGACAACCAATAGCGGCAGATTGCTGATCTTTCTTTTTTCTACAGGTACTTCAATGGTAAAAGCTCTGAAGGGATGAAAGGCTTGGTTCTAGAAAGAATCCATTATGTCTTACAAATAAGCTACAGAATGCCGACTAGATACAATTAGGAGTTATCGAAACTCTTACACACTTATTCTGAAAACATTTTCGTCGGGCAGATTACACTTTTTTCACGAATGAGTAATCTTAGCAGAAGCTTTTACAAGGCGAATACTAATACTAAGTCATTATATCGATAACTCCACCTATTCCTAGTGTACTAATAAATAATATTTCCGAAGACATCCTACCTAATTAAATACTAAAACATGATATCATGAAATGTACATACTCTTCTTCACAGTTCGACGAATCCACCGATATGACAGACACTGCCCAGCTGTGTATTTTTAGTCGGATGGTATTCAATGAATTCTAAGGAAGAATTTTTGACAATCATTCCTCTGAAGAGGAAGACCCATGGCGAAGATATATATTTTCTTTAATTTATAGCATCATTTATGAGTCATCCTTTTTCATGTAAAAATATTGAGGAATTAGCTTCTGAAATAGCAATTCAGTTTAATATAAACTCATGTTCTGTTGAAAATGAGTTGGTGCAGATTATATCAGATATACACTCAAAGCTACAGCATCTGATACAAATTTCTGGCGTTTTATATCTGAAGATAAATATCCGAAACTAAGGCAAATCGCCCTTCAACTGACGACAATATTTGGGTCAACTTACTTGCGCGAGTCTGATTTCTCTGAAATGAAGATAATCAAGTCAAACTATCGCAATCGGTCAACTGACGATCATATGTCAGCATGCTTGCGATTAGCACTCAGTATCATCTAATTAAAAGTATGCTGAGGACATGCAGTGCCACGTTTCAACATCTAAAGTCACTCCTTAGTTAAGTTTAACACCATTTGTAGCTCTTTTGTTTTGTAACAACCAATAAACTCGCAATTCTGAATAACCATGGGTGTTTTCATTGATAATATAGAGAAGAACCTAACTAAACCTAACCCAAACCTTGACTAAAATAATATATATTGTGCGGAAAGCTAATATCAATATATTCTACGGTACACGCTACCCAGGTAGGTAAGTAGGTTTTATCGTGTATGTACGACAACCCTGCATAACACATAATTGCAGCCTCTTAAAGTCGATCGTAAGTAATATAAAATATTGAGATAGATCGCCAGAAGTTCAAGTTTGAGCACCCCTGGTTTGAACATTATTTCATTATGTCGAAAAAAACATATTGAAGTGGTTTACAAAAAAGAAAAAAGTTATTGCTGAAAAAGAAATAACCGAAAAACGTCCAAAGCTGACTTTGTTTTTTACAGTTAGAGAAACAAATAAGCCGAGAGATTATTCATTCTCATCACCACAAGACAAAAGTACTTCTAAATGTCACCAGGAAAAAGAGGTTACGTGTGACGAAAATAACAAACACACATTCGATGCTGGACATTCGACTTCAAGCTACTGTGAATTAATAACTGCAAGTTTAGAGAATGTATCTGTGTCTCCTGACCCTGGTTCTTACTGACGATATTTCACCGGAAGAAGTCCGTGATATTTGGATTCGAAATGGGCCAGAGTTTTTTCAAAATATAAATAGTGATTTCTCCGAAATTTTTAAAAGTTTTCCAGATTCAAATGGTGAAACGAAAACTAGATACTTGACTAAAAATATTTGTATTCGTAAATTGACGAATGGCGAGTCTTCAGAAAGAAAATGGCTCGTTTATTCACTAGCAAAGAAATCAGTATATAGTTATTGCTGCCATCTATTTAATACCTCTACTGATACTGGACATAATTTAAGTGCTCTAAATGGATATAAAGATTGGAAGCATATAAGTGACTTATTGATAGAGTATGAGAACAGTTTACAGCACAGGGAATTTATGACGAATTATGTTGCAAGATTGAAAGCTACTGAACGAATTGATACAAAGTTGCTGTCCCAATGTAATAAAGAAATTAACTATTGGAAGAATATGCTTAGGAGAATTTTTGCATTAGTGAAATTTTTGGCTTCAAGAGGTCTTGCTTTTCGTGGTGACAATGAGACATTAGGATCACAAAATAATGGGAATTATTTGGGATGCTTAGAACTGATTAGTGAATTTAGTCCTTTTCTTGCTGATCACATATAAAACTACGGAAACCGTGGAAAACGAAGTACATCATATTTATCGGCAAATATTTGTAATGAATTTCTCAATTTAATGGGACAGCAACTTTTGAAAACCATTGTCAAAGAACTAGCAAAGTACTACTCTATTAGTGTAGATTCTACACCAGATCTGTCCCACGTTGACCAACTGACTTTCATAGTAAGATAAGTAAAAGACGAACAGAGATTTTTGCAATTTTTGCCTATGGATGAACATAATGCGCAATATATAGCAGATACCATTTAAAACTTTTTTGAAAGCCTTGATATTCCTATAAAAGATTGTCGCGGGCAGAGCTACGATATTGCATCACATTCGCTGAATTTAGTTAGGATATTGAATGTGTTACTGATGCAGTAACATTCTTTCAAATTGTACAAAAATTGTTCAATTTTTTCTCGGCTTCGACAAAACGATGGAAAATTTTGACAGAGCATTTAGGTGCAAATAGAGTATTGAAGTCTCTTTCCGAAACTAGATGCTCTGCACGTGCCAATGCTTTTAATGCTTTGCAATATGGTTATTTTAATGTTTCTGAAGCATTGTCTTCAATCAAGTGACATCAAACAACCAGGAGACACTAGACAGAAAGCTGAAAGCCAAGCAAAAAAAAAATGGGAAAATTTAAGACTTCTTACGGAATACGGAATGATCTGGAAATTATGAATGAATAAGTCAAAGTTTACAGAATAGCATTATGACCATGGATGTTGTAGTGAAACTTTACGAATCTCTGATCAGTTATTTCAATACCGCACGCAATAATTTTGATCAGTACGGAACGGCTGCTAAAGAAAAAAAACATATGCAAGGATACATTTGAAAAGAAAAGATTTCGCAGCATACGCATCACTGTTTTTCGAAGGATCAGCAGATACTGCACAGTTGAGAGGCAAGGAAAAGGTTCGTGTAGATACTTTCAATCCCATAATTGACACATTAAAGACCCAGTATTTGAAAAACATAGCAAAGCAATCAGCGGATTTAAATATCTTAGCCTTGCATAGCCTAATAAGATCAGATAAATTGGAAGAAACTTTTCCAAACGTAGAAATTTCTACGAGAATATTCCTTTTGCGAACAAAAAAATGTTACAAGAACGACTGAGTAATTTGTCAATTATGTGCATAGAAAGTGATATCCTTCAAAATATTGACTTTAAGGATATAATAGAAAATTTTGCTCAACAGAAATCCCGAAAGAAACCGTTATCATAATCGTAACCAAAAAATCGGTTGTCTGTAAAGTCGGTTTACTGAAGATAGTTGAACGTGAAAACGTCATAAGAAAATATTGATGGAATTGTTGAATTTTTCAAAGGAAAATTTTAATTTTATTTGTTTGATAGATATTTTGTATGAATATAGAGAAGGAGGTAAATGGAAATCACAATTGATCAAGTCACATTTATTTGTACGAATAAATACAATTATGTCACTTTTTGTTTATTGTTTTTACAATGTACATAGTTTTTACAAGAATGAATGTGCTTTGAGCAATTGTTTTAAAACTTTTAAACATTTGTGATATTTAACTTCTTACAATTTGTGTTATTCTGTTGAGAATAGGACGATGATAGGAAAAGAAAATTTATTGTTTAAATTTCTAATCGACTGTTAAAACTTAATTTTTGATTTTATCATTTTATAATAATAAATTTTATATTGACATTATTTCTTTCAGCAAGTAAACTGAATGGAAATTTTGTTCAATTAGTTACTTAATTATTTTTGCAAATTTAATTTTAATTTGTTGTAAAAAAGTAATAATTAATATTATTAATAATTAATGCTCATAAATCTTAAATTTAAAATTTGGGAACGTCATTTTGGTAACTCTAGCTTTTGAAAATCCCGCCTCAATGTGAAAAAATTGTTCCTTTGACGGCTGGCTGGTCCAACCTGTCATTTCAAACACGTTGTTATAATATGTGGAAGATTTAACATTTATATTCTAATTTTTGAAATCATAGCTACGCTCGACAGTTCGATCGAATAGTAAAGCAATTGATTTTTTACTAATCGTGAAATATTTCTGTTAACTTATTGTTAGAGTTCTGTCAATTATAACATAACCTACAATCGCTAAACTAGCGGACCGATGCTATTTATTTTAATGATGAAAGCACGAATATTCGACATTATTGAACTGAACATAAATTAAATATCCAAAGAATCATTACCTTTATCACCGCAATTATCTTCGCTATGAACAATTGACACCACATTCACTTTTCACTGCACTTCATACTTGGCAAACACATGTAATTGTATTATTGTATAACAGCTGTACACGCGGACGCATCGCTCACTCAAGTAGGAGAGAGACAGATGTTAAACGCTGAAAGTGAAAAAAAGTGATTTGGACTTGGAAAAGTCGCCTCTGCCGCAATGGACATCAATATCATGGGCGGATAATGATATTTCACCAGCTGCTACGTTCCAGTTATTCTTCGATGAGAAAGTGAGCGATCTTATTTTTCAATTCTCAAACTTCTACTTTGTTTTATTGGAAATCTATTGCATAATGGCTATGTACTTCTTCCACGGAAAAAGATATTCTGGCAGAATAGGGATGTGACCAACAATAAAATGGTATGTGAAGCTTTATCGCGTGATAGATTCCAGCATATAATGACCAACATTCACTGCAATGATAATACAAACCTGGACTTGAAGGACAAATATTCGAAAATGCGACCACTTTCTGACATTTTAAACTTTTTTTGGAGCATGCCTCTATCGAAGAAAATCATAGTATTGGACGTCACAGTGGAAAACCTATCAGATGGGTATATAAGTTTTGGATTGGTGCTCTCCGACTAGATTATATTGTTCATTTTTATCCATACCAAGGTTCTTCAAGTAGTTTGCCAGATAAGTACAAACATATGGGTCTTGGCACATCAGTAGTTTCACAATATGCAGATATATTGAAAAATATGCCCTTTGAAGGATTTCATTTATACTTTGACAATTACTTCACCTCACTATCGTTGCTCAAAGGATTGAAATTGAGGGGCCTAAAAGCTACTGGAATGCTGAGAGAAAACCGAATCCCCTTATCACCCCTATCTAGTTCAAGTGTACTAAAAAAAAGATACTTTGGCGAATGACGAAATCATCACCACCAAATGGAATGACAATAATGTTGTGAATGTAGCACCAAATGCTTCAACAGTGTTTCCGGTAAATAGAGTAAAGAGGTTTTCCCAATCTGAGAAGAAATATATTTATATAGATCAACCTCGCTTGATAAAATCTTACAATGAAGATATGGGAGGGGTGGATCATGGCTATCAAAATCTCGGTGACACTAGAGTTAGCAATAGGGGAGAAAAAAGGTATTTTCCTTTTTTTGCTCATTGCATGGACATGGCTGTGCAAAACTCTTGACGGCTTACATAAGGACCAAGGCAAAAAACTTGAACAACTAAAATTCAAAAGATCTATAGTAACTGAACTGTTAGAATCTAGCAAGAGAATGAAAAAGAGAGGACCTTCAAACGCTCCTAGTTTACACTTTATAACAGACTGGATCATCTCATTGTTTATAATAGTAATCAGCGACGATGTGCAATATGCCATAAAAAAGCATCCAAAAGATTGTTTTATTTCTTATTACGCTATTTAATATTTAGATGTTCTTCTGATGAAAATCAAGACTTTGGTTGAAATCAATCGATAATTTCATATGAGTATGCTATAGTACTTCGATCCTTTCGAAAGGACGCATAGTTTCGACCCACTTGCAAGCTCAATCCACGAAAAAAGTCCCATTTATAAAAAAACGATAATTTCAGGGTTATATGGGTTAAGAAAAAAATTCTAGCTCAGCAATAAATATTACATTGGGTGAAGTATTCGTGTGAGTTTTAAAATAGCATTGTCTATTTCTATTTACTTAATACCTAATCTTTTTTTAGTTGTACTTAGTGACTACTGTTTTATGCGTTTGAACTTGTTTGTATTCTCGAAACAATAAACAATAAACAATTGTATGCGTTGATACTATTTTATTGTAAAAAGTAAAATATAGAATGGGAAGCAATTATAAATATACAGCTTAAGAGATATCGAAAAGATTATGTGTTCGCACTGGAAATACCTACTTCATACCTCTCAATTAACTAAATTAAAAATACCAGAAAATTCTATTCTATGAAAATTAGGGATATTATTTCCGATTACATAAACAATTTGGTTATGTATTTCGAATATAAGAAGGAGGCTTTTCGTGAAGAATTTCGAATTATAATAAGTAACAAACGAAACTGTTCAAATAAATCTTAAAAACCAGTAGCCAAATCCCATACAAATAATACATCTACACAGAGTTTTATTTTGGTAGTAACCTGACCCCACATCATCTGGGTGCCTACGACTGTAACTAATATACATGTTTACGGGACTAGCCGATGCCTTTAAAAACCAAAACTAATCCTTAAATCTCTCTAATGATGGATAAGGCCGAATATTTGAAGGAACTTTCTTTTCTTCTCATAACTTCAAAGCAAAGTGCTAACATCTGTCAATGCCTAGTGTACCAAGAACTTGTTCAATACATCTTCCGCTTTTCAGATTCGAGACGTATAATAAGTGGTTCTTTCAATCTATTGTATTTAGAGGCATTTCGAAATAAAATTGCTATATTACGACATAGTGTTGCGTTCGGATTTGAACTCAACCATAGAATGCTTTGTTGTTTGGAACATATGGCGTTCTGAGAGGTATTATTGAAGTGTTAAAGCATCAAAATAATGATGCAGAATATAAATAAAAGAATGTTTGTGAAAAAATACCCTGGCTAATGCACCGACATACAGAAAAATATTTTTCTAGAAAAAGATTAACTTAGGGATGGGTTTCAAACTACAAAATATGGATTAATAGCATCGATTAATTTCTTCGAGTGAATAATCGAAATCATCGATTATTCGGCAACTTGCAGAAGTTGGAAAATATCATTGAAATATGATTGATTCTCTGTTTAGGTGCAAATAAAGATGAAAACATTCCATTATTTGTATGAAATGAAACATTGAAGCGACCGTTAATGATAATATCCTTCTTACATTGTACTAGCTTTGTCATCATCAACTCAAAGGTTTAAATAAAAATGTCAAAGTCACCTTTGGAAGGATGGTTCACTGTGACATCAATTAGATTTTCATTACATACCTCAATCGCAGATACTTCACAGTGTGTGAGATAAAAAACACAAGGTTTAACTTTAATCTACACTTTATTTGAAAAAATTCGACGACGTTTCGCTGACACAGCAGCTTTATCAAGAATGAAAAACAGAATGAAGAGTATGGTATTATAAACAAATCGTAGAACAAGTTGGATGAATAACAAGAAAATCCACACCGAGCCATTGTAGAGTTAGTATGAAAGGTAATAAAAACTAATTAAACAAATAAGTAGGGGTAAATTATTCACATCTACCTGTTCATTCAAAAGCTTGTCCGAATGTTTGTATCTATTTATTTCTAATGCTTCTAGGAGATCTAATTTTGAACTTTTTGACTTTGTATGTAATATTTCAAAGTTTTTATTGAATGAATGGTTTTCTTGCATTAGGTGGTTTGAATAATTTGAATCAGATTTATTTTTATCGAAGCTACGTTTATGTTCAGATGTTCTTATGCCAAAACTCCTATAGGTCCTACCGATATA
Source organism: Cryptolaemus montrouzieri (assembly GCA_013387265.2). NCBI lineage: Eukaryota > Metazoa > Arthropoda > Insecta > Coleoptera > Coccinellidae > Cryptolaemus > Cryptolaemus montrouzieri. The sequence goes on along the minus strand of JABFTP020000185.1, from coordinate 136,133,380 downwards.
AATTTTATCACAAGAACCGCAATTGAGTTTATAGATTCCTGATTCACTTGATTTTTCAACACGAGATTTATTATTTTTAATATGTTTACCTAAGTTATTAGAAGTTTTGAAAGTTATATTAAGATTTTGTTTGACGAGAAAGGATTTAATATTTGTACTTGCAGAACCGCAGAATGTTAAACTAAACAAATGATTCGTTTATCACTTGGTAAAGGTTTCACAAATATTTATTGAAGATATTCCACATATTTTTGTTAGCCCATTATCAAGAGTAATACAATACTCATTTCAAAATGAGTGATTTCACTTGTATAACGGCAATCACAACAGGAGGTAAATTGAAGTCTAGTTGGTCGTTGCAAATTGGCTGATTTTTCCTATGAGCGGACGTAATTTCAATAATCTCCAAGATGTCCATCCGTTTTTCCTTTAGGTTTGGCCTATATAGAATGTCTCCCATTCACTGCAGTGTATATACTCCGCTTTTACACAAGAATTTCGTTTCATCTTTATTATTGACCAATAATGAACCAAAATTCTTTTTATTAGCGCTGATGGTGTTCATTTTATTTCTGTGTAATCTGTTACATATTTTGTTGCTTATATCTTTTTGCCCGTTATTTCGAGAGTGTATATGTTCCTGTAAGTAAGCAGCGTAGTCGTGGTGTAACTGTTAAAAACTGCAATAATGATGTACTATCAAATATTCACATAGAAGAGGAAGAGGTTCGAGAGGTTCTCTTATCCCTTGGCGTGTCGAAGGGTTCAGATCCAGACAGCATTTCACCAATTTTTCTCAAAAATTGCGCTCACAAATTAAGTAAACCACTGCATATTTTGTTCAATCAGTCTCTGATTAATGGTGTATTTCCAAAAAAGTGGAAGGAGTCCGCCGTTGTCCCAAATTTTGGAGATAAAAATGATATTTCTAATTATAGACCTATTAACAAGCTTTCGATTATTGCTAAAGTATTTGAACGTATAATTTATCTAATTTATCTTTTCTCTCATGTGAAAAATTTCATTATCCCACAACAGCACGGATTTTTTAAGGGTAGGACTCTGGAAACTAATGCAATGGATTCTCAAATTCAGAATGATGCTACTTACACAGATTTTTCTAAAGCCTTCGACAAAATAAGTTTCGATATTCTCATTTTTGGACTATCCGAAGCAGGTATAAGTGGTGGGTTGCTTGAGTGGATCCAATCGTATCTCCTAAATAGGTCACATTTCGTTAGTTTAAATGGTTTAAATGGTTTTAAATCTGAATCTTTCATTAGTACTCCTGGAGTACCGCAGGGAACTCATCTCGGTCCTCTCCTCTTCTTAACTTATATAAATGACATAGATAAATGTTTCCGGCATTCCAGAATCTTGCTCTATGCAGACGATCTGAAAGTTTTTAGATCTATCAGATGCTTAAGGGACTGCCTTGATCTTCTAACTAGATTTGAATAACTTGGTTGAATACTGTAGAGAAAACCAATTATTTTTGAATTTAAATAAATGTTTCACGATAATTTTCACTAGAAACCATTCCCCTATCACTTTCCACTACTCCATTGGAAATTTATTGTTGCGACGTGTGCCCACGGCTTTTGATCTGGGTGTCACTTTCGATTCGAAGTTGCTCTTCGATGCACACATAGATCGCATAGCAAATAGTTCAAGTCGAATGATGGGTTGTATTTTCAGAAAAAGTAAGGATTTTAAATATGTAGAATCACTTATCACTTTGTATTATGGTTACATCTACAGTAAATTAAATTTTGCCTCATGTATTTGGAACCCTCGTTATGATTGTTATTCCAACCGACTTGAACGCATTCAGAATAGATTCATACGGTTCATATGCTTCAAAACTAACTTTGTTATCCTGAATCACGACTACGCTCTTGCCCGTAAATATGTCAATTTATTTTCACTTGAAAATCGTAGAACTATATCTGATATTTTGGTTTTGTTTAAAATATTGAACTGCGTACTTCAGGTACCTGAGATCTTGCACATGGTTGCTCCACGACCTCTTCTCTATAACTTTTAGAAAAACGAATACTGCACAGAACTCCTCTATCGATAGGATGCTACGTGTCTGCAACACGGATAGGAGTATCAATTTGTTTGGGGTCACATTGGCCTCTTTGAAGAGAACATTATACTTGCTCTTTACTGACTAACATCAAATTCATTTAATCGTTCGTTTTTGTAATATTCATTTTGTATTTGTTTTTTCATTCTTTCTGAGAATACAACTCACTATTAATGTCTTATATGCCGGCTCGGTGACGTAGGGGATATGATGCTCGTCTCCTGCGCAGAGTTACCTGGGCTCAATCCCCACAATGTCGGTGCGATTTTTCGGATTCTGGGAATCGCTTGAGTGTCCATCTTTCGGAGGAGATGTAAAGCTGTCGGTCCTGTCTAACAGAGATGTGTTGGACATTAAAGATCCCTTCCCTCGACACGAAGGGGTTCGGCAAAATTCCCGGGTTAGTGAGGTGACAGGATTCCCCGGCGTGTCATTGGCCGAAAGGCGGAAATAGAGCACGTTAAAGGAATAACAAACAAACAATGTCTTATATAATATTTTTTTTAGAGTACTAGATTCTTTGTAACTAATATTCATCAAGTGAATGCCATCTTGGCTTCAGCTCCTGGACATTCCTTATATTGTACTTAAATAAATAAATAAATAAATAAATATTAGGAATATAGTTCATTGAATATTTTCTGTTAGATTTCACAGTATGCAACGGATAAATGCTCTGCAATAAAAGTGTATGTCGTTTTTGTCTTATTAGGGTATCAATTACTTTTGGGGATGAAGCACAAACAGCAGTAAAATCAGCACACATAAAATTGTTAGAACTGGAAATGAGAAAATGGTACACTAGGAGAGACAATTTGGCTGTTCATCTTAAAATAATACATACTGAATTGGCTTTCCACTTACATCCCGTAGCATTTGACCTTCTCTATCAGCATATAAGAGAAGAAATCAAGCGCCTGTGCCATGAAAGATACAAGAAACAACAGAATAAGTTGAAAAACCTCATCAAAAACAGTAAGCCTTCATTGTTGACTAATAGTCAACCCACTCCAGAATTCCAATTTCACCCTAGAGTAAGAAAATTTTCAGATATTCTTTTCAATGAAAAAGAGGCAGAACTTTTAGAGAAAGGTTTGAAATATTGTCCCAATATAAATAATTTGAACGATTTAAAAATGTTAGCCGTTAACTCTGAGATAGCTCTGATAAAGCTTATAAAGAAGTAGTCTGTGCTAAATATATAAGACATTCTACATTGACCAAAAACAATAGGGAATTAGCAATTGTTAGATCCATGTAAACAAAACTTAAAGACCATAATTTAACCCTTTGTAAAGCTGACAAAGGTAACACTATTACGATTTTAGAAACTGATATGTATATTGAAAAACAGAAAGACTTTTTACTACAGAAAAATTTATAGAATTACATGTTGATCCTACTAAAAATTTCGAACCCAATTCATATCTCTAATTAAAAAAATTTACGAATTTATTGCAAAAAGATGGGTTGAAACTGACTGTTATGAATCCGAAAGCTCCAATTTTATATTCATTACCCAAAATTCCCAAGGTAGATTTTCCCATGGGACCTATTGTTTCATATGTAAGTGCTCCAGCTACTAAATTATGTTAACATTTGAACAACATACTTCCAAATTTGATACGATACAATCCAATTTACTCAATACAAAACTCTATAGAATTAACCAATCACTTGAGATCTCTAAGAATTCTGATAAATGCAAAATTAGTATCCTTTGATATAATTAATCTATATCCGTCCACTTACTGGCGTGATGTCGAAGCCACAATTAATCAACAACTTCAATCCAATAGTACATTAAGCCCCACTCATATAGAAGAAACGATGTCAGCTGTAAACCTATGTCTCCAACAAAGATATTTCAGGTTCAATAATAAAATATATCAACAATTATATGGTTTACCTATAGGTTTTTCATTGTCTCCGTTATTAAGTGAAATATTTATGACAAATTGAGAGAATAGAATTTTAGTTCCCCAACATCCTAATCAATAATGTATTTTATGGAAAAGATATGTAGAGGATATCTACATATGATTGGCACAGACAACTCAATAGTTTCTTACAGTTTTCAAATTCTTTTCATCGATTGATTTAATTTACAATGGAAGATGAAAATAATGAAAAATCTTTGAACTTCTTGGACTTATCGATTAGTAGGACTCACTCGCCTTTAAAATATACAAAAAACCAACCTATTCGGATACCCTGATTCAAAACAGTAGAACCCAATCTCAGAGTATCTGATTGAGTGATTTTCATTCATTTGTGCACAGATTGCTTTCTATTCCTTTGTCAGCTGTCGATTTTGAGAATAAAGTTAAAGTTTTAGAATTAATCGCTATGAACAACGGCTATGAGCCAAAATTGATTGATACCTTGTAAAAGACTAAAACGACATAAACTTTTGTTGCAGAGCGTTTATCCGTTGCATACTGAGAAATCTAACACAAAATTTCCAATTAGCTATATTCCCAATATTAGCAACAAAATATGTAACAGATTACACAGAAATAATATCAACACTATCAGCACTAATAAAAAGAATTTTGTTCATTATTGGTTAATAATAAAGATAAAACAATATTATGGATAAAAGCGCAGTTTATAAAATACACTGCAGTGAATATGAGACACTCTATATAGGCCAAACCGGAAGATGCATTGAGAAGAGAGTTGAAGAACATAGAAGATCTATTCTCCAAAATAAAAAAACTACGGGTTTTTCGACCACTGCATCAATAAAAATCATTTCATAGATTTCGAGAATATTGAACTCATGCATCCAGGTAATACAGGAAAAAGAATGGACATCTTGGAGATTACTGAAATTACGTCCGCTCGTAGGAAAAACACCCAATATGCAACGACCAACTAGACTTCAATTTACCTGCCATTGTCAATGCTGTTATACATAAGTGAAATCACTCATTTAGAATTCAGTATTGTATTACTCTTGATAATGGGCTAACAAACCGAAACATATGTCGAGTATTTTTAATAAATATTTGTGAAACCTTTGCCAAGTGATAAACGAATCATTTATAGCATGTCTATATTTTTTTGTCTTCTATATAAGTCATTAACAACATTATCAAAAATAAGAAGGTATGTGCCCAATTTCTCGTTAATAATTGCGAATGACATTCATTATAATTCTAATGTTACTTTTTGAGTCTTTTTTACCCCAAATACGCAATAATGTGAGTTTTCCGAAGCGAAATAATGACCGAAACACTTTCTAGGCCTATTCTACGGACTATATCGACGAATTGAAAATGTTAGTTTTCTTGAGAAATTTTTCGATAATTTGATTTTTCTCCGAGACTAGTGTTTTAAGTGATACTTTTTTCGCAAGTCCAAGTCCTGTTTCAGACAGTTACAATATCATTCAAGATTGAATTCACTTTCTATTTCTTGAAATCGAACAATTGTAGGAGCTATAGTTGGGACGTTTTTCAGGAGACACCCGATATATCAACACTTCGTTCAAACATTTGCCAATCTGAAAATAGTTAATAACCAATTCTATTGAAAAATTTTTGAAAATCCTTATTTATAAATATTCATAGTCTCTTTACTAGGAACATAAATGCTTTAAAAATATAGATAACTTTTTCACTTCACGAATAATAAAAGTTCCAACAGTGTATGGTCAGCTTAATCCCACCTTTTATAACCTTTCACGTTCTTTGATCTCCACAGCAGTTACCGCCATTGGTTACTACAATCTGTAAGTTTTTCACACAGAGTTATGTCTCAATAAGCGGCGGTGCCTTTGATGTTCCGGAATGATCCGATTTATATTTACTACAATCAATATCTTTCAGAAATTACTTCACCTTCCTCCCTTCATCTACTCAACGATGCGCTGATCATCTAATTTGCCAGTCATTCTAGAAAAAAGAACTGGAATGAAAAGATAATTAAGATATTCACCTTACGCTTCAGTACATCTTTCAAGGTCTCACGGATTTAGTAGGACTTGGTAAAATAAATTGGAATATAGTTGAAAATATTCACCTTTTCAAAAACAAAAAACAAAACTCATTCCAACTCGCCTATAGGCTTCACATATATAACCTACCATCTAGTAACAAAGCTTTTCGGAAGCGAGAAAAGTAGAACAAAATGAAAAATAAACATTACAATTGACTGTTTTTGAAATTGAATTAGAGGCTAATACAATTATAACTACTATAAAAGAAGTGTTTTCAGATCAACTGTAATGTGAAACTTCCAGGGAACGATCTCGATGCTGACGATCTTACCTATCTTGAGCTTAGAATACGGTATATCACTATACAGGGTATTCCAAGTTGAGTTGAGTGGCCTATTAGATGTTTATAGAGAACTAATAATGATATCGTTCTGAAATATTGGTAGTTGATTCAGCTGGCCCGAAACTCTATTTCTAAAATATTTTCGCCTCAATGGCACTTCCGGTTATACCGGAAGTGCATACCAACTTTGTTATTTAATATAGAATATTTTGTGTACTGATGACTGGTTCGATAACACTTGTTATTCCAATTCAAAAACACCAAAAACATAGGTTTAGCTTGTTTCGGTCATGAAATATCCTAGTTTTACTTAAAAATTATCGATTTTTTGCTCTTTGAAAAATTCTTATATCTCAAGATCAGCGTGAGCTACCAAAATAATGAAAGGCGTTTTGCAAGCAAGAAACCATGCGGGACATAACCGTCATGCCGTCTATGACAGCAAAAAATTCAGGAGTTACGTTTCAAATTTTCTTTCGACTGGAGGTCCAGAATAAGAAATCATTTTCATGGCCTGTAGTCAACAATGAAGACAATGAAATTGCCGTTCTAGCTCATTTTGATGTTAATCCACGTACATGAAAGGTAATATCAGAGCATGATCTGAATTTATCTCATAGTAGTATTCACAGAATTCTAGAAAAACATAAAGTGCACGTTTTGATTGGTCCAAACTCTACAAGCTGGCGATCTACAGTTTCGAATAGATCTCTGTGAGATCCTTCTTCTCAGAGCACAATAGGATCTCAATTTTCTCAAAAGGATTATCTGGACTGATGAGGCCAAATCACACATTTGGGCCAACCAAAATGATATGAGGAAAAGAAATCGTCAGAATAAATTTAGTTTTAATGTGGTTGCACTTTTGAAGGACAACCGATTTTCGTATTTTGTGTATGATGAAAACTTAAATGGTAAACTTTATATGGAGATTTTGAGGATGTAGTAAGTTACTTCGTTGACACTTTATCAGTAGCTGAATCAAGGCGTTCTTGGTACCAACTCGATTGAGCATCAGCCTATCGCACAAATGAAAGTTATCGAATTTTAACTGAGAAGTTTGAAAATGGATCGGAAGGAACGGTCCGTCTTTATGGCCTCCAAGATCACCTTTCCTAACGTCTATGGATTTTTATCTTAGGGGAACGCTGAAAGATAAAATTTAATCTGAACCTGTGACTTCAAGATATGATTTGCATAATAGACTGCAAAATGCTTTTATGCAGTTGGATGTGGAGGAACTGGGGCGAGCCAAATCACAGGGTGTTATGCATCGAGTAGAACTATATCTTGAAGTGAATGGTCATCACTTTGAACAATTATTATGAAATATAGGAAGATAGTGTTAATTCGTTTTGATATTTTTTAATTTGACTTTGGAAACAATTGCAGTTTCGTATTTTTTTCTCTTTTAATTTATTCATTATCCAATGACAAAAGGACAGTTATTTGTTAAAGCTCTGGGAACCGTCCATGCACGTGCAGGAATCTAAGCTGCCTTAGCCAACTTTAGGTACGTACCTTATATTCGTTTTTCCGCCATAATTGAAAAGAAAATATGGGTTTCAATTTGAAAAAAAGCAGTTTTCTATGTTTCTTCGTTTCGAAATGTGAGGGGAAAAAAACACTGTGTATGCTGACGCCGATTCAGTCGAATATGAGTTATGTCCTGCATTGTTTCTTGTTTGCAAAACATCTTTCATTATTTTAGTAGCTCACACGGTTCTCGATATATATCAATTTTTTCAAAAGGCATAAAATCGATAATTTTCAAGTAAAACTATGATATTTCATAAACGAAACAAGCTAGACTTATATTGCTATTTTATAATTGAAATAACAGGTGTTTATCCAACCGTTCATCAATATACAGGGTATTCTATATTAAGTAACAAAGTTGGTGTGCACGTATAACTGGAAGTGCCATTGAGGTGAAAATATTTCAAAAATAGAGTTTTGGACCAGCTGAATCAACTACCAACATTTCGGAACGATATCATTATGAGTTCTCCATGAACGTCCAATAGGATACTCAATTTGGGATACCCTGTAAACATGGCAATGAATCACTTCATTGCAGAGCAATAGAGCTCAATATACTTCTACAAGTACAATTGCCCAGCACGTACACTCCCAAACTTTTCACTCTGTTGCTTTGAATCGTTATATGTATGACATCCTCGTTTCTCTACTTCAGTAGCGTCGGAACATATTCCGATGACAAGGTATGCTTTCTTCTCTCTCATGTAACATGACACGTTCTTCAAATTTCACTTTCAATTGTCACTTATCGATTACCGAATTACGTATTAACGTTTTTTCTCAAAAAGTAGACTACAGCAGAATTAAAACAGAATTAGTGGAATCTTATTGAAAATTATTGCCAGAATTCATCGTCCTTAAGTTGTAGATCGCTTGCTACTAAAATTCGAAAGTTACCCTCTGTAGCACAGGTTTTAAACATCTCGCTTTCCTCCGAAAGGTATATTTCATCCTCCCAATATGCTGTTCAATCCTTTGCGAATATGAATAATTTTTCGATGAATTTTTTTTTTATTTGGTGACCGTTTTTGGTTCTGAGAAATGTTTTATCAAATTTGTCATCAATTTCTAAGGCTTCCATAATCAAATTTTCGTGTAGATCTGGCAATTTTTCATTGCTTTTTACCTATAATTTTCAGTGCACTATAGACTTAAAGATTTATTTTGTGATGGGCATCTAAACATAGTGGCCCTGTTTATTTTTATTGACAAAATAGATCAGAAAAATTTTTTCATCCCAGAACAAAACATTACATGACAATATCTGTTACACATTTATGAAAATATGTCAACTTATCATGTCTTTGAAATGGAGACGTGTTTATCTCGATGAACAACCTTTTGTAAGTGAATAATCAACATAATTGCAAATTTCACCAACTTACATCGAAATTAAAACACACATTTTAATATATTCCATAAAACAAACAGAAACCATTGAAAATGAAGAAATAAAGGAGAAGATCCGACGGTCTTTAACAAGGATATTCATACTATATCAAACTCGATGACGGTAACGAATCACGCTCAATCTGGCATGGACATCTATAGGACTATGGTAGGATGAACCAATGACAGTAATTAAATTGATCTGAACTTCTTAGAACGTTTTGCATAGCAATACTTATGGAGAATCATATGTGAAAATCGAGTAGGGTCAAATTATTATCTGCCCTGAACATATGAAATTTTTGCTCGCTTTTTTCTTCAATTTTTTTTGATGTTTGAACGTGCTCCATTTCTACCTTTCGGCTAATGGCACGCCGGGGAATTCTGTCACCTCACTAACCCGGGAATTTTGCCGAACCCCTATCATGTCGAGGTAAGGGGACTTTAGTGTACTTTTTCTACTTTCATTATTACTAATAATACCTTTGAAGAACTGTTATAACTGTTATATAACACCAAACGTACGTAAATGTTTGGATGTGATTCATTATTATAAGGAATATTAGATGCAACCCTTACTCCTGGTTTATTAAGAGTGCATGGTGTGTACGTCCATATGGCACACATTAGATTCAATCCACTAGTTTCATCCTTCTCAATAAAGTTAGTATCTTAGTGGCTGAGACCTAAATGTGCTACTTGAGTGCCAGTTCGTGAGATCCTAGTTTCTCAAACGGAATTTATTCCGAGCCGGGCACATGACGTGTCTGTGTTAGGGGCTCTGGAGCAATCCAAAATTATTTAGGTGACTTCTTAGGCAATGGTGCTAATAATATAGCAATCAAAACTCTAAGGCCTTGAAAGCTTAAAACAAACCGCGTTACGCGTAGTGTTATCTGATCTTTTGAGCTTTTTGACCCTTATAATTCCAAAAAATCTTGTTCATAAAAGTTCCTGATTGTGTTAAGAGAAAATATAAAAAGAACTGAATGACATTGATATAAATTTGCGTGAGAGAAGTTGCAATTATCGATTAGGATCAGCTTCATCATCAACCTGACATTATCGGATGATAATTTAACGCATTTACGGCCACAAAATAATTGCTTGACAAATGAGCTAGTAATTGTAAAAAACCACATTGTCTATTTTCTCGCTTAAACTCTTAAAATAATCCGTTAAATCGCCGGTACTGGATTAGAATTCAAGACTATACCTTTAATTTATTACTCGGATGCATGGTCACATTCTGGTGTTATTACGAGTCACGAATGTGATGTAGATACTACGCAGAGGATATGATTGGATTCGTGAAGAAGAGTCTAGTCAAGGAATCTCCAGGGGCGTATTTAAGGAAAACATTCTCTAGCTCGTCTAGCGAAACCGGAATTGAGGTGAAGGGAATTACACATTTTATTTTAATCAATCAGTTCTTCTGGACCATTCCTTTCAAATGAATGACTATCGAACTATCTAACCTTCGTTCTGTCTCGAAGTTTAAAGCCACTTCTATAATCATTTTCAAACATTGCACGAAAACAGCTCACCGTGTCATGGCGTCGTGTGTGACGTCATACTTACGTAAACGTCAAATTTGTTTATGCGCAGCTAGGCAGCTAGGTAAACAAACGCTGCGTATTTCTTGTGTTAAAAATGAATTCTAAAGTTTATAAGTGGTGTGCTGTACCTCAGTGCGAAAATACATCAATAACGATACCCAACAAGGTGTTTTTTTGTTTACATGTCCCATACAAGAAAATAATAAGAGATAAATGGTTAAAGCTTGCACGGCGAAACCCGAACGATATAAAGACAAATTCGCCACTTTATTTCTGTGAAGATCACTTTGATGTGAGTATGTTAGTATGTATTGATAGATTTTTAACTTAATGTTTGTTTGACGTGAAATAGTTGAAATGTAGAGGCTATGGAATAACTAGTCATTTATTGAGGTTATGTTTGTGTTAGTCTTAGTTATCATTCTTATTATCAATTTTAATTGTTACCTTTGCAGTTTTCAGTAGCCAAATGATATGGAAAATTTTATGGAATACCATGTGATGGGGTCGATATCACAAGTACGTATGAAACCTGGATGTATGTCCACAAAATTTACTTGCCAACCAGACAGAAAAACACAACCATCTAACACAATACAGCGACCTTTATATTTAAAAAACGAAGGATGATGATTATTGGAGAGTGTGAAAAGCAATTCGAAGAAAGTACTATATATAGTTGAAGAGCCATCAAGTTCAAAAGAAATTGCATCTTGTAGTTCAGGTATAGTTTACTAACTTATTTATTAGAATGTTAGTTCAGTATTATTGCATACATTGTTGGTATACTTAGGCCCGTATCTTATATAGCGGCATTCCTTTCTACAAATCACAAGAAATGATCGTATGAGATTCATTCTGTGATACTGGCTATAAAACTACATAGATTTTTTTGTAACCTTGTAATTTGCTATTTGTGTTCATAATTATAACATTGCACTTGAATAACAAAACATTTGTTTTACAGTTCAGCAGATTGTTGAAGAAGTTCCCCAATTATCACCAAGAATGTTGGATAAAGCAATTCAAGTACACATATGTAAAACATTTAGAATTGAAGCTAACCAAACAAAAGTTAATTTGGTAAATCCGATGACATCACCATTGAACATTCTGTTTCTACATCACCATTTAAAATCAAGCATGATGTTAATAGTAACCCCTCAAGAACAAGTATAAATGTTTTGAGTATGTATGTTAGGTAATAACTCTAAAATAGCAAACATACCTATACTGCAATGGAGCTAACCTCAAAAATAATGAAGTTTATTGTAAAAATTACCTATGAAAGTAAAACAAAATAAACTTTTACGAGTTCAAAACGAGTCTGATTACTACTTGGTCATATTTGTATCTAGTGTTAAAGATAAATACAAATAAAATATACTTACAAAGAGAATTTCACGTTCCTGAATTCGGACGAGCAAAATTCTTTATTTGTTGCGAGGAACTCGCCCAACATCAATAAATCGATCCTGGGCAAATTTGAGCTGTTTGCCTTAACAAAGCCTGGTTCCCTTGTTATAGATAGATTAGTGTTGTAAAGTCCATAAATCACAAAAACAAATATAAAATCAATCGTAACGCGCAGTCAGTAGTAAGTGATCAAAACACTGTGAAGCTTACATAAGTATGCCGTCATGCGGTGTGGCATTTCAGTCAAAATGGCCAACTGCAGTATTTTACTTTTTTATTTTATTTTATTGATAATCTTATTAATCTCAATTTTTTAAATAAAACCTAAGCAGTTTTTTGAGTTCTTTGAATCTGTATTTTTCCTTAAAGTCATTAAATTTTTGATTATGTCATACCATCGTCATGATTATATAAGAAATCTACTTTGAAACTAAGATTGCTTTCTATACTGACGCGGAGTTTTAACGCTATCTATCATTTAGTTTGTTTACAGTGCTCGATTTCGACAAGTGTGTTTTGCGATTTTTACAATGGATGAAATATCGAACAGAGAATATGTCACAAATTTTGTATTTAAAATGGAATTTCGTGTGCCGAATCGCTGAAAATGTTACAGAAGGCTTACGGTGAATCGACTTTATTGAAAACACGTGCATATGAGTGGTACACTACATCCAACAGCGGCAGTAGTGTGGTGAAAGATTTGCCTACTCTGGTGGGCCATCAAAACCTTCAAAAGTGAATTAAATGGTAATTGAAAATCGTCTTTTATGTTTGTGAGATAGGCAATAAACTTTCCGTGTCTCACGAATCAATTCGTACCATTGTAAATGGTTGTTTGGGCATGGAACGCGTTGCCACTCGACATGTTTCAAAATAACTGAATTTCTAGAACGAGTCAATTCCGACCTACATTCATAAAACGCATTGTAACTGGTGATGAGACATGGATTTATGAGTTTGACATGCAGTTAACAAGCTTCAGATGGCGCCTTCCAACTGAACTGAAACTGAAAAAAACCACGTCACAGTCGATCAAAAGTGAAGGTAATGTTGACTGTTTTCTTTGATTGTCGCAGTGTTGTAAACTAGAAATTCTTGACAAAAATTAGACGGTAAATAAAGAATATAACCTGACCGTTATGCGGCCCTTTGGAGAGCTAATTCATCGAAAAAGGCCGGATTTGTGGAAAGAAAACTAATGGATTCTGCACCATTACAATGTAACACCTTACAAGGTTATCATTGTGAAAGAATTTCAGACGAAAAACTCAACAAATACCATCGAACAACCACCATATTCACATGATATGTCTCCGGCCGCTTTTCTTGAATCGATTGAAGACATAAAGGAGAATTCGCGACGAGAACTGATTCTGGAAAAAGCGTTTAAAAAATATTTGGATGATTGCAATATTCGTTGGCCTGAATGTATTATTTTAGGAGGTACTTTGAAGGTGATGAAATAAATTTGGATTAAAATCATTTCATTGATTAATTCACGGCACTTTTTCGACAGAATGTATGGATCTCTATTTATAAAAGTTAATTTGCTTACAGAACATGAATGTGCTTTCCTCGAAGGTTATTTTTATCAATCTATAACGTGGCTCTGTTAGAGGATTCATATTGCGCAAGAGGTCCTTCCTACTCCTGATAGTGGACAATATCAAGAATCATTCACCAATGTTTGCATAGGAAAAAGTCTTTCATCTTCTTAGCGTAAAAGATAATCTCAGCATCCGACCGTTTTGTAGCTAAACCAACTGGCGTATTACTTATATGTATATCTGCAATTGTACTAGGTAAGAAACTCCAAAGATCACTCTTTTAGTATATCGAGTGTAACTGAAACAAGAGCAATCCCCGTAACGTTTTTTTATATTTGGAATATTTTGATGAAATTTGGGAATCGGATAGGGTACAAGATTGTGAATTTAATAAAATTTGTTTGATATTTCGTTTCTGGTTATGTCGGAAACGGTAGCAACTTTCGATTTTCAAAGTGGACACCCTGTATTTTTTTGCTTATTTCAATTGTACATCTCATCCTATTTTTGAAAGAAAAACAAGACACGATCTTTTTTTGCATTTTCATCTTTCGTTGCATCAATGGAAAGATTTCTTCGCAATAGATATTTTTTCGCGCGTTATAACGGTTGTTTGTCATCTTCATGTTACATACCATCTGGTGTTCCACAGGGCTCGCACTTGGGCCCTTTACTTTTTCTTCTGTTCATCAAGGACATAACTGACGTTTTTCTTCTTTTCGCTAACGATCTGAAAATCTCCAGATCAATCTCTTGTCTAACCGATGCTATAAGTTTTCAGTATGATTTAGACAGGCTCAGTGACTGGAGTTCAACCAATGGGTTGGAACAATATTTGGAGAAATGCTCTACTATAACTACCTCCCGAGGGGATCCTGATATATTCAATTATAGTCTGTCTGAACATCGCTTGAAAAGAGTCAGTGTAGTTAACGATTCGGGAGTGAAGCTTGATTCCTAGTTACTGTTTCGCGACCACATCTGGGATATTAGGAAGAGAATTCTTAGAAGTCTTGGATTTGTACAGAAGAATTGCTCATCGTTCTCTATAGACACCTTCAGACTTGTTCACTGTACCCTAGTAAGGAGTATCCTGGATTATGCTTCTGTGGTTTGGTGCCCTACATATAACTTCTATATTAACTGTCTTGAGAGTGTACAGAATATATTTATAAGACTTACTGCTTTTAAGATGCATATTCCTGGGAATGAGATTGACTATCTGTTTATGAGAGGTCTTTTGGAGCGTCCTTGTCTTTGCACAGGGCGTTAATGTGCGGATATTATATTTTTATTCGAAGTGAATAGTCCAGAGTTACTTAGTAGCTACACACTTGATAACCACATTGAAATATTTATTTTTTGCAAATACAACTAACTGCTAAACTATTTGGAAAATGAAATCAAACGAAGAGAATATTTGCGCAATATGATTTTCGAAGACAATTCTCAAGAAGAATATAAGGTCGAAAGGGTTTCTGTTTTATACAGTAAATCGTAACATCCGTCAACATTGTTTACGAGGTTTGAAGGATTCAGACGTTAACTGATTAGTGACTTTTCAAAAGCAGGTGCACCAAAAACTATGGGAACATCAGTGCTATGGGAAAGATCATCCAATAAGATATAAATCATCATTTACATTATTGTGGAAATTAAAAACGGAGGTACTCCGAAATTGGTTATATAGCCTCTACTCTCCTTCAAGATTCAAGAACTGTTACTACTGATTCGAGAACCGCACCTTCTATGATGAATTAGTCTCCACCAAGTCAATGCAAGCTAGCACACAGCATGCGATACTGTTGCATTTGTAATGGAATACAACATAAAATCAAATACCCACTTTTTGTTTCTCACTTTCCTTTAGATCCTTCTAAGTTATCCTACGAAACGGTTGCAACATTGAACGATATACAATATTTTTTGAAACAAAAATATGGATGTTTCCATATCGTTGAACTCGAAGCTTAGACATTTCTAACTTCATCCTCAATATATTCAATTACGGCAAGTTTGACCTATTTCTTATAATACATCCGGGAAGCATTCTCAATCAAAGCTTGACTTCACGGGCTAAGGTTGAAGCTTGCGCATACATGATAACCAAATTAAAATATTTATTGTTTGCAACTACAGCGATCTGATAAATTTGTTGCAAAATGAAATCAATCGACGAAAATATTTGCGCAATAACTCTTTGAGATTTTTTAAGGCAATTCCAAGGAAGAATAGTGGGTCAAAGGGGATTCTGTGTAAGACAATGAACTATAGTATCAGTCAACATTTTTTTGGTGGTTTGAAGAATTCAGACATGAATAGATTAATCACTTTTCAAGAGCAGGTGCACCAAAGACCACGGAAATATTGGTGCTATGAGGAAGATCATCCAAGTCGATATATATCGTCAATTATTTTATTTTGGATATTGAAGATCTCAACACAAAAATTTTGAATAAAGAATTGCGAGCAACGAAATTTGTTTCCTTTTGAATCCCGCATCTGTTGCCCGAAGAGCAGATAACATGTAGTTTGATATAACAGAAACTCTAGATCGGTAACTCTTTAAATTTGAAAAATCATGCGTTAGCTCATATGAGCTAGAAAATAAATGTTTCTTGTCGTTCAGGAATTCCAAGGTCAAGGAAAAGCGCTATGTGTTCTAAAAGCTCATTCCGAAATAGGCTGCATAGCTTCAATTCTTCTGCAAGATTCAAGAATGTCACTATCGATTAGAACACAATAATTGAGTAGCTGTAAGTCTTTGCTGATTTTTGAGAAACGAACCACCAACGATGAGTCAGTCTTCATCAAGACAATGCAAGATCACACACTTCCCAATAGACCCAATAGAATTTGTAATGAAATACAACGTAAAATTGTTTCACCATCCTACGGACAGTTCAAACAATTTCTTTGTCCTTCAGTCAGTCGTTGTAGTCGTTAGAAGAAGTCCAAGCCTTCAGAAGACATTTTTGAATCTAACAACAATGAAATCAGACAGAATAACTTCTTGTAGGGTTGATTCGAACGCATGCAGAAGTGCTTAATCTTAGTGAGAAATACTAAAAAAACAATAGTCTTGAAGTATGAAATAAATTTCACAGATTTCATCCGAAACGTATTCACTCAAATACGCCACTGCTGCGATTATGCAGTAAACGCGTTCGTGAAATTCATAATAACTCACCTTAATACCAGACTTGCTTCACTAAACAATCCGAGCGGATACCGACGCTAACAACTTAATTTAAACTCAAGATTTACTTTTACTTCTTCTCTGTAGTATCTTCGCTTCTACCAGTGAACGTCGAGGTCGATGTTAGAATAAAATGGACGTGGTTTTGTGGTTTAGATGATGGTGCCACGAGAGGTAACCGAACGCCGTTCACAATCGTGATTTTCTGAAACTTAATGATAGCACGAAAATGATATTTTGATAGTCTTTGCTACAATTCTCGAGAAAACGAACCGTTGTAGAAGAAATTCAGGAATTTCGGTAGATTTTTGGACTAGAAAATAATTAAAAGTTTCTTGATGATGAACTGATAATGTATTTAAAGAGATAGGTGATTTAAATAATAATAGAACGAAAACAGTCTTGGAATTGGAAAAAGCGCTACAGGAAGTCTCAACATCTGAAGGAGATTCACAAGTGTAAAGCGGAAAGGGAAGCCGGTCACAAATTCTTGATCCCAGCGCTCTCAACTGGTCAACTCTGCCATAAGAGATCAGAAGAGGAAACACACTTACTAAGATCTAAGAACGGTGGAATGAAACGAGCCCCTATAAAAATCAAGAAGCCAACAGATACCTTCTAACGAGTAAACGAAATCTCCGCTTCGCTGTGAAAATTGTGATAGGCGACACTTACTGTAACAAGGAAATATAATCAGGCGTCAGAACGAGAGGAATAAGAAGATGAATTTATCTTATGTAACTGATACAATGAATACCCATAGTTTCTCTTATCATTGCGAAAAATTAATCAAACTTTCTTCATCGTGATACGCTCAAGATTTAACCATGTTTGCATGTAATTTATGAGTGTAATGCTGCTCTGAATACTTATGATTATTTCATTACCACTTCAGCATTCAAAAGTAAACTGCTTCATAAGCCTCAATTTTATATGAAGAGGATAAAATTCTTTCAGATAGATGTTTTAATAACCAACCTGCGAGACAAAACTATTCACACTGCAAATACTGGTCTAGCATGCCAATTTGTACTCCCACTTCTTCAGAAAAACTATGCGCCCGCATGTTTGAATCACACCGGAGTACGCCGGAAACATACGACCAATTTCAGCCAGTAGCTGTTAAATGGTTTGTGATTACGTCGACGAAAACTAAAAAATTGAACTCGATGTGCTTTAACTATTTTTACAATAATGTAAAATTTCAATTAATTATCTCTTTCAACTCCAACAAAAAAATTATACATGTTTCCGATTTATAGGAGAATTTTAATTAATCAAAAAAAGAGGAATTTTTGTTTCAACAAGTTGTTTTCTTAATGAAAATATTTTTGCGTCTTCAGTAGATATTTTCGCAAAAGCCGCATTCAAGGAGCCAAAGAGCCACAGGCGGCTCACAAGCCACGCTTTTCCCACCACTTACTGCTTTTAAGATGCATATTCCTGGGAATGAGATTGACTATCTGTTTATGAGAGGTCTTTTGGAGCGTCCTTGTCTTTGCACAGGGCGTTAATGTGCGGATATTATATTTTTATTCGAAGTGAATAGTCCAGAGTTACTTAGTAGCTACACACTTGATAACCACATTGAAATATTTATTTTTTGCAAATACAACTAACTGCTAAACTATTTGGAAAATGAAATCAAACGAAGAGAATATTTGCGCAATATGATTTTCGAAGACAATTCTCAAGAAGAATATAAGGTCGAAAGGGTTTCTGTTTTATACAGTAAATCGTAACATCCGTCAACATTGTTTACGAGGTTTGAAGGATTCAGACGTTAACTGATTAGTGACTTTTCAAAAGCAGGTGCACCAAAAACTATGGGAACATCAGTGCTATGGGAAAGATCATCCAATAAGATATAAATCATCATTTACATTATTGTGGAAATTAAAAACTTAGATCCAAAAACTTTTGTTATAGAATTGAGAACAAAGAAATTGGCTCACCCTTGGATCCCGCATGTCCGAAGAGTAGATAAAAGCTGATTTGATATAAAAGGAACTCTAGACCCGAAATTAACAAGGAAATATAATCAGGCGTCAGAACGAGAGGAATAAGAAGATGAATTTATCTTATGTAACTGATACAATGAATACCCATAGTTTCTCTTATCATTGCGAAAAATTAATCAAACTTTCTTCATCGTGATACGCTCAAGATTTGACCATGTTTGCATGTAATTTATTTTAGAGTGTAATGCTGCTCTGAATACTTATGATTATTTCATTACCACTTCAGCATTCAAAAGTAAACTGCTTCATAAGCCTCAATTTTATATGAAGAGGATAAAATTCTTTCAGATAGATGTTTTAATAACCAACCTGCGAGACAAAACTATTCACACTGCAAATACTGGTCTAGCATGCCAATTTGTACTCCCACTTCTTCAGAAAAACTATGCGCCCGCATGTTTGAATCACACCGGAGTACGCCGGAAACATACGACCAATTTCAGCCAGTAGCTGTTAAATGGTTTGTGATTACGTCGACGAAAACTAAAAAATTGAACTCGATGTGCTTTAACTATTTTTACAATAATGTAAAATTTCAATTAATTATCTCTTTCAACTCCAACAAAAAAATTATACATGTTTCCGATTTATAGGAGAATTTCAATTAATCAAAAAAAGAGGAATTTTTGTTTCAACAAGTTGTTTTCTTAATGAAAATATTTTTGCGTCTTCAGTAGATATTTTCGCAAAAGCCGCATTCAAGGAGCCAAAGAGCCACAGGCGGCTCACAAGCCACGCTTTTCCCACCACTTCAATAGAACAAGAAGAAACGAAAAACCTTTCATTGAACAAGATATTTTGTGTAAACTCATTCAAGGAACTATTATTTACGTATCATTGTAAGACATAATAGTCAGCAAGCATGCGGACGAAAGGTGGAATTTACCCTACAACACGAGTGCTCAAACGGTCGATCGCGATCGACTCGTCGTGCTTTTTGAGTAGATATCGAGAAGAAAATTTTGAATAAGTAGGTAACTTAACTACAAAAATTTATAACGCAATAAAATAACACTCTGCTAGCGGCAAAAGGCGGCTTTATCAAAGGAACGCGCGGTACTTGTCAAAGAAAAGCTACGTTTTTTATTCTTGCCGCTTTTCTAGAAATTTCGGGCGGCGCGTTTGACGAGAACATTCGAGACTTTCGTTCACGCCGATATAAATGTTGGGCCTGCAGGAATTGGAGTCATTCTGACATGTAACTTGAAGGCAATACTACGTCGATACAAAGTTTATTATTAAATAGTATAAAACGAGTGCAGCGAAGAAATTTAAAACGTATCATTTATGCATTTGTCTTATTTGTCGTGCGTCAGTTGCAAACAAACCTAAGCGTGGTAACTTCGAGAGGCATCATAAAACGGTTCATAAAAACTATGAAAAGGATTTTCCGCTACAGAGTGAATTAAGAAAACGAAAAGTACGTGATTTGATATCTTTTTTGGAAAAAGAACAAACCATGTTCACAAGACCAGCCAAACAATCAAAAGTTGCTACGATCGCGTCATTTAAAATATCTCATATATTGGCGAAACACAAGAGACCATTCGAAGATGGATTGGTTGCGAAGGAAGCATTTATTAAAGCGGGTGAGACTTTATTTGGAGATTTTAAAAATAAAACAGAAACCATGTCTGCTATTAGAGAACTTCAGTTATCTCGCCCGACTGTCACAAGGCGTATTGAATTCATGAGTCAGGACATGGCAGATGAACCAAAACATGATATCATGAAATGTACATACTATTCTTTACATTTCGACGAATCCACCGATATGACAGATACGGCCCAGCCATGTACTTTTATTCGGATGGTATTCAATGACCTGTTGGCTAAGGAAGAATTTTTGACAATCATTCCCCTGAAGGGGAAGACCCGTGGCGAAGATATATGACGTTTTCTTCAATTTTGTAAGAAACTACAAGCTACCAATATATATATTAGTGTTATTTTTTACATTCCATTGCATTACACATCAACAAGTTTTGTGTTCAAAAGTTTTAAACACGGAGAAAATTATGGGCATTGCAACAAAAAATGTGAATTTCATCCGTAGCTTGCAACGGCGGCTCTTTTAGTTGCGGTTGGAAGATAAGGAGTCAGCTGAACACAGTGATTTAATTTAATTTAATTCTTCACCACGTCAGGTGGTTGTGTCGATGAAAATTCTTAGAAAGATTTCAAGAATTAGCGCCCGAAATTACAGCTTATC
Source organism: Cryptolaemus montrouzieri (assembly GCA_013387265.2). NCBI lineage: Eukaryota > Metazoa > Arthropoda > Insecta > Coleoptera > Coccinellidae > Cryptolaemus > Cryptolaemus montrouzieri. The sequence continues at coordinate 136,112,111 of JABFTP020000185.1, read as the reverse complement.
TAGACGAAAGAGGTGATGAAACTCAGATGTAGAAAAACGAAAAATGGCTGACTGATTTGGCATTTTTGACTGACATCACAATGCACTTAAACACCATTTACTTGGAGCTTCAAGGTAAAGGAAAAAACTATTATTGAGATGATTAGCGCAGTAAACGCATTCAAAAGCAAATTGTAACTTATGATAGATCTACTGAAAAGAAAGGATCTGAAACATTTTCCGTCTATGAAAGCAAGGATTCCTCAGTTGAATTATGATACGTCAGAGGCTAAATTATCAAATATTTTGGGATGATTCGAAATGCGTTTCTATGATCGCAGTAAATTGGCAAATATAGCATCATTTATGAGTTATTCTTTTTCACGCGGACGTCAGGTGGTTGAGTCGCAGAAAATTCCTTTAAAGGTTTCAGGAATTATTGACCGAAATTACAGTTATCCTTTTTCATGTGAAAACATTGAGGAATTAGCTACTGAAATAGCAAGTCAGTTTGATATGAACTCATGTTCTGTTGAAAATAATGTGTTGCTGCGGATTATATCAGATATACATCTCAAAGCTACAGCATCTGATACAAATTTCTGGTGTTTTATATCTGAAGATAAATATCTAAGGCAAATCGCCCTTCAACTGACGGCAATGTTTGGGTCTGCATTTTCTGAAATAAAGATAATTAAGTCAAAATATCGCAATCGACTAACTGATGATCATATGTCATCATCCTAAGTCACTCCTTAGTTTGGCTTAACACCATATGTAACTCTTTTGTTTTGTAACAACTAATAAACTCGCAATTTTGAATAACTTTGAGTTTTTTCATTCATATTATAGAGAAGAACCTAACTAAACCTAACCCAAACCTTGACTAAAATAATGTATATTGTGCGGAAAGCTATTATTTATATATGCAACGCTACACCCTACCTAGGTAGGTAGGTAGGTAGGTAGGGTGTAGGCATCACACATACTTGCAGACTTTCAGAGTCGTTCGTAAGTAGTCTAAAAATATTGAGGTAGATCGCCAGCAGTTCAAGTTTGATCACCCCTGCCCAACAACAATAATACATTTTGGATATAATATGTAATTCAGACCTCTGCCAATTCAAATCAAAATTGAAATGACGTTCTGATTTCCACTCCAGAATTCCGTAGCCTTGTTAAAAAGGTGAAAAGAGAAATAAGTATAGATGATCGCACAATACCTTGTCTTCTTGAATCAGAATATCTAAAGTTCTTGATTAAAAATTCTTTAACAACATACAGAAGTTCGTTTTACATGTGTCGGACCAAAACAATATTCAAAACAAACGTCAACAATGCATTTAAATAAATCAGTAGAATAATATATGAAATCTATGCTGTAGGTATGCAAATTCGCGAGTTAAGGCGAAAATTCCAATCTTCCTCGTCCTGGAGTCCAAAAATAAATAGCCTGTCCTACAGTCTTATACTGAAAAGTTCAAAATTTCGATCCGTCGGTCACATGTGTATGGCAATATATTTAAGACACGTTTGAACATTCAAAATAGTTAAATTTATGACAGAACGTGTGTCGGTTAAGCTCAAACGTTTAGCGATTTATGATCTTTGGCATGAATTCAGAAACTCAGATTTACTTCTATGTGATGTCACTATCATTTGAACCTGAACTCATTAATTGAAAATAAGGGTACATTCTCATGAATTATAACAGTTCTATATTTGGACCAGGCGATCAGGACGTTTTGAGTTTGGTGAGACTACCAACTGGGCAAACTGGTACTATTCTGCCTACTACTTGAATTGTACCGCCATATGTGCTTAATTCGAATTTTTTTACTTCCTTTTTCAGTTATCGTAGTTTTAAGATGATATGAAAAAAGAATAATATAAATAGATTTTCAATATTTATCCCTCTGATACAATAACACAAATAAAAAACATTAAAATGTACAGTTTTGTTTTGTTTTCAAATTTAATAATTATGATACATATGAATCGAAATACTTCAGAAGACTCGGGAGTCGTCAATTTCTGTGTAATGTGTCTTAGAGATTGCTAAGAGAGGGAAACCATACGCAGACGGTGAATACATAATAAATTGTTTTATAAATGCATTCGAAGAGCTATTTACGGATTTTGAGAACAAAGCAGAAACTCTGAAAGGAATTAAAGAGTTACCATTGTCTGCCAAACCATTGAAGATAGAAAATTAAAATGTTTTCAATGAAATAAAACTAAAGTATTTAGATTTTCACTATATTAACAAAACTATGACCGGTTTCAACACACTGTGGCTTCATCAGATAGATACAAATTAATGAACAGAGTTATTCCTTATATATTAGTTTTATTTCATACTTAATATTACAATAGGTACAAGAGGTATGTTGGAAAACCCATCGGAGTTGCTTACTTTATGAATTGAAACGATTGAGTAAAGGAGAAGAATTTAGATTTAATTGACTATTAAGTAACCTACCTGAATTCTTTTCTTTGTTGATCTCTAAAATTTCCAATAGATTGAGTTTTTGTCTGTTATTTTTTTGAAATTATCATTAAAGTTATGGTTTTCTTCGAGTAAGTGATTAGAATAATGGGAATCTGATATATGATAATTAAAACTACGTTTGTGCTCGGATAATCTAACTTTAAAATTTCTGAAAGTTCTACCAATATAAACTTTATTACAATCCCCGCAAGACAGCTTATAAACACCGGATTTATTACTTTTATCAATTTTAGATTTGCAGTTTTTGATATGTCGGCCTGAAGAATTATCACTTCGGAATGCTATATTGAAATTATAATGTGAGAGGAATGAATTTAATTTTAGACTAGGATTACCAATATAAGTTAAGCTGTTGTATTTTGTGTCTGAACTTTTTATATTTGGAAATACTTCCTGGATTGCTATTTCAAATTTTTTCGTGAAATCATGTTCTCAATCATAGTTGGATTGTAACCGTTATTGACTGCTATTTGTTTAATTATAATTAGTTCTTTTATGAAATTATTTTGTGACATTGGGATATTAATGAGTCTATGTATCATACTATTAAGTTAAGCTGCTAATTTATGTGATTGATAAGGAGTTGATTGTAGATTGAGCTGTGAATAGTAAATAAGTATTTTCCAGAAGCACAAAAGGTACTCGCAAAGATTGATCAATAACTGCTCTTATAAATACAGGGTGTTACATTAGAGTATGTCACAACTTGAAGGGGCAAATCTACGTGCAATTTTCAAAAAAAGTTCATATAAACAAAGGTCCGCAAAAGCTTCGTTACGGAGCTGTAGGGTGTTGAAAATGCCGGAAAAATGGTTTTTTTGTTCAAAACTCCATCAGTTTTTGAGATATTCAGCCCAAATTTGGAATGCTAGCAATTTTCTACAACCTCCATCATTACACGTTCTATATTTTAACTGCAATCAATTTTCGTCATTTTCGTTCAATTTAGAAACTTTTTTGACACTTGTAATTTTGTCATATCTCCGACTGTTCTCGAGCAAAAAATTCAGCATTCGCTGAATTGAAAGCACTTTCAATTAAAAAAATGACTAGTAGGCTTTGATTTTTTCATCTATTCATTTTGCGAGTTTCTAAAGTTAACCAGTGTCTGCTCGAATTGTTTATTAAATTAACGATTAGTTTTAAGACTTTTGAATTTATTGCTGTAAGAAAAAATGTCTAATTATACTAACACCGAATTGGCTGATATCCATTATATGTACGGTCTGGCAGACCGAAACACAACAGAAGCTAGGTGATTATATCAGGTACGCTTTCCAAATCGAGTAATACCAGACAGGCGATCTTAAATGGAAGAGATGCGGAGAATAATCGTCGCCGAATGCAGACTTTTGACACCAGAAGTTCATCAGAATGTTAGAAGACAATTCGAGAATCATTTGTTTCATTGTATAGAGGTTCAAATTCTCGATGGAATACAAACTTTCGTCGTGTTTGGATTTTCTGTGTAATATTAATGTTCATAAAGATACTCTTTTTGGAATAGATAATCATAATATTCTACCTGATTATTGGTCTTCAATTTGGGCAGGTCCAAAGCAACCCAATCCCAGAGCAGGTTGGATTTTAAATGAAAGGTCTCGATTTTCTAAAATAGAAGGTATGCGATTTGAAAAAATCTCAACTGGAGATATAACATCAGTTATTAAACACACAACAAATCGAAAATCTCCGGATGTTGATGGTATTCATAACTTTTAGTGCAAAAAATTCTCTTGCGTTCATGAAAATGTGGCAGAATATTTTTCATTTATAACACAGCTGTACAAAAAAATTTTTTCTATTGTTGAGCTGGATATCATCGCAAATTTTTATGTTTTCAAGTGCCCATATTACGAATATATTCATGAAAGTTCTCAATGTGCTCGTATTTTCATGATTTTTGCATTTCTTATATTTTGAACAATTATAAGCTTGTTAGAAATAAAATTTAATTTTCCAGTCATGATTAGGCTTCTGCGCAACTTTTTCGCGCATACAAACATCACCTGATCCCCATTTTCAGACCCCTTGCTCCACAGAACAGCTGAGATCTCAGTTATTTGACAATATTGAAGTACATATACACGTAAATCTGGATAAAGTGTCATGGATTAATATTTTGTTTCAATTACTGAATGTCCATTCTTATATATTTGTCTTCTAGTCTAAAATATGAGTTCGTCACGAAGAAAGTGTAAATATTGTAGTGATTTATTTTGTTATATTTGCGGTGTTTATATATCAAAAGAACAGAAAAGAAATATCACAGACTTTGTCAAGGAGACTTATGTTGGATATTTTGGTTTCAAAATGGACAAATTAGGTAAACCATGGGCTCCTAATAAAGTTTGTAAGTCCTGTGTTGAGTCTTTACGGTTGTGGAAAAAAGGTGAACGTTCTGGATTAGACTTTGGTATTCCTATGATCTGGATGGAGCCTACGAATCATTTAGATGATTGTTACTTTTGCGTAGTAGATGTTAAAGGTTTTAATCGAAATCAAACGTGGAGATACCCAGACTTACAGTCTACGAAATGTCCGGTTCTACACAGTGAAAATCTCCCTCGGCCCATATACATTTCAAAAGTAATTCGCATGCCCTCAGAAACAATGATGTTACCAAATTCACAGAAATCGGGACCATCTACTAGTGGAAGTGAATGGGAAGGTGAAACATCTACGCCAAAGTTATTTTCTCAAAATGAACTCAATGATTTAATACGTGATCTCAATTTATCAAAACAAGGATCAGAACCATTAGCCTCAAGATTGAAAGAAAAAAATTTATTGGCACCAACAGTAACAATTACAACATACAGAACGCGAGAAAAAGAGTTATTACAATTTTTTAGTGAAAATGAAGGATTAGTGTATTGAAATGATATCGCGAAGCTGCTTATAGACATGGGTTTAAAAGAGTACAAATCTACTGAATGGCGCCTTTTTATTGATAGTTTAAAATGCGTCTTATTGCACGAAACTCAAAGAAGAATATGAAAATGTAAAATTAGTTTTAGAGAAAATTAAATACTCTGAGTATCAGTGGCCGATCTGTGTGGATTTAAAAATGGTTAATTTTTTACTTGGCCAACAAAGTGGATATACAAAATACCCTTGCTTTATTTGTATGTGGGATAGTAGAGCAAAGCAACTTCATTGGGAACAAGATGTTTGGCCTGTAAGAAATTCTTTAACTGTCGGTAAAGCCAACGTAATAAGGGAGCCGCTGGTGAGCAGAGACAAAATCAGACTTCCACCATTACATATTAAGTTAGGTATGATTAAGCAATTTGTAAAAGCGTTGAACAAAGAAGATTGTTTTAATTACATTTGCAGAAAATTTCCGAAGCTTAGTATGGAAAAATTGAAAGGTGGAATATTTGATGGTCCTCAAATATGATGATATTGATGAAAGACTCAGATTTTATCAAAGTTATGACTGTTCCGGAAAGTAAAGCTTGGAAAAGTTTTGTGTTGGTTATCGAAAATTTCCTAGGTAACCATAAAGCAGCAAATTATGAAGAAATTGTGCAAAATATGCTGACAAACTTTCAGACTTTAGGAGCAAATATGAGTATTAAGTTACACTATCTCCGCAATCATCTAGATAAATTTCCGGATAATTTAGGAAATTATAGTGAGGAACAGGAAAGCGGTTTCATCAAGATCTAAAAGTGATGGAAGAAAGGTATCAAGGTCGATGGGATTGTCACATGATGGCAGATTACTGCTGGTCTTTGAAAAGAGATTGTCCCTGAAAAATTATAGAAGAAAAGCTCATAAAAGGCGTTTTATGGAAATATGAAATATATTTTCGACATTTTCCTCTTTATTTACTTCGATGTATCCGAATTTCTCAAAACATAACTGACATTATAAATATATCTGTTATTTTGTTTCTTGTTTTACGATTTTTGTTATGTAAAATGAAAAAAAGATTTAAAAAGAAATCAGAGCAAATCCTACAAAATCATTGATAGTTTCACGAATTGTGTGCATAAATAGACCCAAAATCATTTTCATATCTAGGGCAACAAAACCATTGTAGACCAGTGATAATCAAGAACCCCTCAACTACTACTTTATTATTCACACGAGGAATTACTTACCTAAAACCGAAAAGTTCTAATACTATTGATCCATCTCAGTATAGACCAATTACTTGCCTTCCAACAATATATAAAATTCTAACTGCACGTATCACCCAAAAAATTTATGCACATTTGGAGAATTATAATATTCTTTCCGAACATCAAAAAGGATGTAGAAAAAAGCACCTTGGTACTAAAGAGCCACTTGTAATTGATTCTGTTGCTTTGAATCAATCTCAAACTAAGAAGAGAATTATTCATACAGTTTTATTGATTACCAAAAGGCTTTCGATAGTTCTCCTCATTCATGGCTTCAAGAAATTTTGAAATTTGATAAGACACATTTTCTTGAATTCGTATGAAAAATTGGAGAACCAATCTTCATTTGAACATTTCAAAACAATGGCTGATATCCGCAGTCATTCCAATGAAAAGAGGCATTTTTCAAGGAGTTTCTTCAAGTTTTTTCTTTGCTTTAATCCATTATCTCATGAATTAAATGCTACTAATTTCGACTTTAAATTGAAAAGTCTATCAACTGAATTAAATTAACTGAATTAAAATTAACTCACTTAATTCATTCAGATGCTATTGAATTATATGCTGGAACTAGATCTTATTTGGAAAGTCTACTTGAGATTACTTTCAACAATTCCAATTATATCATATGAAATCTGGGTGAACAATTCATTCGAAAAGCGCAATTATCGCATGCTATCGATTGGGTAAGTTCAGCTCTGTATTGTTATTCCGCTTCGCGCACTCTACGTTTGTGGCGAACAGGCGTTCTTAGAAATACAGAATTTCACGAATGGAAATGCCGCTGTTGCGCAAAATATTTGTGACGCACGTGCCATGAGATATTGAACTACCTTTACCATATCCAGTTAAGTTATTAAGCGCAATCTCACGACGCCCATAGAAACTTAATTACAAAGCCGATCAACTTAGAGCCTTGTATCGCTTTTGGACTAAGAACTTTTTCGATTTTTGATAGAGGAAGGGCTGAAGTTTAAATCAATATTCAAATAGTAGTTATGTAGAAGAAAAATATCTGAATAAATATGTTTTTCGGAAAATTAGGAGAAGATAGCAGAGAATAGATAGGAAGCATCGCTATCCTTATTTCGTATTTTCAGCTTAATAAAATCGGACTGATTGTACTAAAAGATTATACATCCGAACATTCCCAAAGTTGCTGACGCAGTAAGTAAACTGAAAATAACTTTTTTGGAATTTCTGAAAACTTGTCATTTATTCTGTCGAAATTACGGCATTACTAAAGCATTGCCGAGTTGTTTCTTAGCCGAAAGACCCAATAAATTAATGTCAACAAAGGAAAGAAATAACATGTTTGTTTATCGTCTATTCTACATGCGTTTTATTACAACACTGAACTTTGGATGTGAGCTCTGTAGTGTCTACAACGGCACAAGTACAGGCGGTTTTATGGTTTTAACCATGAAATTCAATCTGTATGCAATATTACGTCTACTAAGAAAGGCGAAAACCCATTTTTGAGAATAGTATAATAGTTTATAGCTTTTCCTGACGTGACTTATCGCACAATTTAGTGTAAAATTATGAAACAAAACACTTATATTTTGCATGCAGGGAGTGTTAAGAAATAAAAGTAAGGAATAAAGGCAAACTTTATTTCAGAATTATAGATATCCTGAATAGAGAATGGGTAGTAATATAAAATTCTGAAATGACCATGCTGGGTGTCCCTTGTGTATGTAATCTCTACATTACTTTGTACCTGTTGTGTAATGTATCTGTACTCTGTAATACACCACCTATCATTTTTTCAATTTTATGTTAAGCCTATGATTTGCCATAGGAATTAAACGAAGAACTTCGGACTTAGATCACCTATCTACTATGCAATGAAAAGGAATCTTTCTCTCATTGAATTGTCCTGCTATCATATTACGTGACATAACATGTGAAATCGAACCACTCACAAAATTTTAATGGTCACTTCTTAGAATAAAGGAAACATAAAATCCTGAACTTTCAAAACCTAGGGAATTCTTTAGAATTCTTGTTAACTCAATCATGAATTATGTGGCGCCTTTTGACCCCACACTTTGCGAGAACCATATGTATTTGAAAAGATCCTTTGTTCAGATAAATTCAGTCAGCGGTATATATGGGTGTCATTTACAAAGAATAAATATATTCGCTCAGACTCAATTATTCAGTTCTCAATCTTTCAACATTCATTCTACAGTCAAGTTCAGCTCTTGATTCTTCCTCAAATCTAACTATTCACTAAGTCCCTATATTATTCTGTCACAAATTTCACGTTTATAAATACACTCCCCTTAAAAATGGTCGCATCACCCCACTTTTACACAATACTATATAAACTTTTAGGTTGGTCATTCAAGAGTCGCTTGGTAACTTTCAGAAGTGTAAAATAAGAAGAGATCAAAAGAGATACTAGTCATTTTCAAAATCGAGTGTTTCTTCCCCGGGCTTTGATTACTGCCAGTATACGTCTCGGAAACCAACAAATTTTGGATGTACTCTTGAGTCACTGAGTTCCAAATTTCAGGAAGCAGATTTTCTATTTGTTGGAGTGTTCTACAAGCCATCCTACGTTGCTGAATTTGCCACCCCATGTTGTCCCAAACATGTTCTATGGGATTCAAGTCGGGACTTCTGGCTGACCATCTTAAAATATCAATTTCGGCATTTTGCAGAAATTCTGTAACTACTCTAGTTGCATGAAGCCGATATCTGCGATGTATCTGGCCACTGTCATTCTTCCATTATTCACTAGGACTAACTCAGTTCGACCATGGAAAGAAATGCCTCCCCACACCATTATTGAGCCCCCTCCCAAATATTCGGTTTGCCGGATATTGCATTGCTGATACCGTTCCCCAGGTCGTCTGTATAGAGGCATGCATGTATCATTTGATACAAGACAGAACCTGGACTCTTCGGAAAAGAGAACATTCGACCATTCTGGAATACCCCAATTTGCATGTTCCCTCGCAAACTGAAGTCTTGCAACTCGATGCTCTCTGGTGGGACGCGGGCCGGTAGAAGCCACCCTTGGTCTGATAACGTCTTCTCTGAGTCTGTTCCTAACAGTTTGCAATGAAATATGCATATTTCTCGAAAGTGCAAGTTCATTTTGTAGCATTCTAGCCGTACATTGCCGTACTCTTAGTGCAGTTAAACGAAGCCATCGATCATCAACTGATGTTGTTATCCGATTTCTTTCCTGTCTGGCCCTTCTTCCATATTCCCCTGTTTCGTGGTACTGATCAATTGGTCTTGAAATATTCTTTGGTTAACATTCAAAAGTTAGCCACGTAACGTTGGCTTCGCCCCTCCTCTAGAAGTATTACAATTCTTACCACTTTATGATCACTCAAATAGCGTCCAGGACGTTCAGCAGCCATTACAATAAATTCAAAGATTCGAAAATCAACAAGAAACATAGAAAACTTGCATTAATTTAGCATGAAAACTGAAGAGAAATTGAATGAATACTGATATTCAAATAAACTCATTCTTGTTTCAGACGTGTTTGAGATCATATGGAAACAAATGTTACTACATTTTTTCCCCCTCATATGTCCAAAACATATGTTGACAAAGAAACTGCGATCGAGCTGCTTAATTGATTGTGCAATTCAGAATACCAGGTGATGCGACAATTTTTGTGGTGTGTGTTATAATTTATGAATAAACTATACTTAAATTGTGTTAGATTAGAAGTGCTGGATATTTGTCTCTGTTCTGTTAATTGAAATTAGTATAAAGAAACCCAGAAAATTCAAGGTACTACAATTACTTTCTTCATCCATTGGTTCATGCTCAACGAAGAAAACTCACTGATTCCTGCCATCTAATTATCAGCTTCAACTACCAGGCCAACAGAGTACTCAGTCCAACAAGAAGGAACTCCTCTCCAACTTCAAATAAAAAAAAAATCAAAAATGCCGAATCGAAAGTGAAACTAATACTATTCATCATCATCATCATCATCATCAAGCAGCTCGTTCTGTCCACTGCTGGACATAAGCCTCCCGTAAACTATGCCACATCCTTCATTTGATATTCGGTCTCTAAGGTATAATCCGAGCATGCATCTGTCCATGGCACGCTGGCCCACTCGAACTTTATTGGCCGATTTCTTGGTCAGAGTTAATGTTTCCGCGCCGTAAGTCATGATAGGCAACACACACTGGTTGTAAACTTTTCGTTTCAAACAAATTGGGATATCTGATTTTAAGATATTGCTCAGTTTACTAAACGCTGCCCAAGTAAGGCCAATTCTTCTTAAGATTTCACAGGTTTGGTTGTCTCGACTTATTTTGATTTCATGTCCAAGATATTTGTAGGCTTGGACTTGTTCAATTTCAGCATCACCTATCTGAATATTTCCACTTGTAACGAGATTGGTCATATATTGTGTTTTAGACGCGTTCAGCTTTAGTCCAACCCTTTCAGAAGCTTGTTTGAGCCTCTCAAGCATTTCTTTTGCATCTCCTATGTTGTCGGATATGAGGACGATGTCGTCGGCAAACCTAAGGTGGTTCAAGTATTCCCCATTAATATTTATACCCATATTTTCCCAGTCTATCCTTTTGCACATATACTCACACGCCCTCTGTATTTCGAATGTTTCTGTTTTTGCGTGAGGTTTCACACAAGCTGTGGCAAGATCATATATGTTCTTTATCTGTGCCATGTATCGATGGTCTATGCGACACTCAGCTAGAGCCTCTAACATTTTACGTTGGTTTATGGTATCGAATGCCTTTTCATAATCTACAAAGATGAGAACCAGGGGTTTATTGTATTCGAGGCATTTTTCTATTAATGTTTTAATAGTTTGTTGATGATCATTCGTACCAAATCCGCTCCGGAAACCAGCCTGTTCGTAGGGCTGGTAGAAGTCAAGCTTGACTGTCAACCTTTTTGTAATAATTTTCATATAGAGTTTGTATATGTGCGATAAAAGGCTGATGGGTCTATAGTTGTTAAGGTCAGTGATGTTTCCCTTTTTGTGTATTATCACCACCACGGCGTTGTTCCATTGGGTTGGAGTTACACCCTCCGTTAGGTATGCATTGAACAACTTCTGGATCTATCGCAGCAGAGTCCCTCCTCCTGCTTTCAGAGATTCTACCACAACCTCATCATCATCAGGTGATTTATTATTTTTCATCTCTGCTAATGCCGTTGATATCTCATCTATTGTTATATCTGGTATATCTTCTGACCCAACGTTTAGTATTTTAGGTAAAGGGTTTTCTTCTGTTTGGTTTTCTCTTAGTCGATAGAGCTCTTGGTAGAAACCTTTGGTAATTTCAAGGATTTCATCTTTATTCGTTGTTACGTTCCCTTCCTTGTCCGCCAACTGCCAAATATTTTTCTTTCCTGGACCCAATCTTCGTCTTAGTACTTTCAAACTCCTGTTCTCCTCAATCACTCTCGTAATCATCTCTGTATTGTAGTTTCGTGTGTCTCTTCTGATAGCTTTCGAAATATCTTTGTTCAGTTGTTTTAATTCGCCTGTATTTGTTGTTTGTTCATTTTTAAGTTGTCTTCTCCTTTCCATAAGTGTCTTTGTTGTCTGACTTAATTTTCCCTTGTCTCTCGATGTTTTGGAACTACAACCTTTTTCGGCACTTTTTATGATCTCAGTTAGTTGTTGGTTCTGTTCATCAACAGTTTTATATGTTTCGTTTTCTAGGTTTTCCAGGTTTGTTTCTATCAGCTTTTGGAATTTGTTGATATCGTTAGGAGATGTCCATTTCATGTGGTTTGTCTTATTTATCATTCTTGATCTTGCTGTCTTAGTATTTATCACTACTTTTGCTCTGACCAATGGTCGCTTCATATAGAGCAACTATTTACTCAATGAATACATACATACTATTAATGTAAGTCAATCTAATTTTGTTTTATTCTATCATAAAAACTGTCTCAATCTTTTATTCTATATATAATTTTTATTTTTAATTCTAAGTCATTTATATCTCATTTTATTCAAATCCAAATTTGGCATTTTGAATTTCGTAAGAATACATTTTCAATTTTCCCGACTGAATCTAAATCTACTGAATCTTCTCAATTTCACAAACTCGCAAAATCTACTATATCTTTTCATTTTTAAAATCTCCAAATCGAATTCACAAAAATCAATTCGTATTCTCTCATTCTAAAAATTCCAAATTTTGTTCTCAAAAATGGCTCCAACCAACAACGCTATAACGACAAAAACGAATACTTTCATCTGTTCAGAAATGGAGGAACGTATGCTAATTAAATACGACGGAGATAGGTCGAAACTTCATAAATTCATTGATAATTGTTCGATGGTCCTATCATCAGTAAATGAAAGTCATAAACAATTATTATTCTCAATTATTAAGACAAAAATACGCGACAAAGGCAGACCATTAATTGAAAATCTCCACTGATTGGCAAACTCTCAAACAATATATATTAGATAGTTACACCGACAAGGGCAGTGGCAACTAGAATTGCATTTGTAATTTGTGTAATTTTTTTTGCTAGCAGATTTGAAAATAGTTATATCATATTATTAGGCACCTTAGATGACTCAATGAAGGCGGATAAACAAGATATTTTTACAATTGAATATATTAATGAAGTATTTATAGAAAAAGTTAGATGTAGAATTGCTGCTCCTTCTAAAATTGTTTTCGAATATACAGCGTGTTTAGTTATAGAAATTCATATCCAAGCTATGTTTTTTAAAAGGTCTCTCTATATTTTTCATCATGTTTGTGTGTTAATCCGAAATGAGGTTTCTCAGATGAGAATATGTCTTAACCAAACCGTTTTCGAATTGGACGACAGTTCTGACATCCTCTATATCCACAAGCATTGTATAAGAATTTCAAATTAAATACTTCATTATACACATAAATCCAAATGTCCATGAACGTTGAATAATTATAGATACGCCTCTCAAGGTGTCTGAGACGGATATCAAAATTTGTACAGATTCAAACCTCATTATTTTTCTCATTTCAAGTGGGACGCCCTGTATTTCCTGACTGCGAAGGACAGACAAGCTGCCTTGTAACTCTTTCCAACAGATTCTGAGTTAAAAATGGTTTTATATTTTGTGCCAGAATTTTAAAATAATCTCATCTAACTAGAACGAATATCCGAGAAGCATCTCCAGCTCTTTGCATCATATGATCTTTTGTAGTTTCTTCATCTTGGTAAAATTCAGTTTTTACTGCTTCTCGCATATCAAAATTCATAGATGATATATCTAGCGACTTTTGGAGTTATTGAACATTACTCCTTTACTCGAAATCAAATAAAGAGAGGAAAAACACACAATTGTGTTTATAATCTGCTTCTGCTAAACTCAGTTTTCTTTTCAAACCACAGGTGCGACCTGGTTTGGAATGCTGTTACCGTGTTGTTCTTGAGAATCTTGAGAAGGGTAAGATTATTTATACTGTTCTTACCTTAGAAAATTTCCAGAGATTCCAGGTAATTGAGTTTATTGCTTTTTTAGGAGAAAGGAGGTTAAGCTTATCGGGCGATCTGATTTAGGCTCATCGGAGACCTTTTGCCCATTTTCGGTATAAATAATACATTGACTTTTCTCCATGACTGAAGTATGTAGCCCAGTGAGTGGCTGGCTTTGTATATAGCTCTCTGACATGGGGCTGTATATGTGTTGCCTCTTTGCAACATGACTGGATAGATTTTGTCCGCCACTGGTGATTGGTTGGGTTTGAAGCTTTTGGTGACCAACTTTACCCTATCTAGGGTGAAGATTCGGCCCGCTAGATTTCTGTTTTCCCTACTGGAGCTACAAAGTTCTAGCTCCTGTTGTTGGGTGCTATTGATGGAGAGTATTTTCGAGTCCGGGAAGTGGGTATTTAGAAGTACCCTCAAGCTTCCGCCGTATGATCTTTTGCTAAAACCTTTTGAATTCGTGCGGGTGGGGCAAGATTATTGATCCCCTCACAATAGAATTTCCATGATTCTCGTTTAGATTTCCTGAGTTCTTTGCTGTACTTAGTTAGAGCTTCTCGGTAGGCGCCCCATTCACCTACCCTTTTCGCTATATTGAATGCTTTTCTGGCTCTAGCTTTGAGTTGAGCAAGCTCCTTGTTCCTCCAAGGCGTATCCCTTGAAAAGTGTTTTTTCCTCATATAGCAGCTCTCCTAAAATGCTGATACTAGTGTTTGGATTAGGTGAGTAGAAGCATTTTCCAGTTCTTCTACAGTGGTTATGTTATTCAATTCCATCTAATTCAGACTTTAACCTCTCTTCAAAGAGATCCCAGGCCACCCTTTTCGGTGCTCTATATTCCACTTTTTGAATCTTATCTGAGTCAATTTCGAAACCAATCATTTGGTTGTCCGACATAGATATTTCGTCCATGACGCGCCGCCACTGCTTAATTGATTGTAGTATAAATGGCGAGGCAAGGGTGAGATCCAGGACCTCTTTCTTAACCGCATTTATGAAAGTTGGTTTATTATCCCTCTCAACCTTTGTCTCCAACAAAACTTATTCTAATTTAATAACAAACTTTTGAACAGTATGAAGGCCTTGTTAGTAGCCCTTCCTTAGGTCCACTTCTTGATGAAATATTCATGTGCAAGAAAAAAATTCTCAAAATTCCAGAGCTTCAGAAATATTTCTTTGGTATCGTTATATTGATGATGTACTAACGTGCTTGACTGGTACATCAAGACAACTTGATCTTTTTCTGAATTCCATCAACAATATCCACCTAAAAATTTCAATTTAGAAATAGAAACAAATAATCGAATAAATTATATTATATATATATATATATATATATATATATATATATATATATATATATATATATATATATATATATATATATATATATATATATATATATGAACCTACTTTCACAGATATTTGCTTTCCTCATAACTCTTCTTACCCCTTGCAACATAAACTAGCCGTTTTCAACTCAACTTCATACAGCATTTCCAATGCCACTTTCTATTGAAAATCTTAACAGAGAAATTTGCGTCATACAAACGCCAGTATTAACGGTTACCTCTCTACCATAGTAGTTAAAATAGTTCTTAAAAAACAGAGTAAGCATACAATAGTATACACCCCATGTTAAACCAACTATCGATATTCGAAAATTCTCCCCCTTAACTTATTATGGTCCAATTTCACAGCGAGTTGCAAATCAAATACCAAATCACAACATAAAAATTGCCTTCAAACCTACATGTAAATTGTCCTAAGTAATACCACAAGAGCTCAGATTTGGCCGGATATTTTTCTATGCTCGTTACTTACGTGCAGGCAACTCAACGAGAACTGGGACTCGAGCTACGCTCTCATGATTTTGTCGAAAAGGTCAAGTTGAATTACCGAAAAGTAAGTATGGGAAAACGAGCTTAGAAAAATATCCTGCCAAATTTGCTGAGAGAATTTCGCGAATGACAAAACGTGCAAAATGAACTTTATTGAGAAATGCAGACAAACTCAATGAGAAGATTATAAAGCATTCATTACAAACATGTTTAGTTATAATTGGAATGAGCAGTTATTGAAAATGCAATTACTATATACAATTTTTTCACTCTGGGTCGATTCTATATGGGACGATGCCTGAGGAATTACGGAAGATTCAGCATTCGCAGAAGTTTTTCGAAGATTTGAAACAAGATTCAAATGATGCTCATTGTTCAGTTGCAGACAGGGCTTAATAGAGCTTGCCGTAGAGTGTCCGGTTTGTTTGATCAATTCTTGTTCTCTGACACCTGCCTCAGATAGGTTCGAAACGGTATTAGATATATGAAAATGATTTGTGATTTTTTTATTTTCCGTATCCGGTCCAACTTTCTCTGCTGAAATTTTTGTCCATTTGGATATTTCATTTATTCCCAAAGGCATATTTTTGTACCAACCCTTAGAAGTACTGTTTTTCCAATATTGATTGGGAGCCAGAAATAATCTGTCACTTGTAATATGATCGGGTCTTTTCGACAATATCTTATGAAACAACCTCACAGGACATAAATCTGGGTTTTCCCTATTTTTTACTAGCCATTTACTATCACAGCATTTTTTGAGCCGCCTCGGCAAGTTTTCGAGAATACTGGATTATATTCAATACAACCAGTCACTTCTCATTTATTAAATTTTTTCTCTTTGAAAAAGTGTACCTTGCAGGTTGCTGCTTCACCGCCACGCCATGCTCATTCATAAGCAACAATATGGAAAAAAATTTTCAATAAACCTATCGGTGCATTTTCGTTCCAGTACAGAGCCATACTATCAATTTCAGTTCTTGTTAATGCAACGAAAGTTCCTCTGGGCCCTTCCACGTCCCCTTGTAACATCTTCCTTTTTTTTCCTTTTGGAATAGCGAGCTTCACGAGCCTTTCTAAATGCTGAATTGGTAAAGGGGTTGAAGCTCATGTTGAATTTTTCGAAATACATATTCTGCATCATTTTCACAGTTGTGTTCCACATTGTTTTGACAACGTATTCATTTGTTTCATATTGAAACCCCAATCCATAAGAATTTCAATAGAATGCTGTATGTCCAAATCGAACGTTGGTTCCTTGCAGAATATACTGAATTGATTCCAATCAAGCTGTGCGTTTTTCTTGTATTTTTGGGGATAGAATTCTGCATAGAACTATTTGTTTCTGCTACACTGGTGCTTCCAAAATGAAACATTTTAATTTATATCGGCAGGAACTTTACAATAGGTACTAAAATGGCTGTTCTTGACACACAAGGATTCTCTATTGGCAAATTTACCCACTAATATCCTACCTTCCTTCCTATTTCTAAGCAATTTATCCGAAATCTAACTCGAATTTCTGTGTTTTTAAACGTGCATTTTAAAACATGAGTGGAATTCTCAGAATTATTTCTTAATGCTGAAGACAAAACTCACAAATTAGAAAATTTAGGAGTACACGGACTGTGTTGCCGTTATTTTTATGGTGTGTACATAGGTCAGACAGGAAAATTTTTAGGCGCGCTTCCCAGAAATAGGCGAACCTGTTACTTCACATGAGTGAGCGCCTGGGAAGAATTGAGGTGTCTCTTCACTCGCTTCTTGAAGAGAGCTAAATTTTAGGATGTTGGATGAAAGCGATTTCCACAGTTCACTGGCCCTGTAAACGAAGGATTTCTTATAGAGAGAGGTTCGAGGGGTCGTTAAATGTACCGCCATATGATGATAACTCCTTGCCAATCTAGTGTTGCGGCATAAAATGAGTTTTCCCAAAACAAGGTCTTTCAGCTCCTTGGAGCATCTTCCGTGGAAGTATCTGTGAAACAGAGAAAGGTCAGCAACTTGTTTTCTGAGAACCAGCGTTTGGAGATCGCGGGTGATCTCCGGGAGGTCGATGAGGCGCACAGCCCGTTTTTGCACAGTTTCCAACATCCGCAACGAATGTTTGAGCGCACATCCCTATACATGGAAACAATATTTCAAAGCAAGTCGAATCTGCGCCTTATATAGAAGCAACAGCTCAGATGACGTGAAGTATCGCTTGGCTCTGAAAAGAAAACTAAGTTTAGCTGATGCCGACTTAACTATTGCTGATACATGTTTATACCAGCAAAATCCGGAGTTGACCGTTATTTCGGGAAGGTGCATCGAATCTTTGGATGCAATTTGTTGGCCTTGCATCATTAGAGGAGGTTCTCCAGCGGGGACTTTTCAAGAAAACGAAGTTGCTTGCGTCTTGCTCACGTTGAAGCTCCAGGTTCAACTGACCTCACTCAGATATCCTCCGTAAGGCATAGTTTAAGTAATTAATTTGTTGACATCTCTGACGCTGAGATTCCGCAGCTGTAATTGGCCGCAGACTACTGAAAGACGAAACCAGGGAACAATCGTCTGCAAAACTGAAGATCTTGTTCTCAATAGATGATAGAAGATCGTTTTTCTGCAGAAACAAGGTTGGCGAAAGAATGAGGTGCTTCTGCTTGCATCTGGAAACAATCAGATGTTATACCGTCGACCACAACTTATATTGATCTATTTGAAAGAAAGCTACTTATCCAATCCCGCAATTTGTCGGGAAGCCCATATGCAGCAAGTTCTCTAGTTCTATATTCCCCATGCCTATCCATCGTTGACGTACAAACATGATTGACGTAGGCGATCAGCTCTCCTATCGATTTTTCCTGCGAAAACCATACTGACAGTCGTTAATAATTCCCTGCAACTCAAGATATTTGATTAGTTCATCATTTATGACTCTCTCCATCACTTTGGACATAATGGGAAGAAGTGCAACAGGGCGGTAGTTTAGGAGCAGAAACTTCTTTCCTTTCTTTGGAATCGGTTGAATTCTCGCTAATTTACAACTGCTCGGAAAAGTCTGGCTTCCATAAGAAATCTGAAATAGACGGTTAAGAATGGGTGCCAGTTCGGGAGCACACTTTCTCAGGACGATTGGAGGTATTTCGTCTAGACCAACTGCCTCTTTGTAGTTCAGCTGCTCGAGGGCCCGTCTCTGTTCTTTGAGAACAAGACAGCAAAGAGATCGGTTTTATTTCGGAGTAGATACAAAGAACATCTCTCTTCATTTTGTAAACGAAAAATGACTCCACCATCGCACAACATTGCCTAGATAACAACCACTGCTTCCCTAGTATTGATAATCTTAACATTATTCATCGTGCCCCGGAAAGCAATAAACTCAATTACCTAAAATCTCTGGAAATTTTCAAAGGTAAACTCAATAGAAACAATCTTACTCTTCTCACCGATAACACAGACCAATGTTATTCCCCAATATTTGGGATTTTTAAGTAATTATGAATATAACTTTGAATACCTATCTATATTCCAATAGTAGAAAGCTTGTTGTTTTTCTTCCTATTTTGAATTCATACCTGTTTTTCCATATATAAGTCAAATTGTACAACTGTACCTTAGTTTTAACTCAAAATTTGTAAACGTCTCATGATGGTAGAAATATCGAAATAGCTATTACGTTTGTTAATTAACGTATGATGATCAAATATCACTGAGTAACGGACGACTCAATATCATTTTTGAATATGTCGATGGCTTCATATTTCTAACAATTATCTTTAAGAAAGTATTTTTCATCAAAAGTTGAAAAAATGTTTGTTCTCCATGGTACTCCCAAATTATTAGAATAAATCCATCTTTTTCTCCTTTTTTCGCTGTACTTCGTTGCAATGTGATTTCCGAACGCAATTTATAATACAGCCGAGTTTATTTTTAGTTTTAGTTCAATTTCAAAAGGAAAAAAGATGTTATTTCTGTCGTAATTTGAGTCATAAGTTGAATGTGGAATTCATAACGTTCTTCACCAAACGACAAGTAATGAATCCATGTATTTCTTTATTAGGCAAATCGCACGGCACTCATTAACTTGCATCGAACCATTTCGATTCTTGCAACATTACCAACGACATTTTACATGTAACATCCTTTTCGTGTCTCTAATTAGGACCGAAATAGATTTCTATTTAACGTCAGTTATTTTTAGTAGGTATGAGGAAATAGCTATTAATGAAATGAAAAATTTTGTTCTATGCATGTCTAATTATAATAACCACAATAAGGATATTAAGTAATCGAACATATAGAAAGAAAATTCCAAGCAAATTCGTTTTCCAACGAGTTAGTCAATGAAAATTCATCGAAGAGAATCACTAGAGAACGATCGATTTGGTTTTTTTTGTTGTGTTCGTAATTATCAGGATGTGATTAGCATAAAAAATAATTTGAAAATCTCTCGGAAAAAGTCAGTCAATCTGTATGTTGAAGTTTTATCCGTATTAAATAGAATGAAACACATTTTTTTCCCCGTGCCTAGATTGCGATGGTAACGCGAATTCATCGCATTGCGCCAATGGAGGAGTGATAGAAGATTATCCGCAACAAATGAAAACTTAATTGATAGTATTGATGATTTATTTATTTTATAAAAATTCATTTTTAAAGTAAACGAAATAAGACACTTTTGTCACTTTTCCACAATTTATTCAATAATCACGACCGGTTTCGACCTTACGGTCATTTTCAAGTGAATAACAATATAATACATGAGTTGGCAAGTACAAGTACAGAATGAAGCTTATCTCCTAAATATTGAGTAGTGTAGATCCATTATGCTCTAGTTGGCTGTTGAGAGTAATAAATTGTGGGTTTTTACATAGTTTGTTAATCTCCAAACTTTCCAACAAATTCATCTCTCTCCCTTTGTTACATTTATGAAGGATTTTGAAATTGTTCAATTATATCGAGTGGTTAGTTGATTTTATGTATTCAAATATTGGCGAATTTCTATCTGAGGAAATATGTTACTTGAATTCAGCTTCAAAACATCTCTTTATTTGTCCGATATAGGCTACCTGACATTCCTTGCATTTGATTTGATAAATTCCTGATTGCTTGAATTTATCGTTTTTTTCTTTGGCATTGAATAATAATCTGCTTAACTGAGGCCGCTTTGGAATGATGTCTTCTTCTCGACGTGCCATCTCCATCAATGAAGGTTGGATATCACAACGGCAAATCTCTCTCTCTGTCTTCAGCGGTTCTGATGAGCTCTTCGAAGTTCATGCCAGTCCACTGACGTATGTTCCTCAGCCATGACAGTTTTTTCCGTCCTAGACCCCGTTTGCCCTCGATCTTTCCCTTGATGATGAGCTGTGCGTAACGATATTTGTCGTTTCTCAGGATGTGACCTAGGTATGCAGTTTTACGGACTTTTACAAGTTTGAATAGTTCTCGTTCTGTTCCAATCCTGCGCAAGACTTCTTCGTTCGTGGTATGCGATGTCCATGGTATTTTGAGAATTCTGCGATATGTCCACATCTCGAAAGCTTCTAGTTTGTTGATTGTTTGTATTTTTAGGGTCCATGTTTCGACTCCGTACAAGAGAGTAGACCATACATAACATTTTGAGAGTCTTAAACGCAGGCCGAGACTGATTCGTGAGTCGCAGAGGAGCTTTCTGAGTCGTACAAAACAGTTTCTGGCTTGTTCTATCCTCGATCTTATTTCTGTGTCTGGATCTAGTTTGTTGTCTATCCAGCATCCCAAGTATTGAAACCTATCCACTTCTTCTAATATCTTTCCGTTTATTTGGATTGGTTGTGGAACATTCTTTCACTTTTTGATTATCATTACCTTGGTTTTCTTCACGTTTATTTTCATACCGAACTCATTGCAGGTATTGCTAACGCTGTTGAGGAGTCGCTGTAGACCCTCATCCGAGTCAGCGATCAAGACAGTATCGTCAGCGTATCTGATGCTGTTTATGTTTACGCCGTTAATTTTGACTCCCTCTGAGATATCTGCTAAAGATCTGTCAAATATTAGCTCTGAATACAGATTGAACAGCAAAGGGGACAAGACGCAGCCCTGCCTGACTCCCCTGCCGATTCCGATTTGCTCGGATATGGATCCCTCTATTCTGATTCTAGCTCTCTGGTTCCAATATAGGTTCTGTATCAGAGTAATTTTTTTCATAATGGAATGAAGTAGTTATGTTCAATTTAGAAAAGTAGTTACTGATTTGGTTAGAGAGTTCGCCGGTGTATCTGAGACTAATGTATATTTTTTCCGGAGTTTCTACGATGCTAAATAGTAATTGAGAGGTAATACGTTGTTCTTTGCGTTTAATGATTGTATTTAGAAAATGTTGTGGTATGTTGTTATTTGAGACAATTTTTCTGATGATATTAAGTTCAGTATGAAAATTTTCTGTCGAAAGGGGAACAGAGTAAGTTCTATGAATCATGGAGTTATTTCATAATAATTCAGAAGTGAAGCTGATGCGGTAATGTATTTTATTCAGGAAATTTAAAAATTGCTGAATTTGTCTGTTTGAACCACGAAAACCAACTAAAATATCATCTACATATTTGTACCAGAAAGTAATGTGTTTTTAGCGAAATCTGTGTTTAATATTGAGTTTTTCTCTAAATTATTCATGAAAATGTCAGTTAGTAGAGGGCTAAGAGGTGAAGTGATCATATATCACTTTTTATCCTAGATTCATAAACCCATCGAACAAATTCTTTGATGAAGTTCAAACGGATTTGCTGAATAAAGGATCAAAATTCACCCCGGAAAACGCAAATTCAAAATAGACAAGGAAATAACCGGAGTTCAAGCAGAGCTGGCCATCCAAAAACATAAAGATATCATCACCAACCCAAGCCTCCATATACACAAACTCACAGAAATTATCAGAAAATCTGACATAAAAACTAACAATCAGAATCAGTTGAAAATAATAAAGTCTATATCAAGGCAAATCCAAGCCGAAGATCTCATAATGACGAAAGCTGACAAAGGCAATAGTATAGTATGCCTCATCTAACCTATAGGAAGAAAATAATGCAGGATGTACTGAAAACAATGGATATCACCGAAATACCAAAAGATCCAACCAAGCTTTTCACAAAAGAAATCAAAGAAGAGCTAAGTTTGTCAAAATACCAAGCACATAATAAATGGAATGGAAGAAGAGAAAACTCATTCCAATGAATGTTCAAGCTCCAAAAAGGTACGGATTGATTGAACTACATGAGGAAGAAAAATCAGCAAGACCTGTAGTGTCATATATAAACACACCATTAGGTAAACTAACAGAATTCTTGAATCAAAAATTTCTAGACCTCTGGAATTTTCAAGCACAATACACTATCTCTAATTCTTTAAATCTCATACATAAGTTTATGATATAAGGTTAGTCTCTTTCGATGTCAAAAATATGTACCCGAATATTCCAACGAATGAGTGTTTCCCCCTTGTTACAGATATCTCATCCAACTCTAACACACCGCCATATACCACTTATGAATTTAGCAATCTTCTTCAAATAAGCCTATCTTAAAGTTACTTTCAATTTCAATCTAAATTCTTCAAACAAAATTCAGGTCGTCCAATGGGTTCACCTCTTAGCTTTCTACTAGCTGACATTTTTATGAATAATTTAGATGAAAACTCAATATTAAACACAGATTTCACTAAAAAACACATTATTTTCGGGTATAGATATGTAGATGATATTTCAGTTGGTTTTCGTGGTTCAAACAGACAAATTCAGCAATTTTTAAATTTCCTGAATAAAATACATTGCCGCATCAGCTTCACTTCTGAATTAGAAAATAATAACTCAATTAATTTCCTCGACTTTACCATTGAAAATTCAAATAACTAACTCACTTATAAGATTTACAGAAAGGAAACATTCACAGAAGCATCGATTACAATGGACTGGTTCAGTCATTTAAGCCACAAACTAGCTGCATATAGCTCCATGATTCATAGAGCTTACTCTGTTCCCCTATCGATAGAAAATTTTCAAATTGAACTTAATATCATCAAAAAAAATTGCCTCAAATAACAACATACCACAACATTTTCTAAATACAATCATTAAACGAAAAGAACAACGTATTATCTCTCAATTACTATTTAGCATCGTAGAAACCCCGGAAAAAAGATACACTAGTCAGATACACCGGCGAACTCTCTAACAAAATCAGTAACTTCTTTTCCAAATTGAACATAACTTCTTCTTTCTCAAGCGGCCCCAACTTGAGCAGATTATTATTCTATGCCAAACAAAAGAACAATAAATTCAAGCAATCAGGAATTTATCAAATCAAATGCAATGAATGTCAGGTAGCCTATGTCGGACAAATAGGAAGAAGTTTTGAAGCTAGATTCAAGAACATATTTCCTTAGATTAAAATTCGCCAATATTTGAACACATAAAATCAACTAGGCACTCGATATCATTGAACAATCTTAAAATCCTTCATAAATGTAACAAAGGGAGAGAGATGAACTTGTTGATAAGTTTGGAGATTAACAAACCATAAACGATATGGAAGCACTTATATTTTTCAGTACCCAGAAGGTCCACCTCTGTTATTAGTGACACTTTGGCATCGTTGCGGCATGATCAATATTAAATTGTCTATTACATTTTGACCTAAGTCATTCCAAGCCCCCTGAACTGCTAATCGAAGCTCCTGTTCATGATGGAAGACGTTTTGACGCAGGAGATTTCTTCTTAGGGTGTCCCACATATGCTCTATGGGATTCAGATCTGGGGAGCAGGATGGCCACGGTAGAAGATGGATATCATTCTCTTCAAGAACGTTCAAGACAACTCTTGCACGATGATGAGGGGCATTATCCTGTTGGAAGAGTGGATTTTTACCCATTGTTTGGAGATACGGTACCACTACAGGTAAAACTATCTCTTTTGCGTAAGAATTTCCCGTGAGGTTGTTCTGTATGAAAACGAGGTCAGTTCTTCCACCAAGGCGTATACCTCCCCAAAACATCACTGATCCGCCTCCCTGTCTAACAACTTCTCGAGCATGCTAGAGACGGTTTTGCTTTCCAGGTTCCCTCCATATTCGAATTCTTCCCAAATCGGGATAATAACTAAATCTAGATTCATCACTGAAGAAAACTGTGGCCCACCTCTCTTGATCCCAGTTTACGTGTTCTTGGCACCAAGCTGAACGAGAAGCGCGATTTCCATGGGTCAGTTGTAGAACTCTTAAAGGACGTGTGGAGTGGACTTGACCTTCGTGCAGTTGATTTCTCACAGTTTGGTCGGAAATTTGTACATTATGAACTCGTGATAGCTCTTGAGCTAATTGAGATGCTGTGGTTGTACGATCTCTTCTGGCTCGTAAAACCAAAAATCGGTCTTGGGCGACTGTAGTAATCCTGAAACGACCTGTATGGTGTTCTTCTACGCTACCTGTTTCATTGAAACGTGACCATAAACGGTTTATGATACTTGCGCTACTTCCCAGAATCCTGGATACTTCCCGTTGTGAGCTCCCAGCTTGGAGCATGCCAACGGCTCGTAACATCTCTTCTCTAGTCAGATGTCGTCTTTCCATGGTCGAATCACAAAACTTGAATCTTTCATTTGTGCTTGCAACAGAAACAAAGTGCCAACTAACTGATTTCAATCACTGAATACATGGAATGATTATAAAGCAGCGTCCCATCTGCTGCATTTTTAGTTTCTTATAAAAAAAACTGAAATCTGTTGCGGAACTCTACATAATTTGGTGAGAAATTGATGCAGGTGTTCATTCCTTAAAAAAAATCACCCATATTGATGGTTCTGGATACGATATATCGATATTCAGAAGTGTTCCCTAGACTTTTTTGAGGTGTTTATGTATGTTGCAATGGGATATAAAAATGTACCTTTGAAAGAAAAATATTTTCGTTTTGGGGGTTAAGGGATAAAATTATTTTTCTGAAGATGGGCAAACGTCAAATACCTATGTCACCCCGGATTATCAAAAATCACTTTCTGAAGAAAAAATCACGGTAAAACGCGTAGTTACATTCCATGAATATTCTCAGACTTCACTAACAAAAATCACACTTCGAATATCCTTCAGAAATGGTCGCATCTTAAATATTTGAAATGTCATATAATACAGAGAGATTAATAGAAATTCCAGGAATGAAAGACGTTTCTTACTTCTTCTTTATTTCAGCTGTCATTTTCTTCCAACCATGAGCCATATAATTAAAACAACGTATTCAGGATATCTCTAGAACATGTCCATCAATTATTTCGAAGACACTTCATGTTTCACGTTTCTCGTGTCTTTAACGATTATTGTCCTATTACGTTTCTTGGAACACTCCCAAAGCTTATTTATCCCTAAATCTCTTCGAAGAATACAAGAACGAGGTTGAAAATAACTGAATAACAAAATTATACGTTCAAGGACTATTGCTGACCCTCAACATTTTATTGTGCTAAATGGTATAGCAACCGTTCTATTTCGTTAGTTCTGGTTTTGGGTGTTAGGATATTCTACTTTTTACCTGGAATTATTGTACTTCTTTTTTGGGCTAATTATAGCAAAATGTTTTTTGAGATTGAATTTTTATTTTTCGCTTCTAGATTTTTTCTTGATACGGTAGAATTAATATGAAAAATTAATATAGGGTGTTACACGTACGCAGTCATCATTTTCTAGAGAAAATTTCTCTTCAAAGAAATTGAAATTGTGAATATTTTCAATGAATATTTTGAAAAAAACAGTGGTGCACTACACTATGATTTTGATGGGGTCAAATGTAACATTACCTTGAAAAAATATTACTCATATACTTTCGCAACTACTGAATTGATGAGTAAAAAATTCCTTTACTGCAAATTGGAGATAGCTCTCTTGAAAACTACAAGAGTTACAAACAGAAACGTGAGAAAAAACTGAACTTCAGCACCGTGTTCCTAGAGAACGGAGGGCTTCATAAGCATTTTTTCCTGTTTTCCGATGAGAAATCTCCTGTAGAAAATAATGACAGCCTATCCCTAACCCTGTAGTTATTTTATTTCTCATTTTATCATATTCCAACTGTATTCTCATGTCTGGAACAATTATTCATTATTAATTTTTCTATTCATTCCCCCAACTGTGGGAGATAACAACACACAATAAAAAATTATTGCATATATGTCACTATAAACTGTAGTCCGGTATCCGTTTGTCTGAAAGTCCGTCCGTCTGTCTGACTATCTGTCAAGATATTTTCTCAGGAACACGTGTAGGTATGATGAAATTATTACCGGATACTCTGGTTGGCAATACCTTGCAACTGTGAAAATTCCTACCTGAAAGTATAAGTATAAAAATATGGTCAAAACTGACGATCATTGATGTTTGACGATGGCGTATATATATATATATATATATATATATATATATATATATATATATATATATATATATATATATATATATATATATATATATATATATATGATGAGACAAATATCTTCTGTGACAAACTTCATGAGGAGTCTACATATCTAAACTTGAGACATCTGAATTTGGGAGGCTATTAATTGGTAAAATTCCATTATCAATAATGAAAAACAAGTACTGTGTTTTGAGGAATTTCACTTAATAATTGCGATTCGTAAGGCGTTTCACTACACCGTAGTTTCTTCAGACGAATAAATGTACAGAAAATATAAATGAGGATATAAATATAAATGTTCTTGAGTAATTAAAAGCTTATTGGGTTACTTCTTCTTAAGTGGTTATGTATGACAGGTATATCCAATAAAATTAAGGAATAGATTGCTCCCCGAAGAGATTCAATAAAGGTGAAGGGCTTAAATCGACTTGTTCATTGATGAGTTTACCTGAGTGTTTGTATTTATTGATTTCTAAAGTTTCCCAAAATCTACCTTCCAATATTTATTATCTGTATGCAAATTTCAAACGGTGGGTCGAAAGAGTGATTATTTTCTAAGAGATGATTCGTGTAATTTGAATCTGATTCTTTATTTGAAAAACTGCGTTTATGTTCCGATATTCTAATATTAAAATTTCTATGTGTTCTACCAATGTAGAAATTATCACAGTCATTGCAATTCAATCTATAAACTCCTGATTTTTTGTTTTTACCTGATTTGGTTTTATTATTTTTTATATATTTGCCTAAATTATTATTAGTTTGGAAAGCTATGTTGAAATTATTGCTACTCAAGAATGATTTCAGTTTCTCACTTGTAATGCCAAGGTAGGTTAAGGTTTTTGTTTCGCTTCATCGACAGGGTAAACTTCATTCAATGCGATTCTACTTTGTTCTTTATTTATAATATTATTTATTAGTTTGGGATTGTAACCATTATTTTTGGCTATTTGTTTAATCAAATTTAATTCTTTGTTGAAATTTTCTGGAGATAACAGGATGTTAATCAATCTATGAATAAAACTATTGAATGCTGACATTTTATGTTGATACGGATGAAACGACGAGTTATGTATTATAATATCTGTATGTGACGGCTTATGGTAAATTGCGAAAATATGTTTTCCATTTTCATTCGAAATTGTTACGTCTAGGAAATTTATCGAATTATTGCTTTCTACTTCGGTTGTGAATCAAATTTTTCGATGTAATGAATTAATATGATTTTCGAAAATTTTTAACTGTCTAACTGTTCCTGTGAAGCAAATAATGATATCGTCTACATAGCGATACCAGTATAAACAATATTTACTAAGTGGATGATTATGAATTAATTTCTCTAAATTATTCATGAATATTTCTGCAAACAAAGGACTCAACGGATTGCCCATAATCAAGCCGTCTTCAATAGCATAATATATCTGTGAAGATTCAAATTCTTGGCATGGAACCAAAAACTGTAATTATGTAATCAAAATATGTATTTCAAAAATAATCAATCACCCAAAACAATACTTCTCGTTCCACTTAAAATTCAATAGCTACTGTGTTTCTCTATATAATCGAATAAGAAACTCGAATCTGTTATCTTAATAATGAAATAATTCTTTAAATAATGTATACACAAAAATAGCAATAAGAATTCAACATAGCGGTTCCATTCATGTCACCCTTACTCCGACCCTGCTTAAGGTCAACTCTCCATCTTGCCTACCTGTCACCAATTATCCCTTGATGTAGATAGAGCCATCAACTTTTTTGTTCGTCCGCTCTTAGTTAATGTTCAATTATTTTTATCCTGGAGATGATAATGATAAAACATTTTCTGACGTGTTTTGTTCCCTTCTATATAACATAGGACTCTAGATTCTTTAGAAAATGGACGTAGCTCTAGGGTATTAGAGATAATGACAAAGCATTATCGTAAATACCGATGAGGAGTAGACCAATTTCCGGGATGTCCCTTCGAAATTAAGTCTTTCAAAAGGACGTATTGTATTGCTCGAATATTTAAAAAGAAATCTCTTGAACTTATAGAATGATATATAGATCATACTAGAGAATACGGCAGACGTTGTCCTACCCAAACGTTGGAAATGCGCCTTACACATTTGTACAATATATGTAAATATTTAAATACACTCAAAATATGTTTCCCGGATGGATAAAATCTTATAAAAAATAATTAAACATCCTGTCATCAGAGACTATCGTTAGAAGAGAAAGCTTAAAATAACGTAGGTAATAGCAGTGTTTCTTTTGATCTTTTAATTAATTGTAGTATGTATTAGGAGTGAAATTTCTATAATTTTTAACTTGAATCAAATTTGGTTTTCACATCTATGGGCACAGCAATGATATTGTTAATTATCGTAACCAAATAAGAAAAAGGTGTCTTACAATATTAGATAGAACTCGTCAATATAACGCCACAACTTCATATAACGTTTTTTCTGTCACCCACCCTTGTCAAGATATTCAGTATTCAGTATTTAGAGTTCAGTATTTATTGGTGCTAACCTACAAACGTAGTTACATATTAAACGAATTCACGAACTAACTACCCTGCGAATTCGACTGTCTCAAGAAATAATAAATAGAGTAAAAATTGAAAGAACACTAAGACGGGACGTTACATTTTTCCTCAAACTTTGCATCATTATGTCGAAGGGTGGGGTGGTTTGAACATGGATTGAAAACGATGTCATTGTAATTGATTGATTGTAGGAAGAGGTGACTTCATCGAGACACATCTTCAAATATCAAGGGCAGTTACCATAGATAAGACGAACCAAGATCTAGAGAGTGGCACCTGTATGTGTATACGAGGGTGGTTTGACAAGTCAGTGACTTTTTGAATGAAACAAACATTTTTTTGGCAAATAAACATTTTATTTTGCTATATAATCACCTTTTAGCTCGATACATTTAGTTCAACGTTTTCTTAATTCTTTTTATTCCCACCAAATAATAAGTTTTCTCAAGGCTCTCAAAATATGCGTCTGTTTCGGAAATGACTTATTCATTCGACTCAAATATCTTACCGCCTATCCATTTCTTCAGGTTGGGAAACAGAAAATAGTCGCAGGGGGCTTAATCTGTAGAATATGCTGGATGAGGTAGCAGTTCGTATCCCAATTCTTGGAGTTTGGCCATCGAGACTGGACAAGTGTGCACACCTGCACTGTCTTGATGAAACAGCACTTTCTTCCTCGCCAAATGCGGCCGTTTTTGCTACAAATCGACACTGAATCTGTTCAAAAACTTTGAGTACTATTTGGCAGTGATCGTTTTACCTCGAGGTAATCGATGTGAATAATACCGCATCCCAAAAAACTGTGGCCATGACCTTGTTGGCTGACAGACTCCTTGGCCTTCTTTGGTCCGGTTTCGATTGTTCCTTGGTCTCTGGCGTATTATGATGGATGTTTCGTCCACAGTAACAAAACGGTGCAAAAACTCGTTAGGATTACGGCTTAATATCGGTAAAGACTCTTTTGAAGTGGTCACACGGTTGCGCTTATGGTCGAATGTGAGCAATCGCACCCATCTCGCGGAGAGATTTTTCATGTCCAAAAATTCGTGCAAAATATTATGTACCTATTCAGTTAAGATAAATATAGCATAAGCCAACTCACGAACTTTCATTCTCCGATCGTCCAATATTATTTTATGGATTTTATCGATGATTTCCGGCGTGATCACTTATTTCAGGCGACCTGAACGTTCGGCGTCAATAGTGGTGGTACGACCACAACGGAACTCTGTAAACCACTTCTTAACCATTGAAATTGATGGTGCCGAGTCCCCGTAGTATTCATCAAGCCTTTTCTTAGTTTCAGTGACAGGCTTTTGACGTAAAATGTAATGCTTCACCAGCACACGATATTCACTTTTTTCCATTTCCATAAAAATTCACGAGGTTGTCTACATTGAACGGCCATCAAACACCAACTGCACGACGTAGCTTGCTCAAAATTAGAAAGTTGTCCACTGATAGGTTACAGTTGACGTCAGTACTATTGCATTTGAAGTTACTACCTGGGAAATTCAAAAAGTCACTGACTTATCAAACCGTCCTAGTTCCTACTACAAAATTACATGTATTCTGAATATGCAAATATCACTTCTGGATTGAATTCTATATTCTGAAGGTTTTGTGATGACGTATGGTTCAGAAGCATGGATTCTCACGAAAGCGGCACTTCAAAAGCTAAGATAAAAGAAAACAAGAATTCTCGGAATAACACAGAATGTTTGCAGGTTTAACGCCTGCAAAACAGAGAAGACAGAAGTCGAGAATATTGTAAGAAGAGTGAAGACCCTAATGTAGGTTGAAAAAAAGGGAACGGAAAATAGCTGAGACAAATTTCTTGAGTCCACAAGAGAGGAATGTGAAGATCCCAAAGGAAATCAAATAACGACGAGTAGTATGTCGAAAGTGGCAGCAGATAACTCAAAATGAGGGAATTTGGAAGGAAAAAAGACAGGCTCAGTGGTTAGAAAACAGGAGAAGTTTCCTTAGTAGCCACATATAAAAATTATTGGGTATATTTCTACCATGAGATGGTAAAGA
This sequence comes from Cryptolaemus montrouzieri, assembly GCA_013387265.2. Taxonomy (NCBI): domain Eukaryota; kingdom Metazoa; phylum Arthropoda; class Insecta; order Coleoptera; family Coccinellidae; genus Cryptolaemus; species Cryptolaemus montrouzieri. The sequence goes on along the minus strand of JABFTP020000185.1, from coordinate 136,080,191 downwards.
AATCTGTATTACCAGCTCGATTCTCATCACAATAATAGATGTTTTTGGAGGAAATGAAGCCGTAAAATGCATAGAATGATTTAACGGAGGCAGAGTACGTATACTCTTCAGCCCACAGTGAAATTTCATGGCTTTGGCAATCTTAATGGTGAAACATGTAAATTCTTATATACAAGCTGATTCTAGGTATTAATATTTAACATTGTTGTAGACGAAAGCGCCATGAGTTGCATATTACTAGTCATAGAATTAAGAAGAAATTAATACACCACACGAACCGAGCAGTTGAATGTGGCTTAACGACAAAGTAGGTCGTTTTAATCTTCTATGTTTCTCTAAGTATCTCAGAGTTTATCACTTCACCACTCCTAGAAGAGATCGTTCATTGGTGTCTACAGACAAGCCAAATCGAACAGGGACTACAAGAAAAATAGGAACATCCAGTGGGGTGCAAGTGTCGGCGCCTATAATTCGCCAAAGGCTATAAACGAACGGAGGTATCATTGGTTTACGCTACTAAAGCAGGAGCACCGATCAGCTAGGAGAAACTAGACTGAAGAACATGCCAATAGTACCGTGAAACATTGGAGAAGATGCATGTTCTGGAAATAATCCAACCTGTATCGCAGAGATTGTCGTACTTCAATTTGGAGGGGAAACAGAATTTAATAGAAGCCTATATGGCTGAACACGTAGCATTTGTTAGTGGATCGATAACAGTATGGGGTTGCATAACTGTCAACTCAAGCACTGAGATAGTTATTTTTATTAGACAACTCCATTTTACCTATATTAGTACGATTTAAGGAATAAACGCTTGATATTTCATTGTTATGGACGATAACGCACATCTTCTTCAAACCAGCATAGATAAAGAAACTTTACAACTTCACCAAATTCACTAAATGGACTGGCAGCACGATTCTCTGTCTTCAATCCTATCGATTGCTTATGAAGTCGCTTATGAAAGCACCTTCATGAGAGATGTGACCCCATTGAGGTGCTGGATAGATTGGCTGAAATATAAATATTCCTTTTTGTATGAACAAAAAAAAATACAATCGGAACCAATTTATTGCTGAATTTTCATGAAATATAGTCACAATATTATTCAACATTTATAATTCACAAAAATTGTTGTAGTTTGAAAATGAAAATAATGAATTATCCATTTCAATTGACGCGCAGTGTATTCATGACACCAATTCCACCCAGGAAATAATTATCCGGCTGCGAGATCAAATACTATTCAAACATAATTAAAACAACTTTTTTTATGGAACATTTCCAAGAAAATCAGTGTTTCCTTATGGAATTTCGAATAAATTCGCCGGTTAGTGTTACATCATCTTCAATTACTTCTTTATGCTACCAAAGAAATAGAAGGCACAGGAAGGTAGATTATCTGAATTCGGTATTCAACTAATTGGTTATTTATCTCATCCGGCGTTAAAACTTTTATGTGTTTCCATTAATTCTTGATAATTAAAATTAAGTGATTTATTGCAATAATAAAGAATCTTCCTGATCCGATTTTGGGAAATTAATGATAAGCATTAGAATAATTGGCAAGGCTAAATTGTTAGCATTAAATTTTTTAACGATCTGTGATGGTAGGTCATTGCGCCAAAAAATTAACGCTCAATTTCAATATTTTAAATTTATTTTTGGTAGGTAACTAATCACACTGTGCTAGTTCAAAATTCTAACACGCGGGAGACATAACTAGTAAACCTATATCTGGTACGCTGAATCCAGTGGTAACCGCCGTTTTTGAAAGTTAGCTCTTGTTTAGGAGATATTCGTCTACGAAGTTAGCTGATTTTAGTAGGGTTCGTCTCTTATGACTTCAGTATATTATATGCTTGTAATTCCCAAACCGTTCGGAATATCGCTTTAATGTGTTCGGCAAAGTTTTAGCTATTGTCATGGCTAACAGCATTTCTGAATATACCAACATGAAAAACCTCATTCAAACACCGTTTCTTAACAAAATGTACAAAAAACTCCATTTCTTTCGAACAATTTTCAACAAATAAATATATAAATTCATGTTCATTCTTTTTCTTCTCCATCTTCATCTTGCTGTGAAAATGTCTCCTTATAGAGAATCAAGTTTTTTTCCACTATATCAGTGCTCAAGCCTAGCCGTCACCTGATGAAACCGTTCACCATGCTCATCTGATTCACATGGTGATTGTTCGGTAAACTTGTCTGCATGGTAATGTTACACCGATGTTACGGAAAGCAACGAGCATATTTGCAACGTGTATGCGCCTGTTTTCGTCACGATGAATTCCAAGTACATTTTCGATGACTCCTTTGACGCAATCCCAAGCAACAAGCTGCAAATTCGACAAACTGTTTTTAAATTGTTGGTCTCTCATCAAGCGTCGAATATCAGGTCCATTGAGTATGCCTGTAATGAAATAATTCGAAAAAATATGTGTTAAATATTGAATAAGTTTGGTTGATTATACGTATATAATTTCACACAAACCTTCTTTTATTTTCATTCCACCCAATCTTGAGAAAATTCGCTTCAACTCATTAAATGCATTGCCTTCAGGATCTAGGGCCCTGATGAAATTTTTAACAATCCCAAGCTTGATATGCAGAGGTGGAAGTAACACTTTTTCGATTGGCACAAGTGGAATTTCAACGACGTTTTCTCGACGCAATCTGAACCCTTGTCTCATAGGCCAGCTTTCATTGGCATATTGGTCGCCGGCATATCGAGTATCCCATAAACATATAAAACACATGTTTTTCGTATATCCCGTCTGCATTCCTCTCAAAAGAGTTATTACCTTCAAATCTGCACAAATCTTCCAACGAAGGTCTTCATATTTCACCAAATCAAGGATTTTTTTCAATGATTCGTAATTTTCTTTCGTTTTTGTGCTGACGGCTATCGGGGCACTGTTTTTTGAGTTTGCGACATGAAGCAAAACCGCCTTGAGACTACTTTTGGACGAATCGATGAAAAGACGCCAGTCTTCTGGTTTATACTCATGATGCATTTTTAATACCAATTCCTTGATATCAGTGCAGTACGCGAATGAATTGTCTTCGATGGATTTGAATGAAGCAGTGAACTATCTATGACGGCCGATTGCTCCATATACTATCACATCAGGTGCTAAGACATTCTTTTTTTTTCAAGATATATTTGATGATACATAAACTGATGCAGACGTTTCGCCAATAGTATCAAAAGTAGATGGAATGTACTCTTCTCTCGGACTGGGTCTTTTCGGTATTGGAATGGATTCCGAATGTGGTAACGGAAACTGAACAAACCGAGTTCAACTTTACGTTTTTTAGCTCTGTTCAATCCGACAATTTCATTAACACAAGCAAAACAGTCATCTGGATTATGTTCTTGAGGATTTGTCCAAATTACTGGAATTCCAAAAGGCATAGAATGGAATTCATCTGTAATAAAAATAGCTTCAATTGATATAATTTTGAAATAAATGATAAATCATTTCATTTTACCTCTTTTCCATCCACTCAATCTTATGACACAACCAGTACAAACGATTTTTGGAGCCCAGTTCACATCTTTGATTACAGTTTGGTTGAGATATTGTGTGTACGATTCAGCAATTTCTTCAGAAATTGAACGCTTGCTTGTCATTATAGTAAACTTTCCACAAATGTAGCAAAATTCATTAAATTTACTGCACGAATTCATTTTTGATATTTTTACCAAATATATAACTTGTGTAAACAAAGAAACTTCAACAAGAAATGTCAAATTAAGAAATATCAGAACTAAGTCTATGAAAAATGGCACACGCATATGTATACATAGATTTTAAAGCGAAATTCCCTTGATTTTTCTATTATTTAAAAGAAAATTAACGAAAAAATGGCAAAGAAATGGAGTTTTTTGGACATTTTGTTAAGAAACGGTGTTCGAAAGAGGTTTTTTATGTTGGTATATTCAGAAAAGTTGTTCGCCATGACAATAGCTAAAACTTTGCCGAACACAGTAAAGCGATAGTCCGAATGGTTTGGGAATTACAAGCATATAATGTACTGAAGTCATAAGCGACGAACTCTACTAAAATCAGCTAACTTCAAAGGCGAATATCTCCTAAACAAGAGCGCTAACTTTCAAAAACGGTGGTTACCATTGGATTCAGCGTACCCGATATAGGTTTACTAGGTATGTCTCCCGTGTGTTAGAATTTTGAAGTGTCATTTTCACTCACATTGTAATTACCACATATTTCTTCTCGGATATGTCCGGACATATGCGAACAGAATTCTATGTTTTTTCTTGGCGCACATGTCCCTCTCTTGAGTAATAAAATGAAAGAAGCACCGTTAGGCACCTCCGACCGCAACCTCGTTTCTGCTACTGGTAACTTTGTACAGCCATGCAATGAAGATCCAACACATTCCAGGAAGATATGGAATTACAACCAGCCAGCTGAGATGAGCTGAGCGAGGTTTTCTTATATTTTTCCTTTAATGTTTTTTACATCTTGACATCAATGTCTGCATTGATAAACTGAAGCTATTCTTGGTGGCATGGAACCCTTCAAAAAGCTATCACAGATATGAACAGAGCTTATAAAAACTGGAAGAAAAATCCAACAGATAAAACTAAACCTGAATTTGTGCGTTTCAGGAGCGTTTGTAACTCAACAATTGATAAAGCAAAAATCTACTTCAATGAGGGAATTAAGAAGAGACTCTTAGGACAGACCAGTTGAACTCCCCAGTTCTGGTCTATAGCGAAGGCAGTCACCAACAACTTTTGCAAGGCATCCATCTCATATTAGATTAGAGATCACTGTTCTATCGCCACATCACCTAATTCAAAGGAGGATCTCTTCGCAAAAATGTTTTCGCAAAATTCTGTTTTAGATAAATCAAACGCAAACGTCCGACACGTCCCACAAATTCTAATCGCGAACGATAAGGTGCATTCCTCAACAACTAAACTCTAAGATAGCAGAGGATCTTGATGCAATAACACCAACCTTTTTGAAGCAATGTACTCCAGAAAGCAGACTATAACACGAGACCAAACCTATAAAAATTCAGAGAGGTGTAAAACAGGGAGACGTTATATCGCCGAAGTTTTTCACCTTCATTAGAAGATGTATTTAAATTATTGAGTTGGGAAGGAAAGGGGATAAACATAAACGGAAAAACACTGAATCATCTTAGGAACGCCGATGATATTGTCCGGATTTCCACCACTCTCGAAGAGTTGCAACAAACGACTACAGAATTAGCTGAAGCATCGCAAAAAATTGGTTTAAAAGTGAACATGCAGAAGACGAAAATCATGACTAACACAGAAGATAACAGAAGGATTACAGTTGGCGTACACTCTCTGGACATAGTAGATGAATATGTTTACCTGGGTCTAATACTCAAACTTAATAGAGAGATTCAAACATCAGAAATTGCGAGAAGAGTTCGGCTTGCTTGGGCTGGATTTGGAAAATTGAAACGGGTCCTACAAAGTCGCAAGATACCACAATACCTTAGAACTAAAGTCTACAATCAGTGTAATTTGCCTGTAATCGCTTACGGCTGCCAAACATGGACACTAGCTAGAGCCATTAGGGCCAAAATGTGCAAATCACAAAGAGCAATGGAACGCAGGATGCTTGGAATAAGACTAACAGACAGGAAAACAAACACATGGATAAGGAAAGTCTCTATAGTTCGCGATGTCAGACAAGCAATTGCCACACTCAAATGGGGCTTCGCGGGTCATAATGCAAGACAAGGAGATGGCAGATGGAATGCCGAAATACAAAAATGGAGACCATATTTGGACAAAAGAGGAAGAGGTCGCACTCCAATGAGATGGGAAGATGACCAGAAATGCATTGGAGGGGTCAACTGGTATCAGGTAGCACAAAACAGAGACCGTTAGAGAGAACTGGGGAGGCCTATGTCCAGAGTTGGATGACAGATGGATGAAGAAGAAGAAGAATAGCAAATGACATTCACTTCAATTGTATGAAAATTGCTCTTTGATTTTCAATGGTACTCCGCCACAAAGCTTACTTCGGACTTCATTAAAATTCTTCAACAAAATACGAAATAATGTGACTTATCCGAACTGAAATAATGACCAAAACACTTTCTAGGATAGAACGTTTTCATCACAAACTTAAACAATAGCCTATTTCACGAAAAACTTCGATGAGTTGGAAATGAATTAATTACAAAATTTTTCAATAATTTCCTCGGAAAATTCAGCGTTTCCAGTGATATTTTTCTAGCAGAAAGTACCCGAAAGTGAATAAGTGAAGATGACTTCAGGTATTTCCGGAAATGACATACCAAAGAAGATGTTTCGGGCAGAATAAAATTATATATGTAATTATAATTGAATATCACTTAGTATTGGATAAATCGGAATAAACCTGAAAAATTATTTCTTCTTAAACATTTTGAAACAAAATCATGCATAACACTTTCCACTAAAAAAGATTCAGACTTCTTTATTACTTTTTTCTCATTTATCTTATTTCAGGTACAACGAAGATGAACCACTCTGTATTGATATAATAGTTTTGAGACGAATAATACATTTCTATGGGACTTGTTCCATTCTTTCAGATATCCTACCAAAGATAATAGAAATCTAATCCATTCCATATATGTTCAGACACAGCCAAACGTTCATTGTACAACTTTATTGGTTCCTTCTTATTTTCATTTCAGCTCACAAAACCTGTAAGCCTATTGTCGTTTTCAGAGCATGGTGGCAGTTGAAATGAAACGTACCAAGATGAAATACCCTCATCTATCATAGGGGCAAACGGTGCACCTGACCTGTCTCATAGAATACAGAACTGTCACTGGATCTAAATCAAGCATCACAGTCTTTTGTGTTTATGCTAAATAGTTCTCACTTATTTGTTCCCTTTGTACTCATAATATCCAATTTCGTTTGCTGTCATGGTAGTTTTGGATGAAAAAGAGTTCTTTTGATGGATTTTAGAGCAGGTGTTGAGTGATGAATTAAACTGAAAATAACTAATTTTCATGGTTGACAATATTTATGACAAAAGTTGAGATCTTTATTCGAAAATTTTTGAACGTTGATGCCATGTAAATATACCTGTAAGGTTTTTGACAGTTACCTTTCATATTATTCATATTCAAATTTTGATTAACTAAATATATAATTTCAGTACAAACATTGCTTTTTACACTAGTTGTATACTTAAATCGTTAGTTATACATATAGAGAGAATCTCATAATAAGACTGATCCCCGATGTTGGACAGAATTGGTATTAATAATGCCTAACTTCATTTAACCATTTTTACCATGACTTATTCCAGCTTAGATATTCACTCCCAAAGAGTAAGAAGGAACATGATTTTCAAATGGGAAATTTTTATTTCGCTCGACGGATTTCGATAAAATCTTTGAAATTCCAGTAAAAGCTTAAATTCCACAGGACATTTTCCTTTTTTACAGGTGAATTATTTCTAACAATAATTACCTCTTCAAAGAGGAGTGACAGTTTTGAAAATTTGATGAAATACCCAAATACAAAATTGTATTTCGTGTTAAGTATCAATCAAAACAAGTAAAATGGACTCGAGGAGTGTGAGGTGCCGCTAAATCCTGAATTAAAGTTGTGGTTGATCAAATTGTAACGGCAACGTGAACAAGATTGTTTATTGAAAACTCTCAAATTAGAATTTGTTCTTTCGAGTTAAAATTTACTTACTTTTCTCAGCCCAATGGGTTTTCATCCCCCTCAAAAAGAGCAATACTTTTGTTGGAACCTTTATTGTATTGTATATACTTTGAAAGAAATAAAAATATTAATTTGGTTAAAAAAGTACCTGGAACTGATTATTCAAAAAATCTGCTTAAAACCATTGTTTTTGCCACAACTGTCTTTTATTGTATAGAAGTTCGAACGCGATCTCCGATTTTGTTTGTTTACAGTGCTCGATTTCGTTAGTTCTCAAAGTGTGTTTTGGGATTTTTGCAATGGATAAAAATATCGAAAAAAGAATTTATCTCAAATTTTGTATTAGATTGTAATTTCGTGTGCCAAACCGCTGAAAATATTACAGGAGGTTAACGGCTTTAACAAAAACACGTGTAGAGGCCAAGATGTGGTGAACGATTTTCCATCGGCCATCAACATTATCAACATCGGTAAAGTGAAAAATAGGTGATTGAAAATCGTCATTTAAGTTTTTTTTTATCCTTTAACGTGCTCTATATCCGCCTTTCGGCTAATGACACGCCACCTCACTAACCCGGGAATTTTGCCGAACTCCTCTCGTGTCGAGGGAAGGGATCTTATATGTCAAACACATCTGTGAGAGAGAGAGATGTGTCTCACGAATCAATTTCTACCATTTTAAACGATTGCCTGGGCTTGAAACGCTTTGCCGCTCGACTAGTTCCAAAAGATATGGATTCTCTTCGAAAATTGAATCCCGTAAAGGTGGCTGAAGACATTACATTAAATTACATTACATTACATTACATTGGGGTCGCTTGGTCTTTTGTTCATAACTCTTCTTTATTCATTTTCCTGTAGATCTAGTTCCCTTACAAAATTAGGAATCTCCCTGGGAGATTTTATTTCGTGCGGCTCTAGCTTGTCGCTACCGAAGTGTATATATCTTTGACGGACAGTTGCAATGCAACTGCAAATAATATGTTCGGCAGTTTCATCGCCCTCTTTGCACATTCTGCATGTTGCCGTTTCCGATTTGCCCATTTTACAGACAGTGGGCAATGTCCAGTAAGGATGCCTGTTATAGTCCTCAGCTCGTCCCTAGAGAGGTCGAGAAGCTGTTTTGCCTTCTTTGGCGAATAGTCAATGAACTTTTCGCTTGCCTTTGGCCTGGAATTTTCCTACAGTATTCTTTTTTCTTCCCACCATTCCAGTTCCTGTCGTCTGTGCAGCTTGCTTAGACCGCAGAACGGTTCAGGTCTGATGGGTGGGATTCCAGCACCTGATCAAGCCAGTTCGTCAGCGGCTTCATTTCCTTGTATGCCTTCGTGGCCAGGCACCCACTACAGGAAAAGTTTGTTCCCCTCAGCAAGTTGCTTTAAGGATTGACGGCATTCCCAGACAGAAATGCTCCGATAACTGTTAAAGCTTAGAGCTTCAATCACTGTCTGACTGTCCGTTGAAATGTAAATCTGTGCACCTTTGAGTGCACAGGAGGGACTTCGTAGTCCCTCCTGGCAGCACAGGTTTAAAGCAAGTATTTCTACTTGCATGATTGTACTTGGATACTGATGACATGTACATATATGCCTGCTCCTGTTCCATCAATCGTTTTTGATCCATTCGTGTACCAGATGGAGGATTTTCGGTCTAATTGATTTATTTTTCCTTACACGATGGTGCGGTCTTCTATGGCCATTCCGAAGGGTGTGTGAAAATCAAACTTAAGCGGCATTCTATCCGATGGTTGTGATAGGATTTCTGGTCCAATATAACTCAGAATCCCCAGGTATCCCTTCAGATGACCAGGTAATAGTTTTTTGTGTCTTGGAGCTGCAATGTCGCTATCAACGCCCTTTTTTAAATTTTTCATCAATATGAAGAGGAGAGAGATTCAGGATTACCTCCAGGGCAGTAGTCGGGGTGCTTCTCATAGTCCCTGTTATGCCCACGCACGCTAACAGTTTTTGCAGCTTGTTTTGCGTAGTTATCTCTGATGTTTTTGTCCACCATACGAACAATGCATATGAGACAAGGGGTCTTATAACCGCTGTGTATAACCTGTAGGTTATTTTTGGCTGTAGCCCTCAGGTCTTTCCGAAGAGTCTACGGCATGCCCATAGGCACGATGTAGCCTTGGAAAGAGTTTTGTCAATGTGTGAGTTCCAGTTGAGTCTCTGATTTAGAGTTAACCCTATATACTTAGCCTGTTTCGAGAATTTCAGAGTATGTCCATTCAAAAAGGGAGGCCTTAAGTTCAACTTTCTACGTCTTGTGAATGGAATTAGAATGGTTTTGACAGGATGGATGCTGAGCCCCTCTTCAGCACACCATTCATTCACGATGTTAAGGGCTTTTTGCATCATGTTCGATAAGATTCCATCATGCTTACCCCTAATGGTGATGACTAGATCATCTTGCTGAAGACACGCTAGAACGAGTCCATTCCGACCCCACGTTTATAAAACGCATTGTAACTAGTGATTGAGACATGTGTTTATGAGTTTGGCATGCAAACAAGTCAACAAGCTTCGGAATTACGTCTTCCAACTGAACCAAAACCAAGAAAACTACGTCAAAGTCAATCAGAAGTTAAGGTTATGTTGACTGTTTGCTTTGATCATCGAGGTGTTGCGCACTCGGAATTCTTGTGAGAAGGTCAGACGGTAAATGAAGAATATTACCAGAGCGTTATGCGACGTTTGGGACAGTGAATCTGTCGGAAAATGCTGGATTTGTGGAAAGAAAACTCATGGATTTTGCACGACAATAATGTACCATCTCACGAGGCTCTCATTGTTAATGATTTTCTCACAAAAAAATCAACAAATACCATCGAACATCCACCGTATTCACCTGACATGGCTCCGGTCGACTTTGTTCTCTCTCCAAAACTCAAATTACTACTTCGTGGTACCCGTTTTGAATCGGTACAAGACATAAAAGAGAATTCGCGACGAGAACTGAAGTCATTTCCGGATAGATAGGTATTCAAAGGTACTTTCATAATTAATTTAAAAAATCCCAAATATTGGGGAGGAACATATAAAATTGACAAGTATTGTTGTTAAGAAGGGTAAGATTGTTTCTATTGTGTTTAGCTTTGAAAATTTCCAGGGATTCTAGGTAATTGAGTTTATTGGTTTTCGGGGCACGATGAATATTGTTAAGATTATCTAAACTAGGGAAGTGGTGGTTGTTATCTAGGCAATGTTGTGCGATGGTGGAGTCACTTTTGTTTTTGCAGAAGGAAGAGTGATGTTCTATGTATCTAATGCGAAAAGATCTTCCTGTCTGGCATATGTTTACACTGTTAAAATCAGGCCAACACAGTCCATATACTCCTCAATTGTGTAATTTGTGAGTTTTGTCTTTGGCATTAAAAAATAATTGTAATAATTTACATGTACGTTTGAAGGCAATTTTTATGTTGTGACTTGACAATTGATTTGTAACTTGCTGTAAAATTGCACCAAGAGAAGTTAAGGGAGAGAATTTCTGAATATCGGTATTCGGTTTAACATAAGGGTATATACTGTTGTAAGCTAACTGTGTTTGTTTTTTAAGAACTACTTTGTCTACTATGGTAAAGGGTAACAATATTACTGGCAATAGTTTTTTGATGTTAATCTCTTTATTAAGATTTTCAATAGAAAGTGGCAATGAAAATGCTCTATGAATCATTAAGTTGAAAATAGTTTATGTACACAAGGGGTGAGAAGAGTTTTGAGGAATGCAAATATCTGTCAAAGTAGGTTTTTGAAATATATCAAATGCAAAAGAGGTATCTTTTCGGGAAATGGTTAAGTCTAAAAAATTTTATTCGATTTTTTGTTTCTATTTCTAACTTGATATTGATTTTTGGCTGGATATTGTTGATGGAATTCAGAAAAAGATCAAGAAATTTTTTCTTCTATATTACTCATGAATATATCACCAAGAAGTGGACTTGAGGGAGTGCCCAAAGCAAGGTCTCCAGACTGTTCAAAAAATTTGTTATTAAATTGGAAATAGTTTTATTGAAGACGAAAATTGAGGAGAGAAATAAAATCATTGGGAATAACTACTAAATATTACAGTACCTACAAATGCTTTTCTACTTTTCCCAGACTTCGACGAAATGTACTCTAATATTCCTGGATATGAATATCTACCATTAATTTCCAGCATTTTCAACCGTCCACATATCAATTCTATTATTCACAATAATTCAATTTCTCTTCTCAACTTTTGTCTTCAACAAAACTATTTCCAATTTAATAACCAAAATATCAGATATAGTTCTACGATTTTCAAGTGACAATAAATTGAAATATTTACGGGCAGGAGCGTAGTCGTGGTTCAGGATAACAAAGTTAGTTTTGAAGCATATGAACCGTATGAATCTATTCTGAATGCGTTCAAGTCGGTTGGAATAACAATCATAACGAGGGTTCCAAATTCATGAGGCAAAATTTAATTTACTGTAGATGTAAGCATAATATAAAGTGATAAGTGATTTTACATATTTAAATTCCTTACTTTTCCTGAAAATATAACCCATCATTCGACTTGAACTATTTGCTATGCGATCTATGTGTGCATCGAAGAGCAACTTCGAATCGAAAGTGACATCCAGATCAAAAGCCGTGGACACACGTCGCAGCAATGAATTTCAAATTGAGTACTGAAAAGTGATAGGGGAATGGTTTCTAGTAAAAGTTATCGTGAAACATTTATTTAAATTCAAAAATAATTGGTTTTCTCTACAGTACTCAACCAAGTTATTCAAATCTAGTTGAAGATCAAGGCAGTCCCTTAAGCATGTGATAGATCTAAAAACTTTCAGATCGTCTGCATAGAGCAAGAATCTGGAATGCCGGAAACATTTATCTATGTCATTTATATAAATTAAGAAAAGAAGAGGACCGAGATGAGTGCCCTGCGGTACCCCTGAAGTACTAATGAAAGATTCAGATTTAAAACCATTTAAACTAACGAAATGTGACCTATTCACTAGATACGATTGGATACACTCAAGAAACCAACCACTTACACCTGCTTCGGCTAGTCTAAAGATGAGAATATCGAAACTTATTTTGTCGAAGGCTTCAGAAAAATCTGTGTAAGTAGCATCAGTCTGAATTTGAGAATCCATTGCACTCTGCAGGTACTCACTATAAACGATCAAATTAGTTTCCAGAGTCCTACCCTTAAAAAATCCGTGCTGTTGTGGGATAATGAAATTTTTCACATGAGAGAAAAGATACTTATAAATTATACGTTCAAATACTTTAGCAATGATCGAAAGCTTGTTAATAGGTCTATAATTAGAAATATCATTTTTACCTCCACTCTTGAAAATTGGGACAACGGCGGACTCCTTCCACTTTTTTGGTAATACACCATTAATCAGAGACTGATTGAACAAAATATGCAGTTGTTTACTTAATTTGTGAGCGCAATTTTTGAGAAAAATTGGTGGAATGCTGTCTGGACCTGAACCCTTCGACATGTCAAGGGATAAGAGGACCTCTCGAACCTCTTCCTCTTCAATGTGAATATTTGATAGTACATCATTATTGCAGTTTTTAACAGTTACACTACGACTACGCTGCTGACTTACAGGAACATATACACTTTCGAAATAACGGGCAAAAAGATTGCATATATCTTTTCCATCTGATGAAGAAATATCCCCATACCTCATTTCATTAGATAGTTTAGAGCCGCCCCGTCCCAGAGAGACATATTTCCAGAATGATTTGCTGTTCGTTGGCAGTTCCCGCTCAATGTTAGAGGTGAATTTATTCAAATCAAGTTCAATAAGTTCCTTCGAATGAGCACGAAGCTGTTTGAATATATTGAGATCATTGACATTTTCACTAATTTTCCATTTTTTATGAAATTTTTGCTTTTCTCTTATTGTAGCAATAGTAACTTTCGAAAAGAATGAAGGAAAACACTTAGTGACTCTTTTCTTAGGAACAACAGAACCGATTATGTCATTGATTCTCTCATAAAAAATATCCAGATTTTCATCAATTCCCTTAGAGCTGCTGTTGAGCAGAAACTCCCAATTCACCAGCGATAATGAAGCATTAACAGCTTCATAATTCGCATTTCTAAAATCGTAATAAAAATTTTGCATTTTCGAATTTTTGGATTTTTGCATCATCTTCTCTTTAGACAAGGCAACCATAAACTCCAGTGTGGGATTATGTGTGTCCTCGTTTACAAACGGATGAGCACTTTTATGTATAGTCGAGACAATTTCTTTATTACACAAGACTAAGTCAAGAATTTTATCGTTACTATTCTTCACATGATTGTATTGATTCAGTTCGACAAATGCAAGTGTATCTAATATATTTGAATATTTATTTTCAATATTAGTAGGTATTAAGTAACTCTTATCAGAGCTCACCCAATCAACCGAGGGACAATTAAAGTCACCACACACAAGAAATGGACATTTTATGTTCACTATATTGCTCTCCAATTTACTAGCGAACACATCACTTGCCACAGAATCCCCAGGAGGCAAATACACACAGCTAATATATAACTTCGAACTATTCACGTTCAGAGATACCCAGATATCCTCCGCGTCACTTCTGAAGTCATCCAAGAGCCGTGGGCCGAATTTGTTGCGAACGGCAATGAAAACTCCACCCCCATCCTTCTTAGAAGACACCGATGAATCTCGGTCGCGACGAAACACAGAATATTCACAAGTATCGACCAATTCATTGTCGAAAACGGTATCGTTCAGAAATGATTCGGTAACACACATTACATCAGAAAAACCTGCCATTGAGCTCAACCTGAAGTTATTTAGTTTGGTACGAAGTCCTCGTACGTTCTGGTAGTAAATATGTAAGGACATATCAGGTGAATGAAAAACACGACGGTCTTTGAACAAATAGCGAAGAGAATAAGAAGTGATTTTCATAAATTGGCTATTTCAGATTCAGATGCAATACGACGTATCTTACTTGTGTCATCTTTCCTCACTAAAACATTCCCACCCTGTATCCAAACAAATTTGTAACCTTTGGCCTTTGCAGCCGTGCGAACTTCCTTGAACAAAAGCTTTACAACAGAAGTATTGTGCTCATTAATATACAGCCTGTCCGAAACACCATCTATACTAAGGCCCGGATGCCCCCCCCTGTTGAGAAGACGCTTAGCTCTCGCAGCCTGAAGAAAATTATCTCTGGCTATCCTGGAAGTAAAACGTACAACAATGTTTCTTGCTTTATTTTATTTATTTATTGGTCGTTACAAAACAAAAAAGTTACATATGGTGTTAAACTTAACTAAGGAGTGACTTTGGATGTTGAAGCGTGGCACTGCATGTCCTCAGCATACTTTTCATAAGATGATAAGTAACCACTGAGTGCTAATCGCAAGCATGATGAAATATGATCGTCAGTAAGTTGATTGCAATATTTTCACTTTATTATCTTCATTTCAGAAAATGCAGGTTAGCACAGGAAGTTGACCCAAACATTGCCATCAGTTGAAAGGCGCTTAGATTCGGATATTCATCTTCAGATATAAAACACCAGAAATTTGTATCACATGATGATGCTATGTTTGCCGATTTACTGCAATCATAAAAACGCATTTCGAATTGTCCCAAAATATTTAATAATTCAGCCTCATGCGTACCATAATTCAATTGAGGAATCCC
This sequence comes from Cryptolaemus montrouzieri, assembly GCA_013387265.2. Taxonomy (NCBI): domain Eukaryota; kingdom Metazoa; phylum Arthropoda; class Insecta; order Coleoptera; family Coccinellidae; genus Cryptolaemus; species Cryptolaemus montrouzieri. The sequence goes on along the minus strand of JABFTP020000185.1, from coordinate 136,064,814 downwards.
TGCTTTCAAAGACGGAAAATGCTTCAGATCCTTTCTTTTCAGTTGATCTTTCATAAGTTGCAATTTACTTTTGAATGCGTTTAGTGCGCTAATCATCTCAATAATAGTTTTTTCCTTTTACCTTGAAGCTCCAAGTTAATGGTGTTTAAGTGCATTGTGATGTCGGTCAAAAATGCCAAATCAGTCAGCCATTTTTCTTTTTTCAACATCTGAGTGTCACCACCTCTCTCGTCTAGAAAAGCTGTTATTTCAAATAATAATTTTTGAAACCTTTCTAAGAATTTTCCGCGACTCAACCACCTGACGTCCGTGTGAAGAACTAAATCAGTGTGTTCTGCTGACTCCCTATTTTTCAACTGCAACAGAGCCGCCGTTGCAAGCTACGTGCATGGAAGGAATTCACAATTTTTGTTGCAATGCCCATAATTTCCTCCATGTTTAAAAATTTCGAACACAAAAATTGTTGATGTGTAATGCAATGAAATGGAAAAATTGAAGGGAAATCTTCATAAGCTCGACACAATTTCACAAAACCGTTTTTGTTTCCAGTCATTGCTGGTGCTCCATCGGTTGTAATGCACACTAATTTCTATGTTGGTAGCTTGTAGGTTTTTAAATTGAAAAAAACGTCATATATATCTTCGCCTTGGGTCTTCCCCTCCAGAGGAATGATTGTCAAAAATTCTTCCTTAGCCAACATGTCATTGAATACCATCCGAATAAAAATACATAGCTGAACAGTGTCTGTCATATCGGCGGAATCGTCGAACTGTGAAGAAAAGTATGTACATTTCATGATATCATGTTTTAGTTTATCTGCCATATTCTGACTCATGCCTTCAATACTCCTTGTGACAGTCGGACGAGATAACTAAAGTTCTCTAATAGCAGAAATGATTTCTGTTTCATTTTTAAATTGTCCAAATAAAGTCTCACCTGCTCCAGTATATGCTTCCTTCACAACCGATCCATCTTCTAATGGTTTTTTGTGTTTCGCCAATATATAAGATATTTTAAATGACGCGATCGTAGCAGCTATTGATTGTTTGTTCTTTTGTCAAACAAGATATCAAATCACGTAGTTTTCGTTTTCTTAATTCACTCCGTGGCGGAAAATCCTTTTCATAGTTTTTATGAACCGTTTTATGATGCCTCTCTAAGTTACCTCGCTTAGGTATTACAACTGACGCACGACAAATAAGACAAATTCACTTATCCTTTACCATACAAAAGAAAAATTCTTCCTCCCAATCGTTATTGAAATGATATGTTTTAGATTTCTTCGCTGCACTTATTCTGTGCTATTTAATAATTAACTTTGTATCGACGTAGTATTGCCTTCAAGTTACAATTCAGAATGACTCCAATTCCTGCAGGCTCAACATTTATATCGGCGTGAACGAAACTCTCGAATTTTCCCGTCAATCGCGCCGCCCAAGATTTCTAGAAAAGCGGCAAGAATAAAAAACGTGGCTTTTCTCTAACAAGTACCCCGCGTTCTTTTGATAAAGCCGCCTTATGACGCTAGCAGAGTGTTATTTCATTACGTGAAATTTTGTAGTTTTTTTTCTTCTCAAGATCTACTGAAAAAGCACTTGCGATCGACTGTCGACCATCGCGATCGATCGTTTGAGCACATTGTGTTACACCTAACCACTTTCTTCAACAGAACGCCCACCAGAATCTCACAGCGATGCGCATTAAATTTCTTAATCATATAAATCATTCACAGAACTTTAATATTTCAAGAGAACTATTGAAAATGGGTTAATCAATGTTCACTCCAAAAGACCTTGGAGTAGTCAGCCCCTAACAAGAGGAAATCGCACAGAATGTTTAGATTAGCCTGAAATTAAGTGGAATTGATACTGTCTCAATAAGTTAGTTCTTATTTCAATGATGACTTGATGACCTCAAATTCTACGTAATTTATTGATTCAATTCTCGGACATGATACGTAATAAATGTAATTAATTTTTGTAGTTTAGTTACCTACTTATTAAAATTTTTTTTCTTCTCGAGATCTACTCAAAATGCACTCGCCATCGACTGGTCGATCGTGATCGACCGTTTGTACACCCCTGATATAGCCCATGTTAAACTGAATACTGATATTCAAAAATTTCCTCCCTTAACTCATTTTGGTCCAATGTCGCAGCAAGTTGCAAATCAAATTTTAAGACACAACATAAAAATTGCCTTCAAACCTACAAGTAAATTATATTTAAATGCCAAAGACAAAACTCACAAATTAGACAATTCAGGAGTATACGAACTGTGTTGTTCTGATTGTAATAGAGTATGCATAGGCCAGACAGAAAGACCTTTTCGCATAAGATATTAAGAACATCATTCTTCCTTTTGTAAAAACAAAAGTGACTCCACCATCACACAGCATTGCCTAGATAACAACCACCGCATCCCTAGAATAGGTAATCATCGTGCCCCGAAAATCAATAAATTCAATAACGTAGAATCTATAGAAATTTCCAAAGCTAAGCACAATTGAAACAATCTTACCTTTCTCAACGACAACACAGCCCTAAGTTATTCCCCAATCTTTGGAATTTGCAAGTTATTATGAATGTACCTTTGAATACCTATGTATATTCCAATAGTAAAGAAGTAAAAGCCTCCCAAATTCAAATGTTAAAGAAAGCTGATACCGGCTTTTTGGCTTTGTGGTATTTCAAAATACTACTAAGATGTGCAGTTCACACGCAGAATATATGGTTCTACTCAATGTGCTTGAAAAACAGGTTGATTCCCAATTACATACGGTTGAAGACACATAACAACAGTGGACCAGCAAGAAGAGCAATTGAGAAAGGCCAACGCATATGGCTCAAAGAGGATATGAAGATCCAGTACAACAGGAGGGACGTTGCAAACATATATTTGAAGGTAATCCATACGGAATTATTGTTTAGATTGCACCCTGTTGAGTTTGATATTTTAGACTCTGAATCCAGATACGATGTCAAAATTTTAATTCATAAAAAGTTTCAGCAACAACAGAAAAGTTGAATTCACTTAAATTCAAAATTTCTCCACCCAAACCTTCAACTGATAAATTTTCAGACCATAAATTTTTGAAAGATTCACTAATTTAACTGATACCGATTTTACACAACCACAAAAGATCAATTAGAAAAAGGATTCAAACATAATTTACATCCAAAACATAATAAAACTAAATTTGAACAGTTAGGCATAGACTCCGAAATTATTCTCAAAAACTCCAAAGATAATATTTTAGCCAAACATCAAACAGCAAAAATCATCAAAGAAGACTTTTCGAAATTATCACCTCATTGCAATTCCGATTATAAGATAATAAAAACAATTCGTGAAAATAGTACCAAGAACGATTTAGTATTCACTAAAGCAGATAAAGGTAACACCGTCATTGCGATTAGTAAAACCGATTATATTTCTAAAACTGAAGAATTCTTAACAGCCGGAAACTATATAACATCAACTAAGGATCCTACCGCAAAATTTCAGAAAGTTGTTAAAAACATTGTTTCGACAGCAAAATCATTAATTACAGACCAAGAAAAATATAAATTCATTAACTCCAATCCACAATCCCCCGAATTATATTCGTTGATAAAACTTCATAAACCTAATTACCCTATTAGACCTGTTGTTTCTTATGTAACGGCACCTTCGTTCAAACTTTCAAAATTCCTCAACGACTTGCTAATAAAACATTGCAATTTTAAATCTGAATTTTCGGTCAAAAATTCATACGAACTTATTGCCAATATCAAAGATACCACTATACCACCTAATTCCAAACTTATTTCTTTCGATGTTAAGAATCTATTTCCCAACATTCCTCCAAAAGATACGTATTACTTAGTTGAAGAATTATTAGAAAGGAATCATGTCAATACTATCATTAAATCAGATATTCTTTCATTATTAAAAATTTGTTTAGATCAAAATTATTTCCATTTCAATTACAAATATTATACTATTGAAGACGGCTTGATTATGGGCAATCCGTTGAGTCCTTTGTTAGCAGAAATTTTCATGAATAACTTAGAGAAATTAATTCATAATCATCCACTCAGTAAATATTGTTTATACTGGTATCGCTATGTAGACGATATCATTATTTGCTTCACAGGAACAGATAGACAGTTGAAAATTTTCGAAAATCATATAAATTCATTACATACAAAAATTGCATTCACAACCGAAATAGAAAGCAATAATTCGATAAATTTTTAGACGTAATAATTTCGAATGAAAATGGAAAACATGTTTTCGCAATTTACCATAAGCCGTCACATACAGATATTATAATACATAACTCGTCGTGTCATCCATATCAACATAAAATGTCAGCATTCAATAGTTTTATTCATAGATTGATTAACATCCCGCTATCACCAGAAAATTTCAACAAAGAACTAAATTTGATTAAACAAATAGCCAAAAATAATGGTTACAATCCCAAACTAATAAATAATATTTTAAATAAAAACAAAGTAGAATCGCATTGAATGAAGTTTACCCTGTCGATAAATTGAAACAAAAATTCAACACCTTAACCTACGTTGGTATTACAAGTGAGAAACTGAAATCATTCTTAAGTAGCAATAATTTCAACATAGCTTTCCAAACTAATAATAATTTAGGCAAATATATAAAAATAATAAAACCAAACCAGGTAAAAACAATAAATCAGGTGTTTATAGATTGAATTGCAATGACTGTGATAATTTCTACATTGGTAGAACACATAGAAATTTTAATATTAGAATATCGGAACATAAACGCAGTTTTCAAATAAAAATCAGATTCAAATTACGCGAATCATCTCTTAGAAAATAATCATTCTTTCGACCCACAGTTTGAAATTTTGCATACAGATAATAAATATTGGAAGGTAGATCTTTGGGAAACTTTAGAAATAAATAAATACAAACACTCAGGTAGACTCATCAATGAACAAGTCGATTTAAGCCCTTCACCTCTATTGAATCTTTTCGGGAGCAATCTATTCCTTAATTTTATTGGATATACCTGTCATAAATAACCACTTAGGAGGAGGCGACCAATAAGCTTTTAATTACTCAAGAACATTTATAGTTATATTCTCATTTACATTTTTCTGCATAATCATTCGTCTGAAGAAGCTACGGTGTAGTGAAACGCGTTACGAATCGCAATTATTAAGTAAAATTCCTTAAAACACAGTACTTGTTTTTGTTATTGATAATGGAATTTTACCAAGTAAAAGCCTCCCAAATTCAAATAGTAAAGAAGATGTTGTTTTTCTCTTTCTATAATTCATACCTTTTTTCTATATTTAAGTAAAATTGTACAACTGTACCTTTGTTTTAACACCCAATTTGTAAACGTTTGATTGAATATTTTCCATCTAATTTATGTGATATTCTTTACGAAGTAAACCAAAATCAACGCATGATGATCAAACATAACTTAGTAACGCCGACTCACTATCATTTTTGAGAGAAATATTTCAAAATTTCTTTGACGAAGATGCCTTTTCAAATTATGGGAAGAAAGAATGAAATCAATCTGTGCCAATTAATTAACATCAAGTTTCCGAGAAAATTTTATTCGATAGTTAGAAATTAAATGTTCATTGAAAATTATGGAGGTGTGTGGTGTGAAGAAAATAATTGGCAGAACGAATATTTTCAATTATATTTGTTATAAGTTATAACGCGTTTATAAGACGAAAAAACATATCTATGAAGATAAAAGCATTCAAGTTATTTCAAGCCAGAATTCAGCTGAGTAAAATCTATATAAATATTCATGAATGTTTGATATACATCATAAACGTCTTCTTCGACTTAAGGAATCTCGAAATATTTTGGTATATGTTCAGACGCTATAATTCTTGGAAAAGATTCCAGAGAACCTGTGGAGTTGATTAACAGTAGCTGATATTTCTGTCGAATTGACCTTCTTATTCCATTTCTCAGATTCATTTCAAACAAATTGAACCACTACAAGGCCGAAAACAAGCTGATGACAGTTCCCAGGAATCTTGACTGTTCGGAAAAAGGTATAATAAAAGGTTTCTCGTCGAAATAAACCTGTCAATCCATAATGAATTACATGGTATATTTCATACGTCATTGTTCGTTGTGTGTCGGAATACCTTTATATTGTGTTAATATATCATGGCGGGTCTATGGTTGAAAGTATGCCGTGTTCGAATCGGCACTTCTTTAGGAGAAAGGAAGAGCTAAGCTGCAACATTACAATCTATGAAACGCAAAGCCAAAGATATACAGAGTTGCCAGTTCATATTTATCGAATTGTAAAGTATGCAAAGTTGAAAATTTTGTGAAAAACTCTTGAAACTATCAAACATAAAGAGGATAGATTTCAGACATCAGAAAACAAAATTATGGAACAATTCTTAAACCATCAGTTATTCCGCGTGACTTATGAATATGTTTCAAGGATAGATCACCAAGGTTCTTTCTTCGCCTTTCGATATGTACAGTACAAGCTCTTTATTCGCGTTATATGTTCCGTAAATATGCAGCGAACATGGAATGTTAATTTATATGGGATTATAGGGAATATGTTCCTAGGTTCCATTTCTAAAAATATGTATCCAAAATATAGATATAATATATAAAAAAAAATCAATTTAATTGAAGTTTTTGATCATATTGATCAATTAATATCCTCAGACTCAGGCAAGGGTTTGAAAAATTTTTCTTGCCTAGCAGTTTCTAAAAGTTCCTTCAATTCAGACTGATATTCAGCAATGGCATTAGCACTTTACCCCTTGAAAATAAAACTTCATTTCATAGACAGATCACTTTTCATAAAGAAATCACAGAGCTCATTTGACATTCTTAAACATTCACTAAGATTTCTAAAATTCAATTTCACGTTTTCAGTGCTTCTTGAAGACTCGTCTTCAATAGGCTGTCAATTTAACAGTCGAATATTCATCTTGCCATATAAGCAACTCCTGAATGTAACTTGATTCTATCCCTTCGAACCCATCTCGTCCTGTTCCATTCAAAACTTCGGCAAAGTTTGAGGTTGAAGTTCAAAGTCGCACAAATTCTAAGTCATTTTTCGTACTCACAACGGGCCACAATTTTTTCAGCATGATTTCAGTGAGCATGGGTACAGTTCTTCCATTGATCCTTTATGTTTTAGATACATTTTTCTATGTCAAATTTCTTCCAGCATTCCATAACATTCATATCAGGATTACGTTACATATCATCCAAGTAATTTTTAAGGTTCGTTCAATGCAGGCGTGCTCGGAGGGTCGATCGCGAGTGCTTTTTGAATAGATTTAGAGAAGAAAAAAATTTTCAATAAGTAGGTAACTAAATTACAAAAATTTATGACGTAATAATATAACAGTCTGCTAGCGGCAAAAGGCGGCTTTATCAAAGGAACGCGCGGTACTTGTCAGAGAAAAGCCACATTTTTTATTCTTGCCGCTTTTCTAGAAATTTCGGGCGGCGCGATTGACGAGAACATTCGGGACATTCGTTTACGCCGATATAAATATTGCGTCTGCAGGAAATGGAGTCATTCTGAATTGTAACTTGAAGGCAGTACTACGTCGATACAAAGTTTATTATTAAATAGTACAAAATTAGTGCAGCGAAGAAATATAAATTATATTATTTTAATAACGATTTGAGGAAGCATTTTTTTTTAGAATGGTGAAGGATAAGTTGCATTTGTCTTACTTGTCGTGCGTCAGTTGTAATACCTAAGCGTGGTGACTCGGAGAAGCATCATAAAACGGTTCATAAAAACTATGAAAATGATTTTCCATCACAGAGTGAATTAAGAAAACGAAGTTTCGGTGAACAAGATACCTTGTTTGACAAAAGAACAAAGACCAGCCAAACAATCAATAGTTGCTATGATCGCGTCATTTAAAATATCTCATATATTGGCGAAACACAAGAAACCATTCGAAGATGGATCGGTTGTGAAGAAATCATTTACTGGAGCAGGTGAGACTTTATTTGGACAATTTAAAAATAAAACAGAAATGATGTCTGCTGTTAGAGAACTTCAGTTATCTCGTCCGACTGTCACGAGGCGTATTGAAGTCATGAGTCAGGACATGGCAGATAAACTTGAAAATGGTATCATGAAATGTACATACTTTTCTTTACAGTTCGACGAATCCTCCGGATACGATAGACACTGCCCAGCTGTGTATTTTTACTCGGACCCGTGACGAAGATTTTATAAAAAACTACAGAATACCAATATATAAATTATTGTGCATTACAACCGATGCAGCACCAGCAAAGACTGGAAACAAAAACGGTTTTATGGCATTGTGTCGAGCTAATGAAGATTTCCCATCATTTTTTTCTTTCCATTCATTATACATTAACAAGTTTTGTGTTCAAAAGTTTTAAACACGTAGGAATTATGGGCATTGCAACGAAAATTGTGAATTCCATCCGTGCACGTCGCTTGCAACGGCGGCTCTTTAAGTTGTAGTTGGAGGATAGTGAGTCAGTTGAACACACTGATTTAGATCTTTACACGGGCGTCAGGTAGTTGATTCGCAGAAAATTCCCATAAAGGTTTTAAGAATTATTGCCCGAATTAACAGCTTTTCCAGACGAAAGAGATGATGACACTCAGATGTTGATAAACGAAAAAAGGCTGACTGATTTGGCATTTTTGACTAACATCACAATGCACTTAAAAACCATTAACTTGGAGCTACAAGGTGAAGGAAAAACTATTTTTGAGATGATTAGCGCAGTAAACGCATTCAACAAGAAATTCCAACTTATGATAGATCAACTGAAGAGAAAGGATCTGAAACATTTTCCGTCTTGGAAAACAAGGATTCTTCAGATGTATTGAGATACGTATGACGCTGAATTATCAAATATTTTGGACACTTCGAAATGCGTTAGCAAATGAAGCATCATTTATGAGTTATCCTTTTTTATGATTGCAGTACTTACTTACTGGTGTTTTATATTTTATATTTGCATGCATAGTTTCAAGTTACGACAACCCGCGTAAGTTCAAGGTAAGTTCAAGTTCAAAGCGTAAATATAAGTTTTAACTTCTGAAACAAAACAATTTCGGAATCAACCATAAAAAATTGCGCTTTCTTATCAACATCCCAAAATACTGGCAGGTCGTTCTTGTTTCGTACAGTTTTATCAGCATTAAATACGCTCAAATACTTGCTAAGGTCTTCATAAGCTATTAGGTCTGCAAATTCTTCTGGATATCTTTCTTCTGCAAGAATGTCTGCAGATGCAGCTTCTCCAATGCAATGCTATATCAATGATTGTCGCACCATAAATTTAATGAACCAACCTTCCGATGCTTAAAATCCTCCACAACTACCAGATTGTTTAAAATATGCCTGGAGACGCTTTGCCTTCTCCAGGATAATTTGACCTTTCAGGGGCATTCTTGTTCGGTTGCCGTCTTCGATCCATAATGACAACCTCACTTCCTTTTTTCTATTGCTGGATCACGAACAATTTTCGCTGACAGTGTTAGTTAAAGCAATAGACGACCTTATTTTATATTTGATTATTTTATCGGTCCTACAGTTGATTCGTTAACATTGAATGAGTGTGATATGGATGCAAACGAATCTCCAAGGCATATATGATCATGCATTTCTATTTACACTTTAAGCGGTAACACTAATGATTTTTTTTTCGTATCGAAACTAGTTTTTCAATTTCTTTTTTGGCGACATTATAAGTTAGGAAGACAACGGTAAAGACTATTACCTGATCACATTTTGTAACGAAAACACCGACCGCGGTGAAGGCGGCTTATGTCAAAGGAAAAGTCGAGCTAATGCAGCGACGATATCATTCAAAAACATACTTTAGGCGTAGTAGTAATAAGGTCTATTTTCTTTTTATTAGTCTATTTGACGACGAGTTCACAAAAGATATCGAATCCTATTCATTAATACATACACACAGCCAAATTTATGTGGAATCACCCGATATTTTGAATATTACTTATGGGATTTCGGAAATTTCGAAGGATTGTTAAAATTGATTCTTTTTGAGATGTTTCAATTGAAAAAAGAAATAAATTAAGGTTTATTTTACAAAAGAGACAAATAAAAGAAAATACTCTTTCCGCATGTAATAGAAAAATTGAAAATTGTTTTCTCACGGAGTAGGTATTTTTTCTCGACATCAGTAGCTTGTATTACCTCCTCTTGCCCTGATAAAAGCCTGAATCCTGAATCCGTCTAGGCATGCTTTGGATTAGGTTTCCGACCATCTCTGGGGTGATATTCTGCTACTCTCCTGTGGTGGCTTGGATGGGCTGTTGTGGGGTTCTTGGATTATCCTGGCGCCATCTAATTTTCCTTTCGAGATTATCTCATAAATGTTCAATAAGATTTAGGTCTGTAGAACAAGCTGGCCAGCCAAAAATAGCGATTAATTCTGTTTCAAAATAATGTCGCGCGAGGTTGCTGGTATGCGGAGGAGCATTGTGTTGCATAAAAGTGAAATTCTCACCGTGGGCACCTCGCCAGAGTCTCACTATGAGCTCCAGCACTAGGTCCATATAATTTCTAACCGTTATACTCGCAGTAAACGAAAGCAAATCTGTTTTTCCCTTCCAGCATAATGCCACCTCAAAACATCACACTGCCCCCTCGATATTTCGGAATTTGTCTTGCTGCTCGGAGTCAACTTGTCTTCTACGACCCCTAAAAACCCGAATCCGGTGGTCATCTAATCGAACACCAATTCTGGTCCCATCCGAGAAGAGAACATTTGGCCAATTCTCAATATTTTAATTTTGGTGCTCGATACACCAATTAAGTCTGTTAATATTTTTTTGTCTGGCTAGTTCTGCAACTTTTAAGGGCCTTCTGCTGTATAAACCCCTCTAACGAAGTGTTTGACGTATCGTTTCGACTGATACACTGATGCCTGTTGCTTCCAGAAATTGCCTTTGGAGTATGGGGTGCGATGCACTATGGTCTCTTCTTGTAATTTGGCACAAAATGCGGTCTTGTTCTTCAGAAGTGATCTTTCTACGACTTCCTCTAGGCCCATCTTGCAGAGATTGTAGCTCCACGTATCGGGCGTAGGTTTTTGAAATCACCCCCTGTGATACCCTCATTGTGGTCACTATATCCCTCTGTATCACCCCTCCTTCAACGAGAGAAATTATTCGACCCCTCTGCACATCGGACAATCCAACGTAAGGCATTTCAATTATGCTTATAGGCTTTTTAAAATTCTGAAATTCGCAGTTTCAAATCTCAGTAACGACTGAGTACAATATCCCGAACATGTGGTGATAATTGAACATTTCTTTTCATACTATTCAGTTTTTTTGCAACAAAAAACTTCATTCTTCATAAGTAGTCAAAGATACATGGTTGAAAACAATCAATAATGAGAAATACCGAGGAAGTCTCCAAAAAACCTGTCGATACCGGATTTTCCGACCCCTGGCGAGAATTGCTGCATATCATATACGAGTCATACTTGAAATCAATGACCCTAATAGAATTCTGATCCATTTCATTCCAAATTTCGATTAGTCTGTTCCAAACCTCATTCACAGTAAGCTGGCTAGTTTTGCTGGCTCGTTAGTCTTCTATTAGGAATCTCCAATACATGTTCGATGTCTGGACTTCGAGCAGGCCACTCCATTGAAGTGATTTCATAATCTTGAAGGCAGTTCCTAATTATATGATCTAAGTGAGGTCTGGCATTATCATGTATAAACAAAGCAAACCAATGTTTGCCGCAAATGGTACAACATGTTCTCTCCACAACATACTGCTACATACCTCTGAGCATGCAGAGTTTCATTATTCACGTGACCAGATCAGTGCGGGCGTTCAAAGAAATTCTTCGCCACACAATTTTTGAACCTCCTCAGTAGGTAGGAACAATTGCAAAAAAAATATCTCATATTTCGACATTTGAGCACTAGACATTATCGATCGCAGAAATATAGACTAAACCTCGACTTATCTGTTAACGAAGCTTCCTCCTAGTTAGCTTCTAACCAATGTCAACTGGTAACATTCAATCGGGCTATACGATGTGCTATAGTTAGAACTGGGCCTCGAGTTGCCACCATGGCATTCGAGAAACGTAGAACGGTCAATTCTGAATGGTATAAAATCATTTGTTTGCCACGAGTGTTCCATGTACAGAGGAAATCAAATCGAAGAACCAAAATTATTCTGCATTCTGACAATGCAAACTCACACATCAGCGCATACGATAGAGTATTTGAACACCCAAAACATTGAATTAATGTGCCATCCATCTTATAGTCCCTATTTGCACCTAACGACTTCTTTTTGTTTGTGTACCTTAAGAAAAACTGCATGGACAAGGATTTTCGACGGCAGAAGAGCCAGTTGAAGCCTTCCGAAACCATGATTCGAAAATTGGTTCAAGCGCATGCAAAGGTATATCGAGTTTCATAGAAAATATATTCACTCTTTGCAGATGACACCAAGTTGTACTGCGACCCACTCTCGAGCTTCGCTACCCTTCAACGTGACCTCAACTCTATACTCAAGTGGTCCGGAGATTGGTCCTCCACATGGGTAAAAACAACCCGCGTCATTCATATAGTATTTTTGGCCAAAACGTCAGCACTATCAAAGTCCATTCCGATCTGGGAGTACTCGTTTCCGATGACCTAACTTGCACGGAACGTATAAGTCAATCGTCCTCCAAAGCGAAGAAAATGATCTATATAATTCAAAGGTCCTTTTCTAGCTGCGATCTCGCTACTTGCAGTACTCTTTAAAATACTTACATTTGCCCTATAATAGAGCTCGCCGGACCTGTCTTGGGTCCGACTCTTATCCGTGATGTCCAGTGCTTGGAGAGTGTACAGTGGCGCGCAACTAGGATGCCTCATGGTGTTAGACGACCAAATTATATGAAGAGACTTCGCCTGCTAAATCTACTCTCGTTTTCTGTTCGAAGTCTCCGTGGGAATCTCATAATCACTTATCGTGCTCTACGTAACCTGTTCGGTGTGAAACTCGACGACTTTATTTTAAATACCGACGAAAGTCTACGCGGCCACCATCTGAAGTTGCGCAAAGAAAACTACTAAGTCTCATGTCGGGAGAGTTTCCTGAGCAACAGGATATTTGAAACAGTGAATTCTTTCAAGAATGCTCTGGACTCTGGCTAGAATCTGAATAATGATGCTAGTTTATAATCGCTTTATTTCTCTACTTGTTTATTTCACTATCTATTCTGAACCCTAGTCTTGCACGATGTGGTTGAAAAACAATAAAGCTATTTTTCCCTAAGTTACTTGCTTTTATTGTCAGGCGCAACATTCAAAAGGCAACCTACGTATACCTAGGTCATCTAACACCATGACTTCAGCACATTATGCCGTCCATCGCAATCAAATAGACAAAATTTCGACACATCGGTAAATATTACTCTCTCCCAGTTAGTTTCTAGCCAATTGATAGAATATGCTGCGGTTAAAGCTGAGGCTGGAGTAGCAACATGAGGCCTTAAACCAAATTCCTGCAGACATTATCGTATTGTTTCAATGATAATTTGCACTCTACTGTTCTGTCGAAGCTGTATACGAAGGTGCCTAGAAGTAGCGAAATCTAACTGTTGTCCCAACGGGGACAACAATTCAGATCACCTTTCATGACAACCAGTCTCTCTGAATCTGCAAATCATTCTGAAAACATTTCAATGGGACACCCTAAGCCTTTGGTCTACTATTGTATAAATCAAAATACTCATAAAAATGCATCAATAACTGCTATTATCAATATGTGGTCATTTCTTGCAAACTCTCAATTTATTCAGTTTGTTTTAATCCTCTTGAGAGAACATGTCAAGAACAAACTTCGAATTTTTTTGGCATATATAATATCCGAAAAAGAACATGTTTGAATAATTAGTTGCCTACCGCAATAGATATTTGGAGTATCGAAATTCTGCATTAATTTCTTGGTGCAGTGTATAAGAAACATTGTGCAAAATCAATATTGCATAATAAATTCATGTGTCTATCCGTTATTTTTCTTCGCGCTTTTATATACTATATTCACTATGGTAACAACCTATACAAAGACAGATAAACAGATAAATTATGATCCTTCTCAGCTTGTGTTGTTCTCATCGGGCATATCTACAAGTGCCATTTCGAGCACGCATTCGTGACCGCAACTTGCTAACAGCCTGGAAAGTACATATGCAAGTAAAGAGATACAATTTATTGGTATATCTAAATCTCCATGATGACTAGCACCAAATAAACAACTCACTTGGATTTGTTTTATGTTTGCGTGGTAAGAAAGACATCTGATTATGAACGGAATATTTATCATGACTTCTCGAAAGTGCATTCATGAAAAATGTGAAAGTTATAAGAAACTGCTGTAGGTGTTGAAGGTTCAAACCATTATGTGAGAATTATTGCTTTTAAATTCAGTGATATACATTTCTAGTTTTAGTGGTTCATGCAGAATTGTTACTGGTTTTGAAGTGATATCTATTAAAATATATGCTCATTGTTCGTAGTGAGAAGAGTTAGTACGGCAACTAGATGAAATATTATAGTAAGAGAAAAATGACACCCTCTCTCTTGATCTCTTTTACTTTATATATATATATATATATATATATATATATATATATATATATATATATATATATATATATATATATATATATATATATATATACTGTCTATGGTTCGTATATAAAAAAACAATTTCTCTATTAATAACATTATAACTAATAGAGTGAAAGTCGGTAATTCTAAAGAGAAGAGCTCTGGTATTCGAAAACTATATCTGAAGTCGAGAAGTTTCCTTAAGGCTCATCCTGATCTTTATATTTTGAGATCTGACAAGGGTGGTTGTACTGTTGCAATGGATAAGGTTGAGTATGTTAACAAACACTTGATTTGCTAAATGATGAAGACATATATGAAAAAATTAATCAGATTGATGATATATCTGCTAAATAGTTGATTATAAATAATGCCGCCTTTCCACGTCTATATTGTATACCAAAAATACATAAAGCAGATTGTCCTACCATCAGTTCTTTCAATTCAGTAATATTTACGGTTTCATTTATGGTTGAAAGTAACATCAAATATAGTTTTGAGTTTGCTGACACCATTAGAGGTTTCAAATTACTGGAAGGATACATCCTAACATCATTTGATGTAATATCTCTCTTTACAAATATTCCTTTCGACTTGATAGTAACTATAGTTAGAGAGAAATGGAACTTGATTGAGATTTATACAGAATTAACTTGTGAAAATATCATTAAGCTCCTTAAATTCATATTCGACAACAATTATTTTTCGTTTAACGGACAGTTTTACAAACAAATCTTTGGAACACCAATGGCTTCGCCAATAAGCCCTGTATTGGCTACTATAGCATTAGATTACTTGATAGATAACATCCTCCTTTCTTTCAATTTCCCTTCATTTATAAGTTCGTTGATGACTTGATATGTGCGATCCTTGCTGACAAGGTTGATGATACATTGAGAGTGCTTAATTCATTCAATTTGAGCATTCAGTTCAGGAAGGAAGTGGAAAATAAAACTGATAGAAGCATTCCATTTCTTGACACAAGGTTAATACGATCTGACATTGATAGATTGGTATCAAAAAGAGACTGCCTCAGGACGATACCTCAACTATAACTCAAATCATTCAAAAAGTCAAAAAATAAACACTGTTACGGCATTGAGAAATCAAATTTTACGTTTTTGTGACGAATTGTTCATGAAAAAGAATTTCGACAAAATTTTTGAATTATTTAAAATAACGGATACCCCTCTCGTCTATTGCAGCACCTCATTTATGACTACAGTTTTTATGATCGTATCGCAAAAAACTCATGTGCATTAGTTAACCATCATTTGACCAGTGGGCATGATTTAATTTTAATAATGTTAAGATCCTCGAAAGAGCCATCTTTTCTTGGAAATGGTTCATATAAAAAAAAATAAAGTTTCTATAAATGACAGGTCTGATATAAATAATTTGAGTGACATCTTTTGTAACATTTTGGCAAAAAGTTAAACCTGTACTTCAAATTAACTTGATAATTTTGGGTCACCATCTTCAGTAAATGTGTTGTTTTTTTAGTCCTCGATTGTCCTATTCACCATTTTACTGGTGGTTTTCAAGAAATTCATTCCGTTTCGAATAATTTCATTAACTGGGTAGAGAACTTCGAGTCTATTTAGTAGAATAGTTTTGAATTTTGAGGTTATTATGGGCTACAACCCCGAATGGTGTATGAGATGTTCCTTGTTAAATAATTCCATTAGCTGGGTAGAGAACTTCAATTCTATTAAGTAGAATAGTTTTGAATTTTGAGGTTATTATGAGCTACAACCACGAATGGTGTTGAGATGTTCCCTGTTAAAAACAGCGGAGCATAAGTTAAGTTCTTAGATTAGGCTAGGACTGCACCCCCTTAGGGCTTTATTCCCATGGTGTATGAGATGTTCCTTGTTAAAAATAAGCGGAGCATTAGTTAAGTTCTTAGGTAAGGCAAGGGCTACACCCCCGTAGGGCATCATTCCCAAAAGGTGTATGAGATGTTCCCTGTTAAAAACAGCGGAGCATTAGTTAAGTTCTTAGATAAGGCAAGGGCTGCACCCCCTTAGGGCTTTTTTCCCATGGTGTATGAGATGTTCCCTGTTGAAAACAGAGGAGCATTAGTTAAGTTCTAAGATAAGGCAAGGGCTACACTTCCTTAGGGCTTTTTCCCATGGTGTATGAGATGTTCCCTGTTAAAAACAGCGGAACATTAGTTTAAGTTTTTAGATAAGGCAAGGGCTACACCCCCTTAGGGCTTTTTTCCCAGAGTGTATGAGTGTCCCTGTTGAAAAAAAACAGCGGAGCATTAGTTAAGTTTTTAGATGAAGCCAGGGCTTCATCCCCAAAAGGTGTATGAGATGTTCCCTGTTGAAAAACAGAGGAGCATTAGTTAACTTCTTAGATTCAAGTGAGTTTAGACATATAAGAGTTGGGTATGTTTGATGAAATATTTTTCTGCTGGTTCTTCTTTTTTCATTGTTACAGATTTTCCTTTCCCAAATTCCCTTCCTTTTCACCATTGTCTTCGTGAAGAAGTCCTGGAAATCATGGAGTGCAAGATGAGAATGAGAGAAAGAAGTTGTTAAGCAGAAAAATTTTTGGTACTCTTTTTGTACACACGACACTAACACATCATAAACAGACAAGCTATTGCTAGTGCAAAACGACAGGGAAGTGCTCACACTTTAGAGGCAATCGTAGTAGGCATGATGCGAGTTTAGATGCTTGATTGAGGAACGGGCATGGTTTTTTTCAGCTGTTATTCTATTTCTTCCTCTGTTTTTTACGATTGTGTTTTTCTGACACAAACCAAAATTTTAGATATAAGCATTTATTGCAAATACAATTATTCGAATTTTGGTGAATCCTCTCTTTTCAAAAGAATATATATTTATCATTTGAATTGTGGAGGCCGTTACTTGATGTAGATCCATGATATAAATGAGATAAAAACACAAGGTTTAACTTTAATCTACACTTTATTTGAAAAAATTCGACGACGTTTCGCTGACACAGCAGCTTTATCAAGAATGAAGAGTATGGTATTATAAACAAATCGTAGAACAAGTTGGATGAATAACAGGAAAATCCACACCGAGCCATTGTACAGTTAGTATGAAAGGTAATAAAAACTAATTAAACAAGTTAAGTAGGGGTGAGTAATTCAAATCTACCTGTTCATTCAAAAGCTTGTCCGAATGTTTGTATCGATTTATTTCTAATGCTTCTAGGAGATCTAATTTTGAACTTTTTGATTTTATATGTTACATATAAATATATATATATATATATATATATATATATATATATATATATATATATATATATATATATATATATATATATATGCTATAGTATGTATATATTCTGGTAGATTGATATATTCTCATAACATTTAACGTTATCCTAATATATAATTACTCCAGGATATGTTTTGATTATAATCATTGCCTGGCAATGGTATTAATTACCGGGTGGTGGATTTATATTTTTCATGAAATCAGTTTGATTGCATGAACAGATATATAGGCAACTCGTCGGGGTAAAACCCCTATATATATATATATATATATATATATATATATATATATATATATATATATATATATATATATATATATATATATATATATATATATATATATATATATATATATATATATATATATATATATATATATATATATATATATATATATATATATATATATATATATATATATATATATATATATATATATATATATAACCTGTCCTAACCCCATGATTTTGAATAGGGATGAGGGGTGTTGTGATACCTCATTTAGAAGATCTTATCGAGTACTATCTGACCCTTCATCGCTTCAAAATTTTCATCGTTAACGAAATGGCAGCTAAAAAAAAATTTCTTTTGTGATTAGTTTATTAAGTGCTGAAAATGGGCACCGTTCACTTCCATGCAGTAAAGAACGCTTGTGTATGTTAGATTCACTTCGAGGTGTGCAATGTTTTCATTTATTTGTTAATTTTTCGTTCGAAAAAGTAGACAGACCATCACATTTTAGGATATTCATTGAATTTGTAAAATGCTGAAACTAGATGAAAACTGGGTAATTTAAAAGTCTTCAGTTTTCAAAGAACTATGTAACTAGATTTATGTATCGTTTTGACATTGAAGAAACACAACAATTATTCCACAATATAACTTAAAAGATTAGTAATATTTATAGATATTTGTCTTTAGATCCTTTCATAGAAGAAGGGTTTTAATGAAGCTCTCACAATTTAATATACATGATAGCATAAATTAATTGGCTTCGGTTCAAGAATGAACCTATCTTATCTATCGAATAAAATATTTATTACCTAGTTAGAGAAATGCAACTTTATTTCTCAGGTGCCTCGATTGTTACATAAAATTGAAAATATATTTTATTGTTTCCTGTTTGAACGAGGAGATTCTAAGATAAGTGTCGATAACGAAGGTTGCCAAGCTCTAAGAAGCTGGTTTTCATTCTTGGATGTACATCGCTGGTATACATTTAACGATTGTGGTGATCAAAGAAATTACGATGAATCTTCTGATTCTGATTTCTCAAAAGTAATCATATTCAACCGAATTGTATTTACTTCTTCAAATAATACTTGCACTGAAGTTTTTTGTTTTATAGTGAAGCCGCAAGAACCGTTCAAAAATAGGTTTGCAAAATATTCTCTACTCATTCAGTATTCATGATGAATCAATCCTTCTGCCTTTATAGTATACTAGCTGACCCGGCAGACTTCAGAACAAAAGAAGTCCGTAATTAATAAGATCCGATGATGTTTTGAACATGTTTACTAAATTGTTGTTCTGATGAAGAAACATTCGTAATTCTCGGACAATGGTTATCTTCATTGTTTGATTATGAGCACAACGCTTATCAACTTTCACATCTAAATTGCACATAAAATAAATTTGTAAAAATTGATGATACGCATGAGGTAGTGGTAACAGCGCCCCCAGTAAGTGATAAATTTGTCCTTGTATCTGTAATTTCTTAAGATTTGTCTAATAATTAGTTCCGATTTATATTTTAATACAAACTTGAATATTATAAAAAATTATTATGGTATAATACCTTGAAAGTGGGCATGAAATAGTCCTGTATAACATGTGTAGATGTTATCTGGAAACAGCTGTTATATTTCTGAATGTTGGCCAAGAAGTGTTTAAAATAAATTCCAATCCCAGAAAGTAAAGGGAGTAAAGGTTCTGGTGGAGGGACCAATTGTGGCAATATAACTGTGCCAGTAGATTCACCATTTGCTTCTTCTTCTTCTTGCACGGTGCCTTTATGGGCAGCACTCAGGCCGTTTGGCCAAGTGTGTTTGCCGTGTTGTAATATTTGGTTTTGAGTCTTGGAAAAACTTTCTGATGAAGCTTGCAAGACTATTGTAGCTTGACCCCTGGATCATCCGGGCGCTGAGTGTTTCAGCGGGACATTCGAAGAGTATGTGTTCCGTTGTTTCGTCATTTTCTAGGCAACTACAGCACCGTGTGGTTTCCGATAGTCTCATGACGTGTAGGTGTTGAGTTGATGTCCTGTCAATAGGCCAACTACCATCCCAATAGACTTTTCATTGAGGGACAACAGTTTACATACCCTCTTCTTTGGTTGCGGCCCCCTTATGAGCCTTGCAATATTTAAAAACTATTATCATTCCCCCAATTGTTAACAATTTTTCGGCACAATAATCAATTGCTGGATCATAGTGGAATGCAGCTCGTTCAAGAATCACAGGAGCATTGGGTCTGCGGATTCGCTCATTTTCATTATGTTGTGCTTGCTGTTGATGTGTTTGATGTGCACGAACTCGTTTCATTCTGAGCCTATCTACTTCATTGTTACTCACTAAATAACACAATTCTGACATAGCAATACGACTATTTTCTTGATCTGTGTCTCTCTGGTCATCAGTGCGGTTAGCACGTGAGGTAGCTCTTGGCACATTTGATTGACTGCGATGACCTAAGTCAGGTCTTCTTCTACTCAGCATCGTTAATTGTAACTAATCAAAGTAAGAAATTTTCGCGCTAACTTAGCAGTAAAGTGTCACTATCACAGAATATCAACAAACAAGAGCGAATTACTTGGACTGTCACTATCACAAAGGATCACAAAAGTAAAGAATGTTCTCGCGCACGTAGCGGTAATCTTCACTCACAAAGATATAAGGATGCACTCATAGATATCGTAATACTTTTTTCCTTGTTCTGAAGTGCGATAGGATCGATTCACAATCTAATGTCAAATATTATGGTTGCGTTCAGAAGTTTAATTTGTTACAAAACTTGAGATTTATCAATTTTCAACAACTGTTAGCTAAAATTGAGTTTCGCGAAGCGGACCGAATTGAAAATCAGTACTTTTTATAATGTTTCCTATTTTGTGACAATGAAATTTTGTCGTGTTAGCAATTCACTTTTGTTTAGTTTCGGAACGCGACATTAGATCATCCAACGCGCACGCGAAGACTAATTTGATAGATATGAATGAATTTGAACTTTATGCAGCGTTAATAAATTGCAAATTGACTCTTTAACGTTAGTAACACACTTACATTGCTTAGAGAACAGTGAGTGTTTATAATTTAATATGAACTTTATTTAATAGCAATAAAATTTCAATTATTGACTCTGCATTTTATTTAGGAAACATTTGGGAAATGAAAAAGGGCTATTTTCATAGTTCTGCCGGCAGTTATTCAAATTTTTCTCACCTTTTGAACCTTCCATAGATCTCAACGATCATTTCAAGACCAAGATAAGATAAATCCGTTCAGCCGTTCAGCCGTTCAGCCGTTCAGCCGTTCAGCCGTTCAGCCGTTCAGCTGTTCAGCCGTATATATATATATATATATATATATATATATATATATATATATATATATATATATATATATATATATATATATATATATATATATATATATATATATATATATATATATATATATATATATATATATATATATATATATATATATATATATATATATATATATATATATATATATATATATATATATATATATATATATATATATATATATATATATATATATATATATATATATATATATATATATATATATATATATATATATATATATATATATATATATATATATATATATATATATATATATATATATATATATATATATATATATATATATATATATATATATATATATATATATATATATATATATATATATATATATATATATATATATATATATATATATATATATATATATATATATGCTACGACGGGAAAAATACCATAGTAGTTCCTCTAATTTCTGAGTTGCTTCGGAGCATGAAAATCTACCCCTTACCCTCGGCAGCATCAGTCAAAATTCATTATAAGGAAAATGAATCGAGTGTCATATCTTTGAAAACGTCTTTTAATTCTCTATTCAAAAATAGTATACTTATGAACATTTAATATCAGACAGAAAGTCCTAACATAACGGAAGTTGGTATTCCAACAAAAATTCGCCACCCCCTCTATGTCATGAAGGAATGATTGTGGCGGAAAAAGCTGTGACACGTCAATTTTGATTGAGAGGGAAGGGCAATTTCTGAGTTGATTCGGAGCATGTGAAATCAACCTCTTACCTCAGAAACTCCGAAGTTAATATTCATTAGTGGGAAAGTGGATCAAGTGACATATCTTTTATCTTTCATCTTCATGAATGTTTAATGTCAGCGCAAGAAAAGTTTACTTTCCAACGAAATTTGACACTGCTTAAAATCAAATTGGGTGCCAGAGGAATGGCAAGGATTTTCAGTGTGAACCATCCAGAAAAACAGGAAGGACACCAGTATGTTTCGTTTTTGATGAATACATTTCTAACTACTAACACATACATTAATCCCTCTCTTGTCTCAGCTTTTTCTTTCATGATCCTTATAACTTTTCCGCTGAAAATATCAGTAGATATGTACACACAACCAAATTTATATGGAATCACTCGGTATTTCACATTATTGATTGTTTTTAACCTGGATCTTTGACTACTTGTGAAGAATGAAGTTTTTTGTTGCAAAAAAATTCTATAGTATTATAAGAAATGTTGAATTATCACCACATGTTCAGGATATTGAAATCAGTCGTCACTGAGATGTGAAACTGTGAATTTCCAAATTTAGTGAAAGTGAAAGTGAAAGTGAAATATATTGAAGACATTTGCATGTCTTGTCAGAAAAAAGATGAGATAGTTTAACATACATATGAATATGAGATTTCCATAAATTCTTCTATACTATAAACTGTTTCATTTTATAGTAGCTTTTTACCTTCCCTCTTGAATCCTCTAGCTGTTGTAATCTTCATACTCTCAGGTAAATGATTATAGCTTAGGCCCCCGAAAATCGACTCCTCGATGCAACATTGCGCTGTTATGAAGGGGGATACTGAAATAGTCTCTCCTTTGGGTGTTATATTCATGAAATTTATCGTTGATAGCGAATTTTTCTTTATTGGTATGTACATAAGAAGTGCATTTACAGATATAGATTGCAGGTAGGGTTAATATTTTCAGTTTCTTGAAGGCATCGCTGCAGGTATCTGTCGGTCTCATACCAAGGAGGACTCTTATTGCTTTCTTTTGTTGCAATAGAAAATCAGCAAAATGCTTTGAGACTCCCCAAAGAAGTATACCGTATGAAAGTATATAGTGGAAATTTGCGAAGTTCGTTGTTAATGCTGCTTCATAAGTACACACTCTCCTTACTGTCCTTAATGAACAAATTGCCGAAGAGAATTTCCTCCTAGTCGCCTCAATGTGCTTCTCCCATGATAATCTAGGGTCTAGGCGTACTCCCAGAATTTTCACAGGGGATCCTCGGTCGCTATTTGCTCCAAAGGTGATGGATTGAGTCTTACTGTCATTCACTTGGAGTGAGTTACTCTTGAACCTATCATCAGATCTGTCGAGTATATCCTTTCTCAATTGACTCAGGGAATTTGTGTTTGATGCCCTAATGAAATACTGTGTGTCGTCTGTAAACAGGAACGTTTCAGTATATATATATATATATATATATATATATATATATATATATATATATATATATATATATATATATATATATATATATATATATATATATATATATATATATATATATATATATATATATATATATATATATATATATATATATATATATATATATATATATATACCGGGTGTAACTGGAAAGAGGCTCGCCCTAAAACTTTTTCCTATCAATATTTTTCAATGAAATTTCTTGAAATTGATTAAAAATTTACTTCAAGTTGGCATTGACAGTTTATCAGAAACGCTTCCGGTTTTACCGGAAATGAGCCAAAGTTTCAATTTTTAAATGGCTCACCCTGTATATTTTCGGGGAAATGGAATGAAACTCTCTTTGTCTATACATTCAGTATATTTAAAGATGTACTTGCCGAATTTTGAAATCATTCTTGATAAATTTTTTCTCAAGTATAGGTGGCTATGACGACTCAGCTGGTTCTAAAATTGTCATGCACACAGAGCATAAACGCAAAACCTTAGCTTTATTTTGACATGGCGCACATACATATCATCGTACATTCCAGATGTATAAAAATTTAACAAAACACATAAATAACGCAAAATACACAAATGGACCATAGATGGAATGTCATCAAATCAATTGAGCCTAACTTCACAACAGGTTTTCGAAGAGACCCCCATTCTGTGCCTGACACAGCCTATTGCGGCGAATGGTAGCCCGTACTACATTATCCATTTGATTTGGAAAAATTTCATTTATTGCTCCCCGAACTCTATTCTCTGAATCCTCTCGATTTTCTGAAGCAGTTCTATAAACACGATTTTTCACATAGGCCCACAAAAAAAATCTAATTGGGACAAGTCGAGCGATCGAGCTGGCCATCTTGTCGGGCCGTTGGTGCCTATCCACCTTTCATTCAAATTATTATTTAGGTATTGAACAACTTCCCTGTAGTTGTGCGCTGGTGCTCCATCTTGTTGGAAAATTAAGTTATTAGCAGCAGCCAGTGGTAAACCATCAATCAGATCGCTTATTTCGTTTTGTAAAAATCCTAAATATCTTTCCCCTGTTAATGGTCCATTAAAAATGATTGGACCTATGAGATGTCGCCCTACCATTGCCATCCATACATTAACCTAAATCGCTCCTGGAAATTACCCTCAAGTACTAAATGCTCATTTTCGTGGGCCCAATGGCGCGTATTGTTTCGATTGAACATTCCGTTGTTCGTAAATCGGGGTTCATCTGAATATAAAATTTTATAAATATACCTTGGATCTATTTCCATCTTTTGAAGAAACTGGTTGCAATATTCTAATCTTCGGCCATTATCATTTTCATTAAGGTGTTGATGAAGATTGTATTTGAACGAGGGAAATTTATGCTTCTTAAGAATTCTCCAAACACTCTGATGACTTATCCCTATTTCTTGTGCGATTTCCCTGGTAGATGTCGTACAATTCAAATTAATGTACGCTAATACATCAATTTCAGAATTTTCGCTTACTATGAAATTTTGATTATCTGCAACAACCGGTTGCTTCACTTCCAGTTTTGGAAAATAGTGCCTTGAAGTGCCGTTCTGGATAGCGTTCAGCGTATAAAATTGCTGATGCTGCAGAGTTTTATTGGCATTGGCCATAAATGAGTAGCATATCTACTTTTTCATTCTGTGTGTACAGCATTTAGTCTGTTTTTCTGCCGTGAAAATTCAAAAACTCTGAACAATTTATACCAACTCACCGATTCAGATGCAACACACTCTTATCTTATGACATTTAAAATTGAATACAAAAAATTCTATGATCTGTGATCTATCTGTGATAGGATTTCAATGCATTTCCAAAGCACTTCAGATAATGAGTTGAAAAACGAGTATTATACTATGTCCAGGATTACGAATGGAAATTTTCAACGAAAAATTATCAATTTGGTATCAAAATATTCGTAAAAATATTCTGCGTATTATAGTGCTAATGAGCCTCTATTATACCTTGCGGAAATAAGATTTTTTTTAAGAAACAATGTTTGGAATGTTACGGAGCCAATAACAGAAGGAATTCTACAGTTTCAGTGATGAATCCTAATGTACTCGATTTCGGTCGATAAATCACGCGTTTTTTTGTCGTCATAGCCACTTTGACTTGAAAATAAATTCATCAAAAAAAATTAAAAATTCAGCAAATTGATCATAAAATATGCTGAATGTATATAAGTATAACAGACTTAATTGCTTTATCGAGCAACAAACTTGGAATATTGAGAATTGGCGAAATGTTCTTTTTTCGGTTGAGACCAGAATTGATGTTCGATCAGATGACCGCAGGATTCGGGTTTTTAGGGGGTCGTGGAAGACAAGCTATACTCCGTGTATAGTGTTATGTTTTAGGGTGACATTATGCTGGGAGGCAAAACAGATTTGATTTGGTTTCCTGCGAGTGTAACGACTAGAGATTACGTGGACCATAGTGAGACTCTGGCGAGGTGCCCACAGTGAGAATTTCACTTTCATACAAGATAATGCTCCTCTCCATACCAGCAAACTCACGCGACATTGTCTTGAAACAAAGGGAATCGCTATTTTGGACTGGCCAGCTTGCTCTCCAGACCTAAATTCTATTGAACATTTATGGGATAATCTTAAAAGGAAAATTGGATCGCGCCAGGATAATCAAAGAACCCCACAACAGCTCATCCAGGCCGCCACATAAGAGTGGCAAAATATCACCCAAAAGGAGGTCGAACACCTAATCCAAAGCATGCCTAGACAGATTGAGTCTTGTATTTGGCAAGAGGAGGTAATATAAGCTACTGAAGTCGAGAAAAATACACCTACTTCGTGAGAAAACAATTTTCAATTCTTTTACTACATGCGGAAAGAGTCTCTTATTTTCTTTTATTTGTTTCTTTCTTGAAATAAAGCTTAGTTTATTTCTTTTGTCAATTGAAATGAAATATCTCAAAAAGGATCAATTTTAACAATCTTTCGAAAATATCCAAATATTCAAAATATCGAGTGCTTCCATATAAATTGGGTTGTGTGTATTTGATTAGAAAATTAGATTAGCTGTAAAAGCAATTCTTTAGCTTCCATAGAACGAAAAATTTGTTCTAATGCGAGAACTAAAACATAACGCAGCTTGTATATCATTCTCAGTGAAATAAACTAACAATTATTTTACTACGAAATCGGGCGGAGCCTACAATTCTACTCAACATGATGTTTCTGTTTCAGGCGCCAGCTGATCTCCGAGATAATGATCACTATGAAATAACAAACATTATACAGGAATACCAGCGTTAATGGCTACAATCAAATCATCTTCTCCATCTTGGCCATTCGATTGCATCAACTGGTGGTACTACAGCCCACGGTCAGATCTCCGCGGGGTACCGTGCAGGGCGAAGGGGGAAATGAGCTTTCTCAATAAAGACGTATCTGTCAGTTTTTATGGGCGGTACGGAGCCTTTATCCGGTCGACAATCTAGCTCTCTCACTGGCAGGGGTATTTCAACTAATTTCATACCGCTGAGAAGACGGTTATATCTGATTTTTATTCTCTTTTGAATTCATTTTCAATTGATAAAGTAAGGTTCTAAAAAAACTTCTATTTCTTAATCAAGAATTTATTCCGGAAATTTTATATTTTTTATATAATTACTGATACACAAAAATGACCGTATTGAAAGTTAAATGGAATTGAATGGGTTATTTTGTATCAATAACTTATCTGTAACTAATCTGCATTTTTAGAAAATTTTGATCACCCTCAGTTTTTTTGCAACAGCAATTAATCATTTTTTAAGTAAAAACGGCAAAAATGAAGAAATAATAACTTATATTCACTTTTATTCAGGATTTTCAACAATATTTAGCGTCAGGTACGTCCCTTTTGAGTATTCAGCAAAAGTCAGCTGACATGCTTGGACCCCACTTGCCTAGGTACCTCTATTCCATGTTGGATATGTCTTGACGGAACCGCTCACCATGTTCTTCGTTAACGGCTACCAAATTTTGAGGAAAAAATCCAAATGCAAGTTTGAAAGATGAATCTTGAGCGACATATAGCATCCCATGTCCTCGTAAGCCGCTAAGAGGTTGTTGACTAACTCTTCATAGTTTTCAGCCCTGTGGTTTCCAAGAAAATTACGAACAATATTTCGAAAACATAAACAGTAGGTCTCTTATTTGTGGTCCTACAAATATTCCTTTTTTTATTTTGGTATCACTGTTTTTCGGGAAATTTTGTTTCAAGTACCAAAAACCATCTCCATTTTTATCCATAAAATGACACAATTTTTCATTTGTCTGAGTTTGATATGCAATGGAGGTAGCAATACATCTTCAGGATTTATTAAAGGAGTGTGAAGAACATTTGAATTTGGGAGGCTTTTACTTGGTAAAATTCCATTATCAATAATAAAAAACAAGTACTGTGTTTTAAGGAATTTTACTTAATAATTGCGATTCGTAACGCGTTTCACTACACCGTAGCTTCTTCAGACGAATGATTATGCAGAAAAATGTAAATGAGAATATAACTATAAATGTTCTTGAGTAATTGAAAGCTTATTGGTCGCCTCCTCCTAAGTGGTTATTTATGACAGGTATATCCAATAAAGTGTGAAGAACATTTCGTTGACCTGGTATAATAGCGTCTCGCTTAGGCCACCCCTTTTTGACATAATATTCCACTCGCAGAGGAAAAAACAAAACTTCGTATATCCAAGCTGTAGACCTAGCAAAATAGCAATTACTTTCAAATCTGCACATATTTTCCTGGAATATTGGTTATATTTAATATGCTCTAGTAGTGATTTCATATTTTCATATGATTCTTTCATTTCAGTAACATGAGCGACCGATACGGAAGGGTATTTATTACCATTATGGAACAGTACAGCTTTTAAACTAACCTTTGAGGAATCTATGAACAACCGCCAGTCAGATGTTTTATATTCAAACGTCAACTCCGTCATCACTGAGAGAATGTCATTCAAAACACTATATTGCCATCTTGAGAAAAAAAACCTCGACAAGTGCTTATGTCGAGTTCTGTATACGGATATTCTGGTATTTTTTCCAGTAATTCCAGTCATGAAGTCGGGACGTCAACATATCTTCCTGTCTTTTAATGAGATCCAAATCATGTACCAAGTCATTGAAATCGTTTTGAGTTATCAAATGAGGTTCTGTGTATGAAGTACTGGGCTCAAAAGTCGGATCGGAATCTGAACTCTCGGATACATTTTCTTCGGTAACGTCATCCATGTTTACTGGAGGCTGAGGAACAAGTAATTCATCACTGTGTGGGATAGGTCTTTGAGCAGATTGTTGATTTGGATAGTTCACTGAGTACCTAGTTTTGTGATTGATACCTTTTATAGAAGTTTGGCAGAATTAACAATCTGAAACATGGTCTTTCGGTTCAGCCCATATCATTGGAACTGCGAACGGCATATGACGAGATCCTTTAGCCCATGATGTTAATAAAGTGACACATTATGCACAGCTATCACTAAGAGTCCAGGTTTTGTCCAAATTTCACGCCGGAAAACCAAAATGATAAAAATAATACTTTTTAATTAATGGTGTCAAACTAAGACGTTGACTTTCAACCACAAATGTAACAAAAGTTATCAAGATGGTTTACACTCTCGGTATCTTAATATGATGTATAATACTAATATTTGAAGTAAATCAGGAATCTATAAACTCAATTGCGGTTCTTGTGATAAAATTTATATCGGTAGGACCTATAGGAGTTTTGGCATAAGAACATCTGAACATAAACGTAACTTCGATAAAAATAAATCTGATTCAAATTATTCAAACCACTTAATAAAAGAAAACCATTCATTCAATAAAAACTTTGACATATTACATATAAAATCAAAAAGTTTAAAATTAGATGTCCTAGAAGCATTAGAAATAAATAGATACAAACATTCGGACAAGCTTTTGAATGAGCAGGTAAATGTGAATTATTCACCCCTACTTAACTTGTTTAATTAGTTTTTATTACCTTTCATACTAATTGTACAATGGCTCGGTGTGGATTTTCCTGTTATTCATCCAACTTGTTCTACGATTTGTTTATAATACCATACTCTTCATTCCGTTTGTCATTCTTGATAAAGCTGCTGTGTCAGCGAAACGTCGTCGAATTTTTTCAAATAAAGTGTAGATTAAAGTTAAACCTTGTGTTTTTTATCTCATTTATAACACTAATGTTGAAAAAAAATTGTTTTAATTTGAATAATTTTTCGTCAATTTATTCGGTAAGCAAAGTTCGCGTAATCGAGTCAGTCGATGTTTTATGAAAACTGAGGTTGATTGAACAAAGCTAAGTATGACGGTTATATGCGGTAGGTAGTAGTGTTTGAAAATATGACGTAATTTCGTTCAATAAATTTACTGTTTATCAGTGTTATCTGGAAGAATAGAAAGAACAACGTATTAAGACATAATAGTTGAATTATTTTGTTCAGAGTTAACAAAACTTTTTGCCTCGGTTGTAGTATAAATAAAATAAATGAGAAAGAATTCCGGAAAAAGGAGTTTTAAATAAAATTGAATAGGCAACATTTTGGGATGGATTACAATTTGGCTACCTTAAAAATTATAGTAATTATACCGTATAGTGTCGATAGTCAGATTTCACTGAAAAAATGTTTACTTAATAATATTGGGGCTCAGAATTCAAGTCTGAAATCGTTTTGCCCCGGAAGGCTATCGTTTAAGAAAAAAAACAAAATTTCCATGAAAGTCTTGCTTATATCATTCAAACTCTATCATAGCTTCATTACAATGCTTTGTTACTATTACAATGAATAATATATACACACATGTATCATTAGTTAGTAATTCTACGCTCAAATATACATTAATGTCTTATTAAAATGTTTTTCAATTTGAATATTTATTTCAACCCGCCATATTTAAAATATTTCTCCGTTAATAACTGAGACCAAAATTCAAATGGTAATCATTCCAAACCTAAACTAACTAACCTAATTTGACCTAAAACCTAACCTACTAACCTATTCAATTCGGAATTAAGAACTTAAATTAGGTTTGTGGTTCGGTTAGGTTAGTTAGGTTTGGTTTGAAGAGATTTCCATCTGAATATCCCTCCCTGTTATGACGGGAGATGGCGAGTACTTCACTATTGTCGGGATCATGTCACGTAGGTCTTGGATTGTATAAGTGTGAAATTGTTGTCTAATATTGAGAACTGAGGGGCAATCATATCTGGCGGGTTAACTGTCTAGAATTTGAGGAAATATCGCAGGTTATATATATTTTTTTATTATCTCCTTAGTCCTTTTCATGACCTTGATTGCTATGTAAAATCTTTTCTCAGATTTGTTTAGACATATAAGAAGTATAATTGTTGAAATATTTTTCTGCTGGTTTTATTTTTCCATTGTTACAGATTCCTGTCCCCCCCTTTCTTTCACCCTTGTCTTCGTTTAGAAATCATGGAATGCAAGAAAGAATGAAGCGGTTAAGCAGAAAAATCTTTGGTACTCTTTTTGTACACACGACACTAACACAACATAAACAAGTTTTTTCCTTAGGTTTTTTCACTCATTTATTGAATCATATACATGATAGTATGGTTCCCCTGTTACATTTCCTTAGCTGACACTTGTGCTTTTTCTGACACACACCTAAATTATAGATATAAGCATTTATTGTAAATACAATTATTCAAATTTTGTAATTCCTCTCTTTTCAAAGAATATATATATATATATATATATATATATATATATATATATATATATATATATATATATATATATATATATATATATATATATATATATATATATATATAGTTTGAAAGATACAGTTGAAAATGATTTCTGTAGAATAAAAAATGGTTTCAATTCAATCAATTAACCTTAAATATAAGTAAAACAAAATACTTACCCTTCTCCTCCTACAGCACTGGACTGCCTAATATGGGTGACCTTCATGTCGAAGATATCAAGATACCTGAAACTAGAAATATAAAATATCTGGGGATTGTATTGGATCGTAACTTAAAATGGGATGAACAAGTCGACTGGTTGGTGAAAAAATTACGGGGACTCACTTATAAATTTAAATATTTGAAAAACTACCTAAGTGTCACAGACTTGAAGAAGCTATATTTTTCGCTGGTGCAATCACAGCTTGCATATGGAATCATAGGATGGGGTGGCGCGTATGACTGTTACATCAAAAAAATTGAAAGGATGCAGAAATATATACTTAAGATAATTTACGCCAAACCACTCACCTACTCAAGTAATGAACTGTATGCTGAGGCTAATATTTTGGATTTTCGACAGTTATTTGCAATGCAAATTGTTATTTCAGTTTACAGAGGAAAAATAAACTTAACTGTAGCAGACCATCCCTACTCCACCAGGAATAAAGAGCACATCAGACCGAAGGCTAGTAAAACAATCGGGAAGAGAGTGTACACCTACCTAGCACCAAGGATATACGACCTATTACCGACAGGAGCAAAAAATCAAAAACTTAAATCAGTTCAAAAGACAATCAAACTTCTGGATTAGGGATTGCGGACGAGGAAAAATTAATAAAATCATAAACCAGTTTTACTAAAAAACAATGAAATTGCGATTCAAGTGAAACCTAAAAGTGACAATTTAAAACCCAAAAATGACAGTCTAATGCCTGGACAACTAACCCTGAAAGAGACAATTTTACCCTGATGAGACAAAATAACCCAAATAGTGACAAATTAACCCAATTGCGACATATTAACCAGGACATAAAAAGTATGTGATAATAAGAACAAACTGTACTAAAAAGTTCAACAGATTGTGATCGCGTACAGAAGGATTATATCCATCTCTGCGATTTCCTATCGTTTATTCGGGAAACCTATCAAATGTAATAATAAACATATCTAAGAATGTAAAGCCATGTACCTACTTACCTTCTTGAATAAACTATGTTATTATTATTATTATATATATATATATATATATATATATATATATATATATATATATATATATATATATATATATATATATATATATATATATATATATATATATATATATATATATATACTCTAACTCTCTAGAAAATAACCATTCGAATAGAAAAGCATTTTAATAAGAAATTAATGTATATTTCGCGTAAAATTAATAATTAATGCTATATGTGTGTATATATTATCCATTGTGATAGTAACAAGGTCATTTTAATGAAGCAATGGTGGAGGTTGAATGAGATGGACAAAACGACTTTATTTTTTTTTTAAACGATAGCCTTCCGGGGTACAACGATTTACGATTTGAATTCTGGGCTCCAAAATTAGTAAGTAAACATTTTTTCAGTGAATTCTGAATGTCGGCACTATACGGTATAATTACCAAAATAATAAATAAAATTATAATCTCGTAGTTGAATGGCGAAATCGGAATTTCCTTAAATTGCCCACAATTTTCTTGGGGAAAATATCTTCGCATGTATAAGGACCAACATACCTCTCAAAATGACAAAATTACATTACTCTCAGTAAATGCAACTGTTCCTTTGTATTAACAGTATAATTATCGCCGGAAAAACATAGAAATGACTTTTAGAAGACGGATGAAGGGATTTGGATGACCATTTCATCTTTGGTCCGTAATGCACTAGCCGAGAAAAGATACCTAGAATATATTCAAGCATTTTCCCAGAATTTTGGTTATTTGAAACGAGTAATCTTCGGGATTAATAATTAAACCTTAGTGTTAATATTATCAGATGATATTGTGTGATGTACCTGCCCAGCACTCCATGTTATGCCTATTATTTTATATAGGAAATAAACAAAGAACAAATTTACATTATCACTTCGGACTTGGATCATCTATCTACGATGTAATGAAAAGGAATCTTTGTTTCATTGAATTTGTCCGAGTTATCATGTTACATGGCACAATATGTGCAATCCAGCCCTTCAGAATATTTTAATCGTTTATTTCTTGGAATAAGGCAAACATAAAGAGGAGAAACAAAACTTCCAAAAACAAGGGAATTATTTAGAATTCTTGTCAACCATGAATTATATGTCGCTAGAGACCCCAAACTTTGCGAGAACCATATGTATTTCCTAAGATACTTTGTCAGAGGTTGCCATAAACTATATGGCGCCAGCGATCTCAAAATTTGAGAGAACCATAAGATAATTTGTCTAGGTCAATTCAGTCAGTGGTATATATAGGTCACAGTTACAATCTTTCATTCATTCAGCATTCATCATTCAGGTCCCAACAAAGCAAATGAACATTCAGTTACCAAAATTCTAAATCAGCAAATAATAAATGAGTAATATGTTGTTTTATTAATATATATTAATTACGAAAACCAATGTTTTGTTTTATGTATATAAACCAATTACCCGGTCATTACAGTTGATTACTTATTCAATATACAAAACATAATATGTTATAACTAATGAGCGTAATGAAGAACAATAAAGCACCAGGTGAAGACGGCATCGTTGCAGAAGCTATAAAAATGGGAGGAAAACAACTACTTAAGTCCATAACTCCACTTTTCAACAAATGTCTAGATGAAGCAACAACCCCAGAGAAGTGGAACAACGCCATCATTGTTATTATGCACAAAAAGGGTAATATCACCGACCTACAAAACTACAGACAAATTAGTCTGCTTACACATCTCTATAAGCTTTTTACTAAAATCATAACAGCGAGACTTACGAACAAACTGGATTTATATCAGCCAAGAAAACAAGCGGGCTTTAGAGCTGGATATGGAACAAACGACCACTTACAGGTTATAAAGTCAAGGATAGAAAAATGTGTGGAATACAATAAACCTCTTGTACTCACGTTTGTAGATTATGAAAAAGCGTTCGATTTCATAAATCACTACGAAATGCTCAAAGCTCTGGCCGACTGTCGTATAGATCATCGATGTATCTGCCTACTACGATATATCTACGAACACGCAACAGCAAAAGTGAGATTTCACGAAGAAACAAACCAGTTTAAAATCGAAAAGG
The DNA here is from genome assembly GCA_013387265.2 of Cryptolaemus montrouzieri. NCBI lineage: Eukaryota > Metazoa > Arthropoda > Insecta > Coleoptera > Coccinellidae > Cryptolaemus > Cryptolaemus montrouzieri. Next base: position 136,030,095 of record JABFTP020000185.1, on the reverse strand, counting down.
GTGTCCGTCAGGGCGATATAATGTCTCCCAAGCTCTTCACAACTTTATTAGAGTATATGTTTAAAAAGCTCGAAATGGGAAATAGAGGCATACGTGCGGATGGGGAAATGCTAAATCACCTGCGTTTCGCCGACGATATTGTGTTGATCTCAGATAGCCTAGATGAGGAATACGAAATGCTCTCAGAGTTGTCAAGTATCTCCCAACAAGTTGGATTAAAGATCAATACCGCTAAAACTGAATTCATGACTAACTTAGTCCCCAGCTGTAACTTAAAACTAAGGGAAAAAGAAATCCAATTTGTAACCTCATATAAATATCTAGGACACGAAATACGAATTGGAAGAGACAACCAGACCTGTGAACTAAGCAGACGAATAGGACTGACCTGGGCTGCCTTCGGAAAATTACGACACATTTTCAAGTCTGATATTCCAATAAGTCTTAAACGCAAAGTTTATGATCAATGTGTCCTTCCAGTACTGACATATGGTTCCGAAACACTAACACTTACCCAAAGGACTGTCAACAGAATAAAAGTGACCCAACGAGCCATGGAAAGATCCATGTTGGGAATAAGCCTGAGAGATCGGTTTTCAAATGAGGAGATACGAAGAAGAAGTAAGGTTACAGATGCTGTAGATAGGGTCACACGTTTAAAATGGAACTGGGCAGGCCATATCGCAAGAATGTCAGACAACAGATGGTCAAAAAGGATATTGGAGTGGCGCCCTAGACACGAAGTCTTCAGAAGCAGAGGCAGACCGCCAACAAGATGGACGGACGACATAAAAAGGATCTCCACAAATTGGATTCAGGATGCCCAAGACCGGTCAAATTGGAAAAGGTTAAGAGAGGCCTATGTCCAGCAGTGGACGAGTTGAGGCTGTGAAAGAAGAAGAAGAAGAAGAAGAAGAAGAAGAAAAAAGAGCGTAAATTGCATATTTTTACATGTTTCACATTTTTACCAAATTTAAACAAAGATTCATTTTTCAAGGTATTGTTACATTATATATTTTCGTCATTTACCCTACATCATATTCATTCCAAGGAATATGATCCCGAGTCCTCCTTCTAGTCCTCTGGTGTGTCTCAGGGTTTTCATTTGGGACTCCTTATTTAGATAATATACCCCGATATTTCAATGAAAGTAAATTATCATTATTTGCCTTCACCTCAAAGTTTTCATGAAAATTAATCACCCTCGGGACTGTCTTAGCTCTACAGCATGAATTGCACAATTTCACCCATTTTTGTGAGAATAACAGCCTCTATTTGAATGTAACAAGATGTCGAGCCAAATCTTATAACTGTGGAAGGAATATCTTAAGACATCCTTATACTTTAAATAACACTCCGTTATTCAGAATCGAAACTATAATAGATCTGGAGGTGGAATTTGATTCAAAACTCTTGTTTAGTGGTCATGTCGACTATGTTGTTAATTCTAGTATGCGAATGTTGGGTTACCTAACAAAACATTGAAAATATTTTGATAATACTCAGTTTATATTGATAAACTTGAAAAAGTACAATAAAATTTTGAAATTTCTTGGCTCTAAATGTAAAATGTAATCCATAACTATTACTCTCTAACTCCTATAGCTGGTAGAAGTGTTACGAGTATTTTGTTCATACATAGACTTATTTATAATCACTGGTCTACAATGGTTTTGTTGACCTAGATATGAAAATGATTTTGGGTCTATTTATGCACACAATTCGTGAAACTATCAATGATTTTGTAGGATTTGCTCTGATTTCTTTTAAATCTTTATTTTCATTTTACATAACAAAAATCGTAAAACAAGAAACAAAATAACAGATATATTTATAATGTCAGTTATGTTTTGAGAAATTCGGATACATCGAAGTAAATAAAGAGGAAAATGTCTAAAATATATTTTATATTTCCATAAAACGCCTTTTATGAGCTTTTCTTCTATAATTTTCAGGGACAATCTCTTTTCAAAGACCAGCAGTAATCTGCCATCATGTGACAATCCCATCGATCTTGATACCTTTCTTCCATCACTTTTAGATCTTGATGAAACCGCTCTCCTGTTCCTCACTATAATTTCCTAAATTATCCGGAAATTTATCCAGATGATTGCGGAGATAGTGTAACTTAATACTCATATTTGCTCCTAAAGTCTGAAAGTTTGTCAGCATATTTTGCACAATTTCTTCATAATTTGCTGCTTTATGGTTACCTAGGAAATTTTCGACAACCAACACAAAACTTTTCCAAGCTTTACTTTCCGGAACAGTCATAACTTTGATAAAATCTGAGTCTTTCATCAATTGCCGTATTTGAGGACCATCAAATATTCCGCCTTTCAATTTTTCCATACTAAGCTTCGGAAATTTTCTGCAAATGTAATTAAAACAATTTCCGTCTTTGTTCAACGCTTTTACAAATTGCTTAATCATACCTAACTTAATATGTAATGGTGGAAGTATGATTTTGTCTCTGCTCACCAGCGGCTCCCTTATTACGTTGGCTTTACCGACAGTTAAAGAATTTCTTAGACCGGCCATTGATGCTCAGAGTATTTAATTTTCTCTAAAACTAATTTTACATTTTCATATTCTTCTTTGAGTTTCGTTGAATGGGCAATTGGAATTGATGCAAATTTATTTCCATTGTGCAATACAACGCATTTTAAACTTCTTTTGCAACTATCAATAAAAAGGCGCCATTCAGTAGATTTGTACTCTTTTAAACCCATGTCTATAAGCAGCTTCGCGATATCATTACAATACACTAATCCTTCATTTTCACTAAAAAATTGTAATAACTCTTTTTCTCGCGTTCTATATGTTGTAATTGTTACTGTTGGTGCCAATAAATTTTTTTTCTTTCAATCTTGAGGCTAACAGTTCTGATCCTTGTTTTGATAAATTGAGATCACGTATTAAATCACTGAGTTCATTTTGAGAAAATAACTTTGGCGTAGATGTTTCACCTTCCCATTCACTTCCACTAGTAGATGCTCCCGATTTCTGTGAATTTGGTAACATCATTGTTTCTGAGGGCATGCGAATTACTTTTGAAATGTATATGGGCCGAGGGAGATTTTCACTGTGTAGAACCGGACATTTCGTAGACTGTAAGTCTGGGTATCTCCACGTTTGATTTCCATTAAAACCTTTAACATCTACTACGCAAAAGTAACAATCATCTAAATGATTCGTAGGCTCCATCCAGATCATAGGAATACCAAAGTCTAATCTAGAACGTTCACCTTTTTTCCACAACCGTAAAGACTCAACACAGGACTTACAAACTTTATTTGGAACCCATGGTTTACCTAATTTGTCCATTTTGAAACCAAAATATTCAACATAAGTCTCCTTGACAAAGTCTGTGATATTTCTTTTTTGTTTTTTTGGTATAGGTATATAAACACCGCAAATATAACAAAATAAATCACTACAATATTTACACTTTCTTCGTGACAAACTCATATTTTAGACTAGAAGACAAATATATAAGAATGGACATTCAGTAATTGAAACAAAATATTAATCCATGACACTTTATCCAGATTTACGTGTATATGTACTCCAATATTGTCAAATAACTGAGATCTCAGATGTTCTGTGGAACAAGGGGTCTGAGAGTGGGGATCAGGTGATGTTTGTATGCGAGAAAAAGTTGCGCAGAAGCCTAATCATGACTGGAAAATTAAATTTTATTTCTAACAAGCTTATAATTGTTCAAAATATAAGAAATGCAAAAATCATGAAAATACGAGCACATTGAGAACTTTCATGAATATATTCGTAATCTGGGCACTTAAAAACATAAAAATTTGCGATGATATCCAGGGCAACAATAAAAAAAATTTTGTTTGTAGAGCTGTGATAATCAACTCTATTGTTGTGACCTAGGACTATCCAGGCCTTTAAGCTCTATTACATTAGGCGAAACTTCAAAATCATATTGGATAATATGGAATATAATCCTTATATGAACGTTATGGAATGCTGGAAGAAATTTGACATAGCAAAACATATCTGAACATGAAAGAATCAGTGATAGAATTGAACCCATACACATTGAAATCATGCTGGAAAAAACTGGTCTGTTCTAACTGCGGAATATGACCAAGAATAATTGCAAATTCAAATTTATACTGCAAACATTGCTGAAATTGAAAACATAATTGGACGAGATGGGTTTAAACAGAAAGAATCAAGTGACATTCAAGAGTTGTTTGAATCGCAGGATGAAGATTTGACTGAAATGGACTCAGAGGAAATGTTGAGTTCATAGTCTATTGAAGACGAGGCTTTAAGAATCACTAGAAACGTGACATTTAATTTGAAAAATCTCAGTGAAGGTTAAAGAATGGCAAATGGGCTTCGTGATTTCTTTATGAAAACTGATACGTCTAGGGAACGAAGTTATGTTTTAAGAGGCAAATTTCTAATGCCACTGCTGAATGTCAGTCTAAATCGAAGGAACTTTTGAAAACTGCCAAGCAAGAAAAAATTACATAATTCTTTTAGCCTAAGTCTGAAGATGATAACACAGCTCTACAAAAAAAAAATTTTTATTGTTGCCCTAGATATCATCGCAAATTTTTATGTTTTCAAGTGCCCAGATTACGAATATATTCATGAAAGTTCTCAATAAGCTCGTATTTTCATGATTTTTGCATTTCTTATATTTTGAACAATTTTAAGCTTGTTAGAAATAGAATTTAATTTTCCAGTCAATATTAGGCTTCTGCGCAACTCTTTCGCGCATACAAACATCACCTGATCCCCACTCTCAGACCCCTTGCTCCACAGAACAGCTGAGATCTCAGTTATTTGACAATATTGAAGTACATATACACGTAAATCTGGATAAAGTGTCATGGATTAATATTTTGTTTCAATTACTGAATGTCCATTCTTATATATTTGTCTTCTAGTCGTCTAAAATATGAGTTCGTGACGAAGAAAGTGTAAATATTGTAGTGATTTATTTTGTTATATTTGCGGTGTTTATATACCAAAAGAACAAAAAAGAAATATCACAGACTTTGTCAAGGAGACTTATGTTGAATATTTTGGTTTCAAAATGGACAAATTAGGTAAACCATGGGTTCCAAATAAAGTTTGTAAGTCCTGTGTTGAGTCTTTACGGGTGTGCAAAAAAGGTGAACGTTCTGGATTCGACTTTGGTATTCCTATGATCTGGATGGAGCCTACGAATCATTTAGATGATTGTTACTTTTGCGTAGTAGATGTTAAAGGTTTTAATCGAAATCAAACGTGGAGATACCCAGACTTACAGTCTACGAAATGTCCGGTTCTACACAGTGAAAATCTCCCTCGGCCCATGTACATTTCAAAAGTAATTCGCATGCCCTCAGAAACAATGATGTTACCAAATTCACAGAAATCCGGAGCATCTACTAGTGGAAGTGAATGGGAAGGTGAAACATCTACGCCAAAGTTATTTTCTCAAAATGAACTCAGTGATTTAATACGTGATCTCAATTTATCAAAACAAGGATCAGAACTGTTAGCCTCAAGATTGAAAGAAAAAAAATTTATTGGCACCAACAGTAACAATTACAACATATAGAACGCGAGAAAAAGAGTTATTACAATTTTTTAGTGAAAATGAAGGATTAGTGTATTGTAATGATATCGCGAAGTTGCTTATAGACATGGGTTTAAAAGAGTACAAATCTACTGAATGGCGCCTTTTTATTGATAGTTGCAAAAGAAGTTTAAAATGCGTCTTATTGCACAATGGAAATAAATTTGCATCAATTCCAATTGCCCATTCAACGAAACTCAAAGAATAATATGAAAATGTAAAATTAGTTTTAGAGAAAATTAAATACTCTGAGCATCAATGGCTGATCTGTGTGGATTTAAAACTGGTTAATTTTTTACTTGGCCAACAAAGTGGATATACAAAATACCCTTGCTTTATTTGTATGTGGGATAGTAGAGCAAAGCAACTTCATTGGGAACAAGATGTTTGGCCTGTAAGAAATTCTTTGAATGTCGGTAAAGCCAACGTAATAAGGGAGCCGCTGGTGAGCAGAGACAAAATCATACTTCCACCATTACATATTAAGTTAGGTATGATTAAGCAATTTGTAAAAGCGTTGAACAAAGACGGAAATTGTTTTAATTACATTTGCAGAAAATTTCCGAAGCTTAGTATGGAAAAATTGAAAGGTGGAATATTTGATGGTCCTCAAATACGGCAATTGATGAAAGACTCAGATTTTATCAAAGTTATGACTGTTCCGGAAAGTAAAGCTTGGAAAAGTTTTGTGTTGGTTGTCGAAAATTTCCACCAATTTCCAAATAACCATAAAGCAGCAAATTATGAAGAAATTGTGCAAAATATGCTGACAAACTTTCAGACTTTAGGAGCAAATATGAGTAGTAAGTTACACTATCTCCGCAATCATCTTGATAAATTTCCGGATGATTTAGGAAATTATAGTGAGGAACAGGGAGAGCGGTTTCATCAAGATCTAAAAGTGATGGAAGAAAGGTATCAAGGTTGATGGGATTGTCACATGATGGCAGATTACTGCTGGTCTTTGAAAAGAGATTGTCCCCTGAAAAATTATATAAGAAAAGCTCATAAAAGGCGTTTTATGGAAATATGAAATATATTTTCGACATTTTCCTCTTTATTTACTTCGATGTATCCGAATTTCTCAAAACATAACTGACATTATAAATATATCTGTTATTTTGTTTCTTGTTTTACGATTTTGTTATGTAAAATGAAAATAAAGATTTAAAAAGAAATCAGAGCAAATCCTACAAAATCATTGATAGTTTCACGAATTGTGTGCATAAATAGACCCAAAATCATTTTCATATCTAGGGCAACAAAACCATTGTAGACCAGTGTATAATTGATCAATATGGTCAAAACTTCAATTAAATTTATTTTTCACTGGAACGTATCTCTTATTTTATATAAGTTATCATTCCATATTGATTTTTTTCTACTCGCAGCATATTTGCAGAATATACCCCGCGAATAAGAGCTTTTACTGTATTGTTATTGATTTTATATTGTTTCTATTCTTATAGAATTGTAATGCTTTTGTGATTTTTATTTGTTAATAGTGATACTATGTTGATTCTAATGTCTGTAGTCAATATAATAAATAAATGAATGAATATTAGATATATCGTTTTTTGAACGAAATATCTTGTAATGCCTAGAAACTTAAATGCGTACCTTGCTTCAGAGATGCTTACCCTCATAGCGATTATTGAAACATACAAAGTTACAACCATAAAATTCTCTAACCCAACAACTAACTATGTGGTGTGACTTGCAGACCAAAGCGTGTAGTCAACTTGAATTTTCAAATCCGTAGCTATTGTATACTGAACGTGGGGCTTTCTCGTTCATGCATTAAAGATTTCGTAGAGTGTGGGACGTGTTCGTTGAGGTCTTGATAGGGAATTTATTGTTATATCTTACTACGACCACGACAACATCGTGAACAGGTGTTGGTGCTATAAAGATAATATAATATGTTCATTGTCTCAGATTATTCCAAAGCCTGTTGTTTCGAAAAAGAAAAATGCGCCTACTAGTTTTCAGGAGAAAAGTGAAAACTCCACTAATTCGACCGATAAATATAAAAATTATATTTAATAGATATCTATTTCAAACATACCTACCCATAATAAAATATATTAAAATTTGTTGATGCTAAAGCTGTTACTTCAGGTCATATAAATTCGTCAAAATTTGTCATTCGGTTTAATAATTTTCGTGATCTTAGACGGTCAATTGGTTAAGTATATACGAGAATATCCCCTTTTACGCCCATCCTATTCATGACATCGGTATTTATATAGAGTTACCAATTTTGAAATATTTCATACACAGAGTAAATCTAAGCTGAAAGCCTTCAAATTAGTGAAATTGTAAGAAGTATCACGTACACGTTTTGCCTAGTTTCTCATATAGGGTCCGTCAAACAATAGAACACGTGTGAATAGTTAATTAATTGCGCCGTAACTACGTTATAGTTAATCATGATGATAATGAGTAATTAAACTAGGTATAGTATATTATCACAAGAGATTTATTGAAAACCAGGATTGCAAGTTCGGTCTCTGGACCATCATCAGCTGACCAGTACTGAATTAAAGTTGAAAATACATGCATACATAAACAGGAAGATAATATTATTAATTTTATAAGGGTGCAAACAAGAAATGATAAACGAATTATGATGAAAGCAGGTATTATTTGAAGATATCAAATCCCAACCAAATCACATTTAATTGCTTTGGATGTAGGTAACATGTTTTCCAACATCCCAGGAGATGAATGCCTTCCATAGGTCTCAGACATTTTAAACAAATCACACGTTAATACGGTTGTAGAAAATGATTGCATGTTTTTGTTGCCTACAATACCTACAACAGAATTATTTCATTAACATTTCCATGGAGCCCTTTTATATATATATATATATATATATATATATATATATATATATATATATATATATATATATATATATATATATATATATATATATATAATAATGAAAAACATTTTTACAAAGTTATTTCAGGTTCAAATGAAAATATTTCTGGAAATGGAGTTCCTAAATTTGATATTCTAACTGATTATTGGTCTTCAATTTGGGCAGTGCCAAGGCAACACAATTCCAATGCAGGGTGGATTTTAAATGAAAGGTCTCGATTTTCTAAAATAGAATGCATGCAATTTGAAAAATTTTCAAACGAAGATATAACATAAGTTATTAAACACACAAAAAATTGGAAATCTCCAGGTGTTGATGGTATTCATAACTTTTGGTTCAAGAAATTCTCTTGCGTTCATGGAAAATTGGCTGAATATTTTTCATTTATAATAAAGAACCCCTCAGCTACTCCTTTTTTTTCACACAAGAAATTACTTATTTAAAACCTAAAAGTGCTAATACTATTGATCCGTCTCAATATAGACCAATTACTTGCCTACCAACAATATATAAAATTCTAACTGCATGTATTACCCAAAAATTTATGCACATTTGGAGAATTATAATATTCTTTCCGAACAACAAAAAGGATGTAGAGAAAAACACCTTGGTACTAAAGAGAATTGATTCTGTTGCTTTGAATCAAGCACAAACTAAGAAGAGAAATATTCATACAGCCTTCATTGATTACCAAAAGGCTTTTGATAGTTCTTCCCATTCATGGCTTCAAGAAATTTTGGAAATTTATAAAATTGATAAGACACTTCGTCTTTTTCTTGAATTTGTAATGAAAAATTGGAGAACCAATCTTCATTTGAATATTACAAAACAATCGTTAAAATCCGAAGTAATTCCAATCAAAAGAGGCATTTTTCAAGGTGATTATTTAAGTGCTCTTTGGTTTTGTCTTTGCCTTAATCCATTATCTCATGAATTAAATGCTACTAGTTTTGGCTTCAAAATAAAGAGTCTATCAACTGAATTCAAATTAAGTCACTTAATTTATTTAGATGATATTAAATTATATGCCGGAACCAGATCTCATTTAAAAAATCTACTTGAGATTACTTTCAACTATTCCAATGATATTCATATGAAATTTGGTCTTCCAAAATGAAAAAATCTTTCTATCGAAAAGGAAAGATCACCTCTGATTATATAAAGATTTCCAACATCGAAATCGAGCCAATGCATCAAGGAGATACATATAAAAATATCTTGGATTTTGTCAAGAGAAGACAATTAACCATAGCAGCACTAAAGAAAATATTAGAAGTTCATATTACAAAAGACTTAGAATTATCATCAAGAGTCATTTAACTAGTAAAAACTTTTCAGAGCTATCAACTCCTATGCAGTACCTATTCTTACATCTTCTTTTAGAATTATTAAATGGTCCAAAACTGATCTAAATGAATTACAATGTCAAACGAGGAAAATGCTCTGTAAATATCATAAGCACCACCCAAAGTCAGCTGTTCAGAAAGTTACACTACCTAGACATCTTGGAGGTCGTGGATTAACTGATTTGAATAATCTTCATAGTAAACAGATTTTTCATCTACGTTCCCATTTTCATGATAAACAGAAAACGTCTAAATTACATGATATTGTTGTTGCTTCAGATTATAATCTAACACCTCTGAACTTGACAATGCAAAAGGTAGATTTTGATATATTTGATGATAATTTTAAAGGAGAAAGTTGGATGCAGAAGGAATTACACGGTAAGCACCCTAAATAATTGACAAAATAATTATATTGATGAAATCGCATCCGAGTAAATGGTTAGTTTCTGGAGAATTGTTTGCTGAAACAGAAGGCTTTGCAATTGCGATCCAGGTTCAGGTTGTTTTCACGAGGAATTATAGAAAACACATCACCAAACAAAATATAGATGATTCTTGCCCTAGATGTTTCTATTCTTCAGAAACAGTTTTTCATATATTATCATCTTGCTCAGTCCTTGCTTCAACAGATTATTTTGAAATACATAATGCCGTCGCTAATATTATTCATTTTAATCTAGGAATTAAACATGACCTAATTCCCAAAAGAAAAAATTTTACAAATATGAACCTGAGATTATTTGTGAAAATGAAAAATATAAACTTTATTTTGATAAATCAATTCTTTGCCACAGAGCTGTAAAACACAATAGACCAGATATCATTCTTACTGATAAAAAGAATCAAATAACATATATAATTGATATTGCTATACCCGACACACATAATATATAAAATAAATACAATGAAAAATTTCTAAATATATGATGCTTGGCGACGAGATTAAAAAATGTGGAAAATGAAGAAATTTTTATTCTACCGATTATTATTTCCACAACAGGTATTATTCCTAGGAATCTTCACAGAAGTATTGAGATTTTGGGTCTGAAGAAAAATTTGTTTGAACAGTCACAAAAGATAACAGACATCAAATCTTGTAATATTCTTCGTAGGTTTCTTTCCGAAAAAATAATGAGGTAGAGTCATAGGTTTTCTCTTTAGTTTATACTGCTCAGAATCTCATTTCATATTTCATTTATTTGTTTATATAAATGTAATATAATTAACTGACAATTTTGTCATATTTATATTCAGAGCAGTATTCTATTCGATCGTTCACCACTTCACACAAAGGAAACTATTAATGAGTAACATTCAGTGTTACTTGACTAAGGTCCGTACACTGGATTTCTCCGTATATATATATATATATATATATATATATATATATATATATATATATATATATATATATATATATATATATATATATATAAAAATTTTCTATATATTCTGGTAGATTGATATATTCCCATAACATTTAACGTTATCCTAATATATAATTATTCCAGGATATGTTTTGATTATAACTATTGTTATTTATTATAACGCACCCTGGTTCCGACGTATATACTAGTAGCAGCGTTTGTAAACATTAGGCTGAAAAGGATTGTTAAAGGTCAGAAAACATACCAACTAGAAATACAAGAGTTAAATAACCCTACACTAAAGTGAAGAATGAACTCGATAAACAACTAACAAGCATAAGGAGAAGGTGAACTACATATAGAACACACATGGGAACGGTTTAAAACAGGTGTATGGCAGGTTGGGGATAAACATCTTACACAAAACACAACGAAAAAAAGGCAACCTTGGATGACCGATGACATACTGGAATTAATGGATTTGATAAGATCTTTTAAAAGTAAGTGCCCACAAAATTATTCGAAAGTCCAGAAGTCAATTCGTTCCAGGGTGAGAATAGCAAAGTAAAACTGGCTCTCTGAACGATGCGATGGAATTGAGGTATTAGATGCAAAACACGACACTTTCAATTTGCATAAAAAAGTGAAAGAAACGGCAGGTTACTATAAACACAAAAATAATTTACTAATGGATAAAAGCGACAATATTCTTACATTAATAGAAGATAAACTGAAAGAGTGGAGTCGGTATATTCAGAATCTTTTTAATGACGATAGAACTGCATCTCATTACATCAATTTAAACGATGGGATCGGTATAACAAAAGCGGAAGTAGAACATGCTATTGCAGTAGCAGAAAGCGGTAAGTCACCTGGACCTGATGAAATTTACGTAAATGTTCTAAAAGTAATTAATGAAGACAACTCCCTTAGTATCCAAGTTCTGGTACAGCGTTGTCGTGATGTTAATGTCGATGTATGCGCCAGTTTTCTTGATTACAAAAAGGCTTTCGACACCGTGAAACATAATAAGTTTGACATACTAAAGATCTGGGATTGGATGGGCGAGATATCCGCATTATAGCCAACCTGTATTGAAATCAAACGGCAACCGTCAGAGTGGACAATAATATGCCAAAAGAAATAGAAATAGAGAGAGGGGTGCGTCAGGGCTGCGTTCTTTCGCCACTGCTTTCCAACCTGTATGTGGAGAGAATATTTAGAGAAGCTCTGAATGATGAAGCTGTTGGAGTAATCGTCAGCGGTGTCAGGGTCAATAACTTAAGGTATGCTGATGACACAGTTCTACTGGCTACAAACCCGAAAGATTTGCAAGAACTCGTAACATCTGTGTCGGACCACAGTGGGAATAAAACTGAATGTGAAAAAGATAGCAGTAAGTAAAAGACACATAGACTGCCAAGAGAAAGTTTTAGTTGGGGACGAAGTTATAGAACGTGTTGCCTCTTAATGATATCTGGGATGCCATATAGGCATATAGGGTTTGGGACACGGCATATGAAATCAGGAGCCGCATTGAACAAGCTAGATGCTTGTTGTGAAACTGAAAGTTTCCCTCAGGATCAGATTATTGCGGTGTTACGTATTCAGTATCCTCCTATACGGTGTCGAAGCGTGGACCCTTACAGAGGCCATGTGTTTGAGACTGGAAGCCTTCGAAACGTGGGTTTATCGAAGGATGTTAAAAATTTCATGGACCGACCGAATTACAAACATTGAAGTTTTACATCGACTGAATAAGGAAACAGAGGTTTTAAATAGAATCAAAAAGAAGAAATTGGAATATTTTGGTCAAGTTATGCGTAACGACAAATACAATATGTTACAAATAATAATTCAGGAGAAAATCGAAGCTTACCGCGGGCCAGGCCGTCGTCGAACCTCATGGCTTAAGAACCTTCGCCAGTGGTTCGGACAAAGTACGACATCTTTATTTAGAAAAGCTACCGATAAAATTCAAGTCATGCTTTTGATCGTCAAAGCTCAAGGTGGGCATGGCACGTGAAGAAGAAGCATACACATTTTGATTACTGGAACGGTGCATTATCTATATTTTTCATAAAATGAAGATTTCAGTTCAAGATTCGTCATGTAACATCAGAAGCTGATCTGTCAAAACTATTGAAATTACTATTTTTTCTTCATATTAAAGATCCTAAAATTATCCGTTTGTGTTGTGCCTACTAATGGAGCTCTCATTTAACTTGTATTATCAAAATTGTCGTGGTTTGAGAACCAAAACCAAAGACTTTTATATTTCCCCTTTGAACAATACTTTTGACTTGATTTGTGTTACTGAATCCATAATGTTGTCAGCTCTGAATTTATTTGCGACAATTATAACATCTTTCGTCGCGATATGAGCGATTCCCATAGTGTTAAGGGTGAGGGTGGTGGTGTATTCGTAGGCGTCAACAGAAAAATTAAGGCTGATGGTGTATCACTAAGAAATATGTCATTAGTGGAGGATGTATGGGTGAAGGTGTCAATTACAGGGAATAGGAAACTATTCTTTGGTGTTTGTTACTTTCCGGGAGATATAAAAAATGAAGATTTAATCGTCTTTTTTGACAGTGTGACATCTCTCATGGAGTCGCACCCCAATGATATCTTCATGATAGTTGGGGATTTCAATCTCAGATCATTTTCATGGTCTTCAGATGGCAGTGGGTGCGGCTTCATCAGTGATGTTGTTCGCGGTGATGCGCATTCCTCGTTCAGGGATTTTTCTTGTTATAATTCCCTTAATCAGTTCTATGGTATCACCAATCATTATAATAAGATCTTGGATTTGATTTTGTCAAATTCTACTGATGTGTCTTCTGTTCGATGTTGTACGCCTTTCGTTCCAGAGGACCGGCATCATCCCGCCTTAGAAGTTTATGTAACATTTTCTTTGAATAAAACTCCTAGCAAATCTAGATCGATGTACAAATTTTTCAACGCGGACAAATTTGAATTTGAAAACTTTGTTATGTTCTTCATGGTCATGTTCACGGGAATGAATATGTTGATTCATTTCATTCTGCTTTGAATATAGTTATTGATAAGTGTGTGCCTCGTAGATCTGTTAAGTGTGATAAATTCTCTTCGTGGTTTGGTAAAGACACTGTTAAATGCATTAAGGATGAAACTAACTTACATCAAAGATTTAAAAAATTCAAAGACCGTTTTCTGTATTAAAATTTTTGTAATTTTCGTAAACAATGTAAAATCTTAATTGAAAGAGATCATAAGAAACATATTGTTTCTGTAGAGGGCGGAATTGTGAAAAATCCTAAGCTCTTTTGGACTTATGTGGGCGAGTTGAGAGATAGCCAGAGGATGCCCCAATCCATGTGTCATGGTAAAAAAATCTTAGAAAATAGTTCGGCTATATCTAATGCTTTTTCTGAGTACTTTTCCAGTATTTATGAAGATCCGCATAAACCTATTCTTTACCAAAGAAGATATTAATCTTCTTCATCGATTACATTTAACACGATAGATCTGAAGGATGTCAAAGCTAAAATCGAGGGACTTAATGTCACGAAGGGTCCAGGTCCGGACTCCATCCCACCAATTTTTATAAAATCGTGTTCCACTAGTTTGGCGACTCCACTTCAAATTATTTTCAACAAATCTTTAGTACAAGGTGTCTTTCCACATAAGTGGAAGGCGGCAAAGATCGTACGTATTTTCCAAAGTGGTAAGAAAAATGAAGTAAGTAATTACCGACCTGTCTCTATTCTAAGTTATTCCGGTAATGTTTTTGAAGCAATAGTAACTGATAAATTTTTTCATTCATCCGATTCCAAGTTGATTCAATCTCAACATGGGTTTTTCAAAGGTAGGTAACTAATTTAACTCCTTACGTTCATTTTATAAGTAGTAGTTTCGATGATGGTATTCAAGTTGATGCCGTCTACACAGACATGGTTAAGGCCTTCGATAAGGTACATCATGCAACTTTGTTGTGGGTTCTAGGTATAGGACTTTGGTGTGGTGGGGTCCTCACTGAAATGAATAGAATCGTATCTGTCGGATAGACTGCAGTATGTTGCACTCAATGGCACTCATTCCGGTTTCGTTCGTGTCACCTCTGGTGTTCCTCAAGGGTCACATCTGGGCCCCTTTTATTTTCAATTTACATTAATGATATATCGGAATGTTTTCTTTATACAAAACATGATTTTTATGCCGACGACCTTAGAGTGTACAGTGCTATTCGGTCCTATGATGACATTTTGCGATTTCAGAGTGATCTTGACAGACTTTTCTCTTTTTGTAAAAGTAGGTATTTTCAATTGAATAATAATAAGTGTAAATATATAAGGTTTACAAAGAATGTCAATATCTTCGATGCTATTTTTTCTGTTGATGGGCTTGTAATTGGGAGGGTAAACCAAATTAAGGATCCTGGTATATATCTTGATTCTAAGTTGTCCTTCGAGTATCATATTGATCATCTAGTTTCTAAGGCTTTCGAAGTGTTGGGTTTCATTCTAAGAATTACTAAAAGTTTCAGTGATCCAAGGTCTTTAAAAATGCTATATTTCTCGTTGGTGAGGAGTAATTTGGAATATGCTGTACCTGTTTGGTCCCCTCACTATTACAAGTATATTGACAGAATTGAACGAGTCCAGAGAAAGTTTCTCAAAAGTTTCAACTTGAGATTTTCCAGTCTCAACCATGATTATCAATTAAGTTTGCGTCATCACAAAATTTTAAGCCCTGAGCAGAGGACAGTCCTTTTCGACACTCTATTTCTTTATCGAATTTCAAATCATTCTTTTAGTTTTCCGCTTGTTAATTATCTCACTTTCAATGTTCCCGTGTATCCTAGTCGTCGAAATGCACTCTTCTATGTTCCGAAGGCCCGTACTAGTTTATTTTTTCATTCTGTTTTCTTGCGAATTATGCGTCTGCACAATTGGCATATTGCCAGTATAGATATTTTTCATGAGCCTTTTTCTTCTTTCAAAAAAAATGTTATTGCAGATCTCATTAGATCAGAATCATGCTCATTGTAGTAGTTTTTAGTTTTCATGATATTTTACTTGATTCTGTTGTCTTTAGTGAGTCTTTTTTTCTCTCCTGAATTTTTATGAAAGTTATAATTTTCATTTCATATGACAGTTTCACTTCTGTTTATTTTTCTGTTATCATTTTGTGTGAACCCCGGTAATTGGGTCTATCCTGTAGGGGTTCCTATGTTTTGTAACGATAAATAAATAAATAAATAAATAAAAGATAAGTCCTTAGAAGAACAGAATATTATAAATTATTTCTCAATAACACTGCCCAACCAAAAATATCGGTCTGTAAAATGAATTTTCCACATGGAGTTTACTTTATTACTCTTCGAAAGCAGATGACAACTCACGAAAAATCTCATGGAATACTTCACAATTTTTTTTTATCAAATATCCATACCTTAGACAAGTCAGGCATTTTTTGTCCGAAAACTGAGTGAAAATTTTTGAAATCACGTAGAAATACCAGGTGTGTTAAAATAAACCTTAGATAGCTTAAATGACCAAAAGAAACGTACTGAAAACTATTTGTTATTTATAAATTGCATTATCGATTTTCAGAATTAGCATAGCTAATGGTTTCTTCTTCAAAATGGATGGATTCGAGAAAAATTAAAATTTCGCTTTGAAAGTTAAAGAAACAATCAAGTTTTCATGCAGAAATCCTTGATGGTTTAAGTATCGCTAAAATGGTATTGTGAACAAAAATATGCAAGTGAACTACTATTTCTTATCTAGAAGTATTAATTTCACGTTTCTATACATTTATTTTATTCACATTCACGATATCTTCGAATCATTGCCCATTCCAAGCAACAAAAACCGCAAAGAATATCTAAGATATAATGGCTATCTGTTCCATTCTCGGAATAATATTCATCTTAAATGAAGTTGTTAAGTTCTCCGCTTCGTAACCGTATCGAAACAGCCAGTAGATGAGGAAAAAACGTAATAATAACTAATTGAAGCCAGTTTTCTAGGAAATAAATCATCGGTCGGTAAAATGAAAGGCATTTCTCAGACCAGTTATCTGTATAATTACGTCGCCTCTGCCCAGACTCAGAGCTTTAGCTCATCCTGGATAATTATTACCAGAAATATTGTGGAATGAGGAACAAATTACAGAACATGAATTTCTTTTCTTCATAGTAGTGATTTCAAAGTATCTTCAATGGTTTGAAATTTTTGTTTTTATGGTAAATAGAATATTTTTGTACCTATATCACAGGTCGGGTTAACCAAATATACTTTATATTAACGGATATTACTTTATTTTTGATGAATAAATTTATACTATTGCGTGAAAATAATACAGGGTGTTATATAATAGTATGTTACAACTTGAGGGGGTAAATCTACGTGCAATTTTAAGAAAAAAAAAGTTCATAGGTCCGCAAAAGCTTCGTTACGGAGCTACAGTGTATTAATGTTCAGGGAGATTATACTGAATGATAAAGTGTATTCTGAACCATAACACTGTGTTTTTCTTTTCGAACGACAAAACTTATTGAACAACTTTGGTTTACGATTAACATGGGGTTTCATCAAGCAGTTTGAAAAATTTGCTTGACTGACTTGAAGTTCAAGCTGTTGAAATCAAAGGTTTGACTTCATTTTGCAACCCAAATGTTTCACTTGACATCAAGCTTTTTCAAGCTGCTTGAAAGCTTGATAAGAGCATGAATATTCACTTGCTAATCGCTTGTTGCCGAACCTGTACAGGTGCAATGATAGTAGGTAGTATATCTAGTCATACAGAATTTTCTTAATTAGTTGCGACACACTGTAATTTTGAATTTAGTAGGTTCAATTCGTTTCGCAGAGCAACACGTAAATGCAATATGCTCCGCTAAAGAATTTGGTTCACTTGAAGGAAAAATGGGAAGAAATCAACCAAAATGTAAAGAATTCCTCTATTCAAACAACAACACTCAACAAAATGTTGACGTCGTCTACAGTTTACGATAGATTTTTATATAATATAGAATGGATTCAAATGAATCTAACCCAAAATTCATTATAGCAAAAGTGGGGTGAATGTGAAATCTTTGGAAAGGTCTTTTGATTCTCTTTACGAAAATAGTATCCTCATCTTCTTCTTCTTCTAATGCATATCCATTAATGGATGTTTGCGATAACATTTTCCATTGCGTCTCCATCTCTTGCGGTGTGTATCAATGATTGTATTTCGTGTAGTCCTGTCCACTGCCTGATATTTCGCAGCCAAGACATTTTCTTCCGTCCGATCCCTCTCCGGCCTTCGATCTTGCCTTCGATTAACAAATGCAGGAATTGATATTTCGTGTATCGCATTATATGACCCAGATATGCTGTTTTCCTCTTTTTGATCACTGCAAACAGTTCACGTTGTTTGTTAACTCGTCTAAGAATTTCCTCATTTGTCAATCTAGCCGTCCAGGGTACTTTAAGGATTCTGCGGTATAGCCACATCTCGAAAGCCTCTAATTTGTTTATTTCATTCGCTTTTAATGTCCAACCTTCCATACCATAAAGAAGCACCGACCAAATGTAGCACTTAGTGAATCTTAGCCTTAGGTTAAGGTCAAAGTCGGAGCAGGTGAACACTTTTCGAAACTTTAGGAATGCCTGTCGTGCTTGCTCTATGCGATATTTTATCTCTTTTTCTGATGACCAGTCTTGAAACAGCCAGATTCCCAAGTATTTAAACTTTTCTACTCTTTCTATGAGCCTTGCGTTAAATATTAGCGTAGAGTTCTCGAACATTTGCTGGTTTCTGGAGATAATCATAAATTTTGTTTTTTTTTAATTTATATTTAGGCCCATTGATTGGCTTTGTTCACCTACCCTATTGACCAGTTGTTGCAGGTCGGTCATGTTGTCAGCTATTAAGATCGTATCGTCAGCATATCGGATATTGTTTATCCACACTCCATTGACTTTGATTCCCATTTCCATGTCTTCTAGTGCCTCTTGGAAAATCGTCTCTGAATACAAATTGAATAGGAAAGGAGAAAGCACACATCCCTGTCGTACTCCTCTTCTAATTTGGATGTCATTAGACATATTATTGTCTACTTTTATTTGTGCTGTTTGGTTCCAGTATAAATTCTCAATGCATCGTATGTCTTTTTGGTCTATATCAAGCCTTTTTAGAAGCTGCATTAATTTGTGGTGCTGTACACGATCGAATGCTTTCTCGTAGTCTATGAAACATAGGCAGACATCCTTTCTCTGATCATGGCAATTCTGGACAAGCACTTGTATGGCGACTATTGCTTCTCTTGTACCTAACCCTTGTCTAAACCCAAACTGCTAGTCACTTATATCTTTTTCACATTTTTTGTAAATTCTCTGGTGTATGATTTTAAGAAATATTTTTAAGGTATGGCTCATCAGGCTAATGAGTCTGTGGTCTTCACATTTTCTTGAATTGGTCTTCTTAGGCAGGGGGATAAAAGTTGAGCACAACCATTGCTTGGGATAGTGTCCTGTCTCATATATAGTGTTAAACACTTTATGTAGAGCTGTGATGCCTTTTTCATCTAGGAGTTTAAGTATTTCTGAAGGAATTTCGTCTGAGCCAACTGCTTTATTATTTTTTGCGACGCGTATAGCTTTTTCAGTTTCGTCTTTAGTTATGGGTGGACCGGTTAGTGAAATATTGACATCAGCTGGAGGTCTGTGATCGTCAAATAGTTCTTCTATATACTTTTCCCAAACATTGTTTTTCTCTTTGCTGTCGAGGACTATCTGGTTGTTATTATTGACTGTTACAGTTGTTCTCATTTTTCTATATATACCAGCAGTTTCCTTCAGTTTTTTGTGCATGCTAAAGTCATCATGTCGGTTTTGTAGTTGTTCGATTTCTTGGCATTCACGTTTAAGCCATTCGTTTTTTGCTATTCTAATCTTCGACCTTATAAGTCTTTGAATGTCTTTGTACTTACTATCTTTTTTGTTTTTGTGCTCTCGTCGTTTGTCCATTAGAAACAAGATCTCATCTGTCATCCATTTCTGCTTTCCGTTCTTTGTTTTATACCCCAGTATGTTTTGCATTGAGTTTGTTACAGTGTCCATTATCCTTGTCCAAGTTTGCGTTGACGTGTTTCCAATATTCGAAGTTATTATTTGGATTTGTTAGTTTATCTCATTGCTCAACTCAGATTTTATTATTGGGTTCTTCATTTTTTCTATCGCTATCTGTCGTTGTATGGTTGACTTTTTCTGACTTGACAAAGCAATTTTCATGACGGCCACTAATAATACGTGATCAAAGGGAACATCCGCTTCAGGATATGTACAAGCTCTCTTGATGGTTGAACTGAATCTTTGGTTAATGAGGATGAAATCTATTTGGTTCCGAACTACATTGTCTGTTCGGTCCGCTGGGGATTTCCATGTGTATAGGCGGCGGGGGTGTAGTTCAAACCATGTGTTCGTTATTTTCATGTTTTCTTCTTGGCAAAATTGTAACAGTCGATCACCTCTCTCGTTTCTTTCTCCTAGACCATATAATCCAATTATCTTCTCGAATTTTCCTTTTCCTATTTTAGCATTGAAGTCACCTATAATTAAATTTACGTCATGTTTTTTAATCAATTTTAACAGTTCTTTGATTTCATCATAGAATTGTTCTAGTTCATGGTCTTGCGCTTCCGCAGTTGGTGCGTATACCTGTATTATATTAAGATTATTTGGCTTAGCTCCGATTTTTAATAAAGCAGTGCGATCCGAATATGGAACAAAGTCCACAACATATTTTGATGGTTCTTTAGTTATAACGATTCCCACACCTTCCTGTGTTTTGGATTTTCATTTCCAGAGTAAAAGGACATTCCGTTACATTGCACTTCCCTACACCAGGCCGCCAGGTTTCAGCAACGCCCAGGATATCAAGTTGAAGTCTGTTCATTTCACGTGTGAGGTTTGCCAATTTTCCAGCCTCAAACAGGCTTCTTACATTCCACGTTCCGATCTTTAGTGGTTTTCTTAAATTTGCTCTTATGTTTGTTACATTTAAAGCCGTTCTCCCCGGAGATCCGATTGGAGAACTATTTATACCTCCGGAAAATTTTGAATTAAATGTACTCATGTTATTCTCTTGGGAAAATAATAATAAAGGTGGTATCCCGTTGCCTTCCTTTATGCCATATTTTGGCTTGAGTATCGGCCGCCCATTCTGAGTCAGTCGCCGTTTGCAGTCGCCCAATTTGGGAACAGACACTGCAACGCTAGTTTTGGTCCGCCTCGAGTATTTCATTTCCTCGATACCACCCATATCTGGGAGGCATTCCCCTTTCCGCCACCTGGGGAGGCGCCCGATGGAGGACTAGCTACCCCACACGCGAGTATCCTCATCAACGTTTAATATCACACAGAAAGACCAAGCACAACTAAAATTAGTATTCCAACGAAAATTCCTCACCAGTATGTCAAAAAAGACTGATTTTAGCGAAAAAAGCTGAGATAATTGTTGATTGGAGGGGGACCAATTTCTGAGTAGGTTTTAAGAATATGAAATCAATCCCCAACCCTCAGCAGCTCCTAGGTTAAAGTTCATTATTAGGATAGTGGGTCGAGTGACATATCTTCGGAAAGATCTTCCAATTTTCTAATCCAAAATTTGAAACATCAAAATTTTGTAGGGAAGGTACAATTGATTTTACCCCAAACTATCTGCTAATGATGAATCTGTTTCACATTTATCTTTCATTTTCTCAATACTTTTATCGTTTGTTACACAAACGTTGAAAATGGTTTACTCAACTGATAAGCGGGTCGAAATTGTCTCGATTCATTATCGAAATAATAGTTGTGCCAGAGAAACGGCAAGGATTTTCATTGTGAACCATCCAGAAAAACAACTAGGATACCAGTATTTGATGAACAAATTCTCAACAATGGGTTCATTGGCTAGCAAAATAGATGATTTTAACATTGGACTACACTATATTTGAACATCATACGGTGGTTTTGGTTTACTTTGTAAAGAATATCACAAAAGTAGGTGGAAAATATTTAATTAACAAACGCAATAGCAATTTCGATATTTCTTTCATCATCAGGTGATTACAAATTGAGTTAAAACTAAGGAACAGTTGTAAACTTTGTCTCAAATATAGAAGAACAGATGTGAATTATAAAGATAGAGAAAAACAACAAGTTTTCTACTATTGGAATATAGATAGATTTTCAAAGGTACATGCATAATTACTCGAAAATCCCAAATATTGGGGAATAACATAGGTCTGTCTTGTTGTTGAGAAGGGTAAGGTTGTTTCTATTGTGTTTAGCTTTGAAAATTTCCAGAGATTCTAAGTAATTTAGTTTATTGCTTTTCGGGGCACGATGAATAATGTTAAGATTATCTATACTAGGAAAGCGGTGGTTGTTATCTAAGAAATGCTATGCGATGGTGCAGTCATTTTTGTTTTTACAAAAGCAAGAGTGATGTTCTTTGTATTTTATACGGAAAGATCTTCCTGTCTGGCATATGTTTACACCGTTATAATCAGGGCAACACAGTCCGTATACTCCTGAATTGTCTAATTTGTAAGTTTTGTCTTTGGCATTAAGAAATAATTGTGATAATGTACATGTAGGTTTAAAGGCAATTTTTATGTTGTGGCTTGACATTTCATTTGCAACTTGCTGTGAAATTACACCAAAACAAGTTAAGGGAGAGAATTTCTGAATATCCGTATTCGGTTTAACATAAGGGTATATGCTATTGTAAGCTAAGTGTGTTTGTTTTTCAAGAACTATCTTGTCTACTATGGTAGGGGGGTAATATTACTGGCAATAGTTTTTATGTCGTTAATTTCTTTGTAAAGATTTTCAAAAGAAAGTGTCAATGAAAATGCCCTATGAACCATTGAGTAAAAAATGGCTAGTTTATGTTGAAAAGGGTGAGAAGAGTCATGAGGAATACAAATATCTGTGAAAGTAGGTTTTCGAAATATATCCAATGCTAATTCTGGAAATGATTTAGTCTGAAAAATTTATTCGATTGTTTGTTTCTATTTCTAACTTGAAATTGATTTTTGGGTGGATATTGTTTATGGAATTCAGAAAAAGGTGAAGTTGTCTTGATGTATCAGTGAAGCACGCTAGTAAATCATCAACATAACAATACCAAAAATTATTTGTAAGGATTTGAGATTTTGAAAAAATTATTTTTTCTCATGAAAATTTTAGCAAGAAGTAGACTTAAAGGAAAGCTCTCATCAAGGCCTCCAGACTGATCAAAAAATTTGTTATTGAATTGGAAATAGTTTTGTTGAAGACAAAGGTTGAGAAGAGAAATAAAGTCATTTTACATAATAGGCTTGATATGTGAACCAGCGAAAATGCTGGAAATTGATGGTAGACATTCATCTCCGAGGATATTAGAGTACATTTCGTCGATATCTCGGGAAAGTAGAAAGCCATTTGTAAATACTGTAACTTTTTGTAGTTTTTCAGGAAGTTTTAGGAAGTTCGTTGTGGAATATTTGGGAATAAAATTAGTAAGTTTTTGAAAATGTAATTTAGCTCTTCTGAAAGTTTGTACGTTGGATAACTAGTGTAAGGCACAACTGGATGGATGGGGGCATTTTCTTTGTGAGTTTTAATAAGTTCGTAAAGTTTGGGTGCAAAATATTTCATATTAATGAAGGACCATTTTGGTTTATTGAAGAAAGTGGGTGAAATTTCGGCGAGAAAGCGTTTGAGGGATGTTAAAAATTTCTGAGTTGGGTCACAATTCAATCGGGAAAAACGATGTATTTTGAATAAATGTGTTCATTTTTGCGTTGTACTTATTACAGGGGATGATAGTGGCATTGAATTTATCCGTTTTTGTGTAGAACAAAACATTTTCTTTAATCTTCGGTTTTATAGAACTGATGGTTTGTTTGGTGGTTTTCGCTGAGTGTAATTGAAAATAATTTTGTAAATTACGGATTTGGTATAAATGGTGTCGTCTAAATTATTCAAGGCGATTGTGGATTCAACCGCCAGAATTTCTTTTATACTATTATTGGCCAATTTTGGACAAAATTTATGACACTTTTCCACAATGTTCAGTTCGAAGATTCGAAAGTAGAGTCGTAAGAATCGATAATTCTTTCAGGCTCACAGAAATTTTGTAAATGATGATACTCTTTCAAGAAAGAGGTACGTTTTCTGCAAGAAGATGTTCCTGCAAATTTCAATGTTCGTGTGCGATAATAATATTCGTATGCGAATATCCCAGGTCGCTGGATCAGCAGACGAGGAACAGTAAAGTGGCCAGCCACGTCACCTGATTTGAGTCCTTTAGATTTCTGCTTATGGGGTCATTTTAAATCGAAAGTTTATGCTACACAATTGTGTAGCTGAGGCGAAGAACTGTTACCGCATGCATACTTTTGACACCAGAGTTTCCTCAAAATGTTAGATGAGAATTAGAGAATCGTTAGAAGGATGTCATTTTGAGCATTTAGTTTGATTTTTGACCAAATTTTTATTCAAATATAAACTTTCGTTGTTTGAAATTAAATGTTCATATACTATTCTCTAAGAGAGAATTGAAAGACCCCTCTAAAGATATGCCACTCGACCTACTTTCTCTATAATCAATTTCGACGTAGGTGTTGCTAAGGTTGGGGGTTTGATTCTACATACTCCAAATCATCTCAGAAATTGCCCCCCTCAAATCAAAGATTGATGTGTCCCAGGTTTTTCTGTTATAATATATATAGCATTTTTCGACATAGATGGGGTAAAACATTTTCGTTGGAATGCAAACTTTCGTTGTGATTGAACTTTCTGTCTGATATTAAATGTTTATAAAGATACTAATTTTGAATAGAGAATTAAGAGAACTTTTCAAAGATATGCCACTCAAGCTACTTTCTTTATAATGAATTCTGACTCAGGTGCTGCTGAGGGTAGGAGGTTGATTTTTCATGCTGGGAACCAACTCAGAAATTGGTCCTGCTCCAATCAAAAATTGACGTGTCGCTGATTTTTTGCGCCAAAGTCAGTCCATCTTAAGATAGAGAAGGTGGCAAATTTTTGTCGTAACACACTGTTTAATTTACATAAATTAAATTTTTTCCTTCATACCAGTGAGACATTACCAGTTTTGCTGATGACACGGCTGTTTCTATTCCGGCGATTAATGGGCTGTGCTCAAGCTGAGTGTTGAGGTATATTTCCTGGTTTTGTAAGATTATTTTGATAGTATGCTATTGACTATAAACATCGAAAAGGCAAATTTCATTGCCTGCAATAAGTAATAACTTCAGGATTAAGGATGCGTCCAGTGTTGAATATTTGGGGCATATATGGACAATTATTTCAGATGGGAAACCCTAGTGAACCATGTTGCAAAAATATTGAGATATTTGGTACCTAAGTTCAAATATCTGAGAACTTTCTGTGATGCACACATCTTGAGAAAGGTGTACTATGCCTTAGGGCAGGAGTGCTCAAACTTGAAATGCTGACGTTCTACCTCAATATTTTTAGACTACTTACGATCGACTGCAAGTATGTGTGATGCAGGGTTGTCGTACATACACGGTACACCCTACCTACCTACCGTACCATATATAGACATTAGCTTTCCGCACAATATACATTATTTTAGTCAAGGTTTGGGTTAGGTTTAGTTAGGTTCTTTTCTATAATATCAATGAAAAAACTCATAGTTATTCAAAATTGCGAGTTTATTGGTTATAACAAAACAAAAGAGTTACATATGGTGTTAAACTTAACTAAGGAGTGACTTTGGATTTTGAAGCGTGGTACTGCATGTCCTCAGCATACTTCTCATAAGATGGTACGTAACCATTGAGTGCTAATCGCAAGCATTATGTCATATGATCGTCAAATAGTCGATTGCGATGTTTTGACTTAATTATTTTCATTTCAGAAAATGCACAAGTAAGTTGACCCAAACATTACCGTCAGTTGGAGGGCGATTTGCCTTAGATTCGGATATTTATCTTCAGATATAAAACACCAGAAATTTGTATCAGATGCTGTAGCTTTGAGATGTATATCTGATATAATCTACACCAACTCCTTTTCAACAGAATATAAGTTCATATTAAACTGACTTGCTATTTCAGTAGCTAATTCCTCAATGTTTTTACATGAAAAAGGATAACTCATAAAAGATGCTATATTTGTCAATTTACTGCAATCATAAAAACTTATTTCGAATTGTCCCAAAATATTTGGTTATTCAGCCTCATACGTATCATAATTCAACTGAGGAATCCTTCCTTTCAAAAACGAAAAATGTTTCAGATCCTTTCTTTTCAGTTGATCTATCATAAGTTGCAATTTACTTTAGAATGCGTTTACTGCGCTAATCATCTCAATAATAGTTTTTCCTTTACCTTGAAGCTCCAAGTTAATGGCGTTTAAGTGCATTGTGATGTCAGTCAAAAATGCTAAATCAGTCAGCCAGTTTTCGTTTTTCAACATCCGGGTATCATCACTTCTTTCGTCTAGAAAATCTGTTATTTATTTATTTTTACCTTCCAACTACAACTTAAAGAGCCGCCGTTGCAAGCTATGTGCACGGATGGAATTCACAATTTTTGTTGCAATGCCCATAATTTCCTCCGTGTTTAAAACTTTTGAACACAAAACTTGTTGATGTGTAATGCAATGGAATGAAAAAGATGAAGGGAAATCTTCATTAGCTCGACACAATGCCACAAAACCGTTTTTGTTTCCAGTCATTGATGTTGCTTTGTCGGTCTTCCCCTTCAGAGGAATGTTTGTCAAAAATTCTTCCTTAGCCAACATGTCATTGAATACCATCCGAATAAAAATACACAGCTGGGCTGTGTCTGTCATATCGGTGGATTCGTCGAACTGTAGAAAAAAAAGTATGTACATTTCATGATATCATGTTTTAGTTTATTTGTCATGTCCTGTCTCATGACCAATACGCCTTGTGACAGTCAGACGAGATAACTGAAGTTCTCTAATAGCAGACATGATTTTTGTTTTATTTTTAAGATCTCCAAATAAAGTCTCACCCACTTGAATAAATACTTCTTTCACAACCGATCCATCTTCGAATGGTTTTATGTGTTTCGCCAATATATGAGATATTTTAAATGACGCGATCGTATCAGCTTTTGAATGTTTCGCTTGTCTTGTGAACATGGTTTGCTCTTTTTTCAAACAAGATATCAGTTCACGTACTTTTCGTTTTCTTAAATCACTCTGTGGCGGAAAATCCTTTTCATAGTTTTTATGAATCGTTTTATGATGCCACTTTAAGTTAACACGCTTAGGTACTGCAACTGAAGCACGGCAAATAAGACAATCGTTATTAAAATGATACGTTTTAGATTTATTTCCTGCACTCGTTTTGTATTATTTAATAATAAACTTTGTATCGACGTATTATTGCCTTCAAGTGACAATTCAAAATGACAAAAAAACATTTATCTCGGCTTGAATGAAAGTCTCGAATGTTAACGTCAAACGCGCCGCACGAAATTTCTAGAAAAGCGGCAAGAATAAAAAACGCGGCTTTTCTTTGACAAGTACTGCGCGTTCCTTTGATAAAGCCGAGTTTTGTCGCTAGCAGAGTGTTATTTTATTACGTAATAAATTTTTGTAATTTAGTTACCTATTTATTAAAAAATTTTTCTTCTCGAGATATACTCAAAAAGTACTCGCGATTGACCGTTTGAGCACCCCTGACTTAGTTCTTCCACATTTAACACATGGGCTATTATCCTGGGGGATCCAAATTTTCATGCAATTAAGATTTCAATTTGTCATTGAAGCGTAGATACTGGATTTTCGTGAGATGTTTTTTTAAGTCTCTGGCTGTGCATTAGCACAGAAATATTAGAATGGTGACATGGAAGATACATGACCATGGTACACGAACGAGTGGTAAATTGTTAAGAGTGCCTTAAATTAATAAGATGGTGGGACAAAGATACTTTACCTTTCTTGCCCCAAGGTGTACAATCATTTGCCAGTCGATGTTAAAGCAACAAGGGATATTCCTAAATTTTCAAAGCTTCTCGAAAGATGGATATCAAGCAAAACTCGAGCTGTCATACACCAGGCAGTTGCTATAAAAAATACTTACGTCCACACATAAATCATAAATAATATTTTTTTAGAAAACCCTTCATACAAGTTTTTACTGCGTAGAACCTTTGAGGGGGTAGTGTTTATTCATTCACTTTATTTTTTTCAATTTGTTAATGTATCATATAGTTTTAAGGATGCATTTTTGTTAGTTTTACATCGATATGTTTTCTCGATGTATATATTTTTATATACATCTTTTTTCATGAATAAACATTATCATAATCGTCATGTGCCTCTGTCCTATTCAATTATTCTCAAATTCGAGGTAGCTTAAGTTAATTAAAATTAGTAATAACTAATAAGCGAAAGATTCAATTGGGTAGTCTTCAATTTCCTATATGTTTCCCAGAAATCAATATAGAAAATATTTTCAGTTACAAGCAGTCATAAAATTTTGAGTCCCAACTAATAATTCAATGAATATGTCAAAATCTGTTTACCTACCTGTTCAAATCTAGTCGTTTCTTGTAACACAAATTTAAAAGTTATGCGTGGAGTAAAATCGAATTACCCTTCTCTTTGGAATATTGAAGAAACTGGATTCCCTGTCGTTTTATGGCACCAATTAAGTTGTAAATTTTGAGTGCTTTACAGACAGGTCGTTAAGTTTCCAATGTTGTAGATCAATTCAACGAAGTTGGGATATTCGTTGAAGACAGATGCGAATACCCTGGAGGTAGAAAAATAATACCTAAACATTACTATGGTCCGCATAAAAGCCTACACTGAGTATTTGGTTTAAGGTCTTGGCTGATGCAATGTTTTGTTCGATTAAAACAAAATCATTTCTATTAAAAGGCAGCTATAGAAATAAAATGGTTAATTCAAAGAATATCTTTTGAGTGGAAGATTCGTGAATAAACAAAACCAACATGTAGCGGAAATTCTTGTGACTATTGCCTGGAGTGTACAGGGAAATTTTTGCGATTTTACTGACTTCTTGAGCAGATAGCGAAGCGGAAAACCATTTGAATGACCAAGAAGTCATCTTATGTGCAACACGAAGTGGTGAAAAGCGTTTTACGATATCTTTCACCGTTTTTGAAATATCGGAAAGAATTTGTATTTGACGGATTTGAAAAAAATCGAAACAATTCTTTTGAAATTGAATATTTTTCGAAATCGTGATTGTTATCTGCAAGCTCTCTTCAAAACGGATGAACAGGCTGTTTATTAACAATTTTGCTGGAATTCCTTCTCAAGGTCAAAATATGCCTAACATTCAACCGAAGCGAGAGAAATAATTCTTTATGGAAATATCAAATATTACTAAAAAAGGAAATCTGACAAGATAACTGCTCAGAATCGATTCGGTACAAATAGTGACCACCGAATATTCCAAGCAGCCATCTACATCAACAACAGACTGGAAAGAATTGAATTAAAATTGAACAAACAAAAATTCCCAACATCAGAAATCTTCATGCAGAATGATCAATTATTCCTATACACACTGAGTTCAAAATTAAAAGAAACCGTAAAACTTATGGACATAGACATAAACATTATTAATTTATTTATTCATAAATATGTAATGTCTACGAGTTTCCTTAAATGGCATCCACTTAACTAAATGTTACAACCTATGTTAAAAAAGAAACAAACACTTGAAAATAGGATTACAATAGGAAATTTAGATTCTAGCAGAGATGAAAGTTCAAGAGAACATCTGACGTAGAGTCCTCTTCAAGGAAGTCGCAGACTTTGCTGAGAAAACATCCACTTCTGAATGCTCGTTGCAATCACGACACATCATCCTCAATATAGTTAATGAAATTATAAGGAGTACCATAGAAGTGCGACGACAAACACATGTAGCAAACAGAAGTTAGTCAGCAGAATGAGTCTAATCACTAACAGAGACAGAAATAGAATAGAGAAGAACAAAGCTATAAAAAAAATACATGAGAGAAATAGGCAAGATTATTGGTAAAGACATACAATACAAACATATGTCAAAGATGCTATAGAAAACAACAAAAATATGAAAGTTCTCAGATCATCCATTGGTCAAACTTAATTAATAAAACCAAAAAACGAACGGGGCACAGTGGTTAATAGTAGACAAAAAAGAATAATGATCGTCCAGGATTTCGTAAAAATCTATATAGTTCCCAGTCTGAAAACTGACAATATGTATATATATATGCGAAGAAAATTCAGAATGTAGGTTCTGAAGAAATTCCTGAGAAAGATATCAACGTGTAGAAAATAATGCTTAACCAAATGAAAAATAATAAAAATCCAGAAGAGAACATAATCACGGCGAAGATGCTCCACAAAGGAGGAAAATGTCTACTGGAAAGTGTTAAATGAATATATCAGTGAAGAAAAATCTAAGACAAATGGAATAACGCAAAAATCATTTTACTGGAAAAAGGAAGACATAAACAACATAGAGAATTATCATCCAATTGGCACAATTCGATACTTCTTTAAACTGTCATAAAAACTCACTGCTTTGAGTAAACGTTATCTGTCAAGCTTTTTCCTTTTCAGGAATCATCAACAACTCATGATGCTGAACTACACAAATGAACAGCGTCCTGAAATTATACAAACGAAAATAAGCAATTTGTATAACAGTTTTCGCACACGTGAATATTTCGGTGCTAGAAATTGCCCTTCTAAGTCGACTACACTGCGTTTAATGAAAAAGTTTGAATCGAAATTTACTGTGTCGTTCGCAAATGTGGGACTCCCACAAATGACTGTGTAACATATTTTGAGGAAGGACTTGGGCCTGTATCTATACAAGATCCTTTTCACTCGAGAACTATTGCCAAGTGAGCCTCAAAAGCGGTGTGTGTTAGCAAATTGAACCTTTCGGCAACTTGACAAAGATAACAATTTTCACAAGTATATCATCTTCACTCGACTTAACGGCTTTGCCGTTTAAGCAAAATTATCGATTTTCGTGTAAGTCAAACACAAAAGAGATATTGGGGAAGACTTTCCATCCACAAAAACTGACGGTCTGGTACGGAATTCATGCTGGCGGTGTCATTGGGCCATATTCCTTTCATGGCCTTCTTGGAAAAGTATTCACCGTGAATGGCGAGCGATATCGAGGAATGATCTCCCACTTTTTCTTGGAATAAATAGATGAACTGGAATTGAATATGTGGGAGCTACATGCCATACATCGACCGAAACAATCAATTTTCTGAAGAGCAAGTTCCGTGAGAGAGTTATCTCAAAAAATGACTCAGTCAATTGGCCACCTTAATCGCCAGATCTCACGCCACCGGACTTTTTTCTGAGGAATTTCAGATAATCAATGGTTAACTCGAAGAAACCGAGAACTTTGGATCAATTTCAAACCAATATTGAGAGCAAACTGGCACATAAAAAGGACTCCTTCGCAAAGGATTTAGTCCCACAGATCACCTTCAGACAATACGTATGCTAATGGAGAAAACCGTAGAATATAGTTTGCTATTGTACTTCGTATTTGTAGATTTAAAAAGGCATATGATAAAATGAAGACTTCGTTCATACTAAGGTACCTAGACAACGCTAGAGTGGACACATATGGAGACACACATATATATATATATATATATATATATATATATATATATATATATATATATATATATATATATATATATATATATATATATATATAGACGAAGATACGTAATCGGACGAAATACCAAGAAAACAGGAAAACCAGGAAATACAGTTTCTCCAAAACTCTTCACACTAGCCTTAGAAAATGTTTTGCGAATTTGAATTGACAAGATTAGGGTATCAATATAGATGGAGTCTCATTGAACAATCTTCGATTTGCGGATGACATAGTCCTTATAAGTGATAACATTGACGAACTAAAAACCATGATTTTCATTATTACCTCATGGGAGTAGGCGATGTGTGTCATTCCATACCGCCCAAGATGATTTAATGTGTGTTCACTTGCTTCTTGAAGAGGGGGCCAAATTATAACTTATCGGAAACATGTTCGAGAGAAGCAAGTTACACAACACACTTTCCCGAAGAAAAAATTTATAGAGAGAGGTACGTGGCTTTTTGAGTTAGACCGTCCACAAATGAGAGTTTTCCGTTTTTCATTTCTTTAGAGCATTTACCATTGAAGTATTTGTAAAAAAGAGGCAGCAACCTGCTGCCTTTGAGCTCTAGTTAATGACGCGTACTGCTCTCTTCAGGACACTATCCAATAGATGTATTAAAAATTTTGATGCAGAGCCCCACACATGAGAACAGTATTCTAGACCAGATCACAGCTTTACCTTGTATGAAAGCATTAGCTGTGATGGCGTGAAGTGCTGCTTAGTCCGGAAAAGAAAACAATGGCTAACACATGGTCATCAAGCAAGCCCTGGTGTTGACTGTACCGCAGAGTAGATACATGTTCTTTCTGAGGAAATTCTATGTCCTTGTAAAATTTGAGGATGTTCTGCACCTGACTTCTATAGAGTTCTCTTGTCGGTGTGTCTCCTCTTCAAGTATAGGACGCTGACTGGAAATGAGAACACAAGAATAAAGTTGTCCTCAAACCCAAAATATTCTGTTTTTGGTGAAGAAGAGCAGATCATTAATCTACAATAGAAAAATAGTGGACGAGAGTATGGATCCCGCTTTTACCTCAAAAGATTCACTCATAACACCATTAACTACCACTTGAATCGATCTGTTGAAGAGAAAGCTTCTAATACAACCACGCAATTTTTTGGGATACCCATATGCGATTAGTTAATTTAGCAAGGCTGCGTGCCAAACCCTGTCGAATGCCTTCGAGATATCAGGAGCAATAGTTGTTGATGCGCCATGCTTTTCGGTTGTTGATATCCACAAATGCGTAACGTATGCAAGAAGGTTATCCATTGATTGTTATCTCCGTAAACCGTATTGTCCATTACTGTAACTCGAGATATTTTATGAGCTCATCGTTTATCACTATTTCCATGACTTTCGACATAATGAGCGATGATGAGATTGGACGGTAATTTTGGGGTAGGGATTTCCTCCCTTCCTTGGAATCGCTTGTTCTCTCGTAACTTTCCAAGAACTCCGGAAACGTCTGACTCTCAGATCAAATCTGACACAGGCGATTGGAAACAGATGCTAACTCTGTATCACATTTCTAAAAAGATGGTTTGTGGTATTCCACCAGTGGCACTGAATTTGATATATATAAAATAGAATTTTGTAAAAACATTTTCGTAAAGAGATCGGCCTCTTCTTTAGGTGATGTGATAGAACTTTAATCTCTAACCAAAGGATGATTTGCAAAAATTGTTGCTGACTACCTTCGCCATAGTCCAGAACTGTTCCACTGGCCTGCTCCAAGAGTCTGTTCTTAACTCTTTCAATAAAGTCGGTCTTTGCTTTATCAATTATTGAGTTACAAATGTCAGCTTGAGTTTCATTTGTAGTATTCTTCTTCTAGTTCTTATAAGCTCTGTTTTTAACTGTGGCAGATTTATGACAGTTTTTAGTGGACCAAAGTTTTTGTGCAGATGTTCTTTTCGTGGAGTACGGAATGTAGAGGTCCATGCCTGCAAGAATAGCTTCAGTGACGGACTCAGTGTAGAAATTGATGTCGGGATCTGAAAAACAGACGTAATTGAAAGAAAAAGACGAGAAAAACTCGCGCAGCTCCTTCAACCTGGCTCTGTTGTACTGCGATATCTTCCTGGAAGGTGTTGGATCTTTATTCCGTGGTTAAACGAAGTTACCAGTAGCAGAAACGAGATTCTGGCCAGAGTTGCCTAAGGGAGCTAAGACCTGTAAACGGAAATCATCTGAATCAAAAACAAGAAAGAGATCGGGAGCATTAGAAAGATCGGTTATATTATCAGGAATCATTATCGACTCGTCGATCAGATACATAAGGCATCCGCTGGCCTTCCTGCTTCGTCGGTCCTATTTAAGTGTTGGAGCCAGTAGTGGAAGTCTTCCATTATGACTTCCAACTAAGCTGATGGGAGCTGTGTTTGGATCATGTCTACCTCATCGATTAAGTACTAACACAATCTAGGGTAGTTGTTATCCCCACAGATACAGACAAAATATCGTTTTGTTATATGAACATATTTTGAACCATGCCATGTCGGAAGCGTCACCCTCCAATGTATCCTTTCTTTGGAATGCGACATTCGATCTGGTCGCCCTTTCTTGAACCGAAGCCTTGAGTGAAACTCATAGCCATTGAAACACAGATAGGTGGTGTCTGTTGTTGGCATTATGTGAGTTTCTGTTAGAGTTAGGACATGAGGTTATGTGTCTTATAAGTGCTGGTTTACTGTACTCAGATTCATGCTGGTGTGTCCTAGTCATTCTAGCTATCAATTCTATCATCGAAAATGCATATAAAAGGCATATTTTTTAAGCTTGTTCCAATTTTCACTTTGTATTTCGATTTTTTCCTGAAAAATTTTTCTGGGCTGAGAAGATCGAAGCAAATGAAGAATCAAAATGATATAAGTCCTAGAAATTTCTCCAACTTCTTTTGTAGTCTAATTCGGACTAGCATGCACGTCTTAAAACCGAATTTCCAAATCGGTTCAGCTGTTTTCAGGTGA
The DNA here is from genome assembly GCA_013387265.2 of Cryptolaemus montrouzieri. Taxonomy (NCBI): domain Eukaryota; kingdom Metazoa; phylum Arthropoda; class Insecta; order Coleoptera; family Coccinellidae; genus Cryptolaemus; species Cryptolaemus montrouzieri. Next base: position 135,995,207 of record JABFTP020000185.1, on the reverse strand, counting down.
TGCTCCTACTATCAGCATTTCATTTCTATTTATATCGGCTATATAGGAATGTTTTTGTTACATTTATTTTATATGTATCGATACAGAATTCAAAAAATTGTGAGTTAAAGCTTTTGTTACGTTACGAGAATCGTCATAAGGTTTCACTTTTAAAATACGTTGATTATGATATTCTTCTTCTATATAACTAAGTAGACATCTTCCTCTAATCTTTAAAAAACTAAGTAAACTGGAATTTTTGTACAACAAGTGTCGGAGAGGTTGCTGACGGTCAATTTCAAGTCACGATCTTTCCTTCTGGCGAGAGAACTCATGTCCGACCCCAACCGGAGGAATGTATTTAAATGAGGTAGAACAAAAAAAAATGGAAACACCTCACGTCTCACCGTAACCGCCACTTAAACCTGAGATAATGTCTTATTTATAAGAACGGCCAAGTTGGGAAATAATATAACAGGCAAGCTGTGCTATTTATTGCCTTATTCTATTTTATCCACATCCTGCGAGCGTCAGAATGCCTTTTATGTTAGAAATCTTCGAGTTTCTTGAATAATAGACCAGTATCAATCCGGTGTATTTCTATAGTATGGTAATGTTGCACTGGGATTTCTAAAAAGCAGGTTTTTCATGAGAATGACAATTCTTACAATGAAAAATCCAATCACAGAAAAATACTAATATTGAAAACTTCAATTCTTAAATTTAGTAAGTGATTTTCATGAACGTGTTCAGCTGAAGTGGTTCAATGACAACTGTGTTTCCAATTTTAACTAATGATAAGTATTCAGTGTACAGGGCAGGGCGTTCAAGATGTAAACCGCAAAACTCTCTTCATAGATAGATGAGATCAAAAGACGAGTTTTTTGTACTAAAGATATGTGTTCTCAAAAGCTTCGTTTTCGAGATGAAGGGTGTTGAATTCCTAACATTGTCTCTGTTTTTTCTCTGAAAATACTATATTTTTGGAACATTTTGGCTCAAATTCGACACAAGAGTCATTATCACATCACTAGATGAGATGAACGTTTTTTCAGGGTGATATTTTTGTTGGATGTGGTTCCTTTTTACAATTTATTAATTTACTAAAAACTTTTTGCTAGTACGCCACTGACATGCTCTGTGAATTGAATACAAATGGCGGTTCAATTTAGAAACTTTTTTACTTCTTGTATTTTTTCGTATCTGTCACTGTTTCGAGATAGTAATCATTAAATACTATTGGATGGTATTACTAAAATTGAAGGATCGTTCAAATATGGTATTTTCTCGATGATTCTTGCAGTTATTGCCACAAGAGTCTCCTGTTGATATCCATATTATTAGGTAAGTGTAAAAATTCTTTTGAACCACAGAACTTTAACACCAAGAAGCATTCTTAGATACATGTTCATCGGACTAAAACATTTATCAGAGAATACTTCTTTCTTCATGGTGCAGAAATCTTAATTTTTCATACATTTCTCAATTATGATGGTATTAATTTCCTTTCCAACATTTAAATAACTTCCTAAGACTGCCACCATAAGAACAGCGAAATATTGAAAAAATTATATTGGGTATCTGTTGGGCTCAACAACAGAAGTACTAAGAAGTCATACCATATGCAGAAAGCTAAAAGCATTGAAAATTTTGAAGCAATTGATCTAAACGAAATGTGTTCAACAGTGACGCACAGCACCGAAAACTATTTGAGGCAAAACGAAAAACTACAAAATCTGCAAGATGAGTCAAACTACTAATGCATCGATTGAAAAGAGGCGGGAAATGGCCAAAGGCACCGCTGAATACAATGAACTTAGCGAAACTAAAAAACGAAACTCGTAAGGACGTTAGATTTCATAAATGAGGTAATAGAGAAAAACTGCTCAATGAAAGCGCTGCGAACGAAATTAGATGGCTTTGATTTTTTTCATTTATTTATTTATTTTAACAGTTGCTAAAGTTGAACCAGTGTCTGCTCGAATTGTTTATTAAATAAACGATTAGTTTTAAGACTTTTGAAGATACTGCTGTGGGAAAAAATGGCTGATTTTAACACCGAATTGGCTGATATCCATTAGATGTACGGTCTGGCTGACGGAAACACAACAAAAGCTAGGCGATTATAGCAGGTGCGCTTTCCAAATCGAGTAACACCAGACAGGCGAACATTTTCAAATATCCACTGAAGGTCGAGGGAAACTGGTACTTTTACTGCAAATAATGTGAAAGGTGCAACTCAAACTATGAGAACTCCAGATATTGAGGAAGCAGTTTTGAATTGTATTGATTTGAATCCTCATGTGAATACCAGAAAAATTGAAAATCAGTTGAATATTTCACATGTTCTACGTTGGAGGATTCTCCATGACTTTTTTATTGTATCTGTTTCATATTTAAAGCGTCCAAACTCTATTTCCTCGAGATTTTCTTTCAAGACTGAATTTCTGCCGATGGTTCTTAGATAAAATTAGAGAAAATGCATATTCAAATAGTAAAATAATGGTCACAGACGAAACTGATTTTCAGAGAACTGTTATCTGAAATTTCAACAATAATCAATATTGTGCTGAGGAAAATCCCCATTTGATTGAAGAATCTCATCATCAAGAACATTTCTCACCTGGATCGGGGTCGGAATAATTGGAAATTATTCTATTAGGCCATTTTTTTGCCTAACAGATTAAACGGTTCTGCTTATCGGCAATTTCTTGAGCAGGAATTACTTTTATTGCTCGAGGATTTGCCACTTTTGGTGAGAAACATAATGTGGTTCATGCATGACGGAGCACCAGCACATTTCAGTGGACAAGCTAGGGAATTCTTGAATAATACAACAACCGATGAATAGGTTAGGTAGACGTGAGTCAGAACCATGGCCTCCTAGGTTCCCAGACTTAAATAGTTTAGACTTTTGCTTATGAGGATATCTCAAAAGTTAAGTTTATACCACTCCAGTGAGCACTGTAGAAGAATTGAGAAATCGAGTAATAACCTCTTGTGACGCGATAAGAAATACCCCAGGAATATTTCAAAGAGTGCGTGATAATATTCGAAGAAGGACAGAGGCCTATACTCTTGCAGGTGTAGGACACGTCCAGCAATTTATTTAGTTTTTTATTGTTCTTTTTTTTCAGTTTAATATTGAATAAGAATAAGTTGAGTCTCAAAAGACGAGCTATAAAAATAAACACAAATTTTGGGCATACTTATCGAGTATTTCTATTATTTTTTTATTTAGCGAATAACATACAGATCAAATGATTCAAATTCAATAATTTTTCACTCGAAAACAGTTGGAGATACGAAAAAATTAAAAATAACAAAAAAGTTTCTAAATTGAACGAAGATGACGAAAATTGATTGTACGCTGATCAGTGGCGTACTGCAAAAAATCTTGAGAGGGCAAAAAGAGACATAGCCTCGGAAAAGAAACCACCTTATGAATTTCAGTTAAAATCTAAAACGTGTAGTGATGGAGACTGTAAAAAGTAGTAGACGAGTATAAAAATCAATAATTCATAAGAAATTAACAACAATTTCCTAGACTTCTCAAATATCTAATTTTTAGATGCAGGTAACAAAATCAAGAAGTTAGAATTAGAAGAATTCGTAGAAATTCCATGAGCTCATTAACATAATGTACCAATAGCTAGCTAACCACTAGCTTGATTTCTCTCCACTTCTCTCATATGTTTTTAAATAAATGGTATAAATGACATTGTAATATTTAAATTTCTTTTTGGTTTTGAATATGGGATAGATCAAGAAACATGTCTACCAAATTTTTATTCATTATATTTTGTGCCTAGTATTTTCTTGAGCTATTCAACTATTTCTCTACTTTCAAAATTTTTCTTGATGTAGAATTTTTCATTGGTTTAATATTATTTGGTCGCCAAAGAACCTTCACAATTTGATATATTTTTAAGTGAAAAAAAAATCGGAGTAAGTGATGACTTAACGTTAAAGCCAGTTTTTTGCGCAGTCGTATAGATAAGCGCTTTTCAAGTACATATTGTAGGAATAGATTATTAAAGTGCTCTTAAATATTCATTGACAACGATACCAAATAATTACCTTTATGATTTGGAAACATTTGTCAACATATACTATGTACGATTTTCTCTTTCATTATCGAAACGACTTTCACTCCATTTGATTTATATTTTATTGCAGTTCAAATTATTCCGACCACACACGTGTTTATCAGAATCATTGAACATAAATGATACAATTTATAACGACATATTATAAAACTTTCTCCTTATAGGTAGTTGCTTATTTTAGTACATTTGATAATAGTGTTCGCCTACAAGATGACATTGATATCCGACTAGGCCGATAACCCTAATTTCATTTGAAACGACGCTCACTTCAACTGGATTCCGTTATAAAATATAAACTCAACAGTGTGTTATTAATGTAATGTGATTAACTAATTATAACATAATGAGTAATGACTCATGAATAGTGATTCATTCAGTTTCTCATAAGTAAAATATGAAGAATATTAAATTCAGAATTTCAGAAATTGATTTCTCCACGACCATCACTGAATGTAATAATTCTAAAATCATTTCAATAATAGAATTTGAACATTCTCACTCTTGAGTTTGAATATTTATTTTGAAACTCTTGACTCTTATGTATTTTTCATGTATTTTCAATCTATACTTAGATACGAAATGAATATTCAGTAATTGAACCAAACATCATTGTTTGTTTTTTCTATGGACCTACAGTTTATACTGGACTCCGAACTACTCTCCTAAACTGTGCAAAGATAACTGCCACCTCTCAGGATTACAAGTTATCTGGCCTTCAGAGGTTATGGACCAGCAATTATGGTTATGTATCCAATCTCTATGTACGTCTTTGTCAAATTCACTTTTTTGTTCAAGGACAACATCCATGACTTGAACCCGGATTCGAACCAGGCACCTCGGCTTAGCATATTCCTACATACTTGCTCACTAACCGTGCAGCTACCGAGGCGGTCAACCAAACATCATTGATTGCCATAAATTTCAAAACAGCGTCACTGTCAGATTTAAATGTCTACATAAGGGGTGCCCAAACTTGAACTGCTGGCGAACTACCTCAATATTTTTAGACTACTTACGATCGACTCTGAGAGGCTGCAAGTATGTGTAATGCAGGGTTGTCGAACATACACGATACACCCTACCTACCTACCTACCTAGGTTACGGTACACCCTGTACCGTAGCATATATAGATATCAGCTTTTCGCACAATATACATTGTTTTAGTCAAGGTTTGGGTTAGGTTTAGTTAGGTTCTTCTCTATAATATCAATGTAAACTCATAGTCATTCTAAATTGCGAATTTGTTGGTTGTTACAGGAACAAAATGGATGTTGAAGCGTGGCACTGCATGTCCCCAGCATACTTTTCATAAGATGGTACGTAACCACTGAGTGCTAATCGCAAGCATGATGACATATGATCGTCAGTTAGTCGATTGCGATATTTTGACCTAATTATTTTCATTTCAGAAAATGCAGACTCGCACAAGTAAGTTGACCCAAACATTGCCATCAGTTGAAAGGCGATTTGGATATTTATCTTCAGATATAAAACACCAGAAATTTGTATCAGATGCTGTAGCTTTGAGATGTATATCATATTAAATTGACTTGCTAGTTCAGTAGCTAATTCCTCAATGTTTTTACATGAAAAAGAATAACTCATAAGTGATGCTATATTTGCCAATTTACTGCAATTATTAAAAACGCATTTCGATTTGTCCTAAAATATTTGATAATACAGCCTCATACGTATCATAATTCGACTGAGGAATCCTTGCTTTCAAAGACGGAAAATGTTTCAGATCCTTTCTTTTTAGTTGATCTATCATAAGTTAATTGCAATTTACTTTTGAATACGTTTCCTGCGCTAATCATCTCAATAATAGTTTTTCCTTTGTCTTGAAGCTACAAGTTATTGGTGTTTAAGTGCATTAAGTCCTAACAGATTTTTGCTTTCAGCTCTGAAGATGAGTTCAAAATAAACTCGAAACTAGTCAGCACTACAAACATTTAATTGTGTTTTATTTACATTGCCGTAAAATCAGACTACCTTTACATCAAATTTAAATGCATTGTGATGTCAGTCAAAAATGCCAAATCAGTCAGCCATTTTTCGTTTTCAACACCTGAGTGTCATCACCTCTTGCGTCTAGAAAAGCTGTTATTTCGGGCAATAATTCTTGAAACCTTTCTAGGAATTTTCCGCTACTCAACCACCTGACGTCCGTGTGAAGTACTAAATCAGTGTGTTCAGCTGACTCCCTATCTTCCAACTGCAACTTAAAGAGCCGCCGTTGCAACCTACGTGCACGGATGGAATTCGTGTTTAAAGCTTTCGAACACAAAACTTGTTGATATATAATGCAATGAAATGAAAAGAATGAAGGGACTTCATCAGCTCGACACAATGCCACAAAACCGTTTTTGTTTCCAGTCATTGCTGGTGCTCCATTAGTTGTAATGCATACTAATTTATATATTGGTAGCTTGTAGTTTTTTACAAAATTGAAGAAAACGTCATATATATCTTCGCCACGGTTCTTCCCATCAGAAGAATGATTGTCAAAAATTCTTCCTTAGCCAACATGTCATTGAATACCATCCGAATAATGAATTTTGCGTATGTGGGATTTCAAGCGCCTTGAGGGCTTTCTGTTTCTCAAGTATTCTGTAAGGCGACCGATCTCAGCTCTAATATTGTCAATATCCTTCTCCAGTCGTTTTTGCCATGGCAGTTTTCTGACGCTTTTTGGCTCAGATCGAATGAGAGTTGTGTAGACTTGTCGTTTCTGTAGTCGAAGAACCGCTACCGCTCCATAGTATATCAAAGTGTGAATTTTCTCCAAGGAGTTCTGGTCAGTGCATTCTTCAAACACTGAGTTCATACTTGCTAGGATGATATTGGTGTTCTTGTTCGTCTTGAGTTCGGGCAGTTTAGATCGTTTAGTTGGGTTACTACCCCTGAGTTCAGATTGTTCTGTTGAGCTCTGTTCGTGCAAAATACATAAATTCGTTCTGCTGGTTCGTCTCAGGGGGACGGTCTATGTTGATATTCGTTTCCATGGCTTCGATGTTATCTGTAACACTTTCGTTGATGGTAGGTATACCGTTATAAAATTCATCTTCATTTCTGACCTCCATTGTGACCTCTTCTCGTATGCTTTGCAGCGTTTCTGAAGAGAGTAGCCTGTTTTTAACGATTTTTCTTCGTTGATCCGAAATTCTCTGCTCGGATATGTGCTGTAATTCCGTGTCTGTATGCTGTCATTTCAGATTCCAATTTTGTAATCTTGTAATAGGATATGCATAATGAAGGAATTCATTTCTGGTGTCCACTTCATGCGTTTCCTAGGGAGTCCGGCTCTCGTGGTCGTAGGCATAATGGCTTGCGCCACCGTTGAAACATCAAGAGTCGGTTGGGAGGTATTGATGTTGTTTCCCACTTGTTTTTGTGTTGCAGTATCCCTACTCGATATCACGCTGCTTCCGTCGCTAACCGAGGGAGACTGTGACTCACTTTCCGAACAAGAACCTCTCCCTAAATCTTGAACGCGACAAGAGGTTATGGTGGTACAAAGTCGATTCACCCGTTTGTTCCTTAGATTGCACATCATTAGATAAGTTGCATTTTATACCTACTGCTAGGTTCAGCTTGGGTACCTCGGGTTTGCTAAACCCGTACTCAGAAACAATGTTCCTGAGCCACTGAGGGCTTTATCATTATTATCGTGGACTTATTCACTATCTCAGCTGTAAGCTGGATATGATTTACCTTTCCCAGATTCAGCAATCAAAGTGAATAGGCTCGATTACAATATACTTGAGGTAAATTTCCTAACTATCCTACATGTATTAAGAATTACAGCTTTTTGCGTTTTTTTCCGAAATTTATATGAAAAATTGCTTCTTGTTCGAAGCATCTAATTTGATGTCATCCATAAACAGCAGGTGGGAGACTGTATATATTATCATTATAAGTATTATTATATGGGGCGTTTCGATCACTAACACATATTTTGGTGGTAAATTTGGAATAAGTTGTCTTTCAACCATTTTTCGTAGTTTGCAAAATTCATATCATATCATCGTGATAATCACCAGTTTTACAATTGGACTTAAAGGCCAGATATGCGTTTCGTACGAATCCACATTCACTACCGGCGTTCAAAATTATCAGTCTTGGTCCCTTCGAAATAGACTAACGTAGGCCGTCGTTTATCTCGTCACTCCAAACCTTCTTGTGTGTATGGGAGGATTGAATATATGTTTCGTCCATGTAAATTATTGGTCTCTTTTCTTGATGGTATCGTTTGATGCTTCTTAAATAATTCAAACGTAGTTGCTGTATTTCAGGTATTTTCATAAGTAGCTTTCTATTCGTTTTCATCTCAACCCAACGGAACCCTATTCCTTTTCGAATGCTCTCTCGTAATCCCTCAGATTAATTGTCATCGACGAACTTTTGTCATCTTTTGAAAATATTAAAATGAAATTTACAAGATTCGGTCCTGTTCGATTGACTCTTCTTTAAGCTTCAAAGGTTCATTGAGAACTGAACTCTTGGCCACGTGACCGGCAAAGTTAATACGCAACAAGGGAAGGGTTATTTCACCCGCACATATGTTCTTACCGACCCGTAGCGATTAGATCCGCCAATAAAGAAATCTTTGTTATCCGAGAATAGTGAAAACCCGAATGAAGGAAGGGCGAATAGGGAGCTTTTTCTATAATTGAAAAATGTTTATCAACTATCAACAAGTAACAACCTCAATATAATTATTGAAAAAAGTTTGTATAAAACAGAAATTTTTTATAAAGAAAAACGTAAACTACGCAGAACTACTCTGAAATACCAATTTCTTCTTGACAAATTGACCGGGGGAGCTCTTTTTTGCTCACTGATCAAAAACACTGGCTCGGTATCATCACGCAACATTTTCAACATTTGAGGTCTTGAAAAACTATTCGTTAATCTATATTTAGTTATGCAAAATTCATATTATTAAAAACCGAAGAACAAATGAAGCTTCAGGGGTACAAGCGTAACTCATTACCAACTAATGATTCTGCCATGAAATGTGAGATGTTTTGAATTGAATTGGGGTGAAAATGAAAATAACGCTTCAAAATAATATTTATTTTCAATACTACAGTACATTTTTCAAAATTAACAATTTTTTTTTCATACATAAATAAAGTATCTTTTATCAAATAAATACATAACTAATTACATCAAATACTATACAGAAGTGAGGTGGGAGAAATATTTAAGTATTTTTCTGAAATAGTGCAGGTATTGATGAAAAGATAACGTTTGCTAATACAATTAATTATACGATCATGAAGATGAATGGTTATTGATTCCTTTAGATTAAGAAAGCTATTACAGTATCATAGTGTCTAATTTTTCTGTATACCCCAAAAATACAAAAACATTAATGAATTAATACTTCAAGTTGACACTGGCTATTATGAAAGTTATTCGGTTATCATTATACATTCCTAATTCTCTAAAAGAAAATTTAACTCTCGGCCAGAAAACATCTTCAACATAACTATTTCAATTGGCAAGCTGTCATATGAGAGCAAAATCAATAAAATCTTTGCAATCATATGAATTTTATCGAAATTATATTTATTTTCCCCTCAAATAAAATTCTCTGTTTGAGTGTCTGGAAAATTATTATATATTTAATTTTATTTGGGTGCAACCAACTCAAATTTCCAAATTCGATTGGGATGTATTTCTGCCACATATAAACTTGAACCATTTGGACAAACGGCAATTGCATGAGGTAGTCCAAAACCCTGAAAAATGGTTTGTATTAACATAAAAGTTCATCAGGAAAATTATTCTACACACTATATACATACATATAATCTAACCTAGCATAAATCACCATACAAATACTAAGAAACTAAAATCACACTTTGCGAATAGAATGCAGAAATCGATAATATTTAAATTTATTCGTTTTTTTGGGCTCATGACCGAATTATTCCTTCCACCAGTTAATGTATTCAGAACATAACATTCACATATACCACCTTGATGAAAAAGTTCAAGAATAATTATTAAAATCACAAATACAAAGTTATCCATCAAAATCAATATTGTCTCCTTCAAAGTACTCTCCTGCGACTACAACGCACTTATACGCTTGATCCAAAACACTTTTTTATATTCGATTTGCGGTATGGCCTTTAGGGCCATGTTCGATTTTTCCATTATCCCCTCTCGGCAGGTAAAACGCGTTCCCCGGAGCGATTCCTTCAGTGGACCGAACAGGAAAAAGTCACAGGGAGCCAAATCAGGTGAATTTCGTGATTGTTGGATGGTATTGGTGCTGTTTTTAGCCAAATGGTCAAAATGAAGGCATTATGAGATGACGCGTTATCGTGGTGTAAAATCCATGAGTTGTTTTGCCACAATTCTGGTCGTTTTTGGCGAACAGCTTCACGCAAACGCCTCATAACGCTCAAATAATACTCCTTGCTGTTAGTTTGACCTTTTGGAAGGAATTCATGGTGCACAACACCATGGTGGTCCATGAAAACCACACGGTAACAAAGTCGGGAACTTTTTGATCAAGGTGGTATTCTGCCAAGGCAAAGTATTTTCTTCGAATTAAGTGTAGTTAGTTAAGGTATTATTCCTAGGAAATTGATGTGGGTGACAAAAGTAATTTCGCTTTTTCTCTTTTAGAAAGACAGACAAATAACGAAAACTATGTCTTCAAACATGAAATATTTGTACCAAATTTGTTCACTAATATAAAACTTTATGGGCATTCATTTTGTGAGATGTCAAAACATTTTGAAATTGAGTTGTTTGTTTATGAAACTGTACTATAGAAAGAAACAAGAAACAAAACGGTTTTTCAACATCAACGCGAAAACAATTACACATTAAAACCATGAAGATAATAGTCATTGAGCACGAACATCAGGACGTTGAACATTTATTTGTATTGGTGTCGAATGAGAGCAGCAGGTTCATAGTTGGTGGTGTATACCTACCGCCGAAATCTAGCGAAGAAAAGTATGAGTAACATAGCATGGGCTATTGAGGTGATTTCTTTGGAGTATCCTGAGGTGCCGATATATATTTCGGGTGGCTAAAATGTACCTAACGCCGCATGGTCGAACAGTGAGTTTGTGTTGTGTAGTGTTGGTGAACCAGATTCTATTTTTAATGATACAATGAATTTTGTTAATCTTTCACAAGTATGTAGGATCACGAATTCTCGCAATGTTCTATTGGATCTTGTGTACACCCATGATAGTACTCTCGCTATTAGTCCCGCAACGGAATTACTCCAGAGTAACAGTATTAATTATAGTGCGGTCCAGTTTGGCATTTCTCTAGCTACTGCAGAGAATTCAGGTTTACCTTGGCAGGAAAATCGTTTCGACTTCTACAGGGGGTCCCCCCTGACAGAGGACTTAATGAGTTTTTATCTTGTTGTGATTAGAACTTTGATGTCGACAGTATCGGTGTCACAATTTTATAGTAATATTTATAGGGGTCTTAGTCTTCATATTCCTAGAATGCCTATCGAAGTGTCAAGATATCCCATTAGTTTTAATCGTGACCTTATAAAATTAATTAATTCGAAAAAGAAGGCCCATAAAAAATTCAAGTTTTCAGGAAGTGATGTGGATTATGAGGATTTTAGCTCGGAACGGTCTGGTTGCAAGGTTTTATGCAATTCTCTGTATGCGAAATATCTTGGGAATGTTGAGCGCAATAGCCATCTCGATCCACAGAGTTTCTGGAGTTATCTTCACTCAAGGAAAGATGATTTCGATTTGCCAAACCAAATGCATTTGAATGGGGTTCTGGGGAGGAGATGTAGTGAATCTATTTGCTCAGTTCTTTGCTAAAATATACAGCGATAAAGTGTTGGTTCCACAGAAGTTTGAGTATGATGAAGCTATTAATGTATCGTCTGTCAGATTTTCTCCACGCGAAATATTTGAGGTAATCTCTGCCATGAAGCCTAAGTTGTATAGTGGGCCTCATGTTCCCAGTTTCCTATTAAAAAAGTGTATGAGTATTTTGTCTAATCCAATTAGTTCCTTATTCAATATGTCTCTCAGTCGTGGTCAATTCCCATAATTCTGGAAGCGGAGTTTCATCATTCCGATATTTAAATCGGTCAGAAATCCAATGTTAGGAACTATAGAGGAGTAGCTATTCAGCCTGCTATACCCAAAATGCTAGACAGCTTGGTTCGCAGCTTTCTGTCCTGGAATTGTGATGGAATATTAATAAATGAAGAACATGGATTCAGAAAGGGACGATCTACCATCACCAATTTGGTTCTGTATGTCAAGGATATATAAGATTGCTTTGAACGTGGCTACCAGATGGATTCAGTTTATACTGAAGGCCTTCGACATCAAGTATGGTCAAGCTGGAGGCATTGGGTATTTAGAGACCTCTTTTATCATGGATGAGAAGTTTTTTTATGGCCGTTCCCAAATGGTGGGATATAAATATTCCTATCTAAGGAGTTCGCCGTGCCGTCTGGTGTTCCCCAAGGTTCGCACTTGGGGCCTCTTCTATTCAATCTGTTCATCAATGATGTCAGTAGCGTACTGACTACGAAACTTTTTCTCTTTGCTGACGACATGAAGATATATTCGGTGATTCGGGATGATTCAAATAGCGCATATAACAGGGCCAGATCCAGAGCTTCTCCCAGTGGGCTAGTTCGAATCTTTGGGTCTGAACGTGGAGAGTGTCGAGTGGTCACCTTCATAGGTTGAGTTCTCTACTCATAGGGAATTACAATTTGAATGAACGAATGTTGAACAGCGAGTCTACGGTGCGTGATCTCGGTATCACCCTTGACTCTGGGCTCGATTTTAAATGATTGGCTTCATTTATCGTAACTCAGCAGGTTTTTCCGCTGCAACATTAAAGGTTCTGTACTGCTCATTGGTCAGATCCAACTTGGACTTGAAGGTCCAAAGAAAGTTTTTAAGCTTGCTTCATATAAGACCCATTTCAATATTACTGCCATTGGTATGGATGTTCTGAGAGAACAGCTAAAATTGGATACCTCGATAACTAGACGACGGGTTTTCGATTTATGTTTCTTTTTTAGAGTTCTGAACGGGCACGTAGAGTGTTCCGATTTGTTGAGAATGATCGATTCTAATTTACCTGGTAGACTCACTCGATACACTCCTCTGCTTCGATCTAGAATGTGCAAATACAATCTCAAATCTCAAATTTTTTCCTCAATCGTTGTTTCGATCTCATGAGGAATATTGGTAGAGATCTCGACTTATTTTCACTCTCTTTTGATAGTTTTAAGGCAAAAGTAGGTTTCTTTATAAGGCAATTGTTAATATGTATTCGTTTCGTAGTAGTAGTAGTAGTAGTAGTTTTCATTTTATTGTTACTATCTTTCTTATCGATATATTTCTTGTACTTTTGTTTAAAGGGGTTTTCCGTACACTCTTATACAAATTGATGTGTACAATTTTGTATTTCAACTATATAAATAAATAAATAAATATTTTCATTCCCATTCTCTGGAATTCATTTCAATATGAAATATATCAATTTCTTTTGCTGAAATAAGTGTAATTTTGTAATGTATGTTTATGTGTATTTAATGTTTCATTCACAACATATGAAATTTAGAGTAATAGCAGCTGAAAATCTTGAGTGAGAAGAAAGATCTTCAATCTCATATTTCACATGAATATGAATGTTTTTTCTGGACAAGTGACTTGCTAATCAATAATAACAACAAATCTATTCTTTCTACAAAGTGTTTTAGTTTTTATGAAAAGAAGAATTTTCAAAATTCAACTTTCTTGAGGAATGCTAGATTTATTATTCGCAATGACAATTTTATATAGTTTCAAATATTTTTGGAAAATTAATTAAATATTTTAAAACACATAATGAAACAATAATGGGTTGACAATGTACCTAATCCTTGTTTTTTGAAAGAATAACTAAATGTTCACCTACTCTACAGTGTTTTTCCCTGAATTTTGAATTCAATTAAAATTCAAAAAGAAATCGGTTCACATTTCTATTACAAATGGTGTCTGAATGATACATCGTATTTGGCGCCACCAATTGGTGCCACTGTGAACTATGATTTGAATTAGCAGAAGAAGCGAAAAGATTCTCTTAAAGAACTGCATTGAAGCAGGAAACTAACTTCTACTCAACTTATTGGAAATTGTTCACGCGAATCCACCAAATTGGTTACAATTTGATATTGTTTCATATATTTAGAGAAATCGACGTTTCTAATTTTATATATTCAAAATGAATTTAAATTCGATTTAAATAGGTAACTTTAATTATAGAAGAAATGTCTAAACAAGAAAAAATGGCTTACACGATGAAATTATAAATTTGAATTTTCAATACATTTTGATAATGGAAACTGGAGAAAAATAGATTGACCTACAGGAATCTTTGAATACCTTGAAAGAAAGTTACTTCTAAGATGAGACCATACGAAACCCGAGAATCTTGAAGCACAATCATTGCCAAATCAAAAAGAAAGAAGGATAGTACGTCAATACATTCGAAATTTTATGAAATTCAAGAGTCAAGATAAAACCTAATGCGGGGTGATATAATACTCTTAATAAAAAATATATATTTGCTTATTCGTTAGGAAACTTGAATGTTCTTTGAAATTCGGGAGAATTTATCAATTGAACTGGCGGAGCTACTCCTTCAATTTACATTGATCTTGTGAGTAAATGTATATTAGGTATCGTTTAGCCTACTTATTTCCATAACCAATATTGCATCAATAGTTTTTAAGATACTAGAAACTATGCATTAATTGAAGAGAATTCAATTTAATTTTTCAGAAACATAGGCCATTTGGTTGTAAAATATTCAATTTAAAGTAATGATTATTATTTCACAAGATAGTACTGCCAAAATGAAATTAATCGGCAATTAGAAAATATTCAATCTGAAGTTTTCTTCGAGGCACAACTATCATTTTTGAAAGCAAAAATTTATATTTTCCATCAGTTTTGCTTGATTATCTTACCTCAGGAGGGGACCACCGATCTATGATTTTCTCGGTTTGTGGATCTATAGTTAGTCCTTCGATAGGAATTAATGATGAGGTTGGTCCATTCACAGCGTAAATCAAAGTACCTAAAAACAAAATTAGTTTATCAAAGATATTACTAGTGTTTTCATAATATTAATCTGTCCCTCAATATGAACGCCTGTTCATCTTAGAAGCATACAACCAGTTATCATTGTCTGACGTCATATGCTGCAGGTTATAATGGTTAGTTCAACCAACTAACTCATCGCCTCCGTGGCGCAATCGGCTAGCGCGTTCGGCTGTTAACCGAAAGGTTGGTGGTTCGAGCCCACCCGGGGGCGTAACTTTTTGAAGACTTTTATTATATGAACATTACATTTTACAATAGTGAGTACAACTTAATTCAATATTTTGAATGTAGATATATATAAATGGTTGGATAATGACTCATTTTGCCAATTAACGGATTTTGCTGAGCAGTGGCCATTTCAAATATATCTAATTATTAGTCATTTTGAATTTATATTTGAACCCAGTTGAGAGTAGCTATAATTTTCACTCTTTAAATCTGAATATTTGCTTGAATTAATTTCAAGAAATTGCGAAATTGTTTTATGGGAGACATTTTATAATTAAATTCTTCACATTTGGAATTTCAGTTATTTTTCTCTGGAAGAAGAGGTATCTGGATTTTGTTATTGTTGTTGATTTATTCATATGATACTCAATTAATCGTTTGATGTAATTTTCTATCACTCAATAGCTGTTGTTGAATAACCAACCAGAAATACCAAATATCTGTACGTTTTTTCATGATTGTATATTATTTCATTAACTGAGGATAACTATACCGATTTTTAGTATAATCGGAAATGCTGCCATCTTAAAAATATTTTAGCTGCAATGCCGCCATTGGTTTTTATGGTTTTAGGTTCAATTAATTTTTTTAAATGTCACTTCTACTGCTATTCCACCTTCATTTCATAGAACTGATAACGTAGATAGACGATTTTAAATCATTCTCCTATTACGTCTTATATCATCTATAGTCGAGTTTGCATTAAGTTCAGTGACTCGAGGTTGATACCTTTTCGGAATTTAAACGAGGTGATTTGCCCTACCCGTAGGTATTTCTGTTCCAAAATGCAGCATTATTGCTCTGATTGTCCCACGGTCACCCTCTAACCGAATAAAGGTAGATCTAATACGATCGGCTGATGACGTCTACCGTTATCACCGAAAACTGCCGAACTTCTTTACCATTTCCATTAATTACTTCTTCTAATGCCCACAGTTGTCGCATTTATGGGGAACTGGTGGTTCATGAAAATAGTCTGTATATAGGTGAATCAAAATATCACTGTGAATATTACTATATGAGTCAAGTAAGTAAGAAGGTAATTAGGGTTAGTGAATTTGAAATATTCAATTATGGAAATTAATTGAATAATTTTCTAAAATTGAATATTTCAAAATCACTAACCCTATTCACATACCCAGACCCATCAGTTTTATGTGAATATATGTCCCAAATTGTACTGGCAAATTGCCTGAGTAACAAAGCCATTAACCACTAAAGGCCAGATAGCTTGTGATGGCCGATGGCAGTTATCATTGCACGGTCTAGGTGAGTGGTTCGGAGTCCACTATAAACTGTAGGTCCAAACCATCAATCAATGAACTTGAGGTTAGACATTTCCAAATCCACACTTCGAAGAGTGATAAAGATGATTATTTTGGACGATGACGTAAAATATGTTATTCGTAGAAGTATAAATTCCAACATTGACTAAAGTTGCTTTAGTCCCCAAAGATGATGAAAGTAATTCAAAGTATCAAGGAATATTTCGAAACGTACATTACAGAAAATGAATTCCAGAAACCTCAAAAGAACCGTAGAAGCACCTTTACTTGAAAGGAGGAATTCTTTTTTATGATGCAAAAAATATTGGATGACTAGTGAATAATTTTGGTAACAAGGGGGCAAAATATATTGATGAAATTTGGTTGAACGAAGGTCATCTGGTCAAAGAGGTTAAATATGAAAAGTAAGCGGCTAGCATACTCGGCAGAGTAACTACACTTATCAGTAATGAAGTGCTTTTCTCGAGGATAGATCTTGAGGAATTGAAAAAATTTTGAAATGTGTTGTTTTTCTAAGACTTCTACCTTATCATTGGGAATTAAATACAACAGAGTTGACATGGGCACAAGTCAAGAGAGAATATTGAAGATGTATCTTCACAAAATTGGTCGAAATGTGTGGAAACTGTAGTGAGAGAAGAATGAAAAATGTGGGATTATGATACAACAATTGGCGTTATAACGTTGGTAAGGTTCAGTGTCAACTAAGATGACATCAGCAAAGCTGATTTTGACGATTGCCATATTCTCTGAAACTTGAAACGTGTAAATTTGTATTACACGAAAAATCTGAAACCTGTTAATACCGGATATTTCTTCTCACAATCCATGACTTTATAGGATCCTGAACCATTTCGTTCCAAATTTCGATCAGTCTATTCTTCCCTCATTCACGGTACTACTCTGGTTTTGCTGACTTATTAATGTGCATTGAGAATGTACCAGACATTATTAATGGGAATAAAGTCTGCACTTCGTGCAGGCCACTCCAGTGAAGTGATTTCAAGATCTTGAAGGTAGCTTTCAACTATCAGGTTGTTCAATAAGTTTTGTCGTTCGATAAGAAGAACACAATGTTATGGTTCAAAATACACTTTATTATTCAGTATAATCTCCCTGAACATTAATACACTTGCACCAACGATCCTCCAATCTGTATCCCATCTCTGAAGTGAGAATCCGGAAGGTCTGCAAAATACGCTTCAACAGCCGTTATGACCTCTTCATTTGATGAAAAACGCTTGCCACGCATAAATTTTTTAATATCTGGAAACAATTGGTATCACTGGGGATCAAATCTGGTGGATGCTCCAACAATTCGAGATTTAATTCATGGATTTTAACAAGTGCCAAAATATTCTTGTGACACGGTGCATTGTCCTGATGAAAAAGGATTTTTTCTTCTTCAAACCGGGTATTTTTTCACGAATTTTTTCCTCCAACTTGTCCAAAAGGTTGCAATATTATTCAGAATTAATTGTTTTACCAGTTTGCAAGTAATACACAAACAAAATTCCTTTCGCATCCCAAAAAACTAATGCTATAAACTTTTTGGCCGATTTCCAGACACGAACTCGTTTCGAAGCCGAACAACCAGGTTCACACCACTCTTTAGCCTCTTGTTTTGATATAGGATCATCGTCTCATCCGTAGTGATGAATCGACGCACAAAATCCACTTTATCCTTTTCAAAACGCTCCAAATGTTGCTGAGAAAGTCGCATTCGAATGTGTTTTTGTTCCATTGTTAGCGAATGCGACATCCATTGTGCACACAGCTTTTTAAAACCCACAATTTCACTTAACATATGGCTCACACTGCCTAATGAGATGTGTAGTTGATGCGCTTTTTGGTGTTGATGCGCTTTTTGGACGTCCTTCACGTTGATCGTCTTCAAGGCTTGTACGACCACGTTTAAATTCAGCAACCCATCTTTCTACTGTTCTAATTTTAGGTGAACAATTATTATACACTCTTAACATTCGTTCGTGAATTTCTTTTGGTGCTACACCTTCCAAAAATAAAAATTTTATCACTCCACGATATTAATTTTTTTCCATTGTACAAAAAAACTGTGACACGGCGACTCTAAATGACTTGTAAACAAAGAAAGAATTGACAGATTGAAATGAACCTTCACATACGTTCATATGAAGAGTGTACCAACAAAACAAAAACAAATTTGGACTAGTTGCAACGCCCTCTCTTATCGAACGACAAAACTTGTTGAACAACCTAGTATATTAGCTTGATTATGTCTGACATTACATGCTTAAACTTAAAGTTCTTCTGTTCTGTTCTTTCAAAAATTCTGTAACTTTCCTCTGAGTATTCAGGGTTTCATTATCTACCAGATCAGTGCGGGAGTTCAAAGAAATACCTCCCCACACCCTTACTGAACTCTCACCAAAACTCTAGGTAGGTAAAAAGTTACACTGGGCATATTTCTCATTTTGATGTCTGTACACTAGAGAATGTCGATCACGATGAAAGTGTCGAGACGAAATCTCGACTCGTCAATAAACAAAACACCCTTCTAGACATGTTCTTTGGCTCTTGGACCAAATTTCCTGAGACGTTGTCGTATCATTTCAGTGGTAATTTGCACTCCACTGTTCTGTCGAAGTTGCATTTGAAGTAAACTAGCAGTTGTAAAGGGTTTTCTCAACGAAGAAGTTCTTAAATAACAGACCTGGGTCGCCATTGTTGCTCGAGGTTGTCCTTGCCTAGGTTTCCTATCAGTTCTCGTGTACCTTCGGCTCATACCGAAAACATTTGAAACCTTTTGTCTATTCTGCCGGGGTCAAATTTCGTAATTCACGTTGTATTATTAACGACAATTAAATTTTCAACAAGAACAAACGTTACTCCCGAAAATTCATCAACAACTACTGTTATTATTATGAGGTGGTTTCTTGCAAAATCTAAATTAATTTTTATCATTTTATTCCTCATGAGAGGAACATATGCGCTAAAAAACATCGAATGTTTTCTTTCTTATTTCCATTATACAAGGAAGGAATGACACGGACAATTCAGCCCACGTTTCGTCCTTCCTTGACTTTATAGGCAGGAACTTGGAATATTCAACATCTCAACAACTCATCAGTGATAAATCTTTTAAACATCTGGATATACACAACACCCCAACGTGCGCCGGACTTGAACCGGCAGGCGCATTTGTGTAAAGTGCAAAGCAGCTCTTTCCACTAAGCCACATACGGTGGTGTACAAAACATACTGTTAGCAACGGACGTCAGGTGATGAAAAACCGGAGAAGTAAGGCAGACGAATCGCAACAAATGTTCAGTTATGGGAGCAACCATACATTTTCGTTGCGTGGAAATCTAACCTCACCAGACGAATGTAAGTGGACAACGTAACGTCGGAGCCTTATAAAGTTATACAATTGCCACGAATGGACCTCGTTATTAAGCATGAGACACGGCCAATCAAATGCTAACCTGACTACAATAAATACAAAACTTTAAGAGGAGCTTACCTTTACTCGAAACGTCATAAACCTTTCCCATGTCTGGTTCTTGAATTGTAAGAGGTGGATCCTTTGTACCATGCAAACTGTAGAGTCCTGCTCTTGGACAAACAACTCTCATGTTTTCCCTATCAGCTATGCAAACTCTATCGAGTGGTTCTATAAGTGTTATGCCGTGCGGGATTTGTAGGGACAAAAACTCTGCAACAAAATTAATGAATCTAATCAATATCAGAAGACTCAAATAACGGGTTTTCTAATTAGTTCGACTTAATTTCTACTAAAGGACCCCAGTTTTCCGAAGTAAAAATAAATTGGACTACTGAGGGAGTCAATTTTGAGGGATTGAAGCGTCCCTTTTAGGGTGTTGCTCGTTGAAGCCTCAAACATACGTTTGAAGTCCCCAAAGAAAATCATTCGACGGTTTTCGGTTAATTTTTAAAATCGCTATGGGGTAAGAAAATACCAAAGTATATGTGAATAGAACATATCTCGAAGGTTCCATATAGGGGACATTTGCCATGGGATATCGTATTACAAATCATCAAGTACTTCATCAGAAGAGAGGGAAAAATTATGATATATCAAATTAGGAAATAGAAAAATAAGCCTATTACTGGTAGGTACTTCAAATGTGAAGAATAGATTTTTAGGATATGGATGATATGCAAATGTTATATAATGATAGAAGTTGGGACCTTACCATCCTTGCTGGGAATAACTTTCAGCAATTTTCCAAGTGCGTTGTATTTCAGGACTCTGCTATTACAATAACCATCTGCCAAAAAGATCTCCCCAGTGCTGGCAATGGCAAACGAAGTTGGCATGCAAAGGCGATTGACATCAGAACCAGGTTGAAATTTTTTACCGAATACCAATGTCGGTTCCAACTCTCCAGGTTTGAACTAAATAAATAAGAAAACGTTAGAAATATACATATATTAATAACAAATACATTTCGGTGTCACATTTAGCCTAATATTATTCAAATAAAAGTTATTTTATGTTACTAAAAAAATTTTCAACAAAGTTTCTTTTAGGATATTACAATATGATAGCTGGAAAATTTATATATTATATTTTCTCTCTCTCTCTCTCTCTCTCGGAGAAGGCAGAGAGAATTTTGAATCTTTCTTGGAGTATTCCAGCGATGTCTTCCGGTCTATGGTAACTTCGTTCCTTAAAAACCCAAGAGAGACAAACTAATGAATAATAGCAAACTTGAAAATAAAACAACAAAATATTTGATAATTCAGCCTCATACATATCATAATTCAACTGAGGAATCCTTGCTTTCAAAGACGGAAAATGATTCAGATCCTTTCTTTTCGATTGATCTATCATAAGTTGCAGTCGAAAATGCCAAATCAGTCATCATCTCTTTCGTCTAGAAAAGCTCCAATAATTGTTGAAAACTTTCTAGGAATTTCCAGGAATCAACCACCTGACGTCCGTGTGAAGAACTGAATCAGTGTGTTCAGCTGACTCCCTATCTTCAACCTGCAACTTAAAGAGCCGCCGTCTCAAGCTACGTGCATGGATGGAATTCACAATTTTTGTTGCAATGGCCATAATTTCCTGCGTGTTTTGAACACAAAACTTGTGTATCCAGTCATTGCTGGTGCTCCATCGGTTGTAATGCACACTAATTTATATATTGGTAGCTTGTAGTTTTTTACAAAATTGAAGAAAACATCATAATATATATCTGCGCCTCGGATCTTTCCCTTCAGAGGAATGATTGTCAAAAATTCTTCCTTAGCCAACATGTCATTGAATACCATCCGAATAAAAAGACACAGCTGGGCACTGTCTGTGATATCGGTGGATTCGTCGAACTGTAAAGAAAAATATGTACATTTCATGTTATTATGTTTTAGTTTATCTGCCATGTCCTGACTCTTGACTTCAATACGCCTTGTGACAGTCGGGCGAGATAACTTAAGTTCTCTAATAACAGACATGATTTCTGTTTTATTTTTAAAATCTCCAAATAAAGTCTCACACGCTTCAATAAATACTTCCTTCACAACTTATCCATCTTCGAATGGTTTTTTGTGTTTCGCCAAATAATAAACTTTGTATCGACGTAGTATTGCCTTCAAGTTACAATTCAGAATGACTCCAATTCCTGCAGGCGCTAGATTTATATCGGCGTGAACGAAAGTCCCGAATGTTCCCGTCAAACGCGCCGCCCGCAATTTCTAGAAAAGCGGCAAGAATAAGAAACGCGGCTTTTCTTCGACAAGTACCGCGTGTTCCTTTGATAAAGCCGCCTTTTGCCGCAGAGTGTTATTTTATTACGTAATAAATTTTTGTAGTTTTGTTACCTACTTATTAAAAAGTTTTTTCCTCTCGAAATCTACTCAAAAAGCACTCGATCGACCGTTTGAGTACCCCTGGTCTACATCATAGTAATTATCCTCGAAAAAGTTATTGTTTAAATGAGATTATGAGTGAAAAATCGAGTGCATTAGATATATAACCAGAAAATATTCTCTCCCTTAACTTATTTTGGTCCAATGTCGCAGCAAGTTGCAAATCAAATATTAAGTCACCACATAAAAATTGCATTCAAACCTACATGTAAATTATCACAATTTTATTTGAATGCCAAAGACAAAACTCACAAATACTGTGTTGCCCTGATTGTATCTGTGTATACATGTGTGTCAGAAAAAACACAAACGTAAAAAACAAGCGAATAAATAGAAGACCAGCGGAGAAAACCGACCATGCCCATTCCTTAATCAGGCATCTAAACTCGCATCATGCCTCCTACGATTGCCCCTAAAGTATGAGCACAGGAAATGTAACAGGGGAACTATCTTGCGTATGATTCAATAAACCAATGAAAAAACCTGTGGAAAAAACTCGTTTTCTTGTCGCTGTTTCACTAGCAATAGCTTGTCTGTTAATGTTGATTTAGAGTCGTGCGTACAAAAAGAGTACCAAAAATTTTTCTGCTTAACAGCTTCATTGTCTCATTCTCACTCTATGATTTCCAGAGACAAGGGTGAAAAGAAAGGGGATTTGGGACAGGAAAAATCTGTAACAATGGAAAAAGAAACCAGCCGAAAAATATTTCATCAAACATACCTAACTCTTATATGTCTAAACTCACTTGAATATAAGAACTTAACTAATGCTCCTCTGTTTTTCAACAGGGTACATCTCATACACCTTTTGGGAATGAAGCCCTTCGGGGGAGTAGTTCTTGCCTTATCAACATACACCATGGGAATAAAGTCCTAAGGGGGAGCAGTCCTAGCATCATCTAAGAACTTAACTAATGCTTCGCTGTTTTTCAACAGGGAACCCTCAAGATCTCCTAAAGGGACTTGAAGTTCTCTACCCAATTAATGAAATTATCTGAAACGGAATGAATTTCTTGAAAACCACCCGTAAAATGCTAAGTAGAACAATCGAGGACTAAATGCGTTATTGTTTCTTGAGTCGCGCCACATTAACATGCCGGACTTTCTACAGTATTCCATTTGTACAACCTACTATTACTACGACCATGTCCTCTCCTGAGACGATTTAATGTACACCAATTTTTTCTACTTATATCGAAACCTGCAACCCTTTTGGAAGGATCCTCTAAGAGAACATCATTTTCCTGCCATTCAGTTTTCCAAAGATCAACAGCCTTCACTCGTGTACGCAAAAAGTCAATCGACCAAATAGGTTTCCTAGATTTCAATCTCAGGTTAGGTGGATTTTGAAAATCGTGTATTATCGTAAAAACCTCTGGAAATGAGTGATACTTATCCCAATATGATTTAAGAGCTAATTTCCTGCGAATATGGGAAGGAACTATGTTACAAATAACCGGAAGCCATGGGGTAGCGGTTGAACTGATACATCCACTTATAACTCTCATAGAACACTTCGACTGAGAATCAATATTATTGACATGAGCACTATTCAACCACATCTGACAGCAATATTCTGTTGCTGAATATACTAAAGCTAAAGCAGTATATCGCAAAGAAGAGACTCCGGCGCCCCAATTAGATCCAGCTAGTTTATGTAATATATTGTTTCTTGTTTTCAACTGACATAATTTATCAATATGAAATTTGAAAGTCAAAGAACGATCTCGCTTTATACCAAGATATGTTGGAGTGAAATTATGAGTTAATAGTGATTGATTGAAGAATACTCTTAGTTGCCTATCATTCTCATTATTATTCAGATGAAAACAAAAAACCTCAGTTTTCGAAGGATTTGGACATAAACGCCATTTTTTGAAGAAAATGTTCAGAATTTCTAAATCGGAAGTCAGTGTTTGCTCATTTGTTTCGAAGTCATAGTGTCTAAAAACCAAAGCAATTTCATCAGTATAAATAAACTTTGTAGAGGAAGTTTCGGGGATGTCAGACATATATAAATTGAAGAGAAGAGGTGCAAGAACAGATCCTTGAGGTAGGCCATCATTTAGAGTGTAAAATCTACTGCTTTTCTCACCGATAAAACTCGAAGTCTTTTATCAGACAACATATTTTCAATCAACTTCACAATTTTTCCACATTGAACTACTTCAAAGAGTTTATAAACTAAACCACCCTTCCAAACTGTGCCATACGCCGAAGAGAGAACTACAAATACAGCGCCTATTTTAAGTTTACCCTAAAATCCTGTCTCAATGAAAGTGGATAAACCTAAAACCTGATCAGAACAATTCCAGTCTTTTCGTAAACCTCCATGAGAAGTGGACAGAGCTCTGTTAATGATTGGTTCTTTCTCTGATAAAGAAGTCTTTCTATAAAAATTTTTGGTAAAAATATTCTTTGCAAGTCAGTCGGTAAAATTTGCATGAACAGTAAAAATCATAATTTTTTTTATGTATTTTTGATAACAGACGAATATACAACATATATTAAATTGACGAGGCTTTTACGTGATAGAAATCCATTTTCATAAATACAAGTAAACGATGATTTCTAATAAAATATGTTATTAAATGCTCGGCGCGTTTCGATACACAGTAACTTTATCAAGAGCGAATGAATACTACAAATATATCTTACTAACAAATTATATATATATATATATATATATATATATATATATATATATATATATATATATATATATATATATATATATATATATACCAAAGAGGCAATCCACTCAGAGCTATCCGTACTTGAACTAATGTTTAGAAAATAAATTTAATAAGGGTGAGTTATTTATGTATACCTGATCATTAGGAATTTCTGGTGAATTCCTAAATTTAATTTCAAGTGCTTCCAGAAGGTTGAGTTTTATACCTCTCTTCTCAGAATGTAGGATTTTAATTTCTGAATTGAGAGAGTGACCATTTTCCCTAAGATGATTTGAATAATTCGAATCGGTTTTTCCATTGATGAAAATGCGTTTTTGTTCAGAGATTCTAACATTAGAATTTCTTCCTGTTCTACCTATATGAAAACAATTGCAATCTGCACAGTACAATCTATAAACACCTGATTTATTTTTTATTAATTGGAGATTTATAATTCCTGATAAACGAACCTAAACTTGTTGATGTTTTGAACGCTATATTTAAATTTGAATTTTTAAGAAGGGATTATATATATATATATATATATATATATATATATATATATATATATATATATATATATATAATATTGCCTATATATGTTAAAATATTGAATTTCTTGTTTTGGTGTTCACCTATTGGATATATATGTTGTAAAGCTAATTTTTGTTTTTTCTTATGTAGTATGCTACTAACTAAATTTGCATCATAACCATTATTTATTGCGATGTGTTTTATCAAATTCAATTTGAAATAATTATCATTAGACATCGGTGTGTTCAAGATTCTATGTATATAGCTGTTAAATGCTGCAACTTTATGTTGGTAAGGATGTGCCGATGTATAATGAATTGTGATATCTGTATGAGAAGGCTTATGATAAATTGAAAACTGGTGTTTATTATTTGACCTTGTTATTGTTAGGTCTAGGAAATTGATCGAATTGTTCTGTTCTATTTCAGAAGTGAATTTTATTTTTGGGTGCAGGTTGTTGATGAAATTTTCGAATACAGTGAACTGTCTGTTTGTTTCTGTGAAACACACAATAATGTCATCGATATATCGATACAAATATAGGAAATGTTTACTAAGCAGGTGTTTATGAATAGTTTTTTCTATGTTATCCATGAAGATTTCTGCTAAAAGAGGGCTTAAGGGGTTTCCCATTCCCTCATCACTTTTATAAAAACAATCGTTAAATAAAAATTAATTTTGAGATATGCAAACATCTAATAAAGCCATAATGTCGTATTTAATTCGTGGATTCGTCATATTTTGTGTTAACAAATTATTGATTATATTATAGGGATCTTTCGGTGGGATACTTGGAAACAAATTCTTGACATCAAAAGAGACTAAGTTTGCATTACTGGGAATGACAGTATTTTCTATTTTCCTTATCAACTCATTTGAATTACGAATAGAAAAAGACAGTATAAAATTACAACATTTTTCCAGAATATGTATTAAAAATTTGGAAATCTTGAATGCTGGGGCATGTGTGAATGATACCACTGGTCTTATTGGATAACCATTTTTGTGCAATTTAACTAAAGAATACAGTTGAGGTGGTAAAGGATTCGGTAAGATAAGTTTAAATTTTTCGCTACCTATAATGATGTATCTTGAATTCTCAATGACTGTCTTCACTTCCTTATTGAATTCATTAGTTGGATCTCGGGATATGACTGAATAATTAGAATCATTAATGAAATCTAATGTTTTGGAAATATAATCTTGTTTATTTATCGCTATAACTGTATTGCCTTTATATGCTTTTGTGAAAATACTGTCATTCGATGTTGATTTAACTTTTATATTTTTGATTAATATGTGATCTCTAATTGGTCTATTAAGCTTTTTTAGGTGTTCTTTCTTAATCACGGACGCAGTTCGGTGTTTCAGGGAGCTATTGTTCTCAACATTTCTGAGGCAAATTTCAGTATCTATTGCTAATTGTTCAAAATTCGATGTATGATGTTTAGGATAAATATTGTGTTTGAATCCTTTCTCCAATAACGCCGTCTCATCAATGGTGAAATTTGTTTCAGTTAAATTTATGAATCTTTTCTCAAATTATAGAAATTAACACCAACTTGTCAAATCATCAATTTTTCAAAAGATTCATAAATTTAACCGAAACAAATTTCAAAATAAGTATTTTTGAGATTTATTAAGAATAATTTTCATTCTATGTAACAATTTGAAAATTCTTGCTGGTAGTATGGACTTAATGACTTAATTACAAGTAATGTTGATAACAAGAAATTAAACTATGTATTATTCATCACAAGAGATTTAATGAAAATCAGGATTGCAATTTTACTCTGACAAGTATAGAACTTAAGTCAGTGCTTGTTTTTAGATGAAGATGGTCGAGAGACCGAAGTTGGAGTCCTGATTTTCAATGAATCTCTTGTAATAGTAAAAGACAGAGGTCAAGTTCTTGATATCATCATGGTTAACTACCACGTAGTAATGGCGGAATCAATTAACTATACAAATAATGTAGAAAAAACCTGCATCAAATGATCGAAAAATTGCATCCGATCATTATTTTAGATTTCCTGGATTCTCAGGTGTATCATTTTGAGACATTAACTTACTAAAATAATGATTTAAGCGATACGATTAACTCAAATTAATTATTTCCTTATATTGGAGTTTCCAGGAGACCAGAGATAGTTGGGACTGATGTTGAAAGTAAACAATTTATAACAATACCTTATCTGTCCAACTTTCACACATTTGCAATAGAATGTGATGAATTTTACATATACAGGGATATCCACCGGGAGAGTCCGTTAAAAACTTATTAAGTTATAATAACAATATCAAACTGAAATTTTATACGCGGCCATAACTAGCGATTTCCAATTGGAGTGAAATATTCTCGAAGTGATACCATTTTCGGTTATACCGGAAGTGGGTCATCACTTTGTTATTTCAAATGGCAATCTACCTTTTTTATTATACACCTAGAACCGACATTTGAGCAAGGCATAAAATACCCAAGTTGTTGGCACTTATCTGTCAAAACTTTTGACAGATATAATTATTTTTGTTATAAACTCGATTTTTGAGGAACATTTAAAAAAATTGTAGCTCGTAGATCTTTTGCACTACAGACACAATTTTTACTTGGGTGGATAGAAAAAGGATCAGAAATTTTTTAAGCAATCTACACATGTCGAATGCTTATTGTGTTGTTTTGTATGATTTTGTCAATTTGGCCTTCTTCAAACAGCAATAACTCAATTTTTTCAAATGGCACGTGCCAATTTTTACATCGCCATCAGATGAAGCGTCAAATTTTAGATGGAATTGTATAAGCATGTACTATACCCATCTCTTATAGTTCTGAAATAATTTGGGAATATATTGAATTTTTATTATTTTGCAAGAACTAACAGAGAATGCTTTGAAATATTTGAATCAAGTAGCTGAACTGGCTACGCTCACCTGACTGGTGCCTAAAATTAATGTACTTGTCACTTCGTTCATTGGAATTTGATATTTCAACAAGAATTGTCGTTATTTCAGGTTGAAAATTTCCAAAAAATACAACACATTTGGAATAAAACCACTGGTTATCCAAAGGAAAATATATTTAATCTTTTATTAATTCATTTCAGAATGTCAAAAAGTAGTTGGTAGAAATTGTAGGCAATTCAATAACCAATTTCCAAATTTACCGTCTATGAGTGAAATAAAATTTCGAAGCATAAGAAGCAATTTTCTACAATTCGGATGAAAAAAAATTGTAGGAATAACAATTGTAGGAACTAAGCGAAAACCAATCATCAAAGATAATTACATTAATACGAATAAATGATAGCAAACATCATAGGAGAAAATTAATTTGCCATCTGAATAAATGTTCAATAAGGGCCCCATTTTGCTCGATACACTTGACAGCTCGTATACGAACATGATGAGTTGCCCTCCTAGTTTCCTCAAGATCAATATTACGAAAAGCATTATGAATGCGCTCTAGTAACTCTTCTTTACTTCTTACAAGAATAAGATACCATCACTCATGATTTTGTTCATAAATAAAAATCAAGGGGCGTCAGGTCCGGAGAACGCGGAGGCCATAAATTTGGTACTTGATTACCCCACCATCTATCCTCGAACATTTCTGTTAGCTGCTGATCTACAGCTCGTGTTTTATGTGCTGGTGCACCATCCATTTGGTAATAGCAATCCCTCAGAATGTTGAGGGGTAATCCATCTAAAAAATTTGCTAATGTTCCTTTCAAAATTTCCAGGTATCTTTGTTCATTAAAATTCTTCATGAATGTGATAAGCCAACAAATCATTCATTAAAATTGTAAAAACGTTCACGCTGAATTTTTTCTGGAAATCAATAACCTCAATGAAATGTGGATTTTCTGTGGCCCAAAAATGTCGATTTCTCCTGTTGGTTATTCCATTATTCATTGAACTTGGCTTCATCAGATCATATAATTTTTTGCATAATTGTCTCATCTTCTTGAAGCCGAATGAATAAATTTTCACAGAAATTTAGCCGCATGGGAAGGTCAGTTGGTTTCAATTTTTGTAGTCTGATGAAAGAATACGGGTGCATGTTATGTTTTTTAAGGATCCTTTGAATAGAAGTATAACTCAATCCAATATCCATTGATGCTGACTTAATGGACGCATGTGGATTGGCACGAAAATACGCTAGCGTATTAATTTGATTGTCGTCGTCCTCGAGAATTGGTTTTCTTCTAGTTTCTATGTATTTTGTTCCTCCAAATTGCAGAAAATTGCTTCTAATCCTCCGAAATTTTGTTTTACTCATAAGCGAAAAATTTGGAAATTGGTTATTGAATTGCCTGCAAGTTCTATCCACCACATTTGACATTCGCCATGAATTAAAAAGAGATTAAACATATCCTCGTTTGAATAATCAGCCATTTTATTATCAATCTGGTGTTTTTCAAAAATTTTCACTTCAAATTACCAACAATTCTTGTTGAAATATCAAATTCGAATGAACGTAGTGACAAGTACATTAATTTTAGGCACCTGTCAGGTGAGCGTAGCCAGTTCAGCTACTTGATTCAAATATTTCAAAGCATTCTCTGTTAGTTCTTGCAAAATCATCAAAATTCTATATATTCCCAAATTATTTCGGAACAATAAGAGATGGGTATAGTACATGCTGATACAATTCCACCTGAAATTTGACGCTTCATCTGATGGCAATATAAAAATTGGCATGTGCCATTTGAAAAAATTGAGTTATTGCTGTTTGAAAGAGTACAAATTGAAAAAATCATACAAAACAACGCAATAAACATTTGACATGTGTAGAATGCTTAAAAAATTCCTTGATGCTTCTTCTATCCACCCAAGCAAAAGTTGTGTCGAAAGTGCAGAATATCTAGGAGCTACAATTTTTTTTAATGTTCCTCAAAAATCGAGTTTATAACAAAAATAATTAAAACTGTCAAAAGTTTTGACAGAAAAGTGCCAACAACTTGGGTATTTTATGCCTTGCTCGAATGTCGGTTCTACATGTATAATAAAAAAGGTAAATTTCCATCTGAAATAACAAAGTGATGACCCATTTCCGGTATAACCGGAAATTGTATCACTTCGAAAATATTTCACTCCAATTGGAAATCGCTAGTTATGGCCGCGTATAAAATTTCAGCTTGATATTGTAATTGGAACTCAAAACGTTTTTAACGGACTGTCCCGGTGGATATTCGTGCCTTGTTAATCACTTGGGGAAAATTTTACTAGATAATTAAATAGTTGGAAAAAGTCACTAAACCTAAGTTAAGTGATATATACAAAGTAATATGGTGAATAACAATATGTTCGACATATTTCCCCTTTTTCAAAAACTAAAAAAATTAAGATGTAAGGAAGTCATTTATGCCTAAGAAACAGATGATGGAAGTGGGGACAAACGGAAATCAAGCTGGTATATAGTTATTGGTGCTGATGAAATTTCTATGAATTCTAATAAACCTCTTGCTTGTGATACCTGAATGTAAAAATTTGGGTTTTTGTAAAATCTAAGAAATGATTCATAAACTGGACAATCATAAATATTTTATATATACACCCCTTCTTCCAGCTTTATCGTCGATCTTTGTTATTTACCAAGAGGGAACATACTGTGTTGATTTTATTCTGTTATAATATATGGCACAATTTAATACTTATTTGTGGGACGTAATAAATGCTGAGATATATGATCGTTTCTTGAACCTGATGGGTTGGGTAAGTCGAGAATAAAAATAATTTGTCTATAATGCTTTTTCGTACCCGTTATTTGACTCTGATTTAGATCAAAATTCTGATATGTTTTCATGAAAGGGGAACGGGCAGTAATCTATGCATGAATGTTTGGAACGCAGACATTTTAATTTTATGCTACTATTATGAATGAAGGTATCAGTGAATGTTGGTTCACCGGAAGATGAAGAGGTAAACAGCTATACGAAGAGATATCGATTGCAAGACGAGCAGAAAACGCGTACTTCACGATCATAATTGGGGATTTCAACGCCAAAATAGGCAAGAGGACGCAAAATTTTTCAGAAAACATAGGTGAACACGGCCTAGGATTGAGGAACGATAGAGGGGAAATACTGGTGAACTTTCTCTTGAAAGAGAACCTTTACTGTCTAAATATATTTTTTAAAGAAACTCCTCAACGCAAATGGACCTGGAGAAGTCCGGATAATTTCACAAAAAATGAGATCGATTACATACTTTCAGACAACCGAAAGTACTGTAGTGATGTGTTCGTTTTCAATAAAGTAGACACAGGGAGTGACCACAGAGTAGTCCGAGCTTGCATCCGGTTCTATATTAAACAAGAGAGAAAGAAGCTCATTAAAAAACCTAGATTTCCGACAATCGATCACCTCGGAGCAAGGAATGCCGAATACCAAGCAGAAATAGCAAGAAGGTTACAACCAGAAGAAACACTTATAAGAATTGATATTGAACAACTAAACCAACAAATAGAATCAAGAATTTGATTGAGGAGGTCGTTACTTGATGAAAATCGATATACATATTGTCAATAAAATAAAACTATGGTATTTATTTTATTTATTTTCACTATATGAACAAAACTATGACTTTAGCTTTATTTCATTTAAAATAAATAGAATCAAGTGTCGCCGCAGCTACAAAGAAAATATGCTCTAAAGTAAGGAAGCTCAAAGAGTTGAAGCTCACTACCTCTACAGTCGAACTGATGGACCAAAGAAGGGGACTTGAAAAAGGAACGAGAATACACAGGACACTGAATAAAAGAGTTCAAAAAGCCATACGCATGGACTTGAGAGCACACAAAACTAGAATGATCCAGGAAACGATCGAAAAGAACGCCAATATGAGAGTTCTCAGATCAAAACTCTCAAATGAAAAAACAAATAATAGAAGAGTTTTACACCGACCTCTCCACAAAGAAGTCCCCAAACGTTATTGACGGATCAGAGGACCTGCCAGGTATATGCCTCAGTGAAATTAGAAGTGCACTTAAAAGTATGAAGAATGGAAAGTGTCCAACAGAGAACCATGTCAATGCTGAAACTCGATGGAGGATGCATGGAAAAACTCATTCAAATTCTATTGAACAAATGTCTGCAAGAATGTAAGCTTCCAGAAGAATGGTACAATGCAGGAGTCGTACTGCTATTCAAGAAAGGAGACATTAGTACCATCGAGAACTATCGCCCTATAAGTCTGTTATCACACCTCTATAAACTTTTCATGAAAATCCTAACAAAACGCCTCACGAAGAAACTAGATTTCTATCAGCCACCAGAGCAAGCTGGCTTTAGGAGTGGTTACAGCACCATAGACCATCTGCAGACATTGCGTACACTATTGTAGAAATCAATATACCTATATATTTGGCATATGAAGACTACCATAAAGCGTTCGATTCGATAGAGACTTTTCCTTTCTAAATGCTATGAATATTACTAGAATTGACTCTAGGTACAGTGCAGTTATAAGGAATATATACCAGAGAGCAACTATGCATGTCAAAATTGATGATGATACAAGAACTGCATGAATTGATCTTAAACGTGGGGTACGCCAAGGTGATACGATATCATCGAAACTTTTCACCCTGGCTCTAGAAGACGTATTCAAGAAGTTGGAATGGCAAGAAAGGGGCATCAAAATCGAAGGCTCGTACATTAATCATCTGCGCTTTGCGGATGACATCGTCCTTATCGCTGGAAATACAGATGAGTTAGAAGAGATGTTAGTGCAGCTGAATGAAGCGTCGAATAGTATAGGATTGAAAATGAACATAGCCAAAACCAAGGTCATGTGCCCCAACAACGTTCCGATCCATTTAGGGAATCAAGTTATCGAAAATGTAAACGAGTGTTTATCTGGGTCAAGCCATCAAACTAGGAAAAGAAAACCAGAAAGCCGAAATAACCAGAAGAATGGGGTTAACCTGGGCCGCCTTCGGGAAACTTCAACATATCCTGAAAAATACCGATATCCCAATTAACTTGAGGAGAAGAGTTAACGACTCCTGTATCTTACCTGTGGCTTACACGGACTTGAAACGATGACAATAACGAAGCATAGTGCCAATAACAATGCACGCTCCATGGCTCTTTGAGCCATGGTGCGTGCATTGCTGGGAATATCCTTAAAAGACCGAATAAGGAACGACGAAATCAGTCTCAGACATTATAAAAAGAATAGCCGAGTTGAAATGGAGAAGGGTAGGTTGCGTTACAATGTAGGACAGGGAGAAATGGACCCTGAGGGTTATTCAATGAAGGCCTAGAGAGACGAAGCAAAGTAGAGACAGGCCGCAAAACGTTGGATCGACGATATAAAAGACCATGTCAGAGGACAGTGGTTTAGAATAGCACAAGACAGACCCAAATGGAAGCGACACGGAGAGGCCTATGTTCAGAAGTGGACGGAAGAAGGCTGAAAAAGAAGAAGAACGTTGGTTTTCGATGAATGTTAAATTCAAGATATATATATATATCAGTTATCTTGATTTGAATATCAAAAAAATAGGAAATATGCATAAAACACTTAATTTTTTATATAAAATTTCTTAGATACTGAAATTATAAGAACAAATAATTATTTCGAATTTGACATTTATCGAGAACTAACGAGCTAACGTTTATTGATGCCTTAATCCATAATAGTAGCTCCCATCCGCATAAAAACGAAATTCATACATTTGTGCATGGATTACTCACGGTTTCCCTTTCACAAAACGAACTTGAGAAATAAATTAGAATTTTGTTAACCATTATTGAGAGTACAGAAATGATTTTTTTCCCCTCAACAGGAACACACAAAGTCAGGCAACATATAATCCATCAGCTCATGAGTTTTACAAGAGGGGGCAACCTCGTTTAGTTTATTTATCTGAATATCCTCCAAATCGTATTATATCCTGCAGAAAGCTCTAAAAATACGACTCCTGTTTTCAGTTGACACTGATATTCTGACCCAATGAATATTGCTAGATTCAGAACTCAATCTGAAGAATTGGAGGTTTTCCTGAAAATCCTTGCCAATGAAATGAAGCTTAATCAATAATCGGTTATAATATAAGGTAACATTTTGAATTTGATAAAATTAATATGTTTGACATTTTGTTTCCGGTTATGCCGGAAACGATACCAACTTCGATTTTCAAATGGGACAGCCTGTATTTTTTCGCTTATTTAAATTGTTCATTTCATCTTACGACCTTTTGACATATTTTTGAAAGAAAAACAAAACACTATTTTTTTCAATTTTCATCTTTCGTTCTAGAAGGCCATGAACAGTGACAATTGCCTTAGCTCAACATCTCTTATCACGAAAATATAAGATTTTTTTTCACAAGTACGACATATTAAAAACGTATATTTATGTTTCAATGCACTCTGAGTATTAGTAGTGCTTTTCGAAAGTATCAACTTCTTCAATAATAATTAGCTACCTTGAATCCTTGGTGCATGGCAACGTCAGTGATCCATAAGTTTTCATGCCTATCGATCGTCAAACCATGCGGCATATAGAATATATTATCTCCCCATCTTCCTAGAACTTTTCCTGTGTGGGGATCAAGAGTTAGAACTGTTGCTTCTGTGATTGGCCCCTTGTCGATATGTTGAAAATGCGATGTTGCATTGAAGGTGCTTGAAAAAAAAATTTTTGGTATATGGTTTGATACAGTAATATATTAATTTATAGGCTCATCCTGCTAATATGTTATCGATTCCATAATAATTGATTGCATTAAATCAGGAGTGCTCAAACTTGAACTACTGGCGATCTACCTCAATACTTTTAGACTACTTACGATCGACTCTAAGAGGCTGCAAGTATGTGTGATGCAGGGTTGT
This sequence comes from Cryptolaemus montrouzieri, assembly GCA_013387265.2. Taxonomy (NCBI): domain Eukaryota; kingdom Metazoa; phylum Arthropoda; class Insecta; order Coleoptera; family Coccinellidae; genus Cryptolaemus; species Cryptolaemus montrouzieri. The sequence continues at coordinate 135,959,556 of JABFTP020000185.1, read as the reverse complement.
CGTACATACACGATATATCCTACCTACCTAGGTAGGGTGTACCGTAGCATATACAGATATTAGCTTTCCACATAATATACATTATTCTAGTCAAGGTTTGGGTTTGGTTTAGTTAGGTTCTTCTCTATAATATCAATGAAAAACTCATAGTTATTCAAAATTGTGAGTTTATTGGTTATTACAAAACAAAAGAGTTACATATGGTGTTAAAATTAACTAAGGAGTGAGATGTATATCTGATATAATCTGCACCAACTCATTTTCGACAGAACATACTGCGCTAATCATCTCAATGATAATTTTTCCTTTACCTTGAAGCTCCAAGTTAACGATGTTTAAGTGCATTGTGAAGTCAGTCAAAAATGCCAAATCAGTCAGCCATTTTTCGTTTTTCAACATCTGAGTGTCATCACTTCTTTCATCTAGAAAAGCTGTTATTTCAGGCAATAATTCTTGAAACCTTTCTAGGAATTTTCCGCGACTCAACCACCTGACGTCAGTGTGAAGAACTAAATCAGTGTGTTCAACTGACTCCCTATCTTCATCCTGCAACTTAAAGAGCCGACGTTGCAAGCTACGTGCACGAATGGAATTCGCAATTCTTGTTGCAATGCCCATAATTTCCTCCGTGTTTAAAACTTTGAACACAAGTTTTGTTGATGATGAAAAAAATGAAGGGAAATCTTCATTAGCTCGACACAATGCCACAAAACCGTTTTTGTTTCCAGTCATTGCTGGTGCTCCATCGGTTGTAGTGCACACTAATTTATATATTGGTAGCTCGTAGTTTTATACAAAATTGAAGAAAACGTCATATATATGTTTGCCACGAGTCTTCCCCTTCAGATGAATGATTGTCAAAAATTCGTCCTTAGCCAACAAGTCATTGAATACCATCCGAATGAAAATACACAGATGGGCAGTGTTTGTCATATTGGTGGATTCGTCGAACTGTAAAGAAAAGTATGTACATTTCATGATCTCATGTTTTAGTTTATCAGTCATGTCTGCCTGAAGTTCTCTTATAGCAGACATTATTTCTGTTTTATTTTTAAAATCTCCAAATAAAGTCTCACCTGCTTCAATAAATGCTTCCTTCACAACCGATTCATCTTCGAATGGTTTTTTGTATTTCGCCAATACATGAGATATTATAAATGACGCGACCGTATCAGCGTTTGATTGTTTGGCTGGTCTTGTGAACATGGTTTGTTCTTTTTCCAAACAAGATATCAAATCACGTACTTTTCGTTTTCCTAATTCACTTTGTAGCGGAAAATCCTTTTCATAGTATTTATGAACCGTTTTATGATGCCTCACTAAATTATCACACATAGGTATTGCAACTGACGCACTCATCCTTCATAATACAAAAAAAAATTCTTCCTTCCGTTATCAAAATGATACGTTTTAGAATATTTCGATGCACTCGTTTAATAGTATTGTATCGACGTAGTATTCAGAATAACTCCAATTCCTGCAGGCGCAACATTTACATCGGCGTGAACAAAAGTCTCGAATGTTCACGACAAACGCGCCGCCCGAAATTTCTAGAAAAGCGGCAAGAATAATGAACACGGCTTTTCTTTGACAAGTACTGCGCGTTTATTTGATAAAGCCGCCTTTTGCCGCTGGCAGACTATTATTTTATTACGTAATACATTTTTGTGGTTTAGTTACCTACTTATTAAATAGATCTCGAGATCTATTAAAAAAGGAACACGCGATCGACCGTTTGAGCACCCCTGATGTAGAGTTTATCGACGATGAATTTGCGGATAAAATCATGTTTCCTAACGTCTCTCTGTGTATGATTAAAATATAAATATACCCAAATAAAGTATGAATATCCACAATTATGCACGATTATACTTTTTTATTGTCATGTGCTTTATGAGACTGGGAAATAGCAGTGCATAATAATCATTGAAATGAAGGGATAATTATCTGTAGTATAGGTCCTTTTACGCATTATCTTATTTGAGGTGCATGATTGATTAGAGATGATATATACAATGAAGTAGCAATGTGAGTGAATTTTATAATCCCTATATTCTTAAAATGAAATGTGGAATTTTCCCAAAATGTTCTTCTGTTGTCCATAATTAATCAACATTCTAATATACTGCTAGCAACTCATTCATGATAACGACTGTTTATTAAAGCCAATATGGGGGTACTTGATTAGCTTCTAGTAATGATTAAATGTAAATATGCCTAGATAATATTGATAAAAACAGTCGGTACATTAAACAAACAAAAATTGTAACAAAGGATGATTAAAACAGATACGTCATCTTTTCAATTATTATTTAATTTTATCAGCAATTATTAATGAAATTTTCATTCTCTAATCTATATATATATATATATATATATATATATATATATATATATATATATATATATATATATATATATATATATATATATATATATATATATATATATATATATATATATATATATATATATTGAATGATTCTTCTTGTCTCAAGTTTATATATATATATATATATATATATATATACAAACTTGAGACAAGAAGAATCATTCAAAAATCCGTAGATCAATGAATAATTCTTCCTGACAAGAACTAGTTCCCAAATCTGCCTGCCATGCACGCAGCCCCCAAGAGCAACAAACAATAGTGTAACTGAGCAGGATGCCAAGAAACGAAGCGGCAGACTGCTGAAAAGCGATATGCGACACTGATGAGCTCCTAACACTATTCGAGCGAGATTATTTCGCTCGTTTTCTACCGTTGATGTGATTCACGGAACGGCGAAAGATGTCTCCTAAATGTTTGTAATTTTTAACGTTTCCACATCTGTTCGTTATTGTTCGTATCTTTCTCGACGTCCGGTAGCGGGTTCGCCGTGTCGGTCCATAGATGGCGACTCTCATACGTATGTACGATGTAGCTTGATAGGATGCTGAGAAGCGATATGCGACACTGATGTAACCTAATAAGGGCCAAACTGCAGTCTGCCGCTTGTTTCTCGGCATCCTGCTTAGTACTATTGTGGCTCTTGGAGGCTGCGCGCATGACAGGCAGGTTTAGGAACTAGCTCTTGTCAGGAAGGATTATTCATTGATCTACGGATTTTTGAATAATTCGTCTTGTCTCAAGTTTACATATGTAGACTCCTCGCGAAGTTTATGGCGGCAGATATTTGGCGAGATCTAATTTTCTCAAAGGCCAGATATGTGTTTCGTACGAATTAACATTCACTACCTGCATTCAACAGAACTATCAGTCTTGGTCTTTTTGAAACAGGGTGACGTAGGCCGTCGTTTGTCTCGTCACTCAAAGCCTTTTTGTGTGTATGTAAGGAATGAACATATGTTTCGTCCATGTAAATTATTGGTTCCTTTTCTTGACGTTATCCTTTAATGCTTCTTAAATCATTCAAACGTAGTTGCTGTATTTCAGGTTTTTCCATAAGTAGCTTTCTATTCGTTTTCGTTTTAATCGAACGGAACCCCATTCCTCCCAAAACTTTTCGAATGCTCTTTCATGATCCTGCATATTCATTAGCATCGACGAACCTACGAAGCAGAGCTCTATCGAGATCTGTTTTCTTCGCTGATTTTCTTTTCTTTCTATCGGGAGTTGAAAAACTGTTATTTTTGCCATCTTCAATCTTCATTTCGCACGAAAATTTTTGGATAGTTCGCAAAGCTACAACTGTTGCGACCTTTTTCAAAGAAAATTACAGATTTATTTTGCATTCCTTCTCGTTTCATGAAATGAATGATATTCGCAATTATTTTCCAGGATTGCCCAATCAATGTTTTCCTTTTTATATTGGAAACGAGCACCATCCTCACCAAAACCCAAATATTGAAATTAAATTTGCTCGGTCCATTTTCGCATTTCCATGACCGGCAAAGTTAACGCGCAACAAGGGGAGGGGCTATTTCACCCGTACAGATGTTCTTGTCGACCTGTATCTCCGAACATTTCCAGGCTGTCTCCATACGTGAGTAAATATCGAGTCTAGATGAATCGGATATTCATTGCTAAATAACATAGCACTCCGTAATTCAAAACCCCGCTCGATGTGATCTCTAGCCCAAAATATCTGAGCCTCCCGATTTCCTCTTGAAAATGTGAAATTAGATTAGATTAGATTCCTGAGCTGTATAATTGACTCATAATGTGCTTGGAATTTCTCTAAACATTGACTCTCAGTATTGGGCAGTAGTCTATTTCGGTCAAAAGGTTGATCTCTGACATCCCCAGTTTGCTTGTAGTGAATCCATAAATACCTTTTAGGCTTATATTATTAAAGCAAGCGACCACTCTTTTCGAAGAACCAGCTTCGAGTATATTAATTGCTCACAAATGTACATCTCTTTCAAAATGATGTTTCTCGATTGAAACGAAATTCACGTAAATTTAAATCAATTCCTGACTGAATCAGGTGAAAAGAGAGATGAGAAAAAGCATCAATTAAGAATCTGCAAACGATCTTAGAAATCTCAAACGATGATAACGTTCTTTAACGATTTTTTATACAAAAAGTACTGCTAAGATAGCGAACAATGACTTTCATTAAGATATGGTAAAGTTATGCTCATTCAACTGAATATTTTTGTTTAATCTTTAGATGCGTTAGATGTTATAATATTATTTAATGAATCTCTACGACCATTGCACCATTTCTTAATTTTGTCCCACCTTAATTTTGATACATCAATTTTATACTTCCTAATATTGATCATTTCAATGCAATCAAAGCATTTAAAATTAGTGTATTGTCAATTTTTTCTTCAAGTTTTTCAAGTTGAGTTTGAATCTGCCTCTATTCATTTGTTTGAAGTTACCTATTTCAGAAATGGATACCTGTTCTTCAAATAGTTTTATCCAAGAAGAAGAAATTATTCGGAGCATAATACTACCATAAAAATACAACAACATAAAATATCTTACTTACTATTGGTCGAATACCCTGTCCGCCCTGTGAAATATTACTGGTTGAAAAGCTGAATTCACAGACACTCCTGATATTTGGCCTAACTTTAAGTCTTCATGTGGCCAGTCTTTCACAGCTTTGGGAACATCCGGTCGATCATCTGCGACGACTGCGCCCACTTCCTCTTTCGATACCTAAAAATATATGTGTGCATTTTCATGATTCTAATTTCAATGAATTCAAGGAACTAGGAATATAGAATTAATATTTATATCAATATACGAAAATAAATAATTTTCAAGATGCGAAAAATCATTGAAAAATTTTCAGATATTATTCCTTCCAATGAAACATTAAGATTGTATTCGTTCTTGCCACGTTCTTTCATTTCAAGTATTCCAATAGATACACTACAATATAAATTATCAATTGGTACCAATAATATTTTTCAAGAAGGTTTATCACCAAAATCATGCTTGATTCTGGCAGGACTGTTTTCACTAATTTAATATTTCCCCATAATACTCTTTAAGATAATTGAAAACAATCATATACGATTCTCAATCAATTGAATTTTTAATGGTTTTGCTATTTTATTTTGCAAGCAAACTAGACGATGTAATGTATAGTTGAGATTTGGTTAATGTAGACTAGTGTTTGGTTAGTTCAGCAACGAGAAATGGTATATTCGTCTACATTGCAGCGTACCATCATAAAATCTTCAATCAATTAAAGTGTTTAACATTCACCGAGAGGATGGATAGTTTGGGGTTGCTATACCGTCACGGAATTGTGTGTACATGACAGATAATTTCAAGATGTAAAAAATGGTTGAAAACGTACGTCCTAATCGATGACTAAGTAATGAAATGACAAGATATATGCGGTTCTACAGTTAATTGAATTTAGTTAGTTAAAGTAATCTCATCAGGATAGGTATTCAGCTTGTATCAAAAAGGATTACTAGGAAAATTTTTGCTCCTTGGTCGCTGGAAAATCAAAAGCAGGTTCTACAGTTAATGTACAAAAAGATGAAGGAAGGATAAACGGCATCGATTAAAGGTCCAAAAACGTTCGTAGCCGGAAAAGATCTTTCACCGGTTTTTATATGGTTTTGTTTATCGATTTACTTCTCGATCGATGAACAGTGAACGCAGTTTTCTACTGTAATTTGTTATATTCGGAAAGAATCGTTTATCGAAATGAAAGACGAGCCATTTCTAATAAGTAAGTCATTATGTTTCTTGACAATGTCATGCTTCAAACCACGGACTCAAAAGAAAATAGCTTGAACGAAATGGAAGAGGAAACCCTGGAATACGTTTCTCATATCAAATTCTTTCCACTCTAGACACTAGAAATTTTCTATTCGGATCTTCCTGAAAATTATCAATTTCTATGAATAGTCTACGAATAGTGAGATATACCCAAAATTCTCAAGGTTAAATTATGAATATTGTAATAATGTAGAAAAATAGTAAGAAATGTGGCGTATTTTTTCAGTTGATATTCAATATCCTTCATGAGTTTCTATAAGAGAATTTCGTTTCGAAATATTGGAAGAAATGGCGAAAATGGACTCTTCAAATTAACGGTTCGTAAATTAGTACTTGCTGTAAATGTAGCGAAGAGCAAACCACTAGTGTTTGTTTTTGTCTTGAATTAAAAGTGAATCTAAATTGTTTCAGGTATATCAATCTTTATTACATTCATTTCATTATTTTACCAAGTTTGGCGTCAGCTGAATCGCTGGAATTTCTATATAAATACAAAGAAAATATTTCTTGTTTTGGCTACGAATAGTGGTAGAGAAATAGTTTAGGTAACAGCCATTATATACAAAATTATATATTTTTTTTATGAAAATACAACTTCATTGTGAAAAATGATTACAAATGAATCGTTTAAAATATTGCCCATCGCTAGCTATAACTTTTTCCCATCTTTTTGGCAGAGCTCGAATACCGTGACGGTAGACGTTCAGACTATCCACGAATCAAGCAATTTTTCGAACTCTTCATATGAGCGGAACTGCTGATCAGCCAGACCATGTGCCATCGAACGGAACAAGTAATAAACGGATGGTGCAATATCTGGGGAATATGGCGGGTGGGGTAGGTTCCCATTTGAGCATTCCCCAAGATTTTTTCTTCTTTGGATGGCTGTAATGAATCCATTCTTCATCACCCGTTACAATGCGATGAACAAAAACCCTTTCATTTTTGCCGCTGGAGCACTTGTTCACAGGCGAAAAACGACGCTCAACGTCTCTTGGCTTCAAATCATAAGAAACCCAAGTTCCTTGCTTTTGAATCATTCCCAACGCATGTAATCACTTGGAAATGGCCTGACGGGTAGCTCCTAAGGTTCAAGCAAACTCTTCTTGCGTTTGGCCCGGATCCTCACCGAGCAATGCCTCCAATTCAGCGTCTTCGAAGATTTTTGGGATTTCTTTACGGGTACGGTCGTCCACATCGAATTCACCGATTTTGAAGCGGTGGAACCAATCCCGGCACGTTGTTTCACTTAGAGCGGCATTTCCGTAAACTCTTTGGAGCTCTCTATGAGTTTCAGCCGCCGTTTTATTCGAATGAAAGAAGAAAATCAACACTTCCCGCAAATGGCGATTATTTGGCACAAAACCAGACATTTTCCCACAACTAAAAGTATATGACGCAAAAACAAAATCATTAATGTGTCACAGTGGTTTGTTTACCATATGTGTAAGCTTTGTTTAAGACGTTCTTGATATGTAAAAATCGACCAGCACTTACCGCTGGAGCCATCTATTGACAAACAGCGAGAACTTAGTTGCGCACCTAATACGTAACATAATTATTGTTCAACTGACGAAAAACCTCAGCAGGACAGCCCAGATGGACCCGACTTATGGTGCAGCTGGCGAGGGCTGCAGCTGCCGATCAATTATTCACTTTCAAACATGATTATGAGCCATTACCAGAAGATGTTGCTGAGGCTATACGTCCGTTTTTTACAGATCTCAGCAGTGATAATTTATTAGAAAGATGTGTAGGTGTTTTTAACCAAAACAACAACGAGAACTACAATCAATTGGTTTGGAAAATCTCTCCCAAAATTATTCCGGCCAGTTCGAAAATTGTGGATATCGCTGCATACATAGCTGACGGCATATTTAATGAAGGAATGGCATCATTATTGTATTGAATGAAGGCAATATGAATTGCACTAGGGCCCAATGCGCATTCATATGCCTAAAAAGAAGATGAGCAACACGTGAATATTTCCGATCTGAGAGCACGTGAGACCACAAGAGATGGAAGAATGGCCCGCAGACAACATCAGCTCGAGTTATTAGAAGCAGCCGAATCGGCGGGTATTATATGGTTCTGGAATAAAAGACTCCAAATTAAAGAAAAATTTCATCCTATGTAAAGTGCATTCCAAACTTTAAATGCGTTTTTCTCAAAATGGTGTTTCAAAGTCGGTGACCAACATTACTCGGAAACGGCAAAACCGATTAGTCTCAAATTTCAACACGAGATTACTTAATATGTTTTTAGTAATTAAGCAAAGATTTTCTCTCACCAATAAATATTTTTTTATGAACAATTTAAAGCCGACATTTAGGTCAAAAATCGATTTTCCTTTGAGAAACCATCATTTCTCAAATAATTTTATTTTACTTATTCCTTCAATTAATTACTAGATTTAGTATCACATTAACGAAATCTGTTTCGTTTTTTAATTTCAGAGGATCCAGTTCAGAGATATAGTGGTCATTGCAAAACGTCTTTTTTGAGAGGAGCTCTCGGAGATTTCTCAGAAAAAATTCTGGAAAATTCTCTTTTTTTCAACCTTCTAACTGTATATAACCCCTTCAGAGTATTTTATCAATATGTGACTTCACTTTCTGCTCAAAAGTACTAACGATATGTGGATTCTAATCGTTATAAGAGTAATTTACAACAAAAAGTTTTTGTTGAAACTATCTTACGCTGAATTAACATTTAAGAATCTCTGAAACATGCTGTTGAAACCAGCTATTTTGGATTGAAGATGATGCAAATACGAATTATGAATTACAATAATACTACGATACGGATAAATGAAAAATTGAAAATATATGTCTATTACTCTATTCAATAATAGTTTTTTCTCTCTAAGTAGGGAAAGTAAAAAGTAATAGAATCTATGAACATACAGTTTCATTGGAAATAACAATTATGCAATTCCTTGAATTTCCTGAAATCACAAAATTTCCAAATTCTGTTTTCTACTAATAAACGACGTGACATAATTTTTGGGAATACTTTCTACTATATTACTGAATGAACTGGTATATTTGGACAGTAATTCTCCTTCATCAATTTGCGTTCAGTGTGTGACGTATTTAAGTTTCTCCTTTCCTAGGGTAGAATTTAGTTATATGATGTGAATCAATGAACTGTAGTTTCACTCATCATAATCATATTTTTAAAACCTCTACAAGAGCATTTAAGCATCAATACATCGATCCCAAAACATAGATACTAAACTGTTTGAATTAATTAGAGATAACCAAATGTAAGACATTGTAAACGATTTCACTGTTCTATATTATTTCACTGTCATATATTTTTCTACGATTTTCCTGATTTTTGAACAGTATTTCGATATCGATCCATATTCGAAATATACCTCTGAGCTTGTTATGCATTTTATATATTTCATTTGATTAAATGAAAGAATGATGTTCAAATTTTCACTATATTCGATCAGATAAATAGTACATTTCAGAGGAATATATATTACATTGCTGAAAGTAGGTAAATAGCTCAATAGAAGAATAATTCAAACAGATTTGCTTTCACAACTGCAACGATTTGGTAATGGTGATAAATTAGGGAGTAATTGATTATTAACTAAGTTTCCGCAATTTCTGTTTAATTGATTTGCAGTGCTTGCCAGAGGTTTAGTTTCAATCTATGATTTTCCTTATGGTAAATATCAAAATGATCTTAAAAAATATGGATTTCTTTCAGTGAATAATTTGAAAAGTGAGAATCTGATTTTTGTTTCTCAAAACTGCTTATGTATTCTGATAATCTAATAATGAAATTTCTGAAGGTTCTACCGATATAAATTTTAGTACAACTTCCATAAGAGACCTTGTAAGCCCCTGATTCGTTTCCTTTATTAATTTTGGATTCATTGTTTTAATGTACTCGCCTAGAGAGTTATCCGTTCTAAAATTTATATTTAAATCATACGATGAAACGAAAGACTTTAAATTCAGACTGGGTTTACCAGTATGAGTTAATATGTTATATTTTTGATTGGTTATTGAGTTAAGTACCTGCTTTTACCAATGTAATATATAAAGCACATCTTGCTCCTCAAAGTAGTACTCATTTGATGAAGCCACAGTGTAGTGAAACGCGTCATAAATTTCAGGGACTTCTTGATCAAGATGGTTTACAAATTCGAGGGCTTCTTCCTGACATTACAGTACTTCTGAGGTATTAGAAAAATCACTAGTATGTATTTACTATCAAGTGTAATTTCATCCATCTTCAGGCCTATACTCTGAGTTAAAAATTCGTTAATTGAGATTATTATTATTCAATATATGATTCGTACAATACATTTGAAATATTGAGTGAATACAAGGATAGCAGATAAATTCAAAGAAATTAAAATACGTCACGCAGTGAAAAACAAATTAAAAGTAGGGGGAAATTATTGTAGAAAAATACCCATTTTTCACTTAAATGTTGAATAGGGGGAATAATTGGTTTCAAGATGGCTATTGAGAGTAGTATAATGTGGGGTTTTCCTGTGTTTGTTAATTTCCAAATATAAGCTGAAGCGTATTCGTAACGTTCGATTTTGTATGTGTAGGTCAAACAGGTAGAAATTTTAGATGCAGGTTCAGAGAACATAAATTTTAACAAAAGGAATCTCCATTATTTGAGCACATTCGATCAATAAACCACACAATAGTTTTAGTCCATCACACAGTTGTCCACAAATGCAATAATGGGACTATAATGAATCTGTTGGAAATTCGTGAAATCAGGACAACCTCACGTTATACTACCCTCAATAGCCAACTCGAAATCAATATTTCACCCCCCTACTTAATATTTAAGGAAAAATATATCTTGTAATCATCTTCCATATTTTGAAATGGATTTCCACAAAATAAATGTCATCAATATCTTTAATTAAGAATTCATTTGTGGCGGATTGCATAAAATTTTCATAATTCAAAATAATGAAAACCGTGAAGCTCAGAATGTAAAAATAATTTGTAATCGAAAAATCGGCTTGCTCAAAAAACATTAGTTTCTGTTTAATTTAATATTCAGCTGAAAATCATTTTCATTTAAGTCGAATTTATCAGGTAATAAAAAAAGTATATTTGTTTTCTTTGGTGTCGATGACAGTTGTTGAAAATTACAACTATGAGTGAAAATATCATCACAAGATAGAGGAAATAAAACCTGAACTTCCTCCAAGCCAACTGCATCCATGTTATATAATTCAAGGAACCGAATACTTCCACTTTCAGAGCTACGTGTTTTATTCACTTATCACAAGACGATCAATTCTCGTCAGTTCATTTTTAATCGTAATCCACTCGACTGACCACACTGTATAAATTAAAACTATTATAACACTGAACTAGAAAAGAAACCTATCATTTCTGGAATAATTTTTACCGGCTTCAATGCTTCCTCACATCCGTTATACAAGATCTACCACAAATAGGAAAAGCACATACCCGTTATACTAGTAAACTACATACCTCTTTCCTAGAACTAGTAAAAATAATAACAACGATAACAACAATGGAAATGGCGATTGCCGCTATAACGTAAGGTTGCTTCACATTCATTTTACATTTCTCGATTAACCTATAAGTAATTTTGACATTTTGTTTTGACCAACTGTTAAGCAACAGAGCGTGAGGTTCGATCCGGACTGAATAATGTATACTTTCCGGTGAACTTGAAATGGTAGAGCGGCTGAAAGTAAAATGAAATAGACAGATAAAGTTGAAGAGACGAGACTTAAATGCTGGGTTATAGGTGGAACGACGATTAATTCCCGTCTTTTAAATCTTTAGAATAGTAACTTTACAAGAGGTACTGTTATCAGGCGTTTAAATTGTTTCAAGTCTCCATTTGATATCAAACATATGTTTTGAATAATACTAAGAGTAAGAGACAAGATACTCAAGGTGAGGTTAATGGCCGATTCTTTCGCTTCTATTACTATAACCTAACTTAGTGCAAACGTTGATATGACACACCAAACCAAACGAAAGCAGCGGCGCGCAGGGCTGTGCGATTAGAAGTTCTGTTAATATTTGACACATACATTTTTAGTTTATACTATTTACTGTCATCCACATGTTTGCAGTCTAGAAATGGCTGCTCGAAGTGAGGATATAAAATGTGGTTTTTAATATTTTCAATTTAACAAAGGCTTCCTTCTATATCGTAATTTTCATTGATCTTTTGGTGAAAACGAGTTAAATCCGCAAAAATCTTCTTATTTCTATTAGAACATTTTGAATAGTTTGTTCATGAAATAATTATTATCTTAAGATCCTTTCTGATAGGAAACTTTTTGGATTTTTGTGTTTTTTCGAATAATGCAAAAATTAATTAAGAAGGTGCAACCAAAATTTAGAGGAACTCCGAATCGGTAAAATTTGAAGAATACTGATGTAATTTATCTTTAGTGGCAAGTATTGCAAGTATCTTTCTGCGAATTACCTGAAAACTTTTTAGTGGTTATATATTTTCAATGAAATAAAACTATGGTATTTAGATTTTCACTATATTAACAAAACTATGACCGGTTTCAACACACTGTGCTTCATTAGATAGATACAAACTAATGAACAGAGTAATTCCTCATACATTATTCTTATTTCCTAGTTGATACTACATTAGGTACAAGTACAAGGGGTATGTTGGACAAGCCATCGGAGTTGCTTACTTTATGAATTGAATAGATTGAGTAAAGGAGAAGGATTTAGATCTAATTGACTATTAAGTAACCTAAATGAATTCTTTTCCTTGTTAATTTCTAAAATTTTTCATAGATTGAGTTTTTGTCTATTACTTTCATTGTGTAAAATTTCTTCGAGTGAGTGATTAGAGTGATGGGAATCTGATTTACGATAATTAAAACTACGTTTGTGCTCGGATAATCTAAATTCGAAATTTCTGAAAGTTCTACTAATATAAATTTTACAATAATCCCTGCAAGTTTAAAAACACCAGATTTATTACCTATATCAATTTTAGATTCGCAGTTTTTGATATGTCGGCCTAAAGAATTATCCGTACGGAATGCTCTATTGAAATTATAATGCACGAGGAATGATTTTAATTTCAGACTAGGATTATCAATATAAGATAAGCTGTTGTATTTTGTGTTAGAACTTTCTATACTTGGAAATACTTCCTGTATTGCTTTTTGAAATTTTTGCGTGAAATCATGTTCTCAATCATACTAAGACTGTAACCGTTATTGACTGCTACTTGTTTAATTATATTTTTCTCTTACAACATTATTTTGTGACATTGGGATATTAACGAGTCTATGTACCATACTATTGTAAGCAGCTAATTTATGTGGATAAGGATGTGTAGATGAAAAATAGAAAATTCATGTTTGCCGTTAATTTTAGTAATATTTAAATCCAGAAAGTTAATGGAGTTTTCTGTTTCTATCTCTAACGAGAATTTAGTCTTATCGTGAATTTTGTTAGGAATGACTCTAATTGTCCGTTTGTGCCAGTGAAAAAACAAATGATATCGTCGACATATCTAAACAACCAATAGATCAAGTATTTGAATATATATATATATATATATATATATATATATATATATATATATATATATATATATATATATATATATATATATATATATATATATATATATAGGGTTTTACCCCGACGAGTTGCCCATATATCTGTTCATGCAATCAAACTGATTTCATGAAAAATATAAATCCACCACCCGGTAATTAATACCATTGCCAGGCAATGATTATAATTAAAACATATCCTGGAGTAATTATATATTAGGATAACGTTAAATGTTATGAGAATATATCAATCTACCAGAATATATACATACTATAGCATCATCAGACAATGATATCAATGTACCAACGAGTAGTGTCAGAGGCTTTCTCCCGGAAAAATCCAGTGTACGGACCTTAGTCAAGTAACACTGAATGTTACTCATTAATAGTTTCCTTTGTGTGAAGTGGCGAACGATCGAATAGAATACTGCTCTGAATATAAATATGACAAAATTGTCAGTTAATTATATTACATTTATATAAACAAATAAATAAAATATGAAATGAGATTCTGAGCAGTATAAACTAAAGAGAAAACCTATGACTCTACCTCATTATTATTTTCGGAAAGAAACCTACGAAGAATATTACAAGATTTGATGATTGTTATCTTTTGTAATTGTTCAAACAAATTCTTCTTCAGACCCAAAATCTCAATACTTTTGTGAAGATTTCTAGGAATAACGCCTGTTGTAGAAATAATAATCGGTAGAATAAATATTTTCTTCATTTTCCACATTTTTTAATCTCGTCGCCAAGCATCATATATTTAGAAATTTTTCATTGTATTTATTTTGTATATTATGTGTGTCGGGTATAGCAATATCAATTATATATGTTATTTGATTCTGTTTATCATTAAGAACGATATCCGGTCTATTGTGTTTTACAGCTCTGTTGCACAGAATTGTTTTATCAAAATAAAGTTTATATTTGTCATTTTCACAAATAATCTCAGGTTCATATTTTTAAATTTTTTCTTTTGGGAATTAGGTCATGTTTAATTCCTAGATTGAAGTGAATAATATTAGCGACGGCATTATGTCTTTCTAAATAATCTGTTGAAGCAAGGACTATATATATATATATATATATATATATATATATATATATATATATATATATATATATATATATATATATATATATATATATATATATATATATATATATATATAGAAAAGAGGAAGATCAGTACAATAATAATATCTATGCGATGGCTTATGAAAATAGAAAAATCATGTTTGCCGTTAATTTTAGTAATAGTTCAATCCAGAAAGTTAATGGAGTTTTCTGTTTCTATCTCTAACGTGAAATTAATATTATCCTGAATTTTGTTAATGAATGTTTTGAGTGACTCTAATTGTCTGTTTATGCCAGTTGAACAACAAATGATATGGTCGACATATATAACCCAATAAATGAAGTATCTGAATAACGGATCTTCTTGGCTTCTTGGATAGTTTTTTCAATATGATCCATGAAGAAAATTTCAGCGAGTAGAGGCTCAGAGGATTACCAATGATTTAACTTTTTCACTTTATATAAAAGGGGTGCAACACCGACGAGTTGACCATATATTCATGCAATCAAAGCGATTTCATGAAAAAATATAAATCCACCACCCGGTATTCAAAACTACTATCAGGCAATGATCAAAATCAAAATATATCCTGGAATGATTATATATTAGGATTAAGTGTTATGAAGATATATCAATCTACCAGAATACCTATACATGAACAATAGCATTACCAGTCAATGACATCAATATACCAACGAGTAGTGTCAAATGATTTTCCTCTGAAAAATCGAATACTGCTTTGAATATAAATGATAAAATTGTCAGCTAATTATATAACTCTTATATATACGAATAAATCTGATATGAAATAAGTTTCTGAGCAGAATAAAATATATATATATATATATATATATATATATATATATATATATATATATATATATATATATATATATATATATATATATATATATTTATATATGTATATATATCCCAAATCTGCCCGCTCGCTGCAGACTGCAGTTTCGTCCTTATTAGGAGCTCATCAGTGTCACATATCGCTGTTCAGCATCATGAGAAGCTACATCAAGGTACCCTTACGGTTTCAGAAAGGACGTCTCTCGTACAAACGTACGAGAGCCGAGAGCCGCCCTCCATGGACCGAGACGATGAGCCCGCTACCGGACTTCAAGAAAGATTTAAACAATAACAAACAGGTGTGAGAACGTTGAAAATTGAAAAACTTGAGGAATATCTTTCGCCGATCCGTGAATCACATCTACGGTACAAAACGAGCGAAATAATCCCGTCGTTCGTATGTACGAGATACGTCCTTTTTGAAACCGTTATGCTGAGCAGCGATCAGCGATACTGATGAGCTCCTAATAAGGTCGAAACTGCAGTCTAAATAACATGATATTGTTGCTGCTTCAGATTTTAATCTTACACTTCTGAACTTGACAATGCAAAAGGTAGATTTTGATATATTCGATAATTCAATATGTATTTTAATTTTTTTAATATTTTATCATAATTATATTCGAAGCAGTATTCTATTCGATCGTTCATCACTTCACTTAAATAAAACTATGAATGAGTAACATTCAATGTAACTTGACTAAGGTCCGTACACTGGATTATTCCGGGGAGAAAGACTCTGACACTACTCGTTGGTACATTGATATCATTGGCTGATGATGTTTTATAGTTTGTATATATTCTGGTAGATTGATATATTCTCATAACATTTAACGTTATTCTAGTATATAATGATTCCAAGATACGTTTTGATTATAATCATTGCCTGGTAATGGTATTAATTACCGGATGGTGGATTTATATTTCTTCATGAAATCAGTTTGATTGAATGAACAGATATATATATATATATATATATATATATATATATATATATATATATATATATATATATATATATATATATATATATATATATATATATATATATATATATTAATCATTCAATTGAAAACTAATTAATTAAAGTATTGTTACAACAATAGATCATAGATCAATTCCGCAGCTTGGAAAGGCTATAGAGCTATCGATGTTATATAAATGTACTGTAATATTCAGAGATATTGCTTAAAAGATTAAGTTCGAAAAAGCTTTCGACAGTATTCCATTTTTCATGGAATTGAAATTAAGTTCAGAAAAGGAAATATGAAATATCGTTTAGCTTGTGATCCCCATTGTCTTCGAATAACAGACGTCTTATTTTCTGAAGGAAGACTTTCTAGTTGTATTTTATATTTAGAATCAGAAGTTCCAATTTGAAAAATTGAATAGAATATCGTCGTGACGACTATTTCTGCACTCTGAGAAACACTGGAATAACACTTTTTTAAGAGATTTTTCTTATGTTAAAAAAATAATTTCTCAAAAATAATCAACCTGAATGCAGCAAGTCGAAAAAATCTGGTGTTTACTCCTTTCATAGTTGCAGTTGATCTAAAATTTGCACATTAATTCAGTAATTAGGGTAATTAAACTACTACTAATGAAAATAATTAGGTTTCGATTTTGCCAATCAATTTGTTCCTAAAAATTACAACTGTATTGAATATTTTTTTCATTTCATTATGTGTTATGTTATGGCTAAATGTTTTCAAAGAATACAAGTATGAACTTTCTGGAAATCTTGTCAATATACAAACAACTACATCTGAATTTTTTAACCTTGGAAATGATCATCATCAAGAGTGGTAAAACCAAGTAATGAACCTGAATGGAAAATCCAGTTTTTAGCTAATGTTTCTGTCTCTGGCCAAGTGTTTGGATTGCTTTGTTAATTATTTTATCAAACGTATTTGATATCTGAAGATGTATAGCGAAATGATGCACCGTCATATGCACATGTCAATAGTCAGTTTTATCATTGACTTTACTTTACTTTACTTTATACTATTATAGAGTGCTAGTGTAAAGTATGAAAAGATTATCGTATTTTTTATACTTCAGTTTTTCGAAAAATGGTTAGACCAAAGTAGAACATTGTATATGCACTTCAATGCTCAATTATTTTTCAACCCAAAATTAGCGTCTTTAATTGCTTGATTAATAATCAACCGACTTTCGAATTTGTTTATAACTTTACACATAGTTTCTGTGTTGATACAATTTAATTTGTGTTTTATTGTTATCTTTACTTCATCTGTGGGTTACGTAGGAGCACTTTCAACGGTACGTGGCGCCTAAAGCCAAACGTGTTGATGTGGTTCTTCAAATGCGTTCTGCTGCCCAGACTCACCTTCGCCTCGCTGGTCTGGTGGAAAGACAGACGGTTCTAAAGGAGCTCAGAGCACTAATGGTGGAAAGTATAATAGTTGCTAAAAGAAACTGGCCTATCTCGGCGTTAAAGGATGAACCGCTGCACCTCACAATTATTAGCAGGGCAGTTATGACTGCTTATAGGAGGGGGACGATAATTATCGCTGCAAGACAAACCCTGTTTCTAGAAGAATGTGAAAATTCCATCCAGACTAGAGTGAGAGGAGAGGAAGTATTTCTTGTCAGGTGGGGGTACATCTAGTACACGGATGGCTCGAAAACCAAAGAGGGATCAGAATCCAGAGTTCACTGTCAGAGAACTATAAGGGGCTTCTACCTCTCGCTAGATTAAGATTTAACACTTTTCCAGTCGGAAATCAATGCGGTACTTGGCTCTGCACAAACGCTGGCATGATCGCGGTTGTCACCAGGCCAAGGAAATGCTGAGTTCGTCACCTAGTAAAACCTAGACAAGGTAGGCAAGATGGGACTGAAGAATGATTCTTTGTGCAGGTAAAATTGGGATTGAAAAAACATTTATTTGATCACTATATGCTCGGAATGTTCTTTGGCGTAACCGACTGGGCGTTGAAATGGTGAAAGTAGATGGAGTAGAAGTAGACACAAAGAGCCATGGGCCAAGGTGTCGACATCCATGTCGGACCCGTTGATATAATCATAGTTTTTCCACATTTTTCATTGAGAAATTAACGTTCTTGTGGGCTAAATAAACATAAACATAAAATCATTCAGGAGTTTGTCAATAGCATACGTTTTATATTTGGGTATGTGCAATTTAATTAGATTATAAAGTTATGTTTTGAGAATTCCATCTGCAAAGGCAATATTCGGCGTTGCAGCCACTCTTTTATTTATTATTTGCTGTATCGTTTGGTGCTTCTTAAATAATTTAAACGTAGTTGCTGTATTTCAGATTTTTTCTTAGGTGGATTTCTATTCGTTTTCGTCTTAATCCAACTACCCATTACTCTTGAAACTTCGAATGCTCTCTCGTGATCCTACATATACATCAACGAACATTTGATGGATTCGCTTCAATGTGGGTACGATTTTATAGACGACGTAAGAATTGACGAAGTACCTACAGAGCAGGGCACTAATGAAGTCATAGAGACCTGTTTTCTTCGCTGATTTTCTTCTCTTTTTATCGGTAGTTAAAAAACTGTTATTTTCGTCATCTTCAATCTCCTTCATTTTTCTCGAAGTTTTTTTCACCCTTCGCAAACCTACTTCAGTTGCGACAGCTACACGTCCTTGAACCTTCCTCAAAGAACTTACAGGTTTATTCTGTATACCTTCTCGTTTCATGAAATGAATGACATTTGCAATTATTTCCCTGGATTACGCACTCAATTTTTTCCCTTTAAAATTGGAAACTCCTTCCTCACCAAAACATAGAAATATTGAAATGAAATTTACAAGATTCGATCCTGTTAGCTTGACTCTTCTTAAAGCTTCAGAGGTTCATTGTAAACTGAGTTCTTGGCCACGTGACTGGCAAAGTTAACGCGCAACAAGGGGAGTGGCTATTTCATCCGCACAGATGTTCTTGTCGACCGGTAAAAATATATAGAAAACTGACAGAAATATAAATACCGTCGTCACCTAGCGGCCAGAAGTGTAAGTATAATATTCTATCGATTAAGGTTCACTACATTTGGCGATATGTAGCAGAACCCTTTCGGAGAACTATTGAATTCTAGAAAATCGAAATTAAGCCGTGAACTCCCGGACAACCGAATGTCGGGAGAGTTCACGGATTTCCCCGAAACTCGTATATGAAATGAAATGCTACCTCCTTCTTATTCCATTTCTTATAAATATATTGTTACAATTATACCATTATCATAATATCAGTGCGACAGACCGCACTGAAAGGAAAAACTAGGAAGGTAAAAGATAAGTTTAGTGTTAAAAATCATCAAATTGAGTGATTTTTCTGACATTTAGTTGAAAATAGAAGCAGATTCTTATGAGAACAACGGTTCAGAATACGCAGAAGAAAACTCATCACATTCTGATACTGATATAGTCTCAACAGATAGAGGACCAATACCAAATAAAATTAAGTGTATTAAAAAAACTATGGAAACGGCGGATTATTTTATTGTTATACAAGACGTGGAAAGTAAAAGTAAAAATGATAAAGTGAAGAAATGCAGTCCTTGCAAGTCCAACATATCAAATAACGATGCCAGAACTTGACATCATTACCAGATGGAATCCCACCTTTGAATTCTTGCAGACGGCTGCGGAGTTGAAAGGCCGTTAAATATACTTTGCGATAATACTAAAACAAGTAATTTTTTCACATACAGATTTGTTATTGATAGGGAAAGCGTGTAGAACCTCGAAATCTTCAAAACTATTTCAATAATATTAGAATGCGAAACCTACTATGGACATCCTCTTGTATTTATGGGCATCTACATGCTCCTAGATAAATTAGAAAACTGGACTATCGAGCTTGACAATCAACCAGAAAGAGATGAAATCGATGAAAGATTAATACACAGTATACAGGAGGCGAGGAATAAAATCGTTAAACATTAGGAAGAAAGCAGGTAGATGTACTGTGTAGTTTCAATCTTGGATAGTCTCCATAAGTCCATTTCTTAATTCTAGTTGGAGAAAAAAATTCAGATTGAAGCAATTTCTAACTTCGAGAAAATTTATAAAACAAGAAATTTTAGGCCCAACCCAAGTCCACATCTTGCACCAAGAACGTCTGTATCGAAGCAGGGCGAATACAGTGTTTTGGAGTCGTATCAATTACAGATAGACCCACTAGGTATATACAAGTCTTTTGTGCCTACACCGAATGATGATATATGGCGATATGAGATAGATAAAACCTGAGTGACTCTTGTGCAGAAAAGATATTATAGTGTGGTGGAAAAAAACTATATTTCCAAATTGAAATATGACAAGAGATTTTTTGGCCATCCCCGGAAGTTCGGCTCCTATAGAGATGCAGTTCTCAAGAGCTGCAAAGCCTATTTCTAAGATTCGAATCAGATTGAGACTCAAAGCAGTTATAACGATGTGTTCCAACTCTTGGTTCAAAAACAACGAACTGAATTATGTGATGAAATTGGAATGTAGTTACGTTTATGCTCATTCTTTTTGACTCAAGTTTCAATGTAGGTATTACTTTAATTTTACATTGAAGTTTAATTCAGTTATTTCAAAGAAAATTTATTTAAGTTGTTCTTGTGAAACTATAGCAGTGTTATATTTGAGAATAAACATTTCACTTTCACTTTTGTTCTTGTTATGTATTTGTGTTTCTGTCGACAACTCTATGTATTATTCTCAGATTTTTACAATGAATTTCATTTAAATATTTCTCGATCGAATATTTTGTATTATTTAACCTTTCATTCTCGCACTTATTAAATGTAAGTGGTAGTTCAATGCCTCTTTGCTACTGTGTTCTGATTTAAGCTTTCAAGATTTGGGTTCCAGAAGCCTGAATTTTCAAGCCTTCGTGAAAAAAAGCTGTGCGATCGATAGAAAAGAGGTGAAAGGTCGTCGGTAGCTTCAACTTTACTGTCAGCGAAAATTGGTCGTAATCCAGCAATAGGAAGAAGTGGCGTTATCATTATTGATCGAAGACTGCAACTAAAAAAGAATGCCCCTAAGTGGTTCAAATATGCGGGGGAAGGATTCTTTATGCACAAGAACCTGGTTGTAGTTATATTTTTTAAATGAATGAATAAACAGTACAACCCATCAAAAGTTACATGGGATAGTCAACATAATATAATTATAATATATATAGTACAGTACACATTCTTACATTTCGACAAACATATTTATGGTGAATTACACATACAAAGTTGACTGATATATTTATAGCTCAGAAGTTTTTGTCGCTCAAATATTCGTCCATACAGTAGTAGGATTTTCAAACCAGCTTCTGCTTTAGATGTTTTTGAAGGTTCGCTCTACTCATCGATTTTAATTCGCAGGGAAGCTTATTGTACAACTTCATTGCTGTGTGATTTATACTGATTTGTGAAGCATTAATTCTGTGATAGGGTATGATGAATTTATCGGCATTTAGGGTAGAATATTTATTTTTTTGAAAATTATGTCCGTGATCGTGAATGAAAAGTATGTATGAATAGTGATGGTAGGGTAAGTATGCCTTCTTATTCAAACAAATTCGTGCAACTATCAGTTCTTTCAGCATTGCATAGTATCCGCATAGCATATTTCTGTTTCACAAAGATTTTTTGAGTTTCAGCATTTCCTCCCGAAAAGATAACACCTTAGGATATCGAACTGTGGACGCAGCCAAAAAAGGGAGTTCGTGCTGTTATTTTTCCGGTAATTTGTTTCATTCTCCTCACGGTGAAGATGGCGCTGGACAGTTTATTGACTAGATCTTGTATATGCTGACCGAACTTCAAATCTGGTTCCAGGGTGAATCCCAAAAATTTAAGGTGAGTATTTACTTCAGGGCGCGTTTCAAATATGAGTTCTTGGGTTTTATTTTCATTCATTCGCAGTTTGTTTGTATCGAACCAATATTTTGCCTCAACAAGTGTATTAGATGACAACCGATTCACTTCGTCGTCGTCAGCGCCAATATTAAGGAACCTGGTATTGTCAGCAAAAAGAACGGAACTATATGATGTTACATTATCAGGTAGATCATTGATATGAACGACGAACAGCAGCCAACCCAAGACAGATCCCTGTGGCACACCATAGTTGATTGGCTGCCATTGGGAGCATTTACCTGGATGCATGCTTGCTGGTATATGTTAGTCAGATAATCTTGATCAAATCTAAAGCAACCCCTCTTATACCACAAAAATCCAACTTCCCAAGTATTCCAAAATGGACTACTAAATCACAGGCTACCGCTATTATGTTCAAGACTTGAGTCAGTGCAGCCGATACATATTTCTGCCTCAGAAAGCCATGCTGCTGCTGGCAAAAAAAATTATGGTGTTCGAAAAAATTGACAAACCTATCTTTTAGAGCTGTTTCGAATATTTTAGATATTGCAGGTAGAACTTATATGGGTCAATAGTTATCCGATGATTGTGGGTCTCCTGCCTTGAATATTGGAGCTATTTTCGCTTTTTTCAGTTGATCCGGAACAAAGCCTTCTGAGAAACATCTGTTTATCAAAAAAGTGATTGGTTTTGTGATGCTCGGAATAATTTTCTTCAACAGGTTGGTAGACATGCCATACGTATCTTTCATGTCATTTTCTTTCAAGTTCTGTGTTATTCGAAGAATATCCCTCTCCGTTACTTCATTCAGGAAAATTGAGTTCTCAACCCTTTCCTTGGCTCTCCTGAGGAGATTGAGTGGGTGTTCATTAGTATTAGAGCAACTTTCAGCAGCTGTTCTTCCTACACTCAAAAAGGAGTTATTCAAATCATCAGGTTTTGGTAAAGATGGAGTTTCCTTCTTCTTGTTATTCTTTTCTTTGTTGATTATATCCCATATTGCTCTTGTTTTATTTTGAGCTTCTTGTACTTTTTTCTCGTTTGAGTTTTTTTGATTTCTTTCAGTTTGTCCCTATATTTTTTTAATGTGTTTTTTTACACATCTTTGATCATATCTAGAGCATCCAATTGATTTTTAAGATCTAAAATTTCCTTACTCTTCCTGGGTTTTCTCTTTTCCTTTGAATTCTTGCTTATCCACCGTTCCGGACAAGTCCGGTCGAAGATTTCCATCAACATTCTACAAAAATCATTGAAGGCTTCTTCAGCCGATGGGGCCACAGTTTTGTCATGATCGTGGTTCACGTTCTCTTTCAGAAACTGGGATTTGTGATCTGACAAATGCGTTTGAAAGGTGAGTATTTTTACGTTTTCTTCGTTTGAGAAAACATTAGCGATTAATCTTTCATATGAGTCGGACACCCTCGACGGCTGCTCTAGCATTGGTCTCACTCCAAATTCTTCGAATAGGTCAAGAAGATCAGCTCTATTTCTACTAGGTTTGAGGAGATTGGTGGAGAATTTAAGCATCGGTAGGTTTGTTCAATAGATTTAAGGTGCAACAATCATTGCATATCAATAAAATCATTGGAAAGCTGCATCAGCAGTCACTGCTGCAGCAGAAAGATATCCAGAAGAATTTGCAAACCTAATAGCGGATGGAAGATACAAACCAGAGCAAGTATTTAATGAAAACAAAACTGCACTCTTTGAGAAGAGAATGCCAAACAAAACATTCATTTCAAAAAGCGAAAACTTTGCCCGTCGAATTAACATAGCAGAGGATAGAGTTACACTGCTGCATCAGGAGATCGTGTTATCAACCGTTGATGCTTCACAGTTCGTTAAATCCTCCTGTTTTAAAAAATCAAAACAAGAACGACCTGCCAGTGTTTTGGCGTGCTAATAAGAAGGCGTGGCTATTTTTGTGACTGGTTCCGGAATTGTTTTGTTTCAGAAGTTTAAATTTATTCAAGAGAGTTTAGACTTCAAACCTGTTCAAGTTTTGGACAATGCATCCGGTCATCCTAGCAAACTTAACAATATGCATCCACACATAAAATTCTTCCAAATATAAATTACCTATGGATGAAGGAATAATCCAGGCCTTGAGGCTCTATTTCATTAGACGAACCTTCAAAATCATATTGGATAGTATAGAATGTGATCCTGATATAAATATTATGGAATGCTGGAAGAAATTGGACACAGACAGGTGAAGAGTTGACTGAAACTGACTTGAAGGAAATGTTAAATTGACAACCAACTGAAGACGAGGTATTCAACAAGCAATGGAATAGTGATATTGAATTTGAAGAATCTTAGTGGAGGAAATGTCAAATAAGTTTTATGATTTCTTTATGAAAATCAATCCGTCTATGGAACGAAGTTTTGTTTTCAAGGGACAAATTGCTAATGACACTGAATACTAGTTTGAATTAAAAGAGATTTTAAAAACTGCAAGCATGAAAAAAGTTATTAAACCATAGCCTAAGACTGAGGATCAATATGGTCAAAAACTTTAATTAAATTGATTTTTTTATATATTTGTTTTTATTTTGTGACCTAGAAACGTATCCCCTATAATCCAATATAAATAACCATTCAATATTCACGGTTTCTGTATTCGCAGCATATTTACAGAACATTTGCCCCACGAATAAAAAGCTTATACTGTACTGACATAACCTAACATAACGTCTTAAGACAAAATATGAGGAATTTCTATTGAAACCATGCACCATGCTCTGAAAAAATTGAAGCTTCAGTGCGAAACTATTCAATCGTTATTTCTGACTTGAAATTAAAACAAGAAACTTTCGGTTGCTATTAAATACTGCTAAAAGTCTTCAATTCCAAAGTGCAACTATATATATATATATATATATATATATATATATATATATATATATATATATATATATATATATATATATATCAATGATATATATATATATATATATATATATATATATATATATATATATATATATATATATATATATATATATATATATATATATATATATATATATATATATATATATATATATATATATATATATATATTTGATTTTGCAACCAGCGTGCTATTTCTTCATTTTCATAATTCTGTATAACTGGCTGCCTAAAATTTGTGGTATTACCGGTTTTTATGAATGTATTTTGTATGCAATCATTTTTATTCGAATTTATGTTCAACAATTCTAGAATATTATCACTTACCCTTGCATCTTCGGTAAGAGCGAGCAGCTGTCTAACCTCATTATAAAGATCCCGTTCGCTAACAGGATATCTAGAAGGCCATGCTTCAGAAAAATTAGTACACAAGAATAATAACAGGAGACAGTGAATTAAAGCAGTCATGATGTTTATATTAAAACCACGAAACTGTGGTCGCTCTATCTTCAGTATATATTCCACTTCATTCCACTCGAACTGGAATGAATCGATACAGTTTTCGCAAGAATCACGACTAGATGGCACGTTTGTCAGTTGGGAAAGCTGGATATTCGGTTTTCCGTTCTCCTTTTCGTTTCGAATGGAATTCACATTATCGTTAGTGTGACTCATTTAATGATTCAATAATTATGATAAGAAGTAGATTTTATATTTCAAAATCAATTAAGTGGAAATTGAAATTTTACTCAAAGTCTTACTGGAATTTTTTCAAGGTTACTGAATTTCTATGTGGAATTAAGTGTTGAATGTTCATATTATCGCATCAAAATCATATCAATATTATCGTCTTCACAATTTAAATATTATTTTCACCGATGAAGTAGGGATAAATAAGCTCAATTCCGATTACTCGAAGTTTTGTTCTCTGAGCCATGGAGTTGCAGAGTAAAGATAAAAGATTCATCTTCTCCTTGTAAACCTTTCTTAGTCAGAAGTAATAAGTAGGATTATTGTTTATATTTCTATATATCATCATATCACTCTAATCAGTTTTACTGAACATTCATTCATAAAATACTGAAAAATGTGCGTACAAAATAAATCTCAATTATTCTGTACGACAGAAAATATTTAAACTATTGTTTACGATATTTCGCGCCATATTCAGATTTTCTTGAAATAACAAATCTACACCTCTATGAGAGTTTTTTTTTCTCTATCGATGCATTCAACTTTCAAACTATTTGGTTTACAATTGGTACTCTTATC
This sequence comes from Cryptolaemus montrouzieri, assembly GCA_013387265.2. Lineage (NCBI taxonomy): Eukaryota > Metazoa > Arthropoda > Insecta > Coleoptera > Coccinellidae > Cryptolaemus > Cryptolaemus montrouzieri. The sequence continues at coordinate 135,932,800 of JABFTP020000185.1, read as the reverse complement.
TATCAAGCATAACAAGGTGAAATTTTCTTTTAAATTCAAACTTTCCGGAGAGCCGGAAGAGTTTAATTTGGTTGTTGTTTTCTGTACAAAACATTCTGCATTCAAATATTTTTGTGTAGGGGACTGAGCTTGACATTTTTCGTTGGAAGGTTCGAAATTTTAAATACTGGTTTCCCATCAACTAGAAGAGCTATTGAATGAGAATAAAATAAATATCGCAGTTAACACAGAACATTCGTTGGACAAAGTTATATGCAAAAATTGAAACCTCCATAATTACCAGGTGGGGTCACACTTATTCTCGTGTACGAAAAATTGAATTCTGAACGCTTATCACAAATGCAGATGTACTCGGCGGAGGGTATACTCGAGATATGTGGAATAATAAACAGAAAACCTAGAAGAAAAAGGTCTACAGGCCTTCCCGAGGATCAATTGAAAATTTTCTTGATAAAATGAGACAATGTCTGGGGGAGGTGTATGAAATAAATTATTCATTTGTTTATGGGGCAGGAGACTTCAACACTGATCTCCTCAAACATAGTAGAAATCGAACTGATCTTCTTGACCTATTCGAAGAATTCGGACCAATGCTGAAGTAGCCGTGGAGGGTGTCCGACTGATCTGAAGCATTAATCGATAATACACTCCCCACAAAAATTGTCGCATCACCCATCACTTTTACGACAATACTATATAAACTTTTAGGTTGGTCATTCAAGAGTCGCTTGGTAACTTTCAGAAGTATAAAATAAGAAGACATCATTCAAATGAGATGAGTTTATGATGGAAAATATCAACAATTTTTGAGTTAATGTAAAATTAAAAAATTCTACCGTCTTCAAACATTCTCAAAGAGCCCAATAAACTAGCATCGAATGGTTACAAATCATTTTCAAAATCGAGTGTTTCCTCCCCGGGCCCTAATTAATGCCAGTATACGTGTCGGAAGTCCCTCAAACATATTTGGATGTACTCTTGAGTCACTGAGTTCCAAATTTCAGGAAGCAGATTTTCTAGTTGTTGGAGTGTTCTATAAGGCATCTTGCGTTGCTGAATTTGCTACCCCAAGTTGTCCCAAATATATTCTATGGGATTCAAGTCGAGACTGGCTGGCCATCTAAAAATATCCATTTTGGCATTTTGAAGAAATTCGTTAACTACTCTAGCTGCATGAGGCCGATCATTATCATGCATATAAATGAAGTTTTCACCAATCAATGGGCCAAAGCGTACAACGTGGAGTTCAAGGATATCTGCGATGTATCTGGCCGTTGTCATTTTTCCATCATTTACTAGGACTAACTCAGTTCGACCATGGAAAGAAATACCTCCACACACCATTACTCTGCCCCCTCCAAAGTTTTCGGTTTGCCAGATATCGCATTGCTGATACTGTTCCCCAGGTCGTCTTTATACCGGCATGCGTCTATCATTTGATACTAGATAGAACCTGGACTCGTCGGAAAGAGAACATTCCACCATTCTGGAATACCCCAATTTGCATGTTCCCTTTCAAACTGAAGTCTTTCAACTCGATGCTCTCTGGTGAGACGCAGGCCGGTAAAAGCCACTCTTGGTCTGATATAGTCTTCTCTGAGCCTGTTCCTAACAGTTTGCAATGAAATATGCACATTTCTGGAAAGTGCAAGTTCATTTTGTGGCATTCTAGCCGTACAGTGCCGAACTCTTAGTGCAGTTAAACGAAGCCAACGATCATCAACTAGTTGTTATCCGATTTCTTCCTTGTCCGGCCCTTCTTCCATATTCCCCTGTTTCGTGGTACCGATTAATTGCTCTTGAAATAGTGCTTTGATTAAAATTCAGCAAGTTAGCCACGTAACGTTGGCTTCGCCCCTCCTCTAGAAGTGTTACAATTCTTACCACTTCAGGATCACTCAAATAGCGTCCAAGGCGTTCAGCAGCCATTACAATAAATTCAAAGATTCGAAAATCAACAAGAAACACAGAAAACTTGCATTAAGCTGGTTTCAAAATCCTACTACTGTATGGACGAATATTTGAACGACCATAACTTCTGCGCAATAAATATATCAGTCATCTTTATGCGTATAATTCACCACAAATATGTTTGTCGAAATGTAAGAATGTGTACTGTACTATATATATTATAATAATATTATGTTGACTACCCCATGTAACTTTTGATGGGTTGTAGTACGACTTTTCATTGCCGAAGCTTATACTGTCTTGATTTGAAGTAAATAAAGTTAAACTCTCAAAAGATATTCAGTGTGTTCCAACAAAAATTTGACTCCGATCTATCTAAAGATGTACTGATTTTGGCGGAAAAATCGGAGACACGTCAGTTTTTGATTGGAGAGGGAACAATTTCTGAGTTGATTCGGAATCGGTGAAATGAACCCTCTACCCTCAACAGCTCCTAAATTAAAATTCTTTATTGGGAAAGTGTATCGAGTGACATATCTTTCGATAGGTCTTTTAATTTTCTATTCGGAAATTTTATCTTCATGAACGTTTAATACCATACACACACTCCAAATACAACAAGAGTTTGTTTTCCAATGAAAATTTGAGAATGCATAAAATCAACTTAAGTTCTCGAAATCACCTCATCCGACATCCATTCAATGATACAATTCTAATTTTCTTTTATCATTCTTAAGTATCGATTCTTGTCCTCAGCACTTTCAAGTTTAAAATTTTCATGGAAATTTAATAATTTGATTGATAAATATCAATGTTTTGCAGGAAATGCACAATTGTTTCCATCACCATCTGGTAATGATAAATTTGTTTCATATTTGTCTTTCATTTCTGCATTTTAATCACAAATGCCGTTAGTTAGAGAATATTGAAAATGGTTTACTCTACTGATGAGCGGTTTGAAATTGTTTCAATTTATTATCGAAATGATAGCTGTGCCAGAGATACGTCAAGGATTTTCAATGTTAACCATCCAGAAAAACAGGAAGGACACCAGTATGTTTTATATTTGATGAATAGCAAGCAACAGCTACTGAAGTGGCAGTTTCTACACATAGAAAACAGTACTTCTATCAGAAAATTATCACCTGTATCAACTTCAACATTCTACAGGCCGTGAAACATTACCAATTTCAATTGAATTATAAATTGAAACTAGTTCATGAAAAACAAACGATCTTTATCGCCGCTTGGAATTTTGTGGAGTTTTAAGTGAACATGTTAACGATAATCCACACAGTATAATACCTGTTTTCCTGACCAGAATACCTCAATTTCCAATGGTGAAATGAATACTCATAATTGTCGCTATTGGTATACCCAGAATTCACATCGGTTCACACATACAATTCAGAAATTGACTGATTGCGATTGAATATATGGGAACTATATTGTACGATGGTCTCAATGGACACATTTATTTCCAGTTGTTGGGAGAATTAGTAAATCTCAGGCTCACAGTAATTTTGGAAAATGATGTAACTCTTCGAGAATGAGATATGTTTCTTGCAAGATGGATCTCCAGCACATTCAGATTTTCGTGTGCGACAATATTTGGATACAAATTTTCCAGATCGGTGGACTGGCAGAAGAGGAATAGTTGAATGGTCAGCCAGGTCACCTGACTTGAGTCGTTTAGATTTCTTCTTTAGAGTCATGTTAAGTCTAGTGTTTATGCTTCACAACCTGCAAACTTGAAAGAGCTCCAGAGAAGAATCGTTACCGGATGCAGACTTTTGACAACCGTAGTTCTTCATGATGTTAGAAGAGAATCGTAGAAACGTCTGTATCATTGTATGGGTGTAGAAGGACATTTTGATCATTTAAGTTGATATTTGGTATTGTCAAATTTTCGTTGAAATACAAACTTTCGTTGTTTTCCAACTGTATAATCAATTTCGACTTAGGTTCTGCTGAGGGTAGAGAGTTCACTTACCATGCTCCAGTTCAACTCAGAAATTGACGTATCACAGCTTTTTCCGCTGTAATCAGTCTTTCTTGACATAGAGGGGATGTCAAATTTTCTATATCGTTGTGTTTCACTTTCTGTATAATATAAAATGTTCATAACGACACTATTTTTCGAATAGAGAATTAGAAGACCTTTCCAAAGATATGTTACTCGACCCAATTTTCCTATAATGAATTTTGACTTTGGTTCTGCTGAGGATAGGGAGTTTACATGCTCCAAGTCAACTCCAAACACTTGACATGTCTCAGCCTTTTCCGCTGAAATGAGTTCATATTGAGATAGAGTGGGTGGAAAATTTCCGTTGGAACACACTAGTATAATAAAAAACAACTCCTTATCGATAATACAGTAGTCAACAATTGGTAAAAATCATCTTTCTCGACATTGGGCACATCAAATTTTATGCTTACGGACTATTGAAAATTTTTCAATTATTCTGCGATTTGTTTGTATAATGATGAGAAAAAGCAAACGCATTTTAGAAGTGCTGTTTCAAGTTGTTTGAGGATTTTAGGATAGTTTTAAGGATTGGTAAATTTCCTCGACATCTCAGTCCAAACATATCCAAATGAGGTCATATCTGGAGAACGTGCTGGCCACTTGGTTCCTTAACCTGCAAATTTGACTCATACTTCACAAAAGCTGAGCGATGTGGTACAGAAATCTTATCGACTAAACTGAAATTCTCATCAATCTCATCACGAGAGGGGACGAAATTAATTGTTGAATCTTGCAGAACAACCAAGTCTGCGCGATGCATGAGCCTTTCTCAAGCCGAACACAAATGAAGCCTTCTATCAAAACCACCTCAATCACCCTACAAAACGTTCTCTTCAAGTCTTCAAACGTTGATCTGAATAAGACTAACAAAATTTTTTTCTACCGATCTGTAAAAAGGATAGTTTATAATTTACTTATGGTCTTGATCTGATATCCGACCAAATCTCGTAGAATCACATGAATCGTTGTGGGTTCCAACACATAAAATGGTTTTATTTCATGAGTTTTAAACCTCTTAGAGGTATAATTTCCTTCCACATAGATAAACTTTCAAAACAAATTGACTGAAACACGAGCATTTTTCTAATCAGAATTAGCCTTCCATTATTTTGATGTTGTCGCTAAGAAAATGAAACAAGATGCATAATTATTATTCATTTCAAATGACATGGACATCCGTACCACATCAGTGGTACTCATTTTTCAATTATTTTCACTAACTGAAGTATGATCCTTATCAGTTGTGGAGGACTGACCGGTGCTCATATGCGTATGAAATATGAAGGATAATGAGGTGGTCAGAAAGAACTTTTCCTATCATACTATAATCCCCCTCACCCCGTTATAATGATACAAACTGTGAAATTTTGCACATCCAGTATTGTCTGTTCCATACTTCTTCTAAAGCTAAAATAGCAACTGCTCACTCCAGCAATGACTGAATTCAATACTTTTCTATTCTCGCATGGTCAATTTTTATCAGATTCTAAAACGGTAATGTGTTCTTTCACTGAAAAACGTATTGTATTTCCTAATGACTTTACGTTTGGTGAACATACTTTTCAACACAAAAAATGTGAAATTCTTTGGTATTTATCTAGATACAAAATTAACTTGACAGGATCATATTACTTATGTCATACAAAGAACTGAAAAAAGAATCCAAATTTTAAGATACGTCTGTCACAATTACTGGGGTGCAGATCCGAATATTGCTCTTCTTTTTTATCGTTGTTTTATGAGGTCGGTTTTTGATTATGGTAGTTTTCTTTATAGAAGTGCCAATTCCTGTAACCTGCAAAGCTTAGATGTTCTGCAGAGAAAGTCGCTAAAGTTGTGTATAGAATATCTAAACAGTACACCAAATGATCCTGGCAGAATCTCATGAAGTACCCTTATCACATCGCCGTGAAATTCTAGCAAGTAATTTCATTCTAAAAAGGTTGTCAACCTCTAGTCCAATAATTGATTCTGTCCATTTCTAAAATCATTGACCCTCAAATTTTGGATTGTCAAGAAAGATCCTGTTTATATATTCGTTTATAACTCCTTACAACAATACTCAGATAGCCTCCATCCGTGGATGGATTATTCTTCCTTTCTCATAAAAGCAAATGTATATGTTCCTAACTATGATATCAGCTGTGCCAAGACAGAACTTATGTCACATATAGAAGAAAGATTTCCTTCATTTTACCAGATATATACAGATCCTTAGCAGTAGACGCAGCATTTTACGAACCAATTGAAGATACGGCTTCTACTACAACTCTAAGTAAAAATATTCTATTTTCAATGGTGAACTCTACGCAATATCTATGGCACTAGAATATATTGAAAACAATTGGTTGAATCTTAAACAGAAAAAATTTCTCATTAATTCAGACAGTTAAAGTGCCCTACTTTCAATAAAAAATATGAAGTATGACTCCTCCTTTTCATTCATCCGTAAAAAAATTCTTCAGTCACCAATTCTTCATGCAGAATAATATTTCTGTCTGCTTTATGTGGGTTAAGGATCACGTTGGAAATATGGCCAACGAAAGAGTAGATCGAGTCGCTAAATTGGCCTCTAGAGATCGAGTTCAACTCACGAAATGTATCTCATCAGATCTTTTTTCCGATTTCAAACGAATTGGCATTCGTAGATGGTGTAACGAATATCAACAAAACAATAAAGGTGCCTTCTACAAAAATATCCAGAAAACTCCTCCATCAAAAGTTTGGTTCAAAAATATCGGTTATTCCAGGGATTTCATCAGAATTTTTTGTCGATTGAGGAGTTGTCATACTTTGTGTCCCTCCTATCTCCATCGTATCGGACTGAAAGATGATTTTTTGTGTAATTGTGGGGAAATTGGTAGCCCAGATCATCTTATCTTGGGTTGTAGTGATTTTCGTCATCAGTGTTCAGAATTGAATAACAGAATCACAAAAAAAATTAAAATGCATCAACCTTATAATTCAAACTTTTTATAAAGAACTTTTTGATTATATAAGATTAGTAGATCTAAGATTCTAATTGTCGTTTCAAATCCTTTGTGTATCCTATCTTTGCGTTTTTTTAACCTTCAAACCGTGGCTTTATTCTGTATGTGTATGAAGATCAAAATCGCCTTGATGAGCCCCTTGGCGTTATGTATCCCTGTTCATTCATCATCTAGTTTTATTTATAATGGTAGTGTTTAGCTTTTTGGAAGACTGATCGTTGTATAATCGAAAGGTTCATTTTATTGAAAAGTAAATGCCAAATATCTCTTGTTGGCCAATGACTCATAAGTCCAAGCCATTTCGGTCTCCCAATGGAGGTCACTTCGATTATAAAAAAACCGAACTTAAAAGTGAAGAAAACCAGTCTGGACCGAAAAGAATAATTAATTATACACATGTTTTGCAAAACATTTTTTCGCAAGTTTGGATTCGCAAATTTTTAATTCACTATGAAACTCTCCGTGAAATACCTCAGTGTTCTTTTACCACAAAATTAACTGATCCAAAATTTTTCTCTCTCACGAACAACAAATGTAGAATATACAGTTATAACTTCTGTCCACGGGTTATACGATGGGTACTGTCGAGTTATAGGGAATCGTCGACGATTTTCAGGACGTAGAATCTCGAATAATCAGAGTTTTATCCAAAGTTATTTAATCATGCTCATGAAATACACACAACCAAATTCATATGGAATCACCCAATATTTTGAATATTACCTCAGGGATTTTGGAAATTTCGAAGGATTGTTATAATTGATCCATTTTGACATATTTCAATTGAAAAAAGAAATAAACTAAGGTTTATTTCAAGGAAGAAACAAATAAAAGAAAATAAGAGACTCTTTCCGCATGTAGTAAAGAAATTGAAAATTGTTTTCTCACGGAGTAGGTGTTTTTTCTCGACCTCAGTAGCTTGTATTACCTCCTATTGCCACAAGCCTGAATCTGTCTAGGCATGCTTTGGATTAGGTTTTTGGACCTTCTATGAGGTGATATTCTGCCACTCTTCTGTGGCGGCTTGGATGAGCTGTTGTGGGGTTCTTGAATTATCCTGGCACGATCTAATTTTCATTTCGAAATTATCCCATGAATGTTTAGTAGGTTTAGATCTGGAGAGCAATCTGGCCTGTCGAAAATATCGATTCTCTCTGTTTCAAGATAATATCGCGCGAGGTTGCTGGTATGTGAGGGAGCATTATCTTGCATAAAAGTGAAATTATCACCGTGAGCAACTCGCCAGAGTCTCACTGTACGTTCCAGCACTAGTTCTATGTAATACTCACAGGAAACGAATTCAGATCTGTTTGGCCTCCCAGCATAATGCCACCCCAAAACAGCACACTGCCCCCTTGGTATTTCGGAATTTGTTTTGCCGCTCGGAGTCTAGCTTGTCTCACGACCTATTAAAAATCGAATCCAGTAGTCATCTGATCGAACACCAATTCTGGACTCATCCGAAGAAAGAACAATATTCCAATTTTGGTGCTCGATACACCAAGTAAGTCTGTTGAATTTTTGTTGTCTGGTTAGCTCTAGAAAACGCAAGGCCTTCTGCTGTATAAACCCCTTCAGCGAAGTCTTTGACGACTGATACATTGATTCCTGTTGATTCCAGAAATTGCCTTTGGAGTATGGGGTGCGACGGACTAGGGTCTCTTCTTGCAATTTGGCACAAAAAGCGGTGTTGTTCTTACGTTAACAGATCTTCCTACGACTTCTTCTAAGCCTATTTTGCAGAGATTGTAGCTCCACTTATCGGGCTTAGGTTTTTGAAATCACCCCCTGTGATAACATCATTGTGGCCGGTATATCCCTCTGTGTCACCCCTTCTTCAACGAGAGCAATTATTCGGACAATCCAACGTAAGGCATTTTCAATTATGATTATAGGCTTTTTTAAATTTTGAAATTCACAGTTTCAAATCTCAGTGACGATTGAGTATAATATCCTGAACATGTGGTGAGAATTCAATATTTCCTATCATACTATCCAGTTTTTTTACAACAAAAAACTTCATTCTTCACCACTAGTCAAAGATCCATGTTCAAAAAAATCAATAATGTGAAATAGCGAGTGATACCATATAAATTTGGTTGTGTGTATATCTACGAATTAGTCATCTCGAACATGGTTTAATCAATAATCAGAGAACAGGAAAATTTGTTTTGACCGTTGTATACATAAAAATCGAAGAACCAGTGCATGCGATTGAATTGTACAATGGTACAATTTTCTTTCAATATTCAACAAAATATAGTAGGTTAGATGAGTTCAAATTGGTCTTAAATTGTATCAAATGTTTCTTAGTCAGATGTGTGTAGTATATTTTAACTCTATATGAGACATTATCGCTAGCTGGTGAAGCTAACAAAAAACAGTTAGCCTTAGTTATGCCCTGTAGTAAGTTAGATGAGTCAAAATTTTTCGTAACGTGTACCAGCTGTTTTTTAGCCAGATGTGTGAAGTATACCATAACTCTGTATGAAGCTGGTGAAGCTAACAATATGAGACCGAAATATCAACTTCGCATAACGATTTGTCATCCAAAAGCGCAACCCCGAGGACAGCTTGTTTGTGGTTGCCGTTAACCAATGAAATTCGCGCGTTCTCCCAATTTGATTGCATTTAACAGCAGTGTAAAGATAGAAAACAACCAAAAAACCGATATTCAAGGTTAAAAATTAAACATTTGAATTGTGGAGGCCGTTACTTTATGTAGATCCATGATATAAATGAGATAAAAACACAAGGTTTAACTTTAATCTACACTTTATTTGAAAAAATTTCGACGACGTTTCGCTGACACAGCAGCTTTATCAAGAATGAAGAATAGAATGAAGAGTATGGTATTATAAACAAATGGTAGAACAAGTTGGATGAATAACAGGAAAATCCACACCGAGCCATTGTACAGTTAGTATGAAAGGTAATAAAAACTAATTAAACAAGTTAAGTAGGGTTGAGTAATTCAAATCTACCTGTTCATTCAAAAGCTTGTCCGAATGTTTGTATCTATTTATTTCTAATGCTTCTAGGAGATCTAATTTTGAACTTTTGATTTTATATGTAATATGTCAAAGTTTTTATTGAATGAATGGTTTTCTTTTATTAGGTGGTTTGAATAATTTGAATCAGATTTATTTTTATCGAAGCTACGTTTATGTTCAGATGTTCTTATGTCAAAACTCCTATAGGTCCTACCGATATAAATTTTATCACAAGACCGCAATTGAGTTTATAGATTCCTGATTTACTTGATTTTTCAACACGAGATTTATTATTTTAAATATGTTTACCTAAGTTATTAGAAGTTTTGAAAGCTATATTAAGATTTTGTTTGACGAGAAAGGATTTAATATTTGTACTTGCAGAACCGCAGAATGTTAAACTGTTGAATATTTTATAGTCTTTATGAATAGGATATACTTCATTTATTGCTTTCTGATAGAGTTTTTACGAATGATTACATCTATAATATCCGGATTATATGAATTATTATAATTAATAATTCATATAATCCGGATATTATAGATCTCTGCAAGTACAAATATTAAATCCTTTCTCGTCAAACAAAATCTTAATATAGCTTTCAAAACTTCTAATAACTTAGGTAAACATATTAAAATAATAAATCTCGTGTTGAAAATCAAGTAAATCAGAATCTATAAACTCAATTGCGGTTCTTGTGATAAAATTTATATCGGTAGGACCTATAGGAGTTTTGGCATAAGAACATCTGAACATAAACGTAGCTTCGATAAAAATAAATCTGATTCAAATTATTCAAACCACGTAATAAAAGAAAACCATTCATTCAATAAAAACTTTGACATATTACATATAAAATCAAAAGTTCAAAATTAGATCTCCTAGAAGCATTAGAAATAAATAGATACAAACATTCGGACAAGCTTTTGAATGAACAGGTAGATTTGAATTACTCACCCCTACTTAACTTGTTTAATTAGTTTTTATTACCTTTCATACTAACTGTATAATGGCTCGGTGTGGATTTTCCTGTTATTCATCCAACTTTGTTTGCGATTTGTTTATAATACCATTCTGTTTTTCATTCTTGATAAAGCTGCTGTGTCAGCGAAACGTCGTCGAAATTTTTTCAAATAAAGTGTAGATTAAAGTTAAACCTTGTGTTTTTATCTCATTTAAAAATTAAAATTAAGAATTTCACGTAGATATAAAATTGAGTATGACAGTTATACGATAACTTACGCGAAATTGATATTTCCGTTTTACAATGTTAGCTCCGCATATCATTCTTAGGTATAATGGAGAATGTTCTATATAGAATTATAATATAGGGTGCTTAAACGAAAACTAAACAGAGGCTATATCTACCAAGATATACATTTCTGATCAAAACGCAAAAACAGGTCAATTTTTGTTTCAAGGGGGACATCTTTTGGGGTACAAAACTTGCCTGAAATATCAACCTCCGAAGCGGAGGTTGCAATCCTTGTACATTTTTAATAGGGAAGATGGGTCGAGTGTTGACTCAAAAAAAAGGTGGTTTCTTTGTCTACATCGCCTTGGACGAATTTCCACTTTTAATTGAAAACTGCAAAAGATACAGAGTGAGCAACTGAAAGATAGGGAAGACTATTTCCCTGAGACGATTCAAGTTTCAGTGAAGTAAAATGGAACAGATCCATGCTGATCAATGGCAGTCATCATCAAGTACCATGCTCATCTCGAATTTCAACCCCTAGAGCAGAGGTAACCATCTTGAAAAATTGGAAGCGGATAGATGGTTCGAGTGATACCTCGAAAGAAAGGTATCATATTTGTCTGCATCCCCGTGAACGAATTTTCATTTTTGATTGAAAACTGTAGAAGATACAGAGTGAGCTACTGAAAAATAGAGGAGACTATCTATCGCCCTGAGCTATTCAAGTATAAGTGCAAAAAAAAGAACAGATTCATTCCAGATCAGATGCTGTCATCTCTGATCTAAATGAATCTATTCCAGTTTTTCGCACTAATACTCCAATAGTCTTGGGGCGATAGTCTTCTCTGATTTTCAGTGGCTCAATCTGTATCTTCTACAGTTTCCAATCAGAAATGAAAATTCTTTCACGGGAATGCCGACAAAGATAATACCTTTCTTTTGAGTTATCACTCGACCCATCTACCCTCTTCCAAATTTTCAAGGGTTGTCACCCCTGTTCCAGGAGTTGAAATTCGAGATGAGGATGGTACTTGATGATGACTGCCATTGATCAGCATGGATCTGTTCCATTATACCTCACTGAAACTTGAATAGTCTCAGGGAAATAGTCTTCCCTATCTTTCAGTTGCTCACGCTGTATCTTTTACAGTTTTCAATTAAAAGTGAAAATTCGCTTAAGGCGATGTAAACAAAGATACCACCTTTCTTTTGAGTCATCATTCGACCCATCTTCCCTATTAAAAATGTTCAAGGATTGCAACCCCCGCTTAGGAGGTTGATATTTCAGGCAAGTTTTGTACCCCAAAACATGTCCCCCTTGAAACAAAAATTGACCTGTTCTGGCGTTGTGATCAGAAATGAATGTCTTGGTAGATATAGCCTCTGTTTGGTTTTCGTTGAAGCACCCTGTATATCTTCTCAAGTATCACTTTAAAAGTGAACGAATACTGATGTTATTTGGACCTATCAATTTTATTTCATAGCAATTACACAAGATCTAATATTCATTTGGCAAATTTCAAAAAACACTGCATCGGTAGAAATCGAGTAGCGAGTTTGATCAAATAAAAGCCCAATTGCACATTTCAATTCATTGCCGTACTTGAAACGTTAAATGTAACTTTTAGTGGCCCTTTTGTGTATTTCAATTGGAAAATATTGGAAAGAATATATCATTTGTAACATTTATTTGAATTTGTTTGATAGAATACTTCATTAAATATTCTTTTAGCGTTCTATACTACGTAAACACAGATGGCGGCGTTTCCAGTTCACAAGAAAATCAATAATCCATTCATATACATAATACAATTGAAATAGGATGTCTACCTTCCCAATAAAGGTAAGAGAAACATTGCTCAAAATCGATGTAAACTGAACAGATAATATTTTAGTTTGGCCTATTGTTGGTTTTGCTAGGTTGTGCAAAAATAAGCAGCCCTAAAATTTTCTCTAAAAGGAGCATATCTGACGATTCTGTGACAAGATACTTAACAGAGGTGAGTATGTCTATCATGTGAAGAGCATGTAAACAATAATGTCACTGCCGATATGCTATTGTCATGGAATCTAGATTTTCGAGTTGCTTATGAATGAAGTGCTATTTTCATTATGTCGTATTATTCAGTAATTTGATTCATCACATTATATTCATCAATACGATGAGTTACACGTTAAATGGAATATATATTTCTCCTTACCTAATATAGAAAGAAAATAACTTTTTTGAGGAAAAATATTGCATTAAATTTTTCATAGTTTATATTAAAAGTAGAAAGTAACAAAAAGAATGGTGAAATATTTTCATTGGAAAGTTTCGAATAATTTCTAACGCCAATTGGTTCGAAACCAAATACTTTTTACTCATCTTCTCGTAACCTAGTTAAAAAATAGGTTATAGAAATTAACTTTTATACTCTATTCTATAGGATTCGATTTGTAAGACAACGAGGAGCGAAATTATATTAGCAAATTTATTCACGAGAAATTTAAAAGTCAATCGCAGAAATTGAAAACCTTAGAATCACAAAAGTCAAGTTTTTGAAAAATTTAATTCAATGGATTAAAGGCTTTGTCTCTGTCATAATCCGAAGAGAATATGTCCAGGAAGTGTTATATATTAAATAAATATCTGAGAACATTGGTTATCCTCAAATATAATAAACAGAATGATCAGAAAAACAAACACAAAAAGCATATCATTATATTTACCCACGTATAGAATCAACTAATACAGATGAATACATTTCATTAACATATTTTGGCCATATCAGCGAAAATATTGTAAATGTCATTTCAAAACAGCATAAAAAAGTAGCTTTCAAAACCCACTCTCTTGGAAATTTTTTAATATTAGAGATAAAACTGATAGATTTGACAATATTGAAGTTTACAAGTTCCTGTATGGATTGTAAACGCTCTTATATAGGTCAGACTGGTCGTTCATTCAAATCTAGATACAAGGACCATCAATCAGATTACAATTACCAGAGAACCGACGAATCAACTTCGCCTCACATTGCATCGAAAATATCCATCAATCTACAACCTTAGATCAATTTCAAATTATTCACAGATTACCTTAAGGAAAAAAGTTAAACCGAGAACATTCTATAAAAAACTAGAAAATTGAAAGTCTCGATAGAGCTGCTTGTTTATCTCTAAAAAGTGATGTCTAAGTCTAAGGTTCCTTACTGCCATTTCTTCATTATTATAGTTAATGTTATGTGACTTGGCCGTTGAACATTGTTTATACGTTAGTGGGTAGGTACAAGTCTATGTTGTTCACACGTAATGTTATATCTGTTGTAACTACCTATGTTTGTTGAGCGAGATAATAGTCCATACTAGTATTGTTAATTAGACGCAAGTGTATTATTTTATGGTGTTGTTGATTGTGCAACACATGCATTCAGCATTGACAATGCTGACTTCTGCTCATTTCTTTTTGGAGCGTCGAATCGTCCACCGATCTAACATAAATTAGACTTACAGACAAATTTCTATCAATGATTAGAAGTCCGTCTGTACTGGAAATATTTTTTATACTGTTTGTTTCTGGCTCGCCTATATATAAGTATTATTGAAATACGCAGTTTTATAAAGCCTACAATTCACTGGTTATTCAATCAACGTTTTCCAAGTGGCAATTTTCCATCGTCAATAGGTAGCGGTTATGGGGACAGGTTGGTGCAATGTTTTCATGGAGCACCTGGTTTTGTACCCTTGTGTGCCTTTCAAAGGCCAAGTCACACAACATTAACTATAATAATAAAGAAATCGCAGTAACGAACCTTAGACTTGGCAGGACTTTGTCTAGATTTCATTACTTTTTCATCTCCATCGAGACTTGGCTAGTTTTTTACAGAATGCATTTGGTGGGATTTCACTTCTTTTTGTAGAAACGTGGGCATATTGATTAATTCTATTAGATTTTCTTATTTGACAATTTTTTTTCCTAAGAAGTAGTTTTTTCATGATTATCAATCATTCCTTTCTTTTTTTCTGGTTTTTCTTTTTGTAAACTTGTAAGTATAAGTATAAAAGCCAGTCTAGTCTTATCCAGAGTTTTCCTTCAATTTTATTTATATGCGTATTAAAAACTGTGGGACGCTATAGGCTAGATTAAATTAGATAATTAGATTAGATTCATCAGATACTTCAGACCCTCGATTTTTGACATCAAATGAAGCCGCCTACTAAGTTGAATATTTTTTGTAAAGGCAGTATGTCGATCTCTAATAGTTTGGCTGTTCTCTTGTGTTTTCTAATCAGGGTCACCAGCTACTCCATATCTTCGGTTATCCTAGTTTTTATAGTTTTCCCTTTATGTTGCCATTAAACCCTAAATCTGTACCAAATTTTAGCTCTCTGAGTTTATGGGAAGTACTAGTTCTATTCTGATGATCATGAGTGAGTGAGTGATTGTCATAAATGAGAAACTTTTCTTTCGCTTAACATTGGAACTAAATGACCTACAGTCTGACTTAAAATTTTGGATTATGAGTATGTGATTATAGCTCACTGGATGATGAGAATTTCTGTGTTCTGGTCTCATCCAGAGGTTCTCTAATAGGGTCCTGAAAATGCGGCGAAATGATTTCAGTAAAAAATGGTACGGCAGCGTCCCTAATTTATAAGACTTCATCGAAATTTTGAAATCCAACAAACTCTCCGCTGAGATAATCTTGTGGTTGACCAGAATGAACGTCCATATTTAGTATGTTTGAATAATACCTGCTCTTAACATAGTTCATTTATTAGCCCTTGCTTGCACCCTTATTAATATTTGAATTGTGGAGGCCGTTACTTGATGTATCCATGATATAAATAAGATAAAAAACACAAGGTTTAACTTTAAGCTACACTTTATTTGAAAAAATTCGACGACGTTTCGCTGACACAGCAGCTTTATCAAGAATGACAAACAGATTGAAGAGTATGGTATTATAAACAAATCGTAGAACAAGTTGGATGAATAACAGGAAAATCCACACCGAGCCATTGTACAGTTAGTATGGAAGGT
This sequence comes from Cryptolaemus montrouzieri, assembly GCA_013387265.2. Taxonomy (NCBI): domain Eukaryota; kingdom Metazoa; phylum Arthropoda; class Insecta; order Coleoptera; family Coccinellidae; genus Cryptolaemus; species Cryptolaemus montrouzieri. The sequence continues at coordinate 135,916,652 of JABFTP020000185.1, read as the reverse complement.
AATAAAAACTAATTAAACAAGTTAAGTAGGGGTGAATAATATGCATCTACCTATTAGTTATTAGAAGTTTTGAAAGTTATATTAAGATTTTGTTTGACGAGAAAGGATTTAATATTTGTACTTGCAGAAGCGCAGAATGTTAAACTGTTGAATATTTTATAGTCTTTATGAATAGGACATACTTCATTTATTGCTTTCTGATACAGTTTTTACGAATGATTAGATCTATCATATCCGGATTATATGAATTATTAATGGCTATGTGTTTGATGATATTTAACTCTTTATTATAATCTTCTACTGATAAAGGTTTATTGAGTAACCGATGTACCGATGTATTTGACATATTACATATAAAATCAAAAGTTTAAAATTAGATCTCCTAGAAGCATTAGAAATAAATAGATACAAACATTCGGACAAGCTTTTGAATGAGCAGGTAGGTGTAAATTATTCACCCTACTTAACTTGTTTAATTAGTTTTATTACCTTCCATACTAACCGTACAATGGCTCGGTGTGGATTTTCCTGTTATTCATCCAACTTGTTCTACGATTTAAGGAATTTTACTTAATAATTGCTATTTGTAACGCGTTTCACTACCGTAGCTTCTTCAGACGAATGATTATGCAGAAAATGTAAAATCATTCGTCTGAAGAAGCTACGGTGTAGTGAAACGCGTTACGAATCGCAATTATTAAGTAAAATTCCTTAAAACACAGTACTTGTTTTTATTATTGATAATGGAATTTTACCAAGTAAAAGCCTCCCAAATTCAAATGTTTATAATACCATACTCTTCAATCTGTTTGTCATTCTTGATAAAGCTGCTGTGTCAGCGAAACATCGTAGAATTTTTTCAAATAAAGTGTAGATTAAAGTTAAACCTTGTGTTTTTATCTTATTTACCCTTATTAATTTTGTATTTACCTGTTCATGTATGTATGTATTTCAACTTTAGTTCAGTAGTTGTTGTTAGTTGAAGATAGTCGAGAGACCGAAATTGCAATCCTGATTTTCAATAAATCTCTTGTGATAGTATATTATATACTTTAATCTCCTTATTATCATCATAATTATTCATCGAAAACTGGGTAGTTTTTGTTCTCTAAACTACTGAAACGTTTGAAAATTTAAATAAAGGATGAGTAACAAAATAATTGGGGACTTTGAGAACTGAGAAACATTGATTCATTATCCAAATACTGAAAAAATATTAAAGAATAGCACACAGTAAACAGAAAAGAATCGATCTGCAACAAAATGTACTCAATGTGTTCATTGACTAGGAAGTGGAGTTGCCTGAAATACTCTTTTTCTAATGTGTTTGATCTGTGACTATGTGAGGGAAATATAGGGTTTCCCAAGCTCTAGGTCACGAACCAGGAAACTGAGAGACTCCTGTCTCAAATGCGGTATCTCACAAGAAAACACCAGGAATTTTCAACTTTTCGTTACAAGGGAAGAAACACAGCTCATTTCTAATATAAAAACATAGAAAATATCTTAGTAGACAACATAGTAAAAAAATATAGAATGGAAAAATTATATTTTTGGGCGCTAAGGAAGTCATATATATTTTACTGTCAAAACTTAACAAACGCAATTTTTTTATTTTGATGCAAACCCTGCTTTGAAAAACATTCAATAATCTAATAAAACAACTCTAAACGGTAGGAAAATTGAAAGGACTAAATATCGGCAATTTTTTTTAGACGTTATCTCCCCTAGCAATAATTGATGTAGCATTTTCTTGGGCATTGCTAATATATGAGCTTTTATATTTGATACAAGTGACAAAAGTTTTTCTTATACGAGAAAGGCTACAGTAATAATATTTCCGTTTGTCTAGGCGATCTTCTGGTACTTGCTCTTCCGGAACCTTCAACATTCGAAGTATAAGTGGTTTTATTTCCCTATTAACTAAAGGATTTTCGAGTCTATAACTCATATGTTATTGGACTAGCTGTCCTGCAAATTTCTTAATAAAATCAAATCGTTTCATGCCATTTCCAACAAAGAAACAGTAAATGACATATGTGTTCACGCTGCATATGTCCAATATTTTTCATTCAGTGCATCTACACCTCCTCTTGTTGAATTATGAAAGGCAATTATTTCAGGTTCTAATGTTGTGGCATCAGATGCTAGGTGGACGAAAAAATAACTGCCTTATTTTTTTAGGGACATGTGTAATGAGTGTCATTATTTCAGTAAAACCGTAGATGGCGTCACCCTGTGCTCGGTCTCTTCTTGGTAGAAACTCCGAAGGAATTTCTCTCTTATTTTCTTTAGTAGTGTTGCTACATATGTTACATTATGTTACATTATATATGTGAAAGTTCTGCTAGTTCTACAGAGGAAAACCAATTATTATCTGCCCTGATATTCCTATTCGAATTATAAATTGGTTTGGTTAATCTGACAACTGATTGAGTTGGTTTGATGAATTTTTTCTCTTCACTGGTTAATCCTAAGCCATACTGGCATAAACTGGCATTATGCAAATAATGGGTTTTTGCGTCAGTTAATGATATTATTTTTCAGACTTAGAAGGAATGTACATCTTGAATCTACACCTGCTTCTAAACCTAACTAGCAATTCATCTACACCTGCCGTTACTCCAACTGCATGTTGTCCTGTATGGATTGTGGAGGCGTCTATATAGGTCAGGCTGGTCGTTCATTCAAAACTAGATACAAAGAGCATCAATCAGATTACAATAATCAGAGAACCGGCCAATCACTTTCGCTTCACATTGTTTCAAAAATGGCAATCGTTTTCCACCCATAGATCAACTTCAAATTATTCACAGATCACCTGGAGGAAGAAAGTTAGATTTCTTAGAATACATCGAAATTATCAAATTTCAAGAAACTCCCAGATAACCTCCTGATTCGCCAGAATGACCCGACTTTTTTGTCCATATTTGATATCTTTAAATAGTAGCTGCTCTTAACATAATTCGTTTATTACCTCTTGCTTGCACCTGTATTAATTTTGTATATACCTGTTCATGTCTGGATGTATTGATAGTATGATCTTCTTATTATCATCATAGTAGTAACGGTGGAACCAATTAACTAAACGAAGTGTATCCTTTTCAAATGATACATATTCATGGAGAAACTGGGTAGTTTTCGTTCTCTAATAATCCGAAATGTTCGAAAATTTAAGCATGGGATAAGGAGCAAAAAAATTGCTGCACTTTGAGAACTGAGAAACATTGATTCAGTTTCAAATACTGAGAAAATAATATAGGATAGCAAAGCAAATAGAAAAGAAGCGATTTGTAACAAAATGTACTCAATGTTTTCATCGACTAGGTGTGGAGTTGGACAGAAGTACTCTTTTTCAAATCTGATTGATCTGTGAATATGTGGAGAGAATACAGGGTGTCCCCCAAGCTCTAGATCATACTTTGAGATGTGGTTCCAGAAGAAATTCTAAGACAAATTTGTGAGAACAGCATGATCTGAATCCTTTTAAATTCATAGATATTCAGATTCCACACTGGTCCTGAAATCACAAGTTTCTACATACGTGAGTGTTTCTGCGGTGTTACCATAGATGGTATGAAATACATATCTTGTTGTACAAAAGGTGAAATTCGTAAACGAAGAAGAATGATCAAGAATGTTGAGTTACTTTTGTAAGATAAATGTCAGATTATCTTATTGATAGATGATTATTATTCCAAAACCTCGAATTTTCCGAATTCCTCCGTTAATGAAGAACATATTTATAGTTTCTGGCATGGATATGCACGACATGCTGTTAGAAAATACTACTGAAGTTCAAAATCGATTCTGTGGTGAGAACATGTTAATCATAATTATTTCCATCAAAATGGTAAAAAATAAGTTTTAATTGATCTAGTTAATGTCAACAGTTGCCCAAAATGACCGTCTCCAACTTGAATGTATGGTATGATAGAGAAAAACATTTTGTCAGTTTTCCGCGTTTATTTTTAATACGAGAATTTCTGATTTCAAGTTGGCTATCAAAAAGTTTAATGTGCGGTTTCCTTGGGTTTATCAACAAAAATTCCAACAGATTCATTCTACTTCATCTATTGCATTTGTTGAGGACTTTGAGATTGTTTAGAATTTTGTTGTTGATTGAAGGTGCTCAAATATTGCGGATTTCTTACCAGAAGAGTTTTCATTTGAACTTTCTACCGCGTTTATTTCATTTCTATAAAACTCTAAAAAATCAATCAATCAATCATTACAATCAAGTAATTTGAACAATCTATTCTTGAAGCAGTTTATCTTGAAGGAGCATTCACTACATCCTCAGCAAGGGAGTTCCAAGTGTTAAACACTCTATTCGGAAGGAATGCTCTTCTACAGGTGGTGCGATACCGCTCATATGTCAGCTTCAAACTGTGACCTCTCAGGTTGGAATTCTGAGCCAGTTGGAAAATATCTGCGAGATCAACAGAGAATGATGCATGTAGAATTCTGTGAGTATTCACCAGGCATCCTCTCTCCAGTCGGTCAATCTGGGACATCATTTTTGTCATCAGCATTCTATCTTCATGAGATGGTCGATGAATTCCATATAGGGACGGGTAGCTGCGCGTTGAACTGATTCAAAACAACAACAGGCGTCCAAACCGAGGAGCAAAACTCTATATGTGGTCTTATATAAGTCTTATATAAACACGCCGCTGCATCCAGGGAAGGTTTAGAAAACACTTTTTTTGAACAGAAACAATTTTTTTCTGGCATTATTACGGATGTTTTCTATGTGGGGTGTCTATGTCAGATCCTTAGTCACTATTACTCACAGATCATTATGCTTTTCGACAGCTGAGAGGAGCATTCCATTGATATAGTATGTGTGTTGTGGATTATTTTTACCGATATGCATCATCAAACATTTTGATGCATTCAATGGAATGAGCCACTTCATAATTCTGTCAAGGTCCATCTGAAGCTCTCGCCGAGCAATGAGGGGGTTATAGTATAACTTGGAGTCGTCTGCCTACATCGAATAGTGGAAGAAAGTAAAAATGGGAGGTCAGAAGTATATATAAGGACGAGTATAGGGCCAATGAATGATCCTTGGGGGACTCCACTTGTCACCGGATGCATATTTGAATAGTCCTCACCTACTTTAACCCGGCGACTTTTATTGCTCAGAAACTGCTCAATCCATCTGAATAAAGCTCCCCCAACCCCAATGTGTTTCAACTTTTTAAGTATACGCTTGTGTGGGACTGTCGAATGCCTTTTGGAAATCGAGATAGATGACATCAATAGGAAAGCCGAGATCGATAGATTTGGTCCACTCATCCAGGCACTGCAACAAGTTAGAGATAACAGATCTGCCAGGCAGAAATCCATGCTGCCGAGTTGGAATTATGTTGTTCTGCATCAAATATGGTATCAAGTTATCAGAAATAATTCTTTCAATTATTTTCACCTCGGAGCAAGTTAGGCTGATTTGTCTAACATTTTCTTTGAGACTTCTATCGCCCTTTTTATACACCGCAATGACATCAGCCACTCTACATGCAGCCGGTAATGTCCCTTCGTCGAAATTATTTTGCATAATTGGGGCCAAGGGAATGGAGAGGGGAGGCGCAATTCTTGAGAATGTATGGCGCGAGACCACCCGGACCCACAAAAGACGCAGTATTTAATTCTTTCAATTGCTGGAACATCACCTACTTCAGAAAATTTCATTGCATACAAGGAATCTGATGCTCTTGTTGAAGAAACTGTGAATTTCACCCTTCGAAATAGTTGGAAAGAATACTGTGATAGTATGAACAAAACAACTCCTATTGAAGATAATGGAGAATGATAAAATCTTTCAAAAAACGAATTCCCCACCCCCAGCAAATTCGACACGTGGTCCGAAGATTTTTTGAATTCTCTCGCTCCTACCTATGTAGATCAGCTGTTTTCTTTCAGTGAAGAGGTTACGGACGCAGAAGATTTTCCATCACAACTATTTTCATTGGAAGAATTATTGGTTGCTTTACGTTCCCACAATAATTCCGCACCGGGAATAAATAATATCCATTATCCAATGATCTCTAACCTGTCTTTACAGGCAAAAAAGTATCTTTTGAATATCTCCAATGAATTCTGGAATGGTGCAGAACTACCAATTGATTGGAAAAGTATAATAGTTATCCCTATTTCGAAAATGAGTAAACCTCCCTCCTTAGCATCTTCATATCGTCCAATTTTTCTCTGCTCTTGCACGTTGAAAACTTATGAACGTCTCATAAAGAACAGGTTAGAATGGTGGTTAGAGCATCACAGAAAAACGCCTAGAACTCAGTATGGCTTCAGAAAGGGTTTTTCTACTCAAGAAAACTTGGCGAAATTGATTTCTCCAATACAAATGAGTCTATCTGAAAATAACATCATGATTGTGACTTTTCTGGACATTGTAGGAGCATATAACAACGTCATTCTGAATTTATTATACAATGATTTGATTTGTTTGGGAATGCCCCCTTTTATCGTATCGAACATTCTCAAAATATTCACAAACAGGAGAATTACTCTAAGACGTCATGGCCACAACTCTGAAATCATTTTTTCACTTCTTTAGGCCTTCCCCAAGGTGATATGATATCACCACTATGTACATTCTCTATACAGAAAAGTTGGAAACAGTAATTCCCAATTATATGAAATTGATACAATCTGCTGATGATATATGTGTATTCACATAAGCGAAAACATTTTTTGAAGCTCATCAAAATATTTCAACATGTCTCAAAGAGATAAAACACTCTTTCTATGGTCGAAAAACTTAGATATTTCACCAGAAAAATCAGCATTGATGGTTTTCTCTAGAAAAAATTCTACTTCCTCCAGTCTTAAACAGGCTCAGAACTCCCCCTGAAAAACGAAGTGCAATTTCTTGGCATCACAATCCACAACAAATTGAATTTCAAAAGTCACTTCAAAATATTCTGAGAAAGTGCGAAAAAGGGTTAAATATTATTCGCTCAGTTAGTAGAACAAAATGGGGTGCTCATCCATCCATTTCTTTGAACTTCTTCAAATCTTTCGTGAGATCTATTATCGATTATGGCTCATACTTCTATCGTCTTGCACCGAACGGATTTTTTTAAGCAGCTAGATGGTCTACAATATAAATGTCTACGACAATGCTTAGGGTTACTACGATCCACATCTATACCAACACTGTTATCTGAAGCAGGCGAGATTCCACTGAGTAAGAGATCGAAACTAAAGTGCAACAAATTCATCCTTCATCTTCGTAGCAAATGCAGCCCTATTATTCATGATTTATACAACCTAAGCATTTTTAATTTGACGTTACCATATTGGAAAAATAAAAAAAAAATTCCTTTACTTGACATTTCAGTAGATAAATCGAACACTTGATGTTCGCTCTTCATAAGTCACGTCCACCCCAAATTTTCTACACAATTTTGAATCCCTTTTTCCCACTACAAAAATAACATTGAATGCCCCATTCAATGAACTAGGTGATTACCTCTTGAACAAAGAATTTCAAGCATATATAAATCAAAATTACACCATTTTCTCAAAAATATATACGGACGGCTCAGTTAAAAATGGCAGATCGGGTTGTTCAGTTTACGATTTATATTCTGGGCGAAAGTTGTTGTTTCGTCTCCCCAATACGTTATCAATTTTCTCATGCGAAATGTTGGCAATCAAGGAAGCTGTCGAACATTGTCTATCTTCGAACTATAATGATATTCTAATCATCTCAGACTCCCTCAGTGCCCTAGAACAACTAGCTGAATTCTCTTTTTCTTCAAAAAATAACCATATTTTAATCGACTTGAGGCAGAAACTTTTTTTGGCAGAAACACGAGGAAAGAATATAGAGATCATCTGGGTACGTTCACATAACCTAACTTTGCACAGGCAGCCACCTCAGAAGATAATGAGGTAACACCAATTGCGGTCCCTAAATACGAGTTCATCAAGTCAATTAAGGAGGAAAGTTTTGGTGAATGGAGTCAAGAGTTTCGAAACGATAGGAAAGGTTTGAAATACTAAAATTTCGTCAATAATACCCCGCTTAAGAAAAGTTGGTTTCACAGACTACAAATTCACAGATATTTTATAGTAACAATTAATAGAATACGCTCATGTTATGGAATGTACGCTCAACGCATTGAATAGGTTTGAGGGAACCCCAATTGTTCCTATGGTGAAGAGGAAACACTTACCCATTCTTTCTATTGTGTCCATTTTATGATAGGTACAGGGAATTTATGTTAAACAAAATTTCATCTTTGAAATTGAATGGTCCTTCAAATCTAGACGATCTATTGACAGCTAATAACATAAAAATCTACACACACCTTTATCAGTTGCAGTTTCTTATTTACATCATCAATGATATATTATTCTAATATTCATCATCAACTGTATATCATAATGATTCTTAACAGAACCCATATAATTTTTGATGACTGTATAGTGTAAACACTAACGTCAATACTTCAAAAAAAAATTCTGGAAAACGACTTCCTCAGAAAAAATACGAACTTTAACATGTAGAAGACAAATGAGCTACTGGATCATGTTTAGACCAAATTCATTTTCAGTTTCAAAATAAATTCTCAGAATCAAAATCAGTACTCCCCATGGGATCGCCACTTAACCCCCTATTGTCAGATATTTTCATGGACAACTTAGAGAACACATCAGTACTGAACAGCGACCTAGTCAAAAAAAACATATTATGTGGTATCGGTATGTTGATTTTATTTCGGTTGGTTTTCATGGCTCAAACTGACAAAAAGATAAATATTTGAACTCCTTCAATAAAACGCACGATCATTCAAAATTTACCTTCGTTGAAAGTAATAACTCCATAAATTTTCTAGACTTATCTGAAACAAACATTACCAATATCCTAACTTAAGATATCTATAGAATAGAATCGAAAACTGAGCAATAATCCCGATGGATTGATTCAATCATTCAAATCATAAACTTGCTGCCTACAATTCTATGCTCCACAGAGCTCAGAATTTATGATTTCAAAACCTGAATACATATCATAAAAAAATAGCTTTCAACGATAATATACCGTCCTCTTCAATAAATAAAATCATTAGACGCTAAGAACAAAATCGAACATCACAATTATTATATTGCATTCAAGAATACACCGAAAAAAGTTCGATTAGATCGACTTACTTTCTCATAAAATAAATTATTATTTAATTGAAAATAAGCAACTCATTCTCAAGAGGTCCAAATCTTAGCAAATTACTTTTTATTGTAAAACAGAAATTAGATGAACTCGATGTGGTATTCACAGATTCGAAAGTAACGAATGCTCTTCATCTTATGTAGGCCTCACAGGTAGAAATTTTGAATGCATATTCAAGAAACATATATCATCAGACACGAAATCCCTATATTCGAGCACAATCAATCAATAAAACACACAATAGTTTTAGACAATTTGAAATTCTTCCACAAATGCAATAAAAAAGTAGAATGAATCTGTTGGAAAGGTTGAAAATTAATAATTTCAGGAGAACTTCACATTACACTACTCTTAATAGCCATCTTGAAATCGATAACTACCCCTACATTTCAGTAAGAACTACATTCTGTCAAAGAAGTTGCGAGAATAGGTCAATGAAACAAAATATTTATTTATATATATATATATATATATATATATATATATATATATATATATATATATATATATATATATATATATATATATATATATATATATATATATATATATATATATATATATATATATATATATATATATATATATCATCGACTTCGGTTCTCGCCGCGAATTCTATTTTGTATTCTATCGATTGATACATCTATGATACTTGATACATTTGAGTTTAGGAAGAAGAAAAAAGTCGACCAGAGCCATATCAGGTGAATAGGGAGGTTGTTCCATAGTTTTTGTTGCGTTTTTGGTCCAAAATTTATTCACAATGATAGCCTTGTGAGATGGTGCAAAATCTATGAGTTTCCTACCACAATTCTGACCTTTTCCGACGAATTTGCTATCTCAAACGCCGCATCACACTGTGGTAATTCTTCATTAAGGTCTGACCTTCTGGCAAGAACTACGAGGGCACAACATCGCGATAATCAAAGAAAACATTCAACATTACCATGACATTTGATCGACTTTGACGTGGTTTCTTCGGGTTCAGTTGTAAGGCGCCATTCTCAAACTTGTTTGCATGTCAAACTCATAAACACATGTTTTATCACCAGTTACAATGCGACCTTTACGCGATTCAATTTTTGAAGAAAATTCAGGTCTTTGTAGACTAGGCAATGCGTTTCATGCCCAAACAATCGTCTAAAATGGTACGAATTGATTCGTGGAACTCACAAAGTTTATTGCTTATGTATTCCATCGATTTCGAAGTGGCAGTTTGAGTTTTGGATAAAGAAAAATCGGCCGGAGCCGAAGATGACTACGGTGGTTGTTCGATGGTATTTGTTGAGTGTTTGGTCAGAAATTTAGTCACAATGATAGCCTTGTAAGGAGCATTAGCGTGAAAGGAAATCAACGAGTTATCTTTCCACAAATCTGGCCTTTTGCTCTTTCAAACGCCGCATAACGCACAATATTCCTTATTTACCGTCTGACCTTCTGATAAGAATTTCGATTACAAAACATCGCGAAAATCAAAGAAAACAGTCAACATTAATTTGACTTTTAATCGATTTTGACGTGGTTTTTACGGTTCCCGTTCAGTTGGAAGGTGGCATTCCGAAGTTTGTAGAGTAGTTTGCATGTAAAACCCATAAACCAATGTCTTATCACCAGCTACAAAATGCATTTTATGAATGTAGGGTCAGAATTGGCTTGCTCTATTATATGTTCAGCGACCTTTATGCGATACAATATTTGAAGGAAATTGTTGCCTTTTGGAACTAGTCTAGCGGCCAAGCGTTTCATGCCAAAATAATCATTTAAAATGGAATGAAAGGATTCGTGAGACACAGAAGGTTCATTGCCTATCTCTTTCAAACTCTAATGACGATTTCTAATCATCATCTCCTTCATTTAATCGATTTTAACTTCAGTTGATGGCCAACACGAGCGAGGCAAATCTTCCACCGCATATCGGCCGATGTTAAATGCACAATACCACTCATATGCACCTGTTTTTGATGAAGTCGATTCACCGTAAGCACTCTGTAACATTTACGATTCGACACACGAAATTCCTTCTACAATACAAAATTTGCGACAAGTTCTTTGTTCCATTATATTATCCATTATGAAAATTGCAAGTCACACTTGTGAGAACTGAGAAAATCGAGCACTGTAAACAAACAAAAGGTTTTTCTTCATATCATCATTCATGTTTCCTGGAATTGATTGCAATTGAATATTTTACTTTTGAATATATTCAAAAATAGTTGGATAGACTCATTTTGAAGAAGTTACATTACAATAATTCTTTTATGAAAGTTTTCACACGATGATATTAAATTGCTGATGGACGTAACAATCTATTTAATGTTGATTTCATTCTCTATTGGATATTTTTCCAAATGTAACTACCTTCTATAACCGTGAATTCCAAAAATGTTTTTGTCTTTAATTCCCGTCCTATTTATTTCATTGATTATCAATTCATATTTTAACTCATAATTTACGACCGTGAAAAATCAAATAGAAAGAATTCTACATAAAATTATTCCTGAAGAAATTCATTCGATGCATTATGTATATTATCATGTCAGTAATCATTTTAATATCTGGTCAGGATCAAAGAGATGCGCGTTTCAAGTAGTGAATATTATTAGCTGTTTTATATCCAATCTGAATATTTTATTTGAGATCAATGATTTATGCAGATTCAAGTTCGTGTAAATATTATTACCCTGAAATTCTCAAAATATACAGAATAATGAAAACATTTCACGTTGACAGACGTCTTTACTTAGTAAATGGAATTCACGAAAATCACAAAGTTTTGGAGGAATAGAAAAGGATTTTTCGATTTTTATGAATATATAGTGTGGTTCTACGAAAATTTGCCACTCCGTTTTCTTCAAGATGTACTGATTTTGCCGGAAATAGTGAGAAACGCCAATTTTTGATTTGAAGGGGACCAATTTCTGAGTTTGTTCAGGGCATATAAAATCAACCCCCTACCCTCAGCAGCACCTAAATCAAAATTCATTATATGGAAAGTATGCCGAGTGACATATCTTCGAAAAGTTCTTTCAATTCTCCTTTCGAAAACAGTATCTTAATGAACATTTAATATCATAAGAAAAGTCCAATCATAAGGAAGTATTCCAACGAAAATTTGCCATCCTCTCTATGGCAAGAAAGACTGATTGTAACGTAAAAAGTTAAGACATGTTAATTTTTGATTGAAAGGGGATGTTTTTTTGGAAATATGTATGACTTGATGTGTTTCGGCACTCACGAGTCAACGCCTACCGAACTCCTGAAGAAGACAAGGAACAACTTGTCGAAACGTCGCCACAATTATGTATCAACCAACTGTTCTCTCCTGAATTCGCTTCTTCATGTCACTGGAATCAAAATTTTCTTGCTTTGCCCATTGCAACAGTTTTGATAGCTGTGATAGCTTCAGAGAGGGCAATCTTTGTTGTGATAAAATAAAATTTTTACGGTCGCTATAATCAGAAATATCACTTCCATATTAGTTTTATAATTTAAAATGTCTTCATTCCATTTTCAACATCTTGCATTATGTTCTCAGAAGGTGCAATCTATATACAGGGTGGTCCAACGAAAACTTAACACCTCGATTTTCCGGTTTTAAAATGAAAATATGGAGAATCGCTCGGACCCGTCGATTTTTGATTCGAGGGGAACAACTTTTCCGATTTTTTCATCCCCGTAACTTTAATCTCCTACCGGGGGTGAGCGCAACCCCCTGATTTTGAATAAGGATGAGGAGGTTCCAATACCTAATTTTAAAGATGTTATCGAGTACTATCGGACCCAAAACTTCCGCCTCAAAACTTTCATAGTTAACGAAATGGCAGCTAAAAAAGTGGAAGGCTACTTACTTTTGTGATTAGTTTATTAAGTTCTTAAATGAGCACCATTCAATTCCATGCAGTAAAATAAGTTTTGCTCAAATCTTTCTTGTACATTACGTTATATTATTCTTTCCGTATGGGGAAGGAACAGACTGAGTACCATTTAGATACGTAACATGGACCCAGAAGAAAGAAGAGGAGCCAGGCTTGAAGATGCATGATTGCGAGCACGTCTGTCGCGTTCTGCAGAAACAAATTTGGTTCGTTCTCAACGGAATGAACAAGAAAGGGTGACGATAGCTGAAACGTGAATAGAAAGAATAGCTTATCTGCATCTGGAATACAATCGTCTTGCGTTCCGATACTGTTGATTATAGTTTAAGCCGGTATGTTGTCATTGGGCAGATGAGCTATGTCTATAGCTACTGCCAGGCTCTAAAGTTTAATATTGAAATGAAAGGGATGTGTTGCACTGGTGAAAAAATCAAATTGGCTCAACTTGGTGCACCACCACAGATATTGAAAACTCTACTTGCTGGATCTACCGCTGAATCGAAGAATTTCCTATCGAGCATAAGGAAATATAACACTTGCTTCCAGATGACGTCATTTTGTGTGGAAATCGTGACTACTCAATTCATGCCAACTTCTAAAATCGAAAGGCGAATATATCACAAACCTGGCTCCCTGCTTCCGTTCTCAGGTCGTAACCATAAATTTTTACAAATGTATTTCATTGGTGATGTTAGAGATGAAGCATCTTTCAATGTTGTCTTGAGAGTATGTACTTGTCTACCACCCTTAAATATAACAGAGCTAACCAAGCTTTTTCTGTAATAAAGTTTAGTAAGTCTCAACACGTTCTAGTCCGTAGATTGAATAAGGGGTGTGACATTAGGTGGCATAAAATTGAGAAAAATATCACCGTCAAGTGTTTCTAACTCCCCTGCTGATGAATGGGATGGAGAATTATCTAACAGAAGGATGTTTTTGATAGAAAAATTTTAATTTTTCAATCTGTTAATATTTCTTCATTTCACTAAGTCATAAAGTCGAAAAGATAGGTGGAAAACTCACCTCAGGAATAAACTGATGAAAGAACCAGTGTTTACGAATTTCTTTGGTCGTCCATGTATGTTTAGTAGACGGTGTTTACTTGTGTTCATCTAAAGCATTGACACATCGTAGAAAAGTTATTCATTGCTTTGCTCATTTCAAACCAGGGGCAGACTTTTCAGAAATCGAAACATAGGTTTCCTTAGGTAGAAGTATCTAGTATAGTAATATATAGTAATGTGTGTGTTGCTTTAGTGAGTGAGGTGCAAGAATACTTCGCTCCGTGTTAAATACCGAAAATATTGTTTTTACGATCGAGTTTGATACTCAAAATTTCGGTCTCACCATTCAACAGTGGATCAACTAAATTGACCTATTTGTAAAAGACAAAAGTTCGTGGCTTTTGGGTGTTATCGAGGTCACAATTTATGTATCTTGTAAAACTGCAGTAATTTATATTCACCATATTTACCGAACGGCTGATAAGAGAACGTCGCGATATTGACAGCGATAACAGATAATTATCCTAATCGAATATTAAAGCGGTCCATACGGTGCGTGATAAACTTGCGACATCCCTTTCAATGGGTGAATTTAGCGATAAGCAGAAGAAATATCTGAAAGATCTACTCGGTGACCTCAATTCATCACTAAACAATAAGATTCAGCAACTTGAAACAAGTATAACTGCGAAACTTGAAGATGTAAGGTCAGAATTCGAGGAAAAGGTGAGAATTTATGAGGGAAGAATTAAAGAGCTGGAGCACATCAATGGGAAACTTCGGAAGGAATTGAATTTTATTGATAAAAAGCAGAGGAAGCACAAATTAGTGGTTCATGGTCTTGACCCTGAAGTTGGCAATATCGAAGAAAAAGTTATCGACATTGCGAGAAATTCGCTGCAGGTTGAACTAAACAGTTCTGATATAAATGATATATAAGGTTGGAAAAGGGCAAAAAACCTGTTATAGTAGAATTAATATCTTACAGAAAGAAATGTCAAATACTTAAAGGAGCGAATAAGTTAAAAGGGACCAGTATCTTCTTATCACCGGACTTATCACCCGAAGAAAGAGCTCAACATAAAATGTTGGTAAATCATATGAATGAAGCCAGAAACAGGGGAGGGCAAGCAAAGATACAAGGAAGAACACTTATAATCGAGGGACAAACTATCACTATACAACAATTGGAAGAACAAAAAACCGCTGATGAACCGAAAAATTTTAGTGAAAACTTAATACATCCAGGTAACAAGGAAAAAAAGGGCCCAGTAACAAGATCCACACTTAAGTAGTATTTTGTTGATATTGAATATGGATGCCTACGTCCGGGATGTTAGACCTACAATTATAGAGACGGAAGTTATTAATGATTTGGGGGATTGCGACGGATTGATGTGCGGAAATGGTTTCAGGGTCTTCCACAATAATATAAGAAGTATATCTAAAAATCTGGATGAGTTGAGTATTGCTTTGGATAAATTGAAAACCGAATTTGACTGTATAGTACTTACAGAAACGCACCAACTCGATAATGTTGATCTGTATCGTTTTAAGGATTCAGCACCATTTATAATGCAGGAGATATAAACAGGAACGACGGAACAATAATATTTATTAAAGATAAATTTAAATGGCAACATCAAGTAATAAAATCTCTGAAATAAATGCTATAAATCTATATATCCATATTTCCAAGAAAGTAATTGTCCAGATACTAGCTCTCTACAGACCACCTTGCTTGAAAGCATCCGACTTTGTCGATAACCTAAAGCCGTTTCTCAGCCAGTGTCGGGGAAATCATGACGTGTCCATTCTTCTGGGGGATATCAATATAGATATCCTTGATCATGAGAATAACGTAACACAAGAATATCTAAATATACTTTATGAGGAGGACTACGTGTCAGAAATAAATACGTATACTAGATCCCAGGGCAACACAAGGACATGTCTTGACCATATCTTCATAAAGAGTTCATTTCCATTCAGTGACTTCTGCCAATAGTATGCAGGATCAATATAACGGATCACAATCCTACTCTCCTTGGTATTAGATGTCCTGATGCATTAACGCCACAGGTGCCTACAAACAATAAAAAGTTCAAAAACATAATTGATTTCGGAAAATTGAAAGGATGTCTGAAGGAGGAGAAATGGAGCTTTGTATACTGTGGTACTGATACGGAAGAGATTTCAAAGGTATTCGCCAAAACTGTAATTGGCTATGTGGAAGCTTGTACTGCAAGAATAAAACTACCAAAAAAAAAGATAAAGCGAAAAGAGTGGGTGACAGATGGTTTATTGAAGTCCATCAATCATAAAAATGAGATGTACAGGAAAGTCCTTCTGAATCCAGGTGATATTGAAATAAATAATTCATATAGGGAATACAGGAATAGACTCAACAATTTAATGAAATTAACTAAAAATAACTATTTCAAATCTCAAAGAAATAAGAATAAAAGTAGCTCTAAGCTTTTGTGGGAGACTGTGAACAAAATAAGGGGTAAAAATCTAAAGACGACTAATATTGATCGCATACGGGGAGAAAATGACAGTTACCTAACAAACAGAGAAGATATTGCAAATTATTTCAATAAATATTTTACCGAGATTGGAACCAGAATGGCGTCAGAAATACGCAAACCGTCAAGAAAAATTTACGAGCCTCATCGAACTTCCAATTCTTTTGGATTTCTCGAGACTTCTCCTGAGGAAGTGCAATGTGTTATTAGAGGATTGAAATCTAGCAAGTCACCAGGTTATGACGGTATAAGTGCGGAAACTCTTAAGAAAGTGTCTGAATTGATTTCTCATCCTCTGGCATTTATTTTAAATAAGTGTATTAACGAAGGTGATTTTCCTTCGATTTTCAAGATTGCTATTGTTAGACCTATTTTGAAAGGAGGTGATGGGACGCTTCCATGTAATTACAGGCCACTTTCGGTTATCTCAATGTTTGGAAAGATTTTTGAAAGAGTTCTCAAGGAACGAATTAATAGTTTTTTGGAAAAATTTAAGGTACTTTCATCTAGACAATTCGGTTTCAGAATTGAAAAATCGACCGAGGATGCAATGGCACTCCTATTATCAAAAATTTATGAGGCAATGGATGGAGGCGTCCCAGTCTTATGTATATTTGTTAACCTATCGAAGGCTTTTGACACCGTCTGTCATTGTGATTTGCTTAAAACACTAGAAAATATTGGATTTAGAGGTAACTCTCATAAGTTAATGAGAGATTATTTGAGTAAAAGAGAGCAAGTTGTAGAGATAGACGGTGTCAGAAGCTCTGAGACAATAGTTCAATGTGGAGTCCCTCAGGGGACAGTTTTGGGACTAATATTGTTTTGTATTTTTGTTAATGACCTCTTTGCCTTGAATACTTCTGGGGAAATAATATCTTTTGCTGATGATACAGCTATCCTTTACCAAGATATTTCTTGGAAATCTCTCAAGGAGAAGTGTGAAGTTGATTTTGAATTGATCTTGAGTTTTCTGAGGGAGAAGGGTCTCACTTATAATCCTGAAAAGACTGTATATGTACCTTTTGCGAGTTATATAACCTCATTGCCAGATTACAATCATTTAAATATTCAAGTGGAGAATTCTCATCTTCGATGGGACTCTCACGTATTGTTAGTGTCAAGGAGGGTACGAGGTCTCTTACCTTTGTTCAAATACTGTAGGGAATTCTGTGATGTGACTCAATTGAAGGTCCTCTACTCGGCATTGGTTCAGTCTTTGTTGGTTTATGGGATCCTTGTATGGGGTGGTGTAGATACTTGCTACCTAAAGAAATTAGAAGTATTACATAAAAGAGTCATTAAATGTATATTGGGAAGAAATATTACTTACCCCTCAGACGAATTATTTCATGAAGCTGAGCTACTGGATTTGAGGCAGCTTTTTTGTAGTAGAATGCTTGTGTATTTTGTAAGCAATAAAAGTGAGGATCATTTAATTTCTCATGGTTTTCGGACCCGATATGCAACAGGAAGTTATTTGCTTCCTAGAATGGCTAAAACAGTGGGTCAGAGATGTTTCACATTTCTGGCGCCCAGAGCTTTTAATATGCTACCTTTAAAGTTAAGAAATTTAGTCTCTATAAATTTGTTCAAGAAAAAAGTTAAAAGTGGCTACTATCGAATCCACGCTCATTGATGTTATCTATGGTCGACATTAAAAATGCTCCAATCAGATAGATCAATCAAAACCAACCGCCTACAAAAAATTGTATTGTTTTCACTGGGAATGGTTATTTTTCTTTTTCGTGTTCTGTATTGGTCGAATTTTTCTTTTGTATTTCTCTTACTAAGGCTTCTTTGTTAAATACTTACCGCATATAAAACCATGCACAAGGGCTACCTTCAATGGTTTTCTATTGCTTAATTAGGTATAAAGAATAATATTAAGTTCAATTTTACGTCTTTGTTTCATTGTATTAGTTGTTCCATATTCTATGTAAACATACTAGAATATTATTGATACGTATGCTGTAGAGTGATTGAAATAAAGAAATTATTATTATTATTATTATATTATAAACCAGTCCCATCTGAGTTGTAGATTTCTTAATCAATTGAATTGAGTGAGGTGATAATATTCAACAGAATTTCTATCAATAGATGAACTAACTCAGGTTACGAGTACAGTTTTCCACTTGTTATTTTCGAAAAAAGGTATCCCATATCCACTTTTAAACTTTGAAACACCCATCGCTTACATTGAATTTTGCGTTAGGTAACAGTAACATCAACTTCTCATTCTTAGGTAGAGCAGAGCTTTGCTTTTGACTATTTCTTCCGAAACGGGTTTTGTCCTTTTTGTTTCACAACTTGTAAAGTTTGTTTTCAATCAAAAGATATTCAGCTTTCTTGAAAGTATACTCCTTGATATTGCTTAGTTTCAAATTCGCATAAATTACTTCCGAAATTTTTCTTTGTTTGTTTCTAATGAAGCATATTGTCAAATATGGTACTATAGAGCACCAGAAACCAGAATGAATTTCTAAATATAATTTTTTTTTCAAATTCATAAAATTCTCGTAAGCCTAAAATCTTCTTTTCGTAAAATATACATGATTCAAAATTGTTATTTCAAATTATAATTACACGTATCGATAAGGTATGGTGCGGAAATCATCCGACACCTATTTTCCTGTAAATTCTCGATTCAACGTCTTTTAGTCCCGACGTTCCCACGCTGCGAAAATCGTAGCAATGAAAAATAAATCAACACGTGGTTTTCAATAAATAATTAGTTTGCAAGATTTCTAAGATCTACGTCGATCCGTGGGAATCAAAAAACTGAAGCTAATGCACTTTAGGCATCAGAAAAAGAGAGTAAGAAAGTTTGCCGAGAAGATAAAAAGGTCTGTTCTGTCAGAGGAGCGGCATCAATGAATTAATCAGTACCCAATTACTATTCAATCAGTATTCAACCAAGTTTTTTTAGTTAAATCATTTAATTAAGTTAATGCAGTCATCAGTAAGGTTTAGTGTACCGAGAAATAATGAAGTTCTCAAATCTATTAAGGTAATTTATTCGATTTCATCCCTACCAAAACTGTTATTATTTATATTGATATTCATATTAAAAAAAGACACCAATAGGGTGTTGAAAATATAATGGATTTTTCGGTCCCAATTTTTGAATAAGTAGTAACGCTGACACTCTTACCGAGCTCTTTTATATTTAAAGATTTCCCATAAAGGCTCAAAACTTTTTTTATTGCTAATCTGCCAACGAGTAGTATCAGAGGCTTCCTTCTCGGAAAAATAAATAAATTGAAAAATAATTTAAACACGGTCAAGTAGAACTGAATGCTTTCACATTATTATTCTTATCTCTTCTTACACACACATATATATATATATATATATATATATATATATATATATATATATATATATATATATATATATATATATATATATATATATATATATATATATATATATATATATCAATAATAAAAACAAGTAATGTGTTTTGGAATTTTACTTAATAATTATGATTCGTAACGCGTTTCACTACACCGTAGCTTCTTCAGACGAATGAATGTACGGAAATAAGAATGAGAATATGAATATAAATGTTCTTAAGTAATTAAAAGCTTATTGGGTTGATTCTTTTCAAAAGTGGTTATTAATGACAGGTATATCCAATAAAACTAAGGAATAGATTGCTCCCCGAAGAGATTCAATAGAGGTGAAGGGCTTAAATCGACTTGTTCAATGATGAGTCTACCTGAGTGTTTGTATTTGTTGATTTCTAAAGTTTCCCAAAGATCTACTTTCCAATACTTATTATCTGTATGCAAAATTTCAAACTGTGGGTCGAAAGAGTGATTATTTTGCCAACGTTGGCAAAGTGAGACTAAACTAAAAAGATCAGATTCAAATTACGCGAATCATCTCTTACAAAATAATCATTCTTTCGACCCACAGTTTGAAATTTTGCATACAGATAATAAATATTGGAAGGTAGATCTTTGGGAAACTTTAGAAATCAACAAATACAAACACTCAGGTATGCATCCACTTGTTGCAATGAAGGCACTTAATCCATTCATGTATATATATATATATATATATATATATATATATATATATATATATATATATATATATATTTAATCTTCCTACGACACTTTCCACATGAAGTACACATATTTTCAAACTTTGTGCAATTTTCATGCATCCACCTTTTGGAATGAAGGCACTTAATTCATTAATCTGATCTTGTGGTACTATTGTAGTCTTCAAGGCACCCTGCACATTCTTTTTCATCAAACTCATTGGCGTCTTCATTACTGTATTCTACATAGAATACTTCACCCTCCTCTTTTTTTATTTCATTCCAATTTAGATCCCTCTTTTGAGGTGTATTTAGATTTCCGGATTTTTTTTTCTCTTTCAATGAATTTGCCTTTTCCATATTTTCGGGTGATGTTAAGATTGTAGCAATACTTCTGCATCTTTTCTTCAACCCCACAGGAGTTATGGGCAAAGGTGAAATTACGTTAAGTATTTAGCCACAAGACAGTGGTAGATCAGGCGCCGATGATGGTCCAGGTTGGGATTCAGATGTAGTAGGTCGGGGATCAGGAAGGTGTTCTGCCATTTGGCTCAGTGACAACTTTAGAGAGTTTTTCAGGACCTGGTGATTGAGATAATGTGACAATATAAGATTAAGCTACATCAGAAACCGAATAAGCATGTTCTGGTATGGCTTCAGGGTTATACGGGATGATTCCGGTAGCTCTAAATGAAGAAACTGCTTTGTCAATAATTGCACCTTCAGACCATGCATCAACCAAGAGGTTTCCAAATTGCAGTCTGGTTATTTTTTTACTTGGATTCGTCTTCATATAAAGAAGGCAAGATTTGTTAAAAGCAGATTTCAGAGATTTAAACACTCCTCGATCCAAGGGCTGAATAAACTTGTTGTGTAGGAAGGTAAATAAAATAAAATTACGTCATGAATTTCGGCTAGTTCCAATACCTCAGCGCTACAGTGTGACCTATGTCCATCAACTATTGGGAGTGCTTTTCCTAAGCCCTTTCCTAGGTAGAAAATGCGCTCTCAGCCACAAAATGAAAATTCACATAGGCTGATTTTTGATTCATGTTAACTATTAGCTATCCGTTGGCATATCATCTTGGTATTTCTGTACTTGCCTTTGAACATGCAAGCAGGAAATAAAAAGTCCCTTCTGCATTGCAGCAAGCGATAACCGTGATCGTTTCTCCTTTTTCGCCTGAAATAATTGTAGAAAAATCCTTTGATCCTTCTTCGGCTATGACGTAACCTACTTTGTTGTTTAATTGGAGGCCTGTCTCGTCCATATTGTTAATGGATCCCGGCTTATGAAAAAAGCCGTTTTCTTCCATTACTGCGTACAATAATTGAAAATAAGATATGGTTTCTCCCTAGACATGAATGACTGCTTTAGTTTCAACTCAGTTGCAAAATCAAATGGCAAAGATCGATTGTCATCGCGAGTTGGAGCAACTCGCTTTTCCAAAAATTCCAGTTGGTTATTGTGCAGGCGGCGCCTCAGAGTTTTAGATGGTAAATTGAATACTCTTGCTGCCAAATTTACACCCATTCTAGTTATGGCTGCTGCCATAGCATGCGTAAGGGCATTTTCTGACCAGGAACCTCTAGTTGACCACGATTTTCTTATAAACTTGGTTGGCATCTATAAAAATCAAACTATAAACATGTTCGCGAAAGTATGTAGAGGTACATGTTCTTTTCGTATGTAAGAACTGATAATGAAATATTCATTTCAGAGTGGGGCATCTCAACCGAGATAGATTGTGCCATCTATCCCAAAATGATAGGTGAGACTTTATATGAGTGACATCCATCACGACAACAAAGGGAAACATATTCACTGCAATAACCTTCCATTTTATTAACTACATACTGCAAGTGACATGATATTGGAATAGTCAAAACAACAACATTGTTCGCCGTCTTACGTTTCATTAATGATGCAGTAATCAGTATACCTGGACCGTTGGAGATACTCGCGTGTATGATTATATACACGAGGCAAAAGAAAAGATCGCTACAGCTAGGAGAGCCCGCAACTGTATATATTCCTCTGTTTCTTTCCTCTTGTATTAACCTTTTCTTTCCGCGGCCCACCTGTGTCTGTTTTAATTGAGTCTCTCATAAAGGCCCGTGAGAGTGAAACGAGTATCCCTTGTGTATCCTTTGATCCTTATTTTTCAATACACAGAATTATCCAAGGAATCGTTCACATCGTTTACACACTCTCATCAATATAAAGACAGATTAACCTGAGTACAAGATGCCGGCGAAGTGTTTAACTTGCACTAACCCTATAACACCTTCGTTCAATGGTTCTATCATCTGTACCGTATGTCAGAAGGATTTTCATGCTGAATGTGTTGAATTGAATGCTGTTGATCTAGATTTTCTCGAGCTTAGCAAAAATGCATGGAAATGCCAAGTATGTTTGTCCAAGTCAAGACTCCGCAATTACTCGACTCAATCTCTAACTCCCCCAACAGAAACGCCAATTACAACAAAGCATTTTCATGAATTAATGCAGGCAATTCAAGCAATGGCGGCTGATTTATCTGGCATGAAAGAATCATACTCTCTACTGAAAGCTGATATCGGTACTATAAGAGAATACCAATCTACGTTGGAGACACAGTTCCCTACTGTGAGAGAGCATCTGGAGACTCACTCCAATGCCCTATCTGAGCATGGAGTACTCATAGATGCTAATACAGAAAATATTCAGGAGCTTGAAGCTTCTCCTAGTGCGATAGAGGTCAGGGTAACTGCTTTAGTGGATGAGGTGAATCCTCTTGATGTTCCGACCTCATCGGCCATTTCAAAATCAACTCCTGAAATTCTAACAAGAGTAAAACGTTCTCACAATATAATGATCAAGGGTATCGCAGCATCAGAGGACCGATTGAATGGTGATATGATTTTGAGGCGTTGTGTCAACCACATAGCTCCTACTCCAACTTATGCTATTGAAACATTCCCTATTGGTTCAGACTTTTGAAGAATGACTTTCTGTAACCCTCACGTCGTGACCGAGTGTCTCAGGAACAAGAAATCTTTGCTTGGACACCGCGGTTAAAGGGTATGATGGTATGATGATATGACTCCGCATCAGACCGAAAGTTTGCAGAATTTAAGGAATGAGCTCAAGCTCAGACAAGATCAAGGGAAGCCAATATATATATATATATATATATATATATATATATATATATATATATATATATATATATATATATATATATATATATATATATATAGCTATCAACTCCTATGCAGTTCCTATTCTTACATCTTCTTTCGGAATTATTAAATGGTCTAAAACTGATCTAAATGAATTACAATGTCAAATGAGGAAAATGCTCTGTAAATATCATAAGCACCACCCAAAGTCAGCTGCTCAGAGAGTTACACTACCTAGACATCTTGGAGGTCGTGGATTAACTGATTTGAATAATCTTCATAGTAAACAGATTTTTCATCTACGTTCCCATTTTCATGATAAACAGAGAACGTCTAAATTACATGATATTGTTGTTGCTTCAGATTATAATCTTACACCTCTGAACTTGACAATGCAAAAGGTAGATTTTGATATATTTGATGATAATTCTGAAAGAGAAAGTTGGATGCAGAAGGAATTACACGGAAAGAATTGAAAAATGATTATATTGATGAAATCGCATCGAATAAATGGTTAGTATCTGGAGAATTGTTTGCTGAAACAGAAGGCTTGGCAATTGCGATCCAGGATCAGGTTGTTTTAACGAGGAATTATAGAAAACACATCATCAAACAAAATATAGATGATTCTTTCCGTAGATGTTTCTGTTCTTCCGAAACAGTTTTTCATATATTATCATCTTGCTCAGTCCTTGCTTCAACAGATTATTTAGAAAGACATAATGCCGTCGCTAATATTATTCATTTTAATCTAGGAATTAAACATGACCTAATTCCCAAAAGAAAAAATATCACAAATATGAACCTGAGATTGTTTGTGAAAATGACAAATATAAACTTTATTTTGATAAAACAATTCTTTGCAACAGAGCTGTAAAACACAATAGACCAGATATCGTTCTTAATGATAAACAGAATCAAATAACAGTTATAATTGATATTGCTATACCCGACACACATAATATACAAAATAAATACAATGAAAAAATTTCTAAATATATGATGCTTGGCGATTAAAAAATGTGGGAAATGAAGAAAATATTTATTCTACGGATTATTATTTCCACAACAGGTGTTATTTCTAGAAATCTTCACAAAAGTATTGAGATTTTGGGTGTGAAGAAATTTGTTTGAAGAGTTACAAAAGATAACAGTCATCAAATCTTCTAATATTCTTCGTAGGTTTCTTTCCGAAAAAAATAATGAGGTAGAGTCATAGGTTTTCTCTTTAGTTTATACTGCTCAGAATCTCATTTCATATTTTATTTATTTGTTTATATAAATGTAATATAATTAACTGACAATTTTGTCATATTTATATTCAGAGCAGTATTCTATTCGATCGTCACCACTTCACACAAAGGAAACTATTAATGAGTAACATTCAGTGTTACTTGACTAAGGTCCGTACACTGGATTTTTCCGGGGATAAAGCCTATGACACTACTCGTTGGTACATTGATATGATTGTCTGATGATGCTATAGTATGTATATATTCTGGCAGATTGATATATTCTCATAACATTTAACGTTATCCTAATATATAATTATTCCAGGATATGTTTTGATTATAATCATTGCCTGGTAATGGTATTAATTACCGGGTGGTGAATTTATATTTTTCATGAAATCAGTTTGATTGCATGAACAGATATATGGGCAACTCGTCGGGGTAAAACCCCTATATATATATATATATATATATATATATATATATATATATATATATATATATATATATATATATATATATATATATATAGGGCGTACCGGAAATTGTCAAAACATTATCCAGTTCAAAAACTGAATAGTGATCTCTCCACAAAGCACTCTGATTGGAGCTTCATGTATACCAACATACAGTCACCGCATTCAAAATTGAGCGAACATATAGCTTTCGTCCGAATTCACAACCCAGTCATAGTATTCATTACTGAAACTTTTCTCCACCCGGCACTTCTGGACTCAATGTACTCTATTCCTGGGTACACCATTTTCAGAAATGACAGCGTAACCACGATTGGGCCGCTGGAGTTTGTATTTATCTTCACTCCTCAATCTACATTGATCTTTCCATCTCAAGAAATACTCTGCCAACCCCTGAAATCGACAATATATTTATAAGAATAGAAAATCGCATTCTATCTGTGAACCTGGCCTGTATCTACAGACCATGACCCGCTCCAGGTGACTCTGTCATTTTCAGTCACATTGGCTCAGTGTCCTCTATCAGCAACCCCACTTTAATTGTAGGAGATTTAAACTGCCCCGACATCAAATGGCCTATGTCGCCCACGAAGCTACCACGCGCGAATTCTCCATCATACGACATGTGCACAATGATACTTAATTCGTCCATGTCGCAGCTGGCAGACAAGCCTACTTTCTATCGTCACGGTCAAACTCCATCACTATTGGATATTTTTCTGGTCAACGACTCGAATCTTTTAGCAGATATTGCCTACTTTCCTCCTTTTGGTCTATCGCATCACCTTTTTCTGAAATCCAGTTTACAACTAGCAATGAATGACATTCCGTCCAAGAAGAGGATAACGAAGAAAGTCACCAACTTGGAAGAGTTGAACGAGGAACTTCATTGTGTTGATTGAGAAACACTCTTGATGGGCCGATCTGTCGAAGACATATGGAATGAGTTCTCATCTATATTCAAATCCTTCACTGAAAAACATACACATACGAAGACTTTCATTGAGTACCCAACAAAAACGTGGATCGATAATGAGGTACAAAGAATGATTCGACACAAGAAGACATTAAGGCAGCGTTACACTCGAAGTAAACGCATACAGGACTACCAAAACCACAGGAATCTCTCGAATGTCCTGAGTTCCACGATTTCTTCAAAAAGGTGAATATGCCAGAAGACGCTATTCAATCCATCGAATCGAAAGAAGTTCTTCAAATTTGCGCGCTCCACTCTTAATTCGAAGGTCACTATACCATCTCTTCGAGACTCACAAGGGAAACTATGTGACGATCATAAACAATCCGCTGAGGTATTCGCTAGTGCTTTCGCTTCATCCTTCACCGTTGAACCAGGTGGGCCGCTGCCACGTATAACTTCTCCTAGATCCCGTGTAGAACTGAGTACAATTTTATTTTCTGACGAAGACATCGAGAAGCACCTACTTGATATGAAAACTTCCTCGTCTCCTGATCCAGACGAAATCACGGCCTTCGTCCTCAAGAATTGCGCCTCGTCTCTATCGTCACCTTCAAGTGTGATATTCAACGAAACTTTCTGGTCATTTTTGCTGCCGACACAGGGGTTGCATGCCTCAGTTACCCAAATATTCAAGTAAGGCACTAGAACTTCTCCTCTTAACTACAGACCCATGAGTTTAGTATCGATTATCTCGAAAATTTGTGAGAGAATGATTGTGTCTGAGATAATTAAATTCACAATCAATAACAATATCATACCCGAAAACCAACATGGCTTCCTACCGGGTCGACCTCTGATCACTAATCAGCTCAGATGTCTCTATGACCGGACCATTGCGCTCGATTCATTGACGTGATTCATATAGATTTAGACGTCTCCTCTCGAAACTAGAACACTTCGGTATTCGAGGAGGTGTTCTTTCCTGGATTGCTTCGTTTCTCTTTAGCCGTGAGTTTTGTGTGCGCGTTAGTAACTCTCTTTCTGCTCCATCAGCTAGTTTCAAGCGGAGTCCCGTAAGGATCCGTGTTGGGACCTTTGCTATTTTTCATTTATACGGCTGATTTACCTAGTCTACTCATCTCTACATCTTTCATGTACGCAGATGACACAAAGATTTACGCTGATCCACTACAAAACCATCATACTTTACAACAGGATCTCACAATTATTCAGGGTTGGTGTTAGGCATGGTTGATACCTCTCAATCCCGAGAAATGTGTCATCCTACATATTGATAGGAAAAATCCCAGACTTTGTACAGCATCAACGGAACGACCATTGCATCGTGCAAAAACCATATCGACTTAGGAGTTACAATATCAAAGGATCTCAGCTGGTTTGACCACATGCATTCCGTATGCACAAGAGCTTCCAGAACGTCATATCTTATGGAGAAGATATATGGGAAAGGCAGCATCAATATCAGTCACGTCCTTTTCATCACCTACATCAGACCAATTTTGGAATTCTCCTGACCTGTCTGAGATTCTCATCTGCTTGGCAATATAAACTCGCTGGAGTCTATTCAACGGAGAGTTTCGAGAATGCCCTTCGGTGTTGTTCACCCTTCATACGAGGATCGCCTTCGTCTTCTGAATCTCCCACTGTTTGCAGATCGACGACTTCGTGGTGACCTCATAGTCACATATAGGGCACTCAACAATCTGTTTGGAGTAGACCTTTCAACCATGTTTCGTCTGAATAACAGCACACGTCTTCGAGGTCATTCCTTCAAGCTATACAGAGAAAACTTTCGATGCACCTCCAGAGAGCACTCATCATCGAATCAAATATTTCACTCATGAAGTAAGCTGCCCAATGAAGTAGTTAATAGTTCAAGTGTTAATATGTTCTAAAATACCTTCGATCGATGGTCTACGCGGAACCATACATAGACTTTCTAGTGGTTAATAGTGGTTGAATTTTATTATTCTTTTTTTTTCTCACCCTTCACTCACTGATGTATTGCAATTAATTGTCTTTTTGTAATTTAAGCCATATAGGATTACCTTGGCTTTTGTTAATGTCATAAATTATTATTTATGTCATTAACAAAAGCCAAGGTAAATTAAATTACAAAAAGACTCACAACTCTACCTACTGTCGTTGAAAACAGGACACTTACAAATTAACATCAACATATTGGAGCCTATCTGTAATACATAAATCATAAAACCTACTTTTTTATTCGTGGCGTGGCTGCATAGCTATACTAAAAAAACAATTTCAGACTCAAATAGCTATGTTCTATTTCAAATTATTTGCGAACAGTTAACATAATTATCAATAGAAATTTGATACTAAATCAATAAGTGTTGGGAATGGTCAAAGCTTCTGACCAATAAATTAAAAAGCTATTTACAACAAAGGAAAAGTTCGTCAGAAGCAGGAACGAAATCTAATTTCTTTTTATATTAGATACAATAAATAAGCGATAATTGTAATAAAACAAGCAATATTTGTAAGTATCAGATGAAACTGAATAATTATCCTTTTACATAACTGACTCATTTGAATTCTATTAAAAGATGAAATTCATTTGAGATAAAATCTGATTCAAGAAAGGTAGCTTATTCCAATTCTATTTCTTCGGTTTTTCCGTAGTGAAAATATTCACTTCCTTGCCTTCCAGCTAATTTATTCAGAGAACGATATTGCAAGCTGAGAGGAAGGTGCAGTTATTACATAATATATAATAAGTACTAAACTATCAACAAGATAATGAATTATTATAGTTTGCTACTATATTGAGAGTAGATATAAATAATGATTATGTTCGAAAAGTATTTCCATTTGCATTTCCTGTTGTATAACAAGTATGAAATTTCCACAATTTTTCTTTGCATTTTACTTAAGCAATTCTCCAGTTTATTCATATTGATGTACATGTATATACGAATTATTTATATTTGATGGTTGACCAACTTCAAGAATTATGTTCATTGTGCACCTTTTAAACTCTTCCATAAAAGTTCAATAAAATCTCAAATTCAAAATAAATGAAAAACATTCTGCAAAATTTTCGACTATAAGTAAATTTTGCTAGCAAAAATTATATGATAGAAGATTTCCAGATTTTAGTACTTTTCTCAATGGTTGTGTGTGATGGTTAACTCATCGGAATTTTTCAAATTGTATGTATTGCATAATTTTAATTATCATCAAGTGGCACATGAAAGTCTAAGATTCGAATATAAGCTCCATTCCAAAAGTGAACGAAAATTATTAATTTTAATACAAATTTTTTTTTATGAATCAATGTACTCGAATTCTGCACTGATACACAATTTTTTTTTGGGTTTTCCTTCATCTAACGCTCTCCTTCGCCGCTTTGTTTCGGGCTCATACTGAAAATACTACTTCTTGTCACCAGCGACTATCGTTTTCAAGAAGTTTGGCTCCTTCCGAGCCCTCTTAGTGATATCTTTGCCGTGCTCAATTCGATTGAATTTTGTCTGTGAGTTTGTGTAGTAGGGAACCCGAATTAGCCTTCGTAAGGCTCAACACTTCAGTCATATTCATCTTGTAGCATTCGAAGCATAGAAGATTTACCAAGTTAACACAAAAATCAATTGCAGATCTTTGTTTCAAACTCATTTTTCGACCGATGTACTAAACCAGGGTTGCTCAAACGATCGATCGCGAGTGCCTTTTGAGTAGATTTCGAGAAGAAAAAGATTTTTAATAAGTAGGTAACTAAACTACAAAAATTTATCATGTAATAAAATAACACTCTGCTAGCGGCAAAACGAACGCGCGGTATTTGTCAAAGAAAAGCCGCGTTTTTTATTCTAGCCGCTTTTCTAGAAATTTCGGACGGCGCGTTTGAAGGGAACATTCGAGACTTTCGTTCACCCCGATATAAATGTTACGCCTGCAGGAATTGGAGTCATTTTCAATTATAACTTGAACGCAATACTACGTCGATACAAAGTTTATTATTTAATAGTACAAAATGCGTGCAGCGAAGAAATCTTAAAAGTGTCATTTTAATAACAATTGGAAGGAAAAATTTTTCTTGTGTATGGCGAAAGATAGGTGCATTTGTCTTATTTGTCGTGCGTCAGTTGCAATATCTAAGCGTGGTATCTAAGAGAGGTATCATAAAACAGTTCATAAAAACTATGAAAGGGATTTTCCGACACAGTGTGAATTAAGAAAACGAAAGTACGTGATTTGTTATCTTGTTTGAAAAAAAAACAAACCAGGTCCATAGGACCAGCCAAACAATCAGAAGTTGCTACGATTGCGTCATTTAAAATATCTCATATATTGCCGGAACACAAGAAACCATTCGAAGATGGATCGGTTGTGAAAGAAGCATTTATTGAAGCGGGTGTGACTTTATTTGGAGATTTTAAAAATAAAACAGAAATCATGTCTGCTATTAGAGAACTTCAGTTATCTCGTCCGACTGTCACAAGGCGTATTGAAGTCATGAGTCAGGACATAGCAGATAAACTAAAACATGATATCATGAAATGTACATAATTTTCTTTACGAATCCACCGATATGACAGACACTGCCCAGATGTGTATTTTCACTCGGATAGTATTCAATGACATGTTGGCTAAAGAAGAATTTTTGACAATCATTCCTTTGAAGGGAAAAACCTGTGGCGAAGATATATATGACGTTTTCTTCAATTTTGTAAAAAACTACAAGCTACCAATATATAAATTAGTGTGCATTACAACCGATGGAACATCAGCAATGACTGGAAACAAAACACGGAGGAAATTATGAGCATTGCAAAAAAAATTGTGAATTCCATCAGTGCATGTAGCTTGCAACGGCGGTTCTTTAAGTTGCATTTGGAAGATAGGGAGTGAGCTGAATACACTGATATAGTTCTTCACACGAACGTCAGGTGGTTGAGTCGCGAAAAATTCCTAGAAAGGTTTCAAGAATTATTGTCCGAAATAACAGCTTTTCTAGACGAAATAGGTGATGACACTCTGATGTTGAAAAACGAAAAATGGCTGATTTGGCATTTTTGATTGACATCACAATGCACTTAAACAACATTAACTTGGAGCTTCAAGGTAAAGGTGAAAACTATTATTGGGATGATTAGCGCAGTAAGCGCATTCAGAAGTAAATTGCAACTTATGATAGATCAACTGAAAAGAAAGGATCTGAAACATTTTTCGCCTTTGAAAGTAAGTATTTCTCAGTTGAATCGTATGAGGCTGAATTATCAAATATTTTGGGATAATCCGAAATGCGTTTTTATGATTGTAGTGAATTGGCAAATATAGCATCATTCATGAGTTATCCTTTTTCATGTAAGAACATTGAGGAATAAGCTACTGAAATAGCAAGTCAGTTTAATATGAACATGTTCTGTTGAAAATGAGTAGGTCCAGATTACATCAGATATACATCTCAAAGCTACAGCATCTGATACAAATTTTTGGTGTTTTATATCTGAAGATAAATATCCGAATATAAGGAAATCGCCCTTCAACTGACGGCAATGTTTGGGCCAACTTACTTGTGCAAGTCTGCATTTTCTGAAATGAAGATAATTAAGTCGAATTATCGCTATCGGCTAACTGACGATCATATGTCATCATGCTTGCGATTAGCACTCAGTGGTTATGTACCAATCTTATGAAAAGTATGATGAGGACATGCAGTGCCACGCTTCAACATCCAAAGTCACTCCTGAATTAAGTTTAACACCATATGTAACTCTTTTGTTTTGTAACAACCAATAAACTCGCAATTTTGAAGAACTATGAGTTTTTTCATTGATATTAAAGAGAAGAACCTAACCTAACCTAACCCAAACCTTGACTAAAATAATGTATATAGGTAGGTAGGTAGGGTGTATCGTGTATGTACGACAACCCTGCATCACACATACTTGCCAGCCTTTTAGAGTCGATCGTAATATTCTAAAAATATTGAGGTAGATCGCCAGCAGTTCAAGTTCGAGCACCCCTGTACGAAACGCACTAACAAACCTGACGCAATCACTCAAGTTGTTCACATACAAATGTCATGAAATTTTTAACAGCTGTCGATAAATTACCAAGCTATCGACGGGTACAATATAACAACAGCGGTCACTAGTAGCACTGTTTTCTTAAGACAGTTCGGTTACTTTTGGAATGGGGGCTTAAATCGACCTTCACCGAGCTGATAATAGAATGGAAATATTTTATTATAAATTTAGTATATTAGAAAATATATAGAAATTGGATTGGATAAAAAAATCCTGAAATGACAATTTTTAATTATTTTTGAAAATGATTTATAATCAAAAATTGCCACATCAAGATAATCAGAAAATTTAAACAAATTCGAAGTTCGATATTTTTCCTAATTCTCAACCGATTTAGATGATTTTTTCGGCAAGTTATAGATCAACTCTTCTGCTTTGTAGAAATTATAAGAGAAAACAAAAAATTTGAAAAAATTTTATACGGGGCAAAACTAAAAGTGTTTTTTGTCAAAATTCGTAACACCCTGTGGAATTTCGTGGTCCGAGTTGAAACGTACAATATCGTGGTCTGTCAAGACACATCTTCCTACAGTAACGCCATTCTTGTTTCATGCGTTTATCTCTATTTTTGCAAAATATATTTAATTTCAAGTGGAAAATCACCATTTTGGAGAAATTCCATTGAATCAAGAAATTGTCATTAAAATTCGTCTATCAATTTGGAATTTTCTTATTATCACTCAGGCGTGTCGAAATTGTCGTTTGCGATTTTTATGTTCGAATTGCATTAGTTATTGATGATAATTTGGTTAATTTGGTGAAAATTAGGAATTCATAGGAGATAACAGTCGGTAGGTATTAAACTACACAACCGAATTCTTGGACCATTGATAAAACTTTTCATTTACACATGTGCACACCTTTTTTTATCAAATATGAAATGCAACACACGTATTTTTGTTTATGACCACATTTGCACTTGTTTAAAGAATGAGAGTTTTCCATTCTTTGATTTAATACAAATTCGATCGGTTGCGGTGTTTTGTGATTCTTTTACTGTTTACGATTCGAAACGGTATTTTTCATTCAGAATGAGAGATTTACCACCAACCTCAGTAGCAAGGGCAGTTAAATTGATCGAGGAAGGGCGCACCTATCGCTCAGTCGGTACCATGTTGGATGTCTCGACGTCGGTTATCCATTGAATCTACCGACGTTACAGGGAAACTGGATTGTACGTGAGGAGGCGAGGACAAGGAAGAAATCGGGCAACCCGCGCTATACATGACCGTTTCATCGTCAATCAAATCATAAGAAATCCTCGTCTTACTGCTGTTCAGGCACATAACCTTTTACAAGCAGTGGATAACATTAAAGCCAGTGTGAGGACAGTCAGAAGACGATTAAATGAAGTTGGTCTGAGATCATACGCGCAAGCAAGAGCACCAAGACTCGATAGAGCCCATCGGGTAGCAAGATTCTCGTTTGCTAGGGAGCATGTAGCATGGACAATCAATCAGTGGAGACGAGTTTCATTTAGTGATGAGAGCCGATATTGTGTGAATTTCGTGGATGGTAGAGATAGAATATGGAGGCATCGAGGGAAACGGTACAATCAAGCGAACTTCGCAGGAACTGAGCAATACGGTGGAGGGTCAGTTATGATATGGGGTGGCATATGCTTGGAAGTACGAACAGAACTGGAGATTATTGGCAATGGATCACTTAATGCCCATCGGTATATAACAGAAATCTTGGAGCCACATGTTGTGCCTTTTGCTCCTTACATAGGGGAAAATTTCCTGTTTATGCACGAAAACGCGCGCCCTCATACTGCGCGCATAGTGATAGAATATCTCAATGAAGTTGGGATCACACGAATGGACTGGCCGTCGCGGTCACTGGATTTTAACCCGATCGATTTGGGACATTCTTGGAAGAAGGGTTCGACAACGAAATCCAGGCAACGTTGAAGAGCTGACATTGGCTTTGGTGGAAGAGTGGGACAACATACCTCAACAGATGATAGACAACATCATTGGGAGTATGCGAAATCGTATGCGCGCTGTAATAAGAGCTCAGGGAGGTCATACTCGCTACTAAAATCAAATGTATTTTTTGTGGGTCATCATGAACATTTTTCTCAACATGTTCATTTCATTTCACGAGTGTATCGCCAGGATACACGCCTGCTCTCAATTTTGGACAGGAATGATAATTATTATAGAGTGTCAGACAAAAAAATTCAAAAATAAATGTGCAAAATCAACGATTTTTCCAGTGTACTTCGAGTTCTCCCGGAGCGTGAAATTGGCCAGTGAAATTCAAAAATTTTCATTTCGTTAGATTTCCTCTTCTCTAATTTTGATTTTATTTTTTGGCTAACCTCCGATGTTATGCACCTACGCAAGATTAAAAATAAATTCTTGAAATTTGTGACTTTTCGCTTCAAATTGGATATCTCTTGTAAAAAAAGAGATAAATGCATAAAACAAGAAGGGCGTTACTGTAGGAAGATGTGTCTTGACAACCATGATATTGTACGTTTCAACTCGGACCACGAAATTCCACAGGGTGTTACGAATTTTTGACACAAAAAACACTTTTAGTTTTGCCCCCGTATGAGAATTAGGAAAAATATCGGACTTCGAATTTGGTTAAATTTTCGAGAGTTCTAAATCGCTAATGTTGCCTTCGAAGTGTATATATATATATATATATATATATATATATATATACACTCGGAGGCAAAATATATATATATATATATATATATATATATATATATATATATATATATATATATATATATATATATATAATTATGCCTGTGAAGATAGTCTGTATTGGCCAGTTGTAATATGCTGTATAGTCTCCGATCTTATATGGCATTTTCTGCACCTATCTGTTTGTAATGTTCCGTCCTTCATAATAAATTTTTGTAGTTGTTTGTAGCGATCACTTGGTCCTGGATGGCCATAAGGAATCCTCTGTTTCCGCGAATAATTCTCCTTTCATCAACCATTTGTTGGAGGCTTTTTGTCGATGTTTGGTTGATTAATCTCATGGTGATGTCGTCCATGCAATTCCTTTCTTGACCATTGTTCTTGTTTTTCAGTATCTGATAGGAATGGTAGATTCAGCAGGTCATCTCTGGTAGCAAGATTTAGAGGTGTATATCCTTATCAGCCAACGATACCGCTCTATGTAGGTCAGAAGTGAGAGCTTTTTCTGAGAAGAATTCTCTGAGATTTTTTATCTGTTCGGTGTGTAAATTGACTACATCTATCAATCCTCGTCCTCCTTCTTTCCGCTTCAAAGTTGTTCGTATCACAGATGATTTTGGATGATGGTTGTTGTACTTTGTTAGCATCGTTCGGGTCTGCCTTTGAATATCATCCAGTTCTGTCTTAGTCCATCTGATTATTCCAAATGAGTAAAGTAACACTGGAATGGCGTAGGTGTTAATTGCCTTGACTAAATTCCCCGAGTTCAACATCGATTTCAGCACAGACTTCAGACGCTGACTGTATTCTGAACGAATCTTCTCCTTTGATTGTTTTTGGTCTAGCAATCTGGCTTGTTGGTATCCCAGATATTTGTATGTTTCGCCATCTCTCATGCACTGTATAATATCACCGTTTGGAAGTTGTGTTTCACCATCTATGACTTTTCCTCTTTGAATGTTCAGGGTCTTACATTTTTCAATCCCGAATTTCATATGAACATCTGCCGAGAACTCACTGACAGTTTTCAGCAAATCATCCAATTGCTTCTTGTTCGAAGCATATAATTTGATGTCATCCATATACAGCAGGTGGGAGATTGTATGATAATTCCTTTCTGCTTTTATCCTAAATCCGTATCCTGTTCTATTGAGCATTGAGGACAATGGGTTCATTGCCAAACAGAACCATAGTGGACTCAAAGAGTCTCCTTGAAAAAATTCCACGACGTATGGGTATCTCGTCGGTTTTAATTGATTTATTGTTCATGTTGACCTGCAGAGACGTGCGCCAGTGTGTCATTGTTGTCTTCAAGAACTCTACCAGGGATGGGTGAATTTTGTATATCTGCAATACTTCAACAAGCCAAGAATGGGCGGTACTATCGAATGCCTTCAGATAATCGAGAAAAGCTGAATGAACATTGCGATGCCCTACGTGTGCCTGTTTCATTATCACAGAATCGATGATGAGTTGTTCCTTGCACCCGTGGTGTTTCATTCTGCATCCTTTCTGCTCCTCTGCTAATATACTGTTGTCGTCAAGGTGTTGGTATATTCGATTGGATATGCATGAGGTGACTATTTTGTAGAGCGTTGGCAGGCACGTGATTGGCCTATATTGAGACGGATCCTGTGTTCTATCGCTCTTAGGTAGCATATATGTTAAGCCTTGCGTTAGGAAAGTGGGTGTTTTCTTGGGATGTTGAAGAACATATGTGAGCTGTTTCGCTAGGGCTCCATGGAGCTTATCAAACTTCTTGTACCAGTAGTTGTGGATATTATCTATACCTGTGGCCTTCCAATTGTTGGTCGCTCGAACTACTGTTGTGATTTCTTCCTCCGTTATTCCATCGAAATCCATATGTCTGATATCGAGGCGTTCTTTTTCATTCGTGATCCATTCCGCATCTCTATTGTGTTCTTTGGGGTTCGACCATAGTGTTGACCAATAGTCGGTCAAGCACTGTGCGTCAGGTACTTCTCTGTTATTGTTGGTCGCAGTTTTGTTATTTCCCTTATGAAAATTGGCTGCGTTTTGGAGGAACCTTTGGTTTTGGTGTTTCCTTTCAGTACACTTGACGTATCTTGAAAGCCTCTTTGCTTTTGCTTGGAGTTTCTGTTTCAAAGTGTCCATATACACGTCGATGTGTTGTTTGTGATCAGGGTGTTTTGTGTTCGTACCAATTTTTCTATAAATTTTGCGTAAATGTGATTTCAAGCGCCTTGAGGGTTTTCTGTTTCTCAGAATTCTGTGAGGCGACCGATTTCTGCTCTAATATTATCAATATCCTCTCCAGTCGTTTTTGCCATGGTGGTTTTCGGACACTTTTTGGCTCAGCTTGAATCAGAGTTATGGAGATTTGTTGTTTGTGAAGTCGAAGAACCGCTACTGCTCCACAATAAATCAAAGTGTGAATCTTCTCCAAGGTGTTCTGGTCGGTATATTCTTCAAACACTGAATTCACGCTTGCTAGGATAATATGGGTGTTCTTGTTCGTCTTGAGTTTGGGCAGTTTAGGTCTTTAGTTGGGTTACTACCACTGAATTCAGTTATTGCTCTGTTGAGTTCCGATCTTGCTAAATACATATATTCGTATATATATATATATATATATATATTATTATGATTATTATTGACCTGGACCAGGTCTAACCAAATATGTCGATGTCAGTTACCTTCATTTGATTGGATAATAGACAGAGATCCGAGGTATTTATACCGCTTAATAATGAAGGAACAAACATTGCAGTCGCACGTCATGGAACCCCGAATATAAAAAAGTGCGCATTCTCAGTAATTATACAACAGAAACTGACAGCGATTCTCAAGTAAACAGTGAGCGTTATTTTGAAGTATCTAATCACTTATAATATTATATTGCATCGGAAAAACATGCTAAAAAGTTTTTTCAATTGATTTTACTGATGAAACTTTCAAAAATTAATCGTTGAAGTAAACTTTTCATGAACAAAATCTAACTAAACATCAATTATCAAGTTGATTATAGATGCTATTAGAAAAGATGAATACGAGTTTTGAATACTGAGGTTCTCATAATTTTACTCGGAAATATGCACAAACTCTGGGAGTCTACCATTTTCTAGTTAATTCATTGACTAAGAAGCAATCGAACCACCTCGATTGTATTAACTGCATTGATTGAGCATTAAAGTTGGGACTCAAATTATGTAGAAGTCTACATATGGTTCATTCTTTCACAGGTTGTGATTACACTGCTGCATTTTAAAACAAAGGAAAAAAAGGACCATTCTGAGTATTTTCCAAAAATGTGACGTATCAGACTATTTGTGGGTCATTAACTGATGAAGCTGATATTTTGATTAATGAAAAAATGAATGCTGATCAAGAGTTTAGACCATAAACGTGTACCGTTGATCACTACCAATGATGCGAGGATTCGTATTTTTACGAAAAACTACGCTGTAAAAGACACTAATCAATTTTCAAGAAGATTTGAAGTTTTGATTCCAACTCTATACCATCATTTTGGATTTCCTTACTACAAAAGAATTTAAGATCAAGATATGTCAATTCTATATGGCTTAATGCCACTGATTCTATATGTGCGATGTTACACGAAGAAAACTAACGTTGGCATATAGAAGATTTTTCAAAACCAACAGCTTTTATCGCAGATCGAACTCCTTGGAAAATCAAAGACATTGTCGAAATGAAAGGAATTTCATTATTATTATATTATATTATTATATATTAATGTTATTTTTGTATTTATACTGTTCTGTAATAAAGGTCTTAAACGTAATACAAGATCTTCAGTCATTTTCGTTATTTTTAATTTGAATTTTTGGCTGTCGCTATGTTTCTCTTGAATTTTTTCTAGAAAAGGCAAAGAAGTTTCAAAGTAATTAATATTTTTATTATTAACTTTATCATATTTTGAGTTACAATAACTTTTCTATTATAGATATCTTAATATCCTTTTTTATGTTCGGGATCCAATAACTTGTTGAAATTTAAATCTTTAAAATGCGCAAACCGCATTTTCTGTAGACAACTCTGTATCAACCTTATTGCAATAAAATTATATTGGTGTAAAATTTTTTCTATTATCCAATCAAGTGAAAGTAACTGGCACCGACATACCTGTTTATACTCGACAACCCAGTAGTTCGTCTAGGTAAATAATAGGCAACCCAACGGCTGCACATTCAAAATGTTTTATACTTTAAGTCATGCTAAAATTTTCTCATTATCTTCATGATGCAACTTTTAATCATAAATTATTTTTTTTAAATAATTAAAAATAGTCTGTCCAAGATCACACATTCCTTCTCACGAGGTTGTTCCTCGGTCACAGGTTTATGGTTAATAATTCCGCCCATGGCATCTTGCCAATTTCAAACACAATCACTTTCGTTCTCTGAAAAATCTTCAATGATCAAGCTCAACAACACTCTCTTTCTCTCTTTCCAATTCGATAGAGAATTTTATCGAATAAATTATAACAAAAACACATGATTAAAATGGAATAAACATTTATCTATCTGCTTAATCGTAATTCACCATATCTCTTTCATATAATGCCTTTTGTGACGATGATTATAATGGATAGATCGGAGAATTAGCTCCTTCAGAAAGAGATATTCAATATTCTAGGAAAGGTAAAATATTGCTCCTTGTATGAAGTTTTCAATATGTTTATGGCAATTTTTTCACCTAGTTCTCAATTAATGAAGATACCAAGAAATATAAAAGAAACAGAATAGAAGCAATACCGAAACTATTATTATTATGTTATTGCCTTGAAAAATAGGAATGGAAATTTTGAATAATAGACAGAACATTTTATTTCAAATACTGACTTTTAGTATAACGGAAATACCGCCTTCTTGAAAAAACTTTTTCAAATGACATACTCCGTCAACATATAAATGCACAAATTCTCAGATTTCTTCTTTGTATTGTGTTTTTATATGTATGTATGGTTTTCCTTATATCTATCGATATACACTAAACCAAATTTATATGGTATCACTGGGTATTTCACATTATTGATTGTTCTTAACCATGGATCTTTGATGACTTGTGAAGAATAAAGCTTTTTGTTGTAAAAAACTGGATAGTATGATAAGAAATGTTGAAATATCACCACATGTTCGGGATATTGTACTCAGTCGTCAAAGAGATTTGAAACTGTGAAATTCAAAATTTAAAAAAAGCCTATATCCTATTTGAAAATGCCTTACGTTGGATTGTCCGATGTGCAGAGGGGTCGAATAATTGTACCTGTTGAAAAAGGGTGACACAGAGGGATATGGCTGCCACAATGAGTGTATCACAGGGGGTAATTTCAAAAACAAGACCGCTTTTGTGCCAAATTGCAAGAAGAGACCCTGGTGTGTCGCACCTTATACTCCAAAGGCATTTTTTGGAAGCAACAGGCATCAGTGTATCAGTCGGAACGATACGTCAAAGACTTCGTTCAAGGCGTTTATACAGCAGAAAGCCCTTAAGAGTTCCAGAGCT
The DNA here is from genome assembly GCA_013387265.2 of Cryptolaemus montrouzieri. NCBI lineage: Eukaryota > Metazoa > Arthropoda > Insecta > Coleoptera > Coccinellidae > Cryptolaemus > Cryptolaemus montrouzieri. The sequence continues at coordinate 135,875,943 of JABFTP020000185.1, read as the reverse complement.
AACCACACAACGAAAAATTAACATACTTAATTGGTGTATCGAACACCAAAATAATATTGGGAATTGGCGAAATCTTCTTTTTCCGGATGAAACCAGAATCGGTGTTCGATCAGATGGCTGCCGGATTCGAATTTTAAGGGGTCGTGGAAGACAAGCTAGACTCCGAGCAGCAAGACAAATTCCGGAATACCAAGGGGGCAGTGTGATTTTTTGGGTGGAATTATGCTGGGAGGCAAAACAGATTTGATTTCGTTTATTGCGAGAGCAACGGCTAGAACCGCCGTGGACCTAGTGCAGGAGCCCATAGTGAGACTCTGGCGAGGTGCCCACGGTGAGACTTTCACTTTTATGCAAGAAAATGCTCCTTCGCATACCAGCAACCTCGCGCGACATTATCTAGAAACAGAGGGAATCGCTATTTTGAACTGGCCAGCTTGCTCTCCTGACCTAAATCCAATTGATCATTTATGGGATAATCTCAAAACGAAAATAAGATCATGCCAGGAATATCGAAGAACCCTACAATAGTTCATTCAAGCTGCCACAGAAGAGTTACAGAATATCACCCCAGGGGAGGCCAAAATCCTAATACAACGCATGCCTAGACAGATTCAGGCTTGTGCCAGGGCAAGAGGAGGTGACACAAGCTATTGGGATCGAGAAAAAACACCTATTCCGTGAGAAAACAATTTTCATTTATTTGTTTCTTTCTTAAAATAAACCTTAATTTATTTCTTTTTTCAATTGAAATATCCCGAAAAGGAGACAATTCTAACAATTTTTCGAAATTTCCAAAATCTTTGAGGAAATATTCAAAATATCGGGTGATTCCATATGAATTTGGTTATGTGTATTCCTCTATATGGACAGAAGTAGCAGATATATTACTTTATTTATGTTAGTTAACAAACATGAGAAAAAATTAAACCTGAATTGTAAAACGCCATATTTCTCAAGATTTCTCATTATGTTTTTTTCTTCCACAGAGAATCTGCGTATGGAACGAAGTCTGCAAAGAGGAATTTCAGCGACACTTCAAATGTAAATGTCCAGAATATTTCTTCTGTAGAGCTCCAGGAAGGTACTACAATGCGTTCTGTTCGATGACAGGAACTGGTTATATTTGGATGCAGCCTAGTTTTCAAGCTGCCGATGTTTGATATGGCTATTAAAACTATTTTTATACTTATACAACATTGTGTTCTTCCAGATTAAGGTTGTGAATAAATCAAAATGTGCATGTAACGTGGAATGTATCTATGGGGAAAATTATTCCGAATTATTGAAGAAAAATTAGAAATTATTTCTGCAAGTCAGGAATTTAAACATTTTTCAGTGTTACCTTTATCAACAAGCATTTAAATTAAATATAATTGCAAAAAACTAACAACTATCTTGCTGTTATATCATGTAGATTTTGTTGAACTAGTTTCAGAAAATTATCACAGCTATAAACTTTCGAATAAAAATGTGGGGTAGGTATTTGGAACTATGAACTGAAACATCTTTTCTTCATATTGATTTGAACGAAACTCTTACCTACTCAAAATGATTTGAAATTAATTTTCTTGGTTTCTTCAAAGTCAACCCTTCATTTTCAAATGTAATCAAGTTGAGACTAGTAGATATAGAAAAAATAAAAAATCTTAGGGCAAAATTAATGTATTCAAATTTAATAAATATACGAAGATTTCTTCGGCAAGGTGAGAAGTACTCAGAGAACTTTCTACATTGCTTTCATATCTCAATATAAGGTCACTTCATCATCATCAAAACCTGCAAATTTCGTGTCATACCTGAATGCACGGGACTTTCATTTGATTGGTGATTCTGAGACATGTTTGGACTCTAGCGTCCCAGACAATTGTATTGCTATTCTAAATTATGCACTGTACCGAAAAGATCGCGCCACACGAGGACGTGGCTTCTGTTGGTATGTAAGTGAGGCAATGGGCGCCCAGGTGAAGATGCTGAGCTTTGCTCCTAATAAGGATCAAATGGAACAGCAATAGATAGGGGTGTCAATGAACAAATGTAAATACGCCTTTGGTGTTGTTCCATCAATCAATTTATTCAGTAAGAAGCCATAGAATAATGGATTTACACGTCCATACAATAGTACGTATATACAATAGAATGAAATTTAGAAAACGACTCTAATCACAGCTTTTCGAAATAGTGTTACTGATGCCATCCCTGTCCAATTTCTCGGGTTATGCAGCCAAGAAATTCTCCGACGTTCAGGTCCCCTCCTGCTGTTTATCTTTCCCTGCGTAATAAGTTGTAATAGCTGATATTTATCATTACGCAGCACGTGTCCAAAGTACGAAAGTTTCCTTTGTTGAGCAGTTTTGAGGATCTCCAACACCTTTCTCATGCGTTGGATTATGGTCTCATTTGTCACGTGATGCGTCCAAGAGACTCTCAGCATTCGTCTATAACACCAAAATTCGAGGACCTTCAGTCGCCGACATGCCGCTTCCTTGAGTGTCCATCTAACCTAACCTCAGCCCCATATAAGAGGGTGGAAAAGACACAACATCTAAGTTTTCGAATTCGGATGTCATTACTCAATGACATGCCACATAATATTCTTTTGAGTCGGTTGAACGCATTCCTCGCCATTTCGACGCCGTTTCTTATTTCATGTGTGTTCTACATCCTAGGTAAGTAAATGTCTCCGTTCGCTGCAATGGTAGGTTATCAATAATGAACTGTGCGTCTGTGTTTTCCTTACAAACAATCATGATCTTCGCCTTATTTTTATTCAGTCTTAGACCATACCTTTCACTGATAGAGGTGATGCTATCAAGTTGAAGTTGATGACTACCCCGTCATCTATTCCATCTAAAGCTTCTCTGAATAGTTTTTCTGAGTAGGGATTGGAAAGTATCGGAGATAGAACACACCCTTGTATAACACCTCTTTTTATTCGAAAGAGGTCCGAAGATTCTCCACTCATTCGAAATCTGGCTTTTTGTTTAAGGTATGAGTTAGTTATCATTCTGGAATCCTTGCTGTCTAGGCCTGCCTCTTGTAGGGTTTTGAACAGTTTATCATGCTGTACTTTATCGAAAGCTTTCTCAAAGTCAAGAAAACATAAAAAGACCGTGCTGTTCACGTCCCGTGCTCTCTGTATCAAAACTTGTGAACTAAATGAAGCTTTGCGGGTTCCTAAGCCGTTTCGAAAACCGAATTGAGTATCGCTTACTCCGTCTTCAAGTTTTCTATAGATTCTCTTTTGGATGATGGTGAAAAAAATTTTCAAGATATGGCTCAATAGATTCATTCTTCGGTGCTCTTTACATTTTCTGGTATGGGCCTTTTTGGAAATCGGTATGAAAGTCGTATCCAACCAGTCACTAGGCAGGATTCCTGTGTCATACATAGCATTGAATAAGTTGAACAACGCATCCAACTGAGTCTCGTTGAGTAACTTGAGAAGATCTCCGTGAACTTCATCTGGTTCTGTAGCCTTGTTGTTTTTTAGATTTTCGATTGCCTTTTTCACTTCTGCCCGTGTAATGCTTGGTCCTTCTGTTCCGTCCACTCCAATATCCTCCAGTTCCTCGTCATGAAATAATTCTTCAGCGTATTCTCTCCACCTCTCAAGTTGTTTGCTCATTTCCGTAATCATGTTTCTGTCTCTGTCCATTATCACTCCAGCGCCCATCCACCCTGATTTTCATATACCTGCCGCTTGCTTTATTTTTCGATATAAGTTGAAAGTGTCATGTTTGCTGTCTAACAACTCGATTTCTCTACATTTATCTTTTCTTTCGCGTCTTTAATTTTCCGGCATATCACTTTGTAAACTTCTTTATATCTCTGAGCGTTGTTGTTTCTATATTTTCGGCGTTGTTCCATTATATCAATTATATCCTGAGTCATCCAGTCCTTTTTCTTTTTACTCGCCCCAACCAAAAGATTGTTTATCGTATTCTTTATGTCTTTTCATTGTTTTTCAATGTCGAATATGACATTTTGTTTCAAATTTTCAAATTTATCGTTTTTACGAAACAAATAAAAATTCATACATTTATATTCGGTCGGATTTTTGAACAATTTCACACCTACAGATATTGGACTTTTTCATACAAACTAGTTTTTGACTAAAAGCTGTTAGTGAATATCGGTGTTTAGTTGGATAATTATGAAAGTTACAATTCCCATCTAAGAAATGGTTGTTCTTTTAATTAACATTAGACATTTGTACATATAAATGCAAGGAAAAGGCAATATCTCATACGATTTATAGGCAACTTTACAAGTTTCACTATATGGAATTCCAAAAATCAATCTTATGATTCTTTTTGATTTACTAATATTCTTTGTCAACGAGAAGCACCTCCCCAATAGATTATGTGGTAGTTTAAGTGGCAAAATGCAAGATCATAATAAACACTAATGAGATCTTTTATACTCAAAGAACCCCTCAGTTTCACAATGGCATAGTATGCCGTTTCAGTTTTTTTCCAACTGCCCCCAAATGGTAACCCCAGTTGAGGCAATTAGATGGATGCAACCCGAGAAACTTAGTCGACTTTGTACAAGACAACTCACGATTATTAATTTTGAACTTAATATCGTCACCAACGATTCAGTTGTTGAATTTTATAATACCAGTTTTGTCCGAGTTTGTAATGAGGCTATTCTTGAATCACCTTTCATGGAACTTTGAGCCAACTTTGGACACCAAATCCTGGAGCTCCCGATGACACCGCGCTGACCCCTATGGAAGTATCATCTGCAAACATGACTATGTGACCCTAAGGAAGGTCGTTAATGAAAGGCAAGAACAACACTGGTCCCAGCACAGAACTCTGAGGAACGCCAGAACCGATATCATGTTCAGTGACTGATGCTCACTCTATTTGATTTGAGGCAGCTTTTTTGTAGTAGAATGCTTGTGTATTTTGTAAGCAATAAAAGTGAGGATCATTTAATTTCTCATGGTTTTCGGACCCGATATGCAACAGGAAGTTATTTGCTTCCTAGAATGGCTAAAACAGTGGGTCAGAGATGTTTCACATTTCTGGCGCCCAGAGCTTTTAATATGCTACCTTTAAAGTTAAGAAATTTAGTCTTTATAAATTTGTTCAAGAAAAAAGTTAAAAAGTGGCTACTATCGAATCCACGCTCATTGATGTTATTACATTAACATTAAAAATGCTCCAATCAGATAGATCAATCAAAACCAACCGCCTACAAAAAAAATTGTATTGTTTTCACTGGGAATGGTTATTCTTCTTTTTTCGTGTTCTGTATTGGTAGAATTTTTCTTTTGTATTTCTCTTACTAAGGCTTCTTTGTTAAATACTTACCGCATATAAAACCATGCACAAGGGCTACCTTCAATGGTTTTCTATTGCTTAATTAGGTATAAAGAATAATATTAAGTTCAATTTTACGTCTTTGTTTCATTGTATTAGTTGTTCCATATTCTATGTAAACATACTAGAATATTATTGATACGTATTCTGTAGAGTGATTGAAATAAAGAAATTTTTATTATTAAAAAAACAAAAAATGAGAAGTTTCAGAGAAAAAACAAAAATCAGAGATTCTGACAAACACTCCAGTTTTAGAAAATCTTGAAGAAGAGGAAAAATTGAAAGAAGCAAGGAAATCCAGTCTGAATCGAAATTCAAGTGTTAAAAGGCTACTAGACGATACCTTGAAATCTTGCGAAATTCAAAGGAAGAAGAAGAAGCTCTCTGAAAGCAGTTCTTTGGCTGATGACAATATCGAGCAGTTGATAGATTCGGATGACATAAATATCTTTCTATTATCATCGATAACTACAGACTCGTTTGTGTTAGTCAAGTTTCCGACCAAAAAAACAATTAAATACTATATTGGTCGCATAATTCATAAGAGAAGCAGTTAGGAGTATAACGTTTTCGAGGCACCAAGGAAGCAATTTCGTATTCCCAGATGTTCCAGACATATCAGCAGTTCCACCTCATGATATAATCCTTCATTTGATGCAACCAGAAAAAATTGGAGCTAATCTTCTTTCTTTTCCCGTAGATTTGTCCCTGTATAATGTGAACTGAACTTGTAACATAATTTCTCAAAATAAATGTCATTTTTTCTGATCTTTTTCTTATTGGCTTGAGAAGTGGCCAGTGTTCCATTCAGATATCTCAGATCTTCAGACCTTTTTTGAAACTAATTTTTTCTGAAAAAAATTATTTTTTCAAAAAAGATTATCAGGTTTTCATGATGTCAAAAGTTCCATCATGCCTATTTATGGCTTCACAACCTCAGAAAATTTGATACTTTAGATGCTTCAGCCATTCACCTAAAGAGATGGCCACTGTTCCAGAATCTCCCCTATAATTTGGAAACAAAGATTAGGTATTAAGTAAGTAGAAATAGAAAATATGAATAATTGAGGAAAAAAGTACAAAAGAAGAGACTACATCAAGAACAAGTCTTTTAGATTTTTTTTATATCTTACGATGTTATTTAAAAAAATATCAACAGACTGATTAAATCCATTGCCCATGCGTAGCATTCTCGTTAAGGGAGCGTGCTTGGAACAGTTAGTTCTTTTGAAACCCTTTTGAACACATGTTTCCTCAAGTGAAAATTAGTAGAGTTGAAGAATATATTTACCAGAATTGTTGGTGCACTAACCTCCCCAGCCAATACCTTCTGAAGAGTTAGGATGTCATTCATCTTTCTTCTGTCCTCAAGTGAAATCAAGTGGAATTATTTTCTTGCTTCCGCATAGAAGTCAACCCCCTCCGCCACCGTGAAATTACACAAATAAGCCAGATAATTTAAACGTTTATTCTGAATTTTTTCAACTCGCGAGATGTTAACTTTATACTGAGGATTCCATATAACAAAGGCATATAGTAAAGACTAAGAACAGAACTAGAATTGTTGAATATACGACACTGGCGGAGATTGTACCCAAACATTCTACTCGAAGAGCTGACTATGCAATCAATGTGTTGATTGAAAACCAACTTTGATTCCAAAATGACGCCAAGATCTCGAATTTGTGACACTTTCCTTAGAGAATTGCTATCTTGTTGATAAGAAAAATTGAAGGATTTCGAATTTCGAGTGATCGTGATAGTTTGACATTTTTTCAAATTCAGACAAAGGCTATTGGTTTTGAAATACTCTGAAAAATGCAAGAGCTCCTACTGTAGAATAAGACAGTCAGACAAGCTCTTGATGGTATAATAGATTTTGAGATCGTCGGCGTATAGTAAAAAGTTACAATTTTTTGAAATTATATATTATATTATTTACATATTTGAGAAATAGGAGGCGACCAAGGTGTGATCCTTGGGGAACCCCAGATGTACAGCAATATGTCTCCGATATATGCCCAACACCAATAGCAACGTACTGTTGTCGATTCCTTACATAAGAGTCGACCCATCGCAAAAGTGAACCACCCACATCAACCTCCTCGACCCAACAACCAAGAATATTATGACAAATTGTGTCAAAGGCCTTTCCGATGTCGGCTTAGACGGCATCCACTCATTCATAGCACTCAAAATATGCTCGGCAAATGTCAATAAATTAGTTTCGATTGAGCTGTTTTTGAAGAATCCATGCTGTTCACGCATAATTTGAAATTTGACGAGAATTGATTTAATAGACCACTGTTACAGCGGTTTCGAACTCTCATTCATCATCCATCGCTAAATATTCTTGGAATGATTTATGTGTGGAAACTTGAAGGAATATTACGTACTTATATAACTTTTCTTACAGAGAAAAGAAAGAATTAAAACATACAACTTAACAATTCAGTAGCACGGTTTCAAGAGAGCAAGAAATTGTTGAGATCCATAGTCATAGACTATCTGTATCTTAACTTCTCATTCTTAACTTAACTTACTCTTAAATACAATTAACCTACTTTAATTGTTCGTTTGTTTGTTCTAAGGACCTACAGTTTATAGTGGACGACTTCGAACCACTCACCTAGACCGTGCAATGATAACTGCCACCACTTTGGATTACAAGTTATCTGGACTTCGATGGTATATGAGTTTAGCCAATAGCCATGTGCCCAATCTCAATGTATGTCTTTGTGAAATTCACTCTTCTGTTTCAAGGACAACATCAATAACTTGAACCCGGATTCGAACCAGGCACCTCGGCTAAGCTTATTCCTACATACTTGCTCATTAACCGTGCAGCTACCGAGGCTAACCTACTTTTAACCTAAACATTTGTTGTACATCTATTTTTTCAATACACCCCCTCAACAAATATTTTATACTTACAATAATGAACTCAACTTACAATAACAAACACGTTCTTCAAAGCTATAAAATAGATAATAAAAACAAGTACTGTGTTTTAAGGAATTTTACTTAATAATTGCGATTCGTAAGGGGTTTCACTACACCGTAGCTTCTTCAGACGAATGAATGTACAGAAAATATAAATATAAATGTTCTTGAGTAATTAAAAGCTTATAGGGTTTCTTCTTCTTAAGTGGTTATTTATGACAGGTATATCCAATAAAATTAAGGAATAGATTGCTCCCCGAAGAGATTCAATAGAGGTGACGGGCTTAAATCGACTTGTTCAATGATGAATCTACCTGAGTGTTTGTATTTATTGATTTCTAAAGTTTCCCAAAGATCTATCTTCCAATATTTATTATCTGTATGCAAAATTCCAAACTGTGGGTCGATAGAGTGATCATTTTGTAAGAGATGATTCGCGTAATTTGAATCTGATTTTTTATTTAAAAACTGCGTTTATGTTCCGATATTCTAATATTAAAATTTCTATGAGTTCTACCAATGTAAAAATTATCACTGTCATTGCAATTCAATCTATAAACACCTGATTTATTGTTTTTACATGGTTTGGTTTTATTATTTTTATATATTTGCCTAGATTATTATTAGTTTGGAAAGCTATGGTGAAATTATTGCTACTCAAGAATGGTTTCAGTTTCTCACTTGTAATGCTAACGTAGGTTAAGGTGTTGAATTTTGTTTCAATTTATCGACAGGGTAAACTTCATTCAATGCGATTCTACTATGTTTTTTATTTAAAATATTATTTATTAGTTTGGGATTGTAACCATTATTTTTGGCTATTTATTTAATCAAATTTAATTCTTTGTTGAAATTTTCTGGTGATAACGGGATGTTAATCAATCTATGAATGAAACTATTGTATACTGACATTTTATGTTGATATGGATGACACGACGAGTTATGTATTATAATGTCTCTATGTGACGGCTTATGGTAAATTGCGAAAACATGTTTTCCATTTTCATTCGAAATTGTTACGTCTAAGAAATTTATCGAATTATTACTTTCTATTTCGGTTGTGAATCCAATTTTTGGATGTAATGAATTTATATGATTTTCTGAAATTTTTAACTGTCTATCTGTTCCTGTGAAGCAAATAATAATATCGTCTACATAGCGATACCAGTATAAACAATATTTACTGAGTGAATGATTATGAATTAATTACTCTCAGTTATTCATGAATATTTCTGCTAACAAAGGACTTAACGGATTGCCCATAATCAAGCCGTCTTCAATAGTATAATATTTGTTATTGAAATGGAAATAATTTTGATCTAAACAAGTTTGGAATAATGAAAGAATATCTGATTTAATGATAGTATTGACATGCATCTTTTCTAATAATTCTTCAACTAAGTAATACGTATCTTTCGGAGGTATGTTGGGAAATAGATTCTTAACATCGAAAGAAATGAGTTTGGAATTAGGTGGTATAATTGTATTGTATAAAATAGAACTTTTTATGTAAAAACAAATGACCTCAATTTTTTAATCAGCAGCTTGCCCAAAGGCTTTGGAAAATACACTGTTCTGAAGTTGGAATACTCATCTTTCAACATTAAGAAATACAAACAACCCCTGAAGATACAGTTTCCATTGGACTGCAAGTATCGATATGAATAATGTCACCTGGTGCTTTTGCTCTTGTACCATTAACAGGAAAACTATTTTTGTGTTGTTTCCCCCCTTTTACAAGGTACACACCGCTGTTTCTTCTCCAGTACCATATTCTATTTTGCTTCTCTTCAGTATCTGTTCTACTTGTTCTATGTTCTGATGAGCAAATCTGTTGTGCCACTTATCTAAATTTTCATTTAAGCGACCAACATTTGCATTTTCATTTTCCGCATTTCTGAAACACATTTAATACATTTTATGTGTTCTATAGGCTACCGCTCCTATTTTGTTGTTCTTCAGAAAACTACACTTATCATATTCCATCTTTACATGGGAACCTTTTGATATTGCTGCACTCACAGAAAACAGATTTGCTGTAATCCTTGGTACATGCAGAACCTTGGTTATCTAAGTTTCTATCCAATTTATGCCATTGAATGATTCCACGGATAATGAGTCAACACCTATAGCTTGTATTTTTGTTCCATCACCTATAGTAACGTCTCTTCTTGGCGGTAATCTTTCATATTCAACGAACTGATTTTTATCGTAGCACATATGATCAGTAGCACCACTACCAACTATCCACTCATTTGATGTTTCATTACCAAAAGAGGCTGTAGTGTATGCAGAAAAGGCATTCTTTGAGCATTTTTCATTTTTCATGGAGGCCCTCACTTTGCTCAAAAACCGGCTCAGTGGCGTAGAGGATATGATGCTCCTCTCCTGCGCAGAGTTACCTGGGTTCAATACCCACAAAGTCGATGCAATTTTTCAGATTGTGCGAATCGCTTAAGCATCCATCTTTCGGAGGAAATTAAAGATACCTTTTCTCGACACGAGGGGGGTTCGGCAAAATTCCCGGGTTAGTGAGGTGACAGAATTCCCCGGTGTGTTATTGGCCGAAAGGTGAAATAGCGCACGTTAAAAGAATAACAAACTAACAAACAAATAACAAACAGACAAACCAATAGTTCTTTTGCTAGTGACCCTTTTTGTTGCATTGCTCACGGTGCTTTTTGTTTGTCTTACAGTCATTTTTATAGTGGCCCGCTTTTCCACAAGAGAAACGCTTTCTGCCTTCATTCTTTTTACCCACCACTAAAGCAGTCACTTATTGACAGTTTCAATTTCTTTAAAGTAAAACGAAATGAGACACTTTTGTCACTTTTCCACATTTTATTCAATAATCACGACTGGTTTCGACCTTACGGTCATTTTCAAGTGAATAACAATATAATACATGAGTAGGCAAATACAAGTACAGAATGAAATTCATCCTATATATTGAGTAGTGCGGATCCATTATTCATCTCTCTCCCTTTGTTACATTTATGAAGGATTTTAAGATTGTTCAATGATATCGAGGGGTTAGTTGATTTTATGTGTTCAAATATTGGCGAATTTTTATCTGAGGAAATATGGTCCTTGAATCTAGCTACAAAACTTCTCTCTGTTTGTCCGACATAGGCTACCTGACATTCATTGCATTTGATTTGATAAATTCCTGATTGCTTGAATTTATCGTTCTTATGTTTGGCATTGAATAATAATCTGCTTAAGTTGGGGCCGCTTGAGAATGAAGTAGTTATGTTCAATTTAGAAAAGTAGTTATTGATTTTGTTAGAGAGTTCGCCGGTGTATCTGAGACTAGTGTATCTTTTTTCTGGGGTTTCTACGATGCTATATAGTAATTGGGAGGTAATACGTTGTTCTTTGCGTTTAATGATGATTGTATTTAGAAAATGTTGTGGTATGTTGTTATTCGAGGCAATTTTTCTGATGATATTAAGTTCATATTTTGAATTTTGGAGGCCGTTACTTGATGTAGATCCATGATATAAATGAGATAAAAAACACAAGGTTTAACTTTAATCTACACTTTATAGGAAAAAATTCGACGACGTTTCGCCGACACAGCAGCTTTATCAAGAATGAAAAACAGAATGAAGAGTATGGTATTATAAACAAATCGTAGAACAAGTTGTATGAATAACAGGAAAATCCACACCGAGCCATTGTACAGTTAGTATGAAAGGTAATAAAACTAATTAAACAAGTTAAGTAGGGGTGAATAATTCACATCTACCTGTTCATTCAAAAGCTTGTCCGAATGTTTGTATCTATTTATTTCTAATGCTTCTAGGGATCTAATTTTGAACTTTTTGATTTTATATGTAATATGTCAAAGTTTTTATTGAATGAATGGTTTTCTTCTATTAGGTGGTTTGAATAATTTGAATCAGATTTATTTTTATCGAAGCTACGTTTATGTTCATATGTTCTTATGCCAAAACTCCTATAGGTCCTACCGATATGAATTTTATCACAAGAACCGCAATTGAGTTTATAGATTCCTGATTTACTTGATTTTTCAACACGAGATTTATTATTTTCAATATGTTTACCTAAGTTATTAGAAGTTTCGAAAGTTATATTAAGATTTTGTTTGACGAGAAAAGATTTAATATTTGTACTTGCAGAACCGCAGAATGTTAAACTGTTGCATATTTTATAGTCTTTATGAATAGGATATACTTCATTTATTGCTTTCTGATACAGTTTTTACGAATGATTAGATCTATCATATCCGGATTATATGAATTATTAATGGCTATCTGTTTGATGATGTTTAACTCTTTATTATAATCTTCTACTGATAAAGGTAAATAGAATAACCGATGTACCATGCTGTTCAAAGCTGGAACTTTGTGTTTCAGATTTCATTTGTTGATTCACATATCATGATTTGCAATATGACTTTGCTCGATATTCTTTCATCTCTTCTAGATTCTAAATTTCCTATTGTAATCCTTTTTTGTTTCTTTTTAACATAGGTTGTAACTTTTAATTGTGTGGATGCCATTTGAGGAAACTCGTTGTCATTCAATATTTATGAATGAATAAATAAATAAATATATTTAAATACTTATTACCCATTACCCAAACGTGAGACAGAAGTTGATATTCTATCCTAAGATGTAGAAGAACCGCTGACTGATATAACTAATGCAATAGGTTCTACAAAGGAATTTCATAAGACTGTGCATACTTCAACTCTAGAAAACGAAGATGACTAGCCTCTCTTTAATTTAAGAAAATCTGTGGACACAACACCATGCATATCACGTGATCTACTAGTGTATAAGATCCATCTTTTATTAATAAACAATGGTACACATCTTTCAGTCAGAGTAGTAAGTTCAAGAAAAGTTGAGTACACTTATTTAGAAGTAGCAACAAGTGGATTGGATGAAGATGGATATGTTCAGGTGATGTTTTATAAAATAGTTGATGATACTGGAAAATTATTAAAATTGGTAGAATCTGATGTGTTGAAATTTGTTAAAAATTATGTCACCTCCTAAGGTAGTTGAAAGAGGAAAACGCGTATTTTACGAATTCGATCAATCTACCAAATAATGTATACCAATGAATAAAACCTATAGTCGCATTTTAAGAAAATATAAATTATTATTGTTTTCTAAAACTATCAAAAGGATAATTTTGTTTGGTGGATAACCATCATTTACCACTCTCCCACTTTGTTAACCACTCTGTCACAATTTTGTCCCCTTGTAATTTAATTTCAAAGTAGTATATGATCTAGTTTATTGGTAATATTTACAAAATAATTTTTCTAGTATTACATGCTAAACAATAAAAGTGTTCACCAGATTTTCAAGGTACTGAGTTGGAAGACTTTTATAATATTAAAAAGTTTTTTGTGGTAAGAAGCAAAAACATTTTTCAAGTGTCTATATCAAGCATTCCGTCGCATGAAGATCTGATTCTGCATGAAAAATAAGAAATTAAAACATTGTTGTGACTGAGGTGTTTATTTTTATTACCATTCCTTCAAAATTTTGAGTAAAACAAAATTACGAGTAATACTGCGATGCGTTATATGTTTTTGAAATCTGCTATAACGAGGTAATAATTTAAAATACATTTTGCTGAAGGAATCACATGGTTACTTTTTTAACAAATATAAAATTGTCAGGTTATCGATAAAAGGAAGATCGTTCCATGAAACAACACTAGTAATCCTACTTCAATTATCATTCTGCTCAAATATTGATACTAATCATTATATCTATCATTTTTATATCGATTGTATTATCAAAAGTATGAATAAAATATTTAACTGTTGCGATAGAAACTTTAACTGTTTTTCGATAGATTCTAGAATTCTGTTATTTTTATTTGTTTATTGTTGTCGATATCTATTAGATCCATGTCCTTATTCCCTTACTCGTCCTTATTATCTTTAAATCTAGTACTTAGCCGACATCGAGTATAATTTTGTGAGGGAAATACCCACTTTAATATGCAGTTGAATTCACTTAAAACATAACGTATGAAAATTTGAAGGAGTGCACAATCAAGTCAAAAATGACTACTTATACATCTCTATCAAGATTTATTTTTCGAGATACAGGATGTTTCATACATTACTGTCAAAATACATACCCCCATACAGGGTGTCCATGAATTGCGGGTACAACGTTATATCACAGATTCTTCAGCTCAAAATAAGTCGATTTAGGCCAACTTACCCAAATGAAAAGTCTATTCGTTTGGCCGCTAGAGGTGCCAAATCCAAAGAATTTTTTTGTTATTTTTCAAATAATTCGAGAACGACTCGATCGATAGAAACCATATTTGCTATGTTTTTGTTTTTGAATTTGGGAGGCTTTTACTTGGTAAAATTTCATTATCAATAATAAAAAACAAGTACTAAGTTTTAAGGAATTTTACTTAATAATTGCGATTCATAACGCGTTTCACTACACCGTAGCTTCTTCAGACGAATGAATGTACAGAAAATAAGAATGAGAATATAAATTAAAATGCTCTTGTGTAATTAAAAGCTTATTGGGTTGCTTCTTCTTAAGTGGTTATTTATGACAGGTATATCCAATAAAATTAAGGAATAGATTGCTCCCCGAAGAGATTCAATAGAGGTGAATGGCTTATATCGACTTGTTCATTGATAAGTCTACCTGAGTGTTGGTATTTATTGATCTCTAGTTTCCCAAAAATCTATCTTCCAATATTTATTATCTGTATGCAAAATTCCAATCTGTGGGTCGAAAGAGTGATCATTTTCTAAGAGATGATTCGCGTAATTTGAATCTGATTTTTTATTTAAAAAACTGCGTTCCGATATTCTAATATTATTAAAATTTCTATGAGTTCTACCAATGTGAAAATTATCACTGTCATTGTAATTCAATCTATAAACACCTGATTTATTGTTTTTACATGGTTTGGTTTTATTATTTTTCATATATTTATCTGGTGATAACGGGATGTTAATCGTCCTGTTATCACCAGAAAATTCAAACAAAGAATTAAATTTGATTAAATATCAATGACATTTTTCTCAAATTATACCACCTTTTGAAAGAAAAAATTACATAAGCCAAAAATAATGGTTTCAATCCCAAACTAATGAATAATATTTTAAATAAAAACAAAGTAGAATCGCATTGAATTGAGTTTACCCTGTCGATAAATTGAAACAAAATTCAACACCTTAACCTACGTTGGCATTACCAGTGAAAAACTGAAATTATTCTTGAGTAGCAATAATTTCAACATAGCTTTCAAACTAATAATAATTTAGGCAAATATATAAAAATAACAAAACCAAACCAGGTGAAAACAATACAATAACAATATATACATCAGTGTTTATATAACTGTTGTGTAAAATTGACGTTTCGTGTCTCTTAATTAGCAAAGACAAGTGTTGCCAATCAGATACTCCATTTATATCACAAAAAGAGTTTTACATTCACAAAACAACTTACAACAAAAACAAAATACAGAATCTTAAGGAACAGTGTAAATAAGCCAAGCCCTTTCGACTTTTTTTCCATTTGCTAGATTTCTTTCAAAGTATTCGCAGGAAAACTTTCTCTTGTCTTTATTACTAGGTAAGCTAAAACTGATGTCAATCAAGGGCGGACCACGTTTAACCAATATTCTAGCCATCTCATTGGTGATTCTTTCGGGCCACAAACCGGGGTCGGACGGAATTATATCGATACTAGCCTCATTACAGCCTTCATCGAAAGTGTCACTTGTAGCAGGTATTTCGGTAGATGACATTACCGAACTTTTTACACAAGCTGAATTAACTGAAGTGGATTGTTCAAGTGCTGTAGACGAGAATTGTGTAATCGCTTTATCGGGCTCTGCATCAGTAGAAGCTGTTTTGCTGCTACAACCGCTGCCACTTGCTGCAGGATGATGTTACTGTTGAAATTTCAGATGGTCCACTCACGGTTATTGATATTACGTATTTAGAATCTCGAGATTCGGACGATTCGGTCGCACCAACATCGAGAGTCCCCGTGGAATCTCGATTGTTTTGCAAGAAATGTTTTAAAGATCCAACCATTTTCCCCCTTTCTTGTGTAGTCAGTTTCTTTTGCTCGCGAAACTTCGTACTCGAGGATCTCTTTCTTTCATCCTGAAAAAACAAATAAATAATTAGTACTCATGGGAATTAGAAATTAACTTCTAAAGTAACCACAATAATAAGCACCATGTGGGTAGGCTAGGAAATATTCTCAAAAAATTAACTAAGTAGCCAATAGTTTTTAACCCTTTATAGGGCAGATTATTATTGAGTAAGATATCGTCGATTAAAGTTTGCATACTTGAGTAGAAAGCAATTTGTTTGAGCCTTTCGAGCTTAAATCCAAAAATAAAGGCAAAAAAGATATTAAACTAATTTGATCTTATACCCCTCAAAAGAACCCTATAAATACAATTCAAAAAGATCAATAGCATAAAAACTAAGCGCGTTATGGATAAAACCAGTTACTTTTTTAACTTGTACATGACACTTCAATTAATAAAACGATATTTGGCTAGGGTTAATGCTGATAGTATAAAGTACGGAACACTTACCATCTCATAAAAAATCAAGCCGTTGAAATTGCAGTCAGCAGGTATTCGGCACTTAATCTAAAAAAAAGTATTAAACAAAATATTACACAACACAACATCACACTTGACAAAATAAAAATAACTTTATATGTAAAAATTAATAGGATTTCTTGTTTTCATTCACTTGTTGCACGGTCCAGTGAACTAATTGATTCAAAAACACCTGTGGCTATGCATAGCTTTTATAGCGCTCTAGGCGTTATTCATGTCTGAATAAGAAAAAGCAAGAAGCTGCCGCCTGACATGTTCTCGCAACATAAGAATCGGCAGTAACTGTATGATATACTAATAAAATTTTGTGTGTATTTATGCCTAATCCTATTTAATTTCTCAACTTTTATTTTAATATTTTTTTTGGACCCTGGGTTTTGGCGCCCCTAAAGGATGGCACCCTTATGCATTTCACACTTTGCACGTATGGTTGCGGGAGCCCTGATTAGATAAATCTGATTATTAATATTATAAATTTAGAATTTTATATTGTATGAGATTTTTGTATATTATTTGAATTCTTGAAAGTGTAAGTTTTGAAAGATTTAAATATTGTTAAATTTATAATGAAAATTTCATTCATTTAAATAAATATAAATAAGAAACTTCATTTTAATTGGGAGCAAGCGAATAAAATTTATAAATGATTTAATAATAAAATATTAGATTGAGATTTGAATTTAATTTTGAGAGTAATTGAATTTAGCTAGATAGTTAATTTTAATGAATAAAATTTTAGTTGAAACTTATACTTTTGTCATTAAAAGGATTATTTTCTGTATGTTCTCAGGAAAAATTTTATATGAAAATTGTATTAAGCCTGTTTTTTCCTATTTGTAAAATTAAATTTCTTTTAGATTAAATTTATGGTACTGGAATTTATAAAATTTGCGGATGACAAATAGTTACAATTTTTTTAACTTTTGAAATTGTAATTGGGCGTAATGGGAAAAAAATTAGTGTGAGGAAGATTATTAATGTTCCTCTTTTAGAATTGCAACAAAATTTAATTATAGTATTTTTTAACCTTTCTTAATATTTATATATACGAGTTCAAAATTTGAGATTTATTTTAACTTTGTAGTATTAAGATTTAGGATATTAAGAAAATTTAGAACTAGATATTATAATAGTATAAACCAATTTTATGCCTGCAGTTGCGGTTATACAAAGAATGCAATGTAATATTTTTGATTTTAATTAATATGAATTAGTTCTATTATAGAGAAATTATTTTTCAGGTGAAATTTAGGATAATTATTTTAATTAAAACGTTTACATGAAGTTAAGAAAATCAAGATTTAAACTAGGATTAGATACCCTATTATTTTGATTGTTAATTTAAAAATTGAATTATTATGTTGTTTAAGATTGAACAATTTGGCGGAATTTCAGTCTTTTCAGAGGAACCTATTCTGTTATTGATAATCCACGATAGAAAAAATTTTCGTTAGAGATTTTCATATCGTCGTAGAAGAATAATAATAATAATAACTGTTCTTTATTGATAATAATATCAAGAGGCCATCGACCAAAGTCCTTCAGCCCAGTAGAAGAATATTTTATTAGAATTTTAATATTCATAATTTTTCATTTAAAGAGAAAATCAGATCAAGATGTAGTTTATACTAAAATAGAAATGGGTTACAATAAATACATTTTTGAATTGTATTTTGAAAAATGAATGAAAGTGTATTTGAAAGTAATTTATTTTACTTTTTTCTAACGATTAAGCTCTAAAATATGTACATATCGCCCGTCACTCTTATTATAAAATGAGAAAAGTCGTAACATAGTATATTTACTGGAAAGTAAATCTTGAATGACAATATAGAGCTTGGTAAGCATTTTATTTACATTAAAAGAGATTTGTTAATTCAATTTATTTTGAATTTAATATATTATTGATTTTAAAATGGTTGTTTAAAATTTAATCAGTATAATTTAAATTTTATGATTAAATAGAGAAAATTTTATTTATGATAGAGAATAGTATTGTTAGAGAAATAATTAACATTACTCCACTACTTAATATCAAATAAGGCTAATATCTATATATGTAAGTTAATTGCTTGTGTTTTACTACTTGAAAATGGCCAGACGACCGTGCTTTTGAAGATGAAATTATGGAAAGTATCAAATATATCTTACTTCATCTCCGTTGAAAATGAATTTCCATAAAATTAAAACTGGAAAATTGCTCATGCTATTTTCGACTTGTCGCATATGAATTCATGTATATATAATTTTGTTATCATTTTGCATTTTGTTTCCTAAATTTTAAATTAATGATGCTCTGTTTGCGATATATGCTAAATTTTGATTTGATGAAATTGGTTTAATCGTTGTCAATTCTCTTGTAGCTGTAAAAAATAATTAAAATCATTCAATTTGATCTGAATTTTATAATTTCATTTTGCTTTTCCATAGAAAATGAGTACTATCTGGTGCATGCAAAATCATTACGAAAAACTAGCTACTCATGCGGGTGCGATAATAGAAAGTTAAAGGTACTCAACAATGTTATATTCTATTTTTTATTTACATTTGGAATTTTATTCATGAACAAACTATAAATAGGTTTCCCCACATTTCAATAATGCCATCAGCATGAAACCTCCCAGGATGAATAACGCTCTACGCAGTCTATACACTCTCCTTTCCTTTTCTCTATTCAAAACTTCGAAAAATGTTATGTATAAAATCGTACCAGCTGACAAACCTTCTAATAGTACAATAGCAACAGATTTCATTTCAGTTTCCATATTAGCCCTCAATGTTATAAGCAAACCAATCAATACTCCAATGGGACTTGCTATTGCCAAAATGAAAAAATGGAACACCATGACACTTCTTTTCGTTTTAGTCAAAACTAATTCTACTCCAATACAGAAGAGAATAGTTGCTGAGTGTATTGATACCGCCGTGAAAAGATACCAAATATTTCCAATAGACGTTTGCAAACCGATCGCGAGTCCTTCGAATATTGCGTGTAGTGATAAAGCTAATTCGACAAGTATACATCGGAAGACCTGTTGCTGAGTTCTGTGGGACATGTTATCTAAAACTTTCTCCAATTCCTTAGTTTCAGCTACGTCATTCAAATCGGTAATAATTTTGTTTTCTCCATTTCTTTGAGATGTGGCGGAATGAATTTGAATATCTTCATCCGAGTTGTCTTTCACTTCAGATCTGTTAGTTGGTGGTCCTGTATAAGGTATTATAAATTGTTGATTATTATCGGTAATTTCTTTTGTGGGCGTCGTGAATGCACTTCTACTGGTACCATTTTTTAAGGGAGTAATTTTTCTTGAATTTACAGTAACTTTCTTCAAATGAGGCACTGCTGGTACTCTACTTATAAACCAGTGAGATGTTTCTTCCAAAAAATATATCAGAAAGAAACCGAAAGATATAGTCAGTTGACTCATAGGATAATTTGTACTTAAATGGCCATAGGTCTTCAATTCTTCAGTGGAATAGTATACCTCAGGCATCATATGAAGAAAACATGTAGCAAATAACACACCTCCCCCGAAAGATTGGCAGCATGCCATCAAACACACTACCTGACCATGTCTTTTTTCATTGATAAAATTAACACCATCTTCACCTCCTTCCCACTTTTTCAAACTGTTGTACAATTTTATAGGCAAAATTCCGGAAAAAAATCTTATCAATCCAAAAAGCACTGCAACCACTATTTTTGTAGCTATAAGACTCGACATTATTTTTCATTTAATCCATTCCTCGTAGGGATCATTGCTGTACTGAAGCCAAAATATCAACCCTTTAGTGCGTGGGGTGGAATAAAGTCGATTTGATTTCACAATGCATGCGCGAAAAGTTCTTGTACGAATCAGCGAAATTATTGTAAAAATAGATTCGCAATCACGGACCTAACTCTCAAAAGAGCGTGTGTACTAGGTCAGCTAGTTGATAAAAATCGACCCATAGTTAGGCGGGAAGTTGGCGCAATTTCATTAACTGGGTCACGAAGAACTCATAAACAATGTATGAAAGAGTAGGTTCTCGACTACGTGGCATCGTCCTAGCCATTTGAAGATTATTAATATTAATGATAACGTCTCCTCTTCCCTACTGAAATACCTTGATCGATATTTCATAAAAAAGAAAGTATTGCATTAGGGTTAAATAAACCATGAAAAGTATTAATTCATTGTATCGGTGATTGATCAATTACGTTTCACAAGATGAATAAAATATTAGTAGTTTGATTATTAAAATAAATATTCGATATAAAATTTTTCTATTAGTAGTGTGATGCTGAATAAGTTTTCTTTCTGAAATCCTCGAATAAACCTTTTGACACTTTATTGTTCTGAAACTAATATGGAGGAATTCATTAGTTGATGAATAAAAGGCAAACAGCAAAATGAATTAGAGTTCATATATTGTTTTAGTAAGTATATATTTGTTTTGAATTTCTAGATTATGGGAAAGAGTCAAATGAAATATTAACCTTGATTTCTAAGTGAATTCATAATCTTAGGATGATATTAGTATTATGCTCCGAATCTGCTTTGCAGGGATGATTATACAAAGTGTTTCAGTCATTAATTTCTAGAGAAATTTTCTTATCAAAAGCATGAAAAAGATACAGAATCTTGAAGTTTAGATTTTTACGTTTCTGTTGGTAATTCTCATATTTTTCAAGAAATCTAACTCCAGTTTGCAGTAGAGAAAGCTTTTTCTAATCATCAATCCATTAGATATGTCTAGCATGGGGAAGAATCAAATGAAATATAAACCTCTCTTTCTAAGTGAATCTCACGTTCATAATCTTAGGATGTTCAATTTACGTTCAGTATTATGCTATGAATCTGCTTTGCAGGGATAATTATACAGGGTGTTTTAAGTATTTGATCATTAATTTCTCTAGGAGATTCCTTATCAAGAAATATGTGTATAAAACCAGATACAGAAGTTTTGAAGTTCAGATTTTCATATTTCTGTTGGTAATTTTGAAGAAATCTAACTTTAATTTGCAAAAGAGGGAAAATTTTCATTTTTCAATGCATTAGATGTATCCAATTATTGCGAAAATATACAGGGTGATATTTTTTCAGGATAATGCTACCTTCAACAGCAACACAATCATCGTGTTATGTGCTTGTCACCTTTTCGAAATTATTAATTCAATATATCTTCCAATTTTGAATTTTTTCTGTTTCTTGAAATTTCCTGAAAATCACCATTTTCGAATGAAGAATGACTTAGAGAAGAAGTTACGAGTTTTTTAAATCAACCAAAGTCGATAAACCATAATTCAAAGGTGAGAGCAAAACCTTTCTCATAATTTCTTTACAAAAGTGGGAACAAAGCATTTTGAAGAAGTTTTCACCTAATTTTGAGTTTAAATATACAGAGTGTTCATTACATTTGGTAAAATTAAAGTATGAGAGTTATTTCATTCAACATTCAACATTCAGACGCGAGGCGAAGGACTGTGGATTTTAAATTTTGGGTGTTTTTGTTTATACCAGTTTGTGTACAAACATGGCGAAGCCAAAACAATGCAAGTTTTGTATGAAAAATGTGACTAAAAGTGGTTTTAAGCTTTACTGTGGTTCTTGTAAGGGATATTCTTACCTTGAATGCGGTGAAATGTCTGAATTTGATGCTCGGCTGCTGGAAAAACGAAAAATCCTGGATATGTCAGGAGTGTAAAGTTGCATCCTCTCCTGTTTCAAGAGTCTCAAATATCTTTGATCGAGGTGATGATACGTTTGAAAAAATGGAAGAGCGTCTTTGTCGTCAAGAGAACGCAGGAATACGAATTTACCAATCCCTGTTCCTGGTGATGGCCAGGGTTCTGATCAACTTATGAAAATGGTGTCTGATCTAACAAATGAGATAAAGGAACTTAGAAAAGATACTGCCAGTATGAAAGTATCTATGGAATTCATTAATCAACAGTTCGAAGAAGAAAGGAATAAGTCTAAAGTACTATCTGAGATGGTTACTGACCTAAATAGGGAAAATGGCAAGATGAGGATCGAATTAGATGATATTAAGAAGTTTGTGAGTAGATTTGAATACGAAAAAATTCAGAATAATGTGGTTATTTCTGGATTATTGAATAGAAAAGGAGAGTCTGACCATGTAGAAGTCGCAGAAAATACTGATGGGATGGTTCTTGATTTGTTTAAGAAGATGGATCATTCTGTTAGTAATGATGATTTCGAATTGGTTAGAATTATAAATAATAATTCCATGCCAATGATTGTTGTTAAGGTGAAGAACTTAGATATTAAAAAGAAGATTTTCGATGGCAAGCGGCGTTTTAAAGGACAGTTGACTGTTTCGAACTGTGGTCTGGGCGAGGCAAATAGAATTATTTATATCAGAGAGGATCTAACTAAGTGGCAGCAGAGTCTCTTCAAGTCGGCTAGACGTTTGAGAGATGTGGGATATAAGTACGTTTGGCATTCAAACGGCGAAATTCTGGCAAGAAAGTCTGATGGGAGCAAGATCACAAAGATCACTTCGGAGGATGTAATAACGGGTCTGATGGGATAGTATTCTACTATTCAATTGTAAGGTATAGTGTGTTTGTTATTGTCGTTTTTCTGTTCTGTGATGGCTCTACGGGATATACAAGATGACTTAGAGAATTTAGAATACAAAACTGTTACATATGATTCTCCTTCAGAATGTTCTTCAGCAATGTTTTTGAGGGCGCCTGGTTTGAGGATTATTCACTGCAACATTAGAAGTGTAGGAAAAATTTTCAATTATTGGAATTTTTCTGGACTCCTTTTCAGTCGACTTTGATATTATTGTTCTCTCGGAATGTTTTAGTGTTAGTAGTGTAGACCTTTTCAGAATACCTAATTTTAAGATATACTACAACGTTTGTCATTTTAATAAAAATGATGGTGTGATCTGTTATGTAAGGGTGGGTTTATTCGAAAATGTTGATATTGTTGATGTAGGTGTCACAAAAATAATTAAAATTGGTTTCAAGATAAATAATATTAGTTATTTGATCAGTTGTTGCTATAAACTTCCCCTATTGAGGTAGACGAATTTATTAGAGATCTAGGCTCATATTTCTACTCAAAATTGAATGAAAAGAATGATGTTGAGATTTTTGTTGGAGATATCAATATAGATATTCTGGATTCCGCGGTGGGTGGTAATATTCGTGATGAGTATTTAAATCTTTTATACTCTTTTGGGTTCAAGTCATATGTAAATGATATTACACGAAGGTGTGATTCGGTGGCACCTGCCTTGATCATTTTTTGTTTCAAATTTGAAAAAAATATAGTTGTTGAAGGGGATTATTGACTATAATATAACCGATCACTTTCCTATAGTGCTGAAAATACGACAAGTTGAAAATACTCCAGATGCGAGTAGTAATAATGATCATCAAGGAAAAAGATTGATTTTGTTTTGCTTGAAGAGCTTCTGATGGGCTTAAATTGGGACAATGTGTATTCAGTGGGTGATATAAATTCAAAGATGAGCTTGTTTTTGGATATGGTGACGAAGTCGATTGAAAGCTCAACTAGTTTTTTCAGTATAAAAAAGCGTAAGATAAGAAAGCCATGGATAAAAGCCGCGCTATCGGTGTCCATTTGGAACATAAACAGTCTCTACAAAAAAACTTTGGCCCGCCCAAATGACGAGAATCTTTTAAGGGAGTATAAAAGTTATAGAAATAAACTAAATGAAATTGTGTCGTCTAGTAAGCTTGTTTATTATAGAAACAAAATAAAAGATGCAGGTAATGATTCTAGGAAGATGTGGAATTTATTGAGTGAGGTTTCAAATTTGAGGATCCTAGTGCATATAGTAATATTATCGAAAAAATTAGAGTGGACAATGTCGAATCTACTAATAAACAGTATATTGCTCAAAAATTCAATGATTTTTTCGCAGGAATAGGTTCTAGGTTGTCTGAAAACATTTGTCCGTATAGATCTTTCAATTCCAACCCGCATACTCTAACTCAGGATAACTCAATTTTTTTGGAGCCTACTAACTTTAATGAAGTGAAGGGAATGATAAAGGATCTTAAAATTAGTCGTTCTGCTGGCGGGGTGATGGTATTAGTAATGAAATACTTAAGAAATTTGTTGATATTATTGAGGACCGTTTGTTCACATCTGTAATCGTATCCTTGGCGAAGGTGTCTTCCCGGATAGTTTGAAGATGGCAACAATAATTCCTTTACTTAAATCGGGCGATAGAGCAGATATGAATAATTACAGACCTATATCCCTTACATCGTGTATAGCCAAACTAATTGAGAAGGTCATCAAAAAGAGGCTTATAAATTTTTTTGATAAATATGAGGTCATTAATAGTAATCAATTTGGATTTCTAAATGGTAGATCCACCAATGACGCGATTAGGAGGGTTGTCGTCTATGAGCTTCTGGACCAGGGACTGTTTCCGATGGCTGTTTTTCTCGATATTACCAAGGCTTTCGATCTTGTACCTCATAAACAACTACTGTGTAAGCTTGATAGAATGGGGGTGAGAGGTGTTCCTCTGCGTCTCTTGGCGTCGTATCTTTCAGATAGATGTCAGTGCGTCCGTATAGGTCAATCTGTAAGTGATAGTCAAAATGTGAAAATGGGTGTACCACAAGGTACTGTGTTGGGTCCTTTATTGTTTCTATGTTATATAAACGACTTTCTTAGCTTGAGTGGTGTAGGTGAGATAACATCCTATGCGGACGACACGGTGCTATTGTTTAGTGGGAAATGTTGGAACGCTACAAGGGATTTAGTCCGTAAAGGGCTGATTTTGGCAGGAAATTGGATGAACAGCAATGGTTTAATACTAAATCAGAAAAAACTACTATTCTCCTTTTGCTAGAAGTACAGTTGGATTGCCGCATTTTAATAGTATAAGCTTTTGCATGGAATGCCAAAATCGGAAAATTGTGAAAAATTGTGGATGTGGAACTCAGGTTCTCTTTCTGCAATACACTACGAAGTATTTGGGTGTATACATTGACTCTACTCTCAGATGGGTGGATCAAATAAATAACATGTGCAAAAATTGCGTCCATTCATTTATGTTTTTCGTATTCTGAGTAAAGTGGCTGATACAAAACTTTATTATCCGCCTATCACGGCTTAGTGAGTCCTATTTTGCAGTACGGTTGCATAGGTTGGGGAGGAGTATATGACAGACATCTTGATGGTTTGAGTGTAGTTCAGAAAAAATTATTAAAACAATCTACAGAAAACCATATGATTTTTCTACTGAACTTATTTTTCAAATGAGTGGCCTGCTAAATATTAGACAACTTTATGTAAGAGCTCTGTTGATTGATTGGTATTATGGTAAAATCAGTGTTAATCTATTATCACATAATTACGATACCAGAGGGTAGCACGCCACCTGAATTACGCCCACAAAGCATGTTTTAGAATAACACAGAGGTTTTTCACATACTATCTGAATAGAGTGTATAGTTTTCTCGACAGTCAGTTAAGAAATTCGTCTGTTTCAATACAAGTTTTTAAGAAGAGGGTTTTCAGATGGGTCCAAAGGAAAGGTCTTTTATCAATATTATTTTCATTTGATATTCTGTTTGACTGGGGAGCCTGTGGGGAATTTATATTCATATTTTTATTTATATGTATATATATTTTTATTTTTTTATGCATTATCTTTGTAATTTTTCATTTAAATGAAGCCTTTTAGGACAGCTATTCTTGGCTCGGGAATAATTGTTGTTTATAAATTTTTGTTTTGTGTCTGAGGTTTAGTTTAATAAGTATATTTAGCTGAGTGTTTTACTCTGATTTTTGTTTTCACATGTGTGTTGCTAACAAGGTTTTCCTTCTGCAACACTTCTACTCTGGGTATATGTATGTCAGAAAATGGGGATGCTATTGAATGTAAAGCATTTTTCCATTACATTTTTTAAATCATTAAATCATTAAATCATTAAAATCATTAAATCATTATTGAATTGAATGAATTTACCTTATTCTTATTTTAGACAAGAGTGTGTTATAAGAAAAACAAACGACTATGTCGAAATGGAAGAGAGCTGATTGATGATAATATTCTTCATTTAACGAAAATAGAAAAAACAGACAAACTTTTTTCTTTAAACAAATGAGCTAAAGAAAGTGTTCGAAATTTCCACTCTTCTCCTCCACACATAGTGAGGATTGATTGTCTGGCATCTTTATTATTATTTCACATCCATTCAAATCGCGCTCATGCACTTTTTGTATGGTAGCAACATATTGTGTGCATACTGCGCCTTTCAAATACCCCCCTACGAAGTAGTGTAAGGCGTTCAAGTCAGGTAATCGTGGAGGCCAAGCTACGGGACGCCTCTTCCCATCCATCTATTTCCATTGTATTCAGATAAGGCACATAATATATAAATCAACCATGGTGTTCTGTAGAAAATCAAGCTATGCTATTTTGGTGGCTACGCTCAATTGTCTCATGAGGAATTCTTCAGCCCACACGTGATCGTTGAGGAAACTCAATATACCCTCTCGCGTAAATCCTGCTTTGTCTGTAAATGAAATATTGTTACAGAACATTTTTGTAGTAGCTATTGGCAAAATTCGTGCCTTCTGGTTAGATCCTTAGCTTTGAGAGGTTTGGGAAGTTCTTCTGAATTCTTCAGCGCACTCTGGAAACAGTGAGCTAGTTTAGCCTGCTCACTGGAGAAACATTCTTATCAGTAATTGTGAATGCCGTCAGGTCCAGGCGCGGACCAATTACTAGCTCTTCCTCAGTACTTTCTCTATGTCTCGCCTCTCAACTTCTGTTATCCAGTACGCTCTTCTGTCGTCATGTCTTACGTTCCGTTCCTAATTGTCACGCCATTACTCATGCATATCCTCACTCGTCGGTGGAGTCCCTTCATCTGGCTCACAGAAGAACTGCTTCTTGTTCTTATGAAACAGTGCATTGTTATTATATCCCTTCTCGCGGGCATTGTATCGTTGGCATCTATTTCCCAGTGCCTTTGTTTTTTGTTTCAGATTATCATATACCAATTTGACCTTATCCTTATCAGGGTCCTTAACTCTGATTCTGAATTCTGAAGAAAATAAGCCTGCTGCTCTTCGGACAGAGTTTCTTCGATAGATATTCACCGTTTATATATGCGTGAAACATACCTATTTTTTTTCAATTTTTACGATTTTGGCTTCTAAACGCTCCTTTCATGGTGGAGGCCCAGGGGTTCTGGGGAAACTGACATTTACAGAACGTTTCCGATCTATCTCGTAGATCGTGATAGCTCCCACATACATCCTTTAAACCAGGGCCGTCATAGTCGCAGTATCAGATAACCTTTTCTCAATGTGTCTGTAGAAGCCTTTTCGAGAACGCAATTCGAGATATTTTTGGTCTTTTGGATGGATGACGGAAGTTGAGGAGATTTCTCTCAAATCGTCAAACAGTTGTTCAATGTCATTTAATTATTTGCAGTTGTGGTTCCGATAATTCATTGTTCGTCAGTATCCATTTCACTCTATTTAAGACGAGCTAAACATATATATATATATATATATATATATATATATATATATATATATATATATATATATATATATATATATATATATATATATATATATATATATATATATATATATATATATATATGATGGGACAAATATCTCTACATATGTAAACTTGAGACAAGAAGAATTATTCGAAAATCCGTAGATCAATGAACAATCCTTCCTGACAAGAGCTAGTTACCAAATCTGCCTTTCATGCACGCAGCCCCCAAAAGCCACAATAGTGCAACTAAGCAGGATGCCGAGAAACAAAGCGGCAGACTGCAGTTTCGCCCTTATTAGGAGCTCATCAGTGTCGCATATCGCTTCTCAGCAACCTATCAAGCTACATCGGGGTACCCTATCGATTCCAGCGTCCTTTCTGAACTGGACTGGAAACTGGAAACTTGACCTTGTCGGTCAAGTTTCCTGATTTCTGCTTGTGTTCATTCGATGATGCCAAAGCAGTACTGGAAGACAAGAACAGCTAGCGTTGTAAAAAGGGAAATTTTTTTCGGCGTTCTGCCCTTTTTTAAGAATTGATTTCACTTTCACTGTTTTGTGTTATTACTATGTGCACTATCCACTAGCTGTTAGGTGGATAAAATTAACTTTTTCTAGATTCAGCAATCGAAGGGAATAGGCTCGACTACAATATACTTGACATAAAATTTTCTTACTATCCTACATGTATTCAGAATTACAGCTTTTTGCATTTCTATATAAGTATTCTTATGCAATTCTAATTTCTTAAGGCTATCATGCAAACTTTTGGGTATTTACCCAGTCGAAGAAATGATGACAAGAACGATATCAATTTTATCGAGGTGCCACATCTTTATTGATCTCAATAGCAAAGTCTGTGTATTTAACTTTTTCTCCTGGAACTTGTTCAGAACGTTGTTATTACTCGGTATGGCGACTGACATTCTGTCAGTGATTACAGGCCTATCGTAGTACAATCTGATAGACTCATTTTCCCACACGGGCGCCGGTTGATATTTGTAATATGGCTGGAAGGCATTGAGAAGACCTTACTTGTGTGCAAGTTTCTGATGGATAATGTTGCACACTTGATTATGCCTATGAGGATAGTCCGTATAGGCCAATTGTTCGCAGCCGGACGTAATATGCTTTATAGTTTCCGATCTTATATGACATTTCCTACACTTATCTGTTTGTAATGTTCGGTCCTAAACTAAAAATTTTTTTAGTTGTTTTTGGCGATGACTTGGTCTTGAATGGCCAGAAGGAATCGTTCTGCTTCCCCGAATAGTTCTCCTTTCATCAACCATCTTTTGGAAGCTCCTTTGTCGATGTGTGATTGATTAACCTTATGGTGATGTCGTCTATGCAATTCCTTTCTTGACCACTGCTTTTGTTTTTTCGTATCTGATAGGAACGGTAGATTCAGCAGGTCATCCCTGGTAGCAAGATTCAGAGGTGAATATCCCTTATCAGCCAACGATGCAACTTTGTGGAGGTCAGAAGTGCGTGCTTTTGCAGAGAAAAATTCTCTGAGATTTTTAGTCTGTTCGGTATTTAAGTTGAGAACATCCTTCAATCCGCGTCCTCCTTCTTTCCGCTTCAGAGTTGTTCTTATCACAGACGATTTTGGATGGTGGTTGTTGTACTTTGTCAGAATCGTTCGGGCCTGCCTTTGAATATTATCCAGTTCTGTCTTAGCTCATCAGTAAGTAAGGCAACACTGGAATGGCGTAGGTGTTAATTGCCTTGACTAGATTCCCCGAGTTCAACATTGACTTCAGCATAGTCTTCAGACGCTGACTGTACTCTGAACGAATCTTCTCGTTTGACTGTTTTTGGACTAGCAAATCTAACTTGTTGGTATCCCAGATGTTTCTAAGTTTACTATCATCATAATTATCACTATTATTATATCCCATGTATTAATTGATATTTATCAAATTGTTTTACAACAATACTGAATTTTTTGTGTCTATTCTAGAAATAGATGAACAAACAGAAGCCTCAAACCTCCGAAAGAGAAATATGACAAACTTTCCTCAACTCTCTCATCTTCCCCTCAAGGTTTTCAAGCTTTCCAAAACAAAGTCAGTCAGTAATTTATTAAGTAAAATTCTCAGAATTTCATTCAGTTTTCATACAAATGAGACTTTGATTAATATTCCCAAGGATTATTTTCTCATTAATACCACATTACAAAACGAAATCAATAATAGTTTCATTTTACGAGCCTGTTTCATTGTTCTTAGGAATTCTAGTGAAAAAACACATTTGAAACTAATACAATAATAAAATTCATATATTTTAATAGATTATATATGTATGTCTGATAATTTCGTTCAACATTTCGAACAGTGGCCTAGTTTTCTCGATATCAACACAGTTTATTGAATGGTAATCACTGCAATTTGCTTCTTCATTTTTAACATCATCGGATCTCATCATATGGAAAACAGTTGGGAGTGGTTTTCCAAACGTATATTCTAATATCAGTGCAATAATTATACCACATATGCATTCCTAATCTGTGGAAGTAGAATAATATATCGAGGAGTTATTAACATCCATTAAATTGAGTAGAAAGGAATTGCATCGCTAACAACTTTTCTTTCGTCATAAATTATATTACATTTCGCTAATCGAGATTTCCCAGTTTAATTTTATATAAATTGATGGAAGTAAATGCATAACTGTAAACCTTCTAGAAAGATTTCTGTATTCTCAATTAAATAATGAAATTGTCCTACGAATCAAATAATAATAATAATAATAATAATTTATTGATCTCTTAAGACATCACAAGTATGTATAGGACAGGTCAATAGAAAAGACATTTAGACATTATCTAAATCAACACATAGAAACTCATTCACAGTATAAAAACATTTTGCTAAAAGTAAATTTTTAATTGCTACCTTAAATCTATTTACACTTAGACCCTGTATATGCCTTGGAAGATGATTGAACAATCTGATACCCTGGTACAGGGGCGACATTTCAAATCTAGAAGTTCTGTGTTTAGGGATACATAATGTTTCCTTATTTCTAGTATTGTGGGAATGAAAGTTAGAAAGTTTAGTAATGTTACTTTCATTCTCTTTAATATAAACGAGGCATCTCAAAATGAAAATAGACGTCAATGTGAGGATACCATTCTTCAGGAACAACGGTCTACATGAAGATTGTGGAGCTGTATCGAACATCATTCGCAGAATTCTTTTCTGGATGATGAAAACTAACCTATCTAACCTAACCTAACCTACGTCTGTGGAATTTCCCCACAGTAAGATATTATAGGACAGGTGACTATATACCAAACTGTAATAAACGTTCACAAGGGAACTTAGAGGTAGTGAACTCTTGATTCTATTTAGGGCATAATAGGAACTATTCAGCCTCTTACAAATCGCATCGATATGTGCACTCCACTTCAGATTCCTATCGATGTGAACGCCGAGGAATTTAGTGGTGTCCTTCGAAGAGATGACTGTATCTAAATACCTTATTGTTATGCTACCCTGATCACAAGACGACAGAGTGAAGTGAATGCATACCGTCTTGTTGACATTGATCATAATAGCATTAAAATGGCACCATTCTACGAAACTTTCCACCAGCAGCTCGCATAACTTTTGAAGCTCCTCAAGAGTCTCAGCAGTAATAGCTATGGAAGAGTCATCAGCGAACAGTATCAACCAGATTATTTTTGATAATAAATTGCGAATATTAGATTTTCTGTAGAATATTTTTTCAAATTTGGTGGCAGATCGTTGATGAATAACAGAAATAGAAGTGGCCCCAAGACAGAACCCTGGGGTACTCTAATTTACAGTACTGTTCATTTGAGAACGAGTCGTGAACCCTGATTGAGGCAGTTCTGTCCTCCAGATAACTACGAATCCAGTTCAAGAACACGCCTCTGAATCCAAGATTATAACATTTATCCAATATAAACTGGATAGCAAGGCTATCAAACGCTTTAGACAAGTCAAAGAACAATCCAGCAACATATTGACCATTATCAAGGCAACGATAGACGAACTCCACGAACTGCAATGCTCCAGTTTGAGTCGAGCGGCCGGTTCTGAAACCATGTTGTGCAGTATCAAGTATTTGAAATTTATCTAGGTACTTCATCATTCTATCAAACACTATTCTTTCAAAAACCTTGGAAAAGACACTTAAGATAGATATAGGTCTATAGTTCATGATATCGTGTACATCATCCTTTTTATGAATAGGAATGACGATTGCTTTTTTCAGAATACGAGGAAATACGCCTGTGCTAATTGACAGTTTAATAACATGAGCGAAATGTCGGCTGATATCGGTACCTATCATCTTCAGAATTCCTGCTGAGATGAAATCAACACTAGAACCTCTGTTGTTTTTGAGTGATCTTATAACATCATGGATTTCATGCTCCAGGACTGGGTGGAAGAAAAAGGTTGTGTCTAACATACGGGACGTCGTACATGAGGATGACATTGAGTCTTTATAATAACTGTTGAGGGAAGATTCGGCAACTGTAGTGAAATGATTAGAGAAAATCTCAGCCAAATCCTTGGGATCGTTATGCGTAACATTATCAATAACCAGTGCAATAGAATTTTGTTCCATACGTTTTCGACCAGTCATAGTATTTGCTAGATTCCACACAGTTCTATTTTTATTTACAGATTTATCAATAAGTTCACTGTGAAAATTGTATTTGGTTCTTAGGATTAAGGATTTATAATAGGATTTGGCTTTCTTATATAAATCATTAGAGGATTGAGTTTTTGCATTAGAATGTAACCAATGAAGATTTTCTAGGTCACATTTGGCCAAAACAATTTCTGGAGTAATCCAGTTTTTCCTGTTATGAGTATAATTGGTACTACGCATAAGAGGGCAACAAATTTCAAAGATATGTTGAATGGTATCTACAAATGCCCCAAAACATTCATCACTATCAGAATCTATGTATAAGTCCTGAAAATTACATTGAGAAATACTCGATGCAAACTTATTAAGATTTTGATCGTTTAAGTTTCTGAACATTCTCGATACAGTTTCGGCTTTTTTATGGAAGCTAATACATAGATCAAGTGAGAGGGCAAGGTGGTCACTGATATGGGCTTCATAAGTTTGTACATTACAATTTGATAATTCTGCATTGGTCAAAATATAATCAACCTTAGAAATTGATGTGTGACCTGTGATATTCGTGAATACTCTGGTAGGATCATCTGATGAGACTTTCAGATTATAGCAGTTCATTAAATCTACAATATTCTTTACTCTCACAACATAATCCATTTCAATCTTCTTAATTGAAAGAAATATGATGCGATGAGATCGGCAAAGGCTCGTTCAATCGACCCACATAAGCTCATGGGTTTATTTTCGATTTTTTCACAAGTTTTCGAATGGTTTCATTCGAAAGTGATTAAAGTAAGACATTTTCATGCCGAAAAATTGAATTTCATTTTAGAAGTACAAATTTGAAGCCGTCCTATATAGGACAATGGGCACTTAGTATGCTACTAGTTTGTATGACACAATTTAAAACATGTATCCATTATTGCATTCGATACAACGTGTGGTTGTCTTCTAGTGATGTTCCCGTATCGTGTTCATTTTGTGGACCAATAAATTAATTCATTCTATCGTATCGTTTCGAGTTAAGTTGCGAACCATGGTAGGTCGAACTCCTTTTATTTTAGATGAGCAAAACATCAGACACACTTCTTCTGAAATATACTTGATCGAGTGGCGTTTACTCATCTGCCATGCATTTTGAAGCGCCATATTAACACGGTGGGTTATAATAGGAAAATACCAATTTTTTTCCTCACATCAGTTGATATAGGCTGATATTCTAGTCTGAGCTATCAGTTTATCCCATACTCCGGTTGTTAAATTTAACGACACTAGGTTGGTCAACCTGAATGAATTTTCTTTCATGTCGAAAGGCGCTATTTAGTGAGAAAACACCAATTGCGTTAGAAGCAAAGATGACAATGCTACTGTCATTTCTTTTCATACAGAATATATTGCTGTCTTTGACTCTAATATAATCGTATAATCCATGCTCCTTGTTTTGAGTAATGTGCAGGCTGGGATAGGATTTCCCCTCACGGTTCTAGTGCCAAAATTTAATTTTTACATAGTTCCTCTAGTAAAAAATAGAGTTGAAGGAATAGTGAAAGAACTTGTCAAATTGTTGGTCATGCCATTTTGCGTTTAAGGTATCAGCGTATTTAAGCTTCAACACCCAAGGGCTTATATTTGTAGAAGCACCTTGATTAGTTACCAAATTATGAAACCTTCTTTTGAGCTTCCTACTATAATAATAATAATAATAATCTTGAAAAACAAAAGCAATGGTCAAGAAAGGAATTGCATGGACGACATCACCATGAGATTAAACAACCACACATCGACAAAGAAGCCTCCAACAAATGGTTGATGAAAGGAGAATTATTCGCGGAAACAGAGGGATTCCTTGTGGTCATCCAAGACCAAGTGATCGCTACAAACAACTACAAAAAATTTATTATGAAGGACGGAACATTACAAACAGATAAGTGCAGAAAATACCATATAAGATCGGAGACTTTACAGCATATTACGTCCGGATGAGAACAACTGGCCAATACGGACTATCTTCACAGGCATAATCAAGTGTGCAACATTATCCATCAGAAACTTGCACACAAGTACGGACTGAATACCTTCCAGCCATATTACAAGTATCAACCGGCGCCCGTATTGGAAAATGACTCTATGAGATTATGCTACGATAGGCCTGTTATCACTGACAAAATGGTGACGAATAATAGGCCGGACATAGTGGTGTATGATAAGAGAGCCAGGATAACAATGCTGGTGGATTTCGCCATACAGAATAATAACAACGTGCTGAACCAGTTCCAGGAGAAAAAGTCCAAATACACAGACTTTGGTATTGAGATCAAGCAGATGTGGCACCTCGATAAAATAGATATTGTTCCTGTCATCGTATCCTCGACTGGGTTAATACCCAAAACTTTGCATGATAACCTTAAAAAATTAGAATTGCTTAAGAATACCTATATAGAAATGCAAAAAGCTGTAATTCTTGGTACATGTAGGATAGTTAGGAAATTTTTGTCAAGTATATTGTAATCGAGCCTATTCCCTTTGATTTCTGAATCTGGGAAAGGTAAATTATATCCAGCTAACAGCTGAGATAGTGCATAAGTCCATAATAATAATGATTTTATTCGTATGAACCAAGTAATCACTTACAAAATTGAAAAGTTACAAGTCATCAGGCACACAAAAACAATAATTAACAATCTCAATCCATCAAAACCAAACAAATTTTTCTGAGTAATGCGACTAAAGAAATCAAAACTTTATAAGTTCTTTGAAATAGAGTTGGCTTAAATTCGTGATACAAGCCTTACGCTTAAATTTAAACTTTTTCTTTATTTTTGATCATTCTTTTTTCTACAGAAAGCGTATCAAAAAATTTAGGGCCAAGGAACACAAAGCTTTTCTGATATTTGAGTTGTTCAGCTTTTAGAATTGTCATTGCCAGCAGACTATACCTGGTATGGTTTGCATGGTTTTTTTTCCGCTGGTATTCTATTTATTCGCTTGTTTTTCACTCATAGAGTTTTGTAAATCCTCTCTTTCAAAAAAAATCATCAATATATATATATATATATATATATATATATATATATATATATATATATATATATATATACTTAATAAAGTTATTAAGTAAAATTCCTTAAAACACAGTACTTGTTTTTTATTATTGAATCTGTTTTCCATTTATAAACTGCTTTTATTCGAATTTTCTTGTGTAAGGTACCATTGCTTCATCAATACTAAGATCATCTTCAAGATATGCAGTATCCAAGAATTTCTTTTGCAAATAGGCAATAAGAGGCCTCACTTTTGCGAACTCATCTGATGTTTCCAGATGCTTGTTATCCTGAATATTAATATTAGATACAATAAACTCAAATTTGTTGATATTTGATATTTCACTAGCAACTAGTTCATTGTGGGTATCTTCTGAGCGCTCCCAATAAAAGAATTGTACCCACTAAGAAGAAGTATACCTATAAAGCACTTTATCTCTTTCACTTCAACTCACTGGGATAGATTTTATATAACATTTGTAATTGTTTCGTCACTTATTTTTTGTATTATCTCGTCATCAAAATTCAAAAAAAGTTTAAGCTGGAGAGGGAATTAGTCCGTAGTCCACCAGATTATAATTATCATCATCCTGCAGCCTGTTGTGTTCACTACAGGACGTAGGCCTCCATCAAGCGCATCCAATGTGTCCTATCTTAGGCTTCTCTCGTCCAATGACCGGCGACTCTCTTAATGTCACCGCTCCAGCGAGTTTGGTGTATTCTTTTACTTTTTTATCTCTTCTTGGTCGCCAGTTCAATAATTTTATAGACCATATTTCGTCTTTGAGCCGTGCATTATATCCCGCCCATCTCCATTTTAGCGTTGTAATTCGTTCTATGACGTCGTCAACTTTTGTTCTTCGTCTTATCTCTGTTTTTCTCACCCAATCTTGAAGTTTTATTCCTAGCATGGCTTTATTCATTTTCCGTTCGTTTACCTTCAATATGTGAACAGTATTTCTGGTCAATGTGAGAGATGTCAGTACCAGTAGAACACATTCGTTAAATAGTTTCCTTTTCAGTCTAGTTGGTATGTCACTACTGAATAGGCCTCGAAGTTTTACTAACCTAACCCTTTTTTCTATTAATTTCATGTGTCTGATTATCTCTGCATATTCTCGATTCGTGCCCTAAGTACTTGTACTCGCTAACTTCTTCAATAACGTCGTTGTCTAGAGTGATGGTTCCTCCAAGTACTAGGTCATGATTTTCGGTTTCTGTTTGTTCATGCAGAGCTCTACTTTTACCATCTCTTCATTTAGCTCTTTTATTATTTCACTAGCGTCCTTTAAATTATCCGTGACGAGTACAATGTCGTCTGCAAACCGTAGGTTGTTCAATTTTTACCCGTCTATGTCAAGACAAGTTGTTTCCCTGTCGAACACGTCTTCCTATTCGGACCTTATTACTATCTTTGTGAAGTCTTATACTTGCAGTTGAGTTGTTGTAGATGTTATACAGTAAACGAGTGTATCTATAATCTATGCGACATTGTTGGAGGGCTTCTAGGATGGCTACTATCTCGATTGTGTCAAAAGCTTTTTTGAACTCAATGAAGATGAGCACGAAAGGTCTGTTGTACTCGATTTTCTCGATCAATAGTTTCAATGTTAGGAGATGATCATTTGTTCCAAAACCTGATCGGAAGCCTGCCTGCTCGACTGGCTGGTAATAGTCAAGTTCTGTCTCCAATCTTTTGCCAATAACCTCAGTGAACAATTTATATAAATTCGACAGCAAGCCAATTTACCTGTGGTTGCCTATGTTCATAGCATCACTTTTTTTATAAACAGCAACATCGTTACATTATTCCACTTTTCTGGGATAGAGGCATTTTCTAAGCACAAGTTAAAGAGTTCCTTAATTTTTCGTAGTAGAGTTTCCCCAATAGGTATTTGGTCGTACCCTGGAGCTTTATTGTTCTTCACTTGCTGCATTGCTGATTTAATTTCGTCTATTGTGATTTTTGGTAGTTCTTCTGACCCTTGGTTCATGACTCTGCTAGCTTTTTGTGTTTGTTTCGGTGTTTTTCTAACTCTCTGCTACTCTTGTACAAGTTTTCATAAAATTCCTCAACTATTCGGAGTATTTCTTCTCTATTTGTAGTGGTCTGATTATTCTTATTCTTAAGTATCTCGCTCTCACCATTACTAAGTTTTCTTTTCAGGATCTTCAAGCTTTTGTTATTCTCTATGGTATCTTTTATTTGTTCGTTGTTGTAGTTTTTTATTTTTTTTCTGATGTTTTTTGAGATTTCTTCGCTCCGTTGATTTATCAGTTGGGTATTAGTGTTGTCGTGTTTTTGTAGGTTTGTGTCTACCAGATTAGGAACAGGAAAATCTTGGAGTTTAAATGGGGGATCTTCCTTGACGTATTAATAAAACATTTCTTTTTGAATAGATACTGATAATTTTGGTGAATTTTTCTGTATTTGAAATAAAGGTATTTCGTTATCTGAGTCGCATTCACAATTGAAGTCATGTTTAGAAATTATTTCGAGTGGACCTCATATTTGTGACGGCGGTGAATCGTGAATCAAATTAAAACGCCGGAATCTTCATCCGTTACGCATCAAATTCATTGGGAGGGGGGATAGCAAAGTTATACTATCTGCATCAATAACATCATTCTCTATCATACCAAGAGTTTCATGCAGAGAAAATCACCTGCAACAAAAAGTCATAGCATATCCCAAAATCCTAAATATAGGACACCATTATTTTAGTTAGTTATCAAAAAAAACTTGAAAAAATAGAGGAATAATAACGTCACTATATATTCGATCCATGTTTCAAGCAATCATATAACTTACCTTGCGAACCTTATCAAATAATTGTCCATAATGAAAATAAAGAATTTCGTAAATTCGTAAATTTATTCTTCTGTAGCAGGGGAGCAAATTATAGACTGATCTCAGTGAACACAGGTAATGAATTACTTGTGTGAAAACTATAAGCTAGAATCGCCGCATTGACGGCAATAACCTACAAGAATAACATTTTTTTTACTGTTCTACATATAGGTCATTTGGGCACATGTGGGTTATTGAAAACTTAAATCGTAACTTCAATGATTTCTGAATCACCAAAAGGTGAAGACTTATTTTTCGGATCTGTTCAAGATCATCTTCAATAAGGAACATTAGTACCGCTTAGGGATCGAAAATTAAGACTCAGTAATCACAAAATTCAATATTTAGGAAATACATCATTATTTGACAGTAATTTCCTAGAACAAACTAAAGAAATATTAATTGGAATTAGGTTAGGTTAGAATTTCGAATACATGTCTATATAGTCGACTTGAATTCGAAGAAACCTAATTCAATTATTAGTTTGTTGTAGCAAATTGAAGTGCAGTGTAACTGCTCTGAATATTGAATATTTCGGAGATAGGTATAGGAAGCTGTATATAAAATGTTAAAAATTTTCAGAAGAATCATAAAATTGAAGATCATACATGGTATTGCGTTTAAAATAAGAATATTGACCACTGTTACATGATACACCATCTATATAAAATTAGAAAAAATACCATTTGAAGAGATACGGCGTTATTTGAATCACGTCCCCACTTATTTAGTATAGAAATATTTCCATTAGTATAAAATTGGAAACATTAAATGTCCGAAATAATGCAAGGAGATTAATCAAAATTTACATATAGTTTGTATCATTTAGAAGAGAATATTTTATGAGACATACCAAGTACTAATAATCAATATGGATTCTTCAATAGACGTAGGTATATTTAGAAATACTAAAGTTTATAATAATTGCTGAGTTCTTATTGATATATCAAATTATGATGATATGAAATTTTTGGCATTTTCTCTATTTACTATATACAAGCGAGTATGAAAATGTCAATGTCGATTTTCGTTGTCAGCGTATAGAATTAATGTAACCATAGCAATGCTGTTTGATCGTTAGCTTTATGCATCTCCAGAATCGACAACTTCAATTATTCACAATATTTTATATGAATATATTAGCTTGAATTCAAAATAAAAAAATGTTTGGTGGTCCTCTTGAATACCCCAAAAAGGTCAAACTACCACCATGGCCGAAGAAACTCCACGATATAAGTATGCCCTGCCAACAGCCGTATAGATATGCTCATGTAAGTATACTCTTCACAATTCATCCAATAGGTAGCATATAAAAACTTTCTTATTGCATGTTCCGGTGATTTTAGTCAGGTCGATATCATTTTTCATTATTGATTGCAGATTTCTTGCCAGTATTCACTAGAAAAATGGTTGAAATCATTTGGATAAGATACTAAAAATTAATTTCAGTGATTTGTATTAGAAAGTTTGATTATCTAGCAAATGTCAGTACGCAACTGTCTTTTGACTTAGAGTTTTATTTTATTTTGAAATCATAATTTTCACAGCATCATTGTTATAATACTTGACTTATAGTCAACATTTAACCTCTGAAACTTTGTACAGAGATCGAGTTTGATAATAGAAAAACGATTTCCTTGTTTAATAATAATCTATATATATATAATAATCTATATATACATAC
Organism: Cryptolaemus montrouzieri; assembly: GCA_013387265.2. Lineage (NCBI taxonomy): Eukaryota > Metazoa > Arthropoda > Insecta > Coleoptera > Coccinellidae > Cryptolaemus > Cryptolaemus montrouzieri. Next base: position 135,835,309 of record JABFTP020000185.1, on the reverse strand, counting down.
ATTTTGAATAGGGAAGATGGGTTGAGTGATAACTCAAATGAAAGGTGGTATCTTTATCTATATTGCCTTGGACGAATTTCCATTTTTTATTGAAAACTGTAAAAGATACAGGGTGAGCAACTGGAAGATAGGGAAGACTATTTCCCTGAGACTATTCAAGTTTCAGTGAGTTAAAATGGAACAGATCCATTCTGATCAATGGCAGTCATCATCCAGTACCATCCTCATCTCGATTTTCCACCCCTGGAGCAGGGGCGACCACCCTTGAAAATTTGAAAGAGGGAAGATGGGTCGAGTGATAACTCAAAAGAAAGGTATTATCTTTGTCTGCATTCCCGTGAAAGAATTTTCATTTTTGATTGAAAACTGTAGAAGATACAGAGTGAGCCACTGAAAAATAGAGAAGACTATCGCCCCAAGACTATTGGAGTATTAGTGCGAAAAACTGGAATAGATTCATTTAGACCAAAGATGACAGCCTTTGATCTGAAATGAATCAGTTCCATTTTTTTGCACTAATACTTGAATAGCTCAGGGTGATAGATAGTCTCCTCTAGTTTTCAGTAGCTCACTCTGTGTCTTCTACAGTTTTCAATCAAAAATGGAAATTCGTTCAAGGCGATGTAGACAAAGATACCACCTTTCTTTTGAGTCATCACTCGACCCATCTTCCTTATTCAAAATGTTCAAGGATTGCAACCTCCGCTTAGGGGGTTGATATTTCAGGCAAGTTTTGTACCCCAAAAGATGTCCACATTGAAACAAAAATTGACCTGTTTTTGCGTTTTGATCAGAAATAAATATCTTGGTAGATATAGCATCTGTTTAGTTTTCGTTGAAGCACCCTGTATATGTTGTTATTCCTAGGAACCTTCAGTTACGGAAGATAACAGTCATCAAATCTTGTAATATTCTTCGTAGGCTTCTGTCCGATAGAAATAATGGGGTAGAGTTTTTCCATTAGTATGTGCTGCTCAGAATCTTATTTCCTATTTTAATTATTTCTATGTATAAATGTGATTCAATTTTCTGATAATTTCATCATTTATATTCAAAGCAGTATTCTATTCGATCGTGCATCACTTCACACAAAGGAAACTTTGAATGAATAGCATTCAGTGTTACTTGACTAAGGTCCTCAACTGAATTTTTCCGGGGAGAACGCCTCTGACACTACTCGTTGGTACATTGATGTCATTGGCTGATAATGCTATAGTTTTTGTATATCTGGTAGATTGATGTATTTTCATAACATTGAACGTTATCCTAAAGTATAATCATTCCAGGATATGTTTTGATTATATATATCATTGACTGGTAGTGGTATTGATTACCGGGTGGGGAATTTATACATCTTCATAAGATCGCTTTGATTGCATGAACAAAATATATGTGCAACTCGTCGGGTTTAAACTCTTTTTACATATATACATATTATGAGGCACCCCGGAAGATATTCGGAAAAGTAAATGGTATGTATTAAAAAGATTATAGGGTCCAGGACTGAACTCTGTGACACACCAATTATAACAAGTCCTTACGCGTTCTGACGCTATTTACACACAACCTGATATCTATTGGACAAAAATGACAAAATCATACCTCTACTCACCTTATCCAACACATACCACTGGTCCTAGAAAGATCGATAAACAGAGAGTTGTTCTCTAAGCTCCTCTTTGAATATAGTTTTTTGAAGAAAAATTGCCTAATCTACAGCTACCACCATTATCAGTATTGATCCAATGGTGACGTGGCTCAGTGCGGCAGTATTTTATAAATCTCCGAAGGCAAAAAAAATCTTTAACGAAATATCAGATTCTTCCTCTGTAGTATCGTTTAAAACTTTATTAGGAAATGAAGGAGAGAATAAAAGTATTGTATTCATCAAGCAAAATAATAACTGCATTCCTCATTCATTTTTATCTGTGGAAAAAAGAACCAGCCTTTAACCAATTCTGTTGGAATAATTGAAGATTTTGAGAATGAAAGGAAAAAGTTAGATGTTAAATTAGCAAAATAGTTTTTGGAAAATTGAAAACGAAAACAGTAGATGTAGAACAAAGTTTTTCTTCATATATATATATATATAGTTTTAGTGATAGTTATTCATTTTTCAATGAAGAATAGAATAATTATGAGTTTGATGAATAAATTCTCAGTTGAGAGCTCTTGATGTTATTGTTATGCTCAAAAAACTCTTCAAATACTATTTGTACACATATTTTCCGAAATTTTTATATATGTACATATTTTCACATGTCAGATTTACATATAATCCGTTTTTATATATAAATTCATACTGATTTCTATTGCACAGCCTTTTTCCACATCTGCTGATAATTTTTTCTCCCGCAGAATGCCAGAGAACCGAATTCGAATCGGAGTGTACAAATGTTGCATTATAGGCAACGATTAAAGGAAACTCTCGATAAGATGTCTGAAATGTTCTTCAGAGTAGCTAAAGCAGATAAAATTTTTGTACAGTATTTCAACCATTACGAGAAAAAGGATCTTCAGAGAGATATTAGATCGAGAGCCGAAGCTAAAATCAAAGCTGCCGATGAAGCATTAGAGAGAAGACGTGAAAAGTTAGTTAAGTACTTTTTTTGTCTGTTTATATAAGTATCCCATTCAAGAACAATGTCATTCATTCCAGCAATGCATTCAGATCGCATTTAAAATTATTATCCATATGTTACAGAAATGGCAATATCATATGTACTATTGTAATTCACAAATTCATTTATATTTTCTATTTTGAGAAGCACCTCATATTCTTTCATACACTTTCAAATTGGTTAGGTAAGGTATTGCTGAAGACATCTTGTGGAAATATCAGATGCAATTCAGAAATATAATGCTGCGGAAATCGATTTACGTCTGGGGTATTTTAATCATGTTATTCTTTTGTTATATTGAGCTGTAATTTTAGCCTCAAACTTGTTTTTATTTTTGTACAAAAAAAGCAGACATTTCCCCTAATTTCTTTCAACATTTTCAGTATCGTACGTATTGCTCGGTTATGTAACCTGGCAATGCTATTCACACTGTTTATTCCATTCCAGACTATAATACCGTATCTTATTATGGACTCGAATACAGCCTGGTAAATCTTTTTCCGGCATTCTTGAGTCCTGATATTTACCCAATACACTCAACGAGTAAAATCGGCATAATTGACTAGGCTTACATGGGTTCTACCTTCATCCAGGATTTTCAAGACATTGATGAGGTCCTAAAACACTCTTTTTAGGTACCTCAAACCTAATTTCTGTAGCCTTAGATATTTTTTCTCATTGCTCAAATATGACTCTAACCTATTCGTCTTGTATTTCATCTCTTTTTTCCATTCTGCTACAATTTCATAACACAGTTCAACACAGACTGTTAAAAGTTTCACACAAATCTATAAACAGGCCTACAACCACCTCAGAATTTTTCAGTCCTTTCTGGAAATTGATAATACAATCATAGAGCGGTGTTTATGTGGACTCTCTATATATCCATGCAGAACAATGGAAAGAATATCATTTTCAATCAGAAGAAAGATCTTTGAGTTCAAAAAGCTGTGAAAAAGAGGATAGAACAATTATCGATCCAGAAATTTGAAATAAAACACAAAAATCAGGATCTACTTCAATATTTGTTGAGTCTCCTTTAAAATATGCTCCATTTGAAGCGATACACATGTACACGTTTTTTTCCAATCATCGAAACATTTTTTGTGGGCGCTATTAGGGATGGCCTTCATCTCCTCCTGAGAAATTTCTTTCATGGCGTCTATGGAATAAAATCTGCTTCCTCGGAGCGGCAATTTCAGTCTGGAGAAAAGAAAAAAGTCACGCTGAGCTAGATCAGCTGAATGTGGCGGTAGCTCGATGATATTTATCTGGTATTTGGCCTTAATGTCGTTAATACCGACACCTCGATGAGGTGGTGCGTTATCGTCATGCAAAAACCTCGAATTGTTTTGCCACAAATCCGTTTACGGCAAATATTTTCACTTAAACGTCTCAGAACGGTTAAATAATTGACCGTTTGACCTTGCGGAACGAATTCATGATAAACCACATCACGAATTGCTTTAAAATACTTAAAAATACTCAACTCGGGTAATTTAAATGATAATTTCCGGATACTTTCTTGTCGCAGTAGTCTTAACCAGAGCTTTTCTAATTGGTACGAGAATAATCCATACTTCTGGTAGTTGGTTTGCTCTATCAGCGAAAAAATTGCAAATGTGCAAATGTCATTTCAAAACAGTTTGGAAGAAATAGCTTCCAAAACCCACATAAGACACTCCCGAGAATGTTTCAATAGTAGAGCTAAAACTGGTAGATTTGACAATACTGGTGTTTACAAGTTGTCCTGTTCAAATTGTGAAGGCATCTATATAGGTCAGACTAATCGTACATTCAAACTAGCTACAAAGAGCTTCAATCAGATTACATTGACCAGAGAACCAACAAATCTACTCTGACTTCACATTGTATCGAAAATAGCCATCATTTTACACCCATAGATCAGTTTTAAATTATCCACAGAATACAAAACTTAGATTTCTTAGAGTCCATCGAAACTGCAACAAACCCCCCATAGAAATACCAACAGTATATCCCGATTTATTCGTCCTTAGTTGATATCTTTGAATAATACCTAATCATAATTAGTTTATTATCTCTTATTTGCTTTTCGTATCTACTCGTTTATGTATGTTTGTATTTTCAACTTTAGTTCAGTACTTATTGTCAACTGGAGATGGTCGGAGACCGAAATTGCAATCCTGATTTTCAATAAATCTCTTGTGATAGTATATTACATAGTTTAATTTCTTTATATCGTCATGATAAACTATCACGTAGTAACGGAGGAATCAATTAACTATTTGACACGAAACTCTTGCGAAAATTTTTTTTTATCCTTTAACGTGCTCTATTTTTGTCTTTCGTCTAATGACACGCCGAGGAATTCTGTCGGCTTACTAACCCGGTAATTTCGCCGAACCCCTTTCGTGTCGAGGGAAGGGATCTTCAATGTCCAACACATCTCTGTTAAATATGACCGACGGTTTTACATCTCCTCCGAAAGATGGACACTCAAGCGATTCCCAGAATCTGAAAAATCACACCGACTTTGTGGGGATTGAACTCAGATAATTTTGGGCAGAGGACGAGCATCATAACCTCTACGCCACTGAGCCGAAAATCTGCAATCATTTATTTCATTTTATTTTTCATGAGAGAAACATGTGACCAAGAAAAACATCGAATTTTGTTGGCATATGTCCGAATATATCCGAAAAAGCATCTGCCAATTAGTTGCCTACCGAAATAGAAATTATAAATATTGAAAATGAGCGCAAACTCCTTGGCGCAGTCTTCTTGACATCCTTAGATTAGTTGAGACTAGTTAATAGAGTTCATTTCATTCCTTCAGCTCAGATTTTGCAGCGAACTCAAAATGTTGAATCACTTTATCTTAAGTATCTACATAATTCAATATAACACCGATACATGAAGAGAATTAAATATTTGTAATCAACGTTTCTTCACACATTACTCTTATAATTTACAAGTTTTTTCAGAATCAATTCACCAATAACATATTCATTTCTAGGTTACTGGATATGCTCGGTCATGAAGAAAGACAATTTTATGCTGAGACCGTTGATCAGGCGCAAAGAGGGAAAGAAAGCAAACTCTTAGAAATGAAAGAAAGAGCAGAGAAAATCAAAGCTAAACGAGAAAATGAACGTTTGAAGATCGTGGAAGAGAAACGATTCTTTCAATATAGGTGAGCAAGAATTTCAAAGAAATTTATTATTTGCTCAGAAATAATGCTACTTCGAATATGTTGTTGCTCAAAAATTGAGGCTCATTCTAAACAAAAATAGAAATCTTACAATTATTGGAATACTGCAGTTTGTGAGAACGATACACACGAACAATTCTCTGTACTACACAATTTCACGATAGGCTAAAAATCAAACTGATTGAAGGAAGAATCAGTCAACGAATAGTATGGACACTATGATACGCGATGTACTCTCCGAATACTAAATGTCTTATAATTTCTGGAGAGATTCAAACAATTGAAACCCTATAAATTTCTGTTTGCCAATCACCATGTATATTTACAAAATGAACACCCGGTATATGGGAATTGTTTCCCAATGAAAAACTGTTATACTAAGATGACTATTACTGAATCATAGTGGAAAATGCTTTCGTGGTTCAGAAAAAAAAGGTTCACTTTTTACCCAGTCAGGTTAGATGCATGCTATCGTCTCTTCGCTTTAACTCCTGGTACCCTGCGTCACTGCTATAGAAATAAAACTGATAATGAAGAATGAAAAATTCAAAATATCCAAAAACCTCTTATTACCAGATATTTCCACCCATGGAGAAAATTACTTTTTTTTGCGCACTTCCCAGGAATAGGCGAACCTTTTACACCACATGAGTGGGCGCCTGCGAAGAATTGCGGTGTCTGTTTACTCGCTTCTTGAAGAGAGCCAAATTGTAGGATGTTGGAAGATGTTAGACGGAAGCGAGTGCACAGCTCACTGGCCCAGTACACGAAGGAATTCTCATAGAGAGAGGTTCGAGGGGTCGTTAAATGTATCGCCATAAGATGACAACTTCTTGCCAGACTATTGTTGCGGCAAAACATGAGTTTTCTCGAAAAAAGGTCTTTCAGCTCCTTCGAGGATCTTTCGTGGAAGAATCTGTAAAACAGAGAAAGGTCAGCAACTTGTCTTCTGAGAACCAGCGGTAGGAGATCGCTGGTGATCTCCGGGTGGTCGATGAGGCACTCAGCCCGTTTTTGCACACTATCCAACATCCGCAACGAATGTTTGATCGCCGATCCCCATACATGGAAACAATATTCCAAAGCAAGTCGAATCTGCGCCTTATATAGAAGCAACAGCTGAGATGACTTGAAGTATCGCTTAGATCTGAAAAGAAAACTAAGTTTAGCTGATGCCAACTTAGCTGATTGCTGATACATGTTCATCCCAGCAAAACCCGGAGTTGACTATTATTCTGAGAAGTTGCATCGAATCTTTGGATGCAATTTGTTGGCCTTGTATCATTAGATGAGGTTCACCAGCGGGAACCTTTCTATAAAACGTAGATGCTTGCGTCTTGCTCGCGTTAAAGCTCACTAGGTTTCAATCTATTCAACTAATAGAAAAATATTATATTTATTTCATATTTGAATAATGAAGGTGATAATTTAGTGCATTTTACAGAACACTACTTTTTAGTCAATCTGCCCCTAGTCTGGGCCAGGTAGACTATATACCAGGGGTAAGTTGACATACCTACCAAGAAGCGGCAAAAGAAGAAACATATATGAGTAAAGGCAAAACACTTTAATATTATAATTAACTGCTTTATAAGAAAACAACAAATTGAATACGGAACATTTCCTTTAAATTCTTTAACAAAATTATTAACTCTTATTTTTTCCATTTTTAATTCTACTGTTCTTATTACAGATAGGTATACATTAAATGCACAACCTAACCTACAACTTCTTCAACAGAAGACATGTAAAACCATGTTAAGCTCGTTTTTGTATTGCGAAACTTAAACTATCTAATAATGTGTAACTTAATACTCGTTTTATTAAGACTAATAATCTTTCACTTAAACTTACAATCAGTCTCATAATCATCTAAGGAAATTATAAATTGAACAAGTAATCAGTGTTCAATCGGAGATACAATGTTTGCAATTGAAAAAACATTAGATTACCTCTTATACATTTGAAATGGACCCATTATTTACAAGTTGTCCTTTGTGACGTTGTCGTATCGTTCCTATGCTAGTAGGAAAATGGGAGTATGAGAAGTAATCACTTCAGAGTCTAGAGAATTCTTCGCTCTACTCAAATTGAAGCATCCTCTATATTTGACAATATTGAATAAGATTTTTCGAACAGAGATCAGAACGAATTGCTGCGACCTGCCTTGGAAAAAATGCATAATATTGAATCTAAAATGGTGAATCTTCAACAGATTAGGGAAAATGAAAACAAGCGAGAAGCAGAACGAGAAATTGACATGTTCTACCATAATATTATGATGAAAGACCTAGAACAACAGGTAAGAATAGCGAATGATCATTTCACTTCATTTCGAGAAAAGTCATTTTATTTATTCAGAAAAAACGCGAAGAGCAGGACGCTATCAAATATGGGGATGACATGAAGAAAACTGTCGACACGTGGGACATGCAGCTTAAAGGCAAGGTAAAAATTTTTCGAAAAAATATATTTTCTAATAGGTGGATCTTCTTCCATACCTTAAATAGATACCAACTTCTAATTTTAGAATAAACAATCAGTTTTTTAGTCAACTAATGTTGTCGATTTCTGGCCATATCTTTATTGTCGCCCGGCCCTACCGTAGAATATATATAGGGTGCCTCAACGAAAACTGAACAGATACGATATCTACCAAGATATTCATTTCTGATCAAAACTCAAAAACATGTCAATTTCTGTTTCAAGGGGGACATTTTTTGGGGTACAAACTTGCCTGAAATATCAACCTCCTAAGCGGGGGTTGCAATCCTTGAATATTTTGAATTAGAAAGATGGGTCGAATGATGACTCGAAAGAAAGGTGGTGTCTATATGGTTTCGAACGAATTTCCATTTTTAATCGAAAACTGTAAAAGATACAGGGAGAGCAACTGAAAGATAGGGAAGACTATTTCCCTGAGACTATTCAAGTTTCAGTGAGGTAAAATGGAACAGATCCATGCTGATCAATGGCAGTCATCATCAAGTACCATCCTCATCTCGAATTTCAACAACTCTTTAAAAATTTGGAAGAGGGTACATGGGTAGAGTGATAACTCGAAAGAAAGGTATTATCTTTATCTGCATTCCCTTGAAAGAATTTTCATTTTTGATTGAAAAGATACAGAGTGAGCCACTGAAAAATAAAGAAAACTATCGAAGGTTATAACTGGACCTATCTTCTGCTTTAAAAATAACACAGAGTAGTTCATCTTGTTTTAGGGGTTGGAATTTGAGATGTGAATGGTGTTTCAGAAGATAAAGCCTTTGATCTGGAATGAATCTGTTCCAATCTTTTGCAATAATACTTGAATAGCTCAGGGCGATAGATAGTCTCCTCTATTTTTCAGTAGCTTACTCTGTATCTTCTACAGTTTTCAATCAAAAATGGAAATTCGTTCACGAGGATGCAGACGAAGATAATACCTTTCTTTCGAGGTATCACTCGATCCACATTAATCCCCACTTCACAATGAGAAAGTCACCGTTTGGTGCGCTATGACCCGTCTTGGGAGAAGGGCAACCATAACTGTAAGCTCTGAGCGATATGTTTTCACGGTGGAGAATTTTTTTTTCATTCCACAATTGTGACGATGAGAAATGAACAGAAGAAATGTTTGGTTTCAACAGGATGGTGCCACGGCACATACAGCCAAAGCCTCAATGGAAGTTGTGCGTCGCATTTTTCCTGGTCATGTAATCTCTCGTTTTAATGATTTTGTGGGGAAACCTAAAGGCTAAGGTCTGCGTCGATAAACATCGAAATCTGCAAGAGTTGAAACAAACCATCTCAAGAGTAGTTAGGGCAATCGATACCGATTTGTCAAAGTGGGTGATGCAGAACTTTGAGAATGGCCTACAGCAATGCATTTCGGAACACGGACGTCATCTCCCTGATGTCTTTTCCAGAACATTTCTTTCCACTTGTTCTAGACTAAATGGTAACATTTGAGCTTTCATTTTACGTAATTAAAAATCTTCTACGTTGAAAAACAGCTGAGTTATTCTCATTTTCAAAACGCTCTTCCATCACGCCCTGTACACACATATATATATATATATATATATATATATATATATATATATATATATATATATATATATATATATATATTTCGTTATTTTTTCTTGCTTGGCAGTTTTTAAGATCTCGTTCCATTCAGACTGATATTCAGCAGTGGAATTAGCAATTTTCCTCTTGAAAATGAAACTTCGTTCCATAGACTTTTCTAATTAACTGTCACGTTTCCAGTACTTGTTGAATCTTCAATATACTATGAATTTGACATTTCCTCCAAGTCGGTTTCAGTCAAATCTTCATCTTGCGGTTCAAGCAACTCCGGAATATCACTTAATTCTATCTGTTCGAACCTATCTCATCCTATTCTATTCGATATTTCGGAATGTTTGCAGTTGAAGTTATAATTTGCATTTTTCGTCATTTTACACAGTCCGAACAGTTTAACTCAGCATGTTTTCAATATGAATGGGTTCAGTTCTGCCACTGATTCTTTTTTGTTTAAGGTACATTTTGCTATGTCAAATTTTTTCCAGGGTTATATAACATTTACATCAGTATTACATTCCATATCATCCAATACGATTTTGAAGGTTCGTTTGATATAATAGTGCTTGAAAGCCTGGATTATTCCTTGGTCCATAGGTTGAAGCAAAGACGTCGTGTTAGGAGGTGAAAATGTCACTTTTATAATTGGATGCATAATTTCAAGTTCGCGAGGATGGCATGGCGCATTGTCGAAAACTAGAACAGCTCTAAAATCTAAATTCTTCTTTTTTCAAAGTTTCAACTTCTGTAACAAAACAATTCCGAAACCAGCCACAAAAAATTGAGCTTGTAACTGGCAGGTAGTTCTTGTTTTGAGTTTTTAAAGCACGAGGATTCAAGGATCAGTTAAGCAATAGTGTTTTAATGACACAATCTCCAGATGTATTGAAAATAGTTGCAGTGTCACTCTATCTTTCGCTGCCAGACATCCAAGAGCAGACTTATCGCTTTGGAAATGATGTTTTGTTTGGTATTCTCTATCAAAAGAGTTTCGTCTATGATACTTGCAAAGGTTTGTATCCTCCACCAGCCACTCGGTTTGCAAATTCTTCTGGATATCTTTCTGCTGCAGCAATGTCTGCAGATGCAGCTTCTCCAACGATTCCATCGATATGCAATGATTGTCGCATTTATTGGATCAACCTTTCGATGTTTGAAATCCTTCACTACCACAACTACCACCAGGATAATTAAAATGTGCATGAAGAGGTTTTGAATTTTTCCACATAATTGGACCACTCAGGTGCACCCATTTTTGATTGCGGTCTTCGATCCATAATGACAACGTCACTTCCATTTTTTCTATTGCTGAATCACGAACAATTTTCTCTCAAAGTGAAGTTGATTTTTATATCTATCGTACAGTTGATTCGTTTACATTAAATGAGCACGATAAGGATGCAAACGACTCTCCAAGGCGACATTATAAAATAGAAAAGCAACGGTAAAGACGTATTACTCGATCAGAATTTCTGTAACTAATGAAAAAATGAAACAATGAATAACGCACAGCAGCTTTTAGCAAAGGACGAAACGTTTACTGTGGCATTTAACAATATACTTTATGCATTGAGTAATAAGGTTGCTTTACTTAAACATTTTATATTTTTATATTCTGGAAAACACCGACCGTGGCATAGGCGGCTTATGTCCAAGAAAAATCCAGACCTATGCAGCGGTGATATTATTTAAAAACATAATTCAGGCGTAGTAATAATGAGGTCTATTTTACATTTTATTAGTCCATTTTCGACGCTTTTGCAGAGAATACCGAACCCTATTTATTAATACTTATGTATGTACGGATGTACCAATTAGATCCGCAAAGAAATCTTTAGCCTCGAATATAGGGATTGGGTCACATTTATTTATCCGCGAATCGTGAAAACGCGAATGTAGGAAGCGCGAATAAGGTGCTCTTACTGTACCACATTTACACAAAACAATCTGCATGTTCAAAAACAGAGATATCATACCGATACTGTAGGAATAACATCAATCGCCAATAAAAATTCTTATTTGTGCTGAAGAATCCCTCTATATAGGGTGGAACTAAAACGAAAAATAATTCTAATAAAATGATTTTAAAGTTTGTTGATGTACAATGACCAACCTATAAATAAGTAGGCAACAATAAAAATTGAAAATGCTTATCCACAACAATTGAATACATAAAATTTTAACTATATTCTAGAGTATCATGTTCCCATACGTGTCTACCAATTTGGGTTATATTTCTCACAATGAGCAAGCTTTCGCATTCTGTCGTACGTTCATGGTGGTGATATGTAGCATTTCGTTAATTTCCACGTTCTTCAGAATAAAACTCTTTGTCTTTCTTAATTAGCACATAGTTGATTGCAAAAACGAAATCTCTTCTGTTTTCTTGCTGTGGCTTGGATAAAAATCCTAGAAATGTAAGTTTTTAATAGATTCGAGGTATATATCGCTCGTACTCGATTACTCTACATGAACTGTTTTGATATTTAATTGTGTGAACGGGATTTAGGTTATAAAACAAAGAATATTAAACGAAAATCCACTTTCTTGACATATTATTGCATTTGAGTCTTGAGATTCAACAGTTTAGCGGTTGTTTAAGACATTGAAGAACCTTAATTTCGAATGGCAACTTCATGATGATTGTGGATTACTTTTATCATACTGAATTTTATACCAAAACATTAATAAAATGTGTTATGTATTTGTACATAGATGCTTGTTTCAGTATTCCAAGAGTAACCTTTCCATGAATTTGCTATTAACTAGAATGAGAACGGGAAGGCCATTCCCGTCATTTTTTGTTTACTGCGGTTTTATAAGCAACAGCATTTGTTTGATCACAGAGAATAATGATAATTGATCAATAATGACATATTCTAGGAACTTTTGAGGAAAGAAATTGAGGCTGTCCGAGAGGAAGATCGCCAAGAAATTCAAAGAAGTATGCAACAATTGAAAACAGAGCTGAATGAAGGTGAGTTAAAATGGTGTTTGAATTATTCACAAAGCTTGCATTATTTTCGTAGGAAGAAAACGAATTCATAACGAAAAGCAAATGATGAAGAGAGATCTCACACACCAGATAGAGCTTCGTGAGAAATTCCTCGCTCAACGACATAAAGAACTGGATGCTTTGGATAAAGCTTATGCTCATGTTAATGCCTTGGAGTTAGCAAAAGAACAGAAGAGTGATTATGAAGCTCGACTACAAGCGAGGAGGGAAATCCATACTTATAGAAAATACGTAGCGGAACTGAAACAGAAACGTTTAGAAGAAGATAGGCAGATTCAAGATGTGTTAGAAGCTGATCAAAATAAAATCTTGAGAAAACAAGAAGAAGAGATGTGCAAGATGAAAGCAGCTAAGGAGAAACTGAAGAACGTAAGTTCATTGAATAAATATTTCGGCAGCGTACCAGTTTTTCTGAATTGCAGCTGAAAAATCTGTTCCTGACGAGATTCTGAAAGTTATTGAAAGAAATAGAACACCTAAATTAACATAACAATATTATAGTTAATTTTCATACCCTTTCTGAATTGAGATTTTAGTACTACTCTCAGGTTACAATACTGAAATGATATTTTCTCTTCATGTAGGAAAAAAGAATATTCTTAATCTTGCCGAAAAACGGATCTTGAGCAATTATAAAAGGAAGAATTCCAGAACATTATTCTATAAAATCTACTAAATTGGGTTTCGTCTCGATACTTTCAATTTAACTAAGAAGTGATTTGGTTCCAGAAATAGTAAGAATTCCAGTTATGATGGAATCATAAAACTGAACCTATGCCATGACAAATCATTATGTGATTTTCTTAACTGAAATGCAATATTTAGGGGTATTCTGCACGTTTCAACTTCTTCACTGAGTGAATCTATAAGTAGATAACGGTACAACTATATGAATTTCCTGATATTCTTGAAGGATTTATTTTATGGAAATTTATTTTAATATAATTAAAATGAAAAACTTTTGTCCACAATGGTTATTTTTGAAACATTTCACCAGTTTCAACATTTACGTCATTTTCAAGTGTCTAGAGCTAACAGTTGAGGAAAGATTTTGTTAATTATACCACCTGCTAAGCAGTGAGCGTGGTTCAATTCTAAGTTTGTATATTTTCAAATTTTCCAACAGATCTAGTATCATCATTGCATTTGTGGATAATATCTAATATTATAGATTCGTAGGTCTAATATTTTCAAAAACTGCGGATTATTTTGTCTAAGGAAAAATGTTCTTCGAATTTAGATTTCAAATTTCGACCTATTTGTCCTACGTATGCTGTTCGGCATTTATTACATTTAAATCTGTATATTCCAGACTGTTCGAATTTATTAGTTTTGTGTTTAGCGTTGAAAAGTAGTCTGCTTATATTGAGACCACTAGAAAAGAAGCAGTTATATTGAATTTGGAAAGATAATTTTGTTGATATATATATATATATATATATATATATATATATATATATATATATATATATATATATATATATCTTTTAAAAAGAGGGGATTTACAAAATACAAAAATTCGAATAATTGTTATTTATAATAAATACTCATACCTATAATTTTGGTGTGTGTCAGAAAAAACAAGTATGAGCTCGAGAAATGTAACAGGGAAACCATACTATCTTGCGTATGATTCAATAAACCAATGAAAAAACCTGAGGAAAAAACTCGTTTCCCTGTCGCTATTGCACTACCAATAGCTTGTCTGTTTATGTTGTGTTAGTGTCGTGTGTACATACAGAGTACCAAAGATTTTTCTGTTTAGCAGCTTCGATTCTCATCTTGTACTTCATGATTTCCAGACGAAGACAAGGGTGAAAGGAAGGGGGTTTGGGACCGGAATCTGTAACAATGGAAAAAGAAAACCAGCAGAAAAATATTCCAACAATCATTACTGACTCTTATTTGTGTAAACTCACTCGAATCTGAGAAAAGATTTTAAATAGCAAGCAAGGCCATAAAAAGGACTAAGGAGATAATCAAAAAGTACATAATCTACGATATTTCCACTTTCGCGGAGATGTTCTTCCATCGCAGTGTGAGTCTCCTGAAACATAATCACTTCCTTGTTCTTGCTTGCCAATTTCGAAGTATAATCGCAAAATCCCTTCAAACTCAACAAAACAATTCTCTCTCTGTTTTACCGAAAGAGCCCCGATGGCCAGGTTCAGTCTTCTAAGTGATGCCGATTATGATATATAGATGTTCTAGAATCATTATGAACCCGATAATTTTGGTTGACATCTCCCATATATTATTCCTTCGTGGATCTAGTTAAATTTCAAGAAAAAATTTGGACAGTAAAAAAAATAAGGAGCTAAACCAAAAAAAAGGTGGTTTTTAGCATAAGAACCGGTACAACCCCCTTAAATGAATCCATTGGAATTGTTGAGCCTGTAAATGT
Source organism: Cryptolaemus montrouzieri (assembly GCA_013387265.2). Taxonomy (NCBI): domain Eukaryota; kingdom Metazoa; phylum Arthropoda; class Insecta; order Coleoptera; family Coccinellidae; genus Cryptolaemus; species Cryptolaemus montrouzieri. Next base: position 135,820,007 of record JABFTP020000185.1, on the reverse strand, counting down.
TTCTTTTCTATATATGTTGTAGGTGAAAATAATAATCTAGTCTACAATATATATAAAGAAATAAAAACATTTACAGACTCAACAATCCAATAGATTCTTTAACCACATTACACATAAATTAGCCTCTGATAATTCCATGAATCGTAGAGCCTGTCCCATTCCTCTATCCATAACAGATTTAAATACGGAAAATAATATCATTAAGGAAATTACATCAAATAATTTCTCAATTACTATATTCTATTATAGAAAAACCAGGAAATGAATATGCAGGCTAATTTACATTGGCCTCCTCTTTAACAACATCAGTAATTATCTTTCTAAATTCTATTCAATAACCTTCTTTTTTAGTGGTCCCAACATAAGCAAATAACTATACAATACCAAACAAGCAACTACTCAATTCAAACAGTCTGGAATATACAGCAGTGAATGTAATGGCCAACAGCTTACGAATAGATTCGAAAAACATTTATCCTCGGACACCAATTCCGCAGTTTTTCAACATATTAGATCTACAAACCACATAAATGCTACAAATGCAATAGGGGAATGACATAATTTGTCGGAAAGCTTGGTAATTGACAAACCTTGTAGAAACCCAAAGTTCAACACTCTTAATCAACTAAAATTGAATCACTCCCCACTACTTTAAAATAGGTATGGTTACAACATTTTTCTTCTTTCCAAATGTTAGGTCTAGACACTTGAAAAACCGTTTGTGTGTATTGAAAATATGAAATGAAAGTTCTTGTTTTATTTAGTAGGTTCGTGCGAATTTACACGAATCATCTCAAATTTCTTCAATTCTATGCTCACAGTAATAAAGCCCACTTATAATTAGAACAAACGGAAATTATTAATTACTCATGAGTAAGAAAATATCAGAAAAATTAGTAACAAAATAGTCAAAGGAAGCTTTCTTAAATACACAAAATTATTCCCATTACCCAAATAGTAACGTCCAGAATCATTTATGCGTGCATTTTGAGTTTGAATATTGGTCAATGTAGCTACACAAATGCCTCTGAACTCATTATATATATCATTATATGTTTGTAGATAATTTCTACATTGGTAGAACATATAGAAATTTTAATATAAGAATATCGGAACATAAACGCAGCTTTTCAAATAAAAAATCAGATTCAAATTACGCGAATCCTCTCCTAGAAAATAGTCACTCTTTCGACCCACAGTTTGAACTTTTGCATACAGATAATAAATATTGGACGGTAGATCTTTGGGAAACTTTAGAAACCAACAAACACAAACACTCAGGTAGACTCATCAATGAACAAGTTGATTGAAGCCCTTAACCTCTATTGAATCTCTTCAAGGAGCAATCTATTCCTTAATTTTATTGGATATACCTGTCATCAATAACCACTTAAGAAGGAGCAACCCAATAAGCTTTTAATTACTTAAGAACATTTGTATTTATATTCTCATTTTTATTTTCTGTACATTCATTCGTCTGAAGAAGCTACGGTGTAGTGAAACGCGTTACGAATCACAATTATTAAGTAAAATTCCTAAAACACATTACTTGTTTTTATTATCAAATGCGTGTTTATATTATATATTCAACTCAGTAAATTTACAATTATTTCAGGAAGTTTATGCTATCAGAGCAAATCAGCTTGTGGAGAAAAATATTATCAAAGAAAAGAAAAGAGGAAGAAAAAAAATCGCTGAATATATGAATCATGCTATTGAAATGGACAAATGTTTGAGTAAAGAAGCGGAGAGACTTAAGAAGGAGGAAGTTTTGCAATATCGCGATGATCTATGTAAACAAATAGAATACAATAAATTAGTCAAGGTAAAAAATGAAATTTCGTATTCTTATATGGAACTCATATCATAAAGTTATTTCTGTTCTTAATTCCAAATCGCATCATTTTATTTTACGATTTTATTATTGATCGAAAACTGTATCTGAGTACACGATATTTAAGTTCTCAATGAAAAATAATAAGAGCAGTTCATGACAAGTCATACTCTAAGGAAATCGTTTATGCCAGGGGTGCTAAAACATGAACTGCTGGCTATCAACCTCAATATTTTCAGACCGATTCCGGTTTTTCTCTGATAAGTTCATGAATTATGCATGCATCTGCTTGAAATTTTTCAAGTCAGAAATTTGAGATTTTTCCTTTTCAGTCATGGACTTTCGCCACTTTGAAGAAGTTAGTGCTGAAAGCTTCTTTAGAGATGTTTACTTGCTTTAGTAATCGTGGTCCAACATCTAAGCATAAAAACCTGCTATTTATTCTGCATCTTGGGACAGTTTCCTCATCATCAATAGAAGCTTGTTTCTGCTTCTTTCTTTTTACAGTCATCTTCTTCATCGTCGCTCATAATTTTCTTCTCTTTGTTTTTAGGTTTTTCACGAGCCGACAAAGGCATGTAATATTGTAATATTCATCATCCTCATCGAAGTCGGCCTTTTTACGCTTGGCAGTTCACAAACTTGTGACCAAAGGAATATCTTAATCAGAGTCTTCCTCTGGTTCTCCTTTAAAAACTGATTTTTTCTCTTCCTTCTTCTCTTTCTCTTCAATTATTGAAATCGGAGAACAACTTTCAAACTATAATGGAAAGTAGGATTTTCCTGACCCATTAGCATTGGAATAACCCTCCTCACTCCCTTCATCTGAAATGTAGGATATTTACAAATTATCACTTCAAAACATAACACGAACAGTACAAAATCTTGAATTCAATTTGTTACTCATTCAGAGCAATCGTACAACATTGAACAAGATATCATAATCAAACAGTGTTTTAATCAAATAAGTCATAGGAACAACTAATCAACACTACATTTCGGAAAATTTTGTTCGACCCAAAGTTGGTTAGAGATTGTTTTCGAAGCAAACCAGAGAGAATGATATTTCTTGAATTTCTGATGGATGATTTTCCAGGACCCATAGAAACATAAAATAGATCTCTTTCGGAATACTTAAAATTTTCGTTACAAGCTAATCGCATTCCATGACATTTTCATATTTTACATTGAAATACTTGGAATTGATTGACGAAAAGGCGTGTTGTAATCATCATTGTTGAACCTGTCCAAATAGACTCAATCCCAGGAGTTTGTTCTTTGGTTAATTAACATTATTGCAAATACTTTGCATTTCCATGTTCAACAAAGCTACGATAATAGTTCAAACATTTACTATTAGTTGGAATACATTGTTGGTTAAAAATTTCATTATTTGTAGGAACGAGAAAAGCAAGAATTAGAGAGGGAACGCAAACTGAGTCAAGAGGAAGAGGACCGATATCTTGCTATAGTAAATAAAATGGTCCAAGAAAAGATAGAGGGAGGTTCTAAACATCCGTTCAGAGAGGTGTTGGACCAATTTGAATGTTATTGTAATAAACATGCGGACAAGACTACCAGTTAATATCGAGTTGATAATTCTTGGTACACCTGATAAAATTAAAGTTTTATGCTAATTCATGGATCTTTCTTTTCTATCCCTGCAGACCATATAACTGGTGAGTTTTCGAGGATAGAATATATAGGACATGACATTTCATTTAGAATATATATATATATATATATATATATATATATATATATATATATATATATATATATATATATATATATATATATATATATATATATATATATAAACGTGAGAATTATTCAAAAATCCGTAGATCAATGAATAATCTTTCCTGACAAGAGCTAGTTCCCAAATCTGTTCGCCATGTACGCAGCCCCCAAGAGCCTCAACAGTACAACTAAGTTGTTTCGTCCTTTTTGGGAGCCCAGCAGTGTCGCATATCGCTTCTCAGCATCCTAACAAGCTACATCAGGGTACCCTAACGATTCCAGAAAGGGCGTATCTCGTTCATTTGTACGAGAGTCGCCCTCTGTGGACCGAGAGGGTGAAACCGCTATCGAAATTCGAGAAAGATACGAACAATAACAAACAGATGTGGGAACGTTAAAAATTCTAACACTTGAGGAACATCTTTCGCCGATCCGTGAATCACCATCAATGGTACAAAACGAGCAAAATAACTCAGTTGGAAATGGTGCTCAGGGCCTCTTATATTTCCAGAATAAAACCTCCTGTCGGTAAATATTTGATGAGACAAATATTTTCCGCGATGAACTTCGCGAGAAGTCTACATACGTGAACTTGAGAAAAGAAGAATAATTCAAAAATTCGTTGATCAATGAATAATCCTTCCAGACAAGAGATAGTTCCCAAATCTGCCCGCCATGCACGTAGCCTCCAAGATCCTCAATAGTGAATGTTTTCAAGTTTGGAAAATGAACACCCTATATGATTTTGCTATCATCTGCTTTACTTTTCACAAGGGCTCTGTTCTTTAAGGAAGTATTGGTGTCTCGGTTGAAATTTTCTGATAATCGTGAGGAGTATAGAAAAAAGGTCAAAATTTCACAAAATCTTATATAATTCAAAAACCGTTGGATTTAGGAATAAAAATTTGAAAAAACATAATTTTCATATGAAAAACTGAAACCGAACACCCTTTATATTCGTAAATTGATTTAAAATGTACAACGTTGTAAGATCTAAGTTCTTCTTCATTCCATTTCGATACAATGTACAGTTTCAGAGCTGTCCAACAAATACTCACTAAGTGAACACTCGCTATATATTCGTTTTTCAACTTGGGCATTATGCCCATAATCTAAAAAGACACATTTCAAACGGTTTCCGTTGTTCAACATAATTACCTTACAAAAAAGATAATAAACTTGATGTGAATTATTGAGCAATCAAAATAGCAAATAAAGCTGATTTTCTGTAGGCGATTGGTTAATTTCAGCATAAAGGTTGATTAGAAGTACCAATTATTGAGGGACTGCTTTACGATATATTTCCTCGTCCGTTTGAAACAAAAAATTTCGCAGAATCATTATTGTCAGATCATCTGAGTAAAAGCCAGACGAAAATTAACGTAATTGATTGACGGTGCCTACTATACAATAGTTGATCATTAAGATCAGATAATGAAACAGTTGCATGACTCAACTATCACTTTTCATTGGAATTAGATTATTCCATTGGGTAGACCGGTTTCGGATGGCACTGATCCATTTTCAATTATACAAACTACAATACTAATATTCTCTTAGACTACATAACAAAACGATACGATATGAATTAATTAAAGAGTGGTGGAAAATTAACAATGATTTATGGAAAGGTGATTGGTATTGATTGAGATCTACCTGGTCATTGAGGGGATTATACCTTTCACTATAGTAGCTTAGGAAATATCTATAGTAGGAAATTTATTTCATAAAATTTATCATGCTGTTGAAGTGTTTTACATGCTAAAATTTGGGAACAGTTGTTTCGTTACCATTTACCACAATTGCAGAATGAAAATACTATTGGGGGAAGACCTATATAAAAACAAAAACATTCAAGAAAGGTTAGTTTACACACTTGGTTTTTTAAATTCTTCAATTATTTGTATCTGGCTCGTCAGGTAACACCACTGCTGATGGCCGAAAAAGGATGTAGAAAGTAATGGCAAGGAATACGTATCTAAGAATTTGATGAAGAAGTTATTCTATCAGTCTCATTTTGGTCCACCTGTATAGTTTTTAATGAGTTACTAAACCTGATAAGTTGAAAAAGAGGAAGAATCACTTGTATAGTTTCTACCGATTGAGAGTTAGTCGTGATGATGAAGAAACTATTATATCAACCTCATTTCAGACCACCAGTATAGTTTTTAATGAGTTTTTAAACCTAGAGCCAGTGCTTCAAACCCGAGGCTGAATGATACAAAACCAGCTGACCAATTATTATTAACTTCAATATTCAAACACAGCCGATCACCTTACCTATTATTGGAATAAGCACCAAGCTGATATCATATGCGTTACTGAGCACTGGCCTCAGGAATTACCGGCGGACCAAATCAAATTGAAGCTCTTCCTGTAGGAATGAGTTCTGTGTGCAAATCTTCATAGTTGAAAAGGACATCGAGGTGGATAGAATGGGACTGCCTAAACAGAAAAATAATGTAATGTCAAAATATCGCTCTCCGTTCGGAAACTGGGAAATCCTAAATTTCGTAGACACGTCTAGCAAAGATAACTTCATAGTTGTAGGCGACTGCAATGTTAATTTTATGGTAGTATCTAGAGAACTGCATTGATTGATTGACCTCTTTGCTACATTTGGAATGTTACCAACCGTGAATGAACCATCAAGGAAAAGTGAAAACACACAGACTTGAATTGACAATATATTTATTTCTAGTTCAATGAAACTATACATCACATCAATAACAGATAAGCCTCATCTCTCAGACCATTTAGTCCAGCACATATGTCTAAAATATCAGATTGGGCCACCTACAACGGAAGGAAGAACTCTTGATTTGAGAAAGTATCGACACATAACAGAAAACAACATGTATCTTCTACGAGTGGAACTACAAAAGCTGGACTGTGTTACTCAACTGAAGCACAAACGTGCAAATGAAACCTATACTTCCTCTCATAGAATGCTGATGCGGCTTTTCGATTAATGTTTTCCTATGAAAGAAAAAGGTTATGCATATAAACGAGATATAATTGGTCAAGAACTTGAAGCAATTAAGAATATGCTTGATAAACTATAAACTATACACAGATAGCAATGATGAGGAGTCATTAAATGCCTATAAACATTGTAGAGAAAAATATATCAAAATGAACTTACCAAAAATAGAACTGTAATTACATATGCAAGTCAGAGAAGTCCAAAGCACTAAGGGACGTCAAGCTGATACCAAACATGCGAAGGTAAGACCAGTGTTGGAAAGTCTGACAGCAGAAGGTTTCAACATCTTCTTTGGCTAGCAGCGGAAGACTGCCGTAACTGATTCCACCAAATGTTGCTAACAGCTATAGGTGATGTTAATCTGTTCGATTGTATGGAGTTTGATCACTTGCTTTAAGGCAAGCGAAATTCAAGACATTTGCCATCTAAACAACGATATTGTAAAATCAATCTCGACTGAATTATCTGAACTCATCACCATATTGGTGAGTAAATGTTTTGAAAGTGGCTACTTTCCCATAGAATTGGCGAAGGCTAAAATTACACATATATTTAAAAAGGTAAAAAAAAATATTTAAAATAGGTACAGACTGATTTCAATACTACACTACGAAGTACAGTTACAGCAGTCCGAGCAGGCGGAACCAGATTTCTTCAAGGCATTAGTACGGGAGAAAAAATGTCATTGTTATATGATCACAGCAAAGCTTTCGACACCATCTGTCAAGAGATGCTGTTGAAAAAAGTGGGACCAAACGGGTTCCGAGGACGAGTTTATGATCTCCTAGAGTGCTTTTTCAGTGACCCAACAAAAATGAAGTATGGTGTTCCTCAGCAATTTGTGGTGGAGTCCATACATCATCTGTCTTATACCAACGACGTAGATATAAGTGGTGAGAATCAGGGAGAAATTTTCTGAAAAGATTGTGGAAGTAACAAGGAAAATAAAGACTTGGTTTTCAAGTATTTGGCGAAGTTGAATGAGGGAAAGACTCAATATCAGAATCAAAAAACCACTGAAATTTGGCAAATACCTGGGATTATGGTTAGACTCTAGACTATGTTTTTGCAAACACATTGACGAGCCCTGTAGGAGGCTCTCTAAGTTAATATACATACTCAGAAGATTGTCTGAGGTAAGTTCAGGGAAGGCAGCCATAATCGCTTAACACGCCTTTTTCCACTCTTTCATGTATTATAGCCTCTTGGTCTGGGGAATAGTTCGCAGAGATCTCGCATCTTTATACTGCAAAAAAAGAAATAAAAACAATATTCAATATTTGTTCACGAGATTCCTGTAAACCGATAAATAACGAAAAGAGGATACTTTGAGCAGTGAACTTGATTGTCAAGTTTTGAAACATATGCACATCGAACCCCGCTGCTGTGGGCCACATGCATGGTTGCAATTCAAGCAAGCAATTCCTCACATTTGTTTATATCTCCATATAAGAGAAAGATAACCCAAAACTCTGTAGACTACTGCATGGTTCAAATGTACAATAATCTGCCTGCACACTATAAATGTCTGAAAGTGTCTTAGTTTAAATCTGAAGTGAAGTTCATGTAGCTGTGGGGGGCTAGTCACCAATGAGTAGTATCTTTTGGAATCATGGTAATAGTATATCCGTGGTGTCTACTCTGTTTTATCTGCTGAGTCTAATGTTATTGGATGGTGCCAGTTTGTGTTTTGTCTACGTGATTAACCTTTCAATGTATTATTTTACGTATTGAACGTATTATGTATATTTCTATTTCTATTTCAATATAACTACAAACATGTCATTGCCAGTGATAGATTTCTATCGAGGGTCAATGCTATAATAAGCATCCTAATTGGCTATAAAGCATCAGGATTGTGCTGTTCGTAAGAGACGATCGCTGCAAGGTTTCTTTGGCATGCAAATGGTACCAGAAAATCGAAGAAGAGAATACTAGTCAAATTGATTTGAACTTCACAAGAGCATGTTTTACTTGTGTTTTTCTTTTAAATTATACAGCTATTGCTTCGACTTAACAAATTGTATTGAGAAGATATTAATAATCAAGTGAACATCTATTCATAAAAAGGTACCACTTGATTCTATAATGGTGAATTTCTTCGATTTGAAATTTATGGTTGACCAAGAACCTAATTCGTTTCGACGAATGTTTAATAATTCAATTGATGAAAGGTTCACTGCAAAAAGGTAGTTTTAATCAAGTTAAATATGAGCTAAAGATACTATTTCGAAACAATATATGTTGCATTGAAAGAATATTCAAATTATGTAGCATTGTACCAATATAATTTTTAAATACAATGGGAAATAAAACTACTCAAGGAGCAATCCCAAAATAAGAAATGAAATGAATAAATTGCCACTTACTGGGAATAAAATATTATATTGAGTTACATCACTCTGAAGCATTCGTTTTGCAGAAATAATGTGGTAATGCATCGAGATGCAAGTAATTTCTCAACAATTATGCTTTATTACTAAAGGTTATAAACGTATACCATTTACTCTTGCTCTAGATTAGTGACACCACAGGGTCGGAATAGCCAACCGGAGTTAAAAACTGTTATATTCATCATTGATGTTGCCTCTTTTCAAGAAAAATTTGTGGTATTCATACCATTGGAATCAGTTGCATTTATACTGGAATCCTGAACATTCAAATCACATTTCAAAATGCTCAGTCAGCTGAAAATAAGGAAAAATATTTTACAGACACTAGTTAATTTATTCCGCCATTACTACATGATAGTTAATCATATTGATAGTAATGAATTAAACTATGTATTATACTATCGCAAGAGATTCATTGAAAATCAGGATTAAAGTTTTGGTCTCCCGACCACTTGAGCTGACAACAAGTACTGAAGTTGAAAATACATACATACATAAACAGGTAGATACAAACGAAATAATTGAGGGTGCAAACAAGAGGTAACGAACGCATTATGATTAAAGCAGGTGATATCTAAGATATTAAACATGGACGAATAAGCCAGACCATACTGGTCGTTCAGAAGATTATCTCTATGGGGAGTGTAATGGAATTTGAAAATTTCGAAGATTTCTGAGAAATCTAACTTTCATCTCCTAGGAATACTGTGAATATTCTGAAGTTGATCAATGGGTGGAAAATAATGGCCATTCTCAATACAATGTGGAGCGAAAGTAGATTCGTCAGTTCTCTGGTTATTTTAATCAGATTGATGCTCTTTATATCTAGTTTTGAATGAACGACCACTCTGGCCCATATAGATGCGTTCACAATCCATACAGCACAACTTGTAAACTCTAGTATTGTCGGATTCATCAGTTTCATCTTTATTGTTGGAAAATTTTTGGGAGAATTTCATGTGGGTGCTGAAAGTTACTTTTTTATGCTATTTTGAAACGACATTTGTATTCTCTGATAGGACCAAAGTATGTGAATGATATGTATTTATCTGTATTTGTTGATTATATTCGTGAGTGGATATAATGGAATACTATTTTTTTTCTGATCATTTCTTTCTGTGTATTTCTGGAATAAGCATTGTTCTTAGCCCTTTTTTTGATAGTTGACTTCCATGGATATATTTCCTGGTAATGGTAGAAATAAAGTCCTATGAATGATTGTTAGGTCTAAAAAGTAAGTCTAACTATCGACTTCTCTCTCTTCCAACTTCTGGCTTTGAATTTTAAAACAAGAAATTCAAAGCAGCCATTTAGTTTCAACCAAATCATATGAATCCAACGTCATAGTAATATTTTGGAAATCCATATGTAAATACCAAAAATTACAGACATTCTTCGAAAAGAGAACATTAGTGAAATACCCAAAGATCGAACCATAAATATCCAAAAACCATTGAAACTTCACCGATAAACTAACAAAAACAATCAATTCTTAGGTAAAAATGAATCACAAAGACACCGCTCCAATACTTTCAGTAGTGTCATTAATGAACAGCCCAATATTTCAGATCTAAATGTTCAATAAAAAACTCAATTCAATTAACACAAAATTTGAAACTGGTTCAAACCCCAATGAAATGATATTCAATCATTTTTGATGTAGATAACATGTTTTCGAACATCCCAGGAGACGAAATCCTTCCATTGGTTTAAGACATCCTAAACAAATCACACGTTAATCCGGTTGGACAAAATAATTTCATGTTTTTGCTCAAATTGTACCTACAACAGAATTATTTCAAATTCAATAACAAATTTTATGATCAACTTCAGGGTCTAACGATGGGATCTCCTTTGATCCCTTTACTAGCTGACATTTTCATGGTGTTTATTGAAGATATCATATTCAGTTCCTCCAAATCAAAATTAGTACTTTTTGGTATAGATATGTAGACGAAATACTAGCGCTAGAGAACTAGATCAATTTTTAACATTAAATTCAAAATAGACATAGAAGTGGATAATCAGATTCACTTTTTAGGCCTAACAATCACCCAAATAATAACACACTAAGTTTTGATGTTTATAAAAAACCCACCTCTTCGGATATTTGTATTCCTTATGACTCAACACACCCGAAATCTCATAAATGCGCTGCATTTAATTCAATGATTAATAGGACTTTCTGTCTGCCATTATCCAAAGAGAGTATGTCTAGGGCAGTGTCAACTAATAAAGAAATAGCTATATCAAATATAGTAAACAGAAAGAAACAAACACAAAGAGTATATCATAATATTTACCCATGTATATAGACAACTAATACAGATTGACACATATTTTCAACGTATCAGCGAAAAGAGTGTACATTTCATTTCAAAACATCATAGAAAATTACCTTTCAAAACCCAAATGAAACTCTCCCAAGAAGTTTTCAATAGTAAGGATGAAACTGATAGTTTTGGCAATACTGGTGTTAACAAGATGTCCTGTATAGATTGTGAACGCGTCTATATATGTCAGACTGACTGTTCATTCAAAACTAGATGCAAAGAGCATCAACCAGATTATGATAACACTGATAAACAGTAAATTTATTAAACGAAATCAAGTCATATTTTCGAATACTACTTCCTACCCGCATATAAACATCATACTTAAATTTGTTCAATCACCTTCAGTGATTACGCAAATTTTGATTACCGACGTGTGTTTATGAATGAATTAATGAACAAATATTGAAATTAAAACAGTTTTCTTCTTGAGATTAGTGTTATACATCATACTAAGATGCCGAGAGTGAGTGTATTTGCGTGAAAATCAAAATGAAGGACCACCTTCCTTTATGTAGAGAGGAACAGAAAAAGTAGGACTTACCTAAATGTGCGTTGATTGTCGCCTGGTAGACTGCATACAACTATATTATATTTGTGGAAGAAATAAGCAGGGAAGGAAAGAAAGAGGAGTATGAGGGAATATCGTTGTTCACGAACCTAAGGTCCACCTTATATCAACACAGAGAAAGTAATCCGGAAATCCATAGGCAATTGTGGTTCACTGCGTAAATATCACAAAACTGGTAGAAAATAACACTCCAGAACAATACATTATATTTCGATAGAGATCGATGTGATTGATATGCGATATGCGATATGTAACAAAACGATATTTGTGCGTACGTATTCGTGCGAATTGCAGTACTGAATTTTATGACCTGCTCAATTGATAACTCATCCCAAAATCCAACATGTTGTCCACTCACGCGACATAGCGGGAAAATGCTTTGAATTATTATTGAATTATAAAATGAAATTTGAAATAATTGAAAATGAAGTGATTTGGCGCATCCGGTCTGTAAACCATCCTGATAACTTCTGTTTTATTTGTGGTCAACTTACTGTTAAAAGTCAACGTTGTAGTTTGTCACCATTAGTTAAAAACTGTTATTTCAATTATTTTGGTTTTCTGGCGCGAAATTTGGACAAAACCTGGACTCCTAGTGTTTGTTGGGCACAGTGTGTCATTTTACTAACATCATGGGCTAAAGAATCTCGTCATATGCCGTTCGCAGTTCTAATGATACGGGCCGAACCGAAAGGCAATGCATCAGATTGTTATTTCTACCAAACTTCTATAAATGGTATTAATCACAAATCTAGGCACTTTGCAAACTATCCAAATCTACAATCTGCTCAAGGATCTATCCCACACAGTGATGATTTACTTATTCCTCAGCCTCCAATAACCATGGATGACGTGATCGAAGAAAATGTATCTGAGAGTTCAGATTCCGATTCAACTTTTGAGCCCTGTACTTCAAACAGACAACCTCATTTTATAACTCAAAGCAATCTCAATGACTTGGTACGTGATTTGGATCTCCGTAAAAGACAGGCAGAACTGTTGGCGTCCCGACTTCATGACTCGTATTTAATGGAAAAAATTCCAGAACATCCGTATACAGAACTCGACATACTCACTTCTCAAGTTTTTTTCTCAAGATGGTATTATAGTGTTTTGCAGTGACATTCCCTCAGTGATGACGGAGTTCATGTTTGATTATAAAACTTGACTGGCGGTTGTTTATAGATTCCACAGAGGTTTGAATTTGGGAGGCTTTTACTTGGTAAAATTCCATTATCAATAATAAAAAACCAGTACTGTGTTACTGTGTCTAAGAAATTTATCGAATTATTGCTTTCTATTTCGGTTGTGAATGCAATTTTTAGATGTAATGAATTTATATGATTTTCGAAAATTTTCAACTGTCTATCTGTTCCTGTGAAGCAAATAATGATATCGTCTACATAGCGATACCAGTATAAACAAAATTTACTGAGTGGATGATTATGAATTAATTTCTCTAAGTTATTCATGAAATTTTCGAAAATCATATAAATTCATTACATCCAAAAATTGCATTCACAACCGAAATAGAAAGCAATAATTCGATAAATTTCTTAGACGTGACAATTTCGAATGAAAATGGAAAACATGTTTTCGCAATTTACCATAAGCCGTCACATACAGATATTATAATACATAAATCGTCGTGTCATCCATATCAACATAAAATGTCAGAATTCAATAGTTTTATTCATAGATTGATTAACATCCCGTTATCACCAGAAAATTTCAACAAAGAACTAAATTTGATTAAACAAATAGCCAAAAATAATGGTTACAATCCCAAACTAATAAATAATATTTTAAATAAAAACAAAGTAGAATCGCATTAAATGAAGTTTACCCTGTCGATAAATTGAAACAAAATTCAACACCTTAACCTACGTTGGCATTACAAGTGAGAAATTGAAATCATTCTTAAGTAGCAATAATTTCAACATAGCTTTCAAACTAATAATAATTTAGGCAAATATATAAAAATAATAAAACCAAACCAGGTAAAAACAATAAATCAGGTGTTTATCGATTGAATTGCAATGACTGTGATAATTTCTACATTGGTAGAACACATAGAAATTTTAATATTAGAATATCGGAACATAAACGCAGTTTTTCAAATAAAAAATCAGATTCAAATTACGCGAATCATCTCTTAGAGAATAATCATTCTTTCGACCCACAGTTTGAAATTTTGCATACAGATAATAAATATTGGAAAGTAGATCTTTGGGAAACTTTAGAAATCAATAAATACAAACACTCAGGTAGACTCATCAAGGAACAAGTCGATTTAAGCCCTTCACCTCTATTGAATCTTTTCGGGGAGCAATCTATTCCTTAATTTTATTGGATATACCTGTCATAAATAACCACTTAAGAAGAAGCAACTCAATAAGCTTTTAATTACTCAGGAACATTTACAGTTATATTCTCGTTTATATTTTTCTGCATATTCATTCGTCTGAAGAAGCTACGGTGTAGTGAAACGCGTTACGAATCGCAATTATTAAGTAAAATTCCTTAAAACAGAGTACTTGTTTTTTATTATCCACAAAGGTAAGTTTAAAAGCTGTAATGTTACACAATGGTAATGAATACCCTTCCGTACCGGTCGCTCATGCTACTGAAAAGAAAGAATCATATGAAAATATGAAATTACTGCTAGAATATATTGAAAATAACCGATATTCCTTGACAATATGTGGAGATTCGAAAGTAATTGCTATTTTGCTAGGTCTACAGCTTAGATATACGAAGTTTTGTTATTTCACAGAGGAATAGTGGGATAGTCGAGACAAAAAATATCATTATGTCTGAAAGGAGTAGCTTAAGCTAGATGCTCTTATACCAGGTCAACGAAATGTTCTCTACACTCCTTCAATCAATCAAAGATCTTTGCTACCTCCATTGTATATCAAACTCCGACCAATGAAAAATTTTGTCAAAGCTATGGATGAAAATGGAGATGGTTTTTGTTACTTGAAACACAAATTCCCGAAATTCAGTGATGCCACATTAAAAGAAGGAATATTTGTAGGGCCACAAATGAGAGACCTACTGGATGATGAAGAGTTTGAACAAAAACTTACTCCGATCGAAAAATCCGCACGGACATGTTTTTGAAATATTTTTCGTAACTTTCTTGGAAACCACATTGCCGAAAACTATGAAGATTTAGTCAACAACCTCTCAACAGCCTACAAGGACATGTGATGCAATATGTAGCCCAAGATTCACTTTTCAAATTTGAATTTTGAATTTCTCAAAATTTGGGTGCTGTTAGCGACGAACACGGTGGGCGGTTCCATCAGGACCCAAAATGGAAAAAAGGTACCAAGGCAAGTGTAGTCCGATCATGTTAGCTGACTACTGCTGGACACTCAAAAGGGATGTACCTGACGCTAAATATTCTCGAAAATCCTGAATAAACGTGAATATGTTATTTTTTCTTCATTTGAAACATTTTCTTACCGATTTTACTTAAAAAAGATAAATTGCTGTTGCAAAAAATCTGAGGGTGATCGAAATTTTTTACGAATGAATATTAGTTATAGATACAAAATAACCCATTCAACTTTCATTAAGGTCATTTTTGTCTATCAGTGTAATCAGAGGACCGCTCCACATTGTATCCAAAATGTTCATCATTTTCCACCCATAGATCAACTTCAAATTATTCACAGAATACCTAAAGAACGAAACTTAGATTTCTTAGAATCCATAGAAATTTTCAAACTCCAACAAATTCGCCATAACGATAATCTTCTGAACGACCAGTATGTCCCGGCTTATTAGTCTATATTTAAATATCTACTTTTATCATAATTAATTTATTACCTCTTGTTTTTACCCTTATTAACTCTGTGTTTACCTGTTTATTTATGTATGTATTTTCAACTTTAGTTCAGTACTTGTTGTGTGTTGAAAATTGTCAAGAGATCGGAATTGCAATGCTGATTCTCAATAAATTCTTTATGATAGTATAATACATGGTTTAATTTCTTATTATCATCTACTAAAACTAGCTGGGTCCACTTGGGGTACCCATATTTACATTTTTCGACATGCTGCTCTTGCTCTGGTCTTTTCTACAGCAGAGTACGTTGTTCTGCTTGACTAAATAGTGGTCATGTGCATAGAAATGATTCCCAACTGAATTATGTTATGAAAATTATAAGTAGTAGATAGATAGATCATTTTAGTTGTTCAATTTGGTACATATACGTACAGTGAACTTGTCAAAAACATGAGAAGAAAAAAAGACAAGGTATAAATAAAAGCATAAAATAATACATTACATAAAAAACAGCAAATACAATAAAATAAATACTAAATGAGTCGTCTATGTGTAAGAAATCCTGAATTGCATACTAAGCCCTCTCCGAAAGTTTTTGTTTGAAATTTCGTTTGATTGCTGAAAGTGGCAGAATTCGCAATCTTACAGGAATTTTATTATAGAGTTGAATGGACATGAACACTACATTTTTCTGCAGATATGTGTAGTTGTACCTATAGGTTATTAGGTTGTCTCTGTAACGTGTAGTATATTGATATTGAAAGAGACTGGGAAGAGTGAGAATCCTCTGGGTGACAAAGTGCTCCCTGCAGCTCTCTCTTGGGTTCAATCCCAGTAAGCTCCTAAGACATCTCTTTCGCAGAACGAACGCCCTGTCACTCATCATTAAATTTCCCCAAAATACAACACCACATCTAAGGTGGAACTCTACATACGCATGATAGGACAAAAGCGCTACCTCTCTATTAACCATTCTTAACAATACTCTCAGCGCATAGCAAGATTTACCTATGGTCCACCTGGCATAACCAGTCTAACATGGAGTCAATCCTCACTCCCAAGAAAGCGACAGTAACCTCTGCAGTTATAGTTTCATTGTTATATATTATGATTAGTTGTTTTGTTGGCTTTCTGAATCCAAAACAGATTATTTCAGTTTTAGATGTATTTAGATGAATCTCATTCTAAGAGTAATGATTTTCCTACATTTTTAAGGGTATCAACTGATTTTGATTTGAGGGCTTCAACATCATGTTCAGATAAAACCAGTGAGGTGTCGTCAGCATATTGCTGTACATTTTTCTGTAGTTCTTCAGGTAAACATTCGTGTATATTATGTACAGTAGAGGTCCCAATATAGATCCCTGAGGCACACCCTTATGAACTTCAAGACTTTCTGACTGTAAAATTAGCTCAACCCTAATTCCGGAATACATGTCCCTAGCGAATAATTCCTCCACATATCCGCAGACAGTCAGCGTTGAAAAATAGTTCACTCTCAGAACGTTGTCCATATATATATATATATATATATATATATATATATATATATATATATATATATATATATATATATATATATATATATATATATATATATATATATATATATATATATATATATATATATATATATATATATATATATATATATATATATATATATATATATATATATATATATATATATATATATATATATATATATATTATATTCTCTTGAGAAAGAGAGGATTTACAAACATTGGATTAATTGTATTTACTATAAATGCTTATATATTAAATTTTGGTGTGTCAGAAAAAACACAAGTGAGAGCTCAGGAAAATGTAACAGGGGAACCATACTATCTCGTTTCCCTGTCGCTATTGCACTAGCAATAACTTTTCTGTTTATGTTGTGTTAGTGTCGTGTGTACATAAAGAGTATCAGATATTTTTCTGCTTAGCAGTTTCAATTCTCTTCTTGCACTCCATGATTTCCAGACGAAGACAAGGGTGAAAGGAAAGGGGGTTCGGAACAGGAATCTGTTACAATGAAAAAAGAAAACAAGCAGAAAAATATTTCAACAGTCATACCTGACTCTTATATTTCTAAACACACTTGAATTTCAAAAAAAATTTCACATAGGAAAGCCATAAAAAGGACTAAGGAAATAATCAAAAAGTACATAACCTGGGATATTTCCTCTTTTGCGGATATGTTCTTCAGTCGCAGTGTTAAACATAATCACTTCCTTGTTCTTGCTTGCCAATTTTGAAGTAAAATCTTGCAGAATTCCTTCAGTATTCAAACTCAACAAAACAATTCCCTCTCTGTTTGACCGAGAGAGACCCGAGGGCTAGGTTCGGTCTTCTAAGTGATGCCGATTATGATCTATAGATGTTCTAGAATCGTAATGAATCCAATAATTTGGGTTTCCATTTCTTCGTAGTTCTTGTTTAATTTAAAGAAAAATTTGCGAAAAAACTTTGACAGTCGTTTTGAAAATATGACAAAATACAGTCTGTTACTTGGTAAGAATGAAGAAATTATCAAAAAAAATTTTAAAAAAATTTCATCAATGATCAATTGATTTTCTGAGCACTCCTTTCAATGCGTTAGCCCTGTAGAGTAGGGAATGAAATGATGTTGTTGTTTTCAATAAGTTCCTAATAAAAGATTCTTTTCAGAAGGTTTGTTGTCTCAGTAGAAAGAATCGTTGAGAACTGGTCATAGGTGGTTAAAGAAACTACACTACGCCATGTAAGCAACGAACAATTTCAATTTCAATATTTCAAACTCCTTCTACACGATCAAAATCGATGTTCTCTCTTGGCGTACATGTTCCTTTCAAGGGAAACGAACTGAAAGAAATGGATTGATATTTTACATCAAACCACCACATATTGATAACAGCAGGTGTTGATCAATTCTTGCGAGTAACGTTTGTTGTTATTGAAAATTTTGATATTCAGCTATAATGCAACACGAATCACGAAGTCTGACCCAAACAGAATGTGATGCAGCAGTGGTTTTAGATGACTTAGGTTGGACTTGTACAAGAAAAAGCTGAAAGCTTGGGATGTCCTATTCAACTGTTTCCAGAATGATTAAGCATTACAAGCATACTGTACAAGGACGAGCTTGAGCTACAATGGCTGTCCATAATTATTATTTAAGAATTTCCTCATTGAGACACTGGTTCGCTACTACTAGAGACCTCTCAAATCAGCTTCGTAAGAACAGTGGAGTACAAATTAGCACGACAATGTCTCACAGAGTTTGGTTTATTATTATTCTTGTTACCATATCTAGATGAGAGTCGAGGAAAAGACCTGTAACGACTCACAATGCAACATACTTCTAAAATGAAACAGTGAATAAAAATACAGGAAATATAGCATTTACATCTTCCAGGAGCAAGGCATTCCAAGCGGCGAACACTCTATTGCATCGAAAATTCTACCAGCAGGTGGTCTTGAACTTTTCTTTGAGGAGATCGAAATTGTGACCTCTTAAATTATCAGAATTTAGCGAAGCAGGTGGGTGGAATCACATCTAAAGAGGCCATGAATTGTACTGTACGTCACAATAAGGTCGCGTCTTGTGCGTTTATCTGCAAATGTATCTAACCCCATAGAGGGTCTTCATAACTTGGCCTGTTTCTGCCATAAGAAATGCGCGTCGCTCGGTACTGACTACCCTCAAGAAGTTCGACGTCAGCTCCTAGGTTTGGGCACAATACTAGTTCTCCAAATTTGAGGATGGGGCGCAGGTAGGTCGTGTAAATCTTCCCTGCCACAAGTAGATCAAAATGGTAAAATGATACCGACATCAGATTAATCTTTATTTTGGCTTTAGAGGTGACTTCATCAATGCTCCAACTTGGGCCATTAGACACAATAAAACCTAGATCTTTTCTAGGTGATCTGGTGCCCGTCGTATAGGTGGTTTGGGTTGTTTTTGCCAACATGTGGAGCAATACCTTTTTGTATATTCAGAGGTAGCAGCCAGTCATGACACCCCTTTCCCACAGCATCCAGATTCTCCTACAGCAGATTATAATTGCTAATGAGCAGTTAGATTTGATTACCTTTGGCAGATCGGCTGTATATATTTGAATCAACTCCGAAGACTGATCCTTCTTATATAAGAAGATGACTTGTCTGAAATTCGGACGTAAACCTCTCTACCACTCAAGCAGGCCCCAAACCACAAGAGTGACTGGGTAATACTTTTATTTACAGATGAGTAAAGATTTCGTCTTTTTCATTGCAATCGCCGTTTTTTAATGTACATATGTTGAAATGAGAGATATTCCTAGTGCAATTTTTTTCCTACTTATGATTTCGAAGGAGGTTCAATAATGACGTGGGAGGAATTTCTTTGAGCACCCGCAATGATCTGGTCATCATCAATTTTGGATCCCTGAATACTCAAATTTCCGTATAGACATTCTATGAGAACATATTGTATTTGCCTAAACAAGGGTAAAACTTTTTCTTTATGCATGACAACGCCAAAACTTACCAGCTCAATCCACAGAACAGACAGACCTCACTCCCATAGAACATGTCTGAGACATTCTTAATAGCAAAAGAAGCCAGAAAAACGAGCCGTGAATAAGTTTAGGAACAGACTATCTGAAATTTGGAACTAAATGGATCACAGTGCTATAAGGTATATATTGATTTTGAATAAGAATCGTTGATGTCATGCAGTAATTTCCTCCAGAGGTGGAAATAACTGGTATCAACAGGTTTTTAAGGAGTCCAAAAGTTCCATATTTTTCATTATTAGTTTTATTTCATTTTCTATGAGTACCCTTATAAATGATTTGTTAATCACTTGGCAAAAGTTTCACAAATATTTATTAAAATACTCGACATATATCTATATATATATATATATATATATATATATATATATATATATATATATATATATATATATATATATATATATATATATATATATATATATATATATATATATATATATATATATATATATATATATATATATATATATATATATATATATATATATATATATATATATATATATATATATATATATATATATATATATATATATATATATATATATATATATATATATACAGTGTGTTCAACGAAAATTTGACCCCCTATAACTCCGAAATGAGTAACATTAGCGAAAAATACCAAGACACGTCGATTTTTGTTTCGAGGGAGCATTTTTCGAAATAATTCGAAACTTCTCAGATCAACCCCTACCCCAGCAACCCTAACTTTGAAATTCATCATAGGAATAAGGGTCGAGTGGCACCTTACTGAAAAGGTCTGTCAATTCTCCACCTTGATTTGTCATTTTAGAATTTTAAATTAACATACAGGGTGTCCCAACCAAGGGTGAAGTTGAATTCCTGAAATCCCCAATACTAAATGAAATCGATTTATTTTGGCATAATGCAAGCGCAGGTTTATGCTCGGTCTAGAAAAACGACCTACACTTGTGAATTTGGAGTTGGTGCAATCAACCCCTATTTCCAGCATCCCCAACTCAAAAATCATTCGATCGATAATAGGTCAAGTGGCACCTCGTTGGAAAGGTACTGCAATTTTCTCTTCGAATTTGGTATTTTCGAAATTCAGAATCATCATACAGGGTGTCCCGAAGCAGGAACATTGAAAATCCAAATAACTTTTTGAAACTGGTTCATTTCGGTATACGAGAACATGTTTGATCCGAGAATAGGACTTTCTTGTGTGGTTATAGAATTTTTGCAATCAACCCCTTCCATTCAGCATCCCCAACTTGAAAATCATACAAATAATTCAGAAAGGTTTTTTGAATTCCAGAATGATTAAAGCATTTCATTCAGTTCGGCTCTCCATACAGGATGTCGCTTTCGAAAAATTCAATATCGTCATTTGAAATTATCAACTAAAATTAATTCGAAACTGTTAAAAGTATTGGGGTACGATGTGTTGAGCATCAATTACGAAGAAATAAAGCTGATTTCTGCATTGAAAATGTTCACATTTTTTTCATTTCCATCTGGCGTGCAGTCATCTGTTATTTCTCATTTTTGCAATGAAATATTATTAATATTCAGATCAGTTCCTCATTATTGTTGTTGTTCGTCAGTTGAAATTAATCTGAAAATGGTTTATTCCACTGAGGAAAGGGTCGAAATTGTATCGACGTATTTTTGAAATAACAGTTGTGCCAAAGAAACGGCAAGGATATTCGATAGGAACCATCCTGAAAGAGAAAGGGGAGTCAGTCACCAGTACGTTAAATATTTGGTTGACAAATTCCTAGCTACGGGTTCGGTGGCACACAAAAAACATGAAGTGGCATGTCCTGTCAGAAATGAGGCAACGGAAGTGGCAGTAGTGGGTCATCTACAAATGGAGAATACTACTTCGATCAGAAAACTATCTCGTCTGACTGGTGTATCAGCTACAACTGTCCATAGAATCGTGAAACATCACAAATTTCACCCTACAAGGTAAAATTAGTGCATGAAATAAACGAAGATGATCCAGATCGTCGTTTACAGTTTTGTGAAAATCTAAGTGAAAACCTAAACGCTAATCCAAATTTTCTGAATAACATCTGTTTTTCTGATGAAAGCACCTTTATGCTCAGTGGTGAAGTGAATAGACATAATTGTCGATATTGGGACACACAGAATCCTCATTGGTTTAGAGAGGCCCACACGCAAAGGCCTCAGAAGTTGAACGTTTAGGCAGGAATTTTTGGCAATCATCTAGTTGGGCCTTTGTTTATTGAGGGTAATCTGAATGGAAATGGCTACCTACAGTTGTTAGAGGAACACATACATCCTAGATTGACAGAAATTTTACAGAACGATCTAACTCTTTCTGAGGACGAAATGCGTTTTCAACAAGACGGTGCTCCTCCGCATTATGATGCTCAGGTGCGCCAATATTTAGACGAAAATTTCCCAGGAAGGTGGATTGGTAGAAGAGGACCTGTTGAGTGGCCAGCCAGGTCACCAGATTTAAATCCCTAGGTTTTTTTGTGGGGCCATCTAAAATCTAAAGTTTATGCCACAAGACCAGAAAACCTGGAGGAGCTGCGGATGAGGATTATCACAGAATGCCGACTTTTGACTCCTGAAGTTTTCGCTAATGTGAGAAGAGAGTTCGAAAATCGACTGTATAACTGTATGGAGGTGGGCGGAGGTCATTTTGAACAATTGTTGTAATAATCAAGTTAGTTTTTGTTTTCAATTGAATACAAGTTCAATAAATCTCGTTTTCCTGTTTAGATGAGCATCCAATCAGTTTCTCCATTATCCCTCATCCTGATCCTCACGCCAGAAAACCTCGATTGCCAAACTGAAACCAATGCCTCAGTGATTCAGAAAATAGAAAATCTTTCTGGAACTTTGCCACTCAACCTGTAATCACTTGTATGATTTTTGAGTTGGGGATGCTGAATGGAAGAGATTGATTGCAAAAATTCCATATTCACGCAAGAGAGTCTTATTCTCGAATCAAACATAAACATGTTCTCGTATTATACCGAAATGAACCAGTTTCAAAAAGTTATTTGGGTTTTCAGTGTTCCTGCTCCGGGACACCCTGTATGCTGATTCTGAATTTCGAAAATACCAAATTCGAAGAGAAAATTGAAATACCTTTCCAACGAGGTGCCACTTGACCTATTTCCGATCGAATGATTTTGAGTTGGGGATGCTGGAAATAGGGGTTGATTGCACCAACTCCAAATTCACAAGTGTAGGTCGTTTTTCTAGACCGAGCATAAACCTGCGCTTGCATTATGCCAAAATAAATCGATTTCATTTAGTATTTGGGATTTGCAGGAATTCAACTTTACCTCGGTTGGGACACCCTGTATGTTAATTTAAAATTCTAAAATGACAAATCAGAATGGAGAATTGACAGACCTTTACAGTAAGGTGCCACTCGACCCTTATTCCCTATGATGAATTTCGAAATTAGGGTTGCTGGGGGTAGGGGGTTGATCTGACAAGTTTCGAATTATTTCGAAAAATGCTCCCCCTCGAAACAAAAATCGACTTGTCTTGGTGTTTTTCGCTAATGTTACCCATTTCGGAGTTATAGGGGGGGTCAAATTTTCGTTGGAACACACTGTATATTTCACTTAATAACGGAGACCATGTAATTGTTGATATATTTTATTATTGAACCTTAACTATTTATATTGGAGACATAGGTTTACATCAACAAAAATCATTTCATAGATTTCGAGAATATCGGACTCATGCATCAAGGTAATAAAGAAAAAAGGATGGACATTTTGGAGATTATTGAAATTACGTCCGCTCATAGGGAAACCAGCCAATTTGCAACGAAGATCTGGACTTAAATTTACCTCCTGTTGTGAATGCTGTTATACATAAGTGAAATCACTTATTTTGAATTTATTATTGTACTCTTGATAATAGGCTAACAACCCGAAACATATGTCGAGTATTTTTAATGAATATTTGTGAAACCTTTGCCAAGTGATAAACGAATTATTTATTCATTATGTTTCTCCAAGGGTTAAGCGAGAATTCCATACATAAACTTATCTCATCAATTACAACTTCGCGAAATTATCCCTATATGTGTAGACACACTGCAGAATTTTCTTCAGGAACAATATTCAACCATCCATAGAATGTTAAATATCCTTCACTGAAGGAGCTGGATTTCCGTTCCACGCTTCACAATCATAAAATAGTGGTACAGATCGGTAGGAGCCACTGCTGTGTGAACTTGGTTGACGATGATTATGAAGGGTGAATCGGAAAACCTGCTCCTTCAGGGAAAGATATTTTACATTCTACGGAAGATGGAATATTGTTCCTTGAATAAAATTTCTTCAACATCTAAATTTCTAAATAAATTTTTTATGTACTAATTTCTTGACATACTGTAATACTGTTCCAAGTGGAGACACTACAAAAACAAGAAATATTCTAAACACTTCAAAGTTTATTTTTCAGCTTGCTGCTACACAAGTTGTGTTAACAAGTGGTCTGCTTTGAATAGCTTAGAGAAGGAAGACAAAATCATTTTAGTATAGTAGAATAGTATTCCTGACTCTTACGATCAACTGTTAACGCTTGCGTTTGGTGTTCTTTCCCTTTCGGTTTTACATATATTTGCAAAAAATATTTTTCGAGCATGAACATCATCAAGAGTAACTGAGAAGTCGTCTTATTGATGAGAGTTTGGAATCATGCATAAAATTAAAAAAAAGGACATACAAACCCGACTTACTCAAACTTTCCAAGGTGATGCAAACACAATTTTTGTTGTAATGTTCATATTTGTTGTCTATTTGGCTAATTGGTGTTTCCACTTGTAGTGGCTCCGACCGATCTGTACCACTATTTTATGACAAATGTCATATTTTTCGAATGAATTTGAATGTCAAAATTTTTTCGCAAATTTTTCTTTAAATTGAACAAGTTCCACGAAGGAATAATAAATGGGCGATGTCAACCCAGATTATTCGGTCCATAATGATTCTAAAACATCTATAGATCATAATCGGCATCACTTGGAAGACTGAACCTGGCCATCGGGGCACTCTCTATTTAAAATCTTTTCTTAGATTTGTTTAGACATATAAGAAGTATGATTGTTGAAATATTTTTCTGCTTGTTTTCTTTTCCCATTGTTACAGATTCCTGTCCCAAACCCCCTTCCTTTCACCCTTGTCTTCGTTTGGAAATCATGGAGTGCAAGAGAGAATGAAGCGACTAAGCAGAAAAATCTTTGGTACTCCTTATGTACACACGACACTAACACAACATAAACAAACAAGCTATTGGTAGTGCCATAGCCGACAGGGAAATGAGTTTTTTCCTCAGGTTTTTTCACTCGTTTATTGAATCATATACAAAATAGTATGGTTCCCCTGTTACATTTCCCGAGCTCACACTTGTGTTTTTTCTGAAACACATCAAAATTAAAGATATAAGCATTCATTGTAAATTCAATTATACAATTTTTGTAAATCCTCTCTTTTCAAAAGAATATATATATATATATATATATATATATATATATATATATATATATATATATATATATATATATATATATATATATATATATATACCATAGAATAAATTACTATGTGACACCTGAGATAATATTAATTATAATAGTGGTATCACAAGTAGTTCATCACATTTAATACATATCTGGAATTAAAAAATTATATTATATATGAGGAAATTATTGGAACATAGACAGAACACTTGAAAACTTTCATACGATATTATGCTTATTAGGCTATAAAATTTTAATGCTTCATTAAAGCACTTGTTTGAATAACATTCTAATAAATAAATGAGACTCTCTAGTTAGAAATATCGATGTTGAAAATTATTAATCTATTCGAACTGGTGATGAGAACAACTTTGCAACCTTTGAAAAGATGTCATTGCTCTTCGAGAAATGAGTACTCGGTAATCCTTGAGCTCTTAATTTGTAGGGAAGATTTGGTAGGCCTTTCCAGTAATAAAGCTAGAACTATCGAGTTGGATTTTTCATTATTTGAATTACTGTAATACATATGTCAGGGAAGTTATATTTTCTACAAATTGATTCTCCTCTATTACGGGACCAACTATTGAATTTCGAACAAAAGACGATTCGAAAGGTAAAATCTTCGAACCTTCATGAATATAATCAATAGCTCAAGACTCTTGATGTTTCAACGGCGGCGCAAGCCATTATGCCTACGACCACGAGATCCGGACTCCCAAGGAAACGCATGAAGTGGACTCCAGAAATGAATACCTTCATTATGCGTTCCTATTACAAGATTACAAACTTGGAATCGGAAATGACAGCATACAGATACGCGTTACATCTTGCGTTCATAGAAAAATATCCTGAATTACAGCACATATCCGAGCAGAGAATTTCGGATCTACGAAGAACAATCGTTAAAAACATGCTACTTTCTTGAGAAACGCTGCAAAGCTTACGAGAAGAGGTCATAATGGAACTCAGAAGCGAAAATGATACTCATAACGGTATACCTGCTGGAGTCAATGAAAGTGTTACCGATAACATCGAAGCCACGGAAACGAATATTAACATGGAATGCCCTCCTGAGCCGAATCAGCAGAACGAATATATGTATTTAGCAAGATCAGAGTTCAACAGAGCAATAACTGAATTCAGTGGTAGTAACCCAACTAAAAGACCTAAACTGCCCAAACTCAAGACGAACAAGAACACCAATATCATCCTAGCAAGCGTAAACTCAGTGTTAGAAGAAAATACCGACCAGAACACCTTGGAGAAGATTCACACTTTGATTTACTGTGGAGCAGTAGCGGTTCTTCGACTTTACAAACAACAAATCTCCACAACTCTGATTCAAGCTGAGCCAAAAAGCGTCTGAAAACCACCATGGCAAAAACGACTGGAGAAGGATATTGATAATATTAGAGCAGAAATCGGTCGCCTCACCCTCAAGGCACTTGAAATCACATATACGCAAAATTTATAGGAAAATTGGTACGAACACAAAACACCCTGATCATAAACAACACATCGACGTATATATGGACACTTTGAAACAGAAACTCCAAGCAAAATCAAAGAGGCTTTCAAGATATGTCAAGTGTACTGAAAGGAAACACCAAAACCAAAGGTTCCTCCAAAACGCGGCCAATTTTCATAAGGGAAATAACAAAACTGCGACCAACAATAACAGAGAAGTACCTGAAGCACAATGCTTGACCGAGTATTGGTCATCACTATGGTCGAACCCCAAAGAACACAATAGAGATGCGGAATGGATCATGAATGAAAAAGAACGCCTCGATATCAGACATATGAACTTCGATGGAATAACGGAGGAAGAAATCACAACAATAGTTCGAGCGACCAACAATTGGAAGGCCACAGGTATAGATAATATCCACAACTACTGGTACAAGAAGTTTGATAAGCTCCATGGAGCCCTAGCGAAACAGCTGACGTATGTTCTTCAACATCCCAAGAAAACACCCTCTTTCCTAACGCAAGGCTTAACATATATGCTACCTAAGAGCGATAGAACACAGGATCCGTCTCAATATAGGCCAATCACTTGCCTGCTAACACTCTACAAAATACTCACCTCATGCATATCCAATCGAATATACCAACACCTTGACGACAACAATATATTAGCCGAGGAGCAGAGAGGATGCAGAAAGAAACACCACGGGTTCAAGGAACACCTCATCATCGATTCTGTGATAATGAAACAGGCGCACGTAGGGCATCGGAATGTTCATTCAGCTTTTCTCAATTATCTGAAGGCATTCGATAGTACCGCCCATTCTTGGCTTGTTGAAGTATTGCAGATATACAAAATTCACCCAGCCCTGGTAGAGTTCTTGAAGACAACAATGCTGTGTCAATATTAGCGAACATGGATAGTTCTTGATCTAAGACAATTTTATTCACGTCCAATCTCATACAGATTGAACTTCAATAAAAGACTCAAATCTTAATTTACAATTAATAGAGAAGGCACCTTTGAAATTAGGGATAAGGCCACTCTTCAGAGAATAGCAGCAAGAAGAGTTCACCCTCGAACCTTGGTATTTAAAACCTTTCTAGAAACCCCTCTCAACAGGCCAGATTGACAGGTATTGTAATATGCAGGACTGTGAAATTCACCCAAGTATAATTTTGAAGATCATCATAATAAATTCTCCGTTTTCATTTATTTTTTCGGGTATATTAGCAAATCTCAAATATCTGGTACTGCTCTGTTAGTATTGATTTGATTTATAGCTTCTAAATCGGTGAATGTGCCGTGCGCGGATCTCATCATTAAAATCGATTTCATCTCATTCAAAACGAATGGATCCCCCGCAAAACTCCGCAGAAGAGAACGTAAAATCAACATTCAAATTGGTTATGCAACTTTGCTTAATTCAAACTGGTGTAATCTCCTTTATGACTGTAATAAACATCTCTAAGAAATATTATGTTTCGTAAATTCATAGCAACAAGAAACACGATAGATAGATGTGTACTTGAGTTTATTTCATACTCTAAGTATACTTTTTAGGAAAATATTTTTGATATATTATGTGCAATATTGTTGGTAATTTAGACTAATTTTCATCACGTAAAGCAACATTGCTCTCTATTATTATTATTTATTTGATTACATTATTGAGTAATAGATAATTCTAGTTGAGAAATTTTGAAAATAAAGATTTCCGGAGGCCACATTTCCTGGAATTAACTGTTTTTGTTCAATCTAGCCTTAAATTTTCAGATACACAAATAATGATACTAAAATATCTTTTGATCAAGCATTAAAATTAAAATAGCTTCACCTTTATGTCGCAATTTTTTGTTTCAGTACACTTTCCTATTGACAACTTTGATAAACATGAAACTTTTGTAGAATAATTAACCTGACTGATATTAATGCTCAAAACTATTAACTCATTTAATTTATAAAGACGATATTAAATTATATGCTGTTACTAGATCTTGTTTAAAAGTCTACTTGAGATAACATTGAGCTCTTCCAAAGATTTGCATATGGAATTTGCGCTTCCTAAATGTATAAATCTTTCTATTGGAAAAGCAAATATCATCTCTGATTATATAAAGATTTTTAATATGCTAATTATGTCAATGTATCAAGGAAATACATATAAATATGGAGGATTTGTACAAGAAAAGACAATCAACCATGGCATTCTACAATGTTTCATAAAGCAGCTCCACAAAACTATCGAATTTTGGACATTCTTTACTAACATTCTGTGGAGAAGTATTGTGAATTGATTATCAACAAAATCTCCTTGAAACGATTGTCAAAGATTTTGTTGTTGCTGAGTTGGTACAACTGTTTTCTATACTGACGCGGAGTTTGAACGCGATCTGTCATTTAGTTTATTCAAAGTGCTCGATGTTGTCAGTTCTCAAAAGTGTGTTTTGCGATTTTCACAATGGATAAAAATACCGAACAATGAATTTGTTTGATATTTTGTATTTCAAATGGAATTTCGTACGAAGATCGCTGAAAATGCAACAGAAGGATTACGGTGAATGGACTTTATCAAAAACACGTGCATATGAGTGGTACAGTGCATTCAACAGCGGCCGAGAAGATTTGCCTTGCTCTGGTCGGTCATTTTATTTTTATTTTTCATTTCAATTAGCCGAAGGGTATCAATTAAATTTAATTTATACACATCATTCACGTTTACCTTTTTTGTGTTATATATTCTACGCATAGATGCTTCAATCTGTCTATACTGTTCAAAGCTCGTATATACAAAGGTAATAAATTATACTGTGACCTTCAGAAAATAAGGACCTCAAAACAGAATTCTTATTTACTTTTGGAATAAACGAATTACTTGCTGTTCTGGTGTTATAATTATGTACTTCATTCACAAAAACTTTGACGACAAATACTTTGGCAACATCCTATGTACCATCTTGAAAAAACTACGTAATTCATCAACAACAATCTCTCTCAAACAATCAAGGATTTTAAACTCCTCAACATAAAGCTGATACTTGAGAGTCTATTGCAACCTAAAATAATCTTCATTGTCCTATTTTGATGCTTTTGAAGTATTTCAGTTTCATTTTTATTCAAATAAAATAGAATGGTAGGGCATTATTCGAAATGAGGGCTTATTATGGATTTATACACGGATACTTTACAAGTTTTCGTTAACGATACAGCTATCCCTATCCTCTTACTAATTTTCTCAACAATATTGAAAGCTTATTTTCAATTGTAACGCCCAAATATTTACACGTATCAACACTTGAGTTCCAACTGAGAAGAAGGAAGTTATGTCATTTATATAAAGAACAATAACGGTTCCAGTATTGCCCCCCTGTGGAACGCCAAAAAGAGATCTCTTTTCACTTGAAACATCTACATCACTCACTTTTGGCCGTTAAATAGCTTTCAAACAATTCAAGAGCATCCGCAATAATTCCGATATTATTCAGTTTGAAAAGGAGACTTTTTCTACATAGGGTCTGAAATGCTCTTTTCAAGTCCAAAGATATTACTGCTATGATATAATCCTCATCTTTTAATTCTTTCCTTCCTGACAAGATCACTTGTATTGTTGTTTCACAAAAGTGTAGAACCATAAATCCTGATTGATTTTCAATAAGTATGGAGTTTTCTTCTAAAAATTTCGAAAGCTGAATCTTGACATGCATTTCCACATTTTTTTCTGCCAGAGGTAACACGTTTATAGGTTTAAATTCTTCTATTTTAGTTGTTCCAGGTATCTTTGGTACTGGTACAACACAAGAAACTTTCCATTTTTTTGGAAATACTCCTTCCGCAAAAGACTTATTCATGATATCTACCAACTTTTGTATTATTGTGTTACCCCCAGCACGTAACAATTTTATATCAATTTCGTCGATGGATGATGATTTTCTAATTATTTTTATAGATTTAAGTATTAGTGATATATTTATTGGTTCTATATCGCTTAACTGAGGTTGTAGAGTATTAACAGTTATTGGTTCTCCCAACGTCAACGTGTAAGCTATTGAGTTATCAGGATCACTATCTTCTATACTTATGATGAAGTAATCATTGAACAATTTAACCCATTGAGTTTTTTCAGTAATCAAGTTCCCGTCTCTGAATGAAGTAATGATATTTTCTTTGTTGTTTTTTCCATGATGTCTTTGATAGCTCTCTACATTTTTTTACCATAGTGTTTGTTCAGACATCAGTTTTTCATAATAGTTTCTCTTTTCAGTTCGTATCAAACTCACTACTTCGTTTCTTTTTTACTTTACATTCATTCCACCAAAACATTCCTTAGCTACTTGTCGCCCTTTTGTAGCAAATATCCCGATCAAGCATTCTGTTTTTCTACATCAACATCTAAACTTACATCGATAATGTGATGGAAACGGTAATACAAAATCGTCATTTAAATTTAAGGAGATAGGCAATAAACTTTCTGTGTCTCACGAATCGATTCGTACCATTTTAAACGATTGTTTGGGCATGAAACGCATTGCCTCTCGTCTAGTTCCAAAAGAACTGAATCATCTTCAAAAATTAAATTGCGTAAAGGATGCTAAAACGAGTCGATTTCGACCTCACATTCATAACACGCATTGTAACTG
The DNA here is from genome assembly GCA_013387265.2 of Cryptolaemus montrouzieri. Lineage (NCBI taxonomy): Eukaryota > Metazoa > Arthropoda > Insecta > Coleoptera > Coccinellidae > Cryptolaemus > Cryptolaemus montrouzieri. The sequence continues at coordinate 135,788,208 of JABFTP020000185.1, read as the reverse complement.
GTGATGCGACATGGGTTTATGAGTTTGAGAAGCAAACCATTCAATAAGCTTCGGAATGGCGCCCTCCAACTGAACCTAAACCGAAAAAAACACTTCAAAGTCGATCAAAAGTCAAAGTAACCTTAACTGTTTTCTTTGGTTATCGCGGTGCACTCTTTTAGCCAGAAGGTCAGCCGGTAAATAAAGAATATAACCTGAGCGATATGCGTCATCTGAGAGAGCAAATTCGTCGAGAAAGGCCAGGTTTGTAGAAAGAAAACTCATTGATTCTGCACCACCATAATGCGCCATCTCACAAGGCTATCATTGTGAATGCATTTCTGACCAAAAACTCAACAAATAACTTCGAACAACCACTATATTCACCAGATATGGCTTCGGCCGACTTTTTTCTTTTTCCAACACTCAAATTACCACTTCGAGGTACCCGTTTTGAAGCGATAGAAGACATAGAGAACTGGCGAGAACTGAAGTCGATTCCGGAAAAAAGCAATTGAAAAATGTTTTGATGACTTACAATCAACTTTCCCAACAAACAACGGACTTCTCATAAATAGAACAACGAAGAGATCTTTAAGTTTCTTTCTTTAAAACATTCCAACGTTTCGACAGCAGATATGTGTCTTCCTCAGGGAACTAAAAATAAAGTCACACTTGGAGAGGAATAAACTAAAACTGGGACCAATAACATAAAAATATTGCTCATATTGAGTACTTACATTGATCAAAACCTTAAAATGTAGGAATACAACTTCAAGTTAAAATTATCAAAATCTTTCGCTCAACAAGAGAAAATAAAAAACTACATGTAGGTAATAAAATTTTAAGTTAAAATTATTAAATATATTTCGCTCAATAAGAGAATATACAAACTACATTTAGGTAATAAAACTTTATCTTGAAATCATTAAAAATCTCTCGTTCGCAAGTGACATCACAACCGATTGAACCGCAAAAAAAATTGATCGAGCAAAGAAATTCTGTTTTACGAAAAACCTTATGTTGATTGACATATTATCCGTCATATAAATTTCAAAATACACTGTTACATAAAAGGAAGAAGTATTTGTTATGTCAATACAAAGTTCATACGCAAGAAAAGAAGAAAAATCAACAACAGGTTTTATAGGTTATAAAACCTGTTGTTAATTATATTCGAATAATTGTTGACTGGTCTCCTTAATTTCATGATTATTTTGTTTATATTTAGCTTGACGTATCGTAACTTTATAGGTTAGATATTGTTTGAGATCACCTTGTATGCATTGATTTTCCTTCTTTTTCTTGCGTATGAGCGTTGTATTGACATAGAATATATTTCTTCTTTTTATCTAACAGTGTGTAATTTATATGACAGATAATATGTCAATTAACATAAGGTTTTTTGTAAAACAATTTCTTTGCTCGATCAAGTTGATTGTGGGATGTTGGTGGACTTGGAATTGATAACATGACGTTTCGATGATGGTACTCTTTCGACGTATTATATTTGATCTGTGATCTCTCTTAACTTTATTCATCCTGAAATAAAAACTCACTGGTCACCTCATTGTATATACCGAAGGAGATCTGCCTGAGATATTATTCCGAATAGGTTATTCTTTATTTGAATTTTTTTTTGAAGGTAATAAAGACAACAAGAAAAATATCACAATCGTGTTCAAATATAGAGATCAAAAGTATCGATTTTCTGAACGAGAAAGTCTATGTCAGACCCTTTTTCTTGCAAGTCACCTCCTCTCTCTGAATGATATTAATAATTTATAATATCGGTCACAATTGGAAATGGATATCGAATCAAATTATCACTTTCTCTTGATGTTTAGAGCTTGATACAGTATCAATGTCGACAATGCAAAAATAGTTTCAAGAACTAACAGAGTTCAATTCAATTCACTATGTTTATTCGTCTTATTCTGTTATCCTAGCAAAGTCAAAGGACTCAAATTGAAACCAGGTATAATATAGGTGTAGGAAACAGAATTTGTCCGTTTTAATAGTTCGCTTCTGTTGTTAGTCGGTTAAAGACCGTGCTTCTATGCAGAGTCTGTATTCGAATACCACGTTAGGTACGTGTGTTGTGAATGTCTGGAGTTTTTATTTCGAATATTTATGATTAGAGTCCACTAGCTCTAAAATGAGCAATGTCAATCATCCTTAAGGTTCAATATCGATTATCAGTATTCAACCACTAGAAATGTAGAAAACAAAATTCCAAGGTTGCTTTCCAGCAATCCTCAAATTTCGAGCGTGTCATCTTTGGTAAGCAAAACAAAACAGTTCAATAATAGAAAAGATATATGAGAGCCATTTAAGAACTGAACTGGTCTATTGTATCCCAAACTGCCAGGTAGAAAGGAAGATACCATAGACGGCGGTAAAATTAATTGAAAAACTAGGGTTTATACATTTGCTTATCCCCGAAATATTTGGTCTTGGTATCTTGATAGCTAGGCACTTAGTTGAAGATCATTTACATGCTATTAATTTCAATTCAATTTAAATTCAAACTCCTAATCCTATTTATTATTAACGAAATGAAAGTTTATAGATTTTGAGACCTGGTTACCTGCATTGAAATGATTATTGAATCATTAAGATGAATGACTTCTTGAAAATAATAAGAACAGGTAATTTATTCAATTATGAAACTAAACATATAACAATGATAGATATTTGTCAATTCCGGTGATTGAAAATAATTTAAAATATTTGAGGTTCCCTTATACAGGGTGTTTCATAATAGTATGTCAAAACTTGAGAGGGTTAATCTACGTGAAATTTTAAGAAAAAGAGTTTATATAAACATAGGTCCGCAAAAGCTTCGTTTTCGGTTAGGTTAGATTTCGAAAATTGTTGATATTTTACATCATACACTCATCTCTTTTGAATGATATCTTCTTATCTTACGCTTCTGAAAGTTACCAAGCGACTCTTGAATGACCAACCTCAAAGTTTATATAGTATTGTCGTAAGTAGAGTGATGCGACAATTTTTGTGGGGAGTGTTTTTGAAATTCTTTATTCTGGAGTACACTGTTTAGATATTCTTAATCGAAATTCGTATATTTCATTATAAATATTGGTAGGTAATTAAATAATTTATAATGAAATTATAGAACCGATACTTGCGATAAAAGAACTGCGCCGGCAAACTTGTTTCTTGAGTGAAAAATTCATTTGGAAAAATTTTCAATGTATCAACGATTCGTATATGATTCTTTTACAAAAACAATAATAAGGTATAACATTTATTTATAACTGTACAAGGTATAATGAACTAAACTGCTCCACATGAGTTTTACATAATCGTCTAATTCACAAATGAAGATTTAATATACAGAAATCTATGGTAACTAATAAGAAATATGATTTCACGAACAAAATCAGAGAAGAATTTAAATTCCTGCTTTTCAATAAAAAACTCCAATTTGCTCAATGACACTCCTTAAATTAATGACAATAAAATTTCATTCAATTGTCTTAAAATTAAAGTGTAATTCTTAAGATAAATATTATAAAATAATAATTAAATGATATACTCTACAGAGGTTGACTAATCAAATTGAATAAAATGGTACATAAATTGAGGCATTTCTGAAAACCTGTCTCAATAATTCTCATTTATTTTTGCTTTGATAGATTCAATCATAAAATACATCATTATATATTGTCAATAATCTATATAACTATACTGTGAACATTTTAGGTTTCATATTTATACAAATCAAGAAACAATATCTGTGATCTGCATCAGACTTCTCAACTATTTTCCTTGTGTAGTTTTTGAATTTCTATGATTCAACCAAATACATATTCAGTAAAATCATGTTTTCTTAGGCCTGGGACTCACCTCTTCATAATAAATAAAAATAAGAACATATGTATAAATGAAATGTTGGCTTTGTACCAAAATTTATTTTATGACTTTTATTGTGTTTCAAAATGAAGAAAATCCATATTTTATATTAAGTTCGTTATTGTGGTAGTTATCTTAAAAATATCAAATAATAATAATATTTGAAAACACCACGAAAAGAGAAGAACCTGTAACTTTTAAATAGTGCCATCAGATGTCTCTAAGGTGATAAACAAAAATTGACGATTTTGTAGATCTCAAAAATGTAAAAATATCGTTGACGAAATGTAAAATATTTTTTCCAGAACTAGAAACCAAATTTCATCCAAACTCTTCAGTTAAGCTCTGTATTGCTCATGAAGCTTATCCCAATTACTCTGTTCATAACTTAAAAGATAGCAAGAGTTGCGGAAAAGATGAAATACCTGTAGAAGTTCTTAAATCTGCAAGGCACATTTTGGTGGCTCCTTCTACTCAGTGGACTAACATGATACTTGATGGTAGCATCTTCCCTAGTCAATTAAAAATAGCTGTATGCGTGCCACTCAACAAAGGAGGCAACATCGAGACACTAAATAATTATAGACCAATTTGACTGATTTCTAACCTAGCTAAAATAGTTGCAAAAATTATCAAAAATAGACTCGGTATATACCTAGAGGAAAATAACTTGTTCTCAAAGAATCAATTCGGTTTCAGGGAGCAGAATTCAACAAGTGATGCTGTTGCAGCAATTGTTGGAGGTGTGTATGATGCTTTCAACTCAAATGAGAAAGCTCTTTGTGTGTTGATTGACATAACGAAAGCTTTCGCTAATGTTAACCATAGGATTTTACTGGACATAATGAAAGAAATTGGAATTGATGACAATGAACTCAAACTTTTCAAAAGCTATCTAGCACTTAGAAAACAGTTAGTCAGAGTGGGTAACAATGTTTATAGTAGTGCCAGAATTATGGATTATGGGGTGCCTCAGGGAACGGTACTGGGTCTAATTCTTTTCACTATATATATAAATGGTCTATTCCATCTAAACACGAGGGGAAAATTATAAGTTTCGCAGATGACACAGCATTGCTATACAGGGGCAGTCAATGGAAAACACTTAAAGTAGATGCCGAAAAAGATATGGTTATTATAATGAACTGGATGAGTTCACATCAGCTATCAATGAACGTGAGAAAAACTAAATGTTTTCCTTTTTCAATTGACCAACACACCCTTCCACCCAACGAATTTAAGTTGGATATCAACTTGGATGACCTGAAAAGTGTAGTGCCAAGCTGCAATAGCTGTGAGTATTTGGGCTTGGTACTCGATTCTCACTTGCGATGAGACTTTCATGCGAACTCCCTGTTAAACAAACTTAAAGGTCTTGTACCAAGATTCAAGTAGGTGTGTAATTTGTTAGACACCAAGTATTTGATGATCTTGTATAGGGCATTGGCAGAATCGAAGTTGAGATATCGGGCGCTGCATATTCGAATATAATCGACAAAATTGAAATTTAGCAGAAATGGCTACTAAAATTCATTTTCATGAACTTTATCCAGCTGAATTATTGTTTGAACTGAGAAAATGCTGGGTCATACGTCAAATATTTTGCTTCAGTTTGTTGAAATTTGAGAAGAATAACTTGAATGAGGATAATTTGATACAGCATTCACTTAATACAAGGTTCAGTAGAATGGCATTTAACATCTCCAAAGCCAGTAAAAATTAATTTCAGAAAGGTTTTTGTTTCCTAGGTCCGAAAATTTTCCATCATTTACCTATAAACATAAAAAATATTATTAACAAAAAAAGATTCTAATCCCAAATAAAAGTGTGGATCAATCAAATGAGCAGAACACGGCTCAAAGAATTGTGGTGCTTTAATTGTAGAGCCCGGGGTGGTCTCTTCTCTTGTTGCTCACTTCTTGTTTAGTGTTTGTATTCTTGCGTTTTATCTGATGGAATGGTGTTTAAATATTGTCACTAAAAATTGCTTGCAGAATATTCATTTATTTATTTATTTATTTATTTATTTAGGACATATCCTTTGTGAGTTGCAATCTTTGTGTACTTGTCATTTTAGCTATGTATAAGGGCATTAATAAAGATATTATTATTATACCATGGAAGGAACCTGGCTTTCGCATAGCGTGTGATAATTGGAAAGAATGTTTAAATGGTAAAAAACTTTTCGAAAATATATTCATTTTCATCTTAATTTTTTTTAAGCAGGATGTCGAGATGAGAAACGGAGTAATTAGCGAAACCTATCGAATATTCTGATCTTGTCTCGTCGTTTGTCCTATTTCATATAGATTCTTTTGAAGGAATTATATCAGTTCAACTTGTCTTAAAGTTGGAATAAAATGATTGAAGATGAAGATTTTATACTGTTCACCACTCGTTTTAATAAGCGAAAAATCAGTTATTTTCAGTTTATTTCATTTTTTGGGTTTATAAGATACATTAATACAAGTAAACTATGATTTCTACTAAAATATATTTTGAATGCAACATAAAGTTGCAGTATTTGAGAGCTATATACATAGACTCTTGAACACACCGATGTCTAATGATAATTATTTCAAAGAATTGAATTTGATAAGACAGATCGCAATTAATAATGGTTATGATGCAAATTTAGTTAGCAGCATACTACATAAGAAAAAAATTAGCTTTACAACATATATATCCAATCGGTGAACACCAAGACAAGAAATTCAATAGTTTAACATATATAGGCAATATCAGCAATAATGTGAAATCCTTCTTGAAAATTCAAATTATATCGTTCAAAACATTAACAAATTTAGGTTCATTTATCAGAATTATAAATCTCCAATTAATAAAGAAAATAAAATCCGGTGCTTATAGATTGGATTGTGCAGATTGTAATTATTTTTATTCAGGTAGAACAGGAAGAAATTTTAATGTTAGAATCTCTGAACATAAACGCAGTTTCATCAATGGAAAAACTGATTCAAATTATTCAAATCATCTCAGGAAAATGGTCACTGTTTCAATTCAGAATTTTAAATCCTACATTCTGAGAATAGAGGTATAAAACTCAACCTTCTGGATGTTCTTGAAATTAACAGATTTAGGTATTCATCGGAAATTCTTATTGATCAAGTAAACATAAATAACTCACCCTTATTAAATTTATTTCCTAAGAATTAGTTCAAGTAGGAAGTACTTGTAGTGAAAATGGACTTCTATCACGTAAAAGTCTCGTCAATTGAATTTTATAGGGTACATACATTTACTCACATTTTGCATATTTCAAATTAATTTTACGGCGAAAACATGTTGAGTTTTCAATACCTACCAGGACATATGCACAGTGAGTGTGCTCTGATAAGAAGTCGAAGAAACCGCTCTCGAGTAAACGAGAAAACGTGACAAAAAGACCCGCTTTAGCCTCGTTAAAATTATTACAAAAAGTTCGCTAAATCGCTACGAATATCCATTCTACATTCGCTACATCTCCATCCTACACGAACATTGAGATTCTGTGCCAACAACACTCCGGACCCAGGAATTCTGAAGAACAGGAGAATCCAGGTGAGTGAAAACTCAACCCCGCTTGAATTTTTCTCATCATTTTCATATCCGCTACCTTCAATTATCCACGCTTCAAATATTAATTTGATATATCCCCTTACAACTACCGAAGAAATATTTTTCTCTCAAATGCCAAAGGTGTTTGGCGAAAAGTAGGACAAGGTTTTAGAACTCTTTTCTGAAGCTATAGAATTTCTTTACTGATGTCAAAAGAGATCAGAAAAATGAGCATCGGACAGATGTGATTCACCTAAAAAGATGGACTACATTATTGTGAGAGGATTTTTCAAAGCTGTTGCGATTCTTGTAGCGTGTAAGTGGCAGATTATTGGAGATTTTAAAATAATAGGAACAAACTTATGGGTAGGAGAACAAAATATTAAATATGCAAATGTTACTGAACCGGAAAATCTATGACGCTGCTTTTACACACCAAGCATATGAAACAATTCGAAAAGAAGCGAAATAATTTTGTTTATTATTATTTCAAAATTTCAAAATTTTTCGTTTCAAAGATGTGAGCAAAATTTAAAGCAGGACTAGACAAATTGTAAAAATTATTGCCGAAGAAAACAAAATTGTCAATTACCTAAAACTACTTGAAATCTTTGATACCATGGATTCATGTTCTGTCTCATTCAATTATTTCATGAATTTAAGTATTCACATGTAAAAAATTTGTTCTGATTTATTAGGGATATAATTTAAGCTATTTGGTACAGGTAGGTATCTAAGGCGTTTGGTAACGAGTATCAATTCCTTTGTGTCCAGATTCCACCATTTTGTAGGCTCTTGGAAAACCAAGTGACTGTCAGCATTATTATAAAAATACTCCTCAAACTAATGTGGAGGAAATACTCTTTGCTCGTCACCTTTAACTAGAAGCCTTTTAACAAGTGCAATTCACATCGAACATCGCATTCGAGTATCACGCCTGCCACAACGAGTTGATAATAAATAAGAGTAGAACTTATCTGACTTTTAGGTCACTTGGGTACTCTTTCAGGGGGGTAGAAAAAGATGCATTTTCAACTACAATGGAGCTTCATTGAAGCGAACACTATAACGGTGTTGCGAGATCAGATAAATGTACCATATAATCTCTTGTCCCTGTCTAATACAAATGTCAAACATACATAGTAATCTACACAAATTTCCTGGTGTATGGGGCTACTAGTCAACTCCACTCCCTTCCCCTACCCTTTTCAAACAGCAGAAATATTAAAAGCAAGAGGCGAAACATTACCAAATAACATGCACAGCATCATATTGGAAATCCGGAAAACAGAGGCAATACCAGAAGAATGAAGAAAAGCCACAAATATTTCTATGCATAGAAAAGAGATTGAAGTTCTGAAACGTCTGAAGGCCAGTGTGTTTCGTGTACGAATTGGTGGAGCGCGGATAGGTGCTTCATGACAATGTTCCGGTCGTTCGCAATTCGTGATTTTTTGACCAAAAACGGCATTTCAACACTTCCACACCCCCTTACAGTCCAGATCTGGCCCCCTGTGACTTCCATCTGTTTCCACAGTTGAAGTCGTACCTCAAAGGAAACAGATATGACGGATTTTCGTCAGCATCACGCTGTAACGCAGGTTGGAGATAAACATCTAGCACAAAACAAAACGAAAAAGAGGCAACCTTGGATGACCGATGACATACTGGAATTAATGGATTTGAGAAGAACTTTCAAAAGTAAGTGTCCACAAAATTATTTGAAAGTCCAGAAGTCAATTCGTTCTAAGATAAGAATAGCAAAGGAAAACTAGTTCTTTGAACGATGCGATGAAATTGAGGTATTAGATGCAAAACACTACATTATCAATTTGCATAAAAAAGTAATTTACTAATCGTTAAAAGCCAAAAATTCCACTCATGTATAAAACGCACGTTTAAGAACACAGAAATTCTAGTTTGATATCGGATAAATTGCATAGAAATAGGAAGGAAGGTAGGATATTAATGGATGAATTTGCCCATAGAGAATCCTTGCGTTTCCATAGCAAAGCAACATTCACAACAAATAGCACGGTTTTAAAACAGCCATTTTAGTACCTGTTGGAAAGTTTCTGCCGATATAAATTAAAATATTTTTTTCGTTTTGGAAGCACCAGTGAAGCACAAATAAATAGTTCTATACAGAATTCTCTCCCCAAAAATACAGGAAAAACGCACAGCTCGATTTGGAATCAATTCAGTATATTCTGCAAGGAACGAACGTTCGATTTGGATATACAGCATTCTTTCGAAGATATTGCAGAAATTATTATGGATTGGGGTTTTCAATATGAAACGAATGAATGGACAACATTACAAAGAATACATTGTCAAAACAATGTGGAACACAACTGCGAAAATGATGCAGAATATGTATTTCGAAAAATTCAACATGAGTTTCAACAACTTTACCGATTCAGCCTTTAGAAAGGCTCGTGGAGCTAGCGATTCTAAAAGGAAGATGTTATAAGGGGATGTAGAAACGCGCAAAGAAAGTTCCGTTGCATTAACAAGAACTGAAATTGATATCATGGCTCTGTAGTGGGACGAAAATGCCCCGATAGGTTTGTTGAAAAAATTGTTCCATATTGTTGTTTATGAATCAGCATGGCGTGGCGGTGAAGCAGCAACTTGCAAGGTACACTTTTTCAAAGAGGAAAAATTTAATAACGGAGAAGTGACTGGTCGTAATGAATATAACACAATATTGTCTGAAACTTGCCAAGGCGGCTCAAAAAAATGCTATGATAGTAAATGGCTAGTAAAAAAAGTGATAGACTATTTCTGGCTCCCACTCAATTTGGGAAAACAGTACTTCTAAGGGTTGGTACAAAAATATGCCTTTGGCAATGAATGAAATATTCAAATGGACAAAAATTTCAGCAGAGAAAAATGGGCTGGAATCGAAAAATGAAAAGATCACAAATCATTCTCATAGATCCAGTGCTGTTTCGAACCTATCTGAGGCAGGTGTCAGTGAACAAGAATTGATCAAACTAATCGGACACTCTACGGCAAGCTCAATTAAGCCCTACCTGCAACTGAACAATGAGCATAATTTGAATCTTGTTTCAAATCTTCGAAAAACTTCTGCGAATGCTGAATCTTCTATAATTCCTCAGGCATCGTCCCATATAGAATCGACCCGGAGTGAAAAAATTGTATATAGTAATTGCATTTTCAAAAACTGCTCATTCCAATAATAACTTAACATGTTTGTAATGAATGCTTTATGATTTTCTCGTTAAGTTTTTGTGTGGATTTCTCAATGAAGTTCATTTTGTACGTTTCATCATTCGCGGAATTTTCTCAGCAAATACCACTCGCGCTCAGATTTGGCAGGATATTTTTCGAAGCTCGTTTTCTCATACTTACTTTTCGGTAATTCAAATCGACCTGCTCGACAAAATTTTGTGGCCCAGATCTTGTTGAATTGCCTGCACGTAAGTATTCGAAAACGAGCATAGAAAAATATTCGGCCAAATCTGAGCTCTTGTGGTATTACTTACGACAATATTCTTACATCAACAAAACATGAACTGAAAGAGTGGAGTCTGTATATTCAGAATCTTTTTGATGTTGATAGAACTACATCCCATTACATCAATTTAAGCGATGGGATCAATATAACCAAAGCAGAAGTAGAACATGCTATTGCAGTTGCAAAAAGCAGCAAGTCACCTGGATCTGATGGAATTTACATAGATGTTCTAAAAGTTATTAATGGAGACAACTCCCTTTCCGTACTGGCGGATTTATCTCTGCAGAGAGAATATTTAGAGAAGCTCTGGATGATGAAGCTGAGTAATCGTCAGCGGTGTCACGGTCAATAACTTAAGATACGCTGATGACACAGTTCTACTGGCTACAAACTTGAAAAACTTGAAAGAACTCGTAACATTTGTGTCGGATCATAGTGAATGAATGGGAATAAAATTGAATGCGAAAAAGAAAAAATGGCTAGCAGTAAGTAAAGGACACATAGACTGCCAAGAGAAACATTTAGTAGGGGACGAAGTTATAGAACGTGTTGCTTCTTACAGATAACTGGAATGCCATATAAACAAGGATTGGGACATGGTATATGAAATCAGGAGCCGCATGAAAATAGTTCTCACCAGTAGACAGCTGAGAGTTTCCCTCAGGATCAGATTATTGCGGTGTTCAGTATCCTCCTATACGGTGTCGGAGCGTGGACCCTTGCAGATGCCATGTGTAAGAAACTGGAAGAAGTGTGGGTTTATCGAAGGATGTTAAAAATTTCATGGACCGACCGAGTTACAAACATTGAAGTCTTACATCGACTGAATAAGGAAACAGAGGTTTTAAATACAATCAAAAAGAGGAAATTTGAATATTTTAGTCATGTTATGCGTAACGACAAATACAATATATTAGAATAATTCAGGGAAAATCGAAAGTTATCGCGGGCCTGGCCGTCGTCGAACATCATGGCTTAAGAACTTTCGCCAGTGGTTCGGACATAGTACGACAACTTTATTTAGAAAATTAGACAAAATTCAAGTCATAATTTTGATCGCCGACTCTCTAGGTGGTCATGGCACCTGAAGAAGAAAAAATCAAATACAAAATATTTTCAAATATTTATGTGATTTCCGGACCGTCCAGGCACTTTTCCGCGAACTTAATTGACATACCTCGTATGTTCATAAAATCGAAGGGAATTTATGAAAAAATGTCACCCCGCTACGTTGGGAACTAAAGGACAATTTGTACGAAGATATAACAGCTTACTATAATATTATTAACCGATGATATGAATACACCTTCATAGTGAAAGGAGATTTGTCTGCCGTGAAATCCAGTGTATGAGCTAAATTTAAAGCTATAATTTCATAATCGTATTTTGTATTAACCTCATTATTTCTTTCGGAAAGGAGTTCCATTGAAATTGCGTAGAAAAAGCACTGAATACAGAAATATTAGCAGCGGAAGCAAATGAATTGAAAAAAATATGGGTTACAATTTGGTAGAACGCAGTTTTCGAAAAACGAGCACTCTGTATACTGACTGAGATTCAGTCGGATATGAGTTATATCCCGCCTGGTTTTTTGTTTGCATAACATCTTTCATTATTTTGATATCTCACGCCGTTCTCAAGATACATCAATTTTTTCAAAAAGCGAAACATCGATAATTTTCAAGTAAAACTGGAATAATTCATGAACGAAACAAGATTAATATACAGGGTGTTATAACTAACTAACAAAGTTAGTATGCACTTCCAGTATAACCGGAAGTGCCATTGAGGTAAAGATATTTTAGAAATAGGGTTTCGACCAGCTGAATCAAGTACTGAAATTTCAGAACGATATCATTATTAGTTCTCAAGAAACGTCTCATAGGCCTTTCAACTTGGGATACCCTGTATCGGCGACAAGTAGTCGAGTTATATACTCATGAGAAAGAATAGCTGAATATGTGAATATTTCAGTTAAAATATTTTGGTGCCGCGGTGATTGGTCAATAAGTTCTCGAATACCAAGTATTCTAGAACCCAAATACGATTACCTTATTCTAATTCTCTATTTAAATTTTTTCAAAATGCTTTTGAATAATACTAAATATAATGATCTAGTTCTATTGTTGAATACTATAAAAAACAAAAACATTACGAAACCTTGAGTAGTAGCTGTGATGCAGAAGAGATATAGAAAAAATCTTGCAATATAAATTCACCTATAATAGCAAAACTCCAAGTTAATCCCAACATGAAAAATAGCAAAATTGCAAGCCTCCACTGGAAAATTATTTCATTACTAACAGTATCAACACATTCTGTTTTGCGGCGAAATATGTTGAATAATATATAAATGAAAATTATGAAATTAATAAGAATTATGATAGAAGTAGGTAAAACAACTCCTAAATAAAGACCTTCTCCAGACGGATAACACAATCCTGTTGAACTAACAGTATAATTATCAGGATCTATGAAAAGAATTAAAGCCACTGGAATTGCAGGTATAACCCAGCCAACTAAGAAAGATTTGAGTACGATAAATTTTGGAGGACTTGTTAAAACTTGAACAAATCTCTTAAACTGTAGAATTGCTATTATTAACATCCAACAGAATTCAGAAACTACAGAATAATGCAAAAGAGCTCCAACTATTATACAAGAATCGCTATTAGCAATGGTTTCATGAATGAAAGTAGAAAAATAGAATAAAGCAATTTGAATAACAATAGTGAACATGAAATTTAAAAGCAGAACATTACCTAACTTCTTACGCCATTTCTCAAAAATCAATCCTGTTATAAGAATTCCAAAAACACCTATTACAGATAAGGAACATCCAATGCTCGTTATCATATCAAGAAGGTGTGATATTTCACCTACGTTATCAATAAGCATTGCAAAGTGAGTTGTGTGGTTATAATAGCATGTTAGTAATTTCAAGTTTTCATGAGACATGCTTTCATTAAACCATTCCCCAAATATGGGTTTTCCATTCTGAATACCATATAACCAATACGCACAACCCCTGCTGCTATAAAAATATTTGTTATATACCACCTTTATTTGACCAGGAAACGTATTTCTTTGCAAGTCTGGGAATAAAATTCCAAAGATCATCGAAACATCGTCATCGCCAATTTTTTCGTTAAAAAAAACCTGTTCGAAAAATATTGATATGATTGTTGACATATTTCGATTCGAGGATGTTGTTTGAAAAACAACAGCAGCTTCAAAATCGTCATACGTTGATAACTTATCGATTTCTGTTTCGTTTTTCACCTTCATTACCTGGTAATAAGTTCCAGCGGCTTTTACAACTATTCCTATGTGTCTTGTTAAATTCATTTCCATAACATAAAACGTATCAGTACTGTAGTTTTCAAACTTTGTTTTCAGAAATATTTGGTCTAGAGAATAGAGTATATTATCAGTAGCATTATACTTCTCCTGTGACTCTTTCAGAACTTCTGCATCTACCATTTGGAGATTATTCACAACAGAGGAAAGGGTTGAAATATTTACGTTAGATATGGTACTTATAAGCTGGAAAATTATGGCAACTAATGCAATATCATAGGAGTCAAAATTGTTCGACATCTCTTCTGTTATAAAGTTCAAATTATCCAGTGCTTCATTTGCACTGGATTCATTTAAATGGCACTGTTCTTGCAAATATTCAAAATTATTTAATGCTTCACTAACACTGAATTGACTAGTGCAATAGTTATTAAAGACTTGCGTTACGTTAAAAAGCATAGAACAATCATCAGTAGCCCAATAAGCACCTAGACTCGAATTTCCTGAACAGATTTTGCATGAAATGTTTGGTTCTCCTTTACTAATATTTGGGAGAGATAAAATAGCCCATTGCCCAAGTGGTGTTGTTGGCCAAATTAAAATAGAACCAGATTTCCGTGTTTCCTCTTTCATGCAAAATTTGTTATGACGAGTATAAATATTACTTATATGATTTATGATAGTATTTTGTTCAAATGGTCTTATATTTTTCGCAAAAACAACCATTTCCTTGAATTCTTTCTCAATATCAGGAATATATTCAGCAGGATCAGGTAAAATCCAATGCACAATCATGTGTATTATTTCAATATCCTCCTGTAATTTCAAATCTACTTCATAAGTCAAACCAGGTATTGTAATGGCATAACTTTCCAGAATATCATATAACAGTGGTACTAGATGATACAATGGGTTAATTGATAGACCAGAATAAAAAACTAAAAATTTTGAGATATATCCGTTTTTAACCTCACCTGGTACTTTGTTGTATATAGCACAATAAGAAAAAGAATTGAAAACACAGACGTATGATGTGCCGATTTTGAATATTACAGCAGGCTTCCACCTATCCTGAAAAAATAAATTAGTTTCCATTTCAATTTTCCAACAAGCACAAAGCTGTTCCCGATCATTTTCTTTCATCATTAGAAAAGTTTTTCCAATATAGAGAGAAGTATCATTCGGATAATAAAATTTGAAAATTATGGTAGCATTGATGGGATTCCAATAACTGTTGAAAAGGTAGTCATTAAAGAATAATGATAAAGCAATAGTTGGATAAACAGAGAATAAGTTTTTGTCATAAAAAAAAATTACTGCCTCAACACTTGAAATATCGATTTCTTGAACTGATGTCAATGGCAAAATTTCCTGCATATTTTCAAAAGAGTCTAAAAGGATACCAGATAATCTATTACAATTTTTAGAATCAAAAAGAATATTGTTATAACGTCTACCAGAAATTTCCAAAGTTTCTGACATAGGGTAAGCTGAATCTAAGATTTCCAATATTTTATCAGTAGCTCGATATTCCTTCTGTGATTCCTTGAGAGTATTCCTATCAATAAGCCCCAAATTGTCAACTAATAAAAACAAGTTTGTCGAGAACTTCTGATTATTATCCTCGAGTTCCAATCGCAATAATATCTTAACCACATATAAAATATCCGATGCATTGAATTCTGTGTACATACCCGCTATTAAAATGTTTACATTATTCAATATGTAACTTCCATCTGAATTTTCGAAATACGTCATGTTTTGAAGTATATAAGTTAGGTTAGGAGAAAACTTACATTGTCTTACACTTCTCCAATGAACTCCAGAAGTAACACTTCCTTCACAAACTCTGGCCAATGAAACATTCGATTTTGAATTCACACAATCAGGTATTGAATAAGCTTTTTCATTTCTTAGAGTTGTATTCCAAATGAACGAAAAATCATTAACTAATGTAGTAATAGTTTTCAAGCAATATCGTGTATGAAGCATTGAATCCATAACTAAACCAATTAAATCCGTTTTACTTGACAAATTTTTCAAAAATATTTGCATATTCGCGTATTCTATCTCTATTCCATCGATAGTCTGAGAAGGTTCACTAATGAACCAATATACTCTAGCACCAACAGATTTTTCTTTTATCTTCTGCTTTTTGTCTAGGTAATTTAAAGTATTATTATATTTAACAGCATCTCTAAGTATTCTGCCGAAAATTTCCCATGCTTCAGCGATACTGATGTCATCAAAAGTTATAGTAAAATCGGAAACATATGATGCATTCTGCAGTCCGAATAACACGACATTGCTTTTTATTATACCAAAATCATAATTGAACGCATCGCACCATACCTTACCACTTTTTCCTGAGAAATGATAGAAATCTATTCCATTCGCTTCGAATCTTTCATATTCGTAATCTGGTGAAATACTTCGGAAACAATATATAAAGTGCCTGTGAACGCTTTCCTTATAGATCTAATATTATCATAGTTTTCTTCAAGTATATGAATTGATTCATCACTTATTGAGAAAATTTCGATTTTGGGTTGCAGAGATAATTGCGTATCGAAAATAATGCTAAAATTTAATGACGTATCAATGAAAAGTTTCCAGTCTGTGCTTGATAATGCAACAAATAAATTAACGAAACTTAAGTGCCATTGACTTTCTAAATGAAACCCTAAAATTACTCTCAAATTGCTTTTTGAAGCACCAAATATGGTTTCTCAATGAAACTTCTACTTGAATAATATACAACGATTAGATTATATTTTAAAATATAATGACGACAGAATTCTTTGAGAGAGTTTTCGTAATTTTCAAATTCGTCACATACTTGCCTTACAACTGAAAGAAGCTCATCTAAATCAGTGCTAGTGAAATTATATATAATATAAGGATACTCTAAACAAATTCCCAGATGCTTTTCCTCGCAAGACACGCTTTTAGTTGTTTCATTCACAATAATAGTACAGGCATTTTCATTATTAGCTGATGACTTTCCATATTCAATCATATAAAATTCATTCGAAGTCGTATATCTTAAGGTATTGCCAAATCTTCTAATCGGTACCCAAATTCCAGTATCAGGACCTCCAATCTGAGTCAACAAAGTGAAATTTACTTCCATATTCAACCAAGTCGATGAGTTGCATTTGAATGGATACGTTGTAGAATATTTCAGTTCATAACAAAAATCTAAACTCTGCTGATTGATGGTACTATTCATGTAACCAAGGCACCTAGGATTTGGAATGGTCAAGTTTCTTTTGCATGTAATATTCGAGAAGTAACCATCCTTACAACATCTCATTACCAAAACACCTTTATCGTCTGTACAACCTGGTGTGGAAAAACTGCATGTATCATCATCTGTGTTTGGCCATATTATTTGAGATGATGGGCTAGAGATGGCGTCACATGACTGAAAAGTAAAAATAGTAATTGATAACTATTTCGCAGATAGATTGCTGTTATAAAAAACAAAATAATATTGAAACACAATCCGGATTCATAGTTCCTCAAATCTTTGAATTGAGAAAATTTAACAAATGGTATTGACTTGGCCGTTACTAAGTGATATTTGATCTTCATACAGTAATTTTGATTTACTTCGTAAAGAATATTACAAGATAAGATGGAAAATATTTAATTAATAAACGTAATAGCTATTTCGATATTTCTATCATCATCATACATTTACAAATTGTGACTTAAAACTAAGGTACACTCTGTGATCCCTCCTTTCTTGTTCCTCTTTATCTCACTTATTTTAGATCTCCTTGGTTTGTCCTGGGGTCCTACTGGTTGGTTATGCTCCTTCTTTTATATTGTGATGCATCTATGCTGGCCTGTTGTTTCCTCTTCCATTGTACTAGGGATGTCCTCTTTCCTGTTGTCCTCGGTTGTAGTTCCATTATTTGGTTGATCTCCTTGTTTTCGTGGTTTTCCTTCTCGTTGGTTGTCTTCGTCGTTAGTCGTGTGATGATTTCTTCTAGTGTGTCGATTTCCATTTCCTTCCTGAGTCGGGCGTTACTTATGTACCATTGGGCATTTGTTGCTGTCCAGACGATCTTGTTGAGTGCTGCTTGTAGTTTATTCTTCTCGAATCTGTTCTTTAGGTGACGAATTTGCCCTGCATTTGTTATTCCTGGGATGATTATTGCCTTGATTATCTTGATTTTGTTCTTCAATGTGAGTTTGCTTCTTCCGTTTAGTAGAGGGTATAGTTTTCCGTGTATTGCTTTTGTTTTCCTTGTAATTTCCTCGATGTGCCTCTTGTGGTTCAGTTGGTAGTCCAGAATTACGCCGAGATATTTTGCTTCCTTCTTCCATTCGACTTGTTGTCCTTATATAGTGATTTCCTTTTGAAATGTCTACTTTTCTTATGGTCGATGTACGTTAATACCGTCTTCTTCGGGTTGACCTTGATCCTCCATCTTCTAAAATAATTGGTAAGTTAGTCGATATCTTCTTGTAGCCATTTCCTCATTGCTGCTTTATTTCTGTGGGATGCGTATATTGCCATGTCGTCTGCGAACTGCGCCATCTTCGAGTGCTTCATCTTCGGTATGTCTGCGATGTATATGTTGAATAGTAGTGGTCCTAGTACTGATCTTTGATGTACGTCTGCTCCTATATTCTTCGCTGTTGAATTCTGGTCCTGTATCCTGGTTATGAATCTTCTGTTTTGTAGATATGACATCGTAATGCTGGTAAGCTTCGCTGGGAATCCTGTGGTCTTCATCTTGTAGATTAGTCCTTCGTGCCAAACTTTGTCGAATGCTTTCTCAATGTCCAAAAATGCTGCTCCTGTCAGTGTTGATATATTCTGTTTGTCCTTGATGTCCTCCGTGATTCTAGCTAGTTGCTGTATTGTCGAATGTCGTCCTCTTAATCCAAATTAGTGCTCCGGGAGTATTCCTTTTTCTTCGGACTGAGGTACACTTTTACAATTTGTCTTAAAAAACAAGGAATGAATTAGAAAAGGGAGAAAAACAAAAAGTTTTCTACTATTGGAATATAGATAGGTATTCAAACGTACATTCATAATTACTTGAAAGTCCCAAATATTGGGGAATACATAGGTCTGTGTTGTCGTTAGGAAGGTTAGATTGTCTCTATTGTGTTTAGCTTTGAAAATTTGAGATTCTAGATAATTGAGTTTATTGCTTTTCGGGCAAGTTTAATAATGTTAAGATTGTCTATACTAGGGAAGTGGTGGTTGTTAATGTCTAATGTTAAGGCCTATGTATACACCGTTACAATCAGGGCAACACAGTCCGTGTACTCCTGAATTGTCTAATTTCTGAGTTTTCTCGTTGGCATTAGAAAATAATTGTGATAATTTACATCTAGGGGTAAAGGTAATTTTTATGTTGTGTCTTGATATTTGATATGCAACATGTTGTCAAATTGGACGAAAATAAGATAAGGAACAGAATTTTTGAAGGTCGGTGTTTGGTTTAACATGAAAGTATAAACCATTGTTTAACTGTGGTTGTTTTTTGAGAACTCTTTTATCTACTATGGTAGGGGGGTAACTTTTATTACTGACGATTGCTTTTATGACATAAATTTATATGTAAATATTTTCAATAGAAACTAGCAATGAAAGTGCTCTATGAACCTTTCACTTGAAAACGGCTAGTTTATGTTGCAAGGGGTGACATAATAGTCATGAGGAATGCAAATATCTGTCAGAGTAGGTTTTCGAAATATATCAAATGCAAAAGAGTCATTTTTCGGGAAATGCTTAGGACTAAAAAATTATTCGATTGTTTTCTTCTATTTCTAACTTTTTTGGGTGGATATGGTAGATGGATTTAGAAAAAGATCAAATTGTCTTGATGTACCAGTGAAGTACGCTAATATATCATCAACATTACGTTACCAAAAAATTATTTTTGAAGCTCCGGGATTTTGAAAAATTTTTCTTTATTATGTCTCAAATATTTTAGCAAGAAGTGGATTTAACCTAAGTGAAAATTATCACAATTATATTTTAATGCCAAAGAAAAAATTCGCAAATTAGACAATTCTGGACTATACGGACTGATTGAGCTGATTGTAAAGGTGCATACATAGGTCAGACAGGAAGATTTTTTCGCATTAGAACAAATAATATCATTCTTTTTTTGTAAAGAAAAGTGACTCCACCATCGTACAGCATTGTGTAGATAACCACCACTTCCCTAGTGTAGATAACCTTCACATTATTCATCGTGCCCCGAAAAGCAATAAATTCAATTATCTAGAACACTGGTGCTCAAACCTGAACTGCTGTCGATCTACCTCAATGTTTTTCAACTATTTACGATCGACTCTGAGAGGCTGCAATTATGTGTGATGCAGGGTTGTCGTACATACACGATACACCCTACCTACCTACCTACCTAGGTAGGGTGTACCTTAGCTTATATAGATAATAGCTTTCCGCACGATTCACATTATTTTAGTCAAGGTTTGGGCTAGATTTAGTTAGGTTCTTCTCTATAATATCAATGAAAAAACTCATAGTTATTCAAAATGATCTGATCAATGAATAATCCTGACAAGAGCTAGTTCCCAAATCTGCCCGTCATGCACGCAGCCCCCAAGAGCCACAATAGTGCAACTAAGCAGCATGCCGAGAAACTAAGCGGAAGATTGCAGTTTCGTCCTCATTAGGAGCTCATCAGTGTCGCATATCGCTTCTCAGCATCCTAATAAGCTACATCGGGGTACTCTGTCGGTTCCAGAAAGGACGCATCTCGTACATACGTACGAGAGTCGCCCTCAATGAACCGAGACCGTGAACCCGATACCAGACTTCGAGAATGATACGAACAATAACAAACAGATGTGAGAACGTTAAAAATTCCAACACTTGGGGAACATCATCAAGGGCGACTCTCGCACGTATGTACGAGATGCGTCCTTTCTGGAATCGATGGTGTAACCCGATGTAGCTTGTTAGGATGCTGATAAGCGATATGCGACACTGATGAGCTCATACTAAGGACAAAACTGCTTCGTTTCTCGGCATTCTGCTTAGTTGCACTATAGTGGCTCTTGGGGGCTGCGTGCATAGCGGCAATAGATTTGGGAACTAGCTCTTGTCAGGAAGGATTATTCATTGATCTACGGATTTTCGAATAATTCTTCTTCAAATTTACATATTTAGACTAAGTTTATCGCGGAAAATATTTGTCATATCGAATATATATATATATATTTTTTTTCTGACATTACTCGTTGGTACATTGATATCTTTGTCTGATGATGCTATAGTATGTATATATTCTGGTAGATTGATATATTCTCATAACATTTAACGTTATCCTAATATATAATTACTATAATTACTCCAGGATATGTTTTGATCATAATCATTGCCTGGCAATGGTATTAATTACCGGGTGGTGGATTTATATTTTTCATGAAATCAGTTTGATTGCATGAACAGATATATGGGCAACTCGTCGGGGTAAAACCCCTATATATATATATATATATATATATATATATATATATATATATATATATATATATATATATATATACAAGGTGTATCGGTTGCTGATGGCCAAATTTCAGAGGGTTATTATACATATCATTCGCAGCAAAAAGTCTTATAACACTTTTTTGAAAAATTGATACTCATCTAATTCAACATTTCAAGAATTTTGTGTTTTCCGATAAAAATAAGAATATCTCTGTTATTCTTTTAGCCACATGAAATTGAGATATACCATCGGAAAGAGCATTGAATTTCCTATAAGAGTAGTATATATCAATGTTAGAAAAATGTTCTATACTGTGTGGTCAGAGATTAAATGTAACAATTTACAAATAAGCAAATTCAGTGGTGTTTTCTAAGTGGTCATATCGCTAAAATTTCATCAAAAAGGACATGTTCTTTTTTGGGAAAAAACTATTGCTTTTCAACGATTTGCGTTAGCTGTTTCTTTTGCAGAAATATTATGAGCGAACGCAATTGAACCACTAAAATCGAAAAACAAACATTTCATTTAAATGCATTTTAAGACTTTTACTTCGAATTGAAATAACTAAATTGTTGGAAAGAGTTATATCTAACGTAAATACATATTTACATTAATAATTTTCGATGTAACCTCTGCCTTGACGGATACATAGAATGCACCTTTTCCGTATAGAACCAACTGCGCGACGCACTTTTCCATTGTGGTGTTGAAATTGCACCCAACAAGCAGAAATTCTCTGTTCGAGCTGTTCTCTAGTTTCAATTGGTACCTCAAATACCAAAGATTTCAATCTACCCCATCAAAAAGAATCTAACGGAGTTAGATCAGCGCTTCAAAGAGTCCATTTAACTGTACTAAAGCGTCCTACTCATTTATCTCCATAATTTTCATTAAACCACGTCCGAATCTCCCTGCTATTATGAGCACGGCAACCATCTATTTGGACACAGGAATTAATTCTTAAACGAACGAGATACATTATGCAGTTCGTTTTGAAGAAGATCCAGAAATCTTTCTGCATTCAATGTGTTTTCTAGTATAATTGCTCTAAAAGCGTAATTTCCAATTATACACAGCCATACGTTAACTTAGTATCTGTATTGATTATTGAATGGTCTCTCAGCACAGGGATTTCCAGGTGTCCACATATGGTCATTGTGACAATTGAATACGCCATCCGTGATAAACGTTGATTCATCAGTCCAAATTACATGATTGTAAAATTGCGGATCTCTGTTAGTTCGTTCGATATACCACTAATAAGACTGAATACGTTGTGCCCTATCATAATCCAGTAAATTTTGAACAGGGGTGAAATAGTAAGGGTGGAGATTATTTCCTTTAAGACATCTGTGAACTGATGTATGCTGAATTCTTCCAAGTTGTATTGTGTCTTAAAACGCAATAAAATGAGATATTCCTTTTTTCGATTTCAGTGGTTTAATTGCTTCAGCCCATGATATTTCTTCAAAAGAAACAGCTAATGCAAAAATGATATATCGTTGAAAAGCTTATTAAATGCAAATTGTTACATTTAATCTCTTACGACACCCAGTATAGAACATTTTTCTAATTTTCATACATATTTTTCTTATAGGTATTTAATGCCCTTTCCGATGGTATGTCTAAATTTTATGTGACTAGAAGAATAACAGAGATATTTTAATTTTATGGGAAAAACACAAAAATTCATAAAGAAATTTTCAATAAAATAACTATCAATTTTTCTAAAAATTGTTTTTTGTTGCAGATGATATGTACAATAACTCCCTGAAGTTTGGCAAATACCGACCGATACACCCTGTATATTCATAAATTTATATAAATCGAGAATTCAAATTCACATTTATTCAGAAGAAATTTAAATATGTTGAAGAATTATTTTTCAATTAATTTCTAGTAATCGATCAGCACTACTGAATACTTGAGAACCATAGAAACTGACGGCGGTACTTATAGAAATTAATGAAATAAAACTAATGAAATAAATGTATTTATGCAAAAAATCGAAGGCCCCATTTAATAGCAAATGTTTCTACCTCTGGCGAGAATTACTCTATGACATCTACGATTCATATGCAGAATCCATGACCATGACCTTGCATTTCTTCACAAATTTCGATCAGTTATGAACTAACGATATCGGCTTAGAAAGCTTTGCTATTTTCATGCATAAACAAAAAGTTTTCACGCATAATTTCCGCAAATGGTACAACACCATTTGAAATGTCTGTAACGTACCTCTGAGCATTCAAGGTTCCATTATTTACGATGACCTGATCAGTGCGGGTGTACAAAGTAATTCGTCCCCACACTATTATTGAACCTCAAACAAAACCACAGGTTATTAAAAAGTTGAAGTGGTCATATCTCTCATTTTGAACCTCTAAAAAACACCTTATTAGGAAATTCATCCCTATACCTATCAAAGTGTCTAATACCTCCTCTATTGTATTTTACTGATTAAAGACGGATGCTTCTTTAACCAAATTACTCGGCTATATCTTCATAACTTTCCTATATCAAGTTGTTTTTGTTATCAAGTTTGGGCTAATACCGTAAATGGTATAGTAAATTATTTAGATCCTGTAATGTTTGAGGCAAATACATCAAAACACTAAGCTTTTCCTTAGGGTCGTGTTAGTCCTTGCTTTAGTATATCTTACAGCTTGAAAATTCGTAGCGTGAATCTCATAATTAATCTTCAAAGGAAAATTTTTAAATATGTCTCAAAGTGAATTTTAATATGTACTTTCGAATTTTTGTCCTTCACTCTAAATTTTCAATAAACAATTTCTTAATTCTAATTACTACGCCATACTCATCTTTTAAAAAAATATGCTACTAACTTTGTTGTCTTCAACAATTAGCGACTACCTTATTAAAACTGTTTTTACTTACAGTGCTTGTATCTTGATTGGCACTCACACTCATGCATATCAAAATAAAAGCTATCCGAGATTTGTGCTTCATATTCCGACAACTGAAGAACACATTCAAATGATTAAAATACAATTTAGATATACCTATTGTCATATGGTTCTATTCGAAAGATTACCTTATCAAACTCATCGGAATTATTGAACAAGTTAAGCTACATTGAACACCATGTGACGGTTATCTGTCGTTCTTTGCTTTGCACTGATTAATTGCTACAAATATCAATTCTGTCGATAACCGCTATCACTAGAAATCAATAAAAATGATGAGATGCTGTTTTCGAAAAAATAATTCGAAAATTTTGTGTAATGGTTTGGTATGTTTCTTATTTTCAAAAAATTACAAATTTGCATCATATCTTAAAAACTGTTGGACAAAAGTAATATCAATAACAACCGAGATGGAGATGGAATATAAATATAAAATAATTAGAAATTCAAAGGTGCTTTCTTTATGAAAAAGTGGCAATTGGAGAGATTATTCATTTTTGTAACTGCAGCACCGTAGGTGGGCTCAGCTTTGGTAACAAAATTACAACAAAAATTGGACCCTGGTGAAAACGAGTGAATTGATATTGAAAATCTATATCCAAGGAAGCGATTTTTTTTATCGATTATCTTTTTTCAGTGTTTTTTGCTACCATATGGAAGTAATAGAATCGATTTTCTGTCCTTTTTCATCGAAATTTCAATGAAGACACTATATCATCACTACACCAAAACTCTAACCTTAACTCTCGACTCAGTATATTATCATTTCCTGATGATGATAACTTAGTTAGCGAAACGCTTTAAGGTTAAAGTTTTGGTATAGTGGTGATATTGTGTCTTCATTGTTCATACGCCAAAGGTTCCGAAATCACAACATAATTGAAAGTTCAGTTTATTAGGGAGAAAATCTCCTCATTCAATGTCTAGAGGCTACCCAGCTAAATTATCTGTTGGATCACTGAAGAGTTGATAAAACGTGAGCTGTCTGAATTGTCCCCACAGTATAGTGAGTACCATGATCTATGTCATATATCTGTTTCTGATGGTAAATGCTCTGAAGTTTTGGTTCCGGAAAGAATCCAGTTTCAAAGAAAAATCAGGGTCGTGAAAAACTCTCATCAGCAAACGATCCAACTATCTACCCCACGTGTCTCTCCCTATGAAAATTGTTTTGTTTACAAGGCTAGTGTTCTGTTGTGAAAAGACACTTCCATCGAACAGCTGTCCGATAACTTACAATTGGACCCTCTTAAAGAGTCTTGTGAACGTCACTTTTGTTGCATGACGCATCGCTTCCTCACAAGAGTTAGGGATGATGAAAAAATCATTTTCAGCGTTTTCACATCTATAATCTTTCTTCTACGCCAAAAAGATTCGATTATCCATAGTGAACTTAATAGGACTCAAGTGGTAAGGTAAGCGTTCCAATCTAAGATCCTTCCCTTTTAAAAATTGATGCTCGCACATTTTCTACTTTAAAAGAGTTAAAGTATCGAAATTATTGAAATCTTTCTCGTCTACGATCCACCCCACTTGTACATTACGCCAGAGGGAGACCAGTATAGTTTGAGAACGTATGAAACCTCCATTAGAGTTATGATCTTCCATCTATGATCCTTTCTTTTCGGATATTCAATCACACATTTTTCTACAACAACAAAGATACCAATATCCATAAAGTATTAAATTTCAATTGGTTAGATTTCCCTCTCTCCCATCCACGATACTTTTCTTTCAGATGTTGATGATCTTACAATTTTTACGCCAAAAGTGAAACAAATGTCCGAAAGAAACGTTTTAATCTCTATTGGTAAATTGCGTTCTTCCATCTTTGATCATTCCCCTTTGAATGAATTTTTTCACGATAAAAGAGAAGTGATTATCCGTAAAGGATTTAATCAAGGATTCTCTCCTTAAGATATTGATGATCTCACATTTTGCTACCCCAAGACAGATACGAATATTCTGAGATAAGCTTCATTTTTTCATATATAAACCTCTTTTTTTGATTTTGAGGATCTTACATTTTTTCAAGCCAGATGGCCGTTCAATATCGACTGAGTACGTGCTAATTATATTGAATAATCAATTGATGTGCGTTTTATTACCTGCAAACATCATAATATCAAATATAGAAGATGAAAGATACTATAACTCGTTTGTGGGTGTTTTTATCTTGAATTGAGCTTAAAAGCTGTTGAGCATAATAGACCGAGCATATTATTAATGACAGATTATTCAGCCAGGAACTTCGAATTAAAATAAAGTAACATGTGATATTCCGAAATTAATTTCGTTGAATGGACATTCTGATGAATTTGGAATTATGAACCTCAAAAAGAAAACATTAAATAAGATTATGCTGCAGAAAATTGAAGGTCCCTAATTCGAATAGAATAATCAAAATTTATGTAGCTATAAACAGATACGACATGTAGAAAAACAAATCACTAAATTTCGTAAACGTAACAGAAAAGAATGGACGCAAATTCTCAATCAAGAAAAATATACTCAATTCAATCAGATAATGAATAAACAGTAAGGTGCAGTTATTTCTAAAAAAAGTAATAAAAGAAAAGAGGTTGATGATCCTTATACAAAAACGTATTTTGAATTTGAAGTTATATGAGAGAACTGATGAATTTATGAAATATCGTTTAAAGAAAACATGACAACTATAGTTTAGGCTGGGTGGCGTAGATTCTGTTAACGAACAAATTCGATGGCGTAATATGTGGGGTTCGCCTCTTGGATAAATAAAGACAAATGATTTTTATCTGGCCTGTGAGGATACTATGGTGGTCTCCTGTTTTCCCAATCCTATCGGTCTCACATGAATTCCAGCAATTCCGTTTTATTGGATTTTCCTTTCGTTAGAATTCACTCGTACACATGAATTACGTAATCAGAAAGGAAAGTGAATATAAGAAAAGTGAGGTGTAGAAAGTTTAAAAGAGTCGAATGAGAGCCCTCTCTGTAAATGATAAGAACACGTGCATTAGGAAAAAATTGATTGTCTTTTTTTTTTTGTTGGTGGAGTTGACTTACATGATGTTATGCTGGCTAATCGAGTGGTCGTATTTCAAATAGGCAGCGATCAAACAAAATAGGTATTAATGCACTATTCTCATAAGGCACATGTACTTCTTCAACTAAAAAAATCCCCTCAGCGACAAACATAATATAATCACGTCGAAGAAGTCAACCAACAAGTGATTGACGCGATCAACTTTCCTGCAGCAAGTTGTTCTTATCAGAAGAGGTAGGCGCAAAAACCGTACTCATAAATGAGACGTTTACAGCGTACACCATTCATGCGAGTTTCAATTTTGATTCTAACGAAAGGAATGAAAATGTTGACCAGTGGCGGAACGTTACATTGGGTTTATTTGATTCATAGTTACTTAGAGATCAGTTTATTAATTATAGTAGGAAAAATGAAACAAACTGTGAAAAAACTTTCGAGCGAAATAAAGAAGATGGAAGATGGCGAAAATAACAGTTTTTCAACTCCTGATGAAAAGAGAAGAAAATAAGCGAAGAAAACAGATCTCGATGACTGCGATAGAGCTCTGTTTCGTTGGTTTGTCGTCAATTCTTACGTCGTCGATAAAATCGTACCCACATTAGAATGAATCCATTAAAAGTTCGGCGACGAGAATAAATAAGCAGAATCACGAGAGAGCATTCGAAAAGTTTTGAGAGGAATGGGGTTCCGTTGGATTAAGACGAAAACGAATAGAAAGCTACTTATGGAAAAACCTGAAATACAGCAACTACGTTTGAATTATTTAAGAAGCATCAAACGATACCGTCAAAAAAAGGGACCAATAATTTACATGGACCAAACATATATTCCATACACACAAGCAGGCTTGGAGTGAAGAGACAAACGACGGCCTACGTCAGTCCAATTGTAAAACCGATGATTATCACGATGATATGACTTCAGCAAACTACGAAAAATGGTTTAGAGGTAAACTTATTCCAAATTTACCACAAAGATGTGTAAGTGATCGATAACGCCCCATATTACAATGTACAAACAGGAAAACACCCGAACATAGCTTCCCGAAAAGAAGAAATGAAATATTGACTGCAACGTCACAATATACCCATCGCAGATAGAATTCTCAAAGCAAAACTTTATAATCTAATTAAATTGCACAAACCCAGATATAAAACGTAAGCTATTGACAAACTGCAAATGATCAGGGCCACAATTTACTTAGACTTTCCCCATATCATCCTGACTTAAACCAGATTGAAAAAGTTTGGGCAGCCATGAAAGTTTATGTAGCTGACACCTATGTTGGAAGACGTTATCGACAATTTCATAATTATTTTGCAAGCGGACGATAATGACATCAACAGCGAGTCTTATAGTTCTGATTATGATTAGGAGAACTATCTGACAGAAAATTTTTAATGTTTCGTTATTTAACTTATTTTGTGTTTCATATTTGAATTGTTTGCTAAAATTATAATGATAAATAGAGTTTTTACCATTTTTAATGAATTTATAATATTAAACTGACAACCAGGTAAATCCGAATGTTTATTAGTCTTCAGGATAGCGCAATACAATTGTACCTCTTAACATTTCCGTTTTTTTGTTATGTCGATAATCCTATATAAACCCATCGAGGTATCACAAAGATACTAGGTACCTAAGGAGAACATAGTTACTAATCCTTTGCCTCAAATCCCTATTGCAAATCAACCTTCAATTATTTTATTTCATCCTATTGTATCTCCAGGTATTCTTGAAAGATTGAATTATAAAGAGAAAACAATACTCTTATTATGAAGGTTCAATTAGAAAAACCCCTGCCTCGAAAATTTTCTGTAGTCTAACTTGTGATGTGTCTGTGACTCACTTCTGTGTAATAGAAATTAGAATGATCGAGTACCTTGAAAAATGAAATTTTCCCGAACAGTCCTTACGCCGACCCTGATAGCTTTGACATTTCATTGCAGAACATATTATTCATCTTACTTCCTCCATTGGCTATCTCTTTTGTTCTTCGCGCATCTCAACCGCAGCTATTCTTGTCGACTTGTACTAGTCAGTATAGAAAATAATGGTGCAAACCTAACAACAATTAAAATTTTGACGATCATTTGGAACAGATTTTTTAAATGATGAATTTCAAATGTATATACTGAAAACCGTCTGATAATATATTGACAAAGACGTCCACAACCGTATTTTGTTGTATTTGTGAAAAACACCCCAACCAAATTCATTAATTCAACAGAAATACAATAACAAGGAAGAATAGAGTGTCCTATCGTTTCTAGTCATTAATCTGATGATTAATTTGGTCTTCACACTTTCTGAGTTCGCAATAATAGAAGCGAATAATTGAACTTAGCTATCTACCTATTGTGTAATATGTTGCTACTTTCTTCGTGTGGATTATTACATATTCGCATGGTCACTGAATATTACACATTATAGCAAACGACCTTTCTGTCTCAAAGACGACTTAAGATGGTTACTCTTCCGTGTGTGTTCATGAACAGTAATGACATATTCATTCTTTATCATGAGTATCATTAAAGTTAACATGGATTTTTTCTGATTCATCGATTAGATTTGTTTCTGGAGTATTAACCTCTTTCTTGACATGAATGTTCTCAACTGTTTGCATTTGATACCTAAATCTGTTTGGTAGAAATAAATATCAAAAACAGACGCTCAAATAAAAATGAAAGAAAAAATGTTCTGAACTCCTCGATTCACGAAACTCACCACTGAAATTCGATGTAGGTGTGGTTACATAATTGCATCATCTTCTCTTTGTAATCTAACCAACAATAATATACATAAAAGAAGCGCTTTAGTAGTGGGTTGTGATATGTGACCTTTTAATTTTTTTTTTAGTTCCAATCTTGTTAAGTTTGGATGATCATTAATAATACGCATCTAATAACGAAGTAAACAATCTATCTAATAGCAAAAGGTATCTAAGAAGCACTTCTACTTGTCTTTTAAATGAGCACTCCACTCGATTCAATCAGTTATATAAGATTATGTCCAAGCTTTCACAACTTTTGATGTTATTGTCAACAATATTGCGACCATAAAGATAAAGATAAAGAAAGACATTGTCATTAAGCAACCCATCATTCTGATAGATGGATAAAACCTCCTGTCAAAAAATAACCGGGAATTAGTCAATGAAATAAATAATACATTTACGTCAACGAATAATCCAATCCTCAAAACATTTTTCAAATGCTTTTTCCGGAATCGACTCGCCGCGAATTCTCTTTTATGTCTTCTATCATCGATTCAAAACGGGTACCGCGATGTGGTAATTCAAGTGTTAAAAAAGAACAAAAATCGGGCGGAGTCATATCAGGTGCATACGGTGGTTGTTCGATGATATTTGTTAAGTTTTTGGTCAGAAATTCATTCCCAATGATAGCCTTATGAGATGGTGCATTATCGTGGTGCAAAATCCATAAGTTTTCTTTCTAACAAATCTGGCCTTTTTCGACGAATTTGCTCTCTTAAACGCCGCAAACTTCTTTGTTTACCATCTGACCTGGAATGAATTCCGAGTGCATCAATGCAATGATCAAATGAAATATTATTAGGTCCGCAACTAAGTTCTCCCTGTTTTTTTTTTATGAAAATACAACTTGATTGTGAAAAATGATTACAAATGAATTATTCACCATATTGCCTATCGCTAGCTATAACTTTTTTCCATCTTTCTGGCGGAGCTCGAATACCGTGAAGGTAGAAGTGTTCGTCTTTTGAGGCTATCCACGAATCAAACCATTTTTCGAGCTTTTCATATGAGCGGAACTGCTAATCAACCAGACCATGTGTCATCGAACGGAACAAGTAATAATCGGATGATGCAATATCTGGGGAATATGGGTGGGGTAGGACTTCTGATCTGAGCATTTCCGAGTAGGTTTTAACGGGTTTGGTAACGTGAGACCCAGCGTTGTCATGCTGTAGAATTACTTTTTCGTGTCTCTGCTCGTATTGTGGCCATTTTTCGCACAGTGCTTTACTCAATCGCATCAATTGAGTTCAATACCGTTCCCCAGTGATGGTTTCGTTCGGTTTCAACAGCTCCTAATAAATAACACCGACTGGATCCCACCAAATACATATCATAACTGTCGCAGCGGAAATATTCGACCTTGCAGTCCCCAAGATTTTTTTTCTTCGATTTGCTGCAATGAATCCATTTTTTATCACCCGTTACAATGCGATGAAGAAAACTCTTTCTTTATTGTCGCTGGAGCAGTTGTTCACAGGTGAAAAATATACGCTCAATGTCTCTTGGCTTTGATTCATAAGAAATCCCAGTTCCTTGCTTTTGAATCATTCCCAATGCCTGCAATCGCTTGGAAATGGTCTGGCGGGTAACTTCTATAGCTGAAGCAAACTCTTCTTGCATTTGGCACAGATCCTCATCTAGCAATGTCTCCAATTCAGCGTCTTCGAAGATTTTTGGCCTTCCTTCACAGGGACGGTCGTCCACATCGAAATCATCGTTTTTGAAGCGACGGAACCAATCCCGGCAGCTGTACTTCCTAATACATATAGGATAGTTAGGAAATTTATGTCAAGAATATTGTAATCGAGCCTATTCCCTCTGATTGCTGAGTCTGGAAAAGGTAAATTATATCCAGCTAACAGCTGAGATAGTGCATAAGTCCACGATAATAATAATGTTTATTCTAAAATATCTTACAAATTAGAATAAACAGAATTTCCTCAAAGGTGGAACTACTAAGTAGTTGAACCTTGTGTGAGGAGTTAAATACTTTCAATAAAAAAAGGTCTATAAATCACAAAAATAACAAATTTCAAACATTAAGTATTGACATAGGTCCACCCCAAAGGTGAAACTACTAAGTAGTTGAACCTTGAACAATATTATGGATGTTTAATGCTGGTGTTGCTAGCATCCACACATTAAGTAAACGTAGAAATTTCTCCTATGGTTTTGCTTCTCTGATATTTATCGGTAAAATGTTAATAATTTTGGTTGCAAGAAACAAAAGTGATCTCTGTCCAACCGTTTTCGAAGTGAAAGGTATCCTTATGAATTTCAACCTTACAAAGGTGTAAGCTGCCCCATGACGGCCACGCCATTGAAAAAAGGCTAAGGCTACAAAGAACAGCTGTCGCACATCCAACAGTGCCGATTCTGAATATGTTCTTTCCGAGGGGTATTGGAAAGGTCTACCGTAAATAATCCTGATCAGCCACTTTTTAGTTATTTCAAATTTTTTCAAATAGTAATTTGTTACACCTCCCCAAGACAGCAACCCATAAGTAAGATGAATATCGGTTTCTCAATAGGTTTTAAGGTTCTTGAATTTTGGAATTAGGTATCTCAATTTCTCAGCTACGTTCTGTATATGAGCATTCCATCTCAGGTTTGATAGTCTTAGCCGAATATATCGTATAAACGCTATTTTGGTTCTGAATATTTAAAGAACAAAATCAACACTTCCCGCAAATGACAATTATTTGGCATAAAATCAGACATTTTCTCACAAGTATATGTATGACGCAAAAACAAAATCACTAATGTGTCGCAGTGGTTTGTTTACCATATGTCTAAGCTTTGTTCAAGACTTTCTTGATATATAAAAATCAACCAGCACTTACTGCAGAATGCTGGAGCTATCTATAGACAAACAGGGAGAACTTTGTTGCGCACCTAATACCTTGAGTTTTGATCGTTTTTTTTTCGGAATCGGTTCAGTTGGGAGGAACCATTCCGAAACTTCTTGACTGGTTTGCATGTCAAACTCATAAACCCATGTCTCATCATCAGTTACAATGCGTTTTATGAATGTGGGGTCGGAATTGACTAGTTCTAGTATGTCTTCAGCGACCTTTACGCGACTCAAGCTTTGAAGAAAATTCTGGTGTTTCGAAACTAGTCGACCGGCAACGCGTGTCATTTCCAAACAATCGTCTGAAAGGGTACGAACTGATTCACAGAAACTTCATTGCCTATTTCTCTCAAACTTAAATGGCTTTATCGATTTTAAGTTCAGTTGAAGATGTTGATAGCCGACCAGAGTGAGGCAAATCTTCCTCGACCGCTGTAGAATGCACTGCACCACTCATATGCAAGTGTTTTCGATAAAGTCGATTCACCGTACGCCTAATGTATTATTTTCAGCTATTCGGCTCACGAAATTCCATTTTCAATACAAAATTTAAGATTTTCATCCATTGCAGAAAACGGAGAATACACTTGTGAGAACTGATAAAGTCGAGCACTGTAGACAAACTAAATGACAGATCGCGTTCGAACTCCGCGTCAGTCTAGAAAACAGTAGTGCCAACTTGGCAACAAAAAATTTTTTTGGCAGATTGTTATAAATTTCCTCGATTAATTTATTGCTCTTCTTTTGTGTTTGCAAAATTCATTTCAATTTCAAATTTCAAATTAATTCTCAACACGAAAGTCAATACGATATAATAGTATAATAATTCGTTTCCGTCTTTTTCTTCATGAATGGCTCAAGTTCTTTTCTGAAAATCATGAATTATTATGTCTACCTTGAAATTTTCTACTAAAATCTGGTAACTCAAAAATCTATATTAACATAAATTAATATTTTGCAACCATAGACACATTCAGAGAGAACTAGCTGAATTGATGCTGTCATAATCTATGGTAGCAGAGTATTATTATGGCAAAACAGTTTATAGGTAGCTGATTCCAAAATGAATTGAAAATCGGCACGAAATATTATTCATCGATTCAGCAATAAATAGAGATCGGAGGTGGGCATTTTGAACATCTACAAAATAAGCCGCAAGATTACTTTGTTTGTTTGTTTTTCCTTTAACTTGCTCTATTTCTGCCTTTCGGCTAATGACACGCCGGGGAATTCTGTCACCTCACTAACCCGGGAATTTTGCCGAAACCCTCTCGTGTCGAAGGAAGGGATCTTTAATGTCCAACACATGTTAGACATGACCAACAGCTTTACATCTCCTCCGAAAGATGGACACTCAAGCGATTCCCAGAATCCGAAAAATTGCACCTACTTTGTGGGGATTGAACCCAGGTAACTCTGCGTAGGAGGCGAGCATCATATCCCATACGCCACCGAGCCAGCTTCAAGATTACTTATTTCTGAAGATTGCAATTCCCAATCATTATATAATAATCATTATATAATAATCATTATATAATTACAGTCGATGCATAAGTGAGATATAGATATACTTTTCGTGATATTAGGAAGGTTTCTGAAATTTCACACAGTAGGCAGTCTATAGGACTTGTTCAGTAAGCACCCAAAACTATTCTTATAGCCGCATTATGCAGGGTGTCGTTTGAAAAATTCGACCTCAAATCCGACCGTGAAATAATTTTGGAAATTAAATTCAAGATTGCTCTGGGAATCGAGCAGGCTACCATGCATACCATTAGATATAGATAATTAGTGAAGGCTGCCTAACAAACCGACTATTGCGACCCAGTGGTCTCTAGTAGCATACTCTGTCCTAAGTTTCACCCACAAGCTCCATCCTTCTCATAAAGAATATATGCTTTGTGGGTGAGAGCTTAATGAGGTCAATCAGCTTCATTTTGTTGGATCCAAGTTTCTCTACTCTGACTCTGTCCCCAGCTAGGCCATTGCATATAACGTGTTTCATTGATTGTATTTCTTCTTCACACATTCTACATGAAAGACCCTCGATCAATCCTAACTTGTTAAAGTGATTTCTGAGGCGACCGTACCCCGGTAATATGACAGTTAGAACTCTCAGGTTAGCTTTGGCTCTCGAAGAGAAAGATCCACTAATGACAAGTTGAGAGTGTGAGAGACCTTAGAGGCTCTCGTACTCAGATCGAACTACCTGTTATTTTCCTTCCTTGCAGTCTTCAGACGAATTCCTAGCCTAGACTCTGGTTGAATGAGTGCCAAGCCTGTTTCTCAAGTACGTACTCATTGCCTTCATTGCATGAGTGTTTAGGTACCGTGAGTCTAGGATAAAGCCTGTTCCGTTCTCCCAGTTTGGCGAGAGTGGAGCGATATTCCTCTACCATAAGTGACGTGCGAGTGTCGGATGGCAATGCCTTCAGTGCAGCTTGGCTGAATTTTATGGACCTACTTGTCGTTTATTATTTATTGACATACTTGTACCTGGGTCGCCAACCGAAATACCGATTTCATTAGGAGCTGCTGGGCTTAACATACTCACGTACTCGAGCTGGCACACCAATGCCAAAAGTCACAAGCTTTCAATTGGTAGGATCTCGATCCGAAGAACGTCCTACCGGTGACTAGCCGGTACCATAGAGGGATAGTTGCCCATAAGAGCCTTACTATTCTGACCAATTTGAGGTTGGCTTCGTAGTGGTTGAAAGCCAACGCTGGGTTAGAGCGAAACCACGACGTGTGAGTTGCGATCTTAACTCAGGTATCAACCTGCAAAGTTGGAAGAGGTTGGATAGTACCTCGCTCCCACCAGTGAAGATGTGACCCAAATTTAATAGTGGTAGCCACGGCTTGTCTGTGGCGCGCTGATTAAGGGTATCTCAAACCCTGTCAAATGGGCTGAAAGGGCGGTGTGTCACGTTAATCGTCGGGCATAATCTGACCTACTTGTTAATCCTTACGTAAGCAAACTGTTAGTACAGTGGTCAATGGCGAACATTTCTACTTTAAATACAATCGCAAAGGCTGCCAAGACAGATCAACTCTTCTTTGGCTACACCTTGATCATAAACACCAGCTCCAACTCTTTTTGCAATTTTGGAGACGTCTGTGTGCCGGATGGGGCCCCTCAAGTAGATGGTCCTTAGAGGTGGTCCATTCCTGTATGCTAGTAATGGTGATCTCTAATGGCAGGTCCATGTAGGATTTGTATATTGTTGTCTGGCTTCAACTCAGCATCTTGTTGCCCTCAATTACAGACTGTGAAGCATCGGGCACGAAACTGAACATACTGGTTCAATTTAGGTAAATAAAATGGAATCTGTAGGTAGCCATTCTAGCTACTTCTCTAATCACCAGTTCCATGACCGCAGTAGGTGTAGACCAAATAGCTCCAGTAATCATCATTCAGTTCGTCCTCTACAATTTAGAGAGTTTGAATTGGGATTGCTTTTTAAGGCTACACTGCCACCAAGCAATGAAGCCATTTATGATACCATCATCTCATACAGCCAATGAAGTTGCTTTGGGGCATTTCTTTTCATAGGTAATTTGGCATTCTCATTACATACCATTTGTCCCCAGTATTTACTCTCAAAAATTATCGTTCGGCCAGTTTACATTCAGCGCTGCGTTTTGAATAGCAACAGCGATTACAGAGAAAGTTTACTCGTTCTTCTAGAGGAAGATCATCGAAAAAATCTTCCAACTTTCGAGAATTTCATTGTAATTGTTGTATTTCAAGTTTCCTCCAACTGTCCCTATCAAGCAATTAGGATAAATCGCGCACTAGACATTCACACCCAATCTACGCTGGAAATTATTATTCATTATTTTATGTGCATTCTGCTGGATCCAATGTCTGAAATCATTCCTATTGAGACGATGATAGTTCCGAAGAGTATATTCTTCAGACCGTGATGGTTCTGCAAAAAATAATATGGATTCCTTTTGTAAAATGTGATAAGAGACACTGTTATTTTCTTGAGGCGCTTAATTTTTTGCAACACGTTAAACATGCATTCATGTTTTCGTGGTACATCCCAGTTTCTGCAGAAAGTTATCGAATTGATGTTTCTGAGTTTGCTTTTATATACAACATGAAATTCAATTCCGCTCCTTCATTGAGCTCCCATTTGAGTGTTTGGTTTTGAATGAACCATATTAACATAGGTTTTCTCGATTATGGAAAACTTGCAGCGCTCTGGTACATCACGATCTAAAAAACATGTTCGATAGAATAGAAATGCTCGATCACTATTTCTTTTAGATTGAAAATAGACTGGTATCATGTCCGTATTCATTTGATTCGCATCTTTCATACTTATTTATTCGGTGAGACAATAACAATAATGAGAGGTTAGATACGTATCAAAGTTTTCATCGATTGAAAATAACATTCATATCATAACTATCATAACTAAAGAGCGAATTATATGTAGCGCCAAAATGTGAAAATACCACATGGGAATATATATGTAATGATTCTTCGAAAATATGTAGAAAATTATGGAAGATAATTTGAAGGATTTTTCAAGCGCAACAATAATAATAAGAGCTCCTAACTAAGAATTTATTCATCAAACTCAGAATTAATTTTTCTTCTTTTTTCATTTAGAATAAGGGCATCAACCACGCAGGGTTAATAGCGCCTATATCAATAAAAACAACATATCAACTGAAGCTAAATTGATTTATATAAATCACAGTCTTTTAGAAAATTCATGAGTTTACTGAGATCTTTATTCACTACTGCACGTAAACCAATTTGAAAACTATTTCTATTCGCTGCAAAACCTGGGCAATCGATTATAACATGCTTGATGGTCAAAGGCGCCTGACAATGCTGACAAATGGGTTCAAAATGAGGTAGCTGTGAGTCATATTTGTGTGTCCTATGCGCACCCGGTGTAGGACGACTTGGTCTTTCGCGAGGTTAAGTTATATTTCCACGATTCAACACTTGGTTTACACTCGCACTTATTGCCGCGAGGGCTGCTATATCGGTCTTGGATAACGATCTGTGAGGGTATCCACACAAATGTCACATTTGTTCCCGACGTTTGAATGTTATTCACGGTCTTTAATACTTGTTGCACTAGGGGTCTTTTGCGTACATATTATCTAGTGACCTTATTGCACTTAGAGAGTCTGAAAGAAGTATTGCGTACCAGACGTCATTTTCCTGTATATATTTGGCACCCTGTAATATGGCATATAGCTCCGCTATGTAAGTACTTGTATACTTTGGTAATTTGAATTTCGTAGCCGATTCACACTGAACGATCGCGGCACCCACCTCGTCAATAATTTTCGATGCGTCCGCCTATATTCTGTCTCCTGGTAAATCACTAAGAATCGATTACAGTTTTTATGGTATTCGTGTTTATGTTGCACTTGTTATATTTTGTCAATGTCAGAATGTAGTTTGGTTTGTCGATAGTCCATGGCGGGGGCATGTGTTCCTTTATACAAAATATGATATTGGGAATGAGATTCCGAAGACATCATTGTATCGCGTTATTCTTTCATTGGCAGATGGTCTAGACCGTTTTTTTGTGATATAGAGATCATGAAAGCGATTCGATGTGGGAGAGAAAGATGGGTTGTTTGAATTGGGAATTACAGACGATGCATAAGTGAGACATAGATACGGTGTCATCTGAATATATTCCGTTCACTCGGACTAAAAACTTTTATATAAACTTCAGCATGTTACCACCAATCTTCTATGAAATGAGTTGTTGATATATCCGGTGTCTTCGTTATATTATACGCACGCTTGATATCTAAAAAATTCCTACACATTGCTGATTGTTTATAAAAGCATCATGGATGTCCGATTCTAGTTCTATAATGTTGTCCAATGTGGATCTGTTTTTTCGAAAGCCGTTTTGGCCTGAAAATAGAAGATTTTAGTTTTCTAGGTACCAGACGAGCCTATTATTAACTAATCTTTCAAGGACCTTGCAGAGTGTACAGGTTAATGAAATTGGTCTTAATGATTCTGGATCTTCAAGGTTTTTGTTCGGTTTCGGCATGGGGATGATTATAGCTTTTTTCCATATTTTCGGTAGTGTGTGTGTAGCCCAGATTCTGTTACATAATGGGAGAAGATATTCTTTTCCGTTTTTGGGTAAGTTCGATAGAAATGGACCTGGGATATTATCGACACCTGGACTTAATTTTCGACGTTTGAGTTCATAATTCAATTCGTCTATAGAAAAGGTGTGTTCAGGTCATTATTTCCAACTTCGTTTTCAAGATATAGCCCTTCAGTATAGTTTTTCAGTTCAATAAATTGTTCTTCATAATTTTGGTTTTTGGAGTGGTCGCTACAAGATTCAGAAAATATGTTTGCAATTGCGTTGTTATTCGTCATAAGTGAGCCATTCAATGCCATAGAGCGGATGGGTGTATAAGTAGTTTTTCCTGAAATTTTCTCAATTTTGTTCTACATCTGCGAAGACTCCTTTTTACTCTTTTTGATTAAATAACGGGCTTCTGCTCTGAGTTTCTGAAGTTCTATTATCTTTTCTTGTGATTTAACCTTTTTAAATTTATATAAGGCATGTTTGTACTTGATAGCAAGTTTACATTGTGCATTCCACCAAGGAACTAAGGCCTTCTTGGTTGGTGTTTTTGAGCACTTTCGTTCTCCTGCTTCCGTCA
Organism: Cryptolaemus montrouzieri; assembly: GCA_013387265.2. Classification (NCBI taxonomy): domain Eukaryota; kingdom Metazoa; phylum Arthropoda; class Insecta; order Coleoptera; family Coccinellidae; genus Cryptolaemus; species Cryptolaemus montrouzieri. Next base: position 135,748,246 of record JABFTP020000185.1, on the reverse strand, counting down.
GCAGTTCGGTGAAGTTAGCAACTGTTGTATCGATATTTTCTGTAGTGTCGAGTGAACCTATTTCATCTTCTGGTTTCTTCTGATACAAAGAGCAATATGCTCCTTTTAGTTCCTATTTTCCTATAGGAATTGTCTCGTGAGTATTTGAGGTATCGGTGTTCATAATTGGGTAATGGTCACTTGCATAAAGGAAGGAGAGAACTTGCCCCATTGTAGATATTGAGGAATCACAACAACTTAAATCAAGGACTGCTGAGTTTCCTGTTGATAGGCTTAATCTTGTTCCTTCCCCTGTATTGAGTAGAAGAAGATTTGCTCCATTCAAAGCATCATACAAATTTCTCCCTCTGTTATCTGTGATCCGTGACCCGCAGATCTCATTATGGCTATTGAAGTCACCGAATATTATCCTTGGAGAAGGTATTTGCAATAATACTAGATTTATGTCATTGAAGGTGAAGTCTGATGCTGGCGGAATGTTAATATTGCAGGTTGAGAGATTTTTGGGGAAATCGAGTGAGACGGCTACAGCTTCCAACTCTGTATTGAGTGGTATTTCTGTTGCTCCAATATCTTTTCGTACTGAGATTGCCACACCCTGGCTCGATTTTCGTTCTCTCTACTTTTGAAAAAGCCGTTATATTTTCTTGGAGACTGTTATTCTGTTTGAAATGAGATTCTTGTAGACCAATTAAAGAGGGATCATATTCGTTAATAAGGATTTGAAACATTTTCAGATGAGAAAAATAGCCGTTGATGTTCCATTGCAACAATGAGTGGTTGGTAGGAATCATTTTGGCTCCTTCACTCACGTTAGGATCCATTATTAATTATAGGGATTGTGCGAGGCATCACTCTCGGAATCTGTAGCGATTCCGTCTAAGTGCTTCCTCAGCTAATTATTCAATTGCTTATAATAAAAACAACGAAATTTTTTGTAGTGAAATCTATTCTTATGATCTTCTGGAACGACTGTTCATTGTTGTGAATGCCTCGTTCACTTCCCACTGAAATATAAAATAAAAATCATCTTCCGATTCATTTGAGTAAAGTAATTTCGGATAATTGTAGAAAACACGCTCGTTCGCCTCTTTCTATTGATTATAGAAAGTAATTCAAGTAATTCAACTCACAATTCTTCAGTAACCACAAATTGCTACCTATAAATGCAATAAATGAGTGGAATTCAGTAAATAAGTCAAGATTCATCTATCACTTATTCATTATTCAGCTTAAATGACTCGGTTACAAGATGATGTATCCTACAAATTTAATCGACCGATATCTTCAATAAAGAGTAAATTCTCTTCAAATTTGACTTACATCGAACAATTTCTCTTTTGTACATATTTATTTCATTTGAAAATAGTATTTCAGATAATCTTAGAACCTGTGTATATTTTTCAAGATTTTCGATTCGGCGTTTTGTGTTTATCCAGTCAAAGATGTAATCATTTTCGTGATTCAGATATATCATTGGCAATTCCACTCATGTGTCAAAATGCACGTTTAAGAACACAGAAATTCAAGTTTGATATATGATAAATTGCATAGAAATAGAAAGGAGGGTGGGATATTAGTGGATAAATTTGCCCATAGAGAATCCTTGCGTTTCCATAGCTACGCAACACAACAAATAGCACGGTTTTAAAACTGTCAAGAACAGCCATTTTAGTACCTGTTGTAAAGTTTCTGCCGATATAAATTAAAATATCCCGTTTTGGAAGCACCAATGAAGCAAAAATAAATAGTTCTATACAGAATTCTATCCCCAAAAGTACAAGAAAAACGCAAAGCTCGATTTGGAATCAATTCAGTATATTCTGCAAAGGAACGAACGTTCGATTTGGATATACAGCATTCTATTGAAGATATTGCAGAAATTCTTATTTATTGGAGTTTCGATATGAAACAAATGAATGGACAAGAATACAAAGAATACGTTGTCAAAAGAATGTGGAACACAACTGCGAAAATGATGCAGAATATGTATTTCGAAAAACTCAACATGAGTTTTAACCCCTTTACCGATTCAGCATTTAGAAAGGCTCGTGAATTTCGCAATTCTAAAAGGAGGATGTTACAAGGGGATGTGGAAAAGCGCAAAGAAAGTAACGTTGCATTAATAAGAACTGAAATTGAAAGCATGGCTCTGTACTGGGACGAAAATGCCCCGATAGGGTTGTTGAAAAAATTTTTCCATATTGTTGCTTATGAATTAGCATAGCGTGGCGGTGAAGCCGCAACTTGCAAGGTACACTTTTCAAAGAGGAAAAATTTAATAACGGAGAAGAGACTGGTCGTATTGAGGTTAACCAAGTATACTCGAAAACATGCCAAGGTGCCTCAAAAAAATGCTGTGATAGTAAATGGCTAGTAAAAAATAAGGAAAACCCAGATTTATGTCCTGTGAGGTTGTTTCAGAAGATATTGTCGAAATGACCCGATCATATTATAAGTGATAGATTATTTCTGGTTCCCAATGAATTTTGGAATAACAGTACTTCTAAGGGTTGGTACAAAAATATGCCTTTGGGAATAAATGAAATATCCAAATGGACAAAAATTTCATCAGAGAAATTTGGACTGGATACGAAAAACAAAAAGATCACAAATCATTCTCATAGATCCAGTGCTGTTTCGAACCTACCTGAAGCAGGTGTCAGTGAACAAGAAGTGTTCAAACTAACCGGACACTCTACGGCAAGCTCTATTAAGCCCTACCTGCAACTGAATAATAAGCAACATTTGAATCTTGTTACAAATCATCGAAAATTTTTTACGAATGCTGAATCTTTCATAATTCCTCAGGCATCGTCCCGTATAGAATCGACCCGGAGTGAAAAAATTGTGTATAGTAATTGCATTTTCAATAACTGCTCATTCCAATAATAACTAAACATGTTTGTGATGAATGCTTAATGATTTTCTCGTTGAGTTTGTGTGTGAGTTCATTTTGTACGTTTTGTCATTCGCGGAATTTTCTCAGCAAATACCACTCGAGCTCAGATTTGGCAGGATATTTTTCTAAGCTCGTTTTCTCATGCTTACTTTTCAGTAATTCAAATCGACCTACTCGACAGAATCGTCGCCCAGTTCTCGTTGAATTGCCTTCACGTAAGTATTCGAAAACGAGCATAGAGAAATAGAAAAATATTCGTCCATCTGAGCTCTTTGTATTACTTACGAATATATATATATATATATATATATATATATATATATATATATATATATATATATATATATATAAAGCTGTACTTTTATATATATATATATATATATATATATATATATATATATATATATATATATATATATATATATGAAAAGTACAGCTTTTGAAGTGAAAATTAAATAGTTATGCTTTTGCATTATCATTTCTATCACTTGTTGAAAATGCGCTGTTAAAGTTTCAAGTTTCAAGAATATTTACTACTCAACTCGATAAAATTTATAATTCGTAGTTCCTTGGATCTGAATTATCATTCAGAAATAATTTTCTTCGAAAAAACTGTCAAGCATGCGTTACAACATAATTCGAATAAAATTGCAAAACTAAATACTCTCATTTATTACATATTCACATTTTGATAGTATATTGTAAACATGTAAGACTTCAAGAGTTCAAACTTCTACAGAAGTAAAAACAGTGACACTATTAACAGACAAAATTATTTAGCTTCCTTATAGTCTATTGTTTCAGCTCTTGTCTATTTAGAAGAATATAAAAATGAACACCAGTTTTCCCCCATAGTTATTGATTCTCTTTTACATGTCAAATTGTCTGTTTCAATTCACTGTTTCAGCACCAATCAGAAGAGTTTTAGCAAGCATAAATACTGATGTAAAATATTGATACATTCAATGTACACCCAACGATGCACTTTTTTTTAAGTAAAACGAAATGAGACACTTTTGTCACTTTTCCACAATGTATTCAATAATCACGACCGGTTTCGACCCTATGGTCATTTTCAAGTGAATAACAATATAATAAGCCGGCTCGGTGGCGTATGGGGTATGATGCTCGTCTCCTACGCAGAGTTACCTGGGTTCAATCTCCACAAAGTCGGTGCGATTTTTCGGATTCTGGAAATCGCTTGAGTGTCCATCTTTCGCAGGAGATGTAAAGCTGTCGGTTCTGTCTAACAGAGATGTGTTGAACATTAAAGATCCCTTCCCTCGACATGAGAGGGGTTCGGCAAAATTCCCGGGTTAGTAAGGTGACAGAATTCCCCGGCGTGTCATTAGCCGAAAGGCAGAAACAGAGCACGTTAAAGGAAACACAAACAAACAAACAATATAATACATGAGTAGCCAAGTACAAGTACAGAATGAAATTTATCCTAAATATTGAGTAGTGGGGATTCATTATGCTCTAGTTGTGGGTTTTTACATAGTTTGTTAATCTCCAAACTTTCCAACAAATTCATCTCTCCCTTTGTTACAGGATGAAGATTGTTCAATGATATGGAGTGGTTAGTAGATATTATTTGTTCAAGTATTGGTGAATTTTTATCTGAGGAAATATATTCCTTGAATCTAGCTTCAAAACTTCTCTCCCTGTTTGTCCGACATAGGCTACCTGACATTGAACACATAAAATCAACTGTTCACTCGATATCATTGAACAATCTTAAAATCCTTCATAAATGTAAGAAAGGGAGAGAGATTAATTTGTTGGAAAGTTTGGAGATTATGTAAAAACCCACAATTTATTACCCTCAACAGCCAACTAGAGCATGATGGATCCCCACTACTCAATATTGAGGATGAATTTCATTCTGTTCTTGTATTTGCCTATTCATGTATTATATTGTTATTACTTGAAAATGACCGTAGGGTGGAAACCGGTCGCGATTATTGAATAAATTGTGGAAAAGTGACTAAAGTGCCTGGTTTCGTTTTACTTTAAAAATGAATTTCTATAAAATAAATAAATCAGCAATACTATCAATTCTTTTTTTTTATTTTGAATTAGGCGCATCAACAACTTATCAACGGAGAATACAGTAAATATAAAACACAAGACATAATAATGAGTGATGAAATTCAGTTTACAAGTTTTGGTACAGTTTTATTCTTTGAGATAAATTTAGTGTTTAGTTCATGTTACTTAATAGTGAGGTTTTGAGGTTAATAATTCTAAATCTACTGAGCTCAACGCTGTATTCAGGACACACGCACAAGATATGTGATCTAGTTATTTGGACAGCACAAGTTTCTGCAATATCAGATAGTTCACTCTTCATTAGGCTAGCCACCTTATGTCAATGTTGTTTTGTTTATCCCTAAGCGATTTACTTCAACTTGGTATCTTCTAATACTGGTGATCTGTTGATGAAATTTGGTTGACAAAGTTGGAGCTACATACTTCAGCTGGGTTTTTGTGGCTTTCCAGATCTATTGCCCCTTTTTCTCCACATGGTTTTCAATCGTCTGTTGTCTGTTTAACGCTATTAGTGTGTAAATCCGCTGAGATCACTGCAAGCAGGTCAGCCTGTTATTCCATAGAAATTTTACTGAATGATAGGGTGCCGTATATATAATTGCTTCAACGCCTTCAATACACTGATGAAGTCCATGATGATCAATATTTTAGTGAGAATGAACAATTTCAACACTATAGGTACTAGAGTTATTTAAAAGGTGAAACGCATATTTTGTTTCTTCGGCTATTACAACCCCTGCAGCTCCGTGTTATGTTTTTGGTATTTGGATGAAGTTCGTAAGAAAAGTTTGTGGATGACGGTTGGGGTAAATGAATGTTTGTTTGATAACTAAAATTTTTGTTTACATTATAACGCCAGACCTCACCAAGCAAATACTGTTAGAAACTACCATCAAGATCACGAAAACATTTCAATATGTCTGCACGAAGTTTAAACCCCAATCCCATCGAACATGTCTTTTACATTCCTAATAGGAGATTAAGAAGCCAGCAAATCCAACCATCTACGGTGAATGAAGTTCTGAACAGACTGATCAAAATTTGGAATGAAATGGATCAGGGGTGGAAATATCCTGTATCAACTGGTTTTTGAAGACCTTTATTTTTCTCCATGATTTTATATTTTTTATTATTTCAATTTCAATGAGCACCATTTTCATTTCGATTGTCCTCAAGCAATCCTTAAAGCTAGTAAATTTCTGAATAAGTAATCCAACTTCTTCTGAATACATTCAAATTTTCTAATTTGTACGCTAATCCCTTGGCACGATGAAAATATATTGAATAGACACCCTAGTGATAATAATATTCGCACATTTAAGTCATGAATGCGAGTATTCTCAGTAATCTCAATTTCGAAGAATAGCACAATGAAATTGACCTTGCAATTATCAGTGATGATGGCATTCTAATGATAGTTATTTAGGTATTTTTCGTTCCACATTAACGAAGAGGAATGTGTTTATTTATTGAACCCATATCGGCTATTAAGTAATTAATCAGGAATTCGGAACATAATATACCGCTTTCTTCTTGATATAATTCTCAATGTTAATAAATTGCTCTATCACTCTCCACTTTCATCTCGTGATGGTTTGAATTTTTGAGTTTTAAATGTCCAGTTCGAACAAGAGTGAAAGTATATATCAGAACCCAAAACTATCAAACTCTCGGATAAACTAAAATGAATTGATGTACACATAGCATAAAAATATTTATTTATTTTCGCATATTGAAGGCTTCGTCAATCATTCGACTAAAGTTATTCAATATTGCTGAGGAATTTTTCAATGACTTTAGGCTAGTCCCATTTCAATTATAGATAAGAATTTGGGAAATGATCAGTAATTTTCTATCTCTAAAGTTGAGTATATATATATATATATATATATATATATATATATATATATATATATATATATATATATATATATATTCTTTTGAAAACAGAGTATTCACAAAATCCGAATAATTATATTTACAATAAATGCTTATATCTAAAATTATGGTAAGTCAGATAAACACAATCGTGAAAAACAAGCAAATAAATAGAATACCAGCGGAAAAAACAAACCATGCCCGTTTCTTAATCAGGCACCTTAACTCGCATCATGCCTCTTACGATTGCCCCTAAAGTGTGAGAACAGGAAATGTAACAGGGGAACCATACTATTTTGATTCAATAAACGGATGAAAAAAACCTGTCGAAAAAACTCGTTACCCTGTCTCTATTGCACTAGCAATAGCTTGTCTGTTTATGTTGTGTTGATGTTTGTACAAAAAGAGTACCAAAACTGTTTCTGCTTAGCAGTTTCATTCTCTCATTCTTATAATGCACTCCATGATTTTCAGGACTTCTTCACGAAGACAAGAGTGAAAAGGAAGGGGACTTAGGACAGGAAAAATCGGTAACAATGAAAAAAAGAAAACCAGCAGAAAAATATTTCATCAAAGATACCTAACTCTTACATATCTAAACTCACTTGAATCGAAGAACTTAACTAATGCTCCTCTGTTTTTCAACAGGAAAAATCTCATACATCTTTTGGTAATGAAGCCCTACGGGGGTGTATCCCTTCCCTTATCAACATACATCATGGGAATAAAGCCCTAAGGGGAAGCAGTCCTAATCTTATCTAAGAACTAAACTAATGTTCCGCTATTTTTCAACAGGGAACATCTGATACACCATTCGGGGGTGTGGTCCATAATAACCTCAAGATTCAAATAGACATGAAGTTCTCTACCCAGTTAATGAAATTATATGAAACGGAATAAATTTCTCATAAACCACACGTAAAATGGTAAATAGGACAATCGAGGACTAAATGTCTTATTGTTTCTTCAGCTGCGCCACATTCACATGCCGGACATTCTACAGTATTCCATTCTAACAACATAGTATTACTACGACCATGTCCTGTTCTGCGACAATTTAATGTACACCAAATTTTCCTACTTATATCGTAACCTGCAACCCTTTTGGAAGGATCCTCTATGAGAACTTTATTGAAAACATCAACTTCCTGGCACTCAGTTTTCCAAAGATCAACAGCCTTTACCTGTGTACGTAAAAATTCAATCGACCAAATAGGTTTCCTAGATTTCAATCTCAGGTTAGGTGAATTTTGAAGATTGTGTATTATCGGAAAAACTTCTGGAAATGAGTGATACTTATCCCAATATGATTTAAGAGCTAATTTCCTGCAAATATGGGAAGGAACTATATTACAAATAATCGGAAGCCATATCAGTGGAACTGATACATACACTAATACCTCTCGTAGAACAGTTTAACTGAGAATCAATCCTATTGACATGAGCACTATTCAACCACACCTTACAGCAATATTGTGCTGCTGAATATACTGAAGCTAAAGCAGTAGTAGTATATTCAGCAGCAGAATCTTGAGTAATGAAAATTGCTGAATGATCATTCATTCCTTATAAATATTTTCTTTGACGTTCTCCTTCGATATTTTCAAATATAGAAGTTATATCAGCTGTCACGACCCGCGGAAATCTGGTAGTTTTTCTTTTTTGAATTAGTTTGATTGGCACGTCATTCCGACATTTGTCAGCAGGTTAATTGTATATACACAATAGCTTCAACCTCTGGAATAATGAACCAAATAGCTTTTATATTCATCAACACTCAGAATCTATAGAAAAATTACTGGAGGTATGGATCGTATGAATTTGTCCGTTCAATAGGTTCAATCATCCTTAGTTCCTGAACATGATGCATCTCAAGATACTTCATCTAATCTTCAAGCAAGAATCAGCTGAAAAAATATGAGAGATTTGAGTCCATGTCAATTGTACTTAATATTTGTTACTATCGTATAGTTCAAAAAACAATAGTTATATATCAATTTACTGGCCAGAACTGAAGGCCAATTTTGGGAATAGTATGTTGTGTAACTCTAGATTAGAATGAAAAAATTCGAAACGAGCTCCAGCGAGCGCGAGGAAATGCAAGTATAGAAATTTTTCATTCAAACCGAGTAAGAGACTGTATTTTCTCCACGACCGCAAAGTATAAATCAAAAACAAATAAAATGAATCTGAAAAACAAGTTATTTAATTGTATTAACTAATTATTGAAATTAAAAATTGTTGCATTGGACTCATTTTCAATTATATTTTCCAAAACGGACTGAGTATTTGAGGTAGACGAAACAGTCGTATTACATAATTTGATTTGCAATCTTTATTCGATTTTGCAGAGAAGTTTCTATGTAATTTGTTTAGACATATTACCACCTTTATTTATTCTAATTACTTGGGTGTACATTTATTTGTTTTATTGGAAATTAATGAAAATATTATCAGAGGGAGTATACAAGGTCTCGGAGGCGAATATTTTCTTACGATACCATAAAAACCACCCGTTATGGTAAACTGTCTGGGTTTTCTAGTTTTTGCATTTAAAGTTGCAATGGGCAATGAAAAACCGAAATCTTTGAAGCCGGAAATTTTAATGTTATAAAGTTCATTCTTGCCACAAGCCATTAAAACACCAAGGACAAGGGCGACCTACAAATATAAACTAAATTTGATTGAAATTGTTATTGATATATATATATTCACTTTGTGAATATTGTCTAAACTTTTTTTTCTAATTTTTTTCTGAAATCTTCGATTTCTCAGCTATATAATCTTCAGAAGATCATTTTAACAAAGATTTTAATTTTGTAAATTTTGAAATATCCATATCGCGTTACACATTGATTGTTGTTTTTAGAATTGAATCAATTTTGAGTTGAGGATTTCTATTTTTTCAATAAACCACCTAAAATGCAAGTGAAACATTTTCAGAAATGGAGTTCGATTTCTTTTCCTGTTGCCATTCTCTGAACAATGCATAGAAGTTTTCGTATTCATATTTAGATTTTAGCAGCTGCAGGTTCTCGATTATACCATATTATTGGTTAATTTGAAATTTCAGGAGGAATACTTTCAAGTTCTATATCTAATGCACTCGATTTTTCACTCATAATCTTATTTAAACAGTTACTTTTTTGGAGATGATTATTATGTTGTGACATTTACATCTGCCTCTGACGCTGTTTTGAAATTCATTTCAATCGATGATGTTCGATTCAATTACGGAATATTCATTCCGTATCTAGTTGTTGTATGAAAACACACGAAAAACACGTAGAAGTCAAATGTTGTAGTGTAAATATTCAAACTGAATAGTGAGAATGTTAAAATTCTATTATTGAAAATGATTTCAAAATTATTACATTCAGTGATGGTCGTGGAGAAAAGAATTTGCCTCATATTCTTAGTTTATTCTTAAGAGTTCCTTAATGGTTCGCAATTTCATTTAGTTTAAGAATTCTTTCACCAATATTACATTGAAGAAAACCAGTAACCCTTATAATTACTTTTTGATTCTACAAATCATTGAGGATGTCGGACTTTCCCTTATCACAATTGTATTTCATTTTCAAACATTTCAGTCTGATCTATTCAAAATAAGAAGAATAATAAGTTTTGAACCAAACCAAATTTTATATCCATCACAGAACATCTTGTATGGCTGTAGTAACACTTACTTATTGTTCATGGATATTAAGGTTTATGATAATAACTTAATAATAACATTCTGAGACGATTCTATTAAATTCAGGAAATGTTCGAAAAATATCGATTAATTCGAAAACGGTTAGGTGAAGGTATATGATCCGAAGAAATTCGCCCTATTCGGGGTTAACGTTAAAAATGATGAAGAACCTATGTTTCGTTCGAATTAAAAATACATATCTTGATATAAATCTCTGTAACTGAACATTATATATGTATATTCATAGATAATTTTAGGGCATGTAGCAAATTTGCGTATAACTTTTGCTTATGCATACAGTAAAAATAGAAGATAATAAAAACAAGTACTGTGTTTTAAGAATTTTACTTAATAATTGCGATTCGTAACGCGTTTCACTACACCGTAGCTTCTTCAGACGAATGATTATGCAGAAAAATGTAAAGGAGAATATAACTATAAATGTTCTTGAGTAATTAAAGCTTATTGGTCACCTCCTCCTAAGTGGTTATTTATGACAGGTATATCCAATAAAATTAAGGAACCAATTGCCCCGAAAAGATTCAATAAGGTGAAGGGCTTAAATCGACTTGTTCATTGATGAGTCTACCTGAGTGTTTGTATTTAATTATTTCTACAGTTTCCCAAAGATCTACCTTCAATATTTATTATCTGTATGCAAAATTTCAAACTGTGGGTCGATAAGAATGATTATTTTCTAAGAATGATTCGCGTAATTTGAATCTGATTTTTATTTGAAAAACTGCGTTTATGTTCCGATATTCTAATATTAAATATTTCTAGGTAGATGTTCTACCAATGTAGAAATTATCACAGTCAGGTGCAATTCAATCTATAAACACCTGATTTATTGTTTTCACCTATTGAATCTTTTGGCAATCTTTATTAATTTTTTATATATTTGTCCTAAATTATTATTAGGAGGAAAGCTATGTTGAAATTATAATTACTTAAGAATGATTTCAGTTTCTCATAGTTATATTCAACGTAGGTTAGGTGTTTTTTTGTTTCAATTTATCATTCATTCATGAATGAAGTTTAGAAGCTACGGTGTAGTGAAACGCGTTACGAATCGCAATTATTAAGTAAAATTCTTAAAACACAGTACTTGTTTTTTATTATTGATAATGGAATTTTACCAAATAAAAGCCTCCCAAATTCAAATGATAAAAATAGAAGGTCTATTTTACTTTCTTATTAGTCTACTACGCCAAAAGTGTGTTTTTAAATGATATCGCCGCTACATTAGTTCGACTTTTCCTTTGACATAAGCTGCCTTTGCCGCGGTCTGTATTTTGAGAATGTAAACAATAAAAATGTTTGAGTAAAGCGACCTTATTACTCAATACATAAAGCTTATTGTTAAATTCCACTTAGTAGACGTTCCATTCCTTGGGAAAAGCAGCTTTGCGTTCTTTATTGTTTCATTTTTCTATTCATTACAAAAATTGGAAAACGATTTCCGAAATCTAACCTAACCTAACCTCTTAAAGTAAAAATAGAAATGGTTGATCGTTTACGACTTGGGAGTTGTTTGCATCCATCTCACGCTCATTCAATGTTAACGAATCAACTTTACGAGTGATAAAAAGCCGAAGATGAAATAAGGTAGTTTGTAGCTTCAGCTTCATAGAAACCTCGAAGACAGCAGCCACAAAAAGAGTGCCCCTGAGTGGTCCAATTATCCCAGAGAAGGCAGAGCGTTTTTAGGCATATTTTAAAGAACCTGGTGGTAGATGTGGTAGTAGAGGATTTCAACCATCGAAAGGTTGTTTCAATAAATTCAAAGTACCACAATCATAGCATAGCACTAAAATCGTGAAAGCAGCTGCACCTGCTCGTGGAAGAAGCTGCAGCTGCAGACCAGAAAGATGTCCAGAAAAATTTGCAATCCTAGTACTTGATGGATGATACAAACCTCAGCAAGTATTTAATGCAGACAAAACTAAACTGTTTTGGAAAAGAATGCCCAACAAAGCATTCATATTTAAGAGCAAAAAGTGTGCCTCTAGATTTGAGGGAGCAATAGAATTACACTACTGATATGTTCTAATTCACCTGGAGATTGTCTGATACAGATCGATAAGTCGTAGTGCTTCAAAAAAGCAAAACAAGAACGAACTACGAGTGTTTTGGCATGCTAATAAGAAACCGGGAATTACAAGCTCTGATTTCTGTGATTGGTTCCGGAATTGTTTCTTTTCAGAAATTTAAATTCACTAGAAAGAAAAGAATTTAGACTTTGATGCTGTTCTAGTTTCGTACAATGTACGAAGTCATCCTCGAGAACTTGAAACAATCCATCCAAATATAAAAGTGACATTTTTACCACCCATTTTTACGACGTCTTTGCTTCAACCAACGGACTGAGGAATAATCCAGGCCTTTAAGTTCTATACATTAGACGAACCTTTAAAAATAATTCAATTGTCGAGGCTTTTACATGATAGAAATCAGCTAATTTTTGTTTTTTCTTGTATAATATGCTACTAACTCAATTTGCATAATAACCATTATTTATTGCGATCTGTTTTATCAAATTCAATTCTTTGAAATAATTATCATTAGACATCGGTGTGCTCAAGAGTCTATGTATATAACTATTAAATGCTGCAACTTTATGTTGGCGAGGATGTGCAGATGTATAATGAATTCTGTAAGAGAAGGCTTATGATAAATTGAAAATTGCTGTTTCTTATTGGATCTTGTTATTGTTAGGTCAAGGAAATTGATCGAATTGGTCTGTTCTAATTTAGAAATGAATTTTATTTTTAGGTGCAGATTGTTAATGTAATCTCCGAATACAGTGAACTGTCTGTTTGTTCCTATGAAACGCACAATAATGTCATCGACATATCGATACCAATATAGGAAATGTATACTAAGCGGGTGTTTATGAATAGTTTTTTCTATATTATCCATGAAGATATCTGCTAGAAGAGGGCTTAAGTGGTTTCCAATTACAAGTCCCACATCCCTTTTATAAAAACAATCGTCAAATAAGAAAAAATTTTGAGATATGCAAACATCTAATAAATGACTATCCTGAAAAAATACGGACACCCAATCCTTTATGCACCACTGCAAAAAATGGTTTTAAATGGTTTGAAGATGAGAGACAAAGAGGCAAGTGTCAGGGGTGTGTTGAGGCTGTCCAAATGGTATGCCGCTAATGGATTGAAACTCAATGTTGCAAAGACCACTATCTTGGAAATATACCCCAAAAACATGAGAATAGAAAAATCAATATTGGTGAAAGTACAAAAAAAGTCTATTGTAAGCAACCCGGATACAAAATTTCTTGGAATTCTCTTAGTTAGAAAGCTGGAGTCCGAATATCAATGAACTTAATCGGCAGCTTAGCTCATGTTTCTATCTTATCCGTAACCTTAGAAACACAGTATCCTTAGAGGTACTAAAACTGGCCTATTTCAGATTATTTCAATCCAGAATGAGTTACGGAATAACATAATGGGATCTTGCCACCGATGCACCCAAAGTAATGATCATTCAGAAAAAAGTTATACGATACATGTTGAACCTTGAACCGACCGAATCATGCCGAACTCACTTTAAACAAATAGGCATTCTAACAGTTACAAGTTCATACTAGTTCAGGTTACTTCTTATAATCAAACAGAATCTTAGTAAGATGATCAGAAGAGGTGATACCCATGACCATGCGACACGCCAAAACCTTATGCTAGATGAACCGAGGCAACGAATGACACTTGGTCAAAAAAATCCTTCCTTTGTTAGCATAAGATACTAAAACAAGCTACTAGAATTGGATAGAAGATTCTCCACACTCAGTTTCCAAGCGTTCAGAAGACAACTCAGAATCCTACTACTCGAGAGAAGCTATTATGACATGAAAGAATTTTACAGTGAATAGGTCATTTTACATGTTGCCCTCTAAATTAAATGTGATCTACTTAGCTCTTATTGTGTTTTATGTGAATCTGAGTAACTTATCTTTTGTGTATTTTATTTGTATATATTTATTTGTTAACATATCATAAGCAATCATGATTGTAAACATGATGATGATGATGATGGTGTAATTTGCGAATGGGGAAACTGCAAAAATTGCTCAGGTATTTTCCACTAGAACCCCGGAGCCGTTAGGAATAAATTGCCGTGCGTGGTATAACAAAAAAGGAAAAAGAATAATGCTTCTGTAATACCAGGTGGCCCGATATGGTGAATGAGGAAACACTGAAATTTAAAACTTTGACACCCCGTGAAGAATGAGCAATTAAATTTTCAGATACAATTTTGAATTTTCGTGATAGGAGATGATTGAGCTAACCCAATTGTCACCGTTCGTGGTCTTCTAGAAAGAAAGATGAAAATTGCAAAAAAAACGATTATGTTTTGTTTTTCTTTCAAAAGTATGTCAAAAGGTCATAAGTCATTGAAAATTGGTATTGTTTCCGACATAACCGAAACGAAAAACATATTAATGTATCAAATTCAAAATGTTGTCTCCAATCAGATTCCCAAATTTCATCAAAATATTCCAAATAGAAAAAGTTACAGGGGTAACCCTAATTTCAGTTACACCCGGTATATGGAAGTATAACTGCTCTTTCGACAAGTTTTTTATAACACAGTTTCGTTTATAACTCTTCAACAGAAGAATTTCTTCTACAGAACTTACTCAGGAAGATTTTTTTTCTATATACTGAAAAAGAACTATATTTTTTTCATAAAAGAGAACCTGAAAAAATAGTTAATTCGAAAATGTTCAAAGAAATTATAAGTCGTCCCTTCGACTCCTCGGAAATCACATTGGAACAATAATAATTCAAAACAACTAAAGTTTCCGACTTTCCTGAAGTGTTTCAAACTCAGAAGCTATTAAAATGCATTCTCATTTGAATTTTAATCCAAATATATAATTTTCCATATTTTAATTACTCTTCATGACTTGTGTGTTACAAAATATCAAATTAATAAAAAATTTCCATTGAGATGATTCATTACAAACATTTGTAATTTGACTGAAAAATTATGCATTCATAAGGAGAAAGTTAAGCGATTGAATAATAAATACGCCGATGTTCCCCAAATCCTTGTTGACAATTTACTAACTTTCGTAATATTCAAATAAAATAACAAAATATTTAAACATTCATCACACACTTCTGACCGCAACTATTCGTTGGAATTCGAAGAGTTAACTCAGACATTGTTCAACATGTACTTTCTCCGGCCTTGATCACTTTCTCTGCTACGCGTCTTACCGTATGACAAAAACTTATTAATTAATTCGTTCTTCCTCGCCGTTCTTCCTCATAATTATGAACAAAAAACTAATTTTGAACAATGAATGTGATCCGCTCTCCATTATACTCTTGTAAAAATCAAATCTTTTTTTTTCAGACTTATAAGGTTATTTCTATTCAAGATGACCAATCAACTATTCGAAATTATGACTAAATAATGAAATACACTCCCCACAATTTTCACGTTCTCATGTAAATCTACGTGCAATTTCAAGAATAAAAGTTCATATAAACATAGGTCCGCAAAAGCTTCGTTACGGAGCTGCAGGGTGTTGGAATTTCCGGAAAAAATTGTTTTTTTCTTCAAATTTCCTGCAGTTTTCGAGAAATTCAGCCCAAATTTGGAATGCAAGCTATTTTTTATAGCATCCATCATTAAACGTCCTAAATTTTTGCAGTACGCCAGTGATCAGCGTACAATCAATTTTCGTCATCATCAATTCAAAAACTTTTCTGAAATCTGTAATTTTTTCGAATCTCTGACCGTTCCAGAGCAAAATATTATTAAACTATTTTATGCATTCGCTGAATTGAAAGAACTCTAATTAAAAGATGACTAGTAGGCTCTGATTTCTTCCATTTATTTATTTATTCATTCATTTTGACAGTTACTAAAGTTGAACCAGGGAAATATTTTCAAATATCCACAGAAAAATGAGGGAAACTGGTACTCTTACTGCAAATAATCATTTAAAAGGTGCAACTCAAACTATGACAACTCCAGATATTGAGGAAGCGGTTTGAATTGTATTGATTTGAATCCTCATGTGAGTACAAGAAAAAATGGAAATCAGTTGAATATTTCACATGTTCCAGTTTGGAGGATTCTCCACGACTTTTTATTGTACTTGTTTCATATTTAACGCGTCCAAACTCTACTTCCTTCGAGACTGAATTTCTGCCGATGGTTCTTAGATAAAACTAGAGAAAATGCTCATTTGGATTGTGAAATAATGTTCACAGACGATGCTAACATTTCGAAAACTGCTATCACAAATTGTCACAATAATCATTATTAGGCTGAGGAAAACCCCCATTTGATTGAAGAGTCTCATCATCAAGAACAATTCTCACTGAATGTCTGGGTCTGAATAATTGGAAATTATTTGATTGGGCCATTTTTTTTGCCTAACAGATAAAACGGTCCTGCTTATCGGCAATTTCTTGAAGAGGAATTACCTTTATTGCTCGAGAATATGCCACTTCTGGTGAGAAACATAATGTGGTTCATGCATGACGGTACACCGGTATAGTGGAGGGAGTGGAGAAGCTAGGGAATTCTTGAATAATACATTCAACAACCGATGGATAGGTCGCGGTGGGCCAGAACCATGGCCTCCTAGGTTCCCAGACTCAAATAGTTCAGACTTTTTCTTATGGGGATAACTCAAAAGTTTTGTTTATACCACTCCAGTGAACACTGTAGAAGAATTGAGAAATCGAATAATAACCTCTTGTGACACGATAAGAAATATAAGGACATATTTCAAAGAGTGCGTGATAATATGCGAAGAAGGACAGAGGCCTGTATTCTTGCAGGTGGAGGACACTTCCTGCAATTCATTTAATTTTAAATTGTTCTTTTTTTTGATATTGAATAAGTATAAGTTGAGTCTCAGAAGACGAGCTATCAAAATGAAAGCAAATTTTGAGCATACCTATCGAGTATTTCTATTATTTTTTTCTTATTCAGCGAATAATAGACAATTCACGTTATTCAAATTCAATAATTTTTCACTAGAAAACGGTTGAAGTTATTGATTGCACGCTGATTAGTTGGGCATTGCAAAAAAGTTTGAAGGGCAAAAGGAGACATGGCACATAGCTCCGGAAAAGAGAACACCTTGTAGATTTTTGTTAAAATTTAGGATGTGTGATGATGGAGGCTGTGAAAAACAGCTTGCATTCCACATTTAGGTTGAATATCTCAAAAATTGCAGGAGTTTTGAAGAAAAAATCATTTTTTCCGGAAAGTTCAACACCCTGTAGCTCCGTAACGAAGCTTTTGCGGACCTATGTTTATATAAACTTTTTTTCTTAAAATTTCACGTAGATTTACCCACTCAAGTTATGACATACTATTATGTAACAGTTACCCGGTCTGAAAGCTATATTCAAATTATTATAACTATGATATGAAAAGAATGATTTCAATGTTACCCTTGGTTTACCAATACAGGTTTATTTCTTTTATTTTTCATTCTTATCATGGTGAATCTATATATCTTATTGTTGTAAGTAACTATTTCAATTTGGTGTGGATGTGCGGATGAATTATGAATGGTAATATGTGTATGAGATGGTTTTTGCGAAATTGAAAAATCATGTGTGTGTTCGATTTTTTTATTCATTTCTTGTAAGAGCTCAATATTTAACAATTTCAACATGAAAAACATGAGCTTGTTCCTGATATTAAAGAGAAAATATGGTTTATTAATTTCCATGAACAAAGCAAGTCTAAATTCAATTTTTTCTTCTTACGCATAATTTTGAGAACTAATCGTTTCTAGAATTTTGAAAGATCATATTTTGAACTTGCTCTCTTGTCCAGCATATTTAAGAATATACAAAGCCTAAATTAGTATCCATTATAGCAGAATGAGCAAGATTTACGGGAAGATCATCTCAAAAATAACGTTTGCCGAAGAAGGATGAATACTTTCGGAGTAGCAAATTGGATTCAGAGGACGATATTCGACAATACACATTCATGAATCACGGAGGATATCAAGGACAAACACCGACAGGAGCAGCATTATTGGACATTGAGAAAACATTGGAAAAAATTTGACTTGAAGGACTATTCTACAAGAGAAATGCCACATTATTCCTAACGAAGCTTACCAACATCAAGATATCATACCTACAGAACAGGTGAAATCTAACCTAACCTTACCTTACCAGTACACAGGATCTAAAGTCAGCAGCGAAGAGAATAGGAGCTAGCATACCCCAAGGATCCGTACTAGGACCACTCCTATTCAACATATACATCGCAGATATACCGAAGATGAAGCACTCCAAGATGGCGGGGTTAACAGATGAAATGGCAATATACAAACCCACAGAATCAAAGTAGCAGTAAGGAAATGGTTACATGAGGATATCGACTAACTGACCAATTACTTTGCAAGATGGAGGATCAAAGTTAACCCGAAGAAGACGGTAGCAATATACACTGACCATAAGAAGAAGAAATACCTGGGTACACCAAAGGAAATTTTTATATGACAATAAATCGAATGGAAGAAGGAATTATGATATCTCTGGACGACCAAATGAACTACAAAAGACACATGGAAGAAATTACAAAGAAAGCAAAACACTGACAACTATACAAAGGGAAAATAGATGAATATCTGGCCCAGAATCCAAGGATTACATTATAAATTAGTATCACTATCAGACAAAACTGAGATCTTTAGTTTCCTCTTCGGCATTCTCGAACTATTATATTCTCTTTTCCACAAATTGTCAATACGAAACAGTATCACAATTACTCACAGTCAGGGGAAACCTACTGTGAGATAAATCACAGATACAACTGTTATTCAAAAAAAAAATACCTAAAAATGGAATAGCGCATGTTTTAAGGAGTCTTTTATAACTTGGTATGAAAATGTTAACATATATTGCAGCTCTATGGTATTTTTCTTCCTCGATCTAAAACTGAACTTATGAACGAATTAGACCGAATTTCAACTTCTCCATTTTCTTCGTCAGCAATTTTATTCGAAGTGGAAATTTTATAGTTGTAGTAGTATTCTGGAATGCTGCTGCATTCTGACAATGAAAATTACTCTGGAACAGATTGACCATAAACTTAACCTAGCAGAATCAAATAATTAGTCCATATATACGATCACAGAGAGTCGAATAGATACGAAAATTTTTCTGTAATATAATCCAGAAGTGAAAAACTGCAACGAAATTCGACTGTGAGTCTTTTCCTTCAGCTCCTTTCTTGAAATTATTTTTGCAAAAAATAAATATTATCAGATGAATCGTTGAGTCTTTCTCTTATGCGATAATAAAATAATGTTCACTCCAATTAAAAGTAGTTCTAGTAATATGTTGAGAAGATTGGATTAACAAGTTTAATTGACTGACTGTATTTCAAACCTCGGAATCAAAATCAAAGTCAATTTTCCCATAAGCTTCGCAATAGCTTACACCATTTACTTAAGAACAATTAAACTTGGGAATTAATTCGTTCTACTAACCTGGATATACCTTTTTAATTTTTGCTATTGTCAAAAGATATTAGCATATTGAATGGGAATATGTTCAACGTATTGATGTGTCGAATTATAAACCTGAAGAAAATTACAGCATTCGAGATGAAACAACCGAAATGAAAGATTTACGTATAATTATAGTCTTCACTTTGCAGACCGATTTATTTGGGGAAAGTAACGTAAGAGATGAAAATTTATCGACTTCTTTTTACTAAATGATTAGATCTTACGTACACGAAACTATGTATGGATATTATGAATTTTCAAAACACCACATAAAATGTGGTATAATTTTATGAATTACAGTATAATTTTATGAATTTGTACTTTTTTCATTCTCATAATAATATATGTTTGTTTTTTAAACACCTGTGTTTCTATTATCAGTTTAGCTCAGAAGGAGTTGTTTGAAATCCGTTAGATTCCAGAACCTAACGAAATTTCATTTTAACGTGCTATGAGTTTTATTATCAGCTGAGAACTTAACTCGATGAAAAATATTGTAGCAATAGATTGCATGACGTCAATCATCACCCCAGAAGACCACGGAGGTGCCAGCCCCCAATAAAAGGAACCTGTATTATAATGGTTTGGGGTAGAATCTCTTTCTAGTTAACAAATCAGCAAACTTCTTTATTAATCAGATTCTTCAACCCTGTGTTCTACAGTTTGCTACAGAAATTAGGAGAAACTTTCAACTTATGCATGATAATACTCCTCCTCATAATGCAGCGACGACGGATTTCTTAAATCAGTCTAGATCTAATGTTTTTTATCCCTAACAATTGCCTAACCTGAATCTTACTGATCATTCTGGAGAAACATTGCAAGGAGGGCAACATAATGTTCCAAATAGGTTAGTAGTCTTCCTCTTTTTTAGCTACCATTTCATTAACGATGAAAATTTAGGTTCAGATAGTACTCGATAAGATCTTCAAAATGAGATATCGCAACACCCCTCATCCTCATTCAATATCAGAGGGTAGTGCTCACCCCTGGTGAAGAATTGAAGTTACGGGGATGAAAAAAATCGAAAAAGTTGTTCCCCCTCAAATCAGAAATCAACTGGTCCAAGGCATTCTCCATATTTTCAGTTTGAAACCCGAAAATCGAGGTGTTAAGTTTTCTTTGGACCACCCTGTATTTACAATTTCCATAGTGAATTGAATCATATCGCAAAATGAACTCGAGCATTTTAGGGAGAGATATAATTGTCTATCAGTACCGGTCCAAATATAAAAACTATCATCAACATATCTTTTCCAGTAAAGAACGTTTTTAATAAAATTACATAAAGTGAAAAATTCATTATTAAGATTGGTTATAAAGATTCCGGTCAAAAGAGGAGGAAGGGGAGAACCTATTCTAAGACCATATAATTGTTGGTAAATTTTATTACTGAATAATTGAATATTGAGTGTTCTTAGCTCTTCAGCTAGTTGTGGAGTATTTTTGACTGTGTATGCTGGGTGATGTTCAGATAAATTTGGGATTATTCTGTTAAGATTCTTGCAACGTCTTGAGGCGAGTGCATTCGTATATGAAACAATTGGCCCCATCGGTCAACCTTCTTCATTTGTATTTTCAACAGGTCATAGTAGTTCCCTTCCTCATAAAATCAGAATGTGCGAGTTTCATACATTACTCATTTCTCTTGTATACGAGTTATGGATTTTATTGAAGAAAACATCGTTAAAATTTTCTTTTAATTAAAAGAATATTGATTTAATTTGATATTATTTGATATGGCCTAGTCAGAAAGAGTTTGTGTGAATGATTCAAAGCATTTTTGTTTGTGTGTGTATTTGCGGAGAGTATATATTCAAAGAAATAAATGCGACAGAGTTCGTAAGTGAAGCTTACGAAAATTATTTAGGCATTCGATAGAAATAGGACAAATAAAAAGGAAAAACTTTCCGGTATACATACATACATATATATATATATATATATATATATATATATATATATATATATATATATATATATATATATATATTTACAAATTAAATAGACTTGAAGTTCTCTACCCAGTTAATGAAATTATCTGCTATATTTCCTCTTTCGCGGAGATATTCTTCCGTCTCAGTGTTAGTCTCCTGAAACATAATCACTTCCTTGTTCTTGTTTGCCAATTTTGAAGTATAATCGCATTTATCCTTGGAAATCCCTTCAATATTCAAACTCAACAAAATAATTCCCTCTCTGTTTGACCGAGAGGGACCCGATAGCCAGGTTCGGTCTTCTGAGTGATGCCAATTATGATCTATAGATGTTCTAGATTTACTATAAACCCAATAATTTGGGTTGACATCGCCCATATATTATTTCTTCGTTGATCGTGAGTATTTTATAGAAAAATTTGGGAAATTATTTTGGCATTCATTTCAAAATTATGGCAAATGTCGGTATGAAACTGCTATGGTTTGGAAAGAACCACCATGATGACTGCTATTTTTGTTTGGCGAACATCAATGGCATTAACCGAGAAAATCGAGCCAAATGGGAGTATTCTTCCATACAATCGACACATAGACGAATTTTGAGCCCCAGACTTTCTCTTGTACCTCAAACTAATATTTGTGAGCAGAAGAGAGAGGTTCGAGGGGTCGTTAAATGTACCGCCATATAATGAAAACTCCTTGCCACCCAAAACATGAGTTTTCCCGGAACAAGGTCTTTCAGCTCCTTGGAGCATCTTAAGTGGAAATATCTGTAACACAGAGAAAGGTAAGTAACTTGTCTTCTGAGAACCAGCGGTTGCAGATCGCGGGTGATCTCCGGGTGGTCAATGAGGTGAACAGCCCGTTTTTGCACACTATCCAACATCCGCAACGATTGTTTGGGCGCAGACCCCATACATGGGAACAATATTCCAAAGCAGGTTGAATCTGCTCCTTATATAGAAGCAACAGCTGAGTGACGTGAAGTATCGTTTGAATCTGAAAAGAAAACTAAGCTGATACCGACTTAGCTATTGTTGATACATATAAAAGCAACAGCAAAACCCGGAGTTGACCATTATTCCGAGAAGTTGCATCAAATCTTTTGATGCAATTTGTTGGCCTTGCATCATTAGAGGAGCTTCTCCAGCGAGGACATTTCTAGAAAACGTAATTACGCGTTAAAGCTCACTAGGTTCAACTGACCCCACTTAGAGTTTAAGTTGTTGATTTGTTGACATCTCTGACGCTGAGATTCCGCAGCTGTAATCGGCCACAGACTACTGAAACACGAAACCAGTCTACAATCGTCTGCAAAATCGAAGATATTGTTCTCTATAGATGACAAAAGATCGTTTATCTGCACCAGAGACAAGGTTGGCGAAATAATTAATACCTGAGGTACTCCTGCTTGCAACTGGAAACAATCATAGGTTATACCGTCGACCACAACTTGTATTGATCTATTTGAAAGAAAGCTACTTATCCAATCCCGCAATTTTTCGAGAAGCCCATATGCAGCAAGTTTATTCGCCAAACCCTATCGAAGGCTTTAGAGATGTCGAGGGCTATTGCTCTAGATTCCCCATGCTTTTCCATCGTTGATGTATATATATATATATATATATATATATATATATATATATATATATATATAGAGGATTTACAAAAATTCGAATAATTGAATTTACAATAAATAGTAAATAGTTCCCTGCAACTCAAGTTATTTGATGAGTTCATCATTTGTGACTCTCTTCATCACTTTGGACATAATGGGAAGAAGTGCAACAGGACGGTAATTTTGGGGTAAGAACTTCTTTCCTTTCTCTGGGATCGGTTGAATTCTCGCTATTTTCCAGCTGCTCTGAAAAATCTGGCTTTCATAAGAAATCTGAAACAGGCGGTCAATAATGGGTGCCAGTTGCAACTCAAGTTATTTGATGAGTTCATCATTTGTGCATACATAATGGGAAGAAGTGCAACAGGACTGCCTTCTTACAGTTCAGCTGCTCGTCAATAAGCCAGCCCCGTCTCACAGTGCGGACTCTGAACTTGATTTCTGGCGTGGAAGAATTTGTAGGTGGAATGTTCGGTGGTATTGCGAGTAAATTGACATTGAGACAGAAATTGATAGTAGTGATAGTGACTTTAAACGTGACGTGAAATGAGAAATCCTGTCTTGTGGGCTAAAAGAAAGGAACTTAGTAACAAAAGGAACTAAAGATTATCGCATCGCATCGCATCGCATAATATTGCCTGCGTTGCATCTAAAATTATGACTCATGAAACAGTTTGTTGAAGCTCTTTACCCTAAAAGTTCCCAAAACTGAGTGAAAGATTAAAGCGGACATTTTTGATGGGTCACTGATAAGACCATCAATGAAAGACAAAAGGTTTCACGGGAACTATGACAGAAAAATCCATGGAATTAGTTTGTTTGGCTTGTTCAGAATTTCTTGGGAAATAAGAAAAGTTCTGGCTATTCTCAACACGTTAAACAACTAACGAGACACTTTCAAATGCTTGGATGTAACGTGAGCTTCAAATTACATTTTCTTCACAACCACCTAGACTATTTTCCTGATGATCTTGGAGAAGTGGAGAACAGAGCAGGCGATTCCACTCATCGGACTATCGGAATATGGATGGATCGGACAACAGGAACGCACACATGACTATTAGTTGAAACATTCAAAAGAGCTTGATACATCTGTAAGAAAATCATACAAAAGAAAGTTTTTCTTCAATTCAAGAATCTAATAAAATAAGATCAATTTTGAAGAAATTATGTTATCGTAAAATTGGCCAACCTACATATTTTCCAAACCAGAACAGAATTTTAATAGCGGATTTGAAATCGTCATTGGAAATTTGGATTATATCATGTGCCATAACTCAATCAGCAGAATTGCTGTTGTACGGTGTAATATACCAATAACTATAATAAAACAGCCAGCTTGATTTCCGTTTGTCCCCACCTCTCTTATCTGTTTCTTAGGTATAAATGACGATATATTTTAATTTCCTCTTAGTTTCAAAAATGTGGCAATATACGTCAAACATATTCTTATTCTTTTATATTTGTGGAACTTGAGCCTAGTATTTCTTCTCAATTTGTTTAACACTTTCAGTATGACTCACGATGTGCGCCGGAAAATCCTTGTCCCCACTCTTCAATGTTTACAGATACCTATGGAAATACGCATTTCACTACATTAATGAAGGTACCTGTTATGCGGGTTGCATAACAGAGTTACCTGGGTTCAATCCCCATAAAGTCGGTGCGATTTTTCGGATTCTGGGAATCGCTTGAGGATCCATCTTTCGGAGGAGATGTAAAGCCGTCGGTCCTGTCTAACAGAGATGTATTGGATATTAAAGATCCCTTCCCTCGAAACGAGAGGGGTTCGGCAAAATTCCCGGGTTAGTGAGGTGACAGAATTGCCCGGCGCGTCATTGGCCGAAAGGCGGAAATAGAGCACGTTAAAGGAATAACAAACAAACAACATGTTGATCATTGAGTAAAACAATGTCTCAGGTGGTTAGCAAGACTTCTATATCTATCATAGTTTATCTCCTTCTCGTAGCTTATATTTCGATTCACCTTCGATAGGTCTTTATACTAATATTATATTATTGATTGTTTTTAACCATGGATCTTTGACTACTTGTGAAGAATGAAGTTTTTTGTTGTAGAAAAACTGGATAGTATGACAAGAAATGTTGAACTAAAACCACCTCACGGGATATTGTACTCAGTCGTCACTGAAATTTGAAACTGTGAATTTGAAAAAACCTATAATCATAATTGAAAATGCCTTACGTTGGATTGTCCGATATGCAGAGGGGTCAAATAATTGCTCTCGTTGAAGAAGGGGTGACACAGATGCATATAGCGGCCACAAGTGGGGTACCACAGGGGGTGATTTCAAAAACTTACGCCCGATACGTGGAGTACAATCTCTGCAAAATATGCCTAGAAGAAGTCGTAGGAAGATCACTTCTGAAGAACCAGACCGCTTTTTGTGCCAAATTGAAAGAAGAGACCCTAGTGCGTCACACCCCATACTCCAAAGGCAATTTCTGGGAGCAACAGGCATCAGTGTGTCAGTCGAAACGATACGTCAAAGAATTCGTGCAAGGGGTTTATATAACATAAGGCCCTAAAGAGTTTCAAAGCTAACCAGACAACAAAAAATCAACAGACTTAATTGGTGTATCGAGCACCAAAATTGGAATATTGAGAATTGGTGAAATGTTCTTTTTTCGGATGAGACCAGAATTGGTGTTCGATCAGATGACCGCCAGATTCGGATTTTAAGGGGTCGTGGAAGACAAGCTAGACTCCGAGCAGCAAGACGAATTCCGAAATATCAAATGGGCTGTGTGCTACTTTGGGGTGGCATTATGCTGGGAGGTAAAACAGATTTTATTTCGTTTCCTGCGTAACGGCTAGAAATTACGTGGACCTAGTGCTGGAGCCCATAGTGAGACTCTGGCGAGGTGCCCACGGTGAAAATTTTATGCTTTTATGCAAGATAATGCTCCTCCGTAGACCAGCAACCTCGCGCGATATTATCTTGTAACAATGGAAATCGCTATTTTGGACTGGCCAGCTTTCTCTCCAGATCTAAACCCTATTGAACATTCATGGGATAATCTCAAAGGGAAAATCAGATCGTGCCAGGATAATTCAAGAACCCCACAACAGCACATCCAAGCCGCCACAGAAGAGTGGCAGAATATCACCCCAGAGGAAGTCGAAAACCCAATCCAAAGGATGTCTAGACAGAGTCGGGCTTGTATCAGGGCAAGATGAGGTAATACAAGCTACTGAGGTCGAGAAAAAACACCTACTGTGTGAGAAAACAATTTTCAATTTCTTTTCAACATGCGTCTCTTCTCTTATCTTCTTTTATCTGTTTCATTCTTAAAATTAACCTCAATTTATTTCTTTTTTCAATTGAAATATTTCAAAAAGGATCATTTCTACAATATTTCGAAATTTCCAAAATCCTGAGGTAATATTCAAAATATCGAGTGATTCCATATAAAGGTTGTGTGTAATTGCTTATTCAATAATTTACCGACAAAGTTTCCGCTTTAGTATAGGACTAAGCGACAAGTGTATCTTATTGTTACGTAGGCACATAATAACTGATGACACTGTTTTTCAATCAAAGAATGCCGAACTTTCCTTTATCCGTCTCTCGACGTGGATATGCATACAAATAGGAATCTTTATTTCAATTTCATTTAATCCCAATGTAACTTCGCTTCGAATGCAGGAAATAATAGTTGTTCTCAGATTGATAAATTCACAAATTGGCATAGTTACGAAGATACGGATAGTTCTTTTTAATCGGATAAGTGAAATAAGATTTAAGTAAAGTATTAAGCTTTTCATACAATTGGTGTATGTTCCTAAATATGCCTCGAATACAGAAATTGTGAATATGAAATGATAATTTATATGAGATTATAAGGTATACATTCTTAGGCAACAATATGAAAAGTAAATATATAAAAATCAATTTAATTGAAGTTATCGATTCATTATTATCTTCAGGCTTAGGCAACGGTTTAAACAATTTTGTAATTTTTGTTTGGTAGTTTTTAAAATCTTTTTAAATTCAGACTGATATAGAGCTGTGGCATTAGCAATTTACTTCTTTAAGATATGACTTTCCTTTGATAGACAGATCAATATTCAGGAAGAAATCACAAATCTCATTCGTCTGTCTCAAACCGACACTAAGATTTTTCGAATTAAGTGTCACGTTTCCAGTTCTTGTTGAAGCCACATCTCCAATAAGCTGTGAATTTAACATTTCCTCCAAGTCAGTTCCAGTCTAATCTTCAGCTTGCGATTCAAGCAATTCCTGAACATCACTGGATTCTATCTGTTCGAACACAACTCGTCCTATTCCATTCGCAATTTCGGCAATATTTGCAGTAAAAGATTGAATTCGAACAGATTCTTCGTCATTTTCCGCAGGCTGAATGGCCACAGTTTTTCACAAGTAGTCTAAGACCCATAGTTAAAAACAATCAATAATGAAATACTGAGTGATTCCATACAAATTTGGTTGTGTGAATTTCTAGCGCGAAATTCTTTGGACCAAGTAATTTGGCCTCTTTCAATTCTTAATCGTAAAGATTCTCCTCAGAACTCTATTTTTCGCCGTTTCAGCGTTATGAATTTTCTCCGACAGAAATCAGTTCGGTTCGAAGTTCCCCCGCCACTCAATTAAGACAATCTTGAATGAAACGGTGAGAAATGACCGATTTGACATCGTTCTCAATAATCCAGGACAGCTTATACTCATCAGCACTAAATGGATTCCACTATAAAAGTGCTATTAATGATCTGCTTCGAAAAAGTTATTGGTGTGGGTATAAACCCTTTGGTGCTCCCAAATTCACCTAAAACAAGCAGACCTCAACAATTACCTACCACTGGTTTCAATCTATTAGAGAGAAGTTTATTCATCCAGCCAGTTGGGCAGCCAATTCACTTAACTGAGCCGCTGTCATATGCTGAGAAAGACTTCGTAGATGTCGAGAGCCATGGCATTTATTTCATAATACCTTTCATTTAGAGATGT
The DNA here is from genome assembly GCA_013387265.2 of Cryptolaemus montrouzieri. NCBI lineage: Eukaryota > Metazoa > Arthropoda > Insecta > Coleoptera > Coccinellidae > Cryptolaemus > Cryptolaemus montrouzieri. Next base: position 135,719,637 of record JABFTP020000185.1, on the reverse strand, counting down.
CTAGATATATGTGACGAAAGCAAAAGATCATCAGTTGAAGTCTTCATAGATTGTAGCGATGACTCTCTGAAATCATTATTTTTTATTCATTTATTACTCTTTTTATAATCTTGAACGTAACTGAAAGGTAACACTCCTATCGAATTAAGTCTTAAGTTTACCTTTTTTTTTGGGTTCTGATGGACCTTTTTATCTCCAACAACATCTTCGTAACTCATGTAGTTATTACTTGTACAATTTATATCCTTTAAGGAAGCAGTGGTGTGTCTTGATGTATTACCACCTACAGTTTAATATACCGGAGTGTTGGAAAGTTGCTAGAGTACAACCGGTACCAAATGAGGGGAAGAAATGCCAACCCCAAAATTATCGTCCCATTATAGCCATTTCACCGAATGGAAAGAGTAGTAAACGATGAGCTAATCAATAATCTCGGGTTACAGGGTACCATCAGGGAGCAATGGCTCTTAATTTTCCATGCTTTTCGATTGTTGATGTCCACAAATGCGTTACGTATGCAAGGAAGATAACAGTTGAACGTTGTCTTAGAACATTGTATTTTCAAAGACAACGTTCAACTGTTATCTTCCTTGCATACGTAACGCATTTGTGGACATCAACAATCGAAAATCATGAAAAATTAAGAGCCATTGCTCTTGATATCGTGAAGGCCTTCGAAAGGATATGGCACTCATCCTTGATGAATAAACTAATCGCATATCGATTTTCCGAAAATTTGCGTGGTTGAATTAGTAGCTTTCTCTCCAGTAGACCGATTCGGGTGGTAGTTGATAGTGGGTAAGATACTTATTTTGTTAGAGATTTAGTGAATAGTTTCTACGGTTATAAGGAAACTGTAAAATTTTCGTAACAATTTGTCTCATTGATTAAATTTGGGGATTTTGAAGAGGATTTATTACGTTCGTGTTCGATTATCCAGCAGTAAATACAATTGTAGATAGTTGTAAATGTTTTGGCCAAAACTCCACGTGAGTACTAGCCTCACCCACAGTTCCATGTACTACAGCCGTCAATTCTCCTGCTACAATTTCGGCATCCACAAGCAGACACTGATGATGGGCCAAATGTGTTCGGCATGAAAACCAGTCTGGAAGGAAAGAAAATCAGATGGCTTCCTGTTTCTTACAAGCCCTCAACAGGGAAATGTTCCATACTTTGAAACGTGAGCTGTGTGTGACAATTGCGTAGTTCAACTGAAAAATGCTAATATTTTTGTACTTATTCCTCATTAGCCAAACTTTGACACAATAGAAAGCAAATTATTTATTTTAGGCCACTCGTTCCCCTCTTCAGATAGAGACTCTGCACTCATTAGAAAACGGGAAAAATGCAGTAAACTACAAACTGTGGATGATGTTCAAAGAGTCATAATAACCTAAAGACCCAGTCGGACATGGGACAAAAATTATTCTCCGATTTCGTTGAAGTCTCTTCTATGTTCATTCACACGTCTCAACTCCATATCACAAAATTATGGAGATTACTAGACGTGATGAAGCGACATTTTCTGATAAAACGAAGAAATTCCATAAAGGAAGCAGCCACCAACGAACCAGATTCGTACGATGGTGATAAAACTCTGAATATGATGCTAGTCATTTCTATTAGAATATAAGTTTTGGACGTAGATCCATCCAAGCTAGATAGTTTGTGGAACAGAATGTGTTCGAGGGGAGGTGAAACTACTAGACATCTTCAAAACACGCTCCTTTCAAGCCTTCCTAAGAAAATACCGCTAGACAAGGCTAAGGAGAAAGTTTTACGAAACATATTAGATTTCCTCCCAACTGAAAATGGGTATTTTTTCAAGGAAAACTAATCACGCACTTTCTCTGGAACAATCTTTATCGAAAAGTCGAATATTCAGTGGCGTCATCTCGAAACTGGAACTTTTAAGAAGAGCAACAGTGATGTAGATCGAAAAAGCTTTTCTTAATGAGGTAAAAGCAAACACAGAGACCAACACTATAAAAATTTCTACAGAATTTAATATTAGCCATCAAATTATTTGGCGCATTTTCGAGATTCTCTGCTTCACCCACATGATGAAATGTTTTGAAAGCAAAAGGAAATGTAAGACAAGAATGACTCCTGAAAAAGTATCATCCTGTTGATTGTGTTTACAGTTTGACATGTGCGATTATAATATGTACTTTTTTTTCCGAAATTTGCAGTAAATTTCTCAGAAATTGCAGGAAATATTGAAATGAAAAACTAAAAAAATATCGAAATTTCAACATCCTGCAAATACCGAACAGATAGCGTTTGTGGACCGGAGTTTATTGGAAACTTTAGTCATATAATTAACCAAAGAATCGCCCTATTCTTTCAGTACATTATATTTAGGAACACCCTGTATGTAATTGTATTACCCTTTTAAGTATTTCTGTTATTTCGTCTAACATCTCGACTAGATGTCTTTTCGTTGCACTTACATTGTGACTTGAAGGTGTTATTATTCAGGAATAGTGATCTCAAATGAAATGAAAACTAAAAAGGATGTATGATTATTTGGTAGGATCAGATTTCTTGCAGAAATGCATTCTCGGTATTTTTTGATTATCTACATCAAGAATACTTTTCTGAGACATACGGTATCTATACCTACAAACTTATTAACAAAAATTTTTTTGATCGAAGGGTCGTTACTTGATGAAAATCGATATACATATTTTCAATGAAATAAAACTATGGAATTCAGATTTTCACTATATTAACAAAACTATGACCGGTTTCACCTCACTGTGGCTTCATCAGAAGAATACAAACTAATGAACAGAGTTAGTCCTTATATATTAGTCTTATTTCCTACTTAATATTACAATAGATACAAGTACAAGGAGTTTGTTGGAAAACCCATCGGAGTTGCTTACTTTATGAATTGAAAAGATTGAGTAAAGGAGAAGGATTTAGATCTTATTGACTATTAAATAACCTATCTGAATTTTTTCCTTTCTGTTGATCTCTAAAATTTCCAATAGATTGAGCTTTTGTCTATTATTTTCATTGTGCAAAATTTTGAAATTATCATGAAACTAATGGTTTTCTTCGAGTAAGAGATTAGAATAATGGGAATCTGATTTATGATATTTAAAACTACATTTATGCTCGGATAATCTAATTTTGAAATTTCTGAAAGTTCTACCAATATAAATTTTATTTCAATCTCAGCAAGACAGTTTATAAACACCGGATTTATTACCTTTATCAATTTTAGATTTACAGTTTTTGATATACCGACCTAAAGAATTATCAGTTCGGAATGCTATATTCAAAATTATAATGCGAGAGGAATTTTGATTTTAGACTAGGATTACCAATAGTTAGGCTATTGCAATTTGTGTAAGAACTTTTTATACTTGGAAATACTTGCTGGATTGCTTTTCGACATTTTTACTTGAAATCATGTTCTCAATCATACTTGTACTGTAAACGTTATTGACTGCTATTTGTTTAATCCTATTTAGCTCTTTTATAAAATTATTTTGTGACATTGGGATATTCATGAGTCTATGTATCATACTATTGTAAGCTGCTAATTTATGTGGATAAGGATGTGTAGATAAATGGGTATTTTTTTAAGGAACACTAATCACGCACTTTCTCTGGAACGATCATTATCGAAAAGTCGAATATTCAGTGGCGTCATCTCGAAACTGGAACTTTTAAGAAGAGCAACAGTGATGTAGATCGAAAAAGCTTTTCTAACTAAGGTAAAAGCAAACACAGAGACCAACACTATAAAAATTTCTACAGAATTTAATATCAGCCATCAAATTATTTGGCGCATTTTTGAGATTCTCTGCTTCACCCATATGATGAAATGTTTTGAAAGCAAAAGGAAATGTAAGACAAGAATGACTCCTGAAAAAGTATCATCCTGTTGATTGTGTTTACAGTTTGACATGTGCGATTATAATATGTACTTTTTTTTCCGAAATTTGCAGTAAATTTCTCAGAAATTGCAGGAAATATTGAAATGAAAAACTAAACAAATATCGAAATTTCAACATCTTGCAAATGCTGAACAGATAGCGTTTGTGGACCGGAGTTTATTGGAAACTTTAGTCATATAATTAACCAAAGAATCGCCCTATTCTTTTAGTACATGATATTTAGGAACACCCTGTATGTAATTGTATTACCCTTTTAAGTATTTCTGTTATTTCGTCTAACATCTCGACTAGATGTCTTTTCGTTGCACTTACTTTGTGACTTGAAGGTGTTATTCTTCAGGAATAGTGATCTCAAATGAAATGAAAACTAAAAAGGATGTATGATTATTTGGTAGGATCAGATTTCTTGCAGAAATGCACCCTCGGTATTTTTTGATTATCTACATCAAGAATACTTTTCTGAGACATACGGTATCTATACCTACAAACTTATTAACAAAAATTTTTTTTTGATCGAAGGGGTCGTTACTTGATGAAAATCGATATACATATTTTCAATGAAATAAAACTATGGAATTCAGATTTTCACTATATTAACAAAACTATGACCGGTTTCACCTCACTGTGGCTTCATCAGAAGAATACAAACTAATGAACAGAGTTAGTCCTTATATATTAGTCTTATTTCCTACTTAATATTACAATAGATACAAGTACAAGGAGTGTGTTGGAAAACCCATCGGAGTTGCTTACTTTATGAATTGAAAAGATTGAGTAAAGGAGAAGGATTTAGATCTTATTGACTATTAAATAACCTATCTGAATTCTTTCCTTTCTGTTGATCTCTAAAATTTCCAATAGATTGAGCTTTTGTCTTTTATTTTCATTGTGCAAAATTTTGAAATTATCATGAAACTTATGGTTTTCTTCGAGTAAGAGATTAGAATAATGGGAATCTGATTTATGATATTTAAAACTACATTTGTGCTCGGATAATCTAATTTTGAAATTTCTGAAAGTTCTACCAATATAAATTTCATTTCAATCCCAGCAAGACAGTTTATAAACACCGGATTTATTACTTTTATCAATTTTAGATTTGCAGTTTTTGATATATCGACCTAAAGAATTATCAGTTCGGAATGCTATATTCAAAATTATAATGCGAGAGGAATGATTTTGATTTTAGACTAGGATTACCAATAGTTAGGCTATTGTAATTTGTGTAAGAACTTTTATACTTGGAAATACTTGCTGGATTGCTTTTCGAAATTTTTACTTGAAATCATGTTCTCAATCATACTTGGACTGTAAACGTTATTGACTGCTATTTGTTTAATTATATTTAGCTCTTTTATAAAATTATTTTGTGACATTGGGATATTCATGAGTCTATGTATAATACTATTGTAAGCTGCTAATTTATGTGGATAAGGATGTGTAGATGAGTTATGAATAGTAATATCTGTATGCGAAGGCTTATGAATAGTATAAAAAATCATGTTTGCCGTGAATTATAGTTATAGTTAAATCCAGAAAGTTGATGGAGTTTTCTGTTTCAACTCTAACGTGAATTTAATATTATCGTGAATTTTGTTTATGAATGTTTTGAATGACTCTAATTGTCTGTTTGAGCCAGAGAAACCTCAAATGATATCGTCAACATATCTAAACCAATAAATAAGGTGTTTGAATAACGGATGTTCTTGGATAGTTTTTTCTATATTATCCATGAAAATTTCAGCGAGTAGAGGGCTCAGAGGATTACCCATGATTAAACCTTTTTTACTATTTTATAATACTCCATTGAACTTAAAATAATTTTGTTCTAAACAAATTTCTAAAAGGTGTAAGATTTCTGATTGAATTACCGGATTGACTTTATTGATTTGAAGGGCGTTGTTGATGAGTTTCACTGTATTACAAGGTGGAACACTAGGGAAGAGATTTACAACATCCCATGACATAAGTTTCGTGGTAGCATCGTGTGCTGAATTTTATTTATTAGGACTGAAGAGTTTTTTATCGAGATTTTAGGTTCAAAATTAGCGTACCGTTGAATAATGTCTATGAGAAAGCGTGAAAGTTTTGCAGCTGGAGATTGAAAATATGAAACTACTTGTCTAATGGGATCCCAGTTTTATGGAGTTTGACGAGGGAGTAAAGTTTTGGTGATTGCGGGTTGTCAATGAAAAGTTTATATTTTTGATTGGTAGGTATTATAGACTTGGCATATTCTAAAGCGTTTTGTACTACAGATTGAAATTTGTTATTTGGATCTTTATCAATTTTTTCACAACAACCTGATTCAATGAAATTTTGGGTTTTCAATGAATAATTTGTTTTATTTAAGGCTATGACTGTATGGCCTCTGTCTGCTTTGGTGAATATGATATCTTCAGATGCGGACTTTAATTTAATGGACTTTAAAGTTGTATTTTCGAATTTCTTAGGTTTCAATTTAAGAAATTCGAAAATAAAACTTAGTGCAATACAATTATTCAAACACTTTATTTATTGGTTTAGGTATGTCGATGGTATTTGTTGTTTCACTGGCAAAAATAGACAGTTAGAGTCATTCGAAACATTCATTAACAAAATTCACGATAATATGAAATTCACGTTAGAGATAGAAACAGAAAACTCCATTATATTTCTGGATTTAACTGTTACTAAAATTAACGGCAAACATAATTTTTCTATTTTTCATAGGCCATCGCATATAGATATTACTATTCACAGCTCATCTACACATCCTTATCCACATAAATCAACAGCTTACAATAGTATGGTACATAGACTCATTAATATCCCAATGTCACAAAATAATTTAATAAAAGAGCTGAATATAATTAAACAAATAGCAGTCAATAACGGTTACAGTACAAGTATGATTGAGAACATGATTTCACGCAAAAAATTTCGAAAAGCGATCCAGGAAGTATTTCCAAGTATAAAAGTTCTAACACAAAAAACAACAGCTTAACTTATATTGGTAATCCTAGTCTGAAATTAAAATCATTCCTCTCGCATTATAATTTCAATATAGCATTCCGAACTGATAATTCTTTAGGCCGACATATCAAAAACTGCAAATCTTAAGTTGATAAAGGTAATAAATCCAGTGTTTATATACTGTCTTGTGAAGATTGTAATGAAATTTATATTGGTAGAACTTTCAGAAATTTCAAAGTTAGATTATCTGAGCAGAAACGTAATTTCAATTATCATGAATCAGTTTCCCATTATCTAATCACTTACTCGAAGAAAACCATAACTTTAATGATAATTTCAAAATTTTACACAATGATAATAATAGACAAAAACTCAATCTATTGGAAATTTCAGAGATCAACAAATAAAAGATTTCAATTAGATCTAAATCCTTCTCCTTTACTAAATCTTTTCAATTCATAAGTAAGCAACTCCGATGGGTTTTCCAACATACCCCTTGTACTTGTACCTAATGTAATATTAAGTAGGAAATATGACTAATATATAAGAAATAACTCTGTTCATTAGTTTGTATCTATCTTATGAAGCCACAGTGTGGTGAAACCGGTCATAGTTTTGTTAATTTATTACGAGTATTCATAATACTCGGCCTTGACAGACACATAGTGTCGCCAAGGTGAAATTATATAGCAGTTATTGCAATTAAAAAAACTTTCAGTCATTATACGCTCTTTAGTTTCTTTTCCGCATTGCTTTTTTTCATTAAATGCCGGTAAATCGTCCGTTATTATTTTTATGAAATTAAAAACATATTCTCCCCCAGGAAGTAAAATATATCTAGCAATTCCTTTATGTAGTTATGAAAATAATCGCACTACGGTATTCATACATTTCTTCTTGAACGAAATCTTCTTTTAATTTCTCGAATGCGTGTGAACTAGAATCCAACGAAAGCGAGGTCCGACAACATTCATCTCAAGTCACTTTCAATTTTCGACCGAGTACTGTGACGATGCCAAACTCTCGATTGTTATCTACTTAAATGAAAATAATATTCGACTAATGATAGGTTGGAAACTTTTTCTTTCAAATCGTTTTGAGGAGGCCGTTGGGTATACCATTCATTTTGATAGAAAGACCAGTTTATCACCTGGTTGAAAGTGTTTTTATGATGAATTATAGAACTCAATTCGCTACCATGTTACTTCCGCAGTTTAGTTCGATTATGTTTATGGTTTAATTTCTCCATAAAAACATTTTAAATAGATGAGGAAAATCTCTCGCATATGAGGAACTGACAACAACTATCGAAATGTCTTATAGTCGAAACTATTTCTTTCTTTCGTATATCCAAAGTCAAGGTTGAATAACACAACAGATAACGTGTTTCAGTATTTTCGAGTTCCCTGTTTGATATTTTTGGCACAATGGGTATAAAATAAGTTACATTATCTTTCCTTTTAGATTTTGCTATGGTAGTTCTCATAGTGAAATAAGAAACAAAAGCAACATGTTATCCATAATTACATTCAGACAGGGGCGCCAAAACCCAGGGTCCAAAAAAAATATTAAAATAAAAGTTGACAAATTGAATAGGATTAGGTATAAATACACACGAAATTTTATTAGTATATCATCCAGTTACAGGCGGCAGTTTCTTGATTTTTCCTGTTCAGACATGAATAACGCCTGGAGCGCTATAAAAGGGATGCATCGCCACAGGCGTTTTTAAATCAGTTAGTTCACTGGACCGTGCAATAGGTGAATAAAAACAAGTATTCCTATTAATTTTTACATATAAAGTTATTTATATTTTATCAAGTGTGTTGTTGTGTTGTGAAATATTTTGTTTACTACTTTTTCTTTTAATTAAGTGCCGAATACCTGCTGACTGCAATTTCAACGGCTTGATTTTTTATAAAATTGTAAGTGTTCCTACTTTATACTATCAACATTAACCCTTCATAGGATACTGGTTATAATTAATTTTTATAGCGAAATATCTTTTTATTAATTGAAATGTCATGTACGAGTTTAAAAAGTAACTAGTTTTATCCATAACTCGTTTAGTTTTCATGTTATTGATCTTTTTAAAAATTTGTAGAGTTTTTTAGGGGCTATAAGATCAAATTAGTTTAATATCTTTTTGCCTTTATTTTTGAAGGAATTTAAGCTGAAAGGCATCGAACAAATTGCTTTTTACTCAACTATGCAAACTTTAATCGGCCATATCTTACTTAATAATAGTCTGCCCTACAAAGGGATAAAAACTATTGACTACTTAGTTAACTTTTCAAGAATATTTCCTACCCTACCCGCATGGTGCTTATTATTGTAGTTACTTTAGGAGTTAATTCCTAATTCCCATGAGTACTAATTATTTATTTGTTTTTTCAGGATAAAAGAAAAAGACCTTCAGGTGTGAATTTTCGCGAGCAAAAGAAACTGAGATTACAAGAAAGGGGAAAAATGATTGGATCTTTAAATCATTTCTTGCAAAACAATCAAGATTTCAACTATCGATGTTGGTGCGACCGACTCGTCGGAATCTCAAGATTCTAAATCCGTAATATCAATAACCGTGAGTGGACCATCTGAAATTTCAACAGTAACATCAGGTCCTGCAACAAATGGCAGCGGTTGTAGCAGCAAAATAGCTTCTACTGATGCAGAGCCCAATGAAGCGATGACCTCGTCAACAGCACTTGAACAATCCACTTCAGTTAATTCAGCTTGTGTAAAAAGTTCGGTAATGTCAGCTACCGAAATACCTGCTGCAAGTGACACTTTCGATGAAGGCTGTAATGAGGCTAGTATCGATATAATTCCGTTCGACCCCGGTTTGTGGCCCGAAAGAATCACCAATGAGATGGCTAGAATATTGGTTAAACGTGGTCCGCCCTTGATAGACATCAGTTTTAGCTTTCTAAGTAATGAAGATAAGAGAAAGTTTTCGTGCAAATACTTTGAAAGAAATCTAGCAAATGGAGAATAAGTCGAAAGGATTTGGCTTATTCACTCTATTTCTAAAGATTCTGTATTTTGTTTTTGTTGTAAGTTGTTTTGTAAATGAAAAACTCCTAACGCTTTTTGTGATACAAATGGAATATCTGATTGGCAACACTTTGCTAATTTAGAGACACAAAACGTCAATTTTACACAACAGTTATATAAACACTTGGGTAAATTAAAAAAAAGGTTCTTCTCAATTGCCTTTCGAACATGATAATGGAAAATTTCTAAAAGCTGTTGAGATGATTGCCTCTTTTGATTCAGTGATGAGACACCACATTAGCCGAGTGTATAACTCCCAAAAAAAATCTGTTAAAATGACTCATTATTTAGGCGTGCAAATACAGAATAAAATAATTGAATTATTGTCGTCCAAAGTAAGAAATAATATTTTAGAAATGGTTCGCAGTTCAAAATATTTCTCAATAACATTAGATTGTACACCAGACACTAGTCATACAGAACAAATTAGTCTTGTTCTGAGGTATGTTGTCCTTAACACCACTTCAAAAAAGGTTGAAGTTAGGGTTAGGGTTAGTTTTATTGCGTTTAATCCAATACCGGACTCTTCAGGAGAAGGGATATATACATTTGTGATAGAAAATTTGAAAAAATTAAATTTAGAATTAAAACACATTAGGGGACAAGGTTATGATAATGGTACAAATATGAAGGGAAAACATGTTGAGCTTCAAAAATGCATTCTTGATGCGAATCCGAAAGCCCTTTTTGTACCTTGTACAGCTTATACTTTGAACTTAACAGTAAATGACACTTCTAAGGTGTCAGGTGCTACAATAAACTTTTTTAATCTTGTGCAAGAGTTATATAATTTTTTTTCGTAATTCACAAAAAGGTGGTATGTTTTAAGAAAAAATGTCCCCGGGTTAAGTTCAAAGCCTCTAAGTGAGACAATATGGTCCAGCAGAATTGGCGCAATAAAGCCCCTTAAAGTTTATTTAATTAAGGTTTGCGAAAGCCTTCTAGAAGTGGCTGAAGATAATTCCTTTCACATTTATACAAGACATAAAGGAGTTCCCTCTTAACGTCGGTACAAAATCTTCAATTTATTTGTGGAATTATTATTTGGCATGACGTTTTATTTGATATAAAGATGGTCAGCAAACAAATGCAAAGTGCTACAATTAATATTAAAGTATGCCAAACCTACCTATCATTTCAAGAAATTCTTGTGCAAGCGAAAGATGTAGCGTCCTCTCTCGAAATTGAAGAAGACTTTCCACCATAACCAACGGTTAGGAGGAAATTTAAAACAAAACTGTTTGACTATGTACACCGAGATGAGAATCCTCATGATCCAAAAACCGCGTTTAAAATTAGATTTTTCTTAAAAATTATAGATCAAACTATAAGCTCTCTAAAAAACTGATTTGACTCATTAAATGAGTATGATAATAGCGACATATTCAAATTTAGTGACAGCGATCTTTTAAAACATTGTTCTGTTCTTGAAGAGCGACTGACAGATTAGGATAATAAGGATATAGACTCCAATGATCTGTTTAGCGAAATTAAAGCGTTAAAGTTGTTTTCATTACCTGATGATACTGACCCCTTAAGTATTCTACAATATATATTTGAAAACAATTTAGTCTCCACCTTTCCAAACATAAGCATTTCACTAAGAATACTTTTGACATTGCCTGTATCTGTAGCTTCTGGAAGTTCCCTAGGTATTTGTTATAAGAAATATCTGCATATGTTTTAAAATACATAAGTAAAGTAGAAAGTAGTACTATATATATACATATATATATATATATATATATATATATATATATATATATATATATATATATATATATATATATATATATATATATATATATATATATATATATATATATATATATATATATATATATATATATATATATATATATATATATATATATATATATATATATATATATATATATATATATATATATATATATATATATATTAATTAATTAATATTAATATTACTGCGCTGTCTAGCGGATCGGCAAATCATCTAACCGAACATGGTAACAATAGGTCCTTTAAATCTGTTCGAGAAAATCATCCAGTAGATGAACATTAGCTACACTTGCCGAATGACTAATAATTTTTTTTATTTCTGTTCGTTAAAGATTCAGGCATTTAATTTTCAGTCAACTCTCTGCCTTTGGGAAGGCTAAGTCGGTCTCGACAATAACCATCCTTATAGCACTTCCTATGTAGTAGGGCGTTTCAAAAAATAGTGCATACAAGTATCCGACCAACCTTCATATTTCTTCCCGCCGCTACTTTACGTAGCCTGGGTCCTGGAATCCTTCGAAGTACCAACCACCACACTGCCGAAGCGTATTCTAGTTCTGAAAGCAGTCTAAGTACTTGCGTTTCGGTATGGCCATCAAATCTTACCTATTTGTCTCAATCAAAAATTTATACTTTTTTCCAAATCGGCGCTTTTTGATCTGCTGCATACCATCGTTTATTTTTGAGGGAGAATTTTCGAGTTTTAAGCCATTCTTGAGCTTGTACGGTATTTTTACCCATCGAATAGCAGTGATTTGTTCTTTACAAATTCACAGAAGTAGCGTCAATGAAACCTCAATATCTCCAAAACTGTTGAATGAAATTTCATGAACTTTTGACTAATTTCTTCTGAAGGTTGGTACTACTTAAAATGTATTGGTTATTTTGACCCATGTGTTCAATCCTTCATAATTTCAGGTTCTTAAAATTGAAAGAGCGCTTTTCCTAGAGTTTTGGGAAAATCTGATCTACAGGATATTCTTCATTTCCAACTCGCTGATTTGCAATCTTTAGTCGAACTCACGAGGCTAATTCTGTAAAGATGTAATTTTTATTGTTGTTAAATGTACTGTACACTCGTTGGCGTATGAAGTGCTAGTTATGGACTTGCACAATGGGAATTTTCTTCAACAGTCATTAAGACATCAAGCTCGATCTTCCATACTTCCATACATTCTAGTTAGTTTCTTCACCTGAAATGAAAACAGTAATATTGTATCAGAAACTAACTTTAAAACAAACAGCCCCTAAGCTTCAAGTCTGTTCTTTCGACTTATTTCCTGGTAGTAAGCAGATTGATTGATCTTATATCGGAAAACAAAACCAAAACCAAGAAAATTTCTTCATTTTGAAATTGAAATCATAACCATCTTCTCCTTACCAAAACATCAGCGAGTATCAACGTTGTGTTTCAGGTATTTGTTGCAGTTGCCCAGTATCGCGAAGTGTAAGCACTATATTACTTGTTTCCAAGGTTTCACCAACAATCAGGATGGCTACTTCAGATGGTTCCAGATGGTCTCGTTAGAATTTTGTAGTTATTATTTGGCCTGACCATGATTTTCATGAAGTAGTTTCTGCAGATCTTGAAGAATTGTTCTCTTCATTGCTGCATTGATCTATTGACGTCGATCAAGTTGTTCCTCAATGAAAGTATATTTGTAAATAATTATGCTGTGAATTTTCGATAGGTTGCAATGATCCAATTCGATGGAGAACCGACATCTACAATCGTGTATCGACAAAATCAAAAGTAAAGTCAGTATAACTGTTTTATGAACACTTTTTCAGAATTAGCATATATACTGGGTGATTCACCACTGGCGAGGTGCTCTTTAGCTCGTACACTCTTGAAGATTTCATTTTTGTTGGAACGTTATTGTATTTAGAAAGTAAGAATCTACTTCAGCAATTTATTTTGGAGTTAACAGGATGTCCCAATTTTCTATTAAAGAATCTTGGGAGGTTTTTTTCAGATTGGAAGGAAAGTTTTTAGTTGAAGATTCAAGAGCGTCCTAAACTTCGCTATAATGTCGTTAAGTATTAAGTTTTTATGGTGGGTAGTTTCGTCACAAAAATTTTTTTTCCGTGGAAATTCATGAAAATAGGCTCTCACATCATCGCATGCTCCTTCGTCCAGAGAGGATGAATACTTTTTTCCTTCCGTTTTCTTATTGCCCAAGGATAGCTTTATTGATGAATGGAAATAGATTATCCTCATTCTATACAGGAGTGACTTAAAAAAATTATTGAATATTGTAATTTTAAAAATATTATATCTTAATTTTTCCAAATGGAACATGCTGTATTTTATTATTCATGTCAACGCATAAAATATTGTGCTATATTTTTGCAGAAGTAACCTTATGTTTATCATCGACCATTTTCGAAATGAAAAAATAAACTGAAATAATAAAATCAGAGGTTGCGAAAGAAGAGTTTTAGTACATATCATTATACTTGATCAGAGAAATGGAGATATTTTAAGGTAGTCGTGTAAGAAATGCATAATAAATTGGTTTTTGGTGAGATGATCTAGAAGGTGTTGAACTATTTCAATAAGTGTTCGAAAAGTTGCCCGTGTCTTTGTAGACACCAGTCAATTCTTCTGAGGAAAGACCGTTTGCGGATTAACTGACTGAAAGGCTGCGACTATTCTCTGTCTCATATCCAACTGTGTTGTACAAGGAATCTGGTAAACGATGCCCTTAATATAACCCTACAAGAAAATATCTAAACTTGTAAGGTATGGTGACCTAGCTGGCCATCTAACTGGACCACCACGTCCTATCCATTCGTTTAGAAATACATGATTCAAATTCTCCCTAACCTGATGTGAGTAATGTGCCGGTGCTCTATCATGTTAAAACCACAAATCTTGTCTTTTATGCTCTGGTACATCGGCAAGTAACATTGGTAGATAGTTTTGCAGAAAATCTAAATATATTTCACTATTGAGGTGCCCGTCGAAAAAGTGCGGGCCAATTAGATATCCATCTACTATAGCGGCCTTTAGATTCAAGGACCAACGATGCTGGTGATCTACTTGTTCCATGAGGTGGGGATTTTCTGTGGCGTAATAATGAAAGTTGTGCCTGTTAACAAGCCCATTCTTGTGGAAAGTTGCCTCGTCCGAGAAAAGAACTCTGCTAAACATATTTGGATTTTCCGCTACTTTACAATTGCAAAAATTGATTCGATTTTCATAGTCTTGATTGTTCAGTTCCTGGTGCAGCTGTATATGATATGCATGAAATTTATTCACTTTCAACATTCTCTGGACGAAAGTTTGACTTATATCTGTTAACTGATGAATCTCTCTTTGGCTTTTATATGGTTCCTCTGTCACTGTCAACAAAAGTGATAACTGGCTGTCTTCAGTTGTAGCAGTTTTTGGTTTTTCATGTTTTTTGTAACCGATATTACCCGTTTCGATAAATCTAATCAGAAGTTTTTCAAAGAATCTCTCATGAGGATGCCTCTTATCAGGAAACCTTTGTGCCTAAACTCTACTTGCCAACAAAACATTTCTATCACACTCACCCATAATAAAAATCATATCAACCATTTCTTGTTTGGAGAATTTCATGGCAGTCAATTGAGAAAATTGGGTTCAAACCTCACATTAACAATGTTTGATAACGAAATACTAATAAGTTCAATATGTAAAATGCAGAATATGATGTCCGGACAACTGACAGAAGGCACAAATGAAAACAAATGTCAACACATACCTCGATTTACGTTTTAATCAACTTGATTTTATATTGAATTATATATATATATATATATATATATATATATATATATATATATATATATATATATATATATATATATATAATTCAATATAATATACAAAATAAATACAATGAAAAATTTCTAAATATATGATGCTTGGCGACGAGATTAAAAAATGTGGAAAATGAAGAAAATATTTATTCTACCGATTATTATTTCTACAACAGGAGTTATTCCTAGAAATCTTCACAAAAGTATTGAGATTTTGGGTCTGAAGAAAAATTTGTTTGAACAGTTACAAAAGATAACAGTCATCAAATCTTGTAATATTCTTCGTAGGTTTCTTTCCGAAAATAATAATGAGGTAGAGTCATAGGTTTTCTCTTTAGTTTATACTGCTCAGAATCTCATTTCATATTTTATTTATTTGTTTATATAAATGTAATATAATTAACTGACAATTTTGTCATATTTATATTCAGAGCAGTATTCTATTCGATCGTTCACCACTTCACACAAAGGAAACTATTAATGAGTAACATTCAGTGTTACTTGACTAAGGTCCGTACACTGGATTTTTCCGGGGAGAAAGCCTCTGACACTACTCGTTGGTACATTGATATCATTGTCTGATGATGCTATAGTATGTATATATTCTGGTAGATTGATATATTCTCATAACATTTAACGTTATCCTAATATATAATTACTCCAGGATATGTTTTGATTATAATCATTGCCTGGCAATGGTATTAATTACCGGGTGGTGGATTTATATTTTTTCATGAAATCAGTTTGATTGCATGAACAGATATATGGGCAACTCGTCGGGGTAAAACCCCCTGAATATATATGAATATATATATATATATATATATATATATATATATATATATATATATATATATATATATATATATATATATATTTATATTTATTTATGAGAGCCTATTTTCATGAATTTTACGGAAAAAATATTGTGACGCAACTACTTACAAAACAAATTTTTACTTGAATACAATTCAAGAGTGTAAGAGCTACAGAGCACCTCGCCAATGATGAATCATCCAGTATATATATATATATATATATATATATATATATATATATATATATATATATATATATATATATATATATATATATATATATATATTGTGATTGTGATATTGAAACCCGATTGTGATATTGGAACCCGATTGTGATATTGAGACCCTATAGTGACCTTCCAACCTAGTTTCGACAGATAACTTGAACTTTTCGATTGTAACCCGATATGGGCCCTTTCATTATATCAATTCATTCTCGAATGTTATATACAGTGCTGACAGCAATTTCTGTTTACATCATACTAAAGGCTGTCTTGTAATTAGTGAAATGTACACCAACTACAGGTAATACCTTTTCTGAGCTATTACCTCAACCATTTGTTTATTTATAGAATTAAGTATCCTGAGGAATGCAATGGCATCTGTCAGGAATATTTGTAAAGATTTTTGTTGAAACTTGCAAAAAATATATATATATATATATATATATATATATATATATATATATATATATATATATATATATATATATATATATATATACTTATAGTATAGTTTTCTTCTTTTCTTTCTTCAAATGTCGTGATTCGGGTGTTTCGTTAGGAAGCAACGAAAGCAATGGCTCAGGTAGAGGAGTTAATAATGGCAATTTCACTTTTCCACTAAGTCAGTATTATCCTGGCGTTCCTCTGGAAAATATCAATGCGCCACAATAGTCGCCAATAACGTATATTGTTCAAATGCGAACGCTAGTATGGAAGCAGTAATGAGTGTTGCAATCGTATCGAAACACTGCTCGATTCAAATGAGTGCCTGATAGATTTCTTCTGGTGCGTTGGAAATTATTTAATTGTTCATCTCTGAGGTTTGCTCGACTATTTCACATTGCTAGCCAAGCCTTTTCACGGGATGCCTCCCTTTGATAGAGAAGCACCAACTCGAGCCATACTAACGCGGCGCTCTTCAAGTGCGATTTCTCGTTCTTCTTCATTCCATTCATTCGAAATGTTTCAAATCCTAGTTGCATTACGGCTTTGTCAGGAAAGATTTGATCGACTTGGTCGCGGCTTGGCATTAATGATAATATTGTATAATATAAGCTAATACAAAACTCGAAACTAACACATCAACCGGTCAACAAATTTCAAATTGTCAAACTTTCACCATACTTAACTTTAGACTGAATTTCGTTTAGCTGTCAGTTGCGTTATGTTACTCTATGTCAGTTGTGTCGTTTTGTTACTCTATGTCACTTGCTTTCTTCGAATCAACTTTTATGACATCCCACCAGAACAAGATAAAAAGTATATTATGTCTCTGTCCTGGTCCTAAGCTACCTCCCCACCAATTTTCAGCCAAATTGGTTCAGCCGTTCTTGAGTTATAAATAGTATAGCTAACACGATATATATAGATTTAACAGAAGATGAGAAAAAAAACAACATCGATCCCTTTGATCTTTTTTTATGATACTTGGAGCATATATTATCTCTAGGACAGGTCCATAATTTTTATCCCCGCTGTACATTACGTCTGTAGAAATACGAAAGATTAATTCATTGAAATATATATCCATTGATATATATATCCATAAGATATTTCTTGACTTTCTGTCAGGTTTATAATAATCACGGACAACGATTGGTGCTTAAAATCTCTAAACCCACATAAGTAGAAATGTCCTTACTTTCGATTATTGCAGATACATCTATTTGTACTACACTCATTGAGCAACTCAAGTTTTTTCAACAATTCAATTATAGATACACAAAGCTGTTATTCTTCGATCACCATTAGTGTTTCTTATAAGTTCCCGTAAGAACAATCTATGCAATAACATAAGATATTACGCAAGGAGGATTATTTACTCATTTGATGGATCATCATGCATTCATATAACACTTTCCATTTGTAGATTTGGAATTTCTGAGGTAAACATCATTTTTTCAGTGCAGCAAAAATATCTTTCATGTTTAAAAATAACTCTAACTGAATCAAATATTGCATATATCTGAAAAAGCTAGAAAAAGTGTTTAATATTTTCAAATTCAAGAATCTATATATAGAACACTACACTACAAGAAATTATCGCACTATGTGGTCTTGCATTATCTTGTATGAAAAAAATTCTCCACATATTAGAAAAAAATTATGCAATAAATGTGAATCAAGAATGCGTACAGAACAATTTGGATTTAGGAGCGGGGTGGGAACCAGAGATACCCTATTTTCGATGCACGTTTTAATTCAACGGTGCTGGGACATGAGACAGGGCGTGTTCATCCGCTTTATTGATTTTAGAGGAACTTTTAATTGCATTAACCGTGAAAAGCTTCTAGAGATGATGAAAACTATCGACTTAGACGAAAAAGATATGTCTGATTAAAAATCTGTATTAGTTGCAAAGAGCCAAATTGGAAAATCGGTATCCATTCTATGAGGAAGGGCGTGAGGCAGGGATGTATCCTATCCCCGATGCTCTTCAATTGATATTGTTATCGCATTTTCGAAAATGCTCTGAGTGGCAATACAGAAGGAATAAGAATTAATAGTTGTTAAATCAACATCAGATATTCGGATGACACGTTCTTTTTGCAGAGACGTTAGAAGTAAATCAACATATGCAACCGATTTGGATTGAGAATGGACATCGAAAAAACTAAGCTGACCATAGTCATCAGAAGCCAACAATCAGATGCAGGATTAAATGCTGGGAAAAATAATCAGAAAATCAACAGCTTCAAATATCTCGGTAGCCTCATCAGGGAAGATACAAATCCAGACGTCATGGTTAAAATAAGAATCGCCACTGCTAGAATAACCTCCATTGAATACAAAACACTCCTCTGCGATAAAAACTTAAATATTGAAACAATAGTCAGATTTTATAAAGTGCTATGTGTGGTTCACCCTTTTATATGGCGTAAAAGACTTTGTAGATGAACAACATGAATCGATTAGAGGCTTTTGGAAGGTGGTGCGTCAGACGTGTGCTTGAAATATCTTGGACAAGTAGAAAAACTAATGAAGAGGATCTGTAGCTGATGAATGAAGAAGAGGTAAATTGATTAGATGGGGCATATTCTTCGCGGAGAAAAATGCTTCCTCCTCCAACTAATTTTGGAGGGAAATTTGAAGGCAACCGAGGAATCGGAAGAAGGAATATGCCCTGATATCCTTAAAGACATTAGAGCGACATGAGGAGCTACATATTCGCCTTTAATTTCGTTCACATCCTGTTAATTTGTGAGGGAACTCTGCAATCAAAGATACGTCTCACTAAACTATCAGAGTTCTTTCACCATAAAGAACAGTTTTTGTAAATTCTTGTGCATTCATCGTTACCGAACAAATAGAATTTGAGCTCATCAGTCCAGAAAATGGCTGTCCGTAGTGCTCATTTTCCAGAAAACTGGAATCGAGCTTACGGGGGGCTCTGCAGTGAACTTAGATCCTGCAGCAAGTTTTCTGAGATGTAGGATATATTCTGCAAGACATTTTCTCACCGTTTCAGTGCAAACTGCTTGACCTACATAAGCTGAAGGCCATTCGTTACATTCGATTCTGTATATACGATATTATTTGAGTTTATCTTTCTTCTGATTTGCATTGAAAAGAGCCGCCTGAGAAAGAGATGGTTATTATGAGTAAGAAACTGGCATAGCTTATCTTGAATGCAATATAAGAATTGTGATGTTCGATTTTGTTTGACGATTTGCATCTAATTATTTCATTCATGAATGATAGATATATAGATTTATAGATTATGAGTGAGGGCTGAAATCTAACCTAGCAGCCTAGCCACTACGACCCAGTGGTCTATTGTGGCACACTCTGTCCGTAATTTCACTCTCACAAGCTCCATCCTTCCTGTAAAGGATATAAGCTTCACGGGGGAAAGCTTGATAGGCTCAGTCAGTTTCAGTTTGTTAGATCCAAGTTCCTCCATCCTGTCTCTGCCCCCACCTGGGCACTCGCACATAATATGTTCCATTGATTCAATCTCCACTTCACATAGTCTACATGAAGGATTCTAACTCAATCCTAACTTGTTTAGGTGATTTCTGAGCCAATACATGGCTCACGCAGTGAGATATCCAGTGATGGCAAGTCGAGAGTATCTGAGCCCTGAAAACGCATCCAGTGCTCACGTACCTTCCTGTCCAATTATCGTTTATTTTCCATCCTTGTAGTGTCCAGGGGAATTCCGAGCCTAGGTTCCGGTGCGATGAATCCCATGTTCTTTGAGTGGCTAATGAGTTCGGCTTCTCATTTCCCTCAATGCCTAAGTATCCGGGTACCCACATCAGATGGAGCCTGCTCTGTTCTCTCAATTTGGTAAGGGTGGAGTGACATTTCTACACTATAAATGTGGTACAGGTATCGAATGACAATGCCTTCAGTGCAGCTTGGCTATCGGTGATGATTTTTATAGTCCCATTTGTGAATCCCCATGCAAGCAAGCAGTTATCACAGTGATCAATTGTGAATATTTCTGCTTGCAAAACAATCGCAAGCCCGCCAAGACAAATCGACTGTTCCTCGGCAGCACCTCCACCGTAGACACCAGCTCCAACAACTTTTGCAGATTTTTAGCCGTCTGTGTACCAACAGGGATCTCAAGTAGACCATTCCTGTCTGCTAGTTATGATGATCTGGAATTGTCGCTCCAAGTTATTTATGAAATAGTCTGGTATATTTTTGTTGCAGTCTATATATATATATATATATATATATATATGGTATTTATTTTCGTTTTGAAATCTTGAATTCAGAGGGATAGTAAAAGCTCTGTGAACCAAAGAATTTTTACTATCCAAGATTGTGAAACGAAAATATATACCATGAAAAGAATAGCCTCCAACAACAATATATCAGCCCCTTTCATTAATAAAATCATTAGACGCAAAGAACGAAATCGAGCATCACAATTATTATATTGCATTCAAGAAAATCCCGAAAAACGATATGCTAGACTTACTTATGTCAGCCCACTTTCACCTAAAATAAAACATTAATCTTCAAAATTCAAAATAACCACCTCAATCTCAAACGGTCCTTATCTTTGCAAATCACTTTTTGATGCAAAACTGATGAATCCAAACAATCTGGTATCTATATTGAATGTAACGAATGCCTTTCAGCTTCTCTAGGTTAAATAGGTAGAAGTTTGTAATTCAGGTTCAGAAAACGTATATCTTCAGATGAGAAATCCCCAATGTTTGGGCGCATTCAATCTACAAACCACACAATGTAGATAATCTCAAAGTCTCCACAAAAGCAATTGAGGAAGTAGAATAAATTTGTTGGAAAGTTTGGAAATTCATAAACTCAGGAAAATATTTTATATTTATTTAATTAATATTTAAGGATAAAATATATCTTGGTATCATCTTTGTACCTAAGTTAGTATTCAGAACTTGAAAATGAACGCAGAGTTGAAACCAGTAGTATATTAACAAATAAACGTGGAAAACGGACAAAAGTTTTTTGTCTCTTTCATATTTTGAAAACAATCTGCTTGTAGGGTGCATTCAGCATTTTGATTTATTTTATTGTAGAAAGGGTTAATACCATTCAATTCAATTTCAATTATCAATTTTTTGGAGAAATGTCCATTGCATTGCATTCGTCGATAAATGGAATAAAAGGTTGTACCGGCACCTAAAAGACATTTCGTTTGATGAGCTAAACTATTATTATTATTATTCTGTTGCTATTACTTTGACAGTTTTTTGTATGTTTCGACAAAGGTACCACCTGATGCTAGAACATGTACTATCACTTTAAATGAGGGTACGTTGTGTTTGTGTTGCTGAAAATTCCAGGCTAATTTCTGTCATTCAGTGTTTCAAAATAATTTAAAATATTATATCAATCAAAAAATTTCACTCATTCATCAACATTAATTACGTTTTATAGTCAACACTATCATTTGAAGAATGTGCTTCCGGATGAATACCTGATGATACTAAATGATCCAAAATGTCCAAATCTTACCATTTTATTTTGAATATTGTTTCTTCAATAGTTCATGAATATACATGCTTCAGTGTCTTCCGGGGTTCTTAACTATCTAATCAAATGTTCTGAAATTAAATTCACACAATTGATATATAGTTTACAGTTTTTTTCTTATCTATTCATCTATATACCTTTCATTGTATTACATGTAATCATCCTCTGAAATAAAGCACTGATGTCATCATTATTTTTCAATCTTTGAAGCACTGCTAGAGTTAATTTTCAACCTGCGCAAGTATTTAATTGGGACGAAATTTCATTATTTTCAAACATTCATTAATAAAAAGAAGAAATGTTTCTTGAGGAATTTCACTGAATAATTGTGATTCGTAACGCGTTTCACTACACCGTAGCTTCTTCAGACGAATGAATGTACAGAAAATAAGAATGAGAATATAAATACAAATGTTCGTGAGTGATTAAAAGCTTCTTAAGTTACTTCTTCTCAAGTGGTTATTGATGACAGGTATATCCAATAAAATTGAGGAATAGATTGCCCCCTGAAGAGATTCAATAGAGGTGAAGGGCTTAAATCGACTTGTTCATTAATGGGTCTACCTGAGTGTTTGTGTTTGTTGATTTCTAAGGTTTCCCAAAATTCTACTTTCGAATATTTATAATCTGTATGCAAAATTCCAAACTGTGGGTCGAATGAGTGATTATTTTCCAAGAGTCGATTCGACTAATTTGAATCTGATTTTTATTTGAAAAACTGCGTGTATGTTCCGATATTCTAATATTGAAATTTCTATGTATTCTACAAATGCAGAAATTATTACAGTCATTGCAATTCAATCTATAAACACCTGATCTATTATTTTTATCTGATTTGGTTTTATTGTTTTTTATATATTTGCCTAAGCCATGTTTTATTAGCAAATCGTTAAGGAATTTTGAAAGTTTGAAAGAAGGTGCCGTTACATAAGAAATAACAGGTCCAATATGGTAATTAGGTTCATGCAGTTTTATCAACGAATATAATTCGGGGGACTGTGGATTGGAGTTAATGAATTTATATATTTTGTGGTCTGTAATTACTGATTTTGCTGTCGAAATTACGTTTATAACTTCTTTCTGAAATTTAGGGGTAGGATCCTTAGTTGATGTTATAACGGCACCTTCTTTGAAATTTTCAAAATTCCTCAACGACTTGCTAATAAAACATTGCAATTTTAAATATGAATTTTCGGTCAAAAATACATACGAACTAATTCCGAATATAAAAGATACCATTATAATACCTAATGTAAAATTCATTTCTTTCGACCTTAAAAATTTATTTCCCACATTCCTCCGAAAGATACGTACTACTTAGTTAAAGAATTATTAGAAATTATTTCCATTTCAATAACTGTTATACTAGTAAATGCGGCTTGATTATGGGCCATCAGTTGAGTCCTTTGTTAGTAGAAATATTCATGAATAATTTAGAGAAATTAAGTCATAACCACCCCCTTAGTAACTATTGTTTATACTGGTATCGCTATATAGACGATATCATTATTTGCTTCACAGAAACAGATCGACAGTTGAAAATTTTCGAAAATTATATAAACTCATTACATCCAAACATTGAATTCCCAACCGAAATAGAAAGCAATAATTCAATAAATTTCTTAGACGTAATAATTTCGAAGGAAAAGTTTTTGCAATCTACCATAAGCCGCCACATAAAGATATCATAATACATACCTCGTCATGTCATCCGTATCAACATAAAATGTCAGCATTCGACAGTGTTATTCATAGATTGATTAACATTCCGTTATCACCAGAAAACTGCAACGAACAATTAAATTCAATTAAACAAATAGCCAAAAATAATGGTTTAAATCCCCAAAATAATAAATAATATTTTGAATAAAAAACAAAGTAGAATCGCATTGAATAAAGTTTACCCTGTCGATAAATTGAAAACGAAAAGTCAACACCTTAACCTACGTTGGCATTACAAGTGAGAAACTGAAATCATTCTTGAGTAGAAATAATTTCAACATAGCTTTCCGAATTATTAATAGCTTAGGCAAATATACAAAAACAATAAAACAAGATCACTTGAGAATAATAAATAATGTGTTTATCGCTTGCATTGCAAAGACTGTAATACTTTCTACATTGGTAGAATACATAGAAATTTCAATATTAGAATATCGGAACATAAACGCAGTTTTTCATATAAAAAACAGATACAAATTACGAGAATCATCTCCTAGAAATTTGAAATTTTACATACAGAGAATAATAATTGGAAAGTAGATCTTTGGGTAACCTTACAAATCAACAAACACAAACACTCAGGTAAACTTATTAATGAACAAGTCGATTTAAGCCCTTCACCTCTATTGAATCTCCTCAGGAGGCAATCTATTCCTTAATTTTATTGGATATAACTGTCATCAATAACCACTTAAGAAGAAGTAACTCAATAAGCTTTCATTTACTTAAGAACATTTGTATTTGTATTCTCATTTCTATCTATATACAGTTGTCATAATTTCTGTACATTCATTCGTCTGAAGAAGCGGTGTAGTGAAACGCGTTACGAATCACAATAATTCAGTAAAATTCCTCGTGTAGTGAAACGCGTTACGAATCACAATTATTCAGTAAAAGTCCTCAAAAAACATACTTTTTATATTATTGATAATATTGTTTTTATTATTGATAATGGAATTCTACCATACGTGAAACCCTCCCAAATTCAAAAACGAAACATTCATTTCCAAATTTGACCGAAACCGACTTGGAGGATATGTTAAATTCACAGCCTATTGAAGAAGAGGCTTAAGCATGCAATGGAAACATCACATTCAATTTGAAATATCTCAGCGAAGGTTTAATAATAAACTTTGTGATTTCTTTATGAAAATTGATCCGTCTATGAAAAGTCTGATTTCAAGGGGCAAATTGCTAATGCCACTGCTGAATATCAGTCTAAATTGAACGTGCTTTTAAAAACTGCCAAGTAAGACAAAATTACGAAATTCTTCAAATCATCGCTTAAGCTTAAAGATGAACATTAATCAATATGGCCAAAAGCTTCAATTAAATTGATTTTTTTCATATATTAATTTTATATTTTGTCACCTAGGAACTTATCCCTATAATCCCATATAAATTACCATTCCATATTCATGGTTCTTGTATTCGCGATATATTTACGGAACATATACCTCGCGAATAAAGAACTTATACTGTACTTAAATGTTAACAACAAGAAGTTGATTCTACATGAAGTTAATCAAACACTATTGTCCATTAACTGACAAACAGTTTACATGGCCTTAACAACAAGTTAACATTTCGTTAAGTTTTATGCAACCCAAATACTTAGATAACATTAATTTGAACATTGCTAGCTGATTTGTTATCAATTTCTGGTAAAGTGTTTTATGCAACTCAGAACATGAATTTAACATAGAGTTGACAAATTGTCAGATTCAACAATTTTTCGAGTATTATAAAACCGGGCAACTTATAAAAACTTCGATTACGAATTAATTATTAATAATTGGATATTTTTCAACATTTCCATTAGAAACGAAAAATAAACTGTGATCTGATCGTCCATTTTATCTACTTCCGAGTTACAACTCTCAGAAATAGAGAGGCAGATAAACTGATTTATGGTGTTCGTTCCACCTGACCGACACCGCAACAAGTTTGCATGTATCTGTGCGTGAGCTTACTGGACCTGAAATCAGGAGAATGTTATAGAATTCGGGTAATCGAAATTAAGCACGCCTAGTACTTCTCTGATAATGTGATCTTATTAAAACTTATGTTAATCACGCTACAATTGAATCGAACCTAATACAAAATATTTTAAACTAGTAATTACCTACACTTAATTCATCTCGCGTACTTCTGTGAAGAAATGATAACAAAACCCTGGTATCCTCCCTTTCTTGTTGGCGAAACTGTCAAAATCGGAACTCATAAATTCCTCCATTATGTCGATCGATTACGAATTAATTATTAATAATTGGATATTTTCAACATTTCCATTAGAAACGAAAAATAAACTGTGATCTGAAATTGTAGGTAAACATTTAGCCTTTATTCGTCCATTTTATCTACTTCCGAGTTACAACTCTCAGAAATAGAGAGGCAGATAAACTGATTTATGGTGTTCGTTCCACCTGACCGACACCGCAACAAGTTTGCATGTATCTGTGCGTGAGCTTACTGGACCTGAAATCAGGAGAATGTTATAGAATTCGGGTAATCGAAATTAAGCACGCCTAGTACTTCTCTGATAATGTGATCTTATTAAAACTTATGTTAATCACGCTACAATTGAATCGAACCTAATACAAAATATTTTAAACTAGTTATTTTTCAAAGCTACTTCCTAGTAATTACCTACACTTAATTCATCTCGCGTACTTCTGTGAAGAAATGATAACCCACTTAAGGATCTAGACTGTAATGACGAAGGTGTGTTTCTAGCCAATTATCTGTTGTTTTATTTTATGAGATGTCTTGACATATATTATACTCCGTTACATAACAGTATGAGGAAAAGTCATATTCAAATTCATTAATTAATAGTTGTTTGTACATTCGAGATGAATACAATACGTATATTTCGTAGGCTAGTTGCTAAAGTAATTATGAGCTTTTTGCTTGTGAGAGTGAACATTTAAAGGTAGATAATGCACCAACAATATGTTGATATAGATTTCACGTGACCGAAATTCTCATGAAAGGATTGAATAAAATTTCTCAAAGTATTTCAACTTGACGCCCTCCGACTCATTGATGAGTGTATTGTGAAAAATTAATTTTCTGTTAAGTTTATTTATCTCTATACACTTCTTATTAAAATATATTTGAATATTTCTCATGGATATTCCACATATTTATCTATTTCCATATAACAATACAGCAATCAAACGATAACCGTGATTACAAATTTCTGATAAAATATGTGTCATTATGGAAATATCGATTATTTACAACAAAAGAATATTAAACACATTACTTTTACCTCCATATTATGGTTAATTATTCAATTTTGTTCATAAATCAATCTTCTTCCTCAGGGCCATCTTTGAGATCAATGATTAGCGGTCATTTTCTGAAACTCGTCTCGATTTGGATAAAGTGACAAAGTTATTCGAATGTAAGGCTTGCCCATGCCTTGATGACACCTCTGTTGTTGTTTCAGCACAGAGTGAGAAGGAGGTTTGTGACGGGGATAATTAGGTCTTGGGGAGACACCAGAGCTGGTTCACATGAATAATTTGAGGCTCAATATGGAAAAGACCAAACTAGTGAGTTTTTCATATCGTGGAGCCTTGGTCCCAACTAACAATAAAATATCAACTGTACAAAAACCAACTTTATTGGCCTAACTATCGACTCAAGACTGGACTGGAGGGACCAAGTGGACACAGTTTATAGCTCCACCCCTAGTTTTGCACTTGGCGTGATTACACACAACGTTGGTATACAGGCTACTTTACCTGCCTATCATGACCATGTCCACTCCCGACTGGAATATGGAATTATATTCTGGAAAAACAGCGTGGAAGCTGAGAGAATTGTCCTAATACAAAAGAAGTGCTCAAGAGAAATCTTCAGCATGAAACAAACATGTAGGTGAAAAAATGGTGATCTTGCAAATGTAAGATGCAATTTGAGCTTTCTTCACAGAAATGTCTTACTTTCAATAAGGTTTTGAGACTATGACAAATGAGGCCGATTAGTCGATAATCATCATAGGTTTTTATAACTGGAAATTGAGTCGAGCCTTTCATGTGGAAATTCAATTATTATTCATTCTGTTGAATAGGCTGAATGAGCAGTTCTAATCGAACCTTGTCTGCGCCAGCTGCTTTGCCAAATTTTGTCTGATTTAGGGCTTGTCTTCTCTCGCTTCGTAGTATTGTAAGAGCATCTTCACACACTCCGCCATACGCGTTTTCTGATCTATTTCCATCATCGAATCGAAGAACCATAAATGTTTACTACGATTTCTTCCTTTGTCCGTGATAATCTCATTATCTTCCTTCGCCAGGAAGGTACATTTCTTGTTGTTTTTGAATATCCCGGCAATCTCCTTCAACTCCTTGTGCATGTGAAATTCGTCATGCTTACTTTGGAGTAATTCTATCTCTTGACATTGTTCTTTCATCCACTCTTCATAATCATGGTTACCCAAACCCTCAATAGTAGTGGTACAATCTAGTCCGATATCATAAATCTGAGCAGCTGACTACAGTTTCCTTCTCGTTTGAACTCGTCAGTGTTGCATACTTAGTCACAACATCATAACAGACTGCCACTCAATTCGTCGGATCATATCAAGTATCATTGCATCAAGAATGCAATGGACAAAATGACTACAGCGTTAACTGTTTTTGACCACTGCGTCGAGCAAACTAGTATCGCTTCATGAAGTTCTCTCCATTTGACATACTCTTCTTCTTCTTCGTATACCAGTGTCTCTGGTAGTTTCTGTGTCAATTCGTTGAAGGGCGTCACGTATAGAAGAAAGTTGGATAATACAGAGCCTATAAGAACTTGGTCCTATAATCAGGAAACTGTTTGATATTAAAAGAAACATAATTCAGTTATTAGTAGAACATTGATTCAAGTACACATACCGTACAACAAAAACTTCCAAAATTTCAAAAGATTATCGTAAATTTACACAAGAAATGAAGTATATAGTATATATAAATATATAGATTTTATAAAATTACAAATTGGTGACTGGCAAACGTTATAATAAAAATTATACAATTGAACGTAGCTTTCTTGCAAGAAGATAGGCAGACTCAAATCTTTATTAGGAATTAAATCAATATGTGAAGTATTACGTAAAATGTATCAACAAAAACTTAAATACTTTATGATAACAAAACATGAATATTTTTTAACTAGAAATCTTAGTAACTCTTTGGATTAAACAGGGTGCTTCAACGAAAACTAAACAGAGGCTATATCTACCAAGATATTCATTTCTGATCAAAACACAAAAACAGGTCAATTTTTGTTTCAAGGGGGACATCTTTTGGGGTACAATACTTGCCTGAAATATCAACCCCCTAAGCAGGGGTTGCAATTCTTAAATATTTTGAATAGAGAAGATGGGTCGAGTGATGACTCAAAACAGAGGTGGTGTCTTTGAATACATGGTTTCGAAAGAATTTCTATTTTTAATTGAAAACTGTGAAAGATACAGGGTGAGCAACTGAAAGATAGGGAAGACTATTTCCCTGAGACTATTCAAGTTTCAGTGAAGTTTCATTTTTGATTGAAAACTGTAGAAGATAAAAGGTGAGCTACTGAAAAATAGAGGAGACTACCTATCGCCCTGAGCTATTCAAGTGTTAGTGCAAGAAAATGGAACATATTTATTCCAGATCAAACGCTGTCAACTTTGATTTAAATTAATCTATTTCAGTGTTTCACACAAATACTCCAATAGTCTTGGGGCGATAGTCTCCACTATCTTTCAGTAGCTCACTCTGTATCTTCTACAGTATTCAATCAGAAATGAGAATTCGTTCACGGAAATCAAGGCAAAGATAATACCTTTCTTTCGAGTTAACACTCGACCTATCTACCCTCTTCCAAATTTTCAAGGGTTCTCACCCTTGCTCCATGGGTTGAAATTCGATATGAGGATGGTACTTGATGATGACTGCCATTTATCTGTTCCATTTTACCTCACTGAAACATGAATAGTCTCAGGGAAATAGTATTCCCTATCTTTCAGTTGCTCAACCTGTGTCTTTTACAGTTTTCAATCAAAAATGGAAATTCGTTCAAGGCAATGTAGACAAAGGTACCACTTTTCTTTTGTGTCATCACTCGATTCATCTTCCCTATTCAAAATGTTCAAGGATTGCAACCCGCGCTTAGGGGGTTGATATTTCAGGCAAGTATTGTACCCCAAAAGATGTCCCCCTTGAAACAAAAATTGACCTAATTTTGCGTCTTTAACTCAATTACCCAATTTTTTCTCGTCTAAGATCTAAAATACCAACAGACAAACAGACGAGCATACATAACTATTTGGTCGGGGCTAGAAACAAGTTAATATAAAAAAAATATTATTTTCATAATTTCGCGCCTCGACCAATAATACCGCTCTTCTGTCGTGAAATTGTCAAACTCAATCATTTTTGAACGTCAAAATAATAGAAAAGATATTATAATACGTAAAAGAAGTATTCTGACATTTAATCTACGGTATACAGGGTGTTACATAATAGTTTGTCACAACTTAAGGGGGTGAATCTACGTACAATTAAAAAAAAATATTTATATAAACATAGGTCCGCAAAAGCTTCGTTACGAAGCTACTGGGTGTTGAAATTTCCGGAAAAAATAGGTTTTTTCTTCAAAATTCCTGCAGTTTTTGAGATATTCAGCCCAAATTTGAAATGCAAGCTATTTTTTGAAGCCTCTCTTATTACACACCCTAGATTTCAACTCAAAATTCACAAGGTTTTTCTTTCTATTTCGAGGCCATGTCTCCTTTTGCCCTTTTAAACTTTTTTGCAGTACGCCACTAATTAGCGTACAATCAATTCTCGTCATCTTCGTTCAAAATAGAAACTTTTTTGACACCTGTAATTTTTTCGTATCTCCAGCCGTTTTCGAGGGAAAAATTATTGAATTCGAATTATTTGAATTGTATGTTATTCGCAAATAAAAGAAAAATAATGAAAATACTCGATAGGTATGCCCAAAATTTGCTTTTATTTTGAAAGCTCGTCTTCTGAGACTCAACTTATACTTATTCAATATCAACCTAAAGAAAAAAACAATTGAAAACTAAATAAATTGCTTGAAGTGTCCTCCACCTGCAAGAATACAGGCCTCCATCCTTCTTCGCATATTATCACGCACTCTTTGAAATATTCCTGGGGTATTTGTAATCGTGTCACAAGAGGTTATTATTCGATTTCTCAATTCTTCTACACTGTTCACTTGAGTGGTATAAACTAAACTTTTGAGATATCCCCATAGGAAAAAGTCTAAACTATTTAAGTCTGGGGACCAAGGAAGCCACGGTTCTGACCCACCCCGACCTTTCAATCCATTGTTGAATGTATTATTCAAGAATTCCCTAGCTTCTTTACTGAAATGTGCTGGTGCCCCGTCATGCATATACCACATTATGTTTCTCACCAAAAGTGGCACATCCTCAAGCAATAAATATAACTCCTCTTCAAGAAATTGCCGATAAGCGGGAGCGTTTAGTCTGTAAAAAAATGGCCCAATCAAATAATTTCCAATTATTTCGACCTAGATATTAAGTAAGAATTGTTCTTTATAATGAGATTCGTCAATCAAATGTGGTTTTCCTTAGCCCAATAATGATTATTGTGAAAATTTGTGATAGCAGTTCTCGAAAAGTCAGCTTCGTCTGTGAACATTATTTCACTATCAAAATGAGCATTTTCTGTAATTTTATCCAAGAACAATCGGCAAAAATTCAGTCTTGAAGGAAAATCTCGACGAAGTACAGTTTGGACGCGTTGAATAATAAACGGGTACAATAAAAAGTAGTGGAGAATCCTCCAAACTAGAACATGTGAAGTATTCAACTGGTTTCTAATTTTCCTTGTACTCACATGAGGATTCTAATCAATTCAATTCAAAACTGCTCCCTCAATATCTGGAGTTCACATAGTTTGAATTGCACCTTTTAAATGATTATTTGCAGTAAAAGTACCAGTTTCCCTCAACCTTCTCTGGATATTTGAAAATGTTCGCCTGTCTGGTGTTACTGAATTTGGAAAGCGCACCTTATATAATCGCCTAGCTTCTGTTGTGTTTCCGTCAGCCAGACCGTACATGTAATGGTAATCAGCCAATTCGGCGTTAGTAAAATTAGCCATTTTTTCTTACAGCAGTAACTCCAAAGTCTTAAAATTAATGGTTAATTTAATAAACAATTCGAGCAGACACTGGTTCAACTTTAGCAACTGTCAAAATAAATGAATAAATGAAAAAAATCAAAGCCAACTAATCATTTTTTCAATTAGAAGTGCTTTCAATTCAGCGAATGCATACAATCGTTTACTAATTTTTCGCTCGAGAATTGTCGGAGTTACGAAAAAATTACGATTGACAATAAAAGTTTCCAAGTTGAACGAGGATGATGAAAATTGATTGAACGCTGATCAGTGGCGTACTGCAAAAAAGTTTGAAAGGGCAAAAGAAGACATGGCTCCGGAAAAGAAAACACCTTGTAGATTCTAGTTGAAATTTAGGACGTGTAATGATGGAGGCTGTGAAAAATATGTTGCATTGCAAATTTGGACAGAATATCTCAAAAACTGCAGCAGTTTCGAAGAAAAAACAATTTTTTCGGAAATTTCAACACCCTGTAACTTCTTAAAGAAGCTTTTGCGGACCTATGATATAAACATAGGCCCTCTTCGAACTCGCGCGGACCTTAGTTGGATGCGCGGGAGAGGGTGTAGGCATGTTGATCTTCAATGTTTACGCACTGTATCCCAGAACTAGTGGATAGTTATTGAATTATGCTGATATGCGGAATTATCAATCACACGGTATCATCCAACTCTCCCCTATATGTCTACTTATACATTTATTTCATAGTTGTAGGTGGCAGTATGGCTTGATGTTGTGAAAGGATATGCAACATCAAGGAGTTCAAACGAGACCAACACTGCAGTCTGTTGTTCCTAGTCATGATATACGACTAGATTAAACACCTCAAAAAAGTCTAGGGAACACTTTCCAATATCTTTAAAATATGAATTTGATGATTCGAATTTATAGAAATCTTTCGGTTTTTGTTAGGATGTATTGTATATAATGTATTCTCAAGAAAACAAAATAATATTTGCCTTCCCCAAAGCACCTATTATAAAAAAAATTTGAAATTTGAAAATGACGAAATTTGGTAAAACACAAAAAAAATCCTGAACTGATATTTTCGAAACTATATGGAAGCACTTATATTTTTCAGTACCCAGAAGGTCCATCTCTGTTATTGATGACACTTTGGCATCGTCGAGGCATGCTCAATATTAAATTGTCTATTACATTTTGACCTAAATCATTCCAAGCCCTCTGAACTGCTAATCGAAGCTCCTGTTAATGATGGAAGACGTTTTGACGCAGGAGATTTCTTTTTAGGGTGCCCTACACATGCTCGATGGGATTCAGATCTGGGAAGCAGGATGGCCACGGTAGAAGATCGATATCATTTCCATCAAGAACGATGAGGAGGGGCATTATCTTGTTGGAAGAGTGGATTGTGACCCATTGGTTGGAGATACGGTACCACTATAGGTAAAACTATCCCATTTGCGTGAGAATTTCCTGTGAGGTTGTTCTGTATGAAAACGAGGTCAGTTCTTCCACCAAGGCGTATACCTCCCCAAAACATCACTGATCCGCCTCCCTGTCTAACAACTTTTCAAGCATGCTGGAGACGGTTTTGCTTTCCAGGTTTCACTCCATATTCGAATTCTTCCCGAATCGGGATAATAACTAAATCTAGATTCATCACTAAAGAGAACTGTGGCCCACCTCTCTTGATCCCAGTTTACGTGCTCTTGGCACCAAGCTAACCAATGAGCGCGATTTCCATGGGTCACTTTTGGAACTTTTGGAACGTCTGGTGTGGAGTTGACCTTCGTGCAGTCGATTTCTCACAGTTTGGTCGGAAATTTGCACATTATGAACTCGTGATAGCTCTTGAGCTAATTGAGATGCTGTGGAAGTACGATCTCTTCTTGCTTGTAAAACCAAAAATCGGTCTTGGGGAGACTGTAGTAATCCTGAAACGACCTGTATGGCGTTTTTTACGCTACCTGTTTTATTGAAACGCGACCATAAACGGTTTACGACACTTGGGCTACTTCCCAGAACCCTGGATACTTCCCGTTGTGAGCTCCCAGCTTGGAGCATGCCAACGGCTCGTAACATCTCTTCTCTAGTCAAATGTCGTCTTTCCATGGTCGAATCACAAAACTTGAATCTTTTATTTGTGCTTACAACAGAAACAAAGTGCCAACTAACTGATTTCAAACACTGAATACATGAAATGATTATAAAGCAGCGTCGCATCTGCTGCATTTTTAGTATTTTATAAAAAAACTGAAATCTGTTGCGGCACTCTTCATAATTTGGTGAGAAATTGATGCAGGTGTTCATTTCTTAAAAAAATCATCCATATTGATCGTTCTGGATACGATATATCGATATTCAGAAGAGAATCTAGCTCCTTTAGTGAGGTAAATCAAATATTCTACGGAAAGTTCAATATTGCCCCCGAATAAAATTTTTCAATGTATTTAATAACTAACTAAACTGTGATATTGAAAAAACTTCATCGCAGAAGAGATACTTTCCAAAGAATTCATTTTGTTGCGCGCATACTTTCCTTTATGTAACTTAGAGAATATTTCCTGTTGACAATGATAAAGTTAGAAAAATTGGTAAGCTTGAAATGTCAGAGTTCCAGGTGTACGTAACATGGATATCAAAATGACATAAATTTTACCAACAAAGTAAATTTAGCACCACGGTATGCCTCGCTTTCCATCAACTACTGAATATTTATATGGGTAATCCTTCCTATATTTACTACATCATTCGTT
Organism: Cryptolaemus montrouzieri; assembly: GCA_013387265.2. Taxonomy (NCBI): domain Eukaryota; kingdom Metazoa; phylum Arthropoda; class Insecta; order Coleoptera; family Coccinellidae; genus Cryptolaemus; species Cryptolaemus montrouzieri. The sequence continues at coordinate 135,684,532 of JABFTP020000185.1, read as the reverse complement.
ATATCAGCTACTGCATTCAGTCTCGCATTGACACAAAAAAAACCGTTGAAAGTAAATGGTTTCCAATTTAAAAGCAATGGGAACGATATACGAGATCTTCTATTCTATAAAGTAACTGATACAAAGTGTAGAATAATTGTCAATGAATAAATTTCCGTAGTGATGATATGGCGACTATTGCTTCACTTATATAATTTGAAAGTACCGAATTGGTCCAATCTAATACAAAGCAACAGATGTTTCATGATTTGAATGTTTATTACATGACGATAATGAGGTTCACGTTTTTTTTATTGCATCTCGAATGACAGTATTTTGAAATAGGAAGATCAATGAAAGTGAGAGTAATTTATGCCGCAATTTTTTTGTGGTAACGTTGCCACACAATGATATTACTCTTAATTTTTTCCCAATACGATAAATAACACTGATAGACAAAAATGATCTTAATGAAAGTTAGATGGAATTGAATGGGTTATTTTGTATACACAACTAGTCTTCAACTAAGCTGCAGTCTTAGAAAATTTCGATCACCGTCAGTTTTTTTGCAACAGCAATTAATCATGTAACATGAGTCTCTTTTACCTAAAAAAGCGACTTATAGGTTGTATATTTTCGGGGAAATCAAACACTTAAATTGAAAATTGCAGACTTTATTTAAATTGACAAAAAAAACTTAACTTGAAGAACAAATAACCGTGATTCAGTACTGTGATGTGGTCCTTTGGCACTTGGGCGGTTGTTCAATGCTTTCAGGCCTGGTTAAGCTGTAATCTTCTTGTGGCTAATTTCGCTCTCAACGTGCCCCGGACCCAGGACTGATTCAATACGTACAAGAAAAACTGTACAACACAAAACTCTAGTGAACCTGACTGTCTACGGAAAACTATATCAAAAAAACTGCATTACAACTTAAAAAACGTAGACAGGTTCACTAAAGTTGAAACAAAATATATCAAATAATGAAGCAATAAGAGAAAATAAAAAGAACTGAAAACAAGAATTAATACGCAGTTTGATAGTAAAAAAAACATGGCAGACGAAAATTCAACTTACCCTGTTTTACAACAGGAATGAACACTGATCCGTAAATTAAAGTTTAAGAACTCTTGCACTTGTAACGATAGCTTTTAAAAATAATATACGTATTTTTCTGGTTTTCTTAATAATTAAATAGATCTTAAATCGTACAAGTTGCAAGGTATTTACTCCATGCAATCTTCAGGTTGAATGACCGTACACCGAACTCGATCTGGTAGGGAGGGAGAGGTGGAAGTGTCAAAATGCCAAGCACATAAACAAAATTTATACTGTGCATATTTTATATATATATATATATATATATATATATATATATATATATATATATATATATATATATATATATATATATATACATATATTGATTCGTAGAGTTTCACGGATGGGTACATATGTATTGTTTATCCGGGAGTACATCTGTTCGTTAGATTGCTCTCCATTGAATGGAGTTTGCAGACGTTTCGCCAAAATCTCATTTGGCATTTTCAATGCGTAGTCGTGGTAGGTAACTGAGGATTTTCGATGTTGTTCAAGGTATTTAAGCCTCGTCGTTGCCGAAGATTGTATCGGCGTTCTGAATTGGGTGGTGTCTTTTTTGAGAAGGGACTTCCAAGTAGTTGGAAGGTTGAGGGCATCGTCTCTCTTATTGAGGATTCCTTTTTCTCTATTTCTATTGATTCCCGTATTGTTCTGGTTTTGAAGTGGTTTATGTTTGCGATTTGTTTGCAGCTATCAAAGTCTATTTTATGGCCTGTATTTATGTGATGTTGAAAAAGAGCAGATGTCATTTGTTTATTCACCACATAAATACAGGCCATAAAATAGACTTTGATAGCTGCAAACAAATCGCCAACATGAACCACTTCAAAACTAGAACAATACGGGAAGCATCAGCTACGGTGTATATAAAATGTAACGGGCAGTTAGAAAAAGAGTTAAAAAAAAATTTTTTTTAAATGAAGTTAAATGAAGAAAAAAACAAACCAATCAACTTGCATATTAAAACTATAAGTGACTATGAAGAAGCAATATATGAACCAATAAATATTATAACTAGTAAGATTAATAAATAATGAAATAATTAAACTGAAATTTACATATCTACAATAGAATATATGAAGCGTTATTTCAGCATCAGGTAAAAATCAGGTGAACTAAAATTTCCGAAACTAAAAAAATTAAAATTTGACCAGAAATTATGCAGAAAAAAACTAAAAACTGGGCGCCGGTAAGCCAGCAACGACTTACAACTTACAACAAAGATACTAAAAAAAAGTTAAATCTAAAGTCAATATCAAACCAGAAATACTAAATACTATATCAAAATTTCAAAGCTATCAAATAAAGTAATTGTTGTCAGGTTTCCCATAGCTATGAGGTTAGCTTGAAAATATTGAAAATCTACGAGGGTGAGACAAAATTGACACAAGTCCGTCACTCTAAATTTATAAAAATTTCACAATATTTCCGAAAAAAACAAGATGTCAAATAGCTGTGTCAATTTCATCCTATAGCTCCAGAAAATTTAAACGTATACAGAAAGATTGTTCTTGCTTTTATACTAAACGTAGCAGACCTAAACAAAGGGTGCAACTCATAACGCCACCAGGCAACTAAATATATCTTGAGTACAACCTAACACAGCAGACCCACACAAATGGTGCTACAACAAATGGCCACCAGGCAACAAAATATACCCAAGGTATTCCTCAAACCATAATTTAAATAAGAGTAGATCTAAACAAAGAGTATTTTTACACAAAAAAGGAAGTACCAACCAAAAACAGAACTCAACAAGTATAACTACGCTTAAAAGAAACTTAAATAGAACGGCATAGTCTACCGTGAATAACGCTAAATAATCTGAAAACCTATAACTTGAATAAAGAAACCTTATTAAAAAAAATTTATGAGAAATTTAAAAGGAGAAGTTATATGAATGATAAAGAAATGGAGATTGAAAAGTTGAATTCTGAAACTGACATGATGCAAGACGGGTGAAGCCCAAAAATTAAACAAAAGAAAATTGAAAAGGCTCGAAAACCCAAAAAGTAGAAGGAGTGAATCTTCTTATCTGACACTGCGAAAGTAAAATGAAAAATGAACACAAAAACCAAGAGTCAGAAAACTAAAGTTGGAAAGGAAAGCAACGTTTGTCTAGAGAATATTAAGCTACAAAAAAAACTTGAAAATTACTGTATTATCTGAATATTTTGGTTCAGAAAAAAATGATAAATATACGAAGTCCCAAAAAAACGGTATTCTAGATATTAAAGCACTGAGGGCTACAGACAGTACGGCTTTGCCCTTAGGACTTACCGTAGCACAAGGATGTTAGAGTGGCCTGACAAAGAAATACAAGGTGTTGAAGTATAAGGGCTACAGACTGTACGGTTTTGCCAGAGCTTTATCGTAGCACACCGTAAATGGGGTGGCCTAACAGAGAAATACAAGGTGTTGAAGTATAAGGGCTATAGACCGTACGGTTTTGCCAGAGTTTCAAAGTAGCACACCAAAAATGGGGTGGCCTGACAAAAAAATACAAGCTGTTGAAGTGCTACAGACCGTACGGTTTTGCCAGACAAAGAAATACAAGGTGTTGAAGTATAAGGGCTACAGACAGTACGCTTTTGCCCTTAGGTTTTATCGTAGCACAAGTATGTTACAGTGGCCTGACAAAGAAATACAAGGTGTTGAAGTATAAGGGCTACAGACCGTATGGTTTTGCTAGAGCTTTACCGTAGCACACCGAAAATGGGGTGGACTGACAAAGAAAATTGAATTCATGAATGATCGATTCGAAGAAATCTGTTGGCACAGTTATTTTGACAAATATATGATCTAGACACGTGATACTCTCTGGTCAGGTGATACCGTTGATATAAGATAGATATCCCTGCTCTGACATTATATTTAAGTAAATTTCATTGTCATTCTCCCAGTTTGGCATTATGTCTTTATTTGTGTCTCCCACAAATATGTTTATGTCACTTTTCATATTCTGAGTTAAAAAGCTCTTCAGATCTTCGCAAAAAGATTTGACTGTTACACAATGTAGTCTATAAATAACTGATAACTCTACAGATCGCTTACTGAAAGAGGTTTTCAAGTTAAGTGTCTTGAGATTATTTTGTGAATTATATGTTGAGTAGTCAAAATTTAGACTCTCTTTTATATATATATCAGGACTCCGTCATTTTGGTTGATATCACTATGGTTGTGTATCAAATTGTATCCTGGTATTTCAAATCAAATCAAAAGGTCTTTATTCGATATCTGCCATGTGCCAGTTTGAATCATACAGTCAAATGAGCAGTTAATCTGACCCAGTAATATAATTAACTCATCCATGTTCTTATTAACGCTTCTTATATTATTATGAAAACCTTTGACAGCTTTCTCGTTTTTTGAACACTGAATTTAGTCTACAGAAGTCGCCAATGCTATTTCTAAGCAGCTTTACCCTTTGCAAATATATCACACACTCTCCGCTGAGTGCCTCATGATCCTCACTGTATTTAGTACCAAATTTAACATTACTTTCATGACAATCAATACATTTAACAGGTCTGACTTACATGACTTGTAGCTATGGTCGCCAGCACATTTAGAACACTTTGGAACATCACAGTCCTTAAGTTTGTGATTGAATTTCAAACACCCTAGACATATCGACACATTGATTTGCTCATACACTGGACACCTATTTAACCCAACGTAGACCCTGCCAATAATTTTATGGAGCGCTGTCATTACATTCAATAATCGCATAGTCTGCATTTCCTTTCTTGGCTCGCTTAACAAGTTTCAAATCTAATACGTCATCTGCATCCAGAAAGCAGTTTTGGCTTTTTATGTATTTTATTATATCATCCAGATTAATGTTAGTCGCGATATTGCTCACCAAAATACATGGATTTCGTAGCTTCGTCTCACTTATTTCATAACTTCTTCCTGACTGCGCAACCAATTCTTCTTTCATTCTTTCGTTTGAATTGACCGAATCACATTTTATCATAAAACACCCATTTGCTCTATTTTTCACGTCGCTAATTTCAGCAGTTATTTTCTTCAAGTTAAATTTTTCTTCAAAATCATTCTTGGTTCTTGAATTATCTTGACCCGATTTTGGTTTGCATATAATATATAGCATATTCTCCCTAGTTGTATTTTTTTACTTTTGCACAGCTTGTGCATAGGATTTTTGATTTTCGCTAATTTTTTCTTTGTCTTCAACAATTTTGTGCGGGAGGTGAGAAGTGTTATTTTTCAGGCAGTTCATCATTGCCCTTTCTGTTAACCTTAAAACCGCTACTTCCGACGCTGTTAGCTTCGCGCATAATTTGATAATACAAACTCGAAATCCATCATAGCTGACTATGGATTCTTCTTTGTTGATGTTTTATTGCACTGTCTACATTCCATCACGAGTCATGGAATTCCTTTTTGTAGTAGCGAACAGATGCTTTCCTTTCCATGATTGAAGTTATCAATATTTCACATTTCTTGTTCGTGTGCGAGAACAAATAAAATAAACGCAATCACTGATTAACATTTCAGTCACTCACAATAACTTTCACTGATTTTTCAGATCCAGGGTAGAAAGTTTTTATGAAAACTATGACATTCGTTTACAAAACACCCTTATACGTTATTTGAAATCTTACAAGTTTATTTCTATTTTCTTTTATATAATTCAGACAATCAAGTATATAGCACCTGGCTTTACAATTCAGTCTGTTGTCATGTAATGTAAAAAAAGTTTGTTACCTACCTAATTGTTTTTAAATAGAAAATACATACAGATTTGATGAAAATGTGTCATTTATTAGTAGTAGTTGTTCGATATAACAAGATGAGTACGTAATGTTGAGATGAATGTATAACTATTCTTTTACCTCTTTATAACGAATTTTAGACCAATCAAACCTCAAACATAACAAACCTCAATTCAACAAATTACTAGATATAAATAATATTTACTTGTTCCCCTCCGATTTGTTATATCGAGGTTAGGTTAGATGCACTGTATACAGAAACGTACTTACTTTGAATGTAAGTACTAACATTCGAGTAGGTACTAAGCCGCACCCGTCTGTTTGGGTCCAGTGTGCAATTATATCATTGATAGTGAAATATATTTGTAATTTGATTGAGGAGGTCGTTAATTGATGAAAATCGATATACATATTTTCAATGAAATAAAACTAAAGTATTTAGATTTTCACTATATTAACAAAACTATGACCGGTTTCACCACACTGTGGCTTCATCAGATAGATACAAACTAATGAACAGAGTTATTCCTTATATATTAGTCTTAATTCCTACTTAAAATTACAATAGGTACAAGAGGTATGTTGGAAAACCCATCGGAGTTGCTTACTTTATGAATTGAAAAGATTGAGTAAAGGAGAAGGATTTAGATTTAATTGACTATTAAGTAACCTACCTGTATTCTGTTCTTTGTTGATCTCTAAAATTTCCAATAGATTGAGGTTTTGTCTGTTATTTTCATTGTGTAAAATTTTGAAATTATCATTAAAGTTATGGTTTTCTTCGAGTTAGTGATTAGAATAATGGGAATCTGATTTATGATAATTGAAACAACGTTTGTGCTCGGATAATCTAATTTTGAAATTTCTGAAAGTTCTACCAATATTAATTTTATTACAATCCTCGCAAGACAGTTTATAAACACCGGATTTATTACTTTTATCAATTTTAGATTTGCAGTTTTTGATATGTCGGCCTAAAGAATTATCAGTTCGGAATGCTATATTGAAATTATAATGCGAGAGGAATGATTTTAATTTTAGACTAGGATTACCAATATAAGTTAAGCTGTTGTATTTTATGTTTGAACTTTTTATATTTGGAAATACTTCCTGGATTGCTTTTTGAATTTTTTGCGTGAAATCATGTTCTTAATCATAGTTGGACTGTAACCGTTATTGACTGCTATTTGTTTAATTATATTTATCTCTTTTATGAAATTATTTTGTGACATTGGGATATATTAATGAGTCTATGTACGATACCATTGTAAGCTGCTAATTTATGTGGATAAGGATGTGTAGATGAGCTGTGAATAGTAATATCTGTATGCGATGGCTTATGAAAAATAGAAAAATCATGTTTGCCGTTAATTTTAGTAATAATTATATCCAGAAAGTTAATGGAGTTTTCTGTTTCTATCTCTAAAGTGAATTTAATATTATCGTGAATTCTGTTAATGAATGTTTTGAATGACTCTAATTGTCTGTTTGTGCCAGTGAAACAACAAATGATATCGTCGACATATCTAAACCAATAAATAAAGTGTTTGAATAACGGATGTTCTTGGATAGTTTTTTCAATATTATCCATGAAAATTTTAGCGAGCAGAGGGCTCAGAGGATTACCCATGATTAAACTTTTTTTACTATTATATAATACTCCATTGAAGTTAAAATGACTTTGATCTAATCAAATTTCTAGAAGGTATAAGATTTCTGAAAGAATTATCGGATTGACTTTATTAATTTGAAGGGCGTTCTTGATGAGTTTCACTGTATCACTAGGTGGAACACTAGGGACGAGATTTACTACATCCCATGACATAAGTTAAGCGTTCGGTGGTAGTATCGTGTGATGAATTTTATTTATTAGGACTGAAGAGTTTTTTATTGAGAATTGAGGTTCAAAAATATATTTGTCAACAAAACTCCGATTATCTCACTTGCACTAAAACTGCCCAGGCATCCTCTGTAGTTTAGTGATGTTGCATATTTCAATGAAGTATTCTCAAATAAAATCATGCTTAGAACCTTTCTAGAGATCCTCGGGATTCAATTAGTAGCAATACACATTTTCACGCCATTCCGTGAAGTGATTCGAATGAAATACTTGAAATATAACAGATTTGCATCTATATATAGAAATAATAATCAAACAATTTTCCAAAATGAATATCTTTGTAGAGATATTTCGAGTGAATGAATAATATTATTCAAGAAAGTGTAAATATGCACGATATTCAAATTTGTTTGGATTTTTCTTTTGTGGTATACATCGATCGAATTAGTTTCCTTGATGCCAATTTAATGATTTTCTAATTTTAGAAAGGGAATCTCTACTCTTCTTCCAAATTCCTAGGGAATGAAAATAATCTCTTATGAAATAGTCATAAACACTGGGAAGATTAATGGTTAATAAACTCGAACGTTAAACATCGAAACCATATAAAACACAACAACCACGTCGTTCTAATTATGTCTTGAGTCATAACCATTAATTCTGGTCACTCATTGTACCTAACTGAGAATCGAGACACCATGTTATTATATCATCTAAGAAATCTTCAGAACACTGCCTACACCAAAAACGTGACTGTTCGTTCTAACTATAGAATATCTTCCCAGATAAATTGTCAGGCAACAAGTAAAAATCGTCTCGCCTAGGAAGCCGTCACGCTTCAAGATGTGGAGAAGCCCTCTGTATTGAATTACTTGAGTTCTTGCACTTTCGTTGTGCAATCTAATTATTAAAAGAGGGGACACACAGAACCTGATTTGGAATTAAGTTTTCGTAATTTTCAAACATTTTTGAGTTGATATTCCAAAGATGTGAAATCATGACAAGAATTTCGAATATAGGTATATGTCCTAGAATTAGATTCAAATCAAAATGAAACACCTCAGTTTATAAAATGAGCTCAGTCGGTATTCAGAACTTATTCTTTTTTCCTCGTACCTTCTTCATCATTTCAAAACTCAATTTAATAGAACTGTTGATAGTAGGAAAAATATGGTCACGGTTTTGTCCCTAATGTACTCTCTTAAGATGTAAACAATCATTTGTGTCGTTTGAAATATTAAAGATTTAAAAATATACTTCGTTCTTCAAACAACTGGATAGGAACCACATATTCTGTGCGTTGGACGCACATCTCAGAATTAGCTTGAAATACCAAATGACCAAAAAGCTTGTTTCAGCTTCTTTCAATAATTTGATTGAGGAAGTCGTTACTTGATGAAAATCGATATCCATATTTTCAATGAAATAAAACTAAAGTATTTACATTTTCACTATATTAACAAAACTATGACCGGTTTCACCACACTGTGGCTTCATCAGATAGATACAAACTAATGAACAGAGTTATTCCTTATATATTTGTCTTATTTCCTACTTAATATTACAATAGGTACAAGACGTATGTTGGAAAACCCATCGGAGTTTTAATCATGGGTAATCCTCTGAGCCCTCTGCTCGCTGAAATTTTCATGGATAATATTGAAAAAACTATCCAAGAACATCCGTTATTCAAACACTTTATTTATTGGTTTAGATATGTCGACGATATCATTTGTTGTTTCACTGGCACAAACAGACAATCAGAGTCATTCAAAATTCACGATAATATTAAATTCACTTTAGAGATAGAAACAGAAAACTACATTAGCTTTCTGGATTTAACTATTACTAAAATTAACGGCAAACATGATTTTTCTATTTTTCATAAGCCATCGCATACAGATATTACTATTCACAGCTCATCTACACATCCTTATCCACATAAATTAGCAGCTTACAATAGTATGGTACATAGACTCATTATATCCCAATGTCACAAAATAATTTCATAAAAGAGCTAAATATAATTAAACAAATCGCAGTCAATAACGGTTACAGTCCAACTATGATTGAGAACATGATTTCACGCAAAAATTTCAAAAAGAAATTCAGGATGTATTTCTAAATATAAAAAGTTCAAACACAAAATACAACAGCTTAACTTATATTGGTAATCCTAGTCTAAAATTAAAATCACTCCTCTCGCATTATAATTTCAATAAAGCATTCCGAACTGATAATTCATTAGGCCGACATATCAAAAACTACCAAATCTAAAATTGATAAAAGTAATAAATCCGGTGTTCATAAACTGTCTTGCGGGGATTGTTATAAAATTTATAGTGGTAGAACTTTTAGAAATTTCAAAGTTAGATTATCCGAGCACAAACGTAGTTTTAATTATCATAAATCAGATTCCCTTTATTCTAATCACTTACTCGAAGAAAACCATAACTTTAATGATAATTTCAAAATTTTACACAATGAAAATAACAGACAAAAACTCAATCTATTGGAAATTTTAGAGAAAAGAAAAGAATGCAGGTGGGTTACTTAATAGTCAATTAGATCTAAATCCTTCTCCTTTATTCAATCTTTTCAATTCATAAAGTAAGCAACTCCGTTGGGTTTTCCAACATACCTCTTGTACCTTTTGTAATATTAAGTAGGAAATAATACTTATATATAAGGAATAACTCTGTTCATTAGTTTGTATCTATCTGATGAAGCCACAGTGTGATGAAACCGGTCATAGTTTTGTTAATATAGTGAAAATCTAAATACTTTAGTTTTATTTCATTGAAAATACGATTTGAAAACATCGTATATCGATTTTCATCAAGTAACGACCTCCTCAATCAAATTAATCTATTGCTTTTATTGACTAAAAGCATTGTATGAAGCTTGGCCGAGTGCATGTGTGTTGAATCTTTCGCCGGTTTTCTTCGGTTTAGTTGTGAAAAACGTCAAAATAATATTTGAAATTCATATCAGTGGTACCATAAAGTTTCTTTTACACTATTCAAAAACAAACAATTTTTGCATGTAACATGAAAACTTTTGTCTAGTTATGTTTAGGACAAGGATAAGAATACTAGAAATAAAATTAAATTACTTCAAATACGAAAAGTTTTTTGTATTACCATTTTATAACATTTCAGAAAGTTTGAATTTTTATAAACGAAAAGAAGATATTCCGATTTATTGCTACATTAATATGAATTTACTTTTATGACTTTCGTCTGTATTTTGCTTCAGGAATGTCTCGTTTTATTTTTTTTATGTAATCCGCTAACATACGTCAGAAAAAACACAAGTGTGAGCTCAGGAAATGTAACATGAGAACCATACTATATTGTATATGATCCAATAAACGAGTGAAAAACCTGAGGAAAAAACTCGTTTCCCTGTCGCTATTGCACTAGCAATAGCTTGTCTGTTTATGATGTGCTAGTGTCGTGTGTATATAAAGAGTACCAAAGATTTTTCTGCTCAGCCGCTTCATTCTCTCTTGCATTCCATGATTTCCAAAAACAAGGGTGAAAGGAAGGTGTTTGGGACAGGAATCTGTAACAATGGAAAAAGAAAACCAGCAGAAAAATATTTCAACAATCAAGCTTCTTATATGTCTAAACAGATCTAAGAAATGATTCTACATAGTAAGCAAGGTCATGAAAGGGATTGAGGAGATAATAAAAAAATACATAACCTGCGATATTTTCTCGAATTCCATCTCTGTTTGACCGAGAGAGCCTCGATGGCCAGGTTCAGTCTTCCAAGTGATGCCGTTTATGATCTATAGATGTTTTAGAATCATTACGGACCCAATAATCTGGGTTGACATCGCCCATATATTATTTCTTCGCGGAACTTGTTTAATATATAGAAAAATTTACGAAAAAATTGTAGAAATGTCTTGATGGAATCTTTCACCGCGTTTGTCGCTGTCGGCACCCAAATTTTCAGGAAAGAAGTCTAAATGTGAATGGAGAGAATGTATTTTCAATGACATATCACAGCCCAAAGCCTAGTAGGTAGATAAAAGCTCCGCGATAATACATTTCTAGTCTCTTGATTTCCTAGAAAATTGGAAGTTACTTTCATCAAAGATTCCCAAACAAATTTTTCTAAATTACTAAGGTTTTCTTTAAATATATCATCTTTCAACAATTGCCTGATTTGGGGGCCAACAAATATGCCCTCTTTAATTTTTACTTCACTCATCTTAAGAAACTTTTCTTTCAAATATAAAAAGCGGTCACCACTTCTGTCCATAGCTTTTACGAAGTTGTTCATAAGCCCAAGCTTTATGTGTAGAGGTGGTAAAGATACATTCTCAGGCTGCACCAATGGAGGGTTTTTTCGTCCTGGAGTAAGAGATTGTCTTTTGGGCCAGTCTTGCTTAACATAATGATTTTTTTCGGTCTCTGCTATCCCACACACAAATAAAACAACAGTATTATGTGTAATACTTTCTTTTAGAGTACTAGATTCTATGTAACTAATCTTCATCTAGTGAATGTCATTTTGGCTTCGGCTGTGGACATTTCTTATATTGTACTTAAATGAAGAAATAAATATACCCAAGTTGTAATCCTAAAATTAGGGCAATCACCTTCAAATCTCCACAAACTTTCCAGTTGTGTTCGTTATACTGAATTTTTTTTCAAGATAAGTTTAATCGTTTCATAAGACTCTTTCATGTTAGAAGCCTCACCTAATGTGATAGAGGGAAGTTTATCGCCGATATGTAAAAGAACAGCCTTTAAACTCATTTTTGAGCCATCAATAAATCAACGTCACTCTTCTGCTTTATATTACATACCCAAGACAGTCATTATACCATAGACATTATTACAAAATACAAGCTGATCATCTCGTGAAAAAAACCTTTCAGCTCTTCATCTCGATTGCGAAAGTAACATACTTTTGTTTTAGGTTGTAACAAATTACATCCCTTTAATCGAGGGCCCAAAAGTTCTGCCTGTTGTTTGGACAAACTTAAGTCGCGTACCAAGTCATTGAGATCTATCTCTATCTTGTGATAGAAGATGTGGCTCATTAGATGTGGATGAGGAAGCTTCTTGAAAGTCAGGATCCAATGTCTCTTTTTCGACTTCTGGCGTGAGGGACAAATCGCTAGTGAGGTGGTTCTGGTACCGGTAGATCTTCACTATGTGTGATCGGTCTTTTAGCTGATGGCAGGTCAGGATACTGGATTTTACTTTTTGTTACAATTGTAATACCTTTTGTATCAGTAAGACAAAAATAACCATCAGATGAGTGGTTCGTTGGTTCCGTCCAAATCATAGGGATTGCAAAAAGCATAGATCGAGATCTTTTCTCCCATCCAGTGAGAAGACCCACACATGTAACAAAACAGATGTGTGGAACCCACGCTTTGTCTTATTGTCCAATGGCAAAACCAAAATGCTGTTCGTATAACTTAGTTACTAATGGTGTCAAATTCCTTCGCTGAGTTTTGAAAGTAATGTCACTACAAATGTAACATAACTTATCAGGATCATTTTTACACTTTCTTGACATTATTTAAGAATCACTTCACTCTAAAAACAGAACAAACCACTGCGCTCTTCAAACAAACAAATTCTCTTTGTGCAAACAACTGGAATAGATTCATTTTAGATCAAAAGAAGTCATCTTCCGAAATCACCCTCACCTCTAATTTCAACCCCTAGAGCAGGGGTAATATTTCGATCCAGTGCTACCTTTCAAGTAAAGGATTTCGATTGCCTTCATGACTGCTCGCAATAACTCTATCCTCATTGAGTTCCATGAGTTAGAGTAGCTCACTCTGTATCTTCTACAGTTTTCAATCAGAAATTAAAATCCGTTCACAGGGATGAAGACAAAGATAATACCTTTCTTTCGAGGTATCACTCAACCCATCTACCCTCTTCCAAATTTTCAAGGGTTGTCCCCTGCTCTAGGGGTTGAAATTCGAGATGAGGATGGTACTTGAAGATGACTGCCATTGATCAGCATGGATCTGTTCCATTTTACCTCACTGAAACTTGAATAGTCTCAGGGAAATCCCTATCTTTCAGTTGCTCACCCTGTATCATTTAGAGTTTTCAATTAAAAATGGAAATTCATTCACGGCGATGTAGACCAAGATAACAACTTTTTTTTGAGTCATCACTCGACCCATCTTTCCTATTCAAAATGTTCAAGGATTGCAACCCCCGCATAGGGGGTTGATATTTCAGGCAAGTTTTGTACTCCAGAAGATGTCCCCCTTGAAACAAAAGTTGACGTATTTTTGCGTTTTGCTCAGAAATGAATATCTTGGTAGATATAGCCTCTGTTTAGTTTTCGTTAAAGCACCCTGTATGTGAATTATATTGACTGAAATAAGACCATATACGGAATTCCCAGGACTGTATAAGTGTGGAGTGGTATTTTCGATCCTGTTAGATTAAATACCAATAAAATCGTCCTACTTCACAGTTTACAAATTATTACCTTCCGCAAAATCATGGAAATTGCTTGAACAAACTGAACATTGAAAATCTCAAAACCTAATTCGAATTCCATGATTAATTCCGCGAATATTTTCAGTTGCAAAGAAACCTGTTACTTCAATTTCACAATTTTTTTGGAATAGTTTTTTAATTAAATGATATTCACTAAATCATGGTAGTAATATATCGCGGAGAAATCCTGACAACAACTTAGCCGATAAAACCACTCCCTTAATATGAATTCAATTTGCTTTATTCAAACACATTTATGGCTGAACAGTTTACATAAAGATGAAGATTAAGTGAAGGTCGGTCTTCGTCTTCGTTGGACTCTTGAATCGGTGCTAGCGGCAAGACAACTTTCTACATTTTGCCCCTTTCTTCGATGGTATGGGACTCATGCTCCCTTCTCTTTTTCCTCAATGAAGATCGCAGCTTCTTCTTGCTTCTTGCTTCTTTTTCAGTTGATTACTGACTTAAGTGCTTTATACTTTCTCATATCGCGATGCACTTGCACTCCTAGTTCCTCGTGTGAGATTACTTGTGAATGTGATTACTTAGTGGCACTTTGTTGAGTTTAATCGAATAAAATGTGGATTACTTTTGGTGTAAGTTATTCTTTTTTTAGTTCTAGTTCAGTTTTTACTAAGAAGCTTTATAATTTTGGAATTTAATAATAGTAGGAAAACATTTAAAATTAAAATTATAGGAATTTTATATTTATATTTATTTTTTATGAGGATCTCGTTTGGGCTACAGTTTTGAATGCATAAGTATCTGTCAAGAATAATAATGAAATTCTTCTCTGTTCCGACATCAGAAAACGGAGGTGATATGATCGACTATATGCATTTTTATTTATGTATGTTCATCAATTTCTCTAGCAACTGTGGACCGATTATCAAATCTATATTTTATTTGAATGGGTATACTATTGAAATAATTCCATTGTCACCAAATCTGGATATAATAAAAAACAAATACTGTGTTTTAAGGAATTTTACTTAATAATTGCGATTCGTAACGCGTTTCACTACACCGTAGCTTCTTCAGACGAATGAATATACAGAAAAATATAAATGAGAATATAACTATAAATGTTCTTGAGTAATTAAAAGCTTATTGGGTTGCTTCTTCTCAAGTGGTTATTTATGACAGGTATAATCAATAAAATTAAGGAATAGATTGCTCCCCGAAAAGATTCAATAGAGGTGAAGGGCTTAAATCGACTTGTTCATTGATGAGTCTACCTGAGTGTTTGTATTTATTGATTTCTAAAGTTTCCCAAAGATCTTCCTTCCAATATTTATTATCTGTATGCAAAATTTCAAACTGTGGGTCGAAAGAATGATTATTTTCTAAGAGTTTGGAAAGCTTTCCAAACTAATAATAATTTAGGCAAATATATAAAAATAATAAAACCAAACCAGGCAGAAACAATAAATCAGGTGTTTATAGATTGAATTGCAATGACTGTGATAATTTCTACATTGGTAGAACACATAGAAATGTTAATATTAGAATATCGGAACATAAACGCAGTTTTTCAAATAAAAAATCAGATTCAAATTACGCGAATCATCTCTTAGAAAATAATCATTCTTTCGACCCACAGTTTGAAATTTTGCATACAGATAATAAATATTGGAAGGTAGATCTTTGGGAAACTTTAAAAATCAATAAATACAAACACTCAGGTAGACTCATCAATGAACAAGTCGATTTAAGCCCTTCACCTCTATTGAATCTTTTCGGGGAGCAATCTATTCCTTAATTTTATTGGATATTCCTGTCATAAATAACCACTTAAGAATAAGCAACCCACTAAGCTTTTAATTACTTAAGAACATTTATAGTTATATTCTCATTTATATTTTTCTGTATATTCATTCGTCTGAAGAAGCTACGGTGTAGTGAAACGCGTTACGAATCGCAATTATTAAGTAAAATTCCTTAAAACACAGTACTTGTTTTTTATTATTGATAATGGAATTTTACCAAGTAAAAGCCTCCCAAATTCAAATCTGGATATGATACAAGGATCCCAGGGAAATTGAGGGTAACCAGCAAATATAGGCTCTTACTTTGTTTTTGATATAATTTCTCAAGCTAATTAGATATTTGCATCTAGCAGTCATCATCTCATCTTGCTGAGCTGAAAAAATTTTTTAGTTGTTAGTGGATAATTCTTCAAGTATTACAGGCACGTTCAAAGCATTAGTTATAAAAGTACCACCCCTTATTGATAAGGTGATAAGAGATACGTTGTGCTATAGCAGGTGTAACTAGAGCCACCACTGTAACGTTTTTTCTATTTGGAATATTTTGATGAAATTTAGGAATCGGATAGAAGACATTTCAAATGGGACACCCTGTATTTTTCTGCTTATTTTAATTGTTCACCTTATCCTACGACCTTATGACATATTTTTGAAAGAAGAACAAAACAAAATCTTTTCTTTTCATTTTTTGTTCTAGAAGGCCATGAACAGTGACAATTGGATTAGCTGAACATTTTATATCACGAAAATACAAGATTGTATCTAAAAATTTAATTTCTCATTTTCTACGGTGTGTCAAAGTTTTAAATTTCAGTTTTTCCTCAGAAAGTAGGTTTTCTTCTGAGACAATCATATCGGGCCACCCGGTATTCCTGATGCAGTATTTTTTTATCTCTTTTTTATACCACTATTCCGGTGTTCTAGTGGAAAATACCTAGGCAATTTCTGCAGAGCTTTCCCATTCGCTAATAACAATAACTACGTTTGCGATGCAAAATTTTTGTTCATACTGATATTTTGTGACCATCAAAATATCAGTTGTTAATTATCGACATTGCGAATTAGTGAATTCAGTTATGAGTATGAATCTATACGCCTAACTCTTTTCATTCATTTAGAGTGCAGGCAGCGTTCAAGCTGAATAATTATACAGAGAGCACTATCCGGAAAGAGTATCCGAGTAGAACCTATTTCTCTAAAGTTGAACGAAAATTTCGTTAGGTCTAACCTGCTGAAGAGGAGGATTTCGTTATCGACGAATATACCGAAATAAACGTATTCACATTTGTTGATATACCAACCACATCAACAAGGAAAATTGCCGAGGAGCTTGAAATGAGCCACCAAAGCGCATCGAAAATTTTGAAAAAACATAAATACCGCTCATTTAAATATCAACTACACCAACACTTGTATGTTAATGTCAGTGTTAGGCGACTCCATGGGATTTTTAATAGGCAAAATACCAGGTACTATTCGCATCAAAATGAGCCGGATATCAAGATGAAAACTTCCAAGAGCGTTTTGGATTCAATGCCTGGATAGGGATAATGGGAAGATACTTAATAGGACTTATAATTTGGTTCATCGACAGGGGAAAGAAATTTGAAATTTTTGGGGAGCCAAATACAAGATGAATTGGACGAGTTGCCATAAGCTGTTGTGAATGAAATATATTTTCAACAAGATGGTGCACTTCTTCACAACACAAGGAAGGTGTTGTGATATCTCTACGAAATTTTTCCCGAAAAATTGATAGGTACATATGGTCCCAGATGGCCAGATATAGATCACTAGAGCCCACTAGATTTCTTCCTGTGGGGTCATTTGAAAAAATTCAATTGACGAGGCTTTTACGTGATAGCAATCCATTTTCATAAATACAAGTAAACGATTATTTCTACTGAAATATATTATTAAATGCTCGACGCGTTTCGATACATCAATAGTATACTACAAATATATCTTACTAACAAATTTTTATATATATATCTTACTAACTTGATCTAATTTTTACAAATTCAATAAGGGTACTTATGTCTACCTGATCCACTGAATTCCTCAATCTGTTAATATCCGTACTTGATTAATGTTTAATTTAATCTCAGTTGAAATTATGATTTTAAATTCTGAATTGAATTCAATCTGAATCTGTTAATTTCTGAATAGCTGATTGAATTTTGATGTTTTATTGAATTTTAAGAAGGATTAATATTGCCTATATATGTTAAACTATACAACATACAATAATACTACCAGAAATTCAATAGTTTAATATATAGGCAATATTAGCAATAGTGTGAAATCCTTCTTGAAAATTCAAATTTAAATATAGCGTTCAAAACATCAACAAATTTAGGTTCATTTATCAGGAATTATAAATTTCCAATTAATAAAGAAAATAAATCAGGTGTTTATAGATTGGATTGTGCAGATTGCAATTGTTTTCATATAGGTAGAACAGAAAGAAATTTTAATGTTAGAATCTCTGAACATAAACGCAGTTTCATCAATGGAAAAACCGATTCAAATTATTTAAATCATCTTAGAGGCAAATGGTCACTCTTTCAATTCAGAATTTAAAATCCTACATTCTGAGAAGAGAGGTTTAAAACTCAACCTTCTGGAAGCACTTGAAATTAACAGATTTAGGAATTCACCGAAAATTCTGAATGATCAGGTAGACATAAATAACTCACAATTATTAAATTTATTCCCTAAACATTAGTTCAAGTACGGATAGCTCTGAGTTTATTGCCTCTTTAGTATATATAAAAATTTGTAAGTAAGATATATTTGTAGTATTCATTCGCTCTTTATAAAGATACTGTGTATCGAAACGCGTCGAGCATTCAATAATATATTTTAGTAGAAATCATCGTTTACTTGTATTTGTCATTTGAAAAATGAGATTTACCAAACACCTGTTAGAACCCAACAAGAATTGGAGAACCGTTTGAGACAGGCCAATGCAGGAATTACAGCCTAACAGTTAAATAATGTTGTAAGGGGAACCATCAATTACGTGCGATTTTGTGTTCGTAGGAATGGTGGTATTTTTGAACATTTATTATAATTATTTCGTTTTCGCTGTTCGCTCTTTTGTTATTAACCATAACACCACGTAAAAAATGAGCAATTGAATGTTTAAATACAATCTTGTATTTTCGTCATAAGAGATGTTGAGCTAAACCAATTGTCACTGTTCTTGGCCTTCTAGAACGAAAGATGAAAATTGCAAAAAGAAGGATTGTACTTTGTTTTTCTTTCAAAAGTATATCAAAAGATCGAAGGATGAGATGAACAATTGAAATAAACAAAAATACAGGGTGTCCTATTTGAAAATCGAAAGTTGGTATCGTTTTCAGCATAACCAGAAACGAAATGTCGAACATATTAATGTTATCAAATTCAAAATGTTATCTTCTATCTGATTCCCAAATTTCATCAAAATATTCTCAATAAAAAAGAAGTTACAGGGGTGGCCCTAGTTACAGTTACACTCGGTATAGACCAACTCGTTTGAATCAGTTTAATTTTTTTTTGACGTTTTGTCTTATATCTCATCTGTGTGATATGTCTGATAGTAATATATTCATTAGAAAACTATATCAAATAATCTGCCTTTAAGTTATAATGCTTTGAAACTTATATCCTAAATTACAAGTCTGATACTGAATTAAAAAAGTTATTTCTGAAAATTAGAACTGCGTGGATGCAGATGAGTATAAAAATTTCTCAAATTTCATGAAAATTTTGAGGTCGGAAAGAATAGAAAAATTTTTTTCAAATTTTATTAGAAAAATCCTTATGTCCTTAGATTTCCGCTTTAACAAATAGAGAGTTTTCTTATTGCAATAACTATGTAAAGTTGAAATGCAATGAATTTATGGAATAAAACTTTTAGTTATTGTATATGTGACAAAATAGATGTCTCTCTTTCCTTGTATTTTATTTGGAATGTGATAATGAAGTTTCAATAAATATATCGTTATTTTTCACTGAAAAATCAGATAATTCTTTCCTTCAATCTATACTTTCAATGCAGAAGTTTGAACAGGAAAAAGGCACTTCAATTATAACGAAGTATTTATATTGCTTTCTTCCAAATCATGCATATCATTTTAAAATTCTTCAAATTTCTCTAAGATTAAAAAAAGGCAAATTAACAACACATAAATTTTATCAGCAGAAAAATTTCCCGACGGCGTAATATCAATTTATGTTATCTACAAACGATGCAAAATGAATTGTCGAAACCACAGAAATTCTAAAATCTAAAAATTTAATCCCATGACAATTTGATTCTTCCTAGATATTGATCTAATGATAATAATCATCAATTCAGTATAAACATTCATTAATGTCATATATAGAAACCCCATCAACGAATAATAATCAATCCTTAAATCAACAACTAATTCTCTATGAAGGAGATCATCGCCGATAAAGGCTACATCAGTTTTCATAACAAATAATCGGATATCCTAGCATCGAATGGCATTGAATGCAAATTCGTACTTGTTTTGAACTTGATATGATATATATGTAATATTTATAAAAGCCTTACCTGAGATCGCTAAGAATCTTCACATTTGTAGGGTAAAGAATTTAGGGTTTTCTTATCTTAATCAGTTGAAAATGAATATTTCTTCTTACTACAAAAGGAAAACTCAGTAGGTATGATTTCATTACCACAATTATCTGGCCCATAATTCGAATTGTCGGTCGTAGCGGTTTTAAAGGGATTCTCAAAGGATCTGTGAAGCTCTCATATTTAGGATTTGCAAATTCATTACCTCAACAGAAAATTATAATGAAAATGTAGGAAAGAAATTTTTCAGTAAAATTGCTTGTAAATTAATTAGATCCTGCATTTTTTCAATTTCAATGTTCTCGAAGCAAAAAAGGGCACATGAAATAGTTTAAAAAATTTTTCTTATGGTTGTTACTTGTTAACAAATGTTACTTATGAATCTCCGTGAAACCTTATTAGCATGTAGACAAATCAGATAATCAATAACGCTGTAAATCTGAAATTATCCATCAATTCGAATGAAAATTTTAAAAATTCCTGGAGATGAATAATGAAGAAAAATAATGTTGTTTATTGAGCATAGAAAGAAAACCTCTGAAAAAATTAAATTTCTTTCATTCATTCATTTTATTGAATAAAAATTTGGTAAAGATGGAAGATGAGATAAAAAACACAAGGTTTAACTTTAATCTATACTTTATTTGAAAAAAATTCGACGACGTTTCGCTGACACAGCAGCTTTATCAAGAATGACAAACAGAATGAAGAGTATGGTATTATAAACAAATCGTAGAACAAGTTGGATGAATAACAGGAAAATCCACACCGAGCCATTGTACAGTTAGTATGAAAGGTAATAAAAACTAATTAAACAAGTTAAGTAGGGGTGAATAATTCTGTCCGAATGTTTATATCTATTTATTTCTAATGCTTCTAGGAGATCTAATTTTGAACTTTTGATTTTATATGTAATATGTCAAAGTTTTTATTTAATGAATGGTTTTCTTTTATTAGGGTTTGAATAATTTGAATCAGATTTATTTTATCGAAGCTACGTTTATGTTCAGATGTTCTTATGCCAAAACTCCTATAGGTCCTACCGATATAAATTTTATCACAAGAACCGCAATTGAGTTTATAGATTCCTGATTTACTTGATTTTATAACACGAGATTTATTATCTTTAATATGTTTACCTAAGTTATTAGAAGTTTTGAAAGTTATATTAAGATTTTGTTTACTTTTAGCAGAGATTTTTATGAATAATATTGACGAGAAAGGATTTAATATTTGTACTTGCAGAACCGCAGAATGTTAAACTGTTGAATATTTTATAGTCTTTATGAATAGGATATACTTCATTTATTGCTTTCTGATACAGTTTTTTACGAATGATTAGATCTATCATATCCGGATTATATGAATTATTAATGGCTATCTGTTTGATGATGTTTAACTCTTTATTATACTCTTCTACTGATAAAGGTAAATCGAGTAACCGATGTACGTGCTGTTTAACGTTGCAACTTTGTGTTGAATTGGATGTAATGAGTAGTGATGTATAATTGTATCAGAGTATGTGTTGGTTTACGAAAGACCTAAAAAACATGATTATTATTTTGTTTAGTGATTTTCAAGTCCAAAAATTAATGGAATCGTTCTGTTCAATTTCTATCGTGAATTTAATGTTCAAATGGATGGAATTAATGAAATTAAGAAATAAGTCTAATTGACGAGTAGTTCCAATGATACATACTAAGATGTCGTCAACATATCTATACCAATAAAGAAATTTGGAAATGAGTGGATGTGTATGAGTTTTCTGTTCAATATTATTCATAAAAATCTCTGCTAAAAGTGGACTCAAAGGATTTCCCATGATCAAACCATTTTCACTACTGCAATAGATGTTGTTGAAAGAAAATAATTTTGTTCAATGCAAACGTCAACAGATTCAATATTTCTGATTTAATTATGTTAATTAAATCAGAAATATTGAATCTGTTGACCAAAAGAGCTAGTAGTAGTATGTTAAAAACTATTAAAATACATTCTTTATCCATCTTCAAGAACGATTGAAATTTCTCTGTAATTCTTTCCATTTTTTGACCTAAACTGAAAAAATAACAACTTTATTAGTTTGTCATAGTTTCCAGTTCAAAAAAATTGCGATGTAAAAATCCATCAATTAATTCCAAAAATTTCAAAACTAAAACCAAAATAGTAATTCTCTCGATTTTGTTAGATGTACTCAAAAGTATTTCTCATATTCAATACTTTTCGAAACCATTCCAACAATTAGAAAATCTAGAAATATAAGAAATAACTTTTCAAGAATATTTATTGAGTATAGTATAGTTGTGAAAATTATTTTCTATAAATAACATGGTAATTAGTCTAGCAACAGTCCATGACAAGTAACACGTTTTCGGGAAGATCTAGATGAGTAACTTCGTAAAGTAAATTTTTATTGAAGTTCGTTGAACCTTTCGCCTCTGAAATACTTCAACTATGTGAAAAGGAGAAATTAGAATTTTAAATAATTAATATGGAGATAATATTCATGTTACCAAAATTCATCTACTAACAAATGTATCTCAATGTTTATATTCCTTCATTATCCTACGATGTGTTTTTGTTCATTACATTCAACTGGATCAAGGAAACGATCTTCTCTCAAAATACCAAGAAGTCGTTTATTTGAAATCAACTGACTCTTTATATTGTCTATGAAACCATAAAATACAATTGTTTACTTTATCCCATAGTCTCATTTCACTTGTTGAAGAGTGTTTTGAATATTTATTTTCATTCAAATATGTAAAAGAACTTTCACTAACTGAATGTATTCAATGAAGAATGAATATCCTTACGATTCATTCTATAGTTGGATCAACTTAGTTTCCCTAACAAAATGGTCATCACAGTTCCTTCCATAAACAATTCGAAAAACGTAACGAAGTCACAAATGAATAACAAATATCGATATATTGTGTTTATGTAAGGATGTTAAGGTTTGTGAAGCATTTACTTGCATCCATTTATCATTATGTAATTGCAGCATATAATCCAAGAATTCATTATAAAAAAATTGAATGCATCAGTTGACACGATGTTTCATAATTATCTCATCTTTAAATTCTGTTTGTTGTCTTTTTTTACATTGTAAACACATGGAAAGCATTTCAGGTCCACTTATGAAAAGACGAAATTTGCGCAGAGAAGATATGTTAAGAGCTTATGCTATGCACCAAGCTGGACACTTATGCGGGAGGTATTTAGAATGTCCAGGAAATTTATGAACTAGCCCAAGAGACACTGATAGGTTTGATCCATTTGGTTCCAGAATGAGCATCGTCTCCATTGGTTCAAGAGCTGTCTGATCTACAGGTTTCTGATGAAACTGAAAACGGTTCCACTGCAGAAGTCATTCGGGGGTGCCTCGACTGATGCTCGTAAATCGGGACCAAGAAGCACGAGTTCTCTGTATTCAGTGATATCGGAGACAGAGAGAAAAAATTGCATCTTGGTGTAAGAACCTCATTTTCACAACCTGACAAGAAATTCGTGCAGGGATAAGATGATTTTACATTGTGCTGTGGTGATTTATCACACCTTACCTCACAGCAATAGAATCGAAAACACTCCTTCAACATCCTGCTCTCCAGTCCTATATCTTAGCGAGCATGTGTGGGAAATGCAAAAAAAATCTGCAGAAGCAAAACTTCTTCCAACATGAACAGAAGCTTGGGCGTGGCATGGCGGTCCTAGAGTCTTTGATGAGTTTGGCCAAAATGTCATTGATAATCTAATGTTGAGTATATCTCCACATTTCCAAAGAGACATGAATAACCCTTTTGAGCCTTGTGCATAAAGGAAATATCCAACTGTTTCGCTATCTTTCTGAAGAAATTTTTCATTTTATAGAAGAATTCGCAATGTATGATTAAAAAAAACTCTTTTATCAAACTAAAACATTTTAGTCTGAATTGATCGATAGAACCTGTGGGTGTTTCCTAGATATATTACCGACATTGAACGAAAAATTTACGAAAATGAATCGAAGAAACTGAAGACAATTTTTAGATTGATGCACTAGAATAGAATATAATAGAATTATTCATTTCGTACTTTTGGACCATAAGGATGTACATCTCATTTGAAATAGATAGTGGGTACAGTTTGCTTACAAAATAAAAACATCGAAATACATGGAAAAAACATCACAAAATCATTGTACAAGTGATAAAAAATTACAATAACTTTAGAATTCATCGAAGGAGTAGAGTGCTCTTCCAATCGAATAATTTTTTATGGCAGCTCTGAACCTTTCATAGTCTCTTATTGACTTTAGTTCACCTGGAAATGAATTGTAAAAGTAGATTACAGAGCGATTTTCTTTACATTGTGGTTTTATGCATAGGGACTGACAGGACATCACAATTCCATGTCCTATAATTATCGAAATTATTTAATTTCTGCAGTTTATTGAGCCTCTTTTTTACGAAATATACAGCCTTGAGAACGAATACAGATGGAAAGGTCAAAATTTCCTGCTCTTTGAAAGCCCATCACGATCAACACCCGACTTCAGTTGTAGAAGTGCAAAAAATCCTTTGTTCAATTGTTTACACTCAAAGTGGATATGTTCATCCCAAGACAGATTAGATTCGACGTAAACACCAAGATATTTGGTTACAGTAGCAGATTGAAACTAAATGAAAAGCAGAGTCTTTCTATTGCAAAAATTAAGGAGAAGAGTTTTATTATTATTAATTATTAGCCTATTTATATTGCACCAGTCAGTCTTCTCCTCTATAACTCCATGCAGCGCAACCTGAACCTCCTCAAGAGTCCGTCCCGAAACCACAACAGCTGTATCATCAAAATACATTACTACATGGCCTTGGTGATGAAGTTGGGCAAATCATTGATGAACAACATGAATGAAAGTGGTCCCAGGACAGACCCCTGAGGAACTCCAAAGCTCACGTGCCTGGTTGCCGAAAATGAATTTGATATCTTTACGACCATTTTTCGATTTTCACGCACCACTAATGCCCATATGATAATACTTGTTTAGAGCTACTTTCTTCAACATCAAGTCAAATGCACGACAGATATCGACAAATACACATCCAACATATTCATCACCATCTAGTTCCTTATATATGATATTGAACAGATCTAAGATGTCGTTTCAGTACCTTTTCTAAACCCATGTTGGGCATTTGATATTATTTCAAATTGATTCAGAAATCTCATAATTTGGTCGTACATCAAAAATTCAATAATCTTGTAAATCACACTCAAAATAGAAATCTGTCTGAAGTTAGAAATGCTAGTCTGATCACCTTTCTTTGGTACCGGCACAATAATTGCCTTTTTGAGTACCTGGGGAAAGACCTCCTTAAACGATCTATTTATCTATCTAGCAAGTGGGGAGCTTACTTTTAGCCACTAAAATAGGGTATTCCAGTTTCTATAGCAAAAATTTTGGATACCAATAGAGAAAAATGTTTTGTTAAAGAAATACAGGATGTTGAAGTTAAGTAATAAAAATCAAATTTATTAATTGTTGCCAAACTACTGCAGACATTCAAATGAAATTTCGTAGGCGTTAACTGCCAAATAGGGGGTATGTTTTTCAATGAGATTATCATTTTTAATTATACTAGTCTATACTAACACGTTACTGAATATTTTCAAGAAAAAAATGATTCGCCATTGTTTTTTCACAAATTAAAACTCGTTTCGAATTCTCAATTCAATTTAGAAAAAACACCCTTTTGATTTTTCAGTGTGATTTAGTATTTGGGAGTAAAAAGTTGAAATTAGAATTAAGAAAATTCTTATGGTTATTCTCAATTTTTTGGTCGAATTTCTTGAAGATGTTTTTGTGCCCAAACATGGATATTATGGCAAATCGTTACACTACGTCTAGTGAAAGAAAATTCATCTGTCAAGAGAATTTTGTTCAAAAAATTATAATTTTCTTCCTTTCAGTTCACTGGCAAAAATCCCATTCTCTTCTCAGCATCTCCAAGGTGTAAATCCTTAATTTTTCTATGAAATGAAAAATTGAAATAGTGACCTTTGGAAAGCAATTGAACAAATTCATATATCACCATTGACAGAGACAAATACTGAGTCAAACTTAGCTCTCTAGTAATCTGATTTTTTTATTGTTATTGTTGCTATTATTAATTATTGCTATTGTTATCGTCGTTATTAATGTTCTGAGTAAATTCGATTTCGTAACAACTAGAAGAATTCCAGATGCTCATGTCTTCGTTAGAACACATCAGAATTTTCGTAACTAAGGTCTACGTGTTAGTAATGAACAAAACAGAAACCGTCGAAATTACAATCGCTATCACATACTTCGTATCTCTGATAATAATCCGAGGCTCACCTCTCGCAAGGCAACTCAGCTATTAGAAAGACCTTAATCTCAATATACAGGGTGCTTCAACGAAAACTAAACAGAGGCTATATTTACCAAGATATTCATTTCTGATCAAAACTTGCCTAAATATCAACCCCCTAAGCGGGGCTTGCAATCCTTGAACATTTTGAATAAGGAAGATGAGTCAAGTGATGACTCAAAAGAAAGGTGGTATCTTTGTCTACATTTCCTTGAACGAATTTTCATTTTTAATTGAAAACTGTAAAAGATACAGGGTGAGCAACTGAAAGATAGGGAAGACTATTTCCCTGAGACTATTCAAGTTTTAGTGAAGTAAAATGGAACAAAATCCATGCTGATCAATGGCAGTCGTCATCAAGTACCATCCACATCGCGAATTTCAACCCCTAGAGCAGGCGTGACAACCCTTGAAAATTTGGAAGAGAGTAGATGGGTCGAGTGATACCTCGGAACAAAGATATTATCTTTGTCTGCATCCTCGTGAACGAATTTTCATTTTTGATTGCTCTAGGGGTTGAAATTCGAGATGAGAATTGTACTTGATGATGACTGCTATTGATCAGCATGGATCTGTTCTATTTTACCTCACTGTATTTTGAATAGTCTCAAGGAAATAGTCTTCCCTATCTTTCAGTTGCTCACCCTGTATCTTTCACAGTTTTCATTCAAAAATGGAAATTCTTTCAAGGCGATGTAGACATTGATACCACCTTCCTTTTCAGTTATCACTCGACCCATTTTCCCTATTCAAAATATTCAAGGATTGCAACCCTCGCTTAGGAATTTGATATTTCAGGCAAGTTTTGTACCTCAAAAGATGTCCCCTTTGAAACAAAAATTGACCTGTTTTTGTGTTTTGATCAGAAATGAATCTCTTGGTAGATATAGCCTCTGTTTAGTTGTCGTTGAAGCACCCTGTATAAGGAACATTACGCAAGCATATTACCTACAGCCCTTGCAGGATTTACACCCCAGAGATGCTGAAAAATGAATGAGATATTGCCAGTGGCTTTCGAATTTGCAGAAGAAAACACTAACTTTTTGCGTAAAATGTTTTGGATTGAAGTATCATCTTTCACTAGACGTGGAGTAACGAATTACTATGATTTCTAGATATAGACACACAAACATCCTCTGGAAATTCGACCAAGATGATTTCAAAATGAATTTCCGGTATATGTTTGGTTAGGAGTTATTGATAACAATGTTTGTGGTCCTCATTTTCTGGCCCCAAGATTAACCTCAGAATTATTTGTTGAGTTTCTTACGAATAACTTTCAGGACTACATCGAAAATTTACCTATTGATTTAATATATGCAAGTTGGATACAAATAGATGGAGACTACCTCCTCCCCCGCACTTTGGAATAGCTGTAAGGGAAAATGAAACCAAAACAGTAATTTCTTCGATGGCGATGGATGTACCTGAAAACATTCCTCATGTTCAATGCTTTTGAGCTCCATAAAACATATTCAGAAAGGTGCAAAACAATTTCTCACGAAATTTTATTCTAAACTATTCCAACAATGGAGGAAAAAAATTCTAGATATGTGAAGAATAATTTTGACAATATTTATTGAATACATTCGAATTGTTATAAATGATTACCTGTAAATAACATTGAAATTAGTCTAGCAATCTATAACAAGTAACACCTTTTCGAGATGATCTAGATGGATTAATTTCGTAGAGTAATTTTTTATTGGAGTTCGTTGAACCTTTCGCCTCCCAAGCATTTTAACTATGTAAAAAGGAGAAATGAGAATTCGTAATCAATTAATATGGAGATAACATTCATGAAAGATCAAGAAATGATGTGCATCGTGTTGTGATTAATGGCATTCGACCAGTGGACAGATCTGAATCCATTGAAATTTTATGTTTGAAGAAATGTAATAGAAAAAAACTACGCTACTGCAGTACTAAAAGAGATGATCTAGTTCTAAGGACTCAGCAAGTCTGCAAGGATATGCGTCAAAATCCTAATGAAATATCTGCCGCAAAAAGTTCATTAATTAGGCGCTGGCACTGATGTTTAAAAAGGGGTAGAATACATTTCAGGCGATTTCCATAAATTTTTCATTTATTTAATTTTGTTTCTGAACGCCATCAATTATTTCTGTTGTCCTTGTTTCATTAACATGAAAATACTCGCAAATATTCTCACAGAAAAATTGGAAGAGTGCATTTTCTTCCAAATTGAACGGGGAATCCAAAACTGGTTTCTATTTTATGAAGAAACAGTGGCGTCCCTCCCTTATGATGGAAACGCAGTAGTTCATGAATAACGCTCATGCTATTCAACTAGAAGAATTTAGGATTAATAAAGGATTCACATCCTGGGGATGCTGAAAAGAGAATGAGGTTTTTGCCAGTAAACTAAACGGAAGAAAATTCAAATTTTTTGAACAAAATTCTTAGGACAGATTCATCATCTAACTAAAAGTGGTGTAAAGAATTACCATAACATCCATGTTTGGGCACACAACAATTTTCAAGAAATTCGACCAAAAAATTGAAAATAACCATAAGAATTTTTTTAATCTAATTCAAATTTTTACTTTCAAATGCTAAGCCATACAGAAAAAAAGAAACTTTCTTTCTTCGGAATTAAATGGAGATTCGAAACTGATTTTCAATTTGTGAAAAATAGTGGCGAATCACTTTTTCATTAAAATATCCAGTAATATTTTCATTGGAGAACATACTCCTGGTCATCAGTTATTTGATTTATTTTTCCAAACTTGAGCACCCTGTATTTATTTTCTGAATATAGTTTGTATAGTAAATTCATATTAAGTTGCATTCGTCTGTTGGTCTCTAAATTTTTGCTATAGAAACTAGACCACCTGTATATAACTTAGTTTTAATATCATTACATGAAAAGTGAATATCAAATTTCTCTTCATACATTCATCATGGGATTTTAAATAGTTCATTATTTACCTTTTCAAATGATGATTTTCTGTTGGAGAACTTGGGTTTCATTAAAATTCAAAAGAAATTTTCCTAAGCGTTAACAACCTATTGTATGGAGCAATAATGGATGGAAAACTAACCTTTTGTGAAATTATGATAGATAAACACCCAATACAGTAAAGCTGTCAATAAAGCGAAATACATTATAGGAAAGTAGATATTAGTATCACAAGTATAGAACATAAGACAATTCATCTTGTATATGTCGAACAGAAAGGTGGAAATCGGTTAGTAGAATGGAACAAAATATTTGTGGGTGGAATCAAAACAGCAGGTTTCATCCCACGTCAATGTCGAACAGTTTTTACATCAAATTATAAAATCAGGTCATTTAATGATCATGATATTACTGAACCTATTTTATTGATTTTCATGACAACATTTGTTGAATTTTAAATTTCATTCCTTTATTTATAAAATTTACCTATAAAATCCATTCATAAAGGTTACATTGCATAGAATCTTGTTTTAAACGACACTCATAATAAAAACGTGCAATAATATTTGTTGAGACAGACACAAATGAACGAATCAGAGTTAAATACACACACCACAAAAATTGTCGAATCATTAGGTATTCTGAATTCTACAATAGATTAAGCAGCTCGATCGCAGTTTGTTTTTGGACATATGAGGGGAAAAATTTTATCTTTGTAGTAACATTTGTTTCCATATGATCTCAAACACGTCTGAAACAAGAATGATTTTATTTGACTATCAGTGTTCATTCAATTTCTCTTCAGTTTTCACGCTAAATTAATGCAACTTTTCTGTGTTTCTTGTTGATTTTCGAATCTTTGAATTTATTGTAACGGCTGCTGAACGTCCTAGACGCTATTTGAGTGATCATGAAGTGGTAAGAATTGCAACACTTCTAGAGGAGGGGCGAAGCCAACGTTACGTGGCTAACTTGTTGAATGCTAACCAAAGCACTAGTTCAAGAGCAATTAATCGGTACCACGAAACAGGGGAATATGGAAGAAGGGCCGGACAGGGAAGAAATCGGATAACAACACCAGTTGATGATCGATGGCTTCGTTTAACTTCACTAAGAGTTCGGCACTGTACGGCTAGAATGCTACAAAAGGAACTTGCACTTACCAGAAATGTGCATATTTCATTGCAAACTGTTAGAAATAGGCTCAGAGAAGATGATATCAGACCAAGGGTGGCTTCCACCGGCCCGCGTCTCACCAGAGAGCATCGAGTTGCAAGACTTCAATTTGCGAGGGAACATGCAATTGGGGTATTCCAGAATAGTAGAATGTTCTCTTTTCTGACGAGTCCAGGTTCTGTCTAGTATCAAATGATAGACGCATACCCTGTAAACAGATGACCTGGGGAACGGTATTAGCAATGCAATATCCGACAAACCGAAAACTTCGTAGGGGGCCCAGTAATGGTGTGGGGAGGCATTTCTTTTCATGGTCGAACTGAGTTAGTCCTAGTGAAAAATGGAACAATGACACAGCCAGATACATCGCAGATATTCTTGAACCCATGTTGTACTCTTTGGCCTATTGATTGACGACAATTTTATATTTATGATAATTTATGTATTTATATGTATGATAATGCTCGGCCTCATGCAGCTAGAGTAGTTACAGAATTTCTGCAAAAGGCCGAAATTGATATTTTAAGATGGCCAGACAGAAGTCCCTACTTGAATCACACAGAAGATGTTTGGGACCACATGGGGTGGCAAATTCAGCCACGTAGGATGCCTTGTAGAACACTCCCAACAACTAGAAAATCTGCTTCCTGAAATTTGGAATTCAGTGATTCAATAGTACATCCGACATCCGTTTAGGGGCTTCCATGATTAGTAACCATTCGATGCTAGTTGATTGGTGTCTTCGCGAATGTTTGAAGATGGTAGAATTTTTTAATTTTTCATGTACTCGAAAATTGTTGATATTTTCCATCATAAGCTCATCTCTTTTGAATGATATCTTCCTATTTTACACTTCTGAAAGTTACCAAGCGACTCTTGAATGACCAACCTAAAAGTTTTTATAGTATTGTCGTAAAAGTAGAGTGATGCGACAATTTTTGTGGGGAGTGTATATTGAATGTGGAATACTATCTTGACACCTAGTCAAATCATCTAATTGGAAATATGAAGAAAACTCTATCTTGATGGTATATAAAATTGTTGAGAATATTAGGAAATGGTCGAGTGCTGAGTATTGTTAATACTCTTCAAGATATATTAGGTTGTTTTTAGAGCACTCATTGTTTATATATCTTATCTCGAAATGTTGCTTAGACCACGCTAGTAAATTTGGAATGTCTCTGAAACATTTTCGCTGAAAGAGAATTTAAAGAACATATTTTGAATTCTACTTCTTCAGATGAATCAATCAAATTCAAGTATATAAAATATATATGATATATATTTCTAGCATAAAATGTTCAGATTCGTTGCACTCAACTTCACATCGATAGTACATACACATAACCAAACTTATATGGTATCACACGGTATTTCATATTATTGATTCTTTCAACCACGGATCTTTGACTACTTGTGAAGAATGACGTTTTTGGTTGTAAAAAAACTGAATAAGAAATGTTGAATTATCACATGTTCGGAATATTGTACTCAGTCATCAATGATATCTGAAACTTGGAATTTCAAAATTTAAAAATGCCTAAAATCATACTTGAAAATGCCTAACGTTGCATTGTCGATGTGCAGAGGGGTCGGATAACTCTCGGTGAAGAAGAGGTGACACAGAGGGATATAACGGCCCTAATTGGGATATCACAGGGGGTGATTTTAAAAACCTACGCCCGATACGTGGAGCTACAATCTCTTCAAAATAAAGCTAGAAATAGTTGTAGGAAGATCACTTCTGAAGAACAAAACCGCTTTTTGTACCAAATTGCAAGAAGAGACCCTAGACTCCAAGCAGCAAGACAAATTCCGAAATACCAAGGGGGCAGTGTAATGTTTTGGGGTGGCATCATGCTGAGAGGCAAAAAGATTTGCACCTAATGCTGAAGCCCATAGTGAGACTTTTATGCAAGATAATGCTCCTCCGCATACCAGCAACCTCGCGCGACATTATCTTGAAACAGAGTGAATAGCTATTTTGGACTGGCCAGCTTGCTCTCCAGACCTGAATCCTATTGAACATTTATGGGATAATCCAAGAACCCCACAACTGCTCATCCAAGCCGCCACAGAAGAGTGGCAGAATATCACCCCAGAGGAGGTCAAAAACCTGATCAAAAGCATGCCTAGACGGATTCAGGCTTGTATCAGGGCAAGAGGGGGTAATACAAGCTACTGAGGACGAGAAAAAAACACCTACTCTGTTAGAAATCAATTTTCAATTTTTACTACATGCGGAAAGAGTCTCTTATTCTCTTTTATTTGATTCTTTCTTAAAATAAACCTTAATTTATTTCTTTTTTCAATTGAAATATCTCAAAAAGGATCAATTCTGAAAATCCTTCGAAATTTTCAAAATTCCTGAGGTAATATTAAAAATATCGGGTGATTCCAGATAGATTTGGTTGTCTGTACATATACCCAACCTAAGGACAATTATTCACCTAAGAAAAAATCAGTCGCAAGAACAGCGACTCTTAGCAATATGGTGTGAATACATTTGAAATCTTCGAACTGCAATTTTCAATGAACTTACTGTAAAACTTGATCAGATCACTGATTTTTCAAGGAAAGAATTTCTAATGAAGCTTAAATCCTGGAATTACCACATATTGAAAGGAAATTCAATTCTTCTTTTCGTTTATGGAATATTATTTCATGCAGGTTTTTGTAATTACTTTCTACTCCAGTGCCGCTAAAAATCGGTTACCATGCAACTCTGAAATAATAAAACTCACTAGAGCAAATCCGAACCACAAACAATTAATTCTGTTCCATAAGAGAAATATATGGATTTGTTAAAAATTTTATATTCTTCACATAAAATTTCAACATTTTGAATGGTTATTTTGTGGATTCATTACCGATTTGTATCAGTTCATTGTCACGCTTTCTTTAATGTTCAAAATATTATCCTGAAGTAGAAAAATAGCTTTTGCAAAAGTTGAGAGATCAAATTCTTATACCTTATATCATTTATTAAACTATTAACTATCTATATAAAATTTCATACAAAGCTATCTAAGTAGCTGAGAAACTGTATTATCGTGTGAAAATCACGAATATCCAATAATTACTCCTTAAAACCAATGAATCTATTTAAAAAATGATCTTTTTTCGATATTCTTGATTGAGCGCTTACTATAATCAATGTAATATAGGTCTAATATTAACATATTGTTAGTAATAATTGACAACAATTCTCCTTCAGACAATATGTTTAGCAATAGCTCCAAAATACTGAAATTAAGATCTAAAATATTTTTGGTTTTCGAAATTGATGATTTGTTATTAAAATAAAAATTATATTTTATTATTATATAACTAATTTCCCACTATCAATAAGTAGTTTTACAGATTATTATAAAAACGATGTAGGGTTTTTCTACAATAACTAAAAGATATTGAACTTTTAAATAACTAATACTACTTATTAAAATAAAAATAAAAATTTTCTTACAACAATTGTTTTTAGGAAGTTTTAAGAATGTTTTCACATGTGATAAAAATATAATAACTAACTCATAATAGAGCATAATAATATTCAGATTCTAAAGATTTTGGTTTTATACATTCTTTATTGAAATTGAAAAATAGATGCTATACGCCTAATCCTTTTTCTGAGATAATATGATACATAAAAGAATCACCTTTCAATTTATATTTTTTAATATACAGGGTGCTTCAATGTAAACTAAACAAAGGCTATATCTACCAATATATTAATTTCTGATCAAAACGCAAAAACAGGTCAATTTTTGTTTCAAGGAAGGAAGACGTTTTTTGGGGTACAAAACTTGCCTGAAATACTAACCCCCTAAGATGGGGTTGCAATCCTTGAACATTTTGAATATGGAAGATGGGTCGAGGGATGACTCAAAAGAAAGGTAGTATCTTTGTCTACATCGCCTTAAACGAATTTCCATAATTGAAAACTGTAAAAGATACAGGGTGAGCAACTGAAAGATAGGGAAGACTATTTCTCTGAGACTATTCAAGTTTCATTGAAGTAAAATGGAACAGATCGATGCTGATCAATGGCAGTCATCATCAAGTACCATCCTCATCTCGAATTTAAACCCCTAGAGCAGGGGTGACCACCCTTGAAAATTTGGAAGAGAGTAGATGGGTCGAGTGATACCTCGAAAGAAAGGTATTATCTTTGTCTGCACCCCCGTGAATTAATTTTCATTTTTGATTGAAAACTGTAGACGATACAGAGTGAGATATTGAAAAATAGAGGAGACTATCTATCACCCTGAGCTATTCAAGTTTTAGTGCAAAAGAAAATGGAACTGTTGAAATTTGAGAAGTAATGGTGTTTTGAAAGATGACAGCCTTTGATCTGGAATGAATCTGTTCCATTTTTCTTGCACTAAGACTTGAATAGCTCAAGGCGATAAATAGTCTCCTCTATTTTTCAGTAGCTCACTCTGTATCTTCTACAGTTTTCAATCAAAAATGAAATCTCACGG
This sequence comes from Cryptolaemus montrouzieri, assembly GCA_013387265.2. Lineage (NCBI taxonomy): Eukaryota > Metazoa > Arthropoda > Insecta > Coleoptera > Coccinellidae > Cryptolaemus > Cryptolaemus montrouzieri. The sequence goes on along the minus strand of JABFTP020000185.1, from coordinate 135,649,065 downwards.
GGATGCAGACAAAGATAATACCTTTCTTTCGAGGTATCACTCGACCCATCTACCCTCTTTCAAATTTTCAAGGCTGGTCACCCCTGCTCTAGGGGTTAAAATTTGAGATGAGGATGGTACTTGATGATGACTGCCATTGATCAGCATGGATCTGTTCCATTTTACTTCGCTGAAACATGGATAGTCTCAGGGAAATAGTATTCCCTATCTTTCAGTTGCTCACCCTGTCTCTTTTACAGTTTTCAATTGAAAATAGAAATTCGTTCAAGGCGATGTAGACAAAGATACACCCTTTCTTTTGAGCTATCACTCGACCCATCTTCCATATTCAAAATTTTCGAGGATTGCAACCCCCGCTTAGGGGGTTGATATTTCAGGCAAGTTTTGTACCCCAAAAAACGTCTTCTTTGAAACAAAAATTGACGTGTTTTTGCGTTTTGACCAAAAATGAATATCTTGGTAGATATAGCCTCTGTTTAGTTTTCGTTGAAGCACACTGTATATTAATAGATATTAGTATAAATATTTTTAATTCTGGAAGTTTCGGTTCTCTATTTTGAATTATTCAATGATGAATATTAAATTGTTACTCCACGACCATAACTGCATATCATACTTCTGAAATCATTTTTAATAATGGAATTTAAACATTGTAACTTTAGATTTTGAATATTTATTTTAAAACACCTAATGAAATCCGCCTTGAAACTTTGTACCCATCACCCAGCATATTCAGTACAAAATACTTTGCATTTAACATAAGAGCTGAAAAGCCTCAATATCACATCAAATCAAATCAGTTCAGAAATTATGCTGTTGTCCTGTTTTCTCCTCTCTTTAGCCAAATCTTCATGACTTATCTTGAAAATGAATTTACTCATTATCTCAGACTCTTATGTGTTTTTCATGTATTTGCATTCTATAACTAGATACGAGATGAATATTCCGTAATAGAACCAAACATCATCGATTGCCAAAAATTTCGAAATAGCGTCAGTGTCAGATGTAAATGTCATGTTTTGAAGCTAATTATTATGATCATTATCTCAAAGCAACAATAAATGTGGACACGATATCGATATTTCAAATTTTTAGAGAAGAAAATACTAAACAATATTTAGAGAATGCCCAGGATGAGATACGAGGTCTGATTTCGATAATATGTGAATAAATTATCCATGATGCATTTTAATTTACAACATATTACAAGACATCTGCATAAAAAACATAAATATGGCTTATTTATGTAAATATAAAATACTCTCGTTTTCGTTCAGATGATGATAGTCCATTAAAAGTAAAATTCAACTAATTTTAGTTCAAATTTATGGTAGAAATTATATACTGTCCTACATTCAGAATTCTCCAGAAAAACTGTAATGAACTGTTATAGACCGAATAGCAAAGTGATATTCAAACAATACAGGGTGCTTCAACGAAAACTAGACAGAGGCTATATCTATTAAGATATTCATTTCTGATCAAAACGCAAAAACAGGTCAATTTTTGTTTCAGGGGGGCATTTTTTGGGTTACAAAACTTGCCTGAAATATACACCCCCTAAGCGCGGGTTGCAATCCTTGAACATTTTGAATAGGAAAGATGAATCGAGTGATGGCACAAAAGAAAAGTGGTATCTTTGTCTACATTGCCTTGAACGAATTTCCATTTTTAATTGAAAACTGTAAAAGACACAAGGTGAGCAACTGAAAGATAGGGAATACTATTTCCCTGATACTATTCATGTTTCAGTGAGGTAAAATGGAACAGATCGATGCTGATCAATGGCAGTCATCATCAAGTACCATTCTCATCTCGAATTTCAACCCCTCGAGCAGGGGTGACCACCCTTGTAAATTTGGGGAGGGTAGATGGGTCGAGTGATACCTCGAAAGAAAGGTATTATCTTTGTCTGCATCCCCGTGAGCGAATTTTTATCTTTTATTGAAAACTGTAGAAGATACAGAGTGAGCTACTGAAAAATATAGGAGACTATCTATCGCCCTGAGCTATTCAAGTATTACTGCAAATAAATGGAACAGATTCATTCCAGATCATCTTTGATCTAAATGAATCTATTCCATTTTTTCGCACTAATACTCCAATAGTCTTGAGGCGATAGTCTTCTCTATTTTTCAGTGGCTCACTCTGTATCTTCCACAGTTTTCAATCAAAAATGAAAATTCTTTCTCGGGAATGCAGACAAAGATAATACCTTTCTTTCGAGTTATCACTCGACCCATCTACGCTCTTCCAAATTTTCAAGGGTTGTCACCCCTGCTCCAGGGGTTGAAATTCGAGATGAGGATGGTACTTGATGATGACTGCCATTGATCAGCATGGAACTGTTCCATTTTACTTCACTGAAACTTGAATAATCTCAGGGAAATAATCTTCCTTACCTTTCAGTTACTCACCCTGTATCTTTTACAGTTTTCAATTAAAAATGAAAATTCGTTCAAGGCGATATAGACAAAGATACCACGTTTCTTTTGAGTTGTCACTCGATCCATCTTCCCTATTCAAAATACTCAAGAATTGCAACCTCCGCTTAGGGGGTTGATATTTCAGGCAAGTATTGTACCCCAAAAGATGTCCCCCTTGAAACAAAAATCGACCTGTTTTTGCGTTTTGATCAGAAATGAATATCTTGGTAAATATTGCCTGTGTTTAGTTTTCGTTGAAGCACCCTGTATATGCGTTCAAACTATGAACATGAGTATGTAATCTTCATATTACTGTGACAAGGAAGTATCCGGAAATTCTCATTTAAATTGCCCGCGTTGAGTATTTTAAAGTAAGTTATATTTAAGTTTCTGTACGTTGGTAGGACTTTCTTCAATAACTATGCCAAATATGAGCGCGATCTTTCAACTAGTTTGTTTACAACAGCTGTTGAAACCAGTCGACCCGTGTGGTACTCTGCGAATTTTACAATGGAAAAAAATCTTGAACAAAAAGTTCATCTCAAATTTTGTGTTTTGAACTAAATTCCATGTGCTGAATCAATACGAATACTGAAAAAGGCTTATGGAGACTCTGTTTTATCGAAAACTCAAGTGTACGAGTAGTACAAAGCTTTTAAAGACGGTCAGGAAGGCGTCGAAGATTTGCCTCCATTCGGACGACCTTCGACCTCTTCAACCGACGATAACGTCCAAAAAATCAAGAAAATGGTGCTCGAAAATCGTCATGTGTTAGAGAGATAGCTCGTGATCTTAACATTTCTCGTGAAACCGCTCGTTTGATTTTGGTGAACCAATTGGGCATGCGGCGCGTCGCTGCTCGACTCATTTCGATTGAGCAGAATTTTCTCCAAAAACAGTACCGGATGGAGGTAGCTGCAGACATGCTAGATCGTGTGAATTCTGATTCCACGTTCATGGGACCAATCTTAACTGAAGACGAGACATGGGTCTATGAATACGATAGACTAGCGAGCCAACAATCATCGGAATGAGGGGGAAAAATGGGCCAAAACCGAAGAAAACCTCGCCAAAGTCGTTCGAAAGTCAAGACGATGCTGATTATTTTCTTCGATATTTGTGGTGTGGTTCATCATGAATTCGTTCTGCAAGGTCGAACGGTCAATCAGGACTTTTGTTCAACCGTTTTGAGACGTTTGCGTAAAATATTCGCCGTAAACGGCCGGATTCGTGGCAAAACAATTCGTGGATTTTGCATGACGATAACGCCCCATTTCAGCGAACACAGTTTATTAACAACTTCAAGACCAAACACTCGATAAATACCATCGATCAGTCGCCTCATCTCCAGACTGAAATTGCCGCTCCAGCGAAACAGAGTTGATTCCACAGACGTCATAAAAGAAAATTCGCAGAAGGAGTTGAAGGCCATGCCTACAAGCGCCTATAAAAAATGTTTCGATGATTCAAAAAACGTTGGCGCATGTGTATCGCTTCAAATAGAGCATATTTTGAAGGAGATTCAATAAATATTGACACTTTTTTGTCACAGTGTATACCTTAAATTACTAGCTGACGCACATACATACCAAAAGTTCTGGGAGAATAACCCGCTGCAAAATATCCGGACATAAGACATCCGAGAAAAGAAACATTCGAAAAAGAGCTACGACAATTCCGAGCCAAACCAAAACCAACTGTTGGAAATGAGGAAAATGAACTTACTGTTCTAGCGTCTGTGATACAACAACCAAGTACAAGTCAACGGAATATTGCTCCAGAAATAGGTCTGAGTAGACAAAGTGGTGGAAGAATATTGAAAAATCATGGTTTTCATGCATATCACGTTGGAACCCATCAAGAACTGTCACAAAGAGAGAATTCAATTATATTCTCTGATGAAAGTAAATTCTAGAACAATGCTTTAGTAAACAGACACAATTATCATCATTACTCCACATATTTCTCGTCAATCCAACACCCAACACAGATGGTCGGTCAATACATGGGTAGCAATTATAGGACCTCATGTAGTAGGTCCTGTGTTTTCGATGGAAACCTGAATAGATAGGTACCTCAATTTACTGGTCAACGATTTACCAGAGCTGTTGGAAAATGTGCCACTTAGCATGAGACAACGAATGTGGTTCCAATAGGTGGAGCCCCTGCGCACTACAGCCAACAAGTGAGAGATCATTTGAATGAGTAAAATGGATCGGAAGAGGAGGACCCTGGAATTGGCCAGCGAGATCGCCAGATTTAACGTCCCTCGACTTCTTCCTGTGGGGGCATCTTAAAGAGTTCGTTTATCGTACACCGCCAACTACACTGGAAGATATGAAAAATAGGATTAAGAAAGCTTTCCAGAAAGTTACGCCTGAAATGCGGTTAGGAGCAAGGGCATCTTTCGAAAGGAGAATACATTTATGCATAGAGCAAAACGGAGACCATTTTGATCAACTTTTGTAACATTTCTATTGCTTCAATTATTCATGCAATATTTTCTTTTCCGTAATTTGTAGTATTATCCTCCATTGTCAAACATTTTCACTCATTCAAAGCATATTTTTTCCATCAAAATGATCTGTTTCTCAAGAAATAGTTATATGAGCAAAAAAGAAATAAATTTGAAAAAAAAATTTATGAATACCGTCACAGGAAAAGGTGAATAGTTAACAAGGAGGAAAATATGAAATAGGCTCGAATTAAACAATTTCAAACTACTGCTTTTTTTAATGAATTTCTTAAAAAACTCATTTTCATCGCTTTCGCATCAGCTCATGCAGAGTTTTTTTGATCATTTTCGACTTATAGACTTAAAACTGGTGCTTTGAGTAGCACATCGTACAAACTCCTATTTTTTCTTATTAAGTGAAGTGCAACTCTCTTCAAAAATGAAGAAAACATTTCGAGATGAATATTGAGACACAAAGTATCGGAAAATTCGAGAAATCTCGGAAACCGTTAAACATAGGTATAGAGAACATGGATATCGTTCGATAGGTTTAAACATATCCGATCATTACAGAGTATAAGATACAGGCTGTGTTATTCGAAAACATTAGAAAAATGAGGCTGAAGAAAGGCGGAATCGGATATTTTGTACTGTGCACCCTGTATCAATTTAAGAGTTTCCCAACGATGATTACTCAGAAATAGAGGATTGGTAACATAATTACCAAAGTCAGAATGAGAGAAAAAAATTTTTTCAAAAAAGTCATCAAATTTCGAAGATTTCAGATATATCGAAAACCATTGATTTGAGGTATAGGGAATATCGAACAAAGTCGCCTTCATTTGATCTCACGAAGCTAAAATCATAATATATAGGGTGTTCTATTTAAAAAAACATAACTTTGATTCGTTCCTCAGAAACGGAACACCCTGTTTATACGAAATTATTTTAAAATTGTGACCGTAACAGAAGTTAATCTAATTGTGAGAAAAAAATTTCAAAATCTGTCGTTTTCTTGGAATTATGCTACTTCCAGTGACTCGTGGGTCGAGTTCACAAAACTGTCTTGATGCAACTCGAGATTCGCCGGTGTTAGTACTTTCGGACTTTCGAAAATCGAAAGTGGTCAAAGTCGAGATACAGCGGTATATCGTGAAATGACTAAGATCTATCAATTTCAGACATTCACGAAAACAGATCTTATGCAATACATTTGACATGGATACGGTGATTTTACAAATCACTTTAGTCACTTGTCCAAAGTTCATCGGTGATTGTGTATGAAGGGTAAAATCGGAAGAAACAATAATCAATTCAACTTGAAAATATTGAATAATATGCGTTCCGCTAGATACTAAGTAGCAATTATAAGCACATGGGCGGTACTTGGGATAGTTGAAATCAGGTTTAAAGATTCCTACTCACGGATAAACTGGTTCTATAGCAACACTAACATTATCGAGGTGACAACTCTCTCAACGTGAATCAGTGGTCGAAACTGAAAATATCGTTCCACTTAAACGATTTTCTCCAATGAGTCTACTGACATTATTACAGTTTCCTTCGGAATGCTGAATGTTTCCACTCGTCGTTTGAATAAGGTGATGTGAAATCGTTTATTTCAATGAACAGGTGTAACGTGTAATTTCTTTCTCGATAAAATAGTTCAACGGTGCCGTAATTGAATATGATTGATAGATATTTCATCTAAAGGGAATTCAGGGCCTGATTATAAATTATAAGCTTTCTTCCGCAACAGATAACAAATAACAAATCTTATCATATTCGTAGTAGATTATTTGCGGAAAAAAGAGGATGAGCCATAGATTTTCCCTGTAGTGAATACTACTCGTTGGTACATTCATGTCATTGGCTGATAATGTTTGTATATACACTGTGACAAAAAGTATCCGGAAATTTGAAATATAACGAAAAATCTTATTCTACTTCAATATTTATTGACTCTCCTTCAAAATATGCTCCATTTGAAGCGATACACATGTGCCAACGTTTTTTCCTATCATCGAAACATTTTTTATGGGCACTTTCAGTGATGACCTTCAGCTCTTTCTGCGAATTCTTTTTATGACGTCTATGGAATCAAATCCGGATCCCCGGAGCGGCGATTTCGGTCTCGAGAAAAGAAAAGAGTCACACGGAGCTAGATCAGGCAAATAAGGCGGATGCTCGATGGTATTTATCGAGTGTTTGGTCTTAAAGTCGTTAATAACCGTGTCTCATTGAGATGGTGCGTTATCGTCATGCAAAATTCACGAATTGTTTTGCCACAAATTCGGCCGTTTACGGTGAATATTCTCAAGCAAACGTCTCGAAACAGTTAAATGGAAATCCTTATTGACCGTTTGACCTTGCGATTGAATTCATAATGAACCACACTAGGAATATCGAAGAAAACTATCAGCATCATCTTGATTTTCGAACGACTTCAGCGAGGTTTTTTCGGTTTTGGCTCAATTTTCCCTCGCATTCCGAAGATTGTTGGCTCGTTAGTGTAGTGTATTCATAGACTCATATCTCGTCACCAGTTATGATCCGTTCCATGAACGTGAAATCAGAATTCGCACGATCCAGCATGTCTGCAGCTACCTCCATCCGGTACTGTTTTTGAAAAAAATTCAGCTCTATTGGAACGTGCCGAGCGGCGACGCGCCGCATGCATCAAACGAACGGTTTCACGAGAGATGTTGAGATCGCGAGTTATCTCTCTAACACTGGCATGACGATTTTCGAGCATCTTTTTCTTGAGTTTCTGGACGTTATCATCGGTTGAAGAGGTCGAAGATCGTCCGGAACGAGAAATCTCCCTACCGTCTTTAAAGGCTTTGTGTCACTCGTACACTTGGGTATTCGATAAAACAAAGTCTCTATAAGCCTTTTCCAGCATTCGCAATGATTCAGCACACGGAATCTTGTTCAAAGCACAAGTTCAATATTTTTTTTCATTGTAAAATTCGCAGAGTACCACTGAGGTCGACTGGTCTACCAACAGAAACTTAAAATACTTCAAAACACCCAACGCGGTCAATTTAAATGATACTTTTTTGTCACAGTGTACTCTGATTGATATGTGTTCCTAATATAAACTGCTCAAGACATTAGGGATATGACTGAATTTTAATTATGGGCTGTTCTAAATTCATCTGATGAGTGTTTTTCTTGAACATACATGACATACAAAAAAAATAATCCATGTCGACTCTAGTATGTTTTAATTAATTCTTTTTCGAACTAACTGCTCTGCTTCGTAAACATCTTAGAATAAAAAGTCATTTATAGTTGTTAATTTGAAATGAGTGATCTTTCCACTTTTTGTAATGAAATTTGAAATTTGAGTGTAGAGAACAACAACAATAGGTTTCAGGGAATACTTCTGACAGACAAGCTTTATTTATTGTCTCCACAAGTATAATTTCCACGGATTTCAAGAAACTGAAAATATCGAAGAAAGACGCCAACAGGTAGGACAAATAAAATAACAGAAGCTTAATACTACCTTAACAGCTCGGAAAGAAACATGCAGGCAGTTGTCTGGCCAACTTTTAAATCCAGCAGAGTTGCAGTCTCGATTTAAATAATTTGGAAGAAACTCATAGACGTAAATATTGTTCTGTCTCTCTCTCTCTCAAGAATCGAGTGGGCAAGAGCACATCATAGGTCCAATGAGGGATGTTTGGTATTTTTACTGACGAGTTCAGGTATGATTTTCAGATAGTCGTCATCTTTGTGTATGCACGAACCCATCAGTGAGAAGCACTTTACAATCAGTCCATGTGCTACACCCAATTGGAGCTGGTGCAATAATGGTTTGGGGAAGAATTTGCTAAGATGGAAGAACCTTACTTTTGCGAAAACAATTCGATTGTTTATACGTGACATAATCAGTGAAGTTCTACCTATTTTAATGTTCATGGCGCTATAGGTGGAGTTTTTATTCTTGCGAACGACAATGCCAGATCTCATATATCCCTTGATGTAAGGAATTCTCTGGGAAATTCCCAGCCTCCAAAATCACCCGACCTGAATTCAATTATGCATGCATGGGACACTCTTCAACGAATCCAAAATGATCATCGAGCGAGGCCAGGATTTCAGCTTCGGGAGCTTTCACAAATATTAAGGGTTAATTTGCAACATTATCGAATTAATTATAAAATCGAATGCATGCGAAAGCGTTGTTAAACTGTCGTAGAGCTTGTGTTTTCAGAAGAAAGTGGATTCAACAAAATAATCTACTCTTTCGTTAAAATTTCGTCATATCACTAACTTTTTTGGAGCAATGTGTAATCATTATGGGATATATTTTGAATATAATCATTGACTGGGTAATTGCATCAAATTAATTTCTTCCTTTTTTGTCAAAGCTACACAAGATTTTCCACACCTTATTACTTCATTGTAATTAATGTCGAAAGCATAATCATAGGTTTTCAGTAACCAAGAGTACATACTAGAACTGGCTATTTCTTCACATAACCTTCTACTTACGAAAAAACAAAAACAAGTAATATTTTTTGAGGAATTCTACTAAATAATTGTAATTCGTAACGCGTTTCACTACACCGTAGCTACTTCAGACGAATGAATGTACATAAATTATGATAACTATGTATGGATACAAATGAGAAAATAAATACGAATGTTCTTAAGTAATTAAAAGCTTATTAAGTTGCTTCTTCTCAAGTGGTTATTGATGATAGGTATATCCAATGAAATTAAGCACTAGTTTGAGATTCAATAGAGGTGAGGGGCTTAAATCGACTTGTTCATTAATGAGTCTACCTGAGTGTGTGTGTTTGTTGATTTCTAAAGTTTCCCAAAGATCTACTTTTCAATATTTATTATCTGTATGCAAAATTTCAAACTGTGGGTCGACGAAGTGATTATTTTCTAGAATTCGCGTAATTTGAATCTGATTGTTCATTTGAAGAACTGTGTTTATGTTCTGATATTCTAATATTGAAATTTCTATGAAATTATAATGTTTCAATTATTACAGTCATTACAATTCAATCTATAAACACCTGATTTATTATTTTTATATGATTTGGTTTTATTGTTCTTTATATATTTGGCTAAGCTATTATTAGTTTGGAAAGCTATGTTGAAATTATTTTTACTCAAGAATGATTTCAGTTTTTCACTAGTAATGCCAACGTAGGTTAAGGTGTTAAATTTTTGTTTCAATTTATCGACAGGGTGAACTTCATTCGATGCGATTCTATTTTGTTGTTTATTCAAGGTATTATTTATTATTTTGGGATTATAACCATTATTTTTAGCTCTTTGTTTAATTAAATTTAATTCTTTGTTGAAATTTCTAGGGATAACGGAATCTTAATCAATCTATGAATAAAACTGTTGAATGCAGACATTTTATGTTGATACGGATGACACGACGAGTTATGTATTATAATAATATCTTGTGTGACGTTTTATGGTAGACTGCGGAAACATGTTTTCTCAATTTTATCGATTTAAGCCCTTCACCTCTATTGAATCTCTTCAGAGAGCAATCTATTCCTTAATTTTATTGGATATACCTGTCATCCATAACCACTCAAGAAGAAGCATTTCAATAAGCTTTTAATTACTTAAGAACATTTGTATTTATATTCTCATTTGTATCTATATATAGTTATCATAATTTAAGTACATTCATTTGTCTGAAGAAGCTTCGGTGTAGTGAAACGCGTTACGAATCACAATTATTCAGTAGAATTCCTCAAAAACTATTACTTGTTTCTGTTATTAATAATGGAATTCTACCAAGTGAAAGCCTCCCAAATTCAAATTCTACTTACAACTCAATGTTTACGAAGTATAGCCGTTTGAAATTATCGAATTTTATCACGCTCCCCAAGTTAAATGGTTACGTCTTTTTATGGTACACACAAACTGCAAATGTCGAAGTTAGTGTTTGATCTATAAAACAATGGTAGCTTGCAATGGTGGATGCGCCGAAGTCAACATAGAAATTGTATATTTCGAAAGTATGTATTGGTTTTCTATTGATAAAATGAAAATGCATTTTTATTCCACGAATATTGCGCTCTCATCTTAACCGAACCCAAAACGCAATTAAAAATTGGTCTCTATAGCACACTTCCTTGAGTTAAAATTTTCATTTTCTCAACATTTTTTCTTTGATGTAATTTAACTGATTAGACAGATCAACTTAAGTATTCAACTACTTGAATAACATGGTTAAATTGAAGAAATAAACAATTCTTATCCACTAATTACGCTAACACGTATTTGTGGAAAATTATTTTATTTCTATCCATTGGTTTCAAGTGTTTTCTGACTAGGAGAAAAGTTAGCTTCCAACATACTACATATTCATTTACAATCTATTACATTACATGAAGTATGAAGTATCATAAGGAAATGAATTTTCATATTGAAGTGAAAACCTACTTCAATGAAAGAATTTGGAATAGAGTCTTGGAACAACAACAAGTCAGCAACAACTTTTGCAAATCATCCTTTCCACCTTAGATTATATATGACCGTTCCATCTCATTATCACCTAAAGCAAAGGCGGATACCTTTGCAAAATTCTGCTCTAGATACATCAAACGTAGTACTACCAAGCATCCTACATGTTCACTCAAATATGTCTGAAATTAAATTCAGAGTGTGTTCTTCAATAACTAAACTAAAAGAAAGCAGTGGGTATTGATAGAATACCACCAACTGTTATCAAAAAATATGCCCCAGAGTCAGCACCTGTTCTTAATCGTCTGTTTTAGATTTCATATGACAGCCAGATGTTTTCTAAGTGTTGGAAGGTTGCGAGAGTACAACCGATTCCAAAGAAAGGGAAGAAATGACTTCTCCAAAATTATCGTTCAATCGCGTTGTTGCTCATTATGTCAAATGTCATGGAAAGAGTAATAATCGATTAGCTCATATATAAGTTAGAGGGTATCATCAGTGATCGACAATACAATTTCCGTATACAACGATCAACCGGTGACCTACTTGCATACGTTACGCCTGTGGACCTCAACAATCGAAAACCATAGCGAATCGTGAGCCTTGGCTGTTGAAACACGCAGTTTCAGTAGATCGATTCGGGTGGTAGTTGATGATCTGACGAGTGGATCTTTTCAGATTAATGCAGGAGTATCCCAGGGCTCCGTACTCTCGCCAATTATTGTTTTGTTGTAGATCAATGATCTACTACACTCCACCGGAAACGGAATATTTGGGTTTGCAGACGACTGTACTCTTGTTTCCTCATTTTCTAGTCAACGTCCTAAAACTGCTGCGGAGTCACACCGCAAAGATACCAACACTAAATTCAGACTTGGAGAAGATATCAAAGTGGGTCCGGTTGAACTTAGTCAATATTAACACGAACAAGTCGCAATCAACAACGTTGACATATTTTTTAACTGATGTGGAAGCTCATTGTTATGTTGAAAATAAACTAGCTTCTTTGAGCCAAAAGGATTTCATCTAAAAAACCTTCGACTATGTTCTCATTTATTATGTCATGAATGAATTAAAATTTTGAACATTCAATAATAAAACAAGTAATGTTTTTTAAGGAATTTTACTGAATATGAAGAATGAATGTACAGAAATTATGACAACTATATATAGATAAAAATGAAAATATAAATACAAATGTTCTTAAGTAATTAAGTGCCTATTGAGTTTCTTCTTCCTAAGTGAGTATCAATGACAGGTATATCCAATAAAATTAAAGAATAGAATGCATCCTGAAGAAATTTAATAAAGGCGAAGAGCTTAAATCGACTTGTTCCTTAATGAGTCTACCTGAGTGTTGTGTTTGTCGATTTTCAAAGTTTCCCAAAGATCTATTTTGCAATATTTACCATCTGTTTGTCAAATTCCAAACTGTGGGTGGAAAGAGTGATTATTTTCTAGGAGATGATTCGCGTAATTTGAATCTGATTTTTCATTTGAAAAACTGCTTTTATATTCCAATATTCTAATATTGTGTTCTACCAACGTAGAAATTATTACAGTCGTTTCAATTCAATCTATAATCACCTGATTTATATTTCAATCTGATATGGTTTTGTTGTTTTTTATATATTCGCCGAAACTATTATTAGTTTGGAAAGCTATGTTGAAATTATTTCTACTCAAGAATGATTTCAGTTTCTTTCTTGAACACCAACGTAGGTTAAGCTGTTGAATTTTTGTTTCATTTTATCGACAGAGTAAACTTCATTTAATGCGATTATGCTTTGCGTTTTATTCAAAATATTTTTCATTATTTTGGGATTGTAACCATCATTTTTAGCTACTTGTTTAATTAAATTTAATTGATGTTAATCAATCCATGAATAAAACTATTGAATACTGACATTTTATGTTGATACGGATGACACGACGAGTTAGTTATTATAAATATCTGTGATGGCTTATGGTAGATTGCGAAAACATGTTTTCCATTTTCATTCAAAATTGTGACTACTTCTAAGAAATTCGTTTTATTATTGCTTTCTATTTCGGTTGTGAATTCAATCTATGGATGTAATGAGTTTATATAATTTTCGAAAATGTTCAACTGTCTATATGTTCCTGTGAAACAAATAATGATATCGTCTACATAGCGATACCAGTATAAACAATATTATGGATGGTTATGAATTAATTTCTCTAAATTATTCATGAATATTTCTGCTAATAAAGGACTTAAAGCATTGCCCATAATAAAGCCGTCTACACTAATTTAATATTTGTTAATGAAATGGAAATAATTTTGATCTAAACAAATTTATTATAATGAAAGAATATCTGATTTAATGATCGTATTGACATGATTCTTCTCTAATAAGTTGAACGTATCTTCCGGAGGAATGTTGGGAAATAGATTTTCAACGTCGAAAAAGATGAATTAGGAATTAGGTAGTATAATGGTATCTTAGATATTGGCAATCAATTCCTAAGAATTTTTGACCGAAAATTCAGATTTAAAATTGCAATGTTTTATTATAAAGTTCTCAAGGAATTTTGAAAGTTTGAAAGAAGGTGCCGTTACATAAGAAACAACAGGTCTAATAGGGTAATTAGGTTTATGAAGTCTTATCAACGAATATAATTCGGAGGATTGTGACTTGGAGTTAATGAATTTATATTTTTCGTGGTCTGTAATTATTGATTTTCTGTCGAAATTGAGTTTTTTTATTTCCTCCTGAAATTTAGCGGTAGGATTTTTAGTTGATTTTATATAGTTTCTGGTTGTTAAGCATTTTTCAGGTTTTGAAATATAATCGGTTTTACTAAGAAACAAATCTAAAGAAGGTCTTCAACGATTTAATGATTGATTTTCTGTATACGCCAACGAATAATACAATCCGAAATGATAAAACTTGCATGATGTAACAACGCTTACAAAATACTAAGAAATTATTTCATTGATGTTTTAGTTCAATTATCATAACAGTCTTATGTACATCAAAAAGTACCGGGAATTGGTCAATACGCCAACATACTTAAGTGGTTATTTATGATAGGTATATCCAATAAAATCAAACATCATAAGGTGTTGAATTTTTGAAACGCTTTTCCGGTATTGACTTCTGTTCTCACCGCAAATTTTCTTTTAAGCCTTCTATCGATTCAAAACGGGTACCTCGAAGTGATAATTTGAGTTCTGGAAAAAGAAAAACCTCGGCTGGAGTCATATTGGGTGAATGTCATGGTTGTTGGATGGTATTTGTTGAGTTTTTGGTCAGAATTAATTCTCAATGATGATGAATATTTGCCCTCTCAAACACTGCATAACGCTCTTTATTTGCCGTAGGAACCTTCTGGCAAGAATTCTGAGTGCACAACACCATGATAATCAAAGAAACAGTCTACATTATCTTGACTTTTGATCGAATTTGACGTGTTTTTCTCTCGGTTCAGTTGGAAGGCGCCATTCTGAAGCTTGTTGACTGGTTTGCATGTAAAACTCATAAACATATGTCCCATCACCAGTTACAATGCGTTTTATGAATGTGGGTTCAAAATTGACTCGCTAGTTCTAGCACCAACATTTACGTGATTCAATTTTCAAACATAATTCAGGTCTTTTGTTACTAGTCCAGCAACAAAGTGTTCCTTTCACAAATAATCATTTGAAATGGTACGAATTAATTCGTGAGACCCAGAAACTTCATTGCCTATCTCTCTCGAACTTAAATGACGATTTTCAATTACAATTTCCTTCACTTTATCGATGTTAACCTCAGTTGAAGATGTTGATGTCCGAACAGAACGAGATAAATCTTCCACCACATCTTAGCTACTGTTGAAAGCACTGTAACCTTATTTGCAAATGTTTTTGAAAAGGTCGATTCATTGTAAGTCTTCTGTAACATTTTCAACGATTCGGCATACGAAATTCCATTTGCAATATAAAACTTGGGATGAATTCTTTGTTCGCTATTTTTATCTATTGTAAAAATCGCAAAACATGACAAAATCGAACACTGTAAACAAAATAAATTACGGATCTAGTACAAACTCCGTGTCAGTATAGGAAACAGTTGTACCAACTGAGCTTTCATTATAGTTTCAGGCAGATTTTCTAACTGATCAATTACCAATTCTTTTTTAACAGAATGTAAATAGTATTCGTATGTTCAAATTTCACAATTTACTCATCACAATCATGTCGAACAAAATTCTTCAGTTCAATGCAAATATTCCTTATTTCTGAAGATTGTAAAATTGTTTTATAATTATTTTTCTATGGAAAGAAGTTATGTTACCGTGAATACTCAAAACGATATTTCCAATTCGATACAATGAAATATTCTCTCTTTCACATGAATAACTAAAATGTAATTTCCTAACTTATCAGTAATTGAAGCCGATCATATTATGAGAAATACTTCCCAACCGATACATCCTACATTATTCAGGTTATGTGAAAGCGTATACATCTATTTTAAATACAAATATTATGTTTCATTTAGTTAATTGGTAGCGAAATCTTGTGCCAGTCTAAAAATTTCAACACTTACCATTATTCTATAGTAACAGTAAACAACCCATCGATTTTTATTAACCTAATGATAATTATTGAATAGATCTTGAATCATTAAAACTCTAACAATAGTATTTGTATTAGTTCTCTATTAATTCCAAGATAAATGAAGCATCAGTAAATATAATAATTATATGAGAATAAAACCTGAATCTTTTCGTATAATCATGCAAACTTGACTTACATAATTGGAACTAGTGAAATGAACATTATAAATAATTTTATGCTACAAAATTGAATTATCTTTCCTACTAATAGCAATCTTAAAAATACGGTACATAAGTTAATTGATTCAATGTTTATTCTTGAACACTTCACTTAAAGTGTCATTTTATCTTCTTGAACTTCTAACAAAGGAAAATATGGAAATATTTCTTCAGTGTTTGAAAAACAGAATGAAGCTGAATCATAGCTGGAAACATTAAGTTGATTTGAAAATTGTAAATTTCCAAACAGGTAAGTTATACTAAATACCAGTGTTTTTCATGTTTGAGGCAAGTAAAACAACCAGTGACTCAAAAAGTTTGGCCGCTAAGTGTCTGACTTTGTTGACAAGCAAAATATAATAAACCCCCTTCAGTTAACCCACGGTTACTCGCGCCCTCTTTTCGAACGTATTTAGTCGCGTGGTCTACGATTGTAGACATAAAAAATCAATATCTTCCATTTTACTACATATTTCAAATGAAATAATTCTTTTGATCATTTGTGATTGAAGTAGGTTCAATTCTGATGAAAATATTAATTTTTTGTCTGTGGAATTGAAAAAACCAAAAAGTCTCAGAATAAATTCTTTATTTGTTTATATTTTCCATTTACTCAAAAATTAATGTGCGTGAAAAAACGTGCTGCATAAAACTGAAGAGAACAGATAATAAGCTAATGAAAAAATGTTTACAAGCTAAATAACTACCAATTTTTACCCCTTTTATGTCCCTCTGAAAAGAGTCAATTTTGTTCACCTACACAATTCA
Source organism: Cryptolaemus montrouzieri (assembly GCA_013387265.2). Taxonomy (NCBI): domain Eukaryota; kingdom Metazoa; phylum Arthropoda; class Insecta; order Coleoptera; family Coccinellidae; genus Cryptolaemus; species Cryptolaemus montrouzieri. Next base: position 135,632,169 of record JABFTP020000185.1, on the reverse strand, counting down.
CACATACCTCCTTCATATTATTTTACAAGCATCCCTGTAGCATTTCGCACAATATTTTTGTGTTGATTTGTTGTCACTTCTAGGACATATGCAACAACGTCCAACATAATTTTGAGGCCTTTGAAGGGGACGAGGTACGACCTCACGAATGCCTAATAGATGTCGTGTGCGGCATCTCATTTCTGCAAGTAATTGTTTTATTGTTGCAATAAACTCGATTTGGGGTTTTATGAGTTCCCAAGCACATTTTTCCAGGAAATCACTATGGGATTATCGTTGTACTGGGTGATTAGCTTTGAATACGCATAATGCGTTTATGCCTGAAATGTTCAGTAAGTCATAGAACACAACCATAGGCCACCGATGAGTATTTCTAGCAACATTGTAATTATTACATAGTTGATCAACTAAATCAATACCAATTTTCGATAATGTGTATGGAATTCTTGCTTAACACTTGGTGAAACATAATGAATATATGATTCGTTTATCACTTGGCAAAGGTTTCACAAATATTTCTTAAAAATACTCGACATATGTTTCAGGTTGTTAGCCCATTATCAAGAGTAATACAATACTAAATTCGAAATGGGTGATTTCACTTATGTATAACGTTTTTCCTATGAGCCATCGTAATTTCATTAATCTCCAAGATGTCCATCCTTTTTCCTTTATTACCTGGATGTATGAGTTCGTTAATCTCGAAATCTATTTAATAATTTTTGTAGATGGTCCGTAGAATTTTTATTTTAGAGAATAGATCTTTTATGTGCTTCAACTCTCTTCTCGATGCATCTATATAGAATATAAATAATTTGAACGATTTAAAAATGTTAGGCGGTAACTCTGAGATAGCTCTTAGCTCAATAGAAGTTGTGAATGATACAGCTTATGAAGAAGTAGTATGTGCTAAATATATAAGACATTCTAGACTGACCAAAAACAATAGGGAATTAGCAATTGTTAGATCCATACAAACAAAACTTGAAGACCATGATTTAACCCATTGTAAAGCTGAAAAAGGTAACACTATTACGATTTTAAAACTGATATGTATATTGAAAAACGGAAAGACTATTTATTCCAGAATAAATAGAATAAACAGAAAATATAGAATTACATGTTGATCCTACTAAAAAATTTCAAACCCAAGTCATATCTCTAATTAGAAAGTGTACGAATTTATTGCAAAAAGATGGGTTGAACTTGATGGTTATGAATCCGAAAGCTCCTATTTTTATTCATTACCCGAAATTAACAAGGTGAATTGTGCTATGAGAGCTATTGTTTCATATAAGTGCTCCAGCTACTAAATTATGTAAATATTTGAACATCTCTAAAAATTCGGATAGATGCTAAATTAGTATTTGATATAATTAATCTAAATCCGTCTTCACCCTGCCATGATGTCAAAGCCACAATTAACCAACATCTTTAATCCAATAGTACATTAAGCCCCACTCTATAGAAGAAACGATGTCAGCTGTAAACCTATGTCTCCAACAAAGTTATTTCAGGTTTAATAATAAAATATATCAACAATTAGATGGTTTACCTATGAGTTCTCTATTGCCTCCTTCATTAAGTGAAATATTTATGACAAATTTAGAAAATAGAATTATTAATTCCCCGACATCCTAATCAATAATGTATTTTTATGGAATGTATTTGGATTGGCACAGACAGACAACTCAATAGTTTCTTACAGTTTTTAAATTCTTTTCATCAATCGATTCAATTTACAATTGAAGATGAAAATAATGAAAAACCTATGAACTTCTTGGACTTGTCAATAAGTAGGGCTCATGACTCACTCGCCTTTAAAATATACAGAACACCAACCTATTCGGATATCCGATTCATAACAGTAGTTCCCAATACCAGAGTATCAAATTCAGTAATTTTCATTCATTTGTGCACAGATTGCTTTCTATTCCTTTGTCAGCTGTCGATTTTCAGAATGACGTTCAAGTTTTAAAATTAATCGCTATGAACAATGGCTATGAACCAAAATTATTTGATACCTTAATAAGGCAAAAACGACATAAACTTTTATTTTATTGCAACAGAAAATTTCCAATTAACTGTATTCCTAATATCAGCAGCAAAATATGTAACAATCATTGGTGTTTTAGGCTCTTGTCCAAAAAAATGAACTCTAACATTAAAATTTCTTACTTTAATGATTTGGGATTCACGGTGCTAATTGTAATTCCTAATACAAAAACTAAAAAAACCAAGGCGGTATATATATGTATATATTCTTTTGAATAGAGAGAATTTACAAAAATTCGAATTGTATTTACAATAAATGCTTAAATCGTAAAAAACAAGCGAATAGATAGAATACCAGCAGAAAAAACAAACCATGCCCGTTCCTTAATCAGGCATCTGAACTCGCATCATGCCTCCTACGACTAAAGTGTGAGCACAGGAAATGTAACAGGGGAACCATAGTATCTTGCGTATGATTCAGTAAACGAGTGAAAAAATCTGTAGAAAAAACTCGTTTCCCTGTCACTATTGGACTAGCAATTGCTTGTCTGTTTATGTTGTGTTAGTGTCATGTGTACAAAAAGAGTACCAAAAATTTTTGTGCTTAGCAGCTTCATTCTACCATTCTCATCTTGCAGTCCATGATTTCCAGGACTTCTTCACGAAGACAAGGGTGAAAAGAAAAGGGGTTTGGGACAGGAAAAACCTGTAATAATGGAAAAAGAAAACCAGCAGAAAAATATTCCATTAAACACACCTAACTCTTATATATCTAAACTCACTTGAATCTAAAAACTTAACTAATGCTCCTCTGTTTTTCAACAGCGAAACATCTCATACACCTTTTGGGGATGAAGCCCTACGGGGGTGTAGCCATTGCCTTATCTAAGAACTTAAACTGAAGCTCCGCTGATTTTCAACAGGAAACATCCCATACACCATGGGAGTAAAGCCCTAAGGGGGAGTAGTCTTAGCCTTATCTAAGAACTCTGTTTTTCATACACCATTCGGGGGTGTAGCCCATAATAACCTCAAGATTCAAAACTAATCTCCTAAATAGACTTTAAGTTCTCTACCCAGTTAATGAAATTATCTGAAACGGAATGAATCTCTTGAAATCCTCCCGTAAAATGGTGAATAGGACAACCAAGGACTAAATGTCCTATTGTTTCTTCAGCTGCGCCCAATTCACATGCCGGACTTTCTACAGTATTCCATTTGAACAATATACTATTACTAAGACCATGTCCTGTTCTGAGACGATCTGATGTACACCAATTTTTCCAACTTATATCGAAACCTGCAACCCTTTTGGAAGGATCCTCTATGACAACTTTATTGAAAACATCAACTTCCTGCCATTCAGTTTTCCAAAGATCAACAGTCTTCACCCGTGTACGCAAAAAGTCAATCGACCAAATAGGTTTCCTATATTTCAATCTCAGGTTAGGTGGATTTTGAAGATCGTGTATTATCGGAAAAACTTCTGAAAATGAGTGATACTTATCCCAATATGATTTGAGAGCTAATTTCCTGCGAATATAAGAAGGAACTATATTACAAATAACCGGAAGCCATGGGGTAGCAGTTGAACTAATACATCCACTTATAAATAACTCTCAGAAACAGTTCAACTGAGAATCAATCTTATTGATGTGTGCACTATTCAACCACACCTGACAGCAATATTCTGCTGCTAAATATACTAAAGCTAATGCAGTAGTTCGCAAAGTAGAGACTCCGGCGCCCCAATTAGAACCAGCTAGTTTATGTAGTATATTGTTTCTTGTTTTCAACTTCTGACATAATTTATCAATATGAAATTTGAAAGTCAAAGGACGATCAAGCTTTACACCAAGATATGTTGGAGTGAAATTATGAGTTAATAGTGATTGATTGAAGAATACTCTTAGTTGCCTATCCTTCTCATGATTATTCAGATGAAAACAAGAAACCTCAGTTTTCGAAGGATTTGGAAATAAACGCCATTTTTTGAAGAAAATGTTCAGAATTTCTAAATCGGAAGTCAGTGTTTGCTCAATGGTTTCGAAGTCATAGTGTCGAAAAACCAAAGCAATATCATCAGCATAAATAAACTTTGTAGAGGAAGTTTCGGGAATGTCAGACATATATAAATTGAAGAGAAGAGGTGCAAGAACAGATCTTTGAGGTAGGCCATCATTTAGTGTAAAATCTACTGCTTTTCTCACCGATAAAAACTCGAAGTCTTCTATCAGATAACATATTTTCAATCAAATTCACAATTTTTCCACATTAAAGTACTTCAAAGAGTTTATAAACTAAACCATCCTTCCAAACTGTGTCATATGCCGGAGAGAGATCTACAAATACAGCGCCTATTTCAACTTTACTATGAAATCCTGTCTCAATGAAAGTGGTTAAATATTTTCAATGAAATAAAACTAAAGTATTCAGATTTTCACTATATTAACAAAACTATGACCGGTTTCACCACACTGTGGCTTCATCAGATAGATACAAACTAATGAACAGAGTTATTCCTCATATATTAGTCTTATTTCCTACTTAATATTACAATAGGTACAAGGGGTATGTTGGAAAACCCATCGGAGTTGCTTACTTTATGAATTGAAAAGATTGAATAAAGGAGAAGGATTTAGATCTAATTGACTATTAAGTAACCTACCTGAATTCTTTTCTTTGTTGATCTCTAAAATTTCCAATAGATTGAGTTTTTTCATTGCGTGAAATTTTGAAATTATTATCAAAGTTATGCTTTTCTTCGAGTAAGTGATTAGAATGATGGGAATCTGATTTATGATAATTAAAACTACGTTTGTGCTCGGATAATCTAACTTTGAAATTTCTGAAAGTTCTACCAATTTAAATTTTATTACAATCCCCGCAAGACAGTTTATAAACACCGGATTTATTACTTTTATCAATTTTAGATTTGCAGTTTTTGATATGTCGGCCTAAAGAATTATCAGTTCGGAATGCTATATTGAAATTATAATGCGAGAGGAATGATTTTAATTTTAGACTAAGATTACCAATATAAGTTAAGCTGTTGTATTTTGTGTCTGAACTTTTTATATTTGGAAATACTTCCTGGATTGCTATTTGAAATAATTTTTGCGTGAAATCATGTTCTCAATCATAGTTGGACTGTAACCGTTATTGACTGCTATTTGTTTAATTATATTTAGCTCTTTTATGAAATTATTTTGTGACATTGGGATATTAATGAGTCTATGTAACATACTATTGTAAGCTGCTAATTTATGTGGATAAAGATGTGTAGATGAGCTGCGAATAGTAATATCTCTATGCGATGGCTTATGAAAAATAGAAAACCATGTTCGCCGTTAATTTTAGTAATAGTTAAATCCAGAAAGTTAATGGAGTTTTCTGTTTCTATCTCTAAAGTGAATTTAATATTATCGTGAATTTTGTTAATGAACAAAATTTTTCAACTATAAAAAGTTCAGACACAAAATACAACAGCTTAACTTATATTGGTAATCCTAGTCTGAAATTAAAATCATTCCCTGGCATTATAATCTCATTATAGCATTCCGAACTGATAATTCTTTAGGCCGACATATCAAAAACTGCAAATCTAAAATTGATAAAAGTAATAAATCCGGTGTTTATAAACTGTCTTGCGGGGATTGTAATAAAATTTATATTGTTAGAACTGTCAGAAATTTCAAAGTTAGATTATCCGAGCACAAACGTAGTTTCAATTATCATAAATCAGATTCCCATTATTCTAATCACTTACTCGAAGAAAACCATAACTTTAATGATAATTTCAAAATTTTACACAATGAAAATAACAGACAAAAACTCAATCTATTGGAAATTTTAGAGAAAAGAAAAGAATGCAGGTGGGTTACTTAATAGTCAATTAGATCTAAATCCTTCTCCTTTATTCAATCTTTTCAATTCATAAAGTAAGCAACTCCGTTGGGTTTTCCAACATACCTCTTGTACCTTTTGTAATATTAAGTAGGAAATAAGACTAATATATAAGGAATAACTCTGTTCATTAGTTTGTATCTATCTGATGAAGCCACAGTGTGATGAAACCGGTCATAGTTTTGTTAATATAGTGAAAATCTAAATACTTTAGTTTTATTTCATTGAAAATACGATTTGAAAACATCGTATATCGATTTTCATCAAGTAACGACCTCCTCAATCAAATTAAAGTGGTTAAACCTAAAACTTGATCAGAACAATTCCAGTTTTTTTCGAAAACCTCCCTGAGAAGTGGACAGAGCTCTGGCGGTGATAATTATCGTTAAGAAATATTGATCTATCAGTGGCCAATCTGTTTCTGCCAATGTGAGTATTTTCAAATTACTTGTTTCAGTATTACCGCAAAGTATATTTAATGGCCTTTAGAACTTCGAAGCACTGCAACATTTTGAAAGTGGAATTCCAGCGAGTAATGTTTTCAAGTTTTGGCATCGTCATTTTCGAACTAACACTATTGCAACAATCTTCAAAATCGTTACGTAGATTTTCAGAATTTTTAGTTTTTTGACTGAAGTATGAATTTACTTCGAATTTACCATCTCTTCCTTATCTGCATCCGTGCCACAAGAATTAATCCAATAATATTGTCCATGCCAGAATCGAGTATTTCGACAGAATTCCTTGCTGCTAAGTGAATGATGTGTTCAAAGCACACATAGTGGTTATTTTGGAGATCAATTTAAAAAATTAAGCATTCTAATTTATTGGTGAAATGAAATTGCTATTTATATTATAGGTTTTCATTCCTTGTTCTGAATTTTCTAGATTGTAATATAGAAATCTAAAATAATTCCGATATTGAGCTTGAACAAAATCCAAGAAAATAGAATGAAGCTTCCATTTGTTATCTATAAAATGGGAAGTTATCCCAAGATATTCTCGCACACTGAAAGACGACTACCCATCAATTGTGAAAGAAAATTTTGTTTTACGTTTTCTAAGAAATACTCGAAGCATATTTTCTTGTTTTTCGAATGTGTTTGTTATTAGAGAAGTCATCTTATTCTTACCAGGTAAATGAGCCCTAGGGTTCAAATATTTGAAAATATTTTCACTATCCTCGTCTCGAAAAGATGAATGGAAGGCACCATATATTCCACAAGTAATTTTTGGACATAACTGGATTCTTCTTTCTCCTTCTTCTTCTTCTTTTTCAGCCCTTCTCTATCCACTCCTGAACATAGGCCTCCCCTTCTAGCTTCCATCTCTCTCTGTCCTGTGCTATATTATACCATCCTCTTCCTACTTTTTCCTTTATGTCATCCAGCCACCTTCTCTGGGGGCGCCCCACTCCCCTTTTGTATAATCGTGGTCTCCATTGAGTTATTCGCTTAGTCCATTTTACATCCTGTTGTCTTGCTACATGTCCAACCCATCTCCACTTCAATGCAGCTATTCTCGTGATTACGTCCTCTACGCCTGTTCTCCTTCTTATTTCTTCATTACGTATGTGATCCCGCAGGCTCACTCCAAGCATAGTTCTTTCAATTGCGCGTTGTGTGGTTCTAAGTTTGTTAGCAGATCTTATTGTGAGAGTCATGGTTTCCATGCCATACGTTAACACTGGGAGAACGCACATATTAAAAACTTTTCTTTTGAGGTTAATAGGGATTTGTTTGTTTTTCAAGACAAATCCTAGTTTTCCAACAGCAGCCGAAGTCATGCTTATTCTTCTTGACAGTTCTGCAGTTTGATTGTCTTTACCTATCTTTATAGTGTGTCCAAGGTATAGATATTCATTCACTTTCTCTATAACATTGCCGTCGACTTCCAATATTGCGTCCTCCGTTGTCATTATTTTAGTTTTTGTCAGATTCATTTCCAATCCTACTTCTTCCGATGTTCTTTTGAGTTCTAGCATCATTTCGTGGAGTTGTTCTAGGTTATCGCTTATTAGAACTATATCATCTGCAAACCGGAGATGGTTCAGGAATTTTCCATCCACATTTATACCTTTTCTATCCCATTCCAACTTCTTAAACACGTCCTCCATTGCAAGTGTGAACAATTTTGGCGATATCACATCGCCTTGTCTCACGCCCCTATTTATCGGGATTTTTTTGGTTTGCATGTCATCGTCTAGTCTCACCTGAATAGTCGCTCGTTCATATATATTCTGTAGGATGTTTCTATATCTCGAATCTATTCTAGCATTATCGAGGGCTTGAAATACTGCCCACAGTTCTATAGAATCGAAGACTTTGTTATAGTCTACAAAGGCTAGGTGTATTGGCACTTTGTATTCGTGACATTTTTCAATAAGTGTACGAAGAGTTTGTAGGTGTTCTATTGTGCTATATCCTCTGCGAAACCCTGCTTGTTCTGCCGGTTGATAGCAGTCAAATTTGTTTGTCAATCTGTTTGTGATAATTTTTGATAACAATTTATAAGGGTGTGGTAAAAGGCACGATCAACGAACGAGGAGAAAGATTATTAGACTACAATCAAAGGCAAAACATATACTGTATGAACACTTTCTTCCAGAAACAAAGACAGCGGCGATGGACATGGCAGAGCCCGGACGGGAATACTAGGAATGAGATCGATTATATACTAACGAATAAAAAACATATTGTAAAAGACGTAGCAGTTATCAATAAATTTAAAGTCGACAGTGACCATAGGTTATTAAGAGCAAAAATAGAAATCGTGGCCAAAAAAGAAAGAAACAAGACGTCCAAAACGCTTGCCAACAAATGAAGACCTAAAGCAAAATATTGTTCAATATCAATCAGAACTAAGCGCTAAGGATAATGGAAGAAAGGAAAGTAATGGATAGATTTAACTGGATTAACCATCCTTAAATAAGATGGGCCATTCGGCAGAAATTTTTTGACATTTCATAAAATATGAAAACACTTAACTCCTTGAACAAAATATAACACCTCTATTAAGCCGTCAGTATAGTTTTCGCAGGTAAAGATCGACAGGAGATCTTCTTGCCTTCGTCACTCATGTTTGTACATCAACGATGGAAAAGCATGGGGAATCTAGAGAAATAGCACGATAGGGTTTGGCATGCAGCCTTGTTGAATAAACTTGTTGCATATGGGCTTCCCGAAAAATTGCGGGATTAGATAAGTTGCTTTCTTTCAAATAGATCAACACAAGTTGTGGTCCACGGTATAACATCTGATTGTTTCCTGTTGCAAGCAGGAGTACCTCAAGGATCCATTCTTTCGACAACATTGTTTCTGTTGCAGATACACTGATTTCGTCTTTCAGTAGTCTGCGGCCGATTACAGCTGATATCAACAAATCAATAACTCAAACTCTGACCTACAGAGAATATCAAAGTAGGCTCAGCTGAACCTGGTGAACTTCAACGCGAGCAAGACGCAAGCAACTACGTTTTCTAGAAAGGTCCTCGCTGGAGAACCTCCTGTAATGATACAAGGCCAACAAATTGTATCCAAAGATTTGATGCACCTTTTCGGAATAACGGTCAACTCCGAGTTTTGCTGGCATGAAGATGTATCAGCAATAGCTGATTCTGCATCAGCTAAACTTAGTTTTCTTTTCAGAGCCAAGCTATATTTCACGTCATCTCAGCTCTTTCTTCTATATAAGGCGCAGATTCGACCTGCTTTGGAGTATTGTTCCCATGTATGGGGATCTGCAACCAAACATTCGTTGAGGATGTTGGATAGTGTGCAAAACCGGGCTGTGCGCCCCATCGACAACCCGAAAATCACCACGATCTCCAACCGCTGGCTGTCAGAAGACAAGTTTCTGTCTTTTCTCTGTTTACAGATACTTCCACGGAAGATGCTCCAAGGAGCTGAAAGACCTTGTTCCGGTAAAACTCATGTTTTGCCGCAACACTAGGCTAGCAAGAAGTTCTCATCATATGGCGGTACATTTATCGACTTCTCGAACCGCTCTCTATAAGAATTCCTTCGTTTACAGGGCCGGTGAACTGTGCAACTCGCTTCCGTCCAACATCTTCCCAACATCCTACAATTTGGCCCTCTTCAAGAAGCGTGTAACAGACACCTCAATTCTTCCTAGGCGCCCACTCATGTGGTGTTACAGGTTCACCTATTCCTGGGAAACGCGCATAAAAAAAGGTTTCAAGCAGCTTGAAAAAGCGTGGGTGGCAAACCTAAGTCAAGTCAAACCTATGATTTTGAGAAGCATGAATTTCAAGTCAATTAAGTATCTCGAAAACTTTTAAATCTGCTGCCAACGGATTTTCAGCCTCAACCATTTAAATTACACCGATTTTCAATTGCTACGGTATTACACGTTTTCCTTCCACTTTAGTTAGATTTAGTGTTTTCATTCATATAACATTTGACGAATCGATCGCTAAACCATTGATATTATTTGATTTCATTTGATTTTAGATTAAAAAATTGTGTAAAACCTTGAAGAAGCATGATCCGCAAATTGAACACATTCATATATGTTTTGTGTATATCAATTGAAATAGGCTTTTTTCTAACTTACCGAGATTTTCGTCATATCCATAGAATTTATATATCTCCCTCTTTTCAGGTGCTGTGTTGTCTCGCAGCAACAGCTATTAGCGCAGAAGATCACAAGCCAAAACCGAAAGATGATGGAAGGGGAAAACGGAACTTGTATCAAATAGCCCATCACTTCTCTGGACCATATAATTATCACCTGGAACGTAGGATATCCACTGGTCCCCATTTTTACCAACCGCCATTCCATTCAGGTCCTAGGTCCTACTCGCCATATCACAAAGGTAGATCTCTCCCTGTTCCTCCTTACGCGGTTCAAATGGAACCACTCGTCCATTATTCACAAAGAGATCCTCTATATGATACTAACACTTTATCCCTACACACAGATGCTGCATACGATCAAACAAAACCACTCGATGATCTACAAACGGAACACAATCACCTCTCTGAACACTCTTATTACCCGCCACGAGCAAAAATCATCGAGAAACCAGTGTACATCAAAGAACCGGAGCCTATTATTGAAATCATCATAAAGGAATCCAATGTTACACTTCCTCCACCTCCTACACCTCCTCCAACACCACCCCCGAAGAAGAAGAAGGAGCAAGTTCATGTATTCTATGTAAAATACAAAAAAAATCCTAATGGTTATGGCAAAGATAGCATTATATATGACAAACCAATTCCTGCTATTTCACCAGCAGTTGCTACCGAAGAAGAGGAAGAAGAACCTCAACCGCAGTATTATCCTGAACCTGTAGTAACGCAGCCCCCACCGCCTAGTACTACCTTGAGAACGATAATCAAACCTGACTCGGAAGTCTACCATGGTCCTAGTGGTATCAAAGTAACCTTTGGAAAAGAAAGTTTCGATTACCATAAAAGGCAAAGTAAACCCGAAGACTTCAGTAGACCTCTAGAAGATATTAAATTCCCTGCTTCCCAACAGGAGGCAAGTTTTCCTTCATTTCCACAATCCCATCATCAAGGGAGACAATTGACATTCCCAACAAATGATTTTAACAAACCAAGTAATTTTGATGGACCCAAGTTTGAGAAGCTAAATACTTTCGATAGACAAAATACCTTCGACAGACAGAACACGTTTGAAAGACACAACCCTTTCGATAGACAAAATATCTTCGACAGACCTAATATATTTGACAGCAGAAGACCTCCCTTATCACCTGTTCCTAATTTCAGACCAGCCTCATTTCCTAGGCAACCACAAGCCTATCGTCCTTTTAGTGTTCCGTACAAAACTCCTCCACCTTCTCAATTCTCCCGACCTCAAGCTGGACCTCCAGAATATTCAACTCTGCCAAAATCCGCATATGAATCCCAACCGACTCCAAATAAACCTTCAGCTTCATTTCCGCCTCAATTACCGTTCCCTCAATTCACTTCGCAATACAGTACGCTTCCACAATTTGATCAGCCAAGGAAGCCAGTACCCTATCAACCATTTGAAACATTCAAAAACCAAAATACCCCAAAATCAAGAGACACTATTCCATTCAGACCTCAACACTCATTTTCGCCAGCACCACAAAATCCTGAACAACCGAAATTTAGTCAACCACCTAGTTTACAACCTAATCCAATTCCAAACTATAAAACGCTACCGAATATACCACCATTGAAGCCACAGTTCCAAAACTTCAGAGATGGGCCACATATTCAACATCAACCTTCTTTCAATGGGCAAAACAACTTCAATGTAAAGCAACAACAAATTCAACCTGTCCAACAACCGAATATCCCATCTTCACAGTTTCCAAACTTCAAAGAACAAAATTTCCACCCTCAACAACAGCAAAATCAGCCAAAATTCCAAGATTTTCAACAACGACCACAGTTTCAAAATACTAACGAACAAACTCTGAAACAACCTTCTTCTCAACCATTAAACCCCTTCAATCCCCATCAGCAGAATATATTCCATCAACCCCAAGCACAACCAAACTTTAATGGAAATTCCATTCAGCAAGACTTCCACTTGAATACTATCCAACAAGTTCAAAGTCTTGCGCCTACCGGAAGCCAATTAGTGGCTGCTATTCCTAGGTTTGAACAACATATTTCCTCTATTGAACCAGCTCCAAAGCAACAGAATCAGGATTCAGGAGACAAACAGAGAATTCAACAACAAAATTTTGTGCTTCAACAACCTCAGGTTGCTCAATCTAGCGTACACAAACAAACTGCAAAACCGCAACAAAACTTCGTTGGGCAGCAATATAAAACTATCAATAGCTTAGAAGAACAATATCGTCAAGCAAATCTCCTGCAAGAAAGCATTAGAAATAATTTCAATCCAAATCCTGAAATCATCAACTATTCAACTCAAAAACCTCCTACAACTTATCAAACAACTCAAAAAGCAGCTAGTGCTACTTCAACTACTACAGAATCTGAAAAGCCATCAACAACTACAAAGGATCCTAAAGTTTTGAATGCTCAATTACCGGATGAAGTACCAGAAGAGCTAAGGCAGCAATTACTTTCATCTGGAATTCTCAATCATGCTGATATTTCCATACTAGACTATGATAAGGTTGGAGATATACCTTTGAGTGCTTTGCCACCAGATCAATTAGCCAACTTCTTCAATGCAGGAGGAGCTCAGCAAATAGCAGGAAGCGATCCAATTCCTCAATATGCAACGAAAGACGGAGATCGTATAGACAAGTCATTTACTGAAAACAGTGATGATGACCAGGAATCAGCAGCTTCTCAAACCTATGAGGTAAGAGAAAAACCGGAGGTGCAAATGAAGGTTGTTCATTATGATCCTCTCACAAGACAAGGCCAGCAGGTACAAGATTCTTATGTAGATCAAGATGCCACTCAAGTGAGTCCTGTAGCGTTGAATGATGGTAAATATAATCGATATCTGCCTCTCAAAGTAAGTGGAGCCCAATTTCCGATACCAGATGTTCCAGAACTCAAAGGTAAAAAAATTCATAGCGTAGTTGTATTAGCTCCGGTGAATTTCGATTACAAAGCAAATAGAAAAACGAGAGATGCAAAGAAAAAGGATTTTGAATTTGTGGAAGGATATGAATTGAGAGAATTATTGAAAAATCCTACGGTGGAGAATTATCGGAAATTTTTGGATATCGAAGCAAAAAGGAAGAGTGACGAGCAGGCTGTAGTTCTACTTGTTACTGGGTGAGCATTTTTGGGTATACCTTAATTCTGTTACTGTTATTCTATATACATTAAGTAATTCTAATTATCATCACTTCAACTTCGACAATTGATAGAACACATTGAAACATAGGTTCACAAATGTTTTATTTTCGAAATGCATTGAAGCTTCTAAGAAATTTCCTGATGATGTTAATTATTTCCATACTTAATCTTAATTACTGTTGTAATTTTCGAGATATTGACCTAAAATTTGAAATACAGATAACATAGTTCTACAAGATTCAGCGTTCAACATTGTTGTGAAAATTTACAGGATAATATTTCTAAATAAAAATAAATCAAACGATTTAGAATTCTACTAGGATAATATATTAGCACAACGCGTTTCGACACTCTGTGTCTTTCTCAAGTGCAAGGTTACTTACTACTGATATTCAATACTACAAATACACTACAAATATCGTTAAAAACCAGCTTAGGGAAATCCATTCAAGGGCTATCAAGTATTTCTGGGACTAAGTTGCGTAGGGGTGACTGATTTATATCTAGTTGGTCATTAAGTATATTCTTGGAATTTTTATATCTGTTAATTTCGAGGGCTTCAAGGTAATTCAATATCTGGCCTCTACTCTCTGTATGTAAAACTTGAAAATCTGGATTGAATGAGTGGTTGCAATCTAAAAGGTGATTTGAATGATTGGAATCTGCTTTTTTATTATTAGAACAACGTTTATATTCCGATATTCTAGTTCCGAAATTTCTAAAGGTACGGCCAATATAAAACTTATCACAGTCTGGACAATTTGAACGATATACTCCGGATTTATTTTCTTCTTTAGTTTTTGTTTTGTAATTTTTAATATGCCCACCTATGTTGTTTCTTGTTCTGAAATGTATATTTAAGTTGAAATTTTCAAGGAATGTTTTTAAGGTTTGCTAATTTTACAAAATATGTTAGATATTGATAAGTTTCATTTTGTTTTTCTGACCGTAGATATACTTGTTCAATGGTTAATCTGAGTTGTTCCTTTCTCAAACTGTAATTAATTATATTTGGGTTATATCCATTGTTAAAAGCAATTTGTTTGATTATATTCAATTCCTTCGCAAAATTTTCTGTTGATAGAGGTACGTTGAGGAGTCTATGTATATAACTATTGAAAGATGATTTTAACAATGGATATAACCCAAATATAATTAATTACATTTTGATAAAGGAACAACTTAGATTAGCCATTGAACAAGTATATCCACGGTCACAAAAAACAAAATGAATCTTATAAATGTCTAACATATTTTGATAAAAATACCGAAACCTTAAAAATATTCCTTGAAAATTTAAACTTAAATATAACTTTATGAACAAGAAACCACTTAGGTGGCCGTACCGGTAGAAATTTCGGAACTAGAATATCGGAACATAAACGTAATTTCAATAATGAAAAAGCAAAATCCAATTATTCAAATCACCTTTCAGATTGCAACCCCTCATTCAATTCGGATTTCCAAGTTTTAAATACAGAGAGAAGAGGCCAGAAATTGAATTACCTTGAAGCCCTCGAAATTAACCGATATAAAAATTCCAAGAATATACTTAATGACCAACTAGATATAAATCAGTCACCCCTACTGAACTTATTCCAAGAAAAACTTGATAGCCCTTGAATGGATTTCCCTAAGCTGGTTTTTATTGCTATTTTTAGTGTATTTGTATTATGTAACCTTGCACTTGAGCAACACATTGTGCTAATATATTATCCTAGTAAAATTCCAAATCGTTTGATTTATTTTTATTTGATATGGAATTCTATCAAGTAAAAGCCTCTACAATTTTTCTTGGGTCATCTCCGTTTTCAGACATCATTGGGAATTAGGTTTTCAATAGAAGTGGTCACACTTCCAACAATTAATCTAAGGATATTTATTTTCAATTACTAGCTTTGTTGATTTCATTATTATTTCCCGGTCAAATATCCATAAAAATAAATAACCTAGGAATTTGAACAGTTGTTAGCCTGCCTAGAACTTTTTTCATCGATTTAATTGAAAACGGTAACAGATACGGCAAATAGGACATAAAGGTTTCTATACAAATCCTGAAATCAAATCATGTCTTTGGAGGCATTCAGTGACGTAATGCAGAAAGATTCAGAGGGATGGAAGGGGAGATGACCCAAGAAAAAGTACCACTCAGTAGATTTTCACAACAATGTTGAATATCGAACCGTATCGAGCTAAAAGAGGCATCTATGTTTCAAATGCGAGGTCAATAAAATCTAGAAAACTGCAAAGAATAACAGAATTTTTCTGAAACTTGAACACGCTGTACCTCCCATTCTAACTCCTCAAGCTCTATTTCGCTCTCTCAAATGTGGAATTTTGGGAAAAATAAGTAACCTATGTTCAACGCATCTCTGCGCCAACTTTTAAATAAATTCCTGTAATTCTTTCTATTGGTTATCCCACAGGAGCCGGAATGAAAATTTCATCAAAATCCCTTCAGCCTTTTGAGCTATTTAGGAACGAACATACAAACGTCCTTATTCACATTATAAGTAGGATCATATGCTTTCTAAAAGAATATATCAGCATCGGACGCATCGCACTCATCGGATTTTTACATTTGTAGAAAGCATTGTATACATTCTGTCAAAAAAGTAGAAGGAGGAAGTGAATGAAACACACAAAATTTTCCATCCGAAATTATTGTATCACCTTCAGACAGGCATCTTCCTAGTGTATTCCTCGCCGCCAATTCTCTCTTATGTCTTCTATCGATTCAAAACGGGTACCTCGAAGTGGTCATCTGAGTTTTGGAAGAATAAAAAAACGGCCGGAGCCACATCAGGTGAGTACGGAGGTTGTTCGATGGTATTCGTTGAGTTTTTGTTCAGAAATTCATGGTGCTTTATCGTTGTGCGAAATCCATGAGATTTCTTTCCTAATGTTGGCCTTTTTCGACGAATTTGATTTCTAAAACATTGCATAACTCTCAGGTAATATTCTTCGTTTACCATCTGACCCCCTGGCAAGAACTCCGAGTCCACAAGACCACGATAATCGTGAGTAATACCACAAGAGCTCAGATTTGGCTTGATATTTTTCTATGCTCGTTTTCGAATACAGTTTTCAATTTAAAATGGAAATTCGATCAAGGCGACAAAATCAAAGCGTATCGTGAAATTCGTTCAAGGCGATATAGACACAGATACCACCTTTCTTTTGAGTCATCACTCGACCCATTTTCCTTATTCAAAATGTTCAAATATTGCAACCCCCTCTCAGGGGGTTGATTTTTCAGGCAAGTTTTGTACCACAAAAGATGTCCCCCTTGAAATAAAAATTGCGTTTTGATCAGAAATGAATATCTTGGTAGATATAGCTTCTGTTTAGTTTTCGTTGAAGCACCCTGTAGATATATATATATATATATATATATATATATATATATATATATATATATATATATATATATATATATATATATATATATATATATATATATATATATATATATATATATATATATATATATATATATATATATATATATATATATATATATATATATATATATATATATATATATATATATATATATATATATATATATATATATATATATATATATATATATATATATATATATATATATATATATATATATATATATATATATATATATATATATATATATATATATATATATATATATATATATATATATATATATATATATATATATATATATATATATATATATATATATATATATATATATATATATATATATATATATATATAATATATATATAGATTGTTAAGCTGGAATGAATATTTAGAACAGCATCAGAAGTTGTTTCAAAAGGAAAAGTGATAAAAAATGAGCTGTATTCATACAAATTACACCGTTAATTTCCAAGACCAGAAAAATTCGAATGGTCTGAGACAGGAGATGACTGAGTTCATATCAAATCCATTCAAAGGGCTATCAAGTTTTCTTGGAATAAGTTCAGTAGGGGTGACTGATTTATATCTAGTTGGTCATTAAGTATATTCTTGGAATTTTATATCTGTTAATTTCGAGGGCTTCAAGGTAATTCAATTTCTGGCCTCTACTCTCTGTATTTAAAACTTGGAAATCCGAATTGAATGAGGGGTTGCAATCTGAAAGGTGATTTGAATAATCTTGGTAGATATAGCTTGTGTTTAGTTTTCGTTGAAGCACCCTGTAGATATATATATATAGGGGGTTTTACCCCGACGAGTTGCCCATATATCTGTTCATGCAATCAAACTGATTTCATGAAAAAATATAAATCCACCACCCGGTAATTAATACCATTGCCAGGCAATGATTATAATTAAAACATATCCTGGAGTAATTATATATTAGGATAACGTTAAATGTTATGAGAATATATCAATCTACCAGAATATATACATACTATAGCATCATCAGACAATGATATCAATGTACCAACGAGTAGTGTCAGAGGCTTTCTCCCGGAAAAATCCAGTGTACTGACCTTAGTCAAGTAACACTGAATGTTACTCATTAATAGTTTCCTTTGTGTGAAGTGGTGAACGATCGAATAGAATACTGCTCTGAATATGAATATGACAAAATTGTCAGTTAATTATATTACATTTATATAAACAAATAAATAAAATATGAAATGAGATTCTGAGCAGTATAAACTAAAAGAAAACCTATGACTCTACCTCATTATTATTTTCGGAAAGAAACCTACGAAGAATATTACAAGATTTGATGACTGTTATCTTTTGTAACTGTTCAAACAAATTTTTCTTCAGACCCAAAATCTCAATACTTTTGTGAAGATTTCTAGGAATAACGCCTGTTGTAGAAATAATATATATATATATATATATATATATATATATATATATATATATATATATATATATATATATATATATATATATATATATATAGATACAAGTACCAACCCAAATCTGTGTTGGAGAACGAAAAGCACAAGCTATATCGGGACACAACTTTGGTTACGGACAGACCAGTGGCGCACAACAGACCGGATATCTCGATTTTCAATAAAGACGAGAAAACAGCTTTTCTCGTGGACATCAGTATACCCGCAGATGAGAATATCACCAAAGCGTACACCGAAAAGGTCTCCAAATACCAAGATCTCGCCTTCGAGATAGAGGAGATTTACCAATTCAAAACATTTACAGTGCTCCCTGTATAGTATCGGTGAACGGTCTGGTTGAAACACCTCTCACGGAACATACCAAACGGCTAGGGCTAAAACCATAGATCGTAACCAGCGCCCAAAAGGAGGCCATACTCGGAACAACTAGAGTCGTTCGAGGATTTCTGCAACGATGGCAAAACAATATGATCTGGTCTTGACGAGACATCACCCGGATCTATCATGATTACAACAAAAAAATAAATATATACATTATCATTTGATAATTGTAATCCTTGAGAAAATTTTTGTCACAATTGTGTGGAGTCCTCAAATTACAGTTAGCTCAAGTCGAGACGAGTTTGAACGGCTAAGGTCTAATTCAAAGATAAATAAAACTTTCCATTTCTCGAAATTGCAATTGCTCAAATCTCCCATTACAGATATATGCAAACTGAATGTAGTATATTATTTTTTTCCTAAATAATCAGGTTTGAGTCAGATATTCTTTTCGGAAAATGCTGGTGTCTTTACAGGGTGATGCATGGTAAAAACTGCTCCTCTGACTGCAGTATGAATGGAATATTGAGCATCTGTACCTTATTATAACAAATATTGTAGCGTGCTTACCTTTATATACTTCATCATTCAAAAACTCAAGGATCAGAATACAGTTAACTTATAACAACTTCGTCTTACCTGGTACTGCAGTGCTCAATTCCTGACTCAAATCGTTTAAAAAACTATACCGTTCGATGTTGAGTTGGTTTTTATTTAATAATATTTAGTCGAAGACGCAGCTGATTGAAGCAATCGAAAACTATCTGTACTATAAAACTGTACCTAGGGAGAATTAAGAATTATTTGCGGTTTCTCCTACTTCAACGCGTCACAATTTGACGTGTCTGCATACGTATGAGGTATGTGAGTTTGACGTTAAAGTATCACAAAAGCTCAATTGTTGTGATAATTTAGTTCCTCATCTTGCCATGGTCTTGTTTTTGTACAAACATGAGTTATAAAAGTTATGCTTTTCTGCAAAATATAGGTTTCATATTTTCATATTTAAACAAAAGTTTTTGAATTGTTTTTTACAGATTCAACCTGAATTATTCCTTATCCTACGAACAAAATGTATACGTAATCATAAAGATTTCCCACCCCTTCAAATGACAGAAAAATCCAAATAAAATGGAAATAATTCATTCTCATGGTACCTTATTTTCCCAAAGAAATAAACTCATTCTCTTTTCCAGACCAGATGATAATCGCGAAATCTTCATGTACGACGTAGGTACCAAAACCGTTAATAAACTTGATGGTAGTCTATCAGCAGCATTCGTCCAAGCAGCTGAAGAAAATGATCCAGAAACTCAAACAATGGAAGATTTCAAGAAGAGGACCCTCGAAGACTCTAATTCAGTGAGTGCTGAATTATTGAAAAACACAGATCATGTTCTAGAAAAATCAGATATTGGAAAAACCAAAACCGATATGCTAGAGGATGGAACTAGTCATAAAAAAATGAATTGAACTGATTTGAAAATAGTGAGCGAGAGACTGAATACTCTTGACGACTTAATTTATTTCACTTATGCCCCGATCTTTCGCTATTTTAATTCGATCATTATTAATTTATATTTTTAATTACGTATTTGATAATTCTGTAAATATTGAATGAGATTCGATGGTTCGGTCATGAATAATTCCATTTCATTTATCTGAAAAATATCGAGACCTCTACATGATTCATTTTGTACAGTGTAATATAATTAGATATAAACAAATTTTTACATTTGTAATAATAAAATTCTATACTTTGAACTTTTTACTATTATTTATTCTTACGAAGAGTCATATAACATTTCTGGAGACTTTCCAGCATAGAAACTTATCTATTTATCTTTTTCAAAGGTCTTTTATGGTCATCATTGCAAACAAATAACCTAAATCATTTTATTGACAATTTCTACCTCTGAAAAATTTCATATACTGGGTGACTCACCAGTGGTGCTCTGTAGGTCGTACACTCATGAAGATTTCATTTTTGTTCGAACGGTATTGTATTAAGAAAGTAAGAATCTACTTCAGCAATTTATTTTGAAGTAAATAGGGTGTCCCTATTTTCTATAAAAAATAGGGAAGTTTTTTCAGAGTAGAAGACCACATTTTTGTTGAAGAATCAAGAGAGTCCTAAACTCTGCTAAAATGTTTTTAAGTAATAAGCTTTTTTGGTGAGTAGTTTCGTCACAATATTTTTTTTTCCGTAAAAATTCATGAAAATAGGCTCTCACATCTTCGCATGCTCCTTCGGCCAGAGAGGATGAATACTTTTTCCTTTCGTTTTTTTATGCCCAAGGATAGCTTCATCGATGAATTGAAATAGATTATCCTCATTTTATACAGGAGCGACTCAAAATAATCATTGAATATTGTTATTTTGAAAATATCATATCTTGATTTTTTCAAATAGAACATCCTGTATTTATCATTCATGTCAACGCATAAAAATATTGTGCCATATTTTTGAAGAAGTAACATTATCTTTATCTTCGACCATTTTCGAAATAAAAAATAAACTGAAATAATAAAATCAGTGGTTGCGAAAGAAGAGTTTATTAGTACACATCATTATACTTGATCAGAGACATGGAGATATTTTAAGGTAGTCGTGTATGAAATACGTAATAGATTGATTTTTGGTGAGATGATCTACAAGGTGTTGAACTATTTCATTAAGTGTTCGAAATACTGGCCGTTTCTTTGTAGAGGCAACTCAATCCTTCTGAGGAAAGACCGTTGAACATTCGCCAACATTATTAACTGACTGAAAGGCGTCGACTATTCTCTGTCTCATATCCAACTGTGTTGTAGAAGGAATCTAGTAAACTATGCCCTTAATATAACCCCACAAGAAAAACTCTAGACTTTAAGGTCCAGAGACCTAGCTAGCCATCTAACAGGACCACCAAGTCCTATCCATTTGTTTGGAAATACATGATTCAAATGCTCCCTAACCTGATGTGCGTAATATGCTGGTGCTCCATCCTGTTGAAACCACAAATCTTGTCTTATATGCTCTAGTACATCGGCAAGTAACATTGGTAGATGATTTTGCAGAAAATCTAAATACATTACTCTATTGTGGTGCCTGTCGAAAAAGTGCGGCCCAAGTAGATATCCATCTACTATAGCGACCCATACATTCAAGGACCAACAATGCTGGTGATCTATTTGTCTCATGAGGTGTGGATTTTCCGTGGCGTAATAATGAAAGTTGTGCCTGTTATCAAGCCCATTCTTGTGAACAGTTGCCTCGTCCGAGAAAAGAACTCTGCCAAACATATTTGGATTTTCCGCTATTTTGTCACTTGCCCAATTGCAAAAATTGATTCGATTTTCATAGTCTTGATTGTTCAGTTCCTGGTGCTGTATATGATATGCTCAAAATTTATTCACTTTCAAGATTATCTGGACGGAAGTTTGACTTATATCTGGGTCCTCTGTCACTGTCACAAAAACTATGAATACCCAATGCTGAATTGTTAGTAGGAAGGTAAGTTACATTTGGTGATCGCGAAGATTTTCCAAAACAAAAAAAATTAAATATCCTCATAATCCTCATTATATATTATATACTTACCTCAGCAAAAAAGTTTAGTGGAATGTGACAGTTTCCGCAGTACGCTCATTATTTTGAGCAATTCTTGCTAATCAAGATCGTGTCTTGTAAAGGGTGTTTGTTTAGTTATTTCTAGAAAAAATCTCAGTCTGGCCCTGGAATTTGCTTTTCTTCTAAAAACCGTATTCTCAATATCAGCCATGTTATAAGTGATACGAAATATCGAGGAAATTGGTCGATGCGTTCAGGAAATATTGCAATGCAAATCCATAAAATAGCCTGTATTTCGAAAAAGAAGAGCGTGTCCTTGTATTCTAAGTGCCGATTCGAATTCCCCTAGGTATACTCTAACTACAAAACGTACAAGGACGGCAAAATCAAAACAAATTATTCAAAAAGCAACAGGGTAAGTAACATTTTACAACAGATTAAAATATTCGTGTGAAGAGCTCACATTTAATCAGAAATTCAGTTTTCAAATTAACAAGTAAAGAACTCTCTAGACCAGGGGTCTCCAAATTATGGCCCGCAGGCCAAATTCGGCCCTACAGTTCCATCAATCCGGCCAGCGAGAGCTCAAAACTAGTATCATCAATCTGGCCCACGACAGCCAATGTTTTACTGTTGTTACTATTGCTGTGATAAGTTGAATGGAAGAAAATGAAAACACAGAATGATAATTAATCGGTTTTATTTACTTACAAGGTGAAACTTTACGACAGAAATTATCACGCAGAAACCTAAGCTTAAGTATCTCAGCTTAAGCATATTTTAACAAATAATTAATATGAAATCAATCACACTAATAAAAAAACACTAATGAGATTTATGTAATTGTGATTTTCCAGCGACAATTGTTTGTAGTTGTGGATTAATTTTACTTGTACCAGTTATTAGAAGAGATTTAAGATGCTCATCAATTAATTTAGATCTGTAAACGTTCTTTGTGTACTTCATCTTGGAAAACACACAAGTACGTAATACTAAATACATAAAACAACCCACGAGCAAAATTATGCAAATTATCAAATTGTACCAGTGGAAAACTCTTGTGAAATTCCAAAAAAGATGAATTTTGATATTTGTTCTCAAACATGTCATTTCACTGTAAATCAATAACTTCCATTTGGACTTTCGGAGCCAGGGTCTCAACGTCAGAATCAAAAGGATTTTGAAAAAGCCTAATTTCATTCGCAATCACATCAAAGTCTGAGAAACGAGAATCGAAATTTATCTTTAAAGCACTTAAAGTTTCGACTGAAAAATCGACGGGAAATTCAATCTCTGTAGTGTGGCTAAATATTTCACATGTTTTGAAATGGGTGAAACATTTTTTACGTAATTGCGATTTAAATAATATTATAATCTGCCTGAACGTTTTGATATTGGTGTATATATCAGAGAGATGCTGATATGATATATGATTCGTCAAATCACCAAAGAATGCTAATTTCTACAGCCATTCACTGTTTCCTAAATCGGCACAAGAGCGATGCTCATTGAAAAAATCTCGATCTCTGCTCGAAGTTCAAAAAAACGCTTAAGGACTTTTCCGCAACTGAGCCAGCGTACGGCACTATGATACGGCAAGTCGTTTTCTCCAATCTCTTCAATAAACTCGCGGAATTGTCGGTGATTCAGTCTTGTGGATCTGATGAAATTAACAACTGACATGACTGGTTTCAGAACTTCAGACAAATCCAAACATTTTCTGCACAAGGACTGTTGACGAATGATACAATGTAAGACTAATGGTTTTGAACTACCATCATTTTCTACAGCCTTTGGCACAAGTGCGACCACTCCTTTATTTTATTTTTTTCACATATATTTTCACCTCCATCGGTGGTGATACGTTTCTTAAGTTTTTCCATCGAAGGTTCTTTTTATTAATGACATTTTCAACTCCCTTAAAAATATCTGCCGCAGTTGTCGTGCCGTGACTACTATCAATATCAAGCAATTCTTCATATACGTCATAGCTTTTAGCTACTCCACGAATAAAAATCAACACCTGAGCAGTATCTGACACATCCGTTGACTCATCCAAGACTAGAGAAAACCACTCAAGATGTCCATTTTTGTCAGATAGTTGAGATTTTCTCCGATGTCTTGCACACTCCGAGTCACGGTGTTTGCTGACAAACTGACACCTTTCAATAAATTTACCTTTTCGGGGAATATTTCTTCCGCTACTGCAATCAAGCAGTCTTTTATCAGTTCTCCATCGGTGAATGGTTTTCCACGTATTGCAATTTCAAGAGCCACACGAAAGCTGGCGCGAGTTGCAGACTCTTGCTCAACGTTTGCTTTGGTAAACAAAGATTATTGCGATTTCAGTCCGCGCTTCAAAGTTTCAAATATTTCCGCCTGCAAACATCCTGTATATTTAGAGTCATTTTGAAGATGTTTCGATTCATAGTGACGTTTAATGTTATATTCTTTGAGAACAGCTATGGTTTCATTACAAATTAGACATAGCGCCTTATTATTGCACTCAATCACAAAATACTGAAAGTTCCATTCATCTTTTGAATGCTCTGCATTCACTAACCATATGTTCCATACTAATAAATCGAACATAAAACAAGTCTAATCAAAATACTCTTACTTCTGCACGGTTGTTACTTCATTTCACAATAGGCAGTTTCGCTTCCTTCGCCTTTCCCACGCAAACTGACTCGCAATGGCACCGTTAGCCTTTTTATGCCTAAGCAATTACTACCATCTAGAAGTGATCGAAAAAACTACTCAGAACCAGAACTTTCTCGAACCAATGCGGAAATTCTCAAACATGCCACCTGTTAGTAGTTAGTGGGTAGCCGAAATAGATAGTACCTGCATCACAGACCTGCATAGTATTACTACTCGCCACTAGATGTCCCTACTTGATACAATATACTGAATACACAATCAATAGTAATTGAAATGCAAAACGCCTATGTTTGCTTAGGTGGAAAGAAAAATTTTAATTGTTTGGCCCTTGGAACGTACCGAAACAAATATTATGGCCCTAAGGTTTCAAAGTTTAGAGACCCCTGCTCTAGACTATAGAGGCATGCTTTCAGTAATATATTTCCAGCTCCCCCAAGTTTGGCGCTGATTTATTGAAGGCTTTTGCTCCTAAACAGTTGTGAGAGATATGCGTCGATTCTTCTCTAGCTCTGGTGTCATGTCCATGGCGGCTTGAGTGCTTAGGATATTTATCCTTATTTTCATGGAAATAGATCTAGCAGACGGAAATAAGTCAAGCAGTCGGAAATAGGTCAAGCAGTCTTAAAAGTAGCAACCGGCTAAGGTAAATATAACGAACCTTCTGAATAAGTCTCTGAAGCTTTTGTTTGGGGAACACCGTCTATGCCTACCCAGAGGCTCCACATGCAAACACACCGTATGTCATCAGACTATGAAAATTTGTATAATGCGTAAGGAGCACTTCTCACTCACCCAGAGAATGCTTGATTCTCCTGATAACAACGATGGATGCAGATAGTCTTTGCCACAGAAGCTCCGCATAGCGCGCCCATGACATGTTCCTTTCAATGGTAAAACCCCAGTACCGTTACCATCGTTCTTCCGCATGTAGGGTTTCTGCTCTTACACACTTCTTGAGTCTTACTCTTATTTAAGAAGATATCGTTGACCTCGAACCACCACTGCGCCTCATTCACCGATGGTTCAGAATGAGTTATTTCAAGTATTCTAATGATACCACATTCTATTCAAAATCTTGAAATTAACTTTTAATACTATCAAGAACTATTCAAGGTGCTGAACTCACTCTATAAAATTATGAATAACAGAGAGAGAAAGCATATCGAGCTAGGATTTTTCATTTATAATTTTGTCCTCTTTATGAATCTCTTTTAATAATTTGTAATTATTAATAGTTTCTGAATTATTCGTGAAAAATTTGATGCCTTTTTTCATCTTAATTCATTAACAAATTTCACTATACTATTCAATAAATATTTCTTTACTATCAACAACCTTCCACATCAAACAACATTTTCGCGACATTTTACAACATTACACAGTTTGTATGTCATGGTGCAACCAGAACATCTATCATGTTAAACCATGCCTTTCATTAACTTGTTATTGAAAATTGGGGAAGTCTAACCTATTTCTCCCCCCCCCCCTGTGTTTACCTGATTGATTAATAATTGATCTAATTATTACTTACTTAACTTGATTCTATATTATAACTACCCCGGTTCCTTTCATTTAACCTATTTTATTAGTTTATGTTCTAAATTTATGGAATCATTCATGCAGGAATGGATCTCTACATCCCTCTTTCCATGAAAAGAACAACAGCACAAAAGCCATGGTTAAACAACGACTGCGAAAGAGCCTCTGCGGCCAAGAGCAGAGCTTACAAGTCATGAAAGATAAATCCAACAGAGGAAACAAGAACAATATTCGTAGTTTCAACGAAGGGGTATCTAATAAACTTTTTGAACAGGCAAGCGGGACCACACAATTCTGGTCTATTGCTCTCTTGTTCTAAAAGAATTCTGTGCTAGATTCATGTAACGCAATACCACTGAACATTCCACCTACAAATTCTTCCATGGCAGAAATCAAGTTCAGCAGCTGAACTGCAAGAAGGCAGTTGGTCTAGACGAAATACAGCCAATCGTCCTAAGAAAGTGTGCTCCCTAACTGGCACCCATTCTTAACCATCTGTTTCAGATTTCTCATGAAAGCCAGACTTTCCGAGCAGCTGGAAAATAGCGAGAATTCAACCGATCCCAAAATGAGGAAAGAAGTCCTTACCTGTCGCCCTGTTGCAGTTCTTCCCATTATGTCCAAAGTGAGTCAGGGATGTCAAAATATTAATAACTTAAACTCTGATTTCCAGAGATTATCTATTATATTCGGGTCAGTTGAACCTGGTGAGCTTCAAAGCGAGCAAGACGCAAGCAACTACGTTTTCTAGAAAGGTCTATGCTGGAGAACCTCCTCTAATAATGCAAGGTCAACAAATTGCATCCAAAGATTCGATGCACCTTCTCGGTATAACGGTCAACTCCGGGTTTTGTTGACATGAACATGTATCAGCAATAGCTAAGTCGGCATCAGCTAAACTGATTTGGAATATTGTTTCCATGTATGGGAATCTGCGTCAAAACATTCATTGCAGATGTTGGATAGTGTGCAAAAATGGGCTGTGCGCCTCATCGCACCCCCGGATATCACCCGCGATCTCCAACCGCTGGCTCTCAGAGGACAAGTTGCTGACCTTTCTCATTTTTACAGATACTTCCACGGAAGATGCTCCAAGGGGCTGAAAGACCTTGCTCCAAGAAAACTCATGTTTTGCAGCAACACTACGCTGTCAAGGAGTTCTCATCATATGGCGGTACATTTAACGAATCCTCGAACCTCTCTCTATAAGAATTCCTTCGTTTACAGGACCGGTGAGCTGTGGAACTCGCTTCCGTCCATCTTCTTTACAACATCCTATAATTTGGCCCGCTTCAAGAAACGAGTAAACAAACAGCTCAATTCTTCTCAGGCGCCCACTCATGTGGTGTAACAGATTCGCCATTCCTGGGAAGGGCGCATAAAAAAATAAAAAAAACTGAAAAATTGAAATTAATTGTTACTTTCGACCAAAGCCTTCTTAAAACCATATTTTGACAAGGATTTAAGATCAACACCGACACTATTCTAAGACTTCACCACTTTGTAAGTAAAAGATTGTTTGAATGCTGTCGTTCCTGCTTAGCTGAACATATGTTTCTCTTTCTGATCTGTCTACTAAGAACATCACTCTGAGCTATATTTTTTTTAAATAAGTAATTAGGTTTTTTTAATTTTAATAACCCTGTTGTAGAGACATAAACAATGCAGTTCTCTAGTCTGTTCAATCGTCATTCAGTTCAAATATTTTATAGCGTTCTTGTCTTCTAATACTATATCTTGCATATCTATTTTGCATCTTCTGGATTCTATAACTGTCATGTTTCTTTATACAAGGTGTCCATTCAGTTTGAACTACGATAAGACAAGACTTTTACACAATGTTATTCTTATTCTTCTAGTTAGAAAATCTTCACAATCATAAGTCATTTTTAAATTAAGACAAGCCTTTTTCATCAACTGACTCACATGTTCCGAAAATCTCAACCGATCATCCTGAATTAATCCCAGACTCTTAACTCTACTGCATCCCTGGATCTCCTCACCCTCCAATGTAACCTAGATATCACCTGCCATTACAGCCATGCGAAGCTGGGGCGGACCGCTAGTCGGTATCTAAATGTGAGAAGCACCTGCGCATAGATTCGGTAAGATTAATACTAAAGATAAAGAATAGAAGCTGTCCCAATATGGATCCCAGAGTACTCCCGATCCTAGGGCTAGAGGTGACGATAATTCACCCCTGCATCGAACATATTGAGTTCTGCTCATGATATAATAATGACTTAGTTATATACTGATCTGCTAAGGCTGCTAAGACATACACCTTGGCAAGCAAGAAGTTCACAATTGGAACTCTAACGTACCCCACTTCCTATTTGATGCCTTCCACATTTTATTTTGATTTAAAGCAATCTTATTTAACAAACAGCATGTTTAAGTAAAGTGACCTTATTACTCAACACATAAGGTATATTGTTAAATCAATGAATTAGACATTTTCATTTTTCCATTCGTTACGAAAAATTGTGATCGAGTAATACGTCTCTACCATTGTCTTCCTAAGATATAATGTCGTCTAGGAAAATTGTGAAACAAGTTTCGATACGAAAAAAATCAGTGTTACCGCTCAAAATTAAAATAGAAATGCTTGATCGTTTACGCCTTGGAGTGTCGTTCGCATCCATATCAGACTGATTCAATGCTGAAGAATCAACTGTACGATAGACAAAAAAATCCGAGAATAATATAAGGTCGTCTGTAGCTTCAACTTCACTTTCAGCGAAAATTGTTCTTGATCCAGTAATAGAAAAGGTGGAAGTGGCGTTGTTTCATTAATCAGTTCATTCGTGAGAGCAAATTCCATCTCTTTTTCTAAAATGATTTTTCACGTCATATGGAGACGAATCAATTGGACGGTAATTTGAGGGAGATAATTTGTCAATTTTTTTGTAGATGAGTGTTACAGATATTAGTAACCAATTGCAATTGGAAGTAGTCCACATTGAATTGCCGTCCTTATCCGAGAGGACCCTCCCTAGTTCACATTAGAATTCGTTTTTAAAACCAAATGATCCGAAAATCCCATGGGCGGTAGATATTCTATTGCTGACACAAAGTTACTGTCATTCACGATAACAGGTAGACTTGTCTACTAGTTGAAATAAAGTAGTTTTTGTATCAATACACATTTGAACCAGAATTGAGTGGAAGTAAAAATGCAGAAATTGGTAAGTTTATGTCTTGAAGTCTCCGATAAATAATGTGTTTATTATGAGTTCGAGGAGAGTTCAAATAGATGTTCAAAAACAACTGCATTATATGTACAGGAGCTTGGACGGTATATACATCCCACAACATTGGTATTGAATTTTTTTTCTATACAATCATTGCCATATTAAATTCAATTGTCGTGGATATTAGATCAATAACAGATACAGATTACACTCATATAAGCAGTAGCTCGCCCTCTAAGGGATTTGGTAATATGATATAAGGTTCATAAATGGGCCTCTAACCTAATTCTTCAAAATCAGAGATTTAATAATCTGGACATAATGTATCACTAACTCCGAAGACATACTAAAAGTACCCCATAGCCGACAAATTAGAGAAAAGTGCCTTCTGATCATACACCTGTATGAATACCTCAGACATGCGCCGACTACATTCTTTCCTGATAATGAGAACCGGTCATCTGTATCTCCCTGACAATTCGATTTAGGATTCTACAGACGAATTAACATTTCGAATCTTAGAAGGACAAAATCACACCGAGGAATATTGGCACCCCATGCTCACAAACACAATTGCCTTTGTGAGAGTTGACTGCACCATTTTAAGCCCAACGAGCTATTTTTCTAGTGACATCTCCTCCCACTACGAGCGAGTGGACCTGACCACAACAAGTCAAGGAGGAACAGAGAATATTCACAATCAATCCAGCAACACTTACTGAATTAATTCGCTGGGAAAACTAGGAAAACTCAGAAATCTTTACGTCGCGGTGGCGGCCTTTATGCCGACAAGTCCTAAGATCTGCGTTCTCTTTTACCCTTCGTTCATCATTACTTAGGGCCTTTTCTCAGCGCGTTACTTCATCATGGTCGGGAGAGAATGTTTAATAATTATCGTGAATAGTGTTGAATTTTGCCCACGATTTCTTATCTGAATTTGGCTGTCTTCCAACAGTTTTTAAACTTTTGAATGATTTTTAACTGCTTGCAAATTTCGTAATATCCCATTGCAAGGAGACTTTAGAACGAAATAATTGAAGAATTCTGCTCAAATACAGTCTTACCACAGTTATTTTCAATTCAGGTAGAATATATAAAATGTTTCGTTAGTAAATCTACAATAAAATTATTCACTGACTACTATCAAGAAAGATATGGATTACACTATCAAAAACAAAAGAACCTATTCCGGATCGTTTCAGTATCGTTTGCCATGCGATGTGAGACACTAAAACACGAATCGGATGAAACATTATACTTGATGATTTTTTTTGAATTTTGTTTTATTGAATTTGATTTTTGATTATTTTCGTTACGAAATATTTGTTGTAATTACACCATTTGAAAGGGTTCACTTAACTGGCCTATTAATTTTTGTGGTAGTTAGCAGTATAGCGCCACGAAAAATGCAGCTATGACAACCGTCAGATACATAAACACATCAAAAAAGTCTAGGGAACACTTCTGAATATCGATATATTGTATCCAGAACGATCAATATGGATGATTTTTTTGAAGAAATGAACACATCCATCAATTTTTCACCAAATTATGTAGAGTGCCGCAACAGATTTCAGTTTTTTTATAAAAAACTGAAAATGCAGCAGATGCGACGCTGCTTTATAATCATTTCATGTATTCAATGTTTGAAATCAATTAGTTGGCACTTTGTTTCTGTTGTAAGCACAAATAAAAGATTCGACCATGGAAAGACGACATTTAACTAGAGAAGAGATGTTACGAGCCGTTGGCATGCTCCAAGCTGGGAGCTCACAACGGGAAGTATCCAGGGTTCTGGGAAGTAGCCCAAGTGTCATAAACCGTTTATAGTAGCGTTTCAATGAAACAGGTAGCGTAGAAGAACGCCATACAGGTCGTTTCAGGATTACTACAGTCGCCCAAGACCGATTTTTGGTTTTACTAGCCAGAAGAGATCCTACTACTACAGCATCTCAATTAGCTCAAGAACTATCACAAGTTCATAATGTACAAATTTCCGACCAAACTGTGAGAAATCGACTGCACGAAGGTCCACTCCACTCCAGACGTCCTTTAAGAGTTCCAGAACTGACCCATGGAAATCGCGCTGCTGGTTTAGCTTGGTGCCAAGAACACGTAAACTGGGATCAACAGAGGTGGGCCACAGTTCTCTTAGTGATGAATCTAGATTTAGTTATTATCCCGATTCGGGAAGAATTCGAATATGGAGGAAGCCTGGAAAGCAAAACCGTCCCCAGGATGCTCGAGAAGTTGTTAGACAGGGAGGCGGATCAGTCATGTTTTGGGGAGGTATACGCCTTGGGGGAAGAACTGACCTCGTTTTCATACAGAACAACCTCACGGAAAATTCTTACGCACATGAGAAAGTTGTACCTGTAGTGGTACCGTATCTTCAAACAATGGGTCAAAATCAACTCTTCCAACAAGATAATGCCCCTCCTCATCGTGCAAGAGTTGTCTTGAACGTTCTTGAAGAGAATTATATCGATCTTCTACCGTGGCCATCCTGCTCCCCAGATCTGAATCCCATCGAGCATGTGTGGGACACCCTAAAAAGAAATCTCCTGCGTCAAAAATTTTTCCATCATGAACAGGAGCTTCGATTAGCAGTTCAGGGGGCTTGGAGTGACTTAGGCCAAAATGTAATAGACAATTTAATATTGAGCATGCCGCGACGATGCCAAAGTGTCATTAATAACAGAGGTGGACCTTCTGGGTACTGAAAAATATGAGTGCTTCCATATCTTTTCGAAAATATAGGTTCAGGATTTTTTTTGTGTTTTACCAAATTTCGTCATTTTCAAATTTCAAATTTTTTTGTATAATAGGTGCTTTGGAGAAGTCAAATATTATATTGTTTTCTTGAGAATTCAATATATACAATACATCCTAACAAAAACCGAAAGATTTCTATAAATTCGAATCATCAAATTCATATTTTAAAGATATTGGTAAGTGTTCCCTAGACTTTTTTGAGGTGTTTATGAGATATACGAGTAGAGTACGCCTAAATGTAGGCTTCAGCATTTTATATGCCTTATTCTTTGAAGTTATGCAACACACAAAACAGTTGAGGGAATTTCAGTTGCATGGTTGGTGAACCTGTCCAACAGCTAATGTGTCTTGTCCTTGTGTCATATGAGTTACTGTCACATCTTTGTCAAAGGTAGATGTCAAATTTTCAACTCTGAGGAAAAACAGGCTAGCTATTAGCAAAGTTGTAAATTTCTGTGTCTGTAGTGATTTCTTGTAATGTTAGTGGAGTGGAATAGGTTCCAGTTTTGTTTTACGAATTAATTGTAATGTTTTAAGAAAAAAATACGATGGAGGGCTCGCTAAGCAAGTGGACAAACGTCATGAAGGGATGGCAATACCGTTGGTTTGTCTTAGATGATAATTCTGGGCTTCTTTCTTATTATACGGTAAGACTTACACTTAACTCGTTAATTTTGTTTCCTAACTTTGTCATTACTTTTAAAAGAACATAACAAGTGACTTCCGCACTTTGTAAACAAAATAATCTAATTATGTTTTGCTTAAACTATGAATTAGAAAACAGTCTTACAGTTCCTATAAGGAAGGAAAAATTCATGAGACTTCATCAAATCTTAATTGAATATTAAATTTAGCATATAAAGAGAACTTCATATTCAGTAATCAATTAATTATGTGATAATTTATTAAGTTATTTCAGTATGACCGGTTCATGTTTTTTCATCAAAATCATTGGTTTGCTATATTACTTTCAAAGCTTTAATGGTTTCTTTATTGGAGAATGCAGTACAACATTAAAATTCAAAAAGTAGGTGAAGCATAACTTATGTATGAATTTTGTTGAAAATATTGATGATCATGGTCAAGGTTCATGAAAGATTATATTCCTAATAAGAACTTTTCTTAAGCAAATTAATCGAAGCTCAAACTTTGATAGAAGATTTGAAGTTGAGTGTTTACATTTTAGTGCAATATTCTGCCTGTATAAGTTTGTTTCTTTAACATTGATTAATTATTACATGTAGGTGTAGTTACTGAGTCAATAGTAAAATCAATGGATGATCTCATATCTATCATATGTAAATTTCATTCATTTCGCATAATTTTCTTTCGATTCAGAAAGTTATAAAGGTTCAGAATTATCTTGTTTTTATACAGCATCCATAAGATCAAGCCAGAGTTGTATCAGCTTTGGTGTGAAATATTTGAGATCATTGATTTTTCTTGTTGTTTATTAATTGATACACAGTTATAATTTCGTTGCTGTATATGTGAATCATTCATAAAAATTACTGTCAATTATATCAAGTGTCACTAATATATTCATAATTGCAATTGCCTTATCATTATAATATACAACAATGGTTCAATACATATTATCAGCTACTGTAGAAAAAATGGTTTTATGATGAAGAATTTATAATTAATAGAATATCTCTTAATTTTTCAAGAGAAATACTTGTTTTTGTAAACAAATTTGTTTATGAGTCAAAGGAGATGATATAGTTATCTATAAGTAGTTCTTATCATCATTTTAAGACACAAGGTATTGCTCTATCATCTGTGTTTCATTGAGAAAGTGAACAGATCAAATTGATTTCATCAATTGAATAGTGAGTACAAAAATATTGAATATCATTTACAGATTTCTACTCAAGCAAAAGAAATAATGGAGACAATTGAAATTACTACAGTCATTAAATATGGCACCATGTAAATTGGTGATTAAATTTAAATTTTGAATAAGTTTTCTATCAGCAGTCTGAAATATTTTTCAAAACAATATGAAGGAATTTTCAAGACCCTACTATTATATAACTTCAGGGACTATGAAAATTGAATTCTTATTATTAGTTTAACAGAACTCAAACAATCCTTTCCAATTAAAATTCTAGGTAAACTATTTGGGAGACATTCTAGTGTCGATATTGAAAGGAATAACTGTTGATAAAGAATTCCATTGAAGCAGATCCTGTCCATAATGTTTATGAATGACTTGAAATAATAATTCATGTTCAGCAAAGGTAGACATAGTTTTGATTTGCATCAATATCAGCAGGAAATGTGAAAGAAACTGAAAAATAATTGATAACATTCCAAATTTCATTTCCTAACATTAAGCTTTATCATAAAATTGCCTGAAATAATCAGTAGTTGGTTTTGAAACAATACGAGTAAATTTCTTGATAGAATTCATATTATCTTCTAGGAAAACAATCAAATTATATCCTGTTCAAAAATATATTATTGAGGAAAAAAAAAATAGATAATGGTGTAAATCAAGAAACACAATAAATTTCCAAATTTAGAATGTCAACGAGAGTTCTATATTCTTCTTCTTTTTCCTGCACGGCGCCTTGATGGCAGCACTCAGGCCATTTGGTGCATTGTGCTTGCCATGTGTAATTTTGTTATCAATCTTGCAAAAACTTTTTGATGAAGTTTGCAAGGCTGTTGTAGGGGGCCTCCCAGGCGCTAGGTGTTTCAACGCTCAAGGTGTTCAGTCTGGTCGCCTCAGGAGCAGGACATTTGAAGAGTATGTGTTCCGTTGTTTTGTCATTTTCTAGACAACTACAGCACTGTGTGGTTTCCGATAGTCTCACGACGTGTAGGTGTTTATTGAGTTCGTGTCCAGTCAATAGGCCAACTACATCCCAATAGGCTTTTAATCGAAGGACAATAGTTCATGTACCCTCTTCTTTGATTGCAGCCCCTTTATGAGACGTTTTGATTGTCTCAGTACCGAGATGCCTGCCCAATATTTCAGGTCCTCGGTGGTGTTCCAGTTTTGAAGGAGGAGAGCATGTGGGTCCACGGAATGGTTAGAATAGGTTCTGGTCCCATCCGCCTAACAGCTGTTGCCTTTTTGGCAATGCTGTCTACAATCTCATTTCCTTCGATCCCTGGGCAAAAGGAGAGTAACACTGTTTGCAGCACTGAGTTGTCAAAGTGCTGCTTTGCATTCATGAACTAGTTTGGATGTAACCATAATACCTCTCAGATATCCAAGCGCGTTCTGGCTGTCAGAGCATATTTTATTTTTATATTTATTTATTTATTAATACAAGCTCAACAGGATTACTTCCAATTACAGAGCCGAACAAGTACAGACAAATTTGCTTCAAACGAGAAAAACAAATTTAAAAAACTTTCAATAACAATAATGACAACGCATTGATAATACAAACTCAAACAATAGAAATAGACACCAAACAATAAAAACAATTTCAATGCGTGAACTAAGTTTTGCTAATATGTTTCTTTTGAATGTAGCTTGAGAATGACTGATATCAATCAAAGAGGCCACCGAAATAGCGACAGCTTCGATTGATGGGTGAGTTGAAGAAAACATCCGTAACAGCTCTCACGACATAAGAAGTGATATTGCCTCTGCCAACCAGCCTCGGTACAAAAAACGTCTGTCAAGCAGACACGAACAACGGATGGAGTTATTCAGAGGTCCATACAGCACAAATATTTCCTTCTTATTTGAAGGTCCAACACAGAAAAACGATCGGTTAACAGAAAACCTGGCATTCCTCAGATAGGATATACTCCATCCTGTTTGTATGCCAGGTACTTTAGGAAGGTTCTCTGGACGCTTTCCAATGCAATTTTATATTACACATAGTATGGATCCCAGATAACACAGGCATATTCCAATCTAGACCGAATGAAAGCGAAATACATATATGTATATTATATGCGTCTTTGTAGTTCCTATGTAGGTTTCCCTGCACACATTGGAGAATAGCAAATATTTCTGCTTATGTTACGGTGACGTGGTCTCCTAGAGCAATCGTAATGTTTGCCCTCGGGCCGTTTACGCCAGCCTGGTTTTGGACCCCTCTGTGAACCAGAGGGGTCCTGTGGGATGAGTAAGGCGTGGGTGTGGAACAAATTTCTTTTGGTGGAATGACGACCTTGAAGGGTTCGTCAAAGTGGTAGGTGGCTCTCATTTGTTTTCCTCTTGTGAGAAGGTCAAGTCGGAATTCTCCAATTGTTTGAGGGATGTAGAGTGTCCAGAAGTTGGATTTCCCCTCCACATACCTCCTTCCTACACTCTTAGAGGCCCTCATAGCCGTCTCTTTCACCACTTTGTGTAGGGAAGGGACGCCCAGAAGACCCTCCATAGAGGCTGTGGGTGTTGATCTCAAGGCTCCCATGACTGCTGGACTTGCTTGCCTTGTTTATTTTGTTCCGTTTTATCTCCTTGTCCAGTACAGGCCACCATACGATGGCCTCATAGGTCAGAGCGGACTATCACTGGCGTGTATAACCAATATATTATGTTTTGTTTGAGTCCCCATCTGGGGCCGAATAATCTCCGGCAGGCCCAGAGTTTTGCGCTCTTTGCGCTTGTCTTTCGATGTGACTGTCCCAATTTAATTTGGCCTCAAGCATCATACTAGATATTTCACTTGTGCTACTAGTGTTAGTTCCTCGATAAACAGAATGGGTGCCTTAAAAGGCAGTAGTTTCATTTTTCGAGTGAATAGAATCATGTCTGTTTTGTTTGGATTTACAGACAGATCGTTCTCTCTGCACCATTGTTCCGTCATTTGCAGAGCGTTCTGCGCAACTTCGCATATGGTGCTCAGGTTTTTTCAATAAACAAGGAGGACGAAATCGTCGGCATAACCCACCTGAAAGTGTCCAGCATCGGCAAGGCCCGCCTGGAGGATAGGAGATAGTACTCCCCTGAGGGCATCCCCTGCTGGCGGTTCCCGAACGGTCGACTCGCCTCGATGCACCTGGTCGACAGCAGACGTCCCACCCACCTTGCTATGGTGTCTACTCATAGCTTCATCTATTGACCTATATAGTGTTGTCGAAAGCTCCCTCTAGATCTGGGAATATTCTTAGAGTGACTTCGCCTTTTTCACTGGTTTCTCAAAATACCGTTCTACAGAGTGTAGTGCTGAGTCGACTGATCTACCTTGTTCGTAGGCATGTTGAGTGATACGTAGGGGGCGCTCCGCTAAGGTATTCTCTCTAAGATATCTTTCTACTAGTCTCTCCATAGTCTTCAGTTAAAGGAGGTGAGACTACTTGGTCTAAAATCTGGCAATTTTATGTACGATCTTGCCCAGCTTGGGAAT
The DNA here is from genome assembly GCA_013387265.2 of Cryptolaemus montrouzieri. Lineage (NCBI taxonomy): Eukaryota > Metazoa > Arthropoda > Insecta > Coleoptera > Coccinellidae > Cryptolaemus > Cryptolaemus montrouzieri. The sequence continues at coordinate 135,594,270 of JABFTP020000185.1, read as the reverse complement.
AAAGATAAGCCGAAAGTTCTATATTAGTTCAGTAATTCCTTTCTTACGATAATATGCATCCAAAGTTCCCGAGGTTGAAAGGAGATCGATTTGATAGTAAAGGGGAGGCGTTTAAAGATCTCATTTTACAGTTTTTCACTTATATCTTTGAAACTATGACTCCTACAGAAAAATATTCTATCAATAGAATTAGACCTTGACAATTTTCCTACATGAACGATTTCATTCATCTTTCCCCTAGGACTAACCTGGTAGTTAACTATATTGGGTCAAATAGTTCATTAAATTGAGTCTTTGTGGTGTTTTCTTAATACTATGAACTTATGTCTTTCATTTGAGTACCATTTGCACGCCGGTATTTGCCTACCTTAAGGTATCCATGAGATGCACCACCATAGTTAATAGTTTGGTAACTGGGGCATGGTCCAAGGTAGTCCTAAGTTAAAGGACTTTTAGCCCCTTTATCCAAATACAATTAGTAGATGGTAGTTTGTTGCTAACCCTTTCCTAGACTTCCAAGTGCAGAGGCATTAGTTGGTGAAAGTTAGGGAAAGTCTGTCCTCAACATTGTGATGGATTCTTAGAAGGCTAAGTACTGCTGAGAAAAAACTGAATGTAATCGTTGATTTGTTTGACATCTGTCAATGAACTGTTTGATCCAATAGATTACGATTTACTCACTGAATTGAATTAAATTTTTTCTAATGTTATTTGAAATTAATGTTAAAACACTGTGTTGACTTTAATTTTGTTCTTGAAGTATCTTTTGCAGGTGTCTCAGTTTCAAAGATATAAACGAAAAAGGAGAATTTTAAGTATTTCCCCTAGTTTAAAGTAGTTATCTCTCGTAGACTTGATTCGCAATGTTCTGATGTAATCTTTCACATTGAGTACTAAAAATTAAATGTTTTTAAAAGGATTTTGAACACTGGAATATGCAATTCGATAGCATCCAAACTTATGAACCCACCCTTGAGACTTTTGACACACTTCAACATAAGTTTGAAAGAATCCTTCTGAACAATTTCCAAAACTATGCTGTTTTCTACCAATTACTTTTTTGCTGTCTTATTTTGGCTGGGTTATTTCACCAAATAACCACAATTTTGCGAGTTTCTTCTATAAAATAGTGAGAGGCAGTACAATGTCGATTTGTTGTTTGACTGACCTACAATAATCCCAATCTATCACATATTTTTTCAATGTCTCATTGAGGTCTGTTGATTTATTTGCTCTAGATATAAATCAATAATAGATCAGTTTTTTCCTAGGTGCTTTCATGAATCATAAAACCTATGAATGAAACATTTTTATCTAATCAGTTTACTTCAAATTAATTGAAATCAGCTGATTTTATGTGGAAAGTTTGGAGAACAATGTATCACATGGCCTCTTAAAAGACTGAAAAAAAAGCTTTTTGGTGATTTTCTTTTTATGAAAAAATTCAAAATGAATTGAATTTACAAAGGTACAGTTTATTGAACATTTGATTGCCTGCAAAACCAAATTAATGGAATACTTTAATAAAAAAAAAACGGCTGCGCAGTATTTCTTTTATGCCCTCTCTTTTTGGAAGGTTCCATGGATATCACCAATCATTTTTTTATTGTACATAACACAACAGTTGAAAAAGTAGGTAAAATTTTTTCGACATGTTTTAATCGATATTAATTTCAAATTGTAGTTGAATTGAAATATAACTGTTATCTACCGAACACTCAAAAGTAAGAAAATGGATTTCTGAAGAAGTGTTTTTAGTAGGACCAACCTACTTAGACGACCTCTGCCAAACTTGTTTTTTATCTGCCAAACAGAAAAATTACTAAGAAACAATGAAGTTGGGTGCGGCTCTAATAATTGGAGGAACAAAATAAGGCACTACTGAATGCTCTCCTCAGATAAATATTATTTTTCTATCGGCACCGAAACTTATTTCAAAAGCAGATTTTCGAACAACATTCAATCACATAAAGAAAGAATAGTCAGTGGTTTATACTCATAACTTTCCAAATGTTTAGATGTTTCTGTCGTTGATATTAATAGTTATAAAGCTCCTGGACTGGCTAACTGATTTCAATTTCATTTTTTCTGATTTTTTTTGGAGATTTCAATTGTTATCAACATTTATGTAGACGCTGAAAATGAAATGAAAATGGTATTCCTCCTGTCAAGAGGTACTTTTCACTCTGTCAGATGGAATCGAGACCATAATCTTGATCTCTGTTCAGTTTCAAATTATGTAGTCTGTACCAGTACCTGTTATTTTTGTTTTTATTTTCTTGCGATATTCTCGCAGATTTCAGAAATTCCAAGGTTTAGGTTAGCTTACATTGTTTGGATGTATCTATCAATCATCAATATCAATATGCATAATCTTTCTGGACTTATCTGTCAATGTCATTTCTTCTGATCCAGCTGTTTATTCTGGAGATTTCAATTGTCACCACCATTCGTGGAGTTGTACTGAAAATGACAGAAATGTCAAGAGACCCGTTTCATTCTGCCATATGGAATCAATAATATAATCCTGATATTTGATCATTTTTAAAGGATATAGTCTGTACCAATACTTGTCAAATCTTCTTTTCATTTTCTTGCTTCAGGAGAAATTTCTGCAGAATTTGGAAAATCCAAGGTTATTGCAGTTCTGAAACCAGGTAAAAAATCAGAATTTTCGAATAGCTATCGTCCTATAAGTCTACATTCTGTTTCTTTCAAATTATTAGAGAGACTTCTATATGAATGATTAGAACCTATTATTGATGAAGCTTGGTCTCATTCCTAAGGTGGTTTCAAGAAAAACTTCAATTGTTCAGATCAAGTCTCGAATCTAATAACGTTCATTGAATCGGGATTCTAGAGTAAAATAAAACTGGAGTTGTATTCTTGGGTCTTTTTTCGGTATATGATACAGTGTGAAAGATGGTCTGATAAAAAAAAGGCCTGTAGTACAATTATTGAGCTGATTAAGAATATTTGTTTGACAAGGCTTCATGTTGGAGAGAAAACTAGTCGTTTTGCCACCCTCAATAATGGTCTTTCACAGAGATGTGTTCGTGCACCTTTGTTATTCAATTCAGGTGTGAGTGATATTTCTACAACTTCGTCACTCATGCCGATGATATTACTCCATCTTTTCGACACGATAACTTCGAAACTATTAAGAGTCGTCTATAACCTAATGCTTCAAAACCTAAGGTATCTTATTTTCATCTGAATAATTTTCATAACCAATAATTAAGACAATCGAGGGTATTTTTTAATGATTCTCCACTGAACCACAATTTTCTTCTCCAATATTTTGATTCCCAATTGAATTATACTTTCAGAAGTGGTACCATTAGCTCCACCCCAATTTACTGGTTAGGGGCCGTTCAAGTATTACGTAAGCAGATTTTTTGCAATTATATACCCCCCGTCCCCCTTTTCAGCAAAAGTAAGCAATGCTCTTACTCCTTACTTACTCATCATATCGCGTTGTATAGCAAACCCTACGACTTTTTGATAGCGCGGATTTTCATCTGGGCCTCCATCAACAGTAATGATCACCACAGGTTTTACCAAACCAAGGTCAGTTTTAGCTAATGGTTGAAACTTATTAATGTCGAGAAGTGTCTCAAAATCCCGAGCATGCGTATAAGCAGAAGATATACTATGCTTTCCACTTCGAATAGCGATGTATGTTGCATATACAGATGGTATTAATTTATGCCGTTCAGCGATTACCCAGTCATGATCAGGCAATTTGATTCTATATTCCATATGCATTAAAAGATGTGCTTGCTTATTTGCCGCAGTTACTCCAATAGGGACCCGAGCTTTATCATCTTGAGACATGAATAACACTTGATCTGGTCCAAGTATGGATGCTATGTACTCTAAATAATGGATTGATGTTTCGGCGAAATTGCTATCTGAGTGGCTTTTGCGGTGATCAGTCTGAGCCCGAATGAGCTTAGCAGGGACTGTCGATACATGTCTGCTTCCATGTGAAGAATTAGATTTTCTAGGAAAAAAAAGATATGTTCCACTTCGACTGATGTTATATCCTATTTCACGTAATTCTTGTGTGAGTTCATCAAGACTTTTTAAGCTACGAATAGATTCCGTTCGTCTTCTATCATCTGCTGCACTTCCAAATAAAGCAATATCCGCCATTGTTTTCAATAGTAATTGTTGATCGTTTTCTAGGCTAGGACGTCCCACTGATTCCCTCAGAGATAGTTTTTTCTTTATATCTGGATTTTCATGACAGATATCTTCTAACTTTCTTTTCATACCATCCCTGTGTTTCGTCTGGGCAACTGCGTTTTGAATATTTCTGTTCGAAGACTGTTTTTCTGCTGCTTTTAATTCCTCGCGCAACTTAATGATCGGTTTATCAACTTCAGTATGGTTTGGCATAGTATCTCTGGCAGAATACAAAGCATTCAGATTTTTGTCGAGTAGAGCAATCTTATTTTTCATAGCTTCCTGAGAAGGTTTCGCTCTCTGTTTATCTGTATTTTTTGTTTTGTTTTCGCATTGCTGTTCTGATTCAACACTGAGTTTTAATTTATCTTCTTCCTGTTCTTTAGTATTTGAAGCTGGTTATATAATTTGTGTCTTTTCTGCAAGCTTGCTGGATGTCGTTATCTAAAAATTAAAACATTCTAAAGGTACTACTACTAGATTATCTTATCAATCTACAAAAATATAAAGATGTGACTAGAAGGGGTAATTTACATTTTACCCACTATAGTGAGTACATAATGTTTTTGATTAAAATTCATTAATCCATTGAGTGTTTCCATTTTTATGAGCATTGCTGAGAACCCACGAAACTATTATATACCTACATTTCTTCAGATAAAAACTTATTAATAATATAATTATTAATATACAACTATTTTTGTTTATTAATCGTTTTACATATTGTATCAAAAGACTTCTCTAGCCTACATAAAAAACTGCATTTAAACAGCACAGTCGGGAATGGAAGCTATCAAATCTCACAGTAACCTAACACCCTGTATTTTTTTAACCAATCGTCAGAGACAATCATATAGAATAAATCTAACATAATGAACATACTTTGAGGTGAGCCATCATATCTTGTAATGATCTTCTAAATTAACAAAAATAAAAGAGAAAGTTTTGACGATTCCTAATATTTCTATGTTATTTTCATACTTATAAAATTTTTTTATCAGTCTCACCTTGGAAGAAAAATGTAGTAGATTGGATTTATTCTTAGTCGCTGCTTGCAATTCTTCGATTCTCTTCGATACAATTACATCAAGTTCCTTGTCGGACTTTGCTTGTAATTTATAATTACGTCACACGTCGTTAACTAACTTCTGTATATTTTATTCTTTCAAATTTGTATAAGATTTCTTAAAACTTTCAAACAATTTTCGGTATAACTTGGATTTGTCTATTTGAAACGACATTTTAGTTAAACATTAAACTTTGGCTAATTGAATTAAAGGTAGTACCAATGTTAACTTGCTTTGTTATGCTAAGAATACGTCTACCTGCTCGTCGTTGTATCCAAAGAAACATTACATTGAGTAAACACTGACGCAGAAGTTTTCACTAGTGAATAGCGTGCGGTAAAATTCTTCTACTCGGTTCTAAGAGAGAACTTACTTGTTGTAGTTGTCAAGCAGAGACAATCTGTGAGTTGCCATATGTGTATAAAAGTCAATGAGTACAGATGACGTAATCATCATATAGACCCCCTTCCCCCCACGTTATCCAAAATAAGCAAAGCAAAGACCCCCTGCCCCCCATAGTCCTTACGTAATACTTAAAAGTCCCCTTACATTTCCTCAACAACAGTATCCATGTAACCATAGACAATCAGCATTAAAGATATAAACTTTTTCCAATAATCTCGGGAACCGATTGGGTCATTTGAGTTTCTACACATTCCTTTGTATGCGTTAGGCCTTAGGAAAAGTGAATGGAATGAAGTTGTTGGTTTCAATGATAAGTTTCTCATTCGGGATCCTACTCAGAGGGTTCCTGGTTTAGGTTTCAATTGAAGGATCTGGTGTATATTAAATCGTTCGAGAACAGATCATGGGCGTTGTAATAGTGTGCTTTTCTTTTAAAGATGAATTCTTTAGAGAGTCTGAATTGCAAGTGTGGTGTGGCTGAAGAAACTATCAGTCATTTAGTTTTGGACTTTCCTATATAGTAGATCCGTCCTAATCTTAACACTTCTTAAGAAATTCATAATATCTCTTACTTTCGGTCTTTAGTCCAATAACAGGCGTATTCTACAGAGCGAAAAATTGGTTAAAGCCCGTTTCTATATAAACGTAGTCTAACGTACTGTCAACAATGCAACAACAAAATTTCACTTTGGTCACTATTAACGAGACCACTTTTTTCCAAGATGTCAAGATGCTAACATTTTCAGTTATAGAAAAAAATCTGGAATTTCAATTTCTTCAAGTAAATACATACCTCAGATTTTCCTTACTGTGTTCAATCACACCTATACTTTCTTTAATATAATGGTACAAGGAAAATTTATTGCAGTTCGCTTTATCAAAACTTGAATCGTCACTGAAGCTTCGTTGATTCTATATACAGGGTGCTTCAACGAAAACTAAACAGAGGCTATATCTACCAAGATATTCATTTCTGATCAAAACGCAAAAACATGTCAATTTTTGTTTCAAAGGGGGACATCTTTTGGGGTACAATACTTGCCTGAAATATGAACCCCCTAAGCGTGGGTTGCAATCCTTGAACATTTTGAATGGGGAAGATGGGTCGAGTGATGTCTTAAAAGGAAGGTGGTATCTTTGTCTACATTGCCTTGAACGAATTTCCATTTTTAATTGAAAACTGTGAAAGATACAGGGTGAGCAACTGAAAGATAGGGAAGACTATTTTCCTGAGACTATTCAAATTTCAGAGAGGTAAAATGGAACAGATCCATGCTGATCAATGGTAGTCATCATCAAGTGCCATCCTCATCTCGAATTTCAACCCCTGGAGCAGGGGTGACAACCCTTGAAAATTTGGAAGAGGGTAGATGGGTCGAGTGATAAGTGAAAAGAAAGGTATTATCTTTGTCTGCATTCCCGTGAAAGAATTTTCATTTTTGATTGAAAACTGTAGAAGATACAGAGTGAGCCACTGAAAAATAGAGAAGACTATCGCCCCAAGACTATCGCCCCAAGACTATCGCCCCAAGACTATCGCCCCAAGACTATCGCCCCAAGACTATCGCCCCAAGACTATTGGAGTATTAGTGCGAAAAACTGGAATAGGTTCATTTTAGATCAAAAGCTATCATCTTCCGAAATCACCCTCATCTCGAATTTCAACCCCTAGAGCAGGGGTAATATTTCGATCCAGTGATACCTTTCAAGTAAAGGATTTCGATTGACTTCATGACTTCTCGCAATAATTCTATTCTCATTGTGTTCCATAGGGGTAAGAGGATGCAAAACGGAAAAGTGACTGAGCATGCAATGCATGGTATACCATCTATCTTCGACCAGTATCAAATAGGGGTTGATTTTTCACTGAATAAACACCTTTTGAAAGACAGTTTTTCGTTCGAGACATCCGGTTTCGAATGAAATAGATAAAAAAACTAATACAATGGCTGAAAATAAAGAGGGTGTTTCGGAAGATGTCATCCTTTGATCTGGAATGAATCTGTTCCATTTTTTTGCACTAATACTTGAATAGCTCAGGGCGATAGATAGTCTCCTCTATTTTGCAGTAGCTCACTCTATATCTTCTACAGTTTTCAATCAAAAATGAAAATTCGTTCACGGGGATGCAGACAAAGATAATATCTTTCTTTCGAGGTATCACTCGACCCATCTCCCCTCTTCCAAATTTTCAAGGGTGGTCACCAGGGGTTGAAATTCTAGATGAGGATGGTACTTGATGATGACTGCCATTGATCAGCATCGATCTGTTCCATTTTACCTCATTGAAACTTGAATAGTCTCAGGGAAATAGTCTTCCCTATCTTTCAGTTGCTCACCCTGTATCTTTTACAGTTTTCAGTTAAAAATGGAAATTCATTCAAGGCGACGTTGACAAAGATACCACCTTTCTTTTGAGTCATCACTCGACCCATTTTCCCTATTCAAAATGTTCAAGGATTGCAACCCCACTTAGGGGGTTGATATTTCAGGCAAGCTTTGTACCCCAAAAGATGTCCCCCTTAAAACAAAAATTGACCTGTTTTTGCGTTTTTGCGTTTTGATCAGAAATGAATATCTTGGTAGATATAGCCTCTGTTTAGTTTTCGTTCAAGCACCCTGTATTTGATGGAGTATCAACAGTCGTAACAAAAAAATTCTCATACTACAAGAAATAATATTTCATGAGGTATCAATCAGTTCCAGTCGAAATCCAAAATTCAAATATTTCAATGTCCTTTGATTTAAACATAAAACGAACAGGTTTCTAAAATATTTATTTACACTGTATATGAATATTGTTAAAATTTCAGTATTATAATTATCATATTATATATTATTTACAAGTAGAATCAGATCTATTTATCATTAAAAGGAAACTCAAACTATACCCTAAAATAGTGAAAAATTATTTTCAGCCTTGAAACACTAATTCTTCCAAAATTGGAAACAAGACCATTTTTAAATTATCAGTTGGGAAAATTGGTCTTTTCTGCAATTTTGGAGACCACCTACTGGGAAGTCGCGAACTTCCGGTCTTATATAAGACGTTATAACATATAAGAAAACAATTTCTGCAAAGAAAGGGGAGCAAGAAATTTTTTTTCAGATATTTAGACGGCTGCTTTAATAGTCAAAAAATTCCGAAGACAAATCAAAAATTTTCAGTCTTTATATATTTTCAACTTTGTAATCTTTATTCAATTTTAAATTCAAACGAAAAATGATACAAAGAAATACCAATTTTTTAATCATTAGTACAACTTCCTCATTTTATATTTCGGTCCACATCCAAACGTGTGGAAGAAACTTTAACATCTTACATTCTTGTCTGTTACCTTTTCGTCATTTTTATGGAACATAATTCCTAAGATATTGATGTGAGAGAGATGTGAAATTTGATTTATCGTACTATTTAAAGTTAAATCTCGTCAGAGATTAATTTTGAATATTTTTTAGATTCGGTAAATTGAACTGAAGAGAAATACTAGACTTTTTCTATCCAATTGCCCAACTGAAACCGAGCGTATTTCTCAGAAAATGTAATCTACGATTACTAACATAACAATGCATTATTTTTTATAATCAATTTTTCCAAGAAGAAATAATTTCTTCGAATTACAGCTTTTGAGGTTTTCATTTTTAACAATTTCTAGATGTGGATGAACTTCAGACCTGAAACAAAAAAAATTGAAAATTTCATAAGAAAATGCTATTTTCAGAGACTTGAAAGTTAGTGCAATTAACGCATCAGTGTTTCGAAGAAAATTATTTTTCAAGGGACGATATTCAACCTCACGTAGAATGTTAAATATCCTCCCTTGAAGGAGCTAGTTTTGCGATCTACTCCTCATAATCACCGTTAACCGGGGCCACAGGGAAGTGGTACAGCACGGTTCTTCGATGTGTCTACACATTGCGAAATCTCGCATATAGTAACATTTTGTTTTGAGATGTTTGCATCAGTGTTTAATAGCTTTGATCTTATACCATTATCCAATGTTGAGGAAAGGACTTACACTTTCGGCCAAGTTAATACCTTGATCCTTTATAATCATTTCGAACTTGACTAGTTAAATATTAAATATTTCTTGCAGCACTGTATTGAATTGGTGGTTTATCATGTCATATGATATTCCATAATTAGGTGTGCTGATTACAATGTTTGATTTTTTTCTTAAAATATTCATATTGGCAGTATCTAGGTTTGGTTTGTTAAACCTGATTCACATGCCACGAAAACCCAAGGGGACAAGGAAGAACTAAAATTCGAAATAAGAAAGGGAAGTTATCGTTGGAAACCAACCTTTTGAGAAAAAGCTCGAGAAAATAACAGAATAAACATTCAACTCAATAGGAAAATAATCGTACCAATCAATAATTTTCCATTCGTAGCTAGTAACTTGATCTGATAATGATGCAGTAATTTTTGGAAGAACATCCGCAATATGAATATAATTGAAAAAATAAATTTAATTGTTGCTATATGGGATATTCTACAATAAATACAATTGTCTCCGAAAATTAAGTCTTTTGTCTCTTAAATGCAATGGATAATGTCTAAATAACTGAAATGAAAATTATAGATAATTTTGAATATTCCACTCTTGTATAGAAGGACCGAATCATCAAAGAGATAATTAGTAATATTGATGCTTTATTTATTTTATGGAAATTCATTTTCAATGAAGATGGAGTAAAATATACTTTATACTTTCCACAATTTTATTTTTACAAACACGACCGGTTTCGACTGTCAAGTCATTTCCAAGTGGTCAATTACAGAAAATGAACTAATATAGATATTAGCCTGATTTGAGATTGAGTAGTGGAGAGGTATTAATGTCTAGCTATCAGTGTGAAAACTACTTCGTATGAGTATTAGTAAATAAAAAGTTTCAGTAAAATTTTTCTTGAACCTTATGATGCTTTAATGCTAGATTATGATAAGAATGATTTACTTTGATTGATGTTGAAAAGAATGTAATGAAATTCTAATTATATAGTTGCAGGAAATATTTATTTTGAATTTAAATTGACATGTGATAGTACTACAGACAGCATTGGTTATATATGGATTCGTTTCAATGAAATAAATTAATTTTATTGTACCCATCCAAATTTGAACGAAGAATTATCTCTTTCAACCAATATGGAGTAAAATATTATTTTATACTTTCCACAATTATTCATTTTCACAAACAGAACCGGTTTCGACTGTCAAGTCACTTTCAAGTGGTCTACAAGAAATGAACTTACTTATATAGATACTAGCCTAATTTGATATTGAGTTGTGGAGAGGTATTAATGTCTAGCTGGCTATTACGGGTGATTTCACTTGGCCTTTTACAAAGTCACTTGATTTCCAAACAATCCAACAGACAGTTGAAACTAGTTTCAACTACGCTGGTCCTCCCAAACTAATAAATAATATTTTAAATAAAAAACAAAGTAGAATCGCATTGAATGAAGTTTACCCTGTCGATAAATTGAAACAAAAATTCAACACCTTAACCTACGTTGGCATTACAAGTGAGAAACTGAAATCATTCTTGAGTAACAATAATTTCAACATAGCTTTCCAAACTAATAATTATTTAGGCAAATATATAAAAATAATAAAACCAAACCAGGTAAAAACAATAAATCAGGTGTTTATAGATTGAATTGCAATGACTGTGATAATTTCTACATTGGTAGAACTCATAGAAATTTTAATATTAGAATATCGGAACATAAACGCAGTTTTTCAAATAAAAAATCAGATTCAAATTACGCGAATCATCTCTTAGAAAATAATCACTCTTTCGACCCACAGTTTGAAATTTTGCATACAGATAATAAATATTGGAAGATAGATCTTTGGGAAACTTTAGAAATCAATAAATACAAACACTCAGGTAGACTCATCAATGAACAAGTCGATTTAAGCCCTTCACCTCTATTGAATCTCTTCGGGGAGCAATCTATTCCTTAATTTTATTGGATATACCTGTCATAAATAACCACTTAAGAAGAAGCAACCCAATAAGCTTTTAATTACTCAAGAACATTTATATTTATATTGTCTGTACACTCATTCGTCTGTAGATGCTACGGTGTAGTGAAACGCGTTACGAATCGCAATAATTAAGTAAAATTCCTTAAAACACAGTACTTGTTTTTTATTAGAGAGATAGATATTTTAAATTTGGAAAAATAGTTGCTCAAGTAATTGGACAGAGCAGCAGCGTAGTTTCAGCTGTCTATTGGAAAGTTTAGAAATCAATAAACTTTGTAAAAAGCCAAGTGAAATCACCCTTAATGGCCAACTAGACATTAATAAAATGTGATCATTCTGCAGTGAAGTTTGTTTTCCAAAAGGATGTTCTAGTCACCGGCCCGCCAGAAAAGATCCTCAAAAGAAGCATAAATGACAGATCTTTGTTGGCTTTTCTTGAAAAACTGTCAGAAGTAGAGTGGAGTGATATCTTTTAGATGAAGTCTGATGTAAATCTGGTTTGGGAGTGTTTTTTCAATCGGTATAAGAAACGCTTTGATGAAGGCTTCCCTAGGATTCGGGTAACTCCATTCATTGCTTTGAAACCCTTCATGCAAAGTCCTCAAATAAAATCACTCAAACATAGTTTAGACTGTCTTTCTGTTATATCAGAAATACATATAACTTTGTTAAAAAACGTAATGAACACTTCGGTAATTTCATTTTGAAATCTCAGATAGATCTAGAGCTGTCTGGCAGGAGAGAACACTTCGATAATTTCATCTTGAAATCTCAGAATAGATCTAGAGCTGTCTGGCAGATAGTTAATACTCTTGATGGTAGAAATAGCGTTTCAATTAATACTGTGAAGCAGGGAAATCCTAATAATCTTGCCAATTAATTCAGTGGCTACTTTTCTAGTATTGCTCGCACCTTAACGCAGAATCTGTCGGGAAAGCCCAACTTTGAATACACATAATAAGCGTAATGATAAATATTTTTATGTTTTCGATGTTTCAGAAACAGAAGTTATCAATACCGTGTTTTCATTCACCAATAATAATGCACGTGGATATGATGAAATTCCTATGTCAGTTATAAAAAGATGTATTCATTTAATTTCACGTCCTTTAGCTTATATTCGACCGATCATTTAAGCAGGTAGTTTTTCCCGATAGTCTGAAGGTTGCAATTGTCAAACCATTATTTGAAAAGGCTAAACTTGAAGAAATGGGTAACTACAGGCCTGTTAGTAATTTAACGTCTTTTTCGAAAATCTTCGAAAAAATTCTCTCCTCTCTTTAAAAAGTTCAATGTGTTATACCAGTATCAGCATGGTTTTGTCAAGGCAAAAACATTGAAACTGCCCTGTTTGAATTGACGAGTGCTATAATTATTGCTTGGATGAGGGTGAGATTCCACTTGCTCTTTCTTTCGATTTATCGAAAGCTTTTGACTGCGTTGATCATGCTTCTCTCTTGAATAAGATGGAAGCGTGTGGGATACGTGATAATCAGTTAGAACTAAGGAGGAATTATCTGAGTGGTAAGAAGCAGAGAGTTGTAATTGAGCGTGAGGGTTTTTCACATGTTTCTAATGAAACAGACCTAACATTGGGGGTTCCACAAGGCATTATTCTGGTACCGTTGTTGTTCATCATATATATCAACTCTTTATCTGAGATTTCTTTTAATGGTATCTGTCGTCCAGTTTTGTAAGCAGATGATGCGAATTTTTTAATTAGAGCGCTGAACATACTTTTGGCTCTTACTGCTTCGGTTGAACTTTTTGATAATGTAATTGGGTGGTGCCAGAGTAATAAACTGGTAGTTAATATGCAGAAGACTGATTGCATTTTTTTAAATTCCAAAAGATATAAATTGACATATCGAAACGCTTCAACCTTTGAAGACTGCAACTTTAAAGTTAGTGAATCTGTAAACTTTTTGGGTGTCGTTATTGACAGTCACTTGGAATGGAGTCAACATATCGATAAGTTGAGAAAGAAGTTCAATACTGTCATACATTGCATGCCTTGCGTGATTACGCAGCATGCAACGATCTTAACGATGTTCCAGTCAACTTGATTAAGTTGACTGGAACATCGTTAAGATCATTTGTTATGCAAACTTCAATCTCTTTCATCTTACGGCATTATTTTCTGGGGCAGTTCTACTCATGCTGACCAAATTTTTGTAGCCCAGAAAAGAGCGCTGAGAATAATATTCAAGCTCGGATTGAGAGAATCTTGTCGTGGCTTATTTAAGAAGCATAATATCTTCACAGTTTATGGTTTGTATGTTCACAGAGTACTCTTGTTTTTCCACAAACATTATTTTGAGGAATACAGAAACAAGAGTATAAAAAAAGAAAAAGGTGATACCTTAGATCTATCCTTTTCACTCAACAAGGCTGAGTGAAAGGGATGTAGAGTATGAGGCCATTAAACGCTATAATTCTCTTCCCGCATTTTTATAAATTTCCAATTTCGAGATTTTTCAGAGAAGGATTCATTATATCATTATGGCTTCTGAACCCTATTCATTGGAGGAGCTTGAATCCTTCTGTACAATTTCATGAGGTTTCATTTGTTGTGTTTTTGACATATTCCTATTTTATTTATACAATGTATATGTTTATTTCTTATGTAGACGATCGTTGGAATGCAATAAACTATATTATTACTATATACTATTTACCTCTTCACTACTTAATATCAAATTAGGCTAGTATCTATATAAGTAAGTTCATTTTCTGTAGTTGACCATTTAACAGTGACTGGACAGTCGGAGCCGGTCGTGTTTGTAAAAATAAATAATTGTGGAAAGTATAAAATATATTTTACTTCATCTTCGTTGAAACAGATCATTCTTCGTTTAAATTTGGATGGTTACAATAAAATCAGTACAGTACTATCACATGTCAATTTAAATTTCGAAAATAATACATCCTGCAACAATATAATTGAAAGTTTCATTACATTCTTTTCAACATCAATCAATATAAAACATTGTTTTAATCATAATCTAGCATTAAAGCATCATAAGATTTAAGAAAAATTTTACTGAAGCTTTTATTTACTTATACTCATACCAAATATTTTTTCACACTGAATTTAAGTTCTCCTCAAAAGGTAATATCTTAGGGTTCCATTTTTTGATTTCGTGCATTAACTATTGTGAAGGTTACCCACATAATAGCAAGTTTGACAAGCATGCATGATGAATCATCTTGTATAAGCAAACCGTAGCGTCAGTACGAAAATGAAATTTGAATGTATGAAATTTTTCGTACAGACGCTACAGTCTGCTTGTATAAAATGATTCATCATGCATTCTTCTCAAGGTTGCAGTTATGTGAGTAGCAGCTTTAATAGTTGTTGTGTTGTGCGATATTGCTATTATATAGTTATCAGAGAATGAAATAGTTTAAGACAACTCCTTCTCAATGAATTACGAAAATATTTTGAGAATTTTTTTTTGTTATTACGAAAACAATCTTTATGACTAACTGGTAAGATATTCTTAGAGATGCTGTTCCAATGTGCTTTTGGAGACTTCATTTCAACAAGACCGTCTAGGTATCTCTGGTAATAATATATATGTGACCGGATTTAAAGCTATATATTGATAATGTATTCTTAACGTGCAACATATTAATATCTGACACAGATACGAAAGAAGATTGTCAATTCCGACTATTAAGAGATTTCTTCAGGAGGAAGAACTGAAGTATTCAGAATAGCTCAACGTATTGGACCTTTGTTTACCTTTGCTCATTTTCTCACTCTTCAAGATAATTTGTCTCAAACTTCATATCAATACAATGCAATTAGCATTGGTGTGATTTATTGGTGTTAATGGGTGATGTGGTTATTTAGCATATATTGTTGTAGTCTTATTATTATTCTTTCAGTTCAATCAAACTTACCTTTCTTTTACGATTGGCATAACTTCTCTTATAAAATTTGGCGAAGAGCTGTGATAATACCAATATGTGAGGAATATAGAACACCAGAATTCCTTTCGGAAGCTTACATGACGGAGCTATCCCTTGAGCTGCATGTGCGACTAGCATTACGAATTGAATCTAAAAAGAAATGAGGTTGAATTTATTTACTACTCATGTTTTATCGAAAAGTAATGCGTTAACTAACCTAACCCCCGTTGAGGAATTGAAGTTACGGGGATGAAAAAATCGGAAAAGTTGTTTCCCCTCGAATCAGAAATCGACGGGTCCGAGCGATTCTCCATTTTTTCATTTTTAAACCGGAAAATCGAGGTGTTAAGTTTTCGTTGGAGCACCCTGTATATATACTGGGTGTCCGTGAATTGCGTGTACAACGTTATACCACAGATTCTTGACCTCGAAATAAGTCGATTTAGGCCAACTTACCTATATGAAAAGTTTCTTCGTTTGGACGCAAGAGGTCGCGAAATCTAAAGATTTTTTTTCTTATTTTCAAATAATTCGAGAACGACTCGATCGATAGAAACCATATTTGGTACGCGTAATCGGGTGCATTATTCACCTTTTAGTGATCCACTCAATGACCTTGACGTTTTTAATCAACCATAATTTTTCAACTGTCTGCGTTAGGGCAAAACTGTTTTGGACATTGAGTAGCTAGATTAATTATCAAACTTTTTTGTCTTTTGAGAAATTTTAATATGATGAGCTGTTCAATCACAAAAACCAGTTTTTCAATTTCATGATTTCATTTCTTCAACCACTTAGCAAGTCAAAATATCACATATTGACCAAGCCGGCTCGGTGGCGTATGGGATATGATGCTCGTCTCCTACGCAGAGTTACCTGGGTTCAATCCCCACAAGGTCGGTGCGATTTTTCGGATTCTGGGAATCTCTTGAGTGTCCATCTTTCGAAGGAGATGTAAAGCTGTCGGTCCTGTCTAACAGAGATGTGTTGGACATTAAAGATCCCTTCCCTCGGCAAAATTCCCGGGTTAGTGAGGTGAAGTCCCCGGCGTGTCATTGGCCGAATAGCGGAAATAGAGCACGCGCCTCTCCAGATTTCCAAACGTTTGGTGGTTCGGCACTATGCGATCTGGAAATCTTTCAGCATATACTCTTTCACCTCCATTGCCTTGACAAAATCCGTACACCATAACCATATCAACCATTTCAGAGTTACTGTACATCTCCGTGCCTAATAGTGATGAAAGAATCATCAAAATACCTAGTTAAGAACTTAGGGAACACTGTTGTATTAACAATTGGTTGTCAAGCCTAACAAAATAACAATCTGCCAGATCACAGAAATGAATCCTAAGCGAACATGGTCAAATGTGATATTTTTGACTTGCTAGGAGGTTGAAAAAATTAAATCATGAAATTAAACGACGTTTTTTTGTGTTTGAACCGCTCATCATATCAAAATTTCTCAAGAGACAATAAAGTTTGATAATTAGCCTAGCTACTCAACGTAGACAGTTGAAAAATTATGGTTGATTAAAAACACGTTCGAGTTTTAGGGACACTTTTAAAACGTCAAGGATATTGAGTGAAAAAAATTGAATAACGCACCCGATTACGCATGCCAAATATAGTTTCTAAAAAAAAACGAAAGAACTTGTCAAATAGGTAAGTTGGCCTGAATCGATATATATATATATATATATATATATATATATATATATATATATATATATATATATATATATATATATATATATATATATAACAACTTACCTACTTGACAAGTTTCTTCGTTTGGCCGCTAGAGGTCACCAAATCCAAAGATTTTTTTTTCTTAATTTTCAAATAATTCGAGAATGACTCGATCGATAAAAACCATATGTGGTATGGTAATTTTCAAATAATTCGAGAACGACTCGATCGATAGAAACCATATTTGGTATGCGTAATCGCATATTATATTATATTAACAAACAAGATTATAGTATTTTCATCATATTTCATCGAAAATGCTTCTGGTAATGCTCTGACGGTGAATATTTTTCAATATCGTTAAATATAAACTGAATTTTGTGGCCTGAATGATTCATATCTCTATAGAGGATATTTAGTTTCAACGCGGCGGTGCAACAATTGCTCTATCGAAACAACAATTTAGTGAAAAAATTATTAACGAGAAACGGTGACATCATCTAGCGAATTTCAATTGCTAACTAACATCACCGTTTCTTATTGATAATTTATGATTTCACAGCTTTTTGGAGTCGATAAAAACAATGCAAAATCGACCCCTGAACTACAGAATAAAATTTTCTGTATTAATGAAATAGGGCCCAAATCCTGACGAAATATCGAAAATTCTAGCGAAAAGGGAAGCACTTTGAACATCAAGAGGTTGTCAAGTTTAAGATATTATTTCCTTATTCGAAGATCTCAACTAATACTCAATAACCAATAAAAAGTTTTCAAATATCACTGCTTATTATCAGTTATTAATAAGGCGTACAGTTTATACCTTCAACTTGGCTTTTGAAAATTCGCAGAATATTTCCATTATATTTATTATATAGCTAGCTTCAGCTAGCAAATTATAGGCCCATACGTTTATTGTCTCAAACATACAAAACATTCTCTCAAATCATAGTGAACCGCCTAACACCAAAATTAGAGTTTTATCAGCCAATGAGAAGTCTCAAAGAGAAATGTACTGAATATAATATCCCTCTCTGAAAGGCTTTTCTTGATTACAAGAAAGCATTTGATACAATTGAATTAAGGGCAACAGAACAAGCTCTGAAAAACTCAAAAGTTGACCACCGATACACAAGCCTTATCAAAAGAATCTACGAGCGAAGTACAACTTCATGATGTTTTCAATAAGGTGAACATAGAGAGAGGGGTGAGCCAGGGTGATAATCTGTCACGTAAACTCTTCCTTGCGGTTCTCGAAGATGCGTTGAAGAGAGTAGTGTGGGGCGACAGAGATTTAAACATGGAGAAAACTAACACATCTAATGTACGCAGATGAGGTTGTTGTGATTGGTCAGAACAAGGAAGAACTGAGTCACTTATAGATGATATTCGTAGAACAACAGGAAGGTTGGTTTGGAAATCAGCTATGAGAAAACTGAATATATGTCAAACCAAGAAATTGAGCAACATCTTATAATAAATGATAATGAGATAGAGAAAGCAGAGTGTTTCAAATATCTAGGTCAAAAAGTCACTATTAGAAAAGCAAATCAAGAACTCGAGATTGATGAACGAATAAGAATGACTTGGGCAGCTTACTCGAGAATAAAAGATGTGATTCAGATGCGTATTTCACTACGCCTGAAAGCTGATCTCTACACCAGTGCCTCTTACCTGTAACAACATACGGCGCAGAAACGTGGGTCTTCACAAAAGCCATCCTCGACAAACTGAGAGTAAAGCAACGGGCGATAGAGAGAAAGATCTTAGGAATCACATTGAGTGATCGTAAAATAAACAATTGGATAAGAGAGATGACTGGTGTAGAGGACGTGGTGAGGAGGTCTGCCAACTTGAAATGGAAATGGGCTGGACATGTGGCTAGACACTCGGAAAACTGGGGTGGAGAAATAAGGTAGAGACGGTGGGATCAGAAAAGAGGAAGAGGACGACCACAAATGAGATGGAGTGTTGACCTCAAAAGAACTGCAGGTCTAAACTGGTACCAGGTAGCAGAGAGTAGGAAATTATGGATGAGACGGATGACAGACAGGCAAACATTGATTATAGTCTAACATTTATAGTCGCTATAAATATTAGTTGATAGCCATTTATGATGAAGTTGTTAGTAACGGAAAAAAACGTAACTATATGAGATCTGACAATTTTTGCAGTAGGAGGACATATTTCATGCTGCATTTACCAACAAAATTATATATATATATATATATATATATATATATATAGAGTCATAAATCTTTTCATGTCATTATCAGTTTTTTGTACAAGCCACCCGCAAATTGCCGGTCGTTCAATTCATACATTCAAATTAAATGGTAACAAAGTCAGTCGACTTAATTGCTATGTATAATAGCAATATGAATCGAGTTTTTACCAGTTGCATAAAATTTCACTGGTTTCAAATTTATTTCATGAATTAAGCATGACGTTGATCTCAGTGATTCAATGCAGTTATGATTTTATGATGCAAAAATAACAATAGTAGTTGTTACGTTCGATAAAAATGAAATTGATTGCATTGATTAATTTGCAAGGTTGTTTGCAAGCTTTATTATTCATGAATGCATATGCTTTGTACGAAAACGTACAATGGAATTATTTTGCAAGAATGTTTTCGAAAAATAGAGATGTTATTGAATATATAGCCCGAGCATATACGAGGACATTTTTTTTTATCAAATAAGTTGAATCTGAAGTAGATTGTAGCGAAAGCAACAATTCTCAAAGTCTTCATGACCCTTGTAAATGATTCTCTTCCATATTGTAGATTCTCCTAATGCCAATGTCAACGTTCAAAAGTAGCTGCAACAACGATGCGATCGGAACATGTGTTTCAAGAAAACAAAGAAACAGTTGTTAACAATTAGGCTCACTCTGCTCTAAAAATTGAAAATTTTCATTTACTTCTTACCAGTTGTGCTGCTGTCATTCTAGATTTCCATGGAGCTAACTTCTTTTGCCATTCTGGTCCAAGAGATGCAAGAGTATAATATATGTACATCAAAACGTGTATAGAACAGTTTATTAGTATTGGAAATGTCATCATTCCACCTAAAAAAGGAATTTTCAATCATTCGAATCGATACATATGGAATGGACAGATATCATTAATTTTTGATTGCTGTGGCAGTTCTTCACATTCAAGATTTTACCTCATGAGAAGGTTTCGCGAAATGTTATAAGTAGAATATCAAGTCCGCAACAAAGTTCTCGCTGTTTTTTTATGAAAATACAACTTGATGGTGAAAAAGTATTACAAATGAATCATTCAAAATATCGACCTTCGGTAGCTACAACTTTTTCCCATCTCTCTGGCAGAGCTCGAATACCGTGACGGTAGAAGTGTTCGTAGTTTGGGGCTATTCACGAATCAAGCCATTCTTCGAGCTCTTCATATGAGCGGAACTGCTGATCAGCCAGACCATGTGCCATCGAACGGAACAAGTAATAATCGGAAGGTGCAATATCTGTGGAATATGGCGGGTGGGGTAGGACTTCCCATTTGAGCGTTTCCAAGTAGGTTTTAACGGGTTTGGCAACGTGAGGCCGAGCGTTGTCATGATATAGAATTACTTTTTCGTGTCTCTTTTCGTATTGTGGCCGTTTTTCGCGCAGTGCTCCACTCAATCGCATCAATTGAGTTCGATACCGTTCCCCAGTGATGGTTTCATTCGGTTTCAACAGTTCTAACCGAACGAAATCATCACTGATATCGAACTCAATTGATGTGAATGAGTAAAGCACTTCGCGAAAAACGGCCACAATACGAGCAGAGACGAAAAAGTAATTCTACACTATGACAACGCTGGGCCTCACGCTCATAATGAATAACACCGACTTGGTCCCACCAAATACACAGCATAACTTTCGCAGCGTGAACATTCGGCCGAGTCGATGACGTAGAAACATGATCAAGTTTTTTTTTCTTTGGATTGCTCCATTTTTCATCACCCGTTACGATGCGATGAAGGAAACCCTTTCTTTTTTGCCGCTGGAGCAATTGTTCACAGACGAAAAAATGACGCTCAACGTCTCTTGGCTTTAAATTATAAGGAACCTAAGTTCCTTGCTTTTGAATCATTCTCAACGCATGCAATCGCTTCGAAATGGTCTGGCAGGTAACTCCTAAGGCTGAAGCAAACTCTTCTGGCGTTTGGCACACATCCTCATCGAGCAATGCCTCCTATTCAGCGTCTTCGGAGATTTGTGGCCTTCCTTCACGGGGACGGTTGTCCACATCGAAATCTCCATTTTAGAAGCGACGGAATTAATCCTCGCACGTTGTTTCACTTAGAGAAGCATCTCCGTAAACTTTTTGGAGCTCCCTATGAGCTTCAGCCGCCGTTTTCTTCGAATGAAGGAAGAAAATCAACACCTCCCGCAAATGACGATTCTTGGCTCAAAATCAGACATTTTCTCACAACTAAAAGTTTGTTTGTTTTTTATTCCTTCAACGTGCTCTATTTCCGCCTTTCGGCCAATGACACGCCGCGGAATTCTGTCACCTCACTAACCCGGGAATTTTGCCGAATCCCTCTCGTGTCGAGGAAAGGGATCTTTAATGTCCAACACATCTCTGTTAGACAGGATCTACGGCTTTACATCTTCTCCGAAAGATGGATACTCAAGAGATTCCCAGAATGCGAAAAATCGCACCGACTTAGTGGGGATTGAACCCAAGTAACTCTGCGCAGGAGACGAGCATCGTATCCCCTACGCCACCGAGCCGGCTACAACTAAAAGTATATGACGCAAAAAAAAAATCACTAATGTGTTACAGTGGTTTGTTTACCATATGTCTAAGCTTTGTTCAAGACGTTCTTGATATGTAATAATCGACCAGCACTTACTGCTGGAGTCATCTATTGACAAACAGCGGGAACTTAGTTGCGCCTAATATAATAACTCGAAATTAGAGAAGCACAGACGATGCTCAAGAAACTATTTAGAGAGGTGTATCGCGTTTCGTTTTTGAATAATTTTTTATAAATTTCAGTCAAAACTTCTTTCGTCCATATCTTAAGAACACTTCATTCATTCATAATTGGCAATTATTCTTCAAGTAATGCTTCTTAACATATGCTATGTAGGTATCGTGTATCAATTTTGAGGTCCATACTGAAAATTAGGAACAAAGAAATGTTGGTTTCCGTTCATCTAATGAAAAAAAACCGCCAATTGAAATTCTCAATATTCACGAAAATCATCTGAGGAAGTAGTCACTCCCAAAATGTCATAGTTGCTAAACTTTTCACTCATAAAATTTTCTCGGCATTAATTCGAATGACCCAGGCTATTGAGCAAATAGAGCAACTCATAAAAGCTTGAAAGCGTTGATTGGCAATATATATTGTACTGTAATGTAATGTGGTGATACTGTGTGTTAATGTTGATGTTTATACACATAGAGCCAGAAGGCTGCGATATTTTTCGGTTAATTCCAAAATGAATTGCTTATACACTTTCTCATCATCATGACGTTATATACCATAAATACCAACAAACGGAATGTTACACGGCGTAGCAAAGGCCAGTTGTTGCTGGATCAAGTTGGGTGACCACTCGCTTTTTTGCAGTGAAATTTCGCTTTGAGTTATATTTGGATGAGTAACTTCTCCAGTTCGGTTTACTCTCATATATAGCTATATATACACATAACCAAATTTAAACAGCCTCGGTAGCTGCACGGTTAGTGCGCAAGCTTATTGAAACTGCTAAGTCGAGGCTCCTGGTTCGAATCCGGGGTCAGGTTATGAATGTTGTCCTTGAACAAAAAGTGCTGAATTTGAAAGAGTCGCCTAAAGAGGGCATAAACTTCCGACAACCAGATAACTTGTAATCCTTGTGGTGGCAGTTATCATTGCACGGTCTAGGAGAGTGGTTCGGTTAGATAAACTGTAGGTCCAGCTGTGTAAATGGGCTAAGTTCCCGAGCACATTGTTAAAAGATGCAAGCAAGCAAGATAACCAAATTTATATGGAATCACTCGGTATTTCACATTGTTGATTGTTTTTAACCATTGATCTTTGTCTACTTGTGAAAAGTGAAGTTTTTTGTTGTAAAAAAACTGGATAGTATGATAAGAAATGCTGAATTATCACCACATGTTCGGGATATTGTACATCAGTCGTCAATGAGATTTAAAACTGTGAATTTCAAAATTTAAAAAAAGCCTATAACTATAATTGAAAATGCCTTACGTTGGATTGTCCCCTGTGCAGAGGGGTCGAATTATTGGTCTCGTTGAAGAAAGGGTGACACAGAGGGTCACAATGGGGGTATCGCAGGGGGTGATTTCAAAAACCTACGCCTGCTACGTGGAGTTACAATCTCTGCAAAATAAGCCTAGAAGAAGTCGTAGGAAGATCACTTCTGAAGAACAAGACCGCTTTTTGTACCAAATGCAAGAAGAGACCTAGTGCATCGCACCCCATACTCCCAAGGCCATTTCTAAAAGCAATAGGCATCAGTGTATCAGTCGAAACGATACGTCATGGAATTAGTTCAAGGAGTTTATGCAGCAGAAGGCCCTTAGGAGTTCCAGAGCTAACCAGACAACAAAAAATCAACAGACTTAATTGGTGTATCGAGCACCAAAATTGGAATATCGAGAATTGGCGAAATATTCTTTTATCGGATGAGACCAGAATTGGTGTTCGATCAGATGACCGCCTGATTCTGGTTGTAAGGGGTCGTTGAAGACAAGCTAGACTCCGAAATACCAAGAGGGCAGTGTGATGTTTTGGGGTGGCATTATGCTGGGAGGCAAAACGGATTTGATTTCGTTTCCTGCGAGTGTAACGACTAGAAATTACGTGGACCTGGCGAGCTGCCACGGTGAGAATTTCACTTTTATACAAGATAATGCTCCTTCGCATTCCAGCAACCTTGTTTTTATTCTTTATATCTAATTTTTTTTATTTAAAATCTCGATAGGACCGATAGCCCAATGATGAACGAAACAGCGGTAGCAGCGATCTATTTATTAATTTGTTGGTAAAACATAGTGAAAATTGCAACGTTTTTCAGTTGGAAGATCTATGAAAATACTACTGTTTTATAGTTTATAGTTCTCACTTCTGTTGGCAATCCCAAATGATTACCTGTTTGAATTCATTAAAAAAAGTTAAAGTTTGATTAAATTGAATCGGAATGATGTTTTTTCCGACCAGACGGCACCACACCCTATTAATTTTAAATGATAATAATATGGAACTGTGCATTGACCTGCAATAATTTTTCAATTTTAAGCTTACTTTTGTAACTACGTTAATTCATTGATGACCTAAAATCAACATCGAACACTGCATTCATGCTGATCTATTGGTCAAGGTCAACTTGGGTTCATCGAATTTGACATTTGTATGATTTGTTATTATTTTGAAATATAATTATTGTCTGCGCATTAACCTAATTATAGAAGAAATTTTACTGATTTCATTCAATTTCAAAAATATCACTCTGGTATGTAATCTACACTCGGTGGCAAAATTAGCGGAACACTCGA
This sequence comes from Cryptolaemus montrouzieri, assembly GCA_013387265.2. Taxonomy (NCBI): domain Eukaryota; kingdom Metazoa; phylum Arthropoda; class Insecta; order Coleoptera; family Coccinellidae; genus Cryptolaemus; species Cryptolaemus montrouzieri. The sequence continues at coordinate 135,569,469 of JABFTP020000185.1, read as the reverse complement.
AAATTTAACCAAATTCGAAGTCCGATATTTTTCCTAATTCTCAACCGATTTAGATGATTTTTTTGGCAAGTTATAGATCAACTCTTCTGCTTTGTAGAAATTATTAGAGAAAACAAAAAAAATTTGAAAAAAATTTTATACGGGGGCAAAACTAAAAGTGTTTTTTTTGTCAAAAATTCGTAACACCCTGTGGAATTTCGTGGTCCGAGTTGAAACGTACAATATCATGGTCTGTCAAGACACATCTTCCTACAGTAACGCCCTTCTTGTTTCATGCGTTTATCTCTATTTTTGCAAAATATATTTAATTTCAAGTGGAAAATCACCATTTTGGAGAAATTCCATTGAATCAAGAAATTGTCATTAAAATTCGTCTATCAATTTGGAATTTTCTTATTATCACTCAGGCGTGTCGAAATTGTCGTTTGCAATTTTTATGTTCGAAATGCATTAGTTATTGATGACAATTTGGTTAATTTGGTGAAAATTTGGAATTCATGGGAGATAACAGTCGGTAGGTATTAAAATACACAACCGAATTCTGGGACCGTTGATAAAACTTTTCATTTGCACTTGTGCACATCTTTTTTTATCAAATATGAAATACAACACACGTTTTTTTGTATATGACCACATTTGCACTTGTTTAAAGAATGAGAGTTTTCCATTCTTTGATTTGATACAAATTCGATCGGTTGCGGTTTTGTGATTCTTTTACTATTTACGATTCGAAACGGTATTTTTCATTCAGAATGAGAGATTTACCACCAACCTCAGTAGCAAGGGCAGTTACATTGATCGAGGAAGGGCGCACCTACCGCTCAGTCGGTACCATTTTGGGTGTCTCGGCGTCGGTTATCCATCGAATCTACCGACGTTACAGGGAAACTGGATTGTACGTGAGGAGGCGAGGACAAGGAAGAATCGGGCAACCCGCGCTATACATGACCGTTTCATCGTCAATCAAACCATAAGAAATCCTCGTCTCACTGCTGTTTAGGCACGTAACCTTTTACAAGCAGTGGATAACATTAACGTCAGCGTGAGGACAGTCAGAAGACGATTAAATGAAGTTGGTCTGAGATCATACACGCAAGCAAGAGCACCAAGACTCGATAGAGCCCATCGGGTAGCAAGATTGGCGTTTGCTAGGGAGCATGTAGCATGGACAATCAATCAGTGGAGACGAGTTTTATTTAGTGATGAGAGCCGATATTGTGTGAATTTTGTGGATGGTAGAGATAGAATATAGAGGCATCGAGGGGAACGGTACAATCAAGCGAACTTCGCAGGAACTGAGCAATACGGTGGAGGTTCAGTTATGATATGGGGTGGCATATGCTTGGGAGTACGAACAGAACTGAAGATTATTGACAATGGATGACTTAATGCCCATCGGTATGTAACAGAAATCTTGGAGCCCCATGTTGTGCCTTTTGCTCCTTACATAGGGGAAAATTTCATTTTTATGCACGATAACGCGCGCCCTCATACTGCGCGCATAGTGATAGAATATCTCAATGAAGTTGGGATCACACGAATGGACTGGCCGTCGCGGTCACCGGATTTAAACCCGATCGAACACGTTTGGGACATTCTTGGAAGAAGGGTTCGACAACGGAATCCAGGCAACGTTGAAGAGCTGACATTGGCTTTGGTGGAAGAGTGGGACAACATACCTCAACAGATGATAGACAACATCATTGGGAGTATGCGAAATCGTATGCGCGGTGTAATAAGAGCTCGGGGGGGTCATACTCGCTACTAAAATCAAATGCTTTTTTTTGTGGGTCATCATGAACATTTTTCTCAACATGTTCATTTCATTTCACGAGTGTATCGCCAGGATACACACCTGCTCTCAATTTTGGACAGGAATGATAATTATTATAGATTGTCACACAAAAAAATTCAGAAACAAATGTGCAAAATCCACGATTTTTCCAGTGTACTTCGAGTTCTCCCGGAGCGTGAAATTGGCCAGTGAATTTCAAAATTTTCATTTCGTTAGATTTCCGCTTCTCTAATTTCGATTTTATTTTTTGGCTAACCTCCGATGTTATGCACCTACGCAAGATTAAAAATAAATTCGTGAAATTTGTGACTTTTCGCTTCAAATTGGATATCTCTTGTAAAAATAGAGATAAATGCATAAAACAAGAAGGGCGTTACTGTAGGAAGATGTGTCTTGACAGACCATGATATTGTACGTTTCAACTCGGACCACGAAATTCCACAGGGTGTTACGAATTTTTGACAAAAAAAACACTTTTAGTTTTGCCCCTGTATAAAATTTTTCTCAATTTTTTTTTGTTTTCTCTTATAATTTCTACAAAGCAGAAGAGTTGATCTATAACTTGCCGAAAAAATCATCTAAATCGGTTGAGAATTAGGAAAAATTTCGAACTTCGAATTTGGTTAAATTTTTGAGTGTTCCGCTAATTTTGTCTCCGAGTGTAGTTCAGCTCTGTCCTTCAGTAAATGTGAAATTATCACGATATCAGCCGATTAGCTGAATCACTTTGTATATACAATATGGCACTCAATAGTTTGCAGTAATTTTATTTTCATTTGATCTAATTAAAAAAACCAATGCAGAGTACTTCATAGAATGATAATTGAAATCATGATGAAGAAATCAACTGAAAATGAATACTCTGAAATCCAATATAAACGAGAAATATTATTTACATTCAAAATTAACTCACCTCCAGCATATTTGGTTACTATCCACGACAAAGTTGCGGTTGCAACGTGGTGATATACGTGCAGAAAAGAAACTTGGTTTTGTTTCTTCCTCAAAACGAAAAATACAGTTTCTATCAATTCGGCAACCTTCGTCAACATCGCCCAATATATCAGTTTGACTTGATTTATAGCCATGAGATCGTTCGTGAAATTGGGAGAGGTGCATCCTATTAAATTTATTTTCGATTGAATCCATCCATTCAACAATGTCTGTAAATCAATATAAGATTACCTATTAATTCACGTTACAATTACAACATACTCTTTGAACATGTTGCTTTCGATATATCAATTAATTATTTCATTCTAGTCTCATAGGTCGAATGTTATAGATGTGAAGCTAGAACGTTGACATTCATCCACAAATTACAATAATCTAGCACATAATTTCAATTAAATATTGATAAGTGTAAGCATATAAGGTTTACAAAGAATGTCAATGTCTTCGATGCTATTTTTTCTGTTGATGGGCTTGTAATTGGGAGGGTCAACCAAATTAAGGATCTTGGTATATATCTTGATTCTAAGTTGTCCTTTGAGTATCATATTGATCATATAGTTTCTAAGGACTTTAAAATGTTGGGTTCCGTTCTAAGAATTACTAGTTTCAGTGTTTCAAGGTCTTTAAAAATTCTATATTTCTCCTTGGGCGAGGAGTAATTTGGAATATGCTTTACCTGTTTGGTCACCTCACTATTGCAAGTATATTGACAGAATAGTACGAGTCCAGAGAAAGTTTGTCAAAAGTTTCAACTTAAGATTTTCCAGTCCTAACCATGATTATCAATTAAGTTTGCGTCATCACAAAATTTTAAGCCTGGAGTAGAGGAGAGTCCTTTTCGACACTGTATTTCTTTATCGAATTTTAAATCATTCTTTTAGTTTTCCGTTTGTTAATTATCTCACTTTCAATGTTCCCGTGTATCCTAGTCGTCGAAATGCACTCTTCTATGTTCCCAAGGCCCGTAGTTTATTTTTTCATTCTGTTTTCTTGCGAATTATGCGTTTGTACAATTGGCATATTGCCAGCATAGATATTTTTCATGAACCTCTTTCTTCTTTCAAAAAAAATGTTATTGCATATCTATTGGATCTGAATCATGCTCATTGTAGTAGTTTTTAGTTTTCATGATTACTTGATTCGGTAGTCTTAGGTGAGTCTTTTTTTCTCTCCTGAATTTTTATGAAAGTTATAATTTTCATTTCGTATGACAGTTTCACTTCTGTTTATTTTTCTGTTATCATTTTTTATGAACCCCGGTAATTGGGTTTATCCTGTAGGGGTTCCTATGTTTTGTAACAATAAATAAATAATAATGTTTACTGTGAACATTATTTTCATATACACTACTGGTTCAAAAATAGAGGGTATTGCTGGTATACATCTAAATATATCTAAATTTCAGATTAATTTCATTGTATAGGAGTGTGAGCAACAATTCTTCAGTTGAATGAGTGGATATCAGGTCGAAGGACTAAAACCAGATCAGTTGATCGGCGACGTTTCGATTTATTCAAAATATTCATGCGAAAAATTATAAATTGTACATCTCGAAGCAATATAAAGAATATAAGAATGTGAAGGATTTTGAATTCTCAAAAATATTTGAAACAAATAATTTTCTAAAACCTTCAAGAGAAGCAGAGAACAGTCTAACAATTATGTAAATCATACATAAAAATGACTGATAGATGTATAAATAAAAATTCAGTGAAAACATTTATGATTGACGAGGACAGTTACTAATTATAAAGATTTGAAAAGCCGAGTTACTTAAATAACAAGTTGGGTTTATGAGTCACCATTAATAATAAAAGAACGAACGAATGGTGTATTTACTCGCTTCACCAAACACAGCATGATACAGACTGAATTTTCATGCCGCCCGTCTGCAAGGGATGGCTACGTATCGCGTCGACAAGACAATGATAAAATAGAAACGTGACAGTAACAATTAATTTCAGACTAATCGAGGGTTAACAACTATTCTACCTCTTAATTTTTCGAAGTAGATTAAAATAAGAAGTATTTAGGTTATCAATATCTGATCTTTTGTAGAGAGTTTTCTTCTTTCTTAATTTCAATCATTTCATGAACCAACCTTTTCTGTAAAATGTGCTGTCTACCGAGTACTTTCACATCGTCGAAATTAAAAGTATATAACTCTTTTGAGGCATGTTCTGCCAGAGCGGTGTTATTCGGTTTTAGTTTCACAGGATTGTGAACATTAACAACATCCCTCTGATGTTCTGAAATTCGTGTACCTACGCACGTCGACGCCGGCTGATATACAAACAATAATAATTTTCCTGTCTGTACATGTATGTATGTACTTGTACTAAGAGTGGAGAGTATCGTTCTATAGTTGCATTTTGCAATTCAATCTCGCCGGTGGTGTGCATAATGGCTCCAACCAAGAGAAATCATAAAACGCTTACACTGTCAGAGAAATCAAAAATAATAGATTTTATTGATGATTGAATGAGTACTCGTCGAATAGCAGCAAAGTTCACTATTCCAAAATCAACAGTGTTTGACATAAAAAAGAACAAGGACAAAATAAGAAGATTTATATCCAAATCGTATCAAGGAACAGGTAGGAATTAGGGATGCACCGAGCAAGGGTTTTCACAAAAAGCCGATTATTGAGCTCTCGGCCAAACAAAATTACTGCATGCCGAGTATCAAGGCGGAGAGCTGTTATTAGAGAAGCTGAGAATCCTGGTGTTGAAATCGCATTGTATAACTGGTTTCTTCAACAACGCAACGCCCACGTACCAATTTCGTCAGACAAATTGAGAGCCAAACAGTTTAATGAACGAATCACAGGAAAAAAGGTTTTCTGTCAAGTTCGGAATGGTTAGATAAATTCAAGCTTAGGCATGGAATTCGTTTCGTGAATGTTTGTGGTGAAAAACTTTCCAGTGATGTTTCCACTGTGATACCATTCAAGGAAAAATTGTTGGTTGTTGAACAGATGGAATTAAGCAAAGAATAGGTGTATAATGCTGATGAATCGGCCATTTTTTGGAGATGTTTACCAGACACAAGTTGAGTTCATCATGGGTAAAAATCAACACCAGGTCGCAAAGTGCCAAAAGACCGCTTAACATTCATGCCATGGGAAGAGCGGCAAATCCACGAGCATTCAGAAACGAAAGTTCACTACCAGTTGTCTACAAAGCATCCACCAAAGGGTGGATGACCAGACCATTATTTAATGAATGGTTTAAAATATCTTTTATCCCCGAGGTAAAGAATTTTTCAACTAAGATTAACAAGCCCTCTAAAGCTCTGTTGTTGATATCATCATCATCGCACCCACCTGTGGAATAGGTTAATACAGATCCAAACTTCAGAGTAAAGTTTTTGCCACCCAACCTATGGATCAGAATTTAATTCAAAACATAAAGTGTCGTATAGAAAATGCCTTCTTAATCATATCATTTCGCATGAAGGTGAATAGATAACTTTCATTTTGAAGCAGTATAATTTGAAAGATGCCATGAAGCCATTACTTCAAAAAAATATTAGAAAAAGTTGGACAGCATTGTGGTATGACACTACAGAAGTAGAAGAATCAGATGATGAAAATATTCCACTCTCACAGCTTCAGAAGAAACTGCTTCCAATCAGTGAAAACGATCAGAAAAATATTGCCGAATCATTAAGGGTCATCCATCCAGAAAATGACTTAACCATTGAGAACATTACCATCTGAGCTGTGGGAGACAAAGCGTTTGTTATCGATTTGACTGAAGAAGAGCTTATACAGGATGCTTTAGGAAGAAATATTGAAAACGTAGAGGAATCTTCTGACTCAGAGGATGGTTTAAATAGTATGGTAAAAGTGAAACATGCAGATACTGTCAATGCGTTCTCCCTGCTTATCAGTTGGGCCGAACAGATTAATCTTCTTGTAGAAGACGTATTGCTCCTGAAAAGGCTCAAGGAAAAATCAGTTCAGATGGCAGCATCGAGAAAGGTTCAGAATAAAATCGATGGATATGTCATAAGGAGATGTTGTTTATGTACACTAGCTTATATTTAAATTCTATATTTTCTAGGAGGAAAGATTATAATGAATGGAAATTCTATAATTTGATTCTGTTCTATAATAGAAACTATTTTTTGTTCAACTTTTTGATATTTCGATAATAAACTGGGCTTCAACCGATTTTGGGTTGTTTCTATTTTGAAATTGAAACAACTTCAAATAACTTCAGAAATTCGGGCATGCGCCGGAATGATATCTGCCCGGACTAGTGAAGTTACACTGTATTTTCCAACTTAGAAAGCGCCATTATCTATTATTTCATTGCATATACGGAAAAGTCACACGTTTTCCCGATGTGTGATGGAGCCTTATTCAGTTGTCCATGAAAACAAAACAAGGGTTGTCCTCTTGTAGCAATTGTCCCTGCGCCTTGTTGATTGTTATTGCAAATGCGAGGCGCACCGGAAACGGCAGACGTTTGAACTAGAATGGCATATCATATTTCTCTTCAAATTTCAGCTTTCATGATATAAATTGCTATATTATTCGCTGAATGTTCGCCATAACTCCAAAGCTGAAGTGAATTGACACTTCGGCTGAGAATGTTAGGCACGCTAATTTTTAATACTAACACATGTAGCGACATAACTTGCAAATCAAGCCAACTTAACAATAATTCAGTTAGATAGTTAACAACTTCATCTCGATTCAGCACAATATAATCCTGTCAGATTATTGCAGCTTTAACAAAGAGTGGGCCTTGTTCAATCTGCAGATATGATAATGCGGCTTAATCGACTATCGGACTGTAACCTGTTACTGAACGCCAAACGTTTATTTCGCATTTTTAGGTTGACTCTGTTGTGTCAACATTCCCAATTATTCTATGCACAAGCTCCGAGTAAACTACACTCGGAGGCAAAATTAGCGGAACACTCGAAAATTTAACCAAATTCGAAGTTCGATATTTTCCTAATTCTCAACCGATTTAGATGATTTGTTATAGTTATAGACCTACTCTTCCGCTTTGTAGAAATTATAAGAGAAAACAAAAAAATTGAAAAAAAATTTATACGGGGCAAAACTAAAAGTGTTTTTTTGTCAAAATTCGTAACACCCTGTGGAATTTCTTGGTCCGAGTTGAAACGTACAATATCATGGTCTGTCAAGACACATCTTCCTACAGTAACGCCCTTCTTGTTTCATGCGTTCATATCCATTTGGCAAAATATATTTCAAGTGGAAAATCACCATTATGGAGAAATTCCATTGAATCAAGAAAATGTCATTAAAATTCGTCTATCAATTTGGAATTTTCTTATTATCACTCAGGCGTGTCAAAATTGTCGTTTGCGATTTTTATGTTCGAATTGCATTAGGTATTGATGACAATTTGGTTAATTTGGTGAAAATTAGGAATTCATAGGAGATAACAGTCGGTAGGTATTAAAATACACAACCGAACCATTGATAAAACTTTTCATTTACACATGTGCACACCTTTTTTATCAAATATGAAATACAACACACGTTTTTTGTATATGACCACATTTGCACTTGTTTAAAGAATGAGAGTTTTCCATTCTTTCATTTGATACAAATTCGATCGGTTGCGGTGTTTTGTGATTCTTTACTGTTTACGATTCGAAACGGTATTTTCATTCAGAATGAGAGATTTACCACCAACCTCAGTAGCAAGGGCAGTTACATTGATCGAGGAAGGGCGCACCTACCGCTCAGTCGGTACCATGTTGGGTGTCTCGACGTCGGTTATCCATCGAATCTACTGACGTTACAGGGAAACTGGATTGTACGTGAGGAGGCGAGGACAAGGAAGAAATCGGGCAACCCGCGCTATACATGACCGTTTCATCGTCAATCAAACCATAAGAAATCCTCGTCTTACTGCTGTTCAGGCACGTAACCTTTACAAGCAGTGGATAACATTAACGTCAGTGTGAGGACAGTCAGAATACGATTAAATAAAGTTGGTCTGAGATCATACACGCAAGCAAGTGCACCAAGACTCGATAGAGTCCATTGGGTAGCAAGATTGGCGTTTGCTAGGGAGCATGTAGCATGGACAATCAATCAGTGGAGACGAGTTTTATTTAGTGATGAGAGCCGATATTGTGTGAATTTCGTGGATGGTAGAGAGAATATGGAGGCATCGAGGGGAACGGTACAATCAAGCGAACTTCGCAGGAACTGAGCAATACGGTGGAGGGTCAGTTATGATATGGGGTGGCATATGCTTGGGAGTACGAACAGAACTGGAGATTATTGGCAATGGATCACTTAATGCCCATCGGTATATAACAGAAATCTTGGAGCCCCATGTTGTGCCTTTTGCTCCTTACATAGGGGAAAATTTCCTTTTTATGCACGATAACGCGCGCCCTCATACTGCGCGCATAGTGATAGAATATCTCAATGAAGTTGGGATCACACGAATGGACTGGCCGTCGCGGTCACCGGATTTAAACCCGATCGAACATGTTTGGAAGAAGGGTTCGACAACGGAATCCAGGCAACGTTGAAGAGCTGACATTGGGTTTGATGGAAGAGTGGGACAACATACCTCAACAGATGATAGACAACATCATTGGGAGTATGCGAAATCGTATGCGCGCTGTAATAAGAGCTCGGGGTGTCATACTCGCTACTAAAATCAATTGTTTTTTTTGTGGGTCATCATGAACATTTTTCTCAATATATTCATTTCATTTCACGAGTTTATCGCCAGGATACACACCTGCTCTTAGTTTTGGACAGGAATGATAATTATTATCGTGTCACACAAAAAATTCAAAAATAAATGTGCAAAATCAACGATTTTTCCAGTGTACTTCGAGTTCTCCCGGAGCGTGAAATTGGCCAGTGAATTTCAAAATTTTCATTTCGTTAGATTTCCGCTTCTCTAATTTTGATTTTATTTTTTGGCTAACCTCCGATGTTATGCACCAACGCAAGATTAAAAATAAATTCTTGAAATTTGTGACTTTTCGCTTCAAATTGGATATCTCTTGTAAAAATAGAGATAAATGCATAAAACAAGAAGGGCGTTACTGTAGGAAGATGTGTCTTGACAGACCATGATATTGTACGTTTCAACTCGGACCACGAAATTCCACAGGGTGTTACGAATTTTTGACAAAAAAACACTTAGTTTTGCCCCCGTATAAAATTTTTTTCAAATTTTTTTTGTTTTCTCTTTTGATTTCTACAAAGCAGAAGAGTTGATCTATAACTTGCCGAAAAAATCAACTAAATCGGTTGAGAATTAGGAAAAATATCGGACTTCGAATTTGGTTAAATTCCGCTAATTTTGTCTCCGAGTGTAGTTCAGCTCTGTCCTTCAGTAAATGTGAAATTATCACCCCTTAGAAATTCTTTTTCGATTTGCCTTCGAAAGCTCATACGATCTTCATTAGTCTCATTATCTCCTCGATCCAGTAGTTTGCTTGCGTTTTGCGTATGCCGACCGATATTTCTTGCATTTTTCCAAAGAATTAAACGACGAAATGGAATAAATTTTTCGTTTTTATATGCATAAATAACACAACGACATATCGCTTTCAATTCCGTTCATTTTTAGAGAATTTTCATTGCCTAATTTGTTGTTGTAATAAAGAGCAGAACTACCAAACTCAAATTCACATTGCGATAACGAGATTCTTCTACAAAAAATCCACATTTCCGACTTTTCCATACTAATGTTATTTCGTAAAAACCTTGTCCTGTCAATTACGAACACAACAAACAAGAAATCAACCAAATCGATCGTGACGCATCATACATGTGATTGAATTTTATTCTCGGAATATGGGGAATAATATGCCTTCTGCCAAACGCAAAAATACAAACGCGTGTATAACCGGTAACAAATGATTTTGTTCAATATTTCAGAGTTTTCTAGACATTTCATTTCTTCATTGCAAACTTGATGAATTGATACAATTATTCGTGAATTACAGATGCATATTCGTACTTATTGAGATTTGACAGTTCCGAATTCCATCCCCTGCATTAAATAAAATGTAATGTGAACAAAGAGTTTCGATGTATGAAATCCCTCAAGAGATTTTCATGCTAGCCTATCTGCTTGGAAGATGAAATTTGGACACCTCTGACTTACCCTGATAATGAGGTACATGCAGACCGCAATCTGAACCAAGTTATATATTAAAATGGTAGCCTTCAAGGAATATGGTTTTCGATTCTTCATGTAATTTGGGAGAATCACGAAAACGCTCATGAAATATACAACCATGATAAAGGTGATTTGCTCAGGTCCAGCCATCAGCGGCCAATCAGCTACTCTTTTATCTGAAATGAAACAAAAAGGTCAATTAATAGTAATGAACATGTTGATTGAATTGCTGAAATTTTGAAGATTCAGTTAGAGGTAGATGTATGTTTTCATTTTCAAATCTATATGATTTTTATAACCGCATCCTATTGCCTTATTCACGAATAACTAATCGTTTGACTGATTTTTGTTATATTTTTCGCATGAATGGATTTCTAGATAGTTCCTTTCTTATCTTTGAAACATTGAGGTAGGAATTTCCGATAATAAATTTGCAGTTGCCTATAACAATTGCGTGCACTCAATTTACGTTTTTAATACGGTTGAGACAGGTTAGTTTGGGTGGTTCTCAGTCAGAAGCGACTATAGGTTGTACACTTTAGGACTTTCACGGAATCTCAAAACCATAATTTTGTCGTGACATCCGACTGATGTTCATATTGAATAATTGTGAATTTAAAAAATATGTCAAATTTGCACCCATTGTTTCAATTATATGATTAATTTTAAGATGTTCTTTCAGTTTTATTATTTTGATAAACATCCATTCTGTTGAATGTAGATGTTTTTCTAATATGACACGTTTGGACTACTAAAATCAGATATCTCCCAGTTACTCCCTTGAATGACAAGAAACGGAACGAGAGAGCAAGTAGCAGGGTTCTCAAAGGATGAATATAGAACGAAGTTACCAAAATAGAAAGATAGTTCTAGTTCTGAGGATGTAGTCTGCCTGATTTGCATATAGCAGAACAATTGGCACTTTTATATGAACAGGAATCAACTTGTTCAGACGTGGAGTATTACAGGGATGAAAGGAGACCTATCACTCTATCAAATACACATGTACTCATTTTGTATTGTTTGGAGTTCATAGACAGATGTGCTCCGTGTTTGGGAATTGATTTCGCCAATAAAATAACGTCTAAAACAAAAAAAGTGTTTGATTCTTCATAAGAGATCTTTAACTATTAAAGATCTCAGAAAGGGTGTCCGTGTTATTACTTAATCTAGAAAGAATAGGAGTTCGCCAAATTCACTAAATGCTCCATTAGAAATAAACAGAGAAGTATTCAGAAAAGTATCAGAGTTTGAACTAAGTTAGAGAAACGCGGAATATACTTTGATGGCAAACAAACTCTACAAATGATTCGTGAAGCAAAGAGAAACATTCCCGTTCCAACAGAAATGCTGAAGAGCTAAGCACTACAATTGCATGAGTAGTTGATTTCACCTAACGAGAAATTCCATGCTAGCGATGGATAGTTGCAACGTTGCAAAAGTCGATATGGGATAAGATTTTCGAAAATCGCAGGTGAAAAACTGTCCTTGCAACCTGAATTAGTTCATCCATTTATAGAACTATCGAATATTAGTACCGCGCTCAATTTGACTAATCAAGAAATATACACACAACCAAATTTATATGCAATCACTCGGTATTTCACATTATAATTGTTTTTAACCATGGATCTTCGACTACTTGTGAAGAATGAAGTTTTTGTTAGCCGGCTCGGTGGCGTATGAGATATGATGCTCGTCTCCTACGCAGAGTTACCTGGGTTCAATCCCACAAAGTCGGTGCGATTTTTCGGATTCTGGGAATCGCTTGAGTGTCCATCTTTCGGAGGAGATGTAAAGCTGTCGGTCCTGTCTAACAGAGATGTGTTGGACATTAAAGATCCCTTCCTCGACACGAGAGGGTTCGGCAAAATTCGGGTTAGTGAGGTGACAGAATTCGGCGTGTCATTAGCCGAAAGGCAGAAATAGAGCACGTTAAAGGAAAAACAAACAAACAAACAAGTTTTTGTTGTAAAAACTGGATAGTGTGATGAGAAATGTTGAATTATCACCACAAGTTCGGGATATTGTACTCGGTCGTCACTGAAACTGTGAACTTCAAAATTCAAAAAAAGTCTATAATCATAATTGAAAATGCCTTACGTTGGATTGTCTGATGTGCAGAGGTGTCGAATAATTGCTCGCGTGGGAGAAGGGGTGACAGAAAGGAATATAGCGGCCACAGTGGGGCTATCACAGGGGGGGATTTCAAAAACCTACGTCCGATACGTGGAGCTACAATCTCTGCAAAATAGGCCTAGAAATAGTTGTAGGAAGATCACTTCTGAAGAACAAAACCGCTTTTTGTACCAAATTGCAAGAAAAGACCCTAGACTCCAAGCAGCAAGACAAATTCCGAAATACCAAGGGGTCAGTGTAATGTTCTGGGGTGGCATTATGCTGAGAGGCAAAAATATTTGGACCTAATGCTGAAGCCCATAGTGAAACTTTTATGCAAGATAATGCTCCTCCGCATACCAACAACCTCGCGCGACATTATCTTGAAACAGAGTGAATAGTTATTTTGAACTGGCCAGCTTGCTCTCCAGACCTGAATCCTATTGAACATTTATGGGATAATCCAAGTACCCCACAACTGCTCATCCAAGTCGCCACAGAAGAGTGGCTGAATATCACCCCAGAGGAGGTCGAAAATCAGTCGAAACGATACGTCAAATACTTCGTTCAAAGGATTTATACAGTGAAAGGCCCTTAAGAGTTCCAGAGCTAACCAGGCAACAAAAAACAAACAGACTTAATTGGTGCATCGAGCACCAGAGTTGGAATATTGATAATTGGCGAAATGTTCTTTTCTCGAATGGGACCAGAGTTGGTGTCCGATCAGATGACCGCCGGATTCGTATTTTAAGGGGTCGTGGAAGACAAGCTAAACTCCGAGCAGCAAGACAAATTCCGAAAAACCAAGGGGGCAGTGTGATGTTTTGGTGTGGCATTATGCTGGAAGGCAAAACAGATTTGATTTCGTTTCCTGCGAGTGTAACGGCTAGTAATTACGTGGACCTAGCGCTGAAGCCCATAGTGAGACTGGCGAGGTGCCCATGGTGAGAATTTCACTTTTATGCAAGATACCTGCAACCTCGCGCGACATTATATTGGAACAGAGGGAATCGCTATTTTCAATTGGCCAGCTTACTCTCCAGACCTAAATCCTATCGAACATTTATGGGATAATCTCAAAAGGAATGTTAGATCGCGCCAAGATAATCCAAGAACCCCACAACAGCTCATCCAAGCTGCCACAGAAGAGTGGCAGAATATCACCTCAGAGGAGGTCGAAAACCTAATCCAAAGCATGCTTAGACGGAGTCAGACTTGTATCAGGGCAAGAGGAGGTAATACAAGCTGCTGAGGTCCAGAAAAAAAAACACCTACTCCGTAAGAAAGCAGTTTTCAATTTTTTTACTACATGCGGAAATATCCTCTTATTTTCTTTTATTCGTTTCTTTCTTGAAATAAACCTTAATTTTTTCTTTTTTCAATCGAAATATCTCAAAAAGGATCAATTATAACCCTTCAAAATTTCCAAAATCCCTGAGGTAATCTTCAAAATATCGGGTGATTCCATATAAAATTGGTTGTGTGTACAACGCTGAGACTGGTTTGTACTGACTTGAAAAAGGCTTGACGGTCGAAACCGGTTGTGATCGTGAGAATAAAATTGTGTAAAGTATAAAATACATTTTACTTCATCTTCCTTGAAACTGAATTTCCATTAAAAAATAAAGCATCAATAATACTCAAGGGTTAATACTGGATACTTCCACCTGATAAAACCTGTTTCGATTTCTGAAAAGACGCCCTGGTTTGAATGAAGCAAAGCAAGGAATAACTTTTTTAGGATGTTTCAATGCATCAGGTGAACACAAGTTTACACCGTTGATGATCGGGAAAACAAAGTCACCTAGATGCATCAAAAATTTCAATAATGCTTTCGCCTTAAAAAGAACATAATGCATGGATGTGCCTTCTGATCATACACCTGTATGTATGCCTCAGGCGTACGCCGACTATATTCATTCCTGATAATGAGAACGGGTTATCTATATCTCCCTGACAATTCGATTTAGGATTCTCCAGGCGACTGAACTGAATCATTTCGAATCTTAAAAGGACAAAAGCGCACCAAGGGATATTCGCAGCCCGTGCTCACAAACACAATTGCCTTTGTTAGAGTAGACTGGACAACTTTGAGCCAAGGAGCTATTTTTCTGGTGACGAAACTGGTCGTCTCTTCCCACTAAAAGCGAGTGGACCTGACCACAACAAGTCAAGAAGGAACCGAGAATATTCACTGAATGAATTCGCTGAACTTCGAAAACTCAAAAATCTAAACATCGCGGTGGCGGCCTTTATGTCTACAAGTCCTAAGATCCGTGTTCTTTTACCCTTTGATCATCAGTACTTAGAGCCCTTTCTCAGCGCGTTACTTATGGTTGCGCGGGAAACGCGCAGAGAAAATACCACATGTCTCCATAATCGGGAAAGGATGTTTAATAATTATCGGGAATAGTGTTGAATTTTGCCCACGATTTCTTATCTGAATTTGGCTGTCTTCCAACGAAACAGTTTTTAAACTTAATGATTTTTAACTGCTTGCAAATTACATAATATCCCATTGCAAGGAGACTTTAGAATAAAATAATAAAAGAATTCTGTTTAATGATAGTCTTACCACAGTAATTTTCAATTTAGGTAGAATATACTGGGTGATTCACCAGTGTGCGGTGCTCTGTAGCTCGTACACTCTTGAAGATTTCATTTCTGTTCGAATTGTATTGTATTTAGAAAGTGAAAATCTACTTCAGCAATTTATTTTGCAGTAAACTGGGTGTCCCAATTTTCTATAAAAAAATCTTGGGTGGTATTTTCAGATTGGAAGACCACTTATTTGTTCGAGATTCAGGAGCGGCCTAAACTCTGCTATAATGTCTTTAAGTAATAAGTTTTTTTGGTGAGTAGTCTCGTCAAAAAATTTTTTTTTCCGTAAAAATTCATGAAAATAGGCTCTCACATCATCGCATGCTCCTTCGGCCAGAGAGGATGAATACTTTTTCCTTTCGTTTCCTTATTGCCCAAGGATAGCTTTATTGATGAATCGCAATAGATGATCCTCATTTTATACAGAAGTGACTCAAAGAAATTATTGAATATTGTAATTTTAAGAATATCATATCTTGATTTTTTCAAATTGAACATCCTATATTTTATTATTCATGTCAACGCATAAAATATTGTGCTATATATTTGCAGAAGTAACCTTATCTTTATCTTCGATCATTTTCGAAATATTCGATTATTTGTTAAAATTTTTGATGAAAATTATACAAACTGTATCAAACTCATCAACATGCATCATTATTCGCACAGAAGTTTTTTTTGTGATGATTCAAGTAGTGAAAAATGAAACCTAAACAAGATAATTCTTTTAACGAATTTTAAAATCAAGATGATTAAAACATAAATCGAGGTATGTGTTGACATTTTTATTCTGCATTTTACATGGTGAACTTATCAGTGTTTCGTTATTAAACATTGTTAAAGTGAGGTTTGAAACAAATTTCTTCAATAGACTGCCATAAAGTTCTCCAAAGAAGAAATGGTTGATATGATTTTTATTCTGGGTGAGTGTGATAGGAATTCTATGTTGGCAAGTAGAGTTTATGCACAATGGTTTCCTGATGCAACATGGTTTGAAAATATTTCAATTAGATTTATCGAAACGGGTAATATCGCTTACAAAAAACATGAAAATCCAAAAACTGCTACAGCTGAAGATAACCAGTTATCAGTTTTTTTGACAGTGACAGAGAACCCATATAAGAGCCAAAGAGAGATTTCTCAGTTAACAGATATAAATCAAACTTCCGTCCAGAGAATCTTGAAAGTGAATAAATTTCATGCATATCATGTACAGCTGCACCAGGAACTGAACAATCAAGACTATGACAATCGAATCAATTTTTGCAATTGGGCAAGTGACAAAGTAGCGGAACATCCAAATATGTTTAGCAGAGTTCTTTTTTCGGACGAGGCAACTTTCCACAAGAATGGGCTTAACAAGCACAACTTTCATTACTACGACACGGAAAATCTACACCTCATGAGACAAATAGATCACCAGCATCGTTGGTCCTTGAATGTATGGGCCGCTATAGTAGATGGATATCTAATAGGGCCGCACTTTTTCGACGGGCACCTCAATAGTGAAATGTATTCAGATTTTCTGCAAAATCATCTACCAATGTTACTTGCCGATGTACCAGAGCATATAAGACAAGATTTGTGGTTTCAACAGGATGGAGGACTGCTACATTACTCACATCAGGCTAGGGAGCATTTGTATCATGTATTTCCAAACAAATGGATAGGACGTGGTGGTCCTCTTAAATGGCCAGCTAGATCTCCGGACCTTGCAAGTCTAGACTTTTTCTTGTGGCGTTATATTAAGGGCATCGTTTACCAGATTCCTTCTACAACACAGTTGGATATGATACAGAGAATAGTCGACGCCTTTCAGTCAATTAATCCGCAAATGTTGTCGAGAGTTCAACGGTTTTTTCTCAGGATTGAATTGTGCCTACAAAGAAACGGGCAACATTTGGAACACTAATTGAAATAGTTCAACACCTTGTAGATCATCTCACTAAATACCAATCTATTACGTATTTCATACACGACTACCTTAAAATATCTCCATTTCTCTGATCAAGTATGATATGTACTAATAAACTCTTCTTTCGCAACCTCTGATTTTATTATTTTAGTTTTTTTTTATTTCGAAAATGGTCGAAGATAAGGTTACTTCTGCAAAAATATGGCACAATATTTTATGCGTTGACATGAATAATAATATACAGGATGTTCCATTTGAAAAAACCAAGATATGATAAGAGAAGACGATATCAGACCAAGGGTGGCTTCTACCGGCCCGCGTCTCACCAGAGAGCATCGAGTTGCAAGACTTCAGTTTGCGAGGGAACATGCAAATTGGGGTATTCTAGAATGGTCGAATGTTCTCTTTTCCGACGAGTCCAGGTTCTGTCTAGTATCAGTATCTAGATAGACTCATGCCTGTATACAGACGACCTGGGGAACGGTATCAGCAATGGACTATCCGGCAAACCGAAAACTTCGGACGGGGGCTCAGTAATGCTGTGGGGAGGCATTTCTTTCCATGGTCGAACTGAGTTAGTCCTAGTGAATAATGGAAGAATGACAGCGGCCAAATACATCGCAGATATCCTTGAACTCCATGTTGTACCCTTTGGCCCATTGATTGGCGAAAACTTCATCAATATGCATGATAACGCTCGGCCTCATTCAGCTAGAGTAGTTACAGAATTTCTGCGAAATGCCGAAATTGATATTTTAACATGGCCAGCCAGAAGTCCCGACTTGAATCCCATAGAACATGTTTGGGACAATATGGGATGGCAAATTCAGCAACGTAGGGTGCCTTGTAGAACACTCCAACAACTATAAAATCTGCTTCCTGAAATTTGGAACTCAGTGACTAAAGAGTACATCCAAAATTTGTTTGAAGCGCTTCCAAGACGTATACTTGCAGTAATTAGGGCCCGGGTAGGAAACACTCGATTTTGTGAATGATTAGTAACCATTCGATGCTAGTTGATTGGTCTCTTCGCGAATGTTTGAAGACGGTAGATTTTTTTAATTTTTCATTAACTCGGAAATTGTTGATATTTTCCATCATAAACTCATCTCTTTTGAATGAAATCTTCTTATTTTACACTTCTGAAAGTTACCAAGAATAACCAACCTAAAAGTTTATATAGTATTGTCGTAAAAGTAGGGTGATGCGACAATTTTCGTGGGGAGTGTATTTTAGGACCCAAGTATAAGTAGCTCTTTTGAGTACTGCTCTTCTCAGTTATCAGAACCTGATTTGACGTAGCCTTACCACGGGTCATATAGACGTGATCAATTTTTCGTAAGGTATTTCGATTTCGATATTGCCTTATCACAAGAGAATAGCAAAAAAGCACTCACAGGTTTGTTGGGTAAATGTACTCTTTTCCGTAAATAATTTTTATGAGTTTCTGTGTATTTTGAAAGTATCGAAGATGATTCTGAGAGACTCCACCCCATGCTACTATACCATATGCTAAATGAGATTCGACGAGTGATAAGTAGATTATTCTAAGTTGATGTATACTGAATACTGAGCGCATGCATTTAAATTCAACCAACAAAGCTCTAACTTTATTCGCTACATATTCCACATGTACATCCCAACGTAAGTGACTGTCTATATATGTATATATATAATGAATTACAATGTCAAACGAGGAAAATGCTCTGTAAATATCATAAGCACCACCCAAAGTCAGCTGTTCAGAGAGTTACACTACCTAGACATCTTGGAGGTCGTGGATTAATTGATTTGAATAATCTTCATAGTAAACAGATTTTGCATCTATGTTCCCAATTTCATGATAAACAGAGAACGTCTAAGTTACATGATATTGTTGTTGCTTCAGATTATAATCTTACACCTCTGAACTTGACAATGCAAAAGGTAGATTTTGATATATTTGATGATAATTCTAAAAGAGAAAGTTGGATGCAGAAGGAATTACACGGAAAGCACCCTAAAGAATTGAAAAATGATTATATTGATGAAATCGCATCGAATAAATGGTTAGTATCTGGAGAATTGTTTGCTGAAACAGAAGGCTTGGCAATTGCGATCAAGGATCAGGTTGTTTTCACGAGGAATTATAGAAAACACATCATCAAACAAAATATAGATGATTCTTGCCGTAGATGTTTCTGTTCTTCAGAAACAGTTTTTCATATATTATCATCTTGCTCAGTCCTTGCTTCAACAGATTATTTAGAAAGACATAATGCCGTCGCTAATATTATTCATTTTAATCTAGGAATTAAACATGACCTAATTCCCAAAAGAAAAAACTTTCACAAATATGAACCTGAGATTATTTGTGAAAATGACAAATATAAACTTTATTTTGATAAAACAATTCTTTGCAACAGAGCTGTGAAACAATAGACCAGATATCATTCTTAATGATAAACAGAATCAAATAACATATATAATTGATATTGCTATACCCGACACACATAATTTACAAAATAAATACAATGAAAAATTTCTAAATATATGATGCTTGGCGACGAGATTAAAAAATGTGGAAAATGAAGAAAATATTTATTCTACCGATTATTATTTCCACAACAGGTGTTATTCCTAGAAATCTTCACAAAAGTATTGAGATTTTGGGTCTGAAGAAAAATTTGTTTGAACAGTTACAAAAGATAACAGTCATCAAATCTTGTAATATTCTTCGTAGGTTTCTTTCCGAAAATAATAATGAGGTAGAGTCATAGGTTTTCTCTTTAGTTTATACTGCTCAGAATCTCATTTCATATTTTATTTATTTGTTTATATAAATGTAATATAATTAACTGACAATTTTGTCATATTTATATTCAGAGCAGTATTCTATTCGATCGTTCACCACTTCACACAAAGGAAACTATTAATGAGTAACATTCAGTGTTACTTGACTAAAGTCCGTACACTGGATTTTTCCGGGGAGAAAGCTTCTGACACTAGTCGTTGGTACATTGATATCATTGTCTGATGATGTTATTGTATGTATATATTCTGGTAGATTGATATATTCTCATAGCATTTAACGTTATCCTAATATATAATTATTCCAGGATATGTTTTGATTATAATCATTGCCTGGCAATGGTATTAATTACCGGGTGGTGGATTTATATTTTTCATGAAATCAGTTTGATTGCATGAACAGATATATGGGCAACTCGTCGGGGTAAAACCCTATATATATATATATATATATATATATATATATATATATATATATATATATATATATATATATATATATATATATATATATATATATATATATATATATATATATATTCCGTGGTATTTGATAGAATGGCAGCTTTTGATACTCACAATTTTGTCACCATTTTGAATTTCTATCATAGTATATTCCGGTGAATTTCTATTGTAGGATGTAAAAGTTAATAGTTCGTTTTTTCGAAATTTATGGTTAGCAATTTACTCTCAAAATACTTCACAACTTTTATGAAATTTATCCTACTTTATTTTTCAAAGAAAACCAGTTTTTATCAGTGTACAAAATTGCGGTATCATCTGCAAAACTTATTATGTCACCTGCCATCTGTAATTCATAAAGGTTACTAAGATAGAGATTAAATGAAACAGGTACCAGAACGGTTCCTTGTGGAACACCGCACTCAATTATTTCGAAATCACTCATTACATTACCTAGTCCGACACATTGTTTTCTATTTTGTAGTTAACTTGATATAAGCTTGAATAACCTCCCTCTAAAGCCTATAGACTCCAGTATACCCAATAGCTGTTCGTGATCCACCATATCAATAAAAACAGATACTATGAGGATACCCGCGTCAACCGCCTTGTATATTTGAGTAGTCAAGTATGTTATCGCATCTTCTGTGGATTTATTTTTTCTGAAGTCGAATTGTTTATCCGAAATAAGATGATATTTTTCAACAGAATTTTCCATACGATTTAAAATGATGGGACTGACATTGAAGTAGATGAGTGATATTTGTGACGATTTGATTATATCACAACAAAAAATTTCCCACTCTAAATCTATTGCAGCAACAAAATTGTTTCACCATTGGCATAAAAAGGAAATGTTGTTGTCAGTGAAATGTTGACTTTAAAAATGAATTCAGAAGAGAGCAGACATTGCAAGTTTGCACCAAAGAAAAATTCAAATAAGTAGATATATATATATATATATATATATATATATATAAAATATATATATACATAAAAACTGATGACATCAAAATGTATGAGTATATGTATGTACATCTCTAACAAAAATTGGATAATATGTAAAAGTATTTTTTTTATTTGACTCATACAATCATTGGTGTGAACATGTCGAGTTTTCATTATCGCGAGTTCACTGTACCTTGCAACAAAAATGAAAATTTTATCCCTTACGAACAAATCTTGTATCAATCAATATTACACATCTACTTCTACTTTAATTTTTCACTCGAGAGACTTGGGAGAGAGAGAGAGAGAGAATTTTTCTCTTCAGTTCTAATATCCGAATTCAAAGAATTCAATGTACTTTTTTGTACAAAAATTTATGAAAAATTGAAAAATTTGACTTACCTGCAACTTCATGAAATAGGTAGTTATACCACCTAGAATACGAAGATTGAAACATTTTCAAATTTATTGTTCAACGTTCAATTGAAACGAAATTTTTGAGTATTGCTACTCTTCACAATTCACGTTGTCCGATAAAATTGCGGGATATAAATAGGCTCACAATAAAGTATTCGTTTCTTATAAGTACATTGATATTTTAATGAATTCATTGAAAGTCGTCATTACGTCGAATTGCGCTTTTGACTTCTGACACAATTTCTCCATGCGTGCCATTTCCTTATTTTAGGTCAAGGGATATTGTCTTCAAGAT
This sequence comes from Cryptolaemus montrouzieri, assembly GCA_013387265.2. Taxonomy (NCBI): domain Eukaryota; kingdom Metazoa; phylum Arthropoda; class Insecta; order Coleoptera; family Coccinellidae; genus Cryptolaemus; species Cryptolaemus montrouzieri. The sequence continues at coordinate 135,547,024 of JABFTP020000185.1, read as the reverse complement.
CTCGTTCGCTAATTTTTTTGCACCGTTTTTGATATAGACGTCTTTCCAGAATCCTTTCTTTTCTAATAGCAACGAAAGTTTTCATGGAGTTTGTAGCATTCTATTTTACCAACTCATTGTTATAACAAAGCATCGTACTAGTGAAACGTCCTTTCTTATACTTGTAAAAACCTGTTCTCTTCAAATTTCTTTTGAGTGATTTTGCTCTTCATATGATCAGTTTCCTGCCTATTCCGTTGTGAAACTAAATTAATGGTCAGGGATCGGACAGATTTCAGAAGTATGAACATTTCGACGCTGCCTATCTCGGCTCAGGACCCAGATATAAGGTTTTGGAAAGTGTCCATTTCGGCCCCCAAGTAATTTCAGGTGTATAATATATATGTCCATCTCGTTCAAATACTTAATTTATTCATGAATATAATATTTTTCCTAATGTAGATACAGAAAAGAAAACAAGTTGATGAATATCAGTGATATTTTTTCATTATTAAATTCCATTTTAAATGATGTTACAAAACAATAATTCAACATTTCACTGAATGGATTCGAAACAATCTAGATGTAATTCATCCCTATTTTTACTAGCCCATATTTTTTATTTTGGAAGGCATGATTTTTCTTGCTACAATATTTTTAAATTTATGAAGAAAGTGAATACTATTACACTTAGAATAATCTAACCTCAGATTGAATGCTGAGAATAACTGACAGATGTGAAAAGCGAGGGTTGTGATAATACACAGAATGTTTGAAATGTGAATGTACTGATTCACATGTATTTTTCGTTTCATTCAAAGCAGGAGATGGGTCAGCTCAGATTGATGGTGGTGATCTAGCACAATTCGTTAAATAATTTTCTTTTCTAGTAGATTTTCTCGATTACATCAGTTACATTACATTACAATACATTCGAGAGGGTCAATTGACTTTGCAAGCCTTTCCGAACTGCGACCAAATTGATCTTTTGTTCGTAACCCTTCTTATTCATTTCCTTGTAGGTCTAGATCCCTTACAAAATTAAGAATCTCCTTGGGAGCTTTCGCTACTTCGTGCGGCTCTAGTTTGTAGCTACCGAAGTGTATATGTCTTTGAGGGACAGTTGCGATGCAACTGCAAAAAATATGTTCGGCAGTTTCATCGCCCTCTTTACACATTCAGCAAGTTGCCGTTTCTGATTCGCCCATTTTATTGAGATGGTATCTCAGTGGGCTGTGTCCAGTAAGGAGGTCTGATATGATCCTCAGCTCGTCCCTAGAGAGATCGAGAAGCTGTTTTGTCTTCTTTGGCGAATAGTCGAAGAACTTTTTCGCTTGCTCTTGGCCTGGAGTTTTCCTCCAGTATTCTTTTTTGCTAGATTCTCCCCATCGTTCCAGTTCCTGTGGTCTGTGCGGCTTACTTAAACCGCAGAACGGTTCAGGTCCGGTGGGTGGGATTCCAGCCGCTGATTTGGCAAGTTCCTCAGCAGCTTCATTTCCTTGTATGCCTTCGTGACCAGGCACTCACCACAGGAAAAGTGTGTTCCCCTCAGCAAGTTGCTTCAAGGATTGACGGCATTCCCAGACAGAGATGCTCCGATAACTGTAAGAGTTTAGAGCTTTTATCACTGCCTGACTGTCCGTTAAAATGTAAATCTTTGCCCCTTTGAGATTCCTTCGTAGTCCCTCCTGGCATCAAAGGTTTACACAAAGTGTTTCTGCTTGCATGATTGTGGGAGTAGAGCCCAGAGGCACTGATGAAGAGTACTTGAGTCGATATATGCCTGCTTCTGTTCCATCAATCGTTTTTGATACGTCCGTGTACCAAATAGAGGATTTTTGGTCTAATTGATTCAATTTTCCCCTCACGATGGTGCGGTCTTCTATGGCCACTTCGAAGGGTGTGTGAAAATCAAACTTAAGCGGCATTATATCCGATGGTTGTGATAAGATTTTTGGCGCTGTGTTACCCAGAATCCCCAGGTGTCCCTTCAGATCACCTAGGGATTCTTTTGTGTCTTGCAGCCGTAATGCCGCCATCAACGCCTCCATTTTCAATTTTATATGAAGAGGAGGGAGATACAGGATTACCTCCAGGGCAATAGTCGGGGTGCTTCTCATAGCACCTGTTATGCCCAAGCACGCAAGCCGCTGCAGTTTTTGCAGCTTGTTTTGCGTAGTTATTTCTGATGTTTTCTTCCACCATACTAACGATGCATATGTGACAATGGGTCTTATAACCGCTGTGTATAACCAGTAGGTTATTTTTGGCTGTAGTCCCCAGGTATTTCCGAAGAGTCTACGGCATGCCCATAGGGACGATGTAGCCCTGGAATGAGTTTTGTCAATGTGTCAATTCCAGTTGAGTCTCTGATCTAGGGTTAACCCTAGATACTTAGCCTGTTCCGAAATTTTCAGAGTATGTCCATTCAGAAAAGGGGGCTTTAAGTTCAACTTTCTACGTCTTGTGAATGGAATTAGAATGGTTTTGTCTGGATGGATTCTGAGTCCTTCTTCAGGACACCATTCATTTACGATGTTAAGGGCTTTTTGCATCAGGTTCGATAAGATTCCATCATGCTTTCCCCTAATGATGATAACAAGATCATCAGCATAGCCTTGTACGTTGAAGCCAGCGTTGTTCAGTCTTTCTAAGAGGCCATCAACAACTACTGACTAAAGTAGCGACGATAGAACACCTCCTTGAGGGCATCCTTTCACTGCTCACACCGATATTTCGGTGTCTCCAAAAGTGACCGTTATGATCCGGCCTTTGAGCATTTCTTTGATCCATTTGATGGTGGGTGTTTTGACACCCTTATTGTTTGCACCATTGCTAATGGATGTATAGGAGGTATTATCAAAGGCTCCTTCAATGTCTCCATCAGTTACTTGTCAGGAAAGTCATCTTCGAATTACCAGGAATACCTCGCTGAATGAAGCATGTCGATTTTTTATGGTTAGATGTAGGTACTTTTCAAAATATTGCCAACCGAATAAACCATGGACGTACAAAAGACCAAATTTGTATGGAATCACTCGGTATTTCACATTATTGATTGTTTTTAACCATGGCTCTTTGACTACTTGTGAAGAATGAAGTTTTTTGTTGTAAAAAAACTGGATAGTATGATAAGAAATGTTGAATTATCACCACATGTTCGGGATATTGTACCCAGTTGTCACAGAGATTCGAAACTGTGAATTTCAAAATATAGAAAAGCCTATAATCCTAATTGAAAATGCCTTACGTTGAATTGTCCGATGTGCAGAGCGGTCGAATAATTGCTCTCGTTGAAGAAGGGATGACACAGAGGCATATAGCGGCCACAATGGGGGAATCACAGAGGGTGATTTCAAAAACCAACGCCCGATACGTGGAGCTACAATCTCTACAAAAAAAAGCCTAGAAGAAGTCGTAGGGAGATCACTTCTGAAGAACAAGACCGCTTGTTGTGCCAAATAGCGAGAAAAGACCCTATTGCATCGCACCCCATACTCCAAAGTCAATTTCTGGAAGCAACAGGCATTAGTGTATCAGTCGAAACGATACGTCAAAGACCTCGTTCAAGGGGTTTATACATCAGAAGGCCCTTAAGAGTTCCAGAACTAACCGGACAACAAAAAATTAACAGACTTAATTGGTGTTTCCAGCACCAAAATTGGAATATTGAGAATTGGCGAAATGTTTTTTCATTGGATGAGACCAGAATTGGTGTTCGATCAGATGACCGCCGGATTCGGGTCGTGGAAGACAAGCTAGACTCCGAGCAGCAAGACAAATTCCGAAATACCAAGGGGGCAGTGTGATGTTTTGGGGTGGCATTATGCTGGGAGGAAAAACAGATTTGATTTCGTTTCCTGCGAGTGGACCTAGTGCTGGAGACCATATTGAGATTCTGGCGAGGTGCCCAGGGTGAGAATTTCGCTCTTATGCAAGATAATGCTCTTCCGCATACCAGCAACCTCGCGCGACATTGTCTTGAAACAGAGGGAATCGCTATTTTGGACTGGCCAACTGGCTCTCCAGACCTCAATCCTATTGAATATTTATGGAATAATCCCAAGACGAGAATTAGATCGCGCCAAGATAATCCAAAAACCCCACAACAGTTGCGGGGACTTTTCGTCATAAAATGGCTTGAAGAAACACCTCGCGAAATCTTTTGCGCCTATTCATTTAAACCCTGTATATTGTTGTTTGTCCCTTCTTTCTTCAAGTAATTTAATTTTTTCAATTTTATGGAAGACAATTTACAGTTGAATTTATTTCTGTGATTTTATATGAGTCAGTACAATTTTGACTTCTTCAAGGATTTGTGAATAGTTTTCAGAGGTACCAAATTCAGATTTCTTATGAAAGCCAGACTTTTACGAACAGCTGAAAAAGAACGAAAATTCAATCGATCGCAAAGAAAGGAAAGAAGTCCTTATACCGAAACTACCGCCCTGTTGCACTTCTTCCCATTATGTCCAAAGTGATGGAGAGAGTCATAAATGATGAACTCATCAAATATCTTGAGTTGCAGGGAATTGTTAACAACCGTCAGTGTCAGGAAAGACCGACAGGAGATCTGCTCGCCTAGTTACTCATGTTCGTACATCGACGATGGGAAAGCATGGGGAATCTAGAGCAATAGCCCTCAACATCTCTAAAACCTTCCATAGGGTTTGGCATGCAGCCTTGTTGAATAAACTTGCTGCATATGGGCTTCCTGAAAAAATGCGGGGTTGGATAAGTAGCTCTCTTTCAAATAGATCAATACAATTTGTGGTCGATGGTATAACATCTGATTTTCCTGTTGCAAGCAGGAGTACCTCAGTGATCCATTCTTTCGCCAACCTTGTTTCTCTTGCAGATAAACTATCTTCTGTCATCTACAGAGAACAAGATCTTCGGTTTTGCAGACGATTGTACACTGGTTTCGTCTTTCAGTAGTCTGCGGCCGATTACAGCTGCGGAATCTCAGCGTCAGAGATGTCAACAAGTTAATAACTTAAATTCTGACTTACAGAGGATATCTGAGTGGGGTCAGTGGAACCTGGTGAGCTTCAACACGAGCAAGACGCAAGCAACTACGTTTTCTAGAAAGGACCCCGCTGGAGAACCACCTCTAATGATGCAAGGCCAACAAATTGTATCCAAAGATACGATGCACCTTCTCGGAATAACGGTCAACTCCAAGTTTTGCTGGCATGAACATGAATCAGCAATAGCTAAGTCGGCATCAGCTAAACTTAGTTTTCTTTTCAGAGCCAAGCGATACTTCATGTCATCTCAACTGTTGCTTCTATATAAGGCAGAGATTCGACCTGCTTTGTAATATTGTTCCCATGTATGGGGATCTGCGCTCAAACATTCGTTGCGGATGTTGAATAGTGTGCAAAACGGGCTGTGCGCCTAATCCACCACCCGGAGATCACCCGCGATCTCCAACCGCTGGCTCTCAGAAGACAAGTTGCTGACCTTTCTCTGTTTTACACATATTTCCACGGAAGATGCTTCAAGACCTCGTACCGGGAAAACTCATGTTTTGCCGCAACACTACGCTGGCAAGGAGTTCTCATCGTATGGCGGTACATTTAACGACCCCCCGAACATCTCCCTATAAGAATTCCTTCGTTTACAGAACCGGTGAGCTGTGGAACTCGCTTCCGTCCAACATCTTCCCAACATCCTACAATTTGGCCCTCTTCAAGAAGCGACACCTCAATTCTTCAAAAAAAATTGCGTTTATTGAATTGAACTTCCTACGTTATTTCTGTCATTTGACTTGAACAAATTTCCGCAAGAATCTTGTTGTTATTCTGCAGTTACAATGTGACTCTCGTTTAATGAGTCGAACATTAATACAGAACAAAAATGAATTATGCATAGTTATTCTTTTCCAGATATCAATAGAGAATAATATGAATCAAGGCATTGAAACAAATTCCTTAAAATAGTATATCCCAATAAGTTCAAATAGTCTAACAAATTGACCGATAAATTATACTTTGAATAATAATATTCATGTCACTTGTTTCACATCGCTAATACGAAGTTAATTAATTCTTAATTGAATTAGAATTTCGAAACATAGCATTGAAATAATCCATCCTTCAAGATTATTCATTGCTAACCTAATAATTTCGGGATCACATAAATGCGTACAGACATTATAGAAATAAGATTCTGTTCTGTCAGAAACACTATATTCAAAAATCTCGAGGAAGGAATTTCAAGAAATCCACCAAAAATTTTCTTCACATTCTATATTGTCTCTCTAAAGTATAACCTTATTTTGTGTTTGATTGACCTAACCTGACGTAACCTAACTCTATTTTCTCTCCAATAGCCCTTGAACTATATCTTACATTTTTTGAAATAGGCGATTGTGATAACAACATGATAACAATGACCTTGTTCTTCTTCTTCCAAGGATATTTCCTTTGTTTGAAAAATCATTTTGGCTTTTTTTTTCCAATTTCATGAACGCGAACCCTATAAAATACAGGGATATCCACCGGGACCGTCCGTTAAAAACTTTTTAAGTTCCTATTACAATACCAAGCTGAAATTTTATACGCGGCCAAAACTAGCGATTTCCAATAGAAGTGAAATATTTTCGAAGTGATACCTTTTCCGGTTATACCGGAAGTGGGTCATCACTTTGTTATTTCAAATGGCAATCTACCTTTTTTATTATACATCTAGAACCGACATTTGAGCAAGGCATAAAATGTCCAAGTTGTTGGCACTTATCTGTCAAAACTTTTGACAGATTTAATTATTTTTGTTATGAACTCGATTTTTGAGGAACATTTGAAAAAATAGTAGCTCGTAGATCTTTTGCACTACAGACACAATTTTTGCTTGGGTGGATAGAAGAAGGATCAAGAAATTTCTTGAGCAATCTACACATATCAAATGTTTATTGCGTTGTTTTGAATGAATTTTTTAAAATTGGCCTTTTCCAAACAGCAATAACTCAATTTTTTCTTATTGCACGTGCCAATTTTTATATCGCCATCAGATGAAGCGTCAAGTTTCAGATGGAATTGTATAAGCATGTACTATACCCATCTCTTATAGTTCCGAAATAATTTGGGAATATATTGAATTTTGATGCTTCTGCAAGAACTAACAGAATGCTTTGAAATGTTTGAATCAAGTAGCTGATGGCTACGCTCACCAGACAGGTGCCTAAAATTAATGTACTTGTCACTTCGTTCATTCGAATTTGATATTTCAACAAGAATTGTCGTTATTTCAGATTGAAAATATCCAAAAAACACAACACATTTGGAATAAAACCACTGGTTATTCAAACGAAAATATATTTAATCTTTTTTCAATTCATTTTAGAATGTCAAAAAGTAGTGGGTAGAAATTGCAGGCAATTCAATAACCAATTTCCAAATTTACCGACTATGAGTAAAATAAAATTTCGAAGCATTAGAAGCAATTTTCTACAATTCGGATGAATAAAAATTGTAGGAACTAACCGAAAACCAATCATCGAAGATAATTACATTAATACGAATGAATGATAGCAAACATCATAGGAGAAAACTAATTTACGATCTGAATAAATGTTCAATATGGGCCCCATTTTGCTCGATACACTTGACAGCTCGTATACGAACATGATGAGTTGCCCTCCTGTTTTCCTCAGGATCAATATTACGAAAAGCATTATGAATGCACTCTTGTAACTCTTCTTTACTTCTTACAGGAATAAGATACACTCGATTTTGCCCCATAAATAAAAATCAAGGGGCGTCAGGTCCGGAGAACGCGGAGGCCATAAATTTGGTCCTTGATTACCCCACCATCTATCCTCGAACATTTCTGTTAGCTACCGATCTACAGCTCGTGTTTTATGTGCTGGTGCACCATCCATTTGGTAATAGCAATCCCTCAGAATGTTAAGGGGTAATCCATCTAAAAAATTTGCTAATGTTCCTCTCAAAATTTCTAGGTATCTTTGTCCATTAAGATTTTCCTCGTAAATGTGATAAGCTAACAAATCATTCATTAAAATTGCAAAAATTTTGGAAATCAATAACCTCAATGAAATGTGGATTTTCTGTGGCCCAAAAATGTCGATTTCTCCTGTTGGTCATTCTACCTTCATTGAACTTGGCTTCATGAGACCACATAATTTTTTGCAGAATTGTCTCATCTTCTTGAAGCCGAATTAATAAATTTTCGAGGAAATTTAGCCGCTTGGGAAGGTCAGTTAGTTTCAATTTTTGTAGTCTGATAAAAGAATACGGGTGCATGTTATGTTTCTTAAGGATCCTTTGAATGGAAGTATGAGTAACTCAATCCAATATCCATTGATGCTGACCTAATGGACGCATGTGGATTGGCACGAAAATACGCTAGCGTATTAATTTGATTGTCGTCGTCCTCGAGAATTGGTTTTCTTCAAGTTTCTATGTATTTTGTTCCTCCAAATTGCAGAAAATTGCTTCTAATCCTTTGAAATTTTGTTTCACTCATAGGCGCCAAATTTGGAAATTGGTTATTGAATTGCCTGCAAGTTCTATCCACCACTTTTTGACATTCGCCATGAATTAAAAAGAGATTAGACATATCATCGTTTGAATATTTATCAATCTGGTGTTTTTCCAAAAATTTTCACTTCAAATTACCAACAATTCTTGTTGAAATATCAAATTCGAATGAACGAAGTGACAAGTACATTAATTTTGGGCACCTGTCAGGTGAGCGTAGCCAGTTCAGCTATTTTATTCAAATATTCCAAAGCATTCTCGGTTAGTTCTTGCAAAATCATCAAAATTCAATATATTCCCAAATTATTTCGGAACTATAAGAGATGGGTATAGTACATGCTGATACAATTCCATCTGAAATTTGACGCTTCATCTGATGGCGATATAAAAATTGGCACGTGCCATTTGAAAAAAATTGAATTATTGCTGTTTGAAAAAGGCTAAATTGAAAAAATCATACAAAACAACGCAATAAACATTTGACATGTGTACACTTCATAAAAAATTCCTTGATCCTTCCTGTATCCACCAAAGCAAAAATTTTGTCTGTAGTGCAAAAGATTTACGAGCTACAATTTTTTTAAATGTTCCTGAAAAGTCGAGTTTATAACAAAATTAATTAAATCTGTCAAAAGTTTTGACAGATAAGTGCCAACAACAAACAACAACAACAAATGTCGATTCTAGACGTATAATAAAAAAGGTAGATTGCCATTTGAAATAACAAAGTGCAGACCCTCTTCCGGTATAACCGTAAATGGTATCACTTCGAAAATATTTCACTTCAATTGGAAATCGCTAGTTATGGCCGCTCATAAAATTTCAGCTTGATATTGTAATCGGAACTCAAAAAGTTTTTAACGGACGGTCCCGGTGGATATCCCTGTATATACGTACTTTGCAAGATGTAATACGCGCCCTCAAGTAATAGTGGTAGGCGTGTCACGATAATGTGTAATCTCGCCTTCGGCCGTTCGAGAGTTTTGAATCTTTTTTATATCTCACATTTTTTCCGTATCTGCCACAGTTTTGGGTAAAAAATTGATCAATTTCATGTGTACGGTGGAAACATAATCGTTCGGTGACTTATTTCACTAGTAGACGGTTGTCATGTTGATTTCATTTATTGACAATTCGAACTTGATTCTTATTCATCTAATTTGTTATTTCGCTGATAATCAGTGATATTTGCATTGATGCTTTCGAAATTTCATTAAGATGGAGGTTTATTCAAACGCAGAAATAATCGATATGCATTTCGTTTACGGCCTCCCTAATGGTAATTCCTTAGAAGCGTCGAGAAGATATGCTGAAATCTATCCTCAACGTGTAGCTTCTCATCATACTTTGTTTGGACAACTTCATCAACAACTTCGAGAAACAGGTAGCTCCAAAACCAGAAAAAATGAATTACCAGAATTAGAAGAAAATGTACTTAATTTAATTGACTAGCAACGCGATACCATCACAAGGAAATTACTTTTTTTTTATCCGAAAGTTACTCGCGCAATGAAGCAAATCCTATTATGTCTTGACGACACCGCGAGTACCTGAAAAAGATAGACATTTAATATTTCGCTTGAATGCTAACAGGTTATAGTCATGAGGAAATACGTTACATAGAAGGGAGTTCCAGAGTTTTGCCGTTCTATGAAAAAAGGAATTCTGATATAGAGACGTTCTAGGTGTCTCTTTTCAACCACGAATGGGTGATTGGCAAGAGTTTGCCTTAAAATAGAAACAAGCGTAGAAAGTTCCTAAGTGCATCTTTCATGAAAGTACCTGTAAAAAAGAGAAAGCTCACCAACTTTTCTTCGATGTTCCAATAGTGGAATGGAATCTGTGAGTGCATTGTCTCCGATTAACCGAATTGATCTCTTTTGGATAGAGTCCAGGAGTTTCAAGCTGTGTTTAGGAGCAGAACCATACATGGGAGCCATACTCTAAAACAGGACGAATTTGAGATTTATAGAGAGTAAGCAATTGGTTCGAAGTGAAATATTTCTTCGATAGAGAAATCCCTTAGCAATATTCCCAACATGGTCATGCCATGATAGATTGTCGCCGATAGTTACTCCAAGCATTGTTATAGAGGAAGTAATTGAGATGGTCTCATTCGCCATCGTTATATCCGGGATGCTATTCATCTTCCTAGAAAATAAACAGGCTTGAGTTTCACTAGCATTTAACTCTACCGGGTTACCAGATCCCCAATCAAGAACTGATTTCAGGTCGCTATTGACTTTGTTGCACTGGTGGATTCGTATTTCGTTCGTGTTATGCGATGACAAGGGTTTTACTGAGAAAGAAGATGTATGAAGTGTACTGTCATCCGCGAAGCTAGGGAGTTTACAACTTGTAACAGTAAGGAAGCAAAAACGGTGTTGGTGCCAAGATGGAGCCCTGAGGCACACCAGCATTAATTCCAAGTGTGTCAGAAGTAACCCCATCCACAACCACACTGAGCCATCTATTGGAGAGGAAACTCGAAATCCATAGACATAGCCGTTGGGACAAACCATATGCAGACAATTTACTAAGCAGACTCTTATGCCAAATGCGATCGAAAGCCACAGCCAAAGACTCCCCAAATTTCTCAATAGAACTTCTCCACATGTGAGTAACATACGCAAGTAGATCTCCTGTTGATCTCTGGTGCTCATATTGTCAGTCATTAAAAATACCAACAAATTTTTAATATTTAATAAGCTCATGATTGATAGCTTTTTCCATCACTTTAGAAATCATAGGTGAAAGGGATATTGGCCTATGATTGGATGGAATTGTATTTTCCCTTTTTTAGGGATGGGTTGGTTTCTGGAAATTTTCCAGTTGGAAGAACAAATGCCTTGGTTATAGGAGATAGTGAAAAGAGTACAGAGAATAGGTGTTAATTCAAAGGCGCATGTTTTCAAAACGATAGAAGGTATGCCATCAGGCTTAGCTGCTTTATTTTTCTGATTGTCTTCTGCCTGAAAACAATATCGGGCATAAGAGACCCGACATGAGAAATAACAGAAGGGTCCTTATTTCTCACATCCATAGTAGAATTAAAAGCAAATAGCCCTGCGAGAAGGTTTTCTTCTTCTTCAATTGTAATGGCCAGAGACCCGTCTTTCCTAGTCAAGGGTGGGAGTGAACTGAAAATGAAATTTCTCCCAACAGATTCAGCCAATGCCCAAAAGGATCTAGAACAGCTAGGAAGATTAACAAGCTTAGTTCTTACCTTGTTCATATGTTCAGTTTTTGCATCTGTTACTGCAAGATTGCTTAAATTACGAGCTGAAATAAACGCCCTTTTGTTTTCAGGACAAGAGTTTTGACACCATTGGCATTATACCAGCTTCTTGGTCTTCACAGCAGCAGCACACTTACCATTAAACCATGACTGACCTTGGCTGTGTTCTTCGATAGAATGGGGAATGAACATTTCCATCCCCATATTGATGATTTCGCTTATATTTCAGGACCATTCCGATGGATCCTCATCTGCAAAACAAACTTCTTTACAAGGGAAACGTGAAAAAAAGGTTCGCAACCTTTCCAATCGGCAGAAGCATAGTGCCAGACTAGGCGAGGTAACAAAGTGATAGGTGGTGTCGCTGTTTAACGGCTATAAGCCGTTACAAGCTTATGGTCAGATTTTCCTAAGGGAGCATGAACCTTTATTGTGTGAGGATCAGGGTTGTTGGTAAGAAAGAGATCGAGGATATTAGCGTATTGACCTTCAACGTCAGGAATGTGGGTGGGTTGCATAACCAATTGCTCAAGGCCATACGCAATGGCGAATGATTCAGCCTCTCGACCAGCATCATCAGTTATATTCGAAAATTTAAGCCGTGTGGTATTGTGAACATTGAAATCTCTGCTGAGGAGTAATTCTGCTGTAAGTAATCGATTTTAAGAGAGGACAAATCAAAGAAACAGAAATAGGATGGATCATTCCCTGAAAGGGAAAGGCAGCAGATAAATATTATTTGTGTTCTATTTGTTATCTTAAACCACATAACATCAAAATCATCAGTTTCAAGGGATTCCTTCCTGTGACATGAAATGTTGTTCTTCACATAAAGACCTACACTATGTTTAAACCTGAATTTCGTGTGCAGTTCGTAGCCTGGGTATAGAAGATGAATGCTACCACGTGAGGGCTTGATCTGGGTTTCCGTTAAAGCTAATATGTCTGGTTAAGCGCTCTCCAGATGGTAATGTACGACGTTGATGTTACTAGTAATTCCTCGTATGTTACAGAACTCTTGTTTCAATTGATCGTTCCTAAAATTTTCAGAGAAACAGGTACGTTTTATTATCCTTCGATATAGACCCCTCTCGAGTACCCTCCGCCCGGATATCCAAATGGGAGGGTATTTATCCTCCGGAAGAACATTTTACTCTTGGAGCAGCCATATCAACATGTAAGAAAGAGTCAGCTAAAAGAAAGATGAAGGAGAAAAGGAAGTGTGGTAAGGACTTAGGAGAAGAGGAAGGGGGCCGTCTCACATTCCACATGAGGAAACACGTCAGTGGCACGAAAAAAGAAAGGGGTTCATGCCAAAGACACTTCACCACATGCTCAAGAATGCGGGGTGGTACCTCCTCGGGCGAAGTATTTAGAACCCTTCTACCACCAACTTTCCTTTTAGTCTTCTCTTACGACAGTCAGGAAATACCACTTTGGAACTACATGTTAATCATATGACGGTATTTGGTATCTTTAAAAAAACAGCTCTTATATTCATATCATGTACGAGTCCAGGCGCTCGTGATTCTTGCATTTTCGCCTTGGATGCTAGATATGATTAGACTGCAACCTGATTTTCTGGAGCATATTTCATTCACGGACGAAGTAAGTTGTTCGAGAGATGCTCCTGCTCATTTCAATATAAGAACACGTCAATATTTGAACAAAACACATCCAGATCGCTAGATTTCAGAAGGAGACCCCAATTTTGGGCTGCTCGTTCACCTGATCCGAATCCTCCTGTATAAGAAGTAGAAGACTTAAGAAACCGCATTATCATTTCTTCTAGAGTCATTCAACATACTCCTAAGATTTTCAATCGGATACGAATATCTATGTGTGGACGTCCTGTGTAATCTCTGCCATTTTCAGCACCTACTATGATCGCTTCCTTTACATTGTTTTCATCAAACACATAAAATTGATCAATTTTTTACACAAATACTGTGGAAAATACAGAAAATATGCGGGAAATAAAAAAGGTCACAAATTAAGTGAAAATTTATAAATAAAATTGAATTCCCGGGACGTACCGAAAAATAAAGTTGGGGTAGAAAAGACAAGTGACCTCTGAAAAAGTACCACACTGAAGATTTTCATAATTATTTCTGTGATCTGATTATGTAGATTTTGGAGAGGGCACCTATGTGCCGAATTTGCACTGAGTATCTGTAATAATTATAAAAAAAAAACTGAAGATTTCAATACCCTGTATTTTGTTTACGGAAACTTCTCGTCGTAGAATTGCACATTGGCAATAAAAACCCAAATGTGCCTTATGAGATCAAGGGCACCACAATTGCGGCTGTTGAACATCAGATTGACCTCGGCATCTTCATGAGAAAGGACCTGAAGTGGGGATCTCAGATCAGCAGGGTGGTTAAAAGATCAAACTCTCTCTTATATCTCATCCGACAACATTTCTCAGACCGATCAGTAGCACTTGTCGGAAAAATTTATACAACATATGTTAGACCAGCTTTGGAGAATGCATATTCAGTGCGGAATCCATATTTTGTGGGAGACATTGAGTTGCTGGAAAGGGTTCAGAGAAAAGCGACTAAGTTACCACCAGAGTTGTCGGAAACTCCTTATGAACTAAGAGTTGCAGCTTTTCAGGTGTCTACCTTAAGACAAAGAAGAAGCAGAGGGGATCTTATAGGGACATTCAAAATCCTAAACAACTCCCATGACGAAGCCCTTGATCTCCATCTTTTTGTGCCAAATACCAACACTCTATTGCGGGGACACTCAAAGAGGTTGACCATAGAAAGATGTGCACTTCTGCCTCGAAAAAACTTACTGACAAACAGAGTGGTGACCGACTGGAACAGATTACAGGAAAATACAATTTGTTCCCCTAATAAAAACATCTTCAAGAACCGCTTGGACGAGAAACTTGCATCTGCATCAGACCGTGATATACATTTAGCTACATATTTTTGTTTATGTCCGGAGTCTCAATGCTACCCTGTCACTATCAACTCAATTCAATATTTCATAAAATGTATTTATTTTTACTGACACCAACAAGTTCATCGATTCAAAACCGCTTTCTGTTGCTCAATAAATAATAAAATGGCTTACACCCTGTATATTGAGTATTTTTATGACAGAGGAAATACTGAATATAGTTATGAAATCATCAAATCAACTTCGTATTAATATTTTCTTGACTAAAATTTTCAAATAATTTCAGTCGAAGGAAAAAATGATGCGTGGAGTCAGAAGAGGTTGCGTCAGGCTTAAAGGCGCTATCATAGGAATAGACGATGAAGATGATAGCACTTTCACAATCACCGTAGACCACAAAACATTCCATTTCCAAGCTAGAGATGCGGTTGAGAGAGAAAAATGGGTTCGAGCTTTGGAAGATACTATCTTCAGGCATGGCAGTAGGGTAAGCATTATTTGCTTGTGACTAGTAGGGGATATGGAATAACTTAAAAAGGGATCATATATTTACGATAGGAATAATCCTCTTGACAATGCATTGCCTCTATTTATATTCCTAGAGTGTCTTATAAGTGATGACCACCGAATAGAAATTAAAATAAAATAGAATATGTAAAACGAATGTACCGATTTTCACCAAATGTTGAATCATTTACACTGTTGTACTACTTCCGGTTAAAACGAAAATGAAACCCAACTTTCTCAATTGTGCAGAATCAGTTTCTAAGGATTTGCGTCAATATTTGCCACCCCTTAAATTGACCATAACAAGGATATTGTTTCACATCAGAATTGAAGTGTTGATTTCCACGTTCTTTTGAACATACTTTCATTTGTATAAAACTGATTTTTGTTCAGTTCCATAGGAAAATATCTATTTTTTTCAACAATCTACTCTTTCGAGGCTTTTTTACATACGATAGTATTTGATTTGGCAAACTTTAAGCATGTAAAAATAATGATATGGATGACATTTATTTTGTGAAAATCCATTTCAACATACGAAAGAGAAAAGACACGTTTGTCGTCATTTTCAAGTGCTGAATACTAAGTTGGGTTCAAAGGTGATAACAAGATATATTTTTTCCTTAAATGTTAAGTAGAGAGGAATTGTTGATTTCAAGTTAGCTATCAAAAGTTGTATGATGTAGGATTTTTCTGAAATTATTTATTTCCAGACTTTCCAACAGATTCTTCCTACTTTCTTATTGCATTCGTGGAGGAATTTGAGATTGTCAAATACTGGAGACCTGTTTGACCTACATAAAGTGAAAGGCGTTCGTTACATTCAATTTTGTAAATACCAGATTGTTTGAGTTTATCTGTTTTCTGTTTTGCATCAAAAAGTAATTTGCTACGATAAGGACCGCTTGAGAATGAGATGTTTTTCTTGAATTTTGAGAGATAATGTTTTATTTTATGAAAATGGGCCGACATAATTAAAACTAGCACACAGGATGTGACATAATAGTATGTCACAACTTGAGGGGGTAAATCTACGTGCAATTTTAAGAAAAAAAAGTTCATAACATTGGTCCGCAAAAGCTTCGTTACGGAGCTACAGGGTGTTGAAATTTCCGGAAAAAATTGGTTTTTTCTTCAAAACTCCTGCAGTTTTTGAGATATTCAGCCCAAATTTGGAATGCACGCTATTTTTTACAGCCTCCATCATTACACATCCTAGATTTTAACTGAAATTCACAAAGTGTTTTCTTTTCCAAGGCCATGTCCCCTTTTGCCCTTTCAAACTTTTTTGCAGTACGCCACTGATCAGCATACAATCAATTTTCGTCATCTTCGTTCAATTCAAAAACCTTTTTGCCACCTTTAATTTTTTCGTATCTCCATCCGTTTTCGAGTGAAAAATTATTGAATTTGAATTATTTGTATCGTATGTTATTCTCTAAATGAACAAATAATAAACATTTGCTTTTATTTTGATAGCTCGTCTTCTGAGACTCAACTTATACTTATTCAATATCAACCTAAAAAAAAGAACAATTAAAAACTAAATAAATTGCTTGAAGTGTCCTCCACCTGCAAGAATACAGGCCTCTATCCTTCTTTGCATATATCATGCACTCTTTGAAATATTCCTGAGGTATTTCTTATCGTGTCACAAGAGGTTATTATTCGAATTCTCAATTCTTCTATAGTATTCACTGGAGTGGTATAAACTAAACTTTTGAGATATCGTCAAAAGAAAAATCAATACAATTCATAACTTCTTCCTCAATATCTGGAGTTCTTATAGTTTGAGTTGCACCTTTTAAATGATTATTTGCAGTAAAAGTACCAGTTTTCCTCAACCTTCTGTGGATATTTGAAAATGTTCGCTTGTCTGGTGTTACTCGATTTGTAAAGCGCACCTGATATAATCGCCTAGCTTCTGTTGTGTTTCCGTCAGCCAGACCGTACATGTAATGGATGTAATGGACATCAGCCAATTCGGCGTTAGTAAAATTAGCCATTTTTTCTTACAGCAATAACTTCAAAAGCTTTAAAACTAATCGTTAATTTAATAAAAAATTCTTTAGCTTTAGCAACTGTCAAAATAAATAAATAAATGGAAAAAATCAAAACCTACTAATCATTTTTTTAATTAGAAGTGCTTTCAATTCAGCTAATTCATACAATCGTTTAATATTTTTTTGCTCGAGAACGGTCGGAGATACGAAAAAAGTGTCAAAAAAGTTTCTTAATTGAACGCAGATGACGAAAATTGATTGTACGCAGATCATGTACGAAAAGTTTGAAAGGGCACAAGAAGATTGAAAAGGAAACACCTTGCAGATTCGTTCAAATTCAGGATGTTCAATGATGAAGTGTAAAGAATAGCGCATTTCAAATTTGGGCTGAATATCTCGAAAAAAAGTTTGAAGAGGATTTCACACCCTGTAGCTCCGAAGACTTGAAATGCACTCTCAAGTTGTGACATACTTTTATGTAACACCCTGTATATTCTATCGGGCTTTTCTTCAGTGCAATATAATGATTGTGATGTTCGATTTTGTTCTTTGCGTCTAATGATTTTTATTCATGTAAGAGGCTTGTATATGGTTGGAGGCAATTCTTTTCATGGTATTTATTTCCGTTTTGAAATCTTGAATTGAGAGGAGGATAGTAAACACTTTGTGGACCATAGAATTGTAGGTTCTTTCACCGACTAAATAACCCAAAATCTATGGACTGATCAAACTACGTAAGGAAGAGAAATCTTCTAGGCCTTTGATATCCTACATTGATACTACTTCGGGTAACTTAGCCAAATCTATCCATAAATTTATAGAACATGTACCCAGACATTCCAACAAATGAATGCTCGCATTTAGTTTCAGATATTTTCATCAAAACCAACACATTTCCACATATCCCCTTTCAATTTTGCAACCTATTAAAAACATGTTCAGACCAGAAATAATTATTTCCAGTTTTAAAATAAATTTTTCGAACAAAAATCAGGACTTCTAACCATTTAGCCCTCTATTGTCAGATATTTTCATGGACGACTTAGAGAACTCACCAATTTCATACTGAACAGCGACCTAGCCGAAAAACATATTATGTTCTGGTATCGGTACGTTGATGATATTCTGGTTGGTTCTAATGGCTCAACTAGGCAATTAGATACATCCTTGAACTTCCTCAATTAAACCCACGATTATTCAAAATTTACCGTTGAAGTAGCAACTAATAACTCCATAATACCAGCCTCTTTTATGAATAAAATCGTTAGACGCAAAGAACAAAATCGAACATCACAATCAGTATATTGAATTCGATAAAAACCCTGAAAAAAATACGCTCATAAAATAAAACATTATTTTCAGACATCATAATCACCATCTCATTCTCAAGTGATCCTTATATTAACAAATTACTAATTATATGAAACAGAAGAACTCAATCTGGTATTTACAAAATCGAATGTAACGAATGCCCTTCAGCTTATGTAGGTCAAACAGGGGAAAATTTTGAATATAGGTTCAAAGAACATATATCTCCCAGATAAGAAATCCCCAATATTTGAGTACATTCAATCAACAAACCCCACAATAGTTCTAGACAACCTCAAGCTTTCCCAAAAATACAATAAAGGTAAGTAAGTAGAAAGAATCTGTTGGTAATTTTGGAAATTAATAAACTCAAAAGCTCCACTTCATCCTACTCTTAATAGGAAACTTGAAATCAATAATTAATAATTTGATTAATTAAGTATTACGTAAGCAGCTTTTTGCAATTATTTAATTGAATAAAAATTAAAACATTCTAAAGGTACTACTACTAGATTATCTTATTAATCTACAAGAATATAAAGATGTGAATAAAAGAGTAATTTACATTTTACCCACTGTAGTGAGTACATACTGTTTTTAATTAAAATTCATTGATCCATTAAGTGTTTCCATTTAATATGATCAGTGCTGAGAAGCCACAAAACTATTATACACCTACATTTTTCAGAGAAAACTTATGTATTATATAATTATTAATATACAATTATTTTTCGTTTATTGATCCTTTTACATATTGTATCAAAAGACTTCTTTAGCCTACATAAAAAGTGCATTTAAAGAGCACAGTCGGGAATGGAAGCCATAAAATACTTACAGTAAACTAACACCCTGTATTTTGTTATCAATCGTCAGAGACAATCCTATAGAATAAATCTAATATAATGAACATACTTTGGGGGGGGCCATCATATCTTGTAATGATAGTCTAAATCAACAAAAATAAAAGAGAAAGTTTTGATGATTCCTGGCATTTCTATGTAGTATTTATACTTATAAAGGTTCTTTATCAGTCTCATCTTGGAAAAAAATGTAGTAGATTGGATTTATTCTTAGTCGGTGCTTGGAATTCTTCTTCAATTCTCTTCGATACAATAATATCAAGTTCCTTGTCGGACTTTGCTTATAATTTATAATTACGCCATACGTCGTCGTTGACTAACTTCTGTATATTTTGTACTTTCATATTTGTATGAGATTTTTCTAAACTGTCAAACAATTGTTGGTATATTTTCGATTTGTCTAGTTGCAACGACTTTTCAATCAAACATTAAAATTGGCTAATTTAATTAAAGGTTGTAAATTTTGTAAATTGTAAACTTGCTTTGCTATGCTAAGAATACGTCTACCTACTCGTCGTTGTATCCAAACGAAACATTACATTGAGTAAACACTGACGCAGAAGTTTAGACAAGTGAATAGCGCGCGGTAAAATTCCTCTACTCGGTTCTGAAAGAATACATGCAGTACTTATTGTACGGGAATCCCCGAAAATGAGTTTCGTTTTCAAGCATAGACAATCTGTGGGTTGCCATATGTGTAAGAAAGTAAATAAGTACAGATGACGTAATCAGCATCTAGGCCCCCCTACCTCCCATCAAGAATAAGCAAAGCAAAGACCACCTGTACAAACCCCCCCCTCCTAGTGCTTACGTAATACTTAAACGCCCCCATCAATAATAATGATACTCAACATTCTAGGAAAAAATATATCTTGTTATCGTCTTTGTACCTAAGTTAGTATTTATCACTTGAAAATTACGGAAGGGTCGAAACCGGTCCTGTATTAACAAATAAACGTGAGAAAATGACAAAAGTGTTTCTTCCCTTTCATACCTGGTAAAACTAATTTTTTTAATAGAACTATTTATATTTAACCCTTTCATTAATCTCGCATTTTGAACAGATTTCACCATTTAATCGAACAACCGCTAATATTTTGAGAAAACAATCGAATAATCTACGGTACCTATGGAATTGAGTTGGCATTGCTGACTGAAGCAGCTATTTTCGAACCTCTAAATGTCATGGAATCTCGATAGTATAGTATCGTCGATTATTTATTAGTTTTCAATAAAGTGGTATTCAATAAAGTTGTACATATTCTCAACTTAATAAGTTAGTGTACATGTTGTTTAATGTATATGAAATACTGCAGAGGAAAATGATCCCCCATCTCCGTCCTAAATTTTTGAGGATCATTTACTGTGTTACAGGTGTTTCATTAATGTAACCTTCCCAAATATCAAAACCGTATCTCCACGGTGGTGCCCCAAATATCAAAACCGTATCTCCTTGGTGTTGAACATTCACTTCAGATGGGGATTGACATCGAAACAGTAATGTTCATTGTTGCGATTGAATAATTCGTCACCGGTCATCAATCATATGACACACTGGTAGAATTTGGGGTCATGTTTTGACTTTTTATGATACTGTTAGCAATCTTATGAGGTTGAAACTTTTTTCCCTGAAGATTCGCGAAGCTTTATATTTTGGCGTTGCACTTTCTGCTTCAAATTGCTTATATGAAATTGACGGATTCGCAGTAACTCCAAAACTTCGATTGTAACTTCTTCATTTACTTTTTAACTTTTCTCTCTTAATGCTTTGAAAGAACCAGTCTTTATGAGATTATGTTTCATTCTTTGGACTAAAGACTTGTGAGGTTGCTTCCTGTCAGGAAAACGAACAGAATAATTTTCTAAAGCTACATCTGAATCTCCCATTCTCAACGTAGCATTCGAATTTTTCCAATTTTTCAAAATTCTCTAACATTTATCAATTAGAAAGATGTCAGTTAATTATTTAGTAATCAGCAATATGAATGAAATAATGGATCAGTATCAACATTTATTGTTGTGAGCATAAAATTGAAAACATTTGGGGTGTTTTCAGCAAATTCGTACCAGCACACTAGCTAAGGTCACAGGATGATTTCAAGAGATCATTTCTAGAAAAATTCACATTTTTGCGAGAATTTGTCAGGCATATTATATATTTTATATATATGGAGAAATTGGATCATGCCAAAATCCCGCAAAATTGGAAAATCTGAAAAAACTCGTAAACAAAAGCAGATAGCGATCTGTTTTCAACACTGAATATTCCTTGAAAATGGAGACCAGAGAGCATTTTTCTCTATTTGCAGTATTTCACTTAGCTTCCATACCCATTCATCGAAAATGCAATACCCTGTATTATATCTGAACTATTCATATACCTACAAGCTTCTACGGAACACTTGGTTCCCGTGTTGTACTCGCACTTGGCGGATTTTTTCATCATTTGTACTGTGAATTGAATTTTTCTTTTGATAAATTTCATTTAGGTCAGCTTTTATTATTGTAAGCTGTATATCTAATCATATTTAATTCCTTATGGTAGCTTTCTGTAGGTGAGGTTTTTTTTGGCAAACTTTAAGCATGTAAAAATAATGATATGGATGACATTTATTTTGTGGAAATCCTTTTCAACATATGAAAGAGAAAAGACACGTTTGTCGTCATTTTCAAGTGCTGAATACTAACTTGGGTTCAAAGGTGATAAGAAGATATATTTTTTTTCCTTAAATGTTGAGTAGAGAGGAATTATTGAATTCAAGTTAGCTATTAAGAGTTGTATGATGTGGGATTTTCCTGAAATTATTTATTTCCAGACTTTCCAACAGATTCTTCCTACTTTCTTATTGCATTTGTGGAGGGATTGGAGATTGTCAAATACTGGAGACCTGTTTGACCTACATAAACTGAATGGCGTTCGTTACATTCAATTTTGTAAATACCAGATTGTTTGAGTTTATCTGTTTTCTGTTTTGCATCAAAAAGTAATTTGCTACGATAAGGACCGCTTGAGAATGAGATGTTTTTATTGAATTTTGATAAATAATGTTTAATTTTATGAAAATGGGCCGACATAATTAAAACTAGCATACAGGGTGTTACATAATAGGATGTCACAACTTGAGGGGGTAAATTTACGTGCAATTTTAAGAATGTCCTCCACCTGCAAGAATACAGGCCTCTGTCCTTCTTCTCATATTATCACGTACTCTTTGAAATATTCCTGGTGTATTTCTTATCGTATCACAAGAGGTTATTATTTGATTTCTCAATTCTTCTACAGTGTTCACTGGAGTGGTATAAACTAAACTTTTGGGATATCGGCATAAGAAAAAGTCTAAACTATTTAAGTCTGGGGACCTAGGAGGCCATGGTTCTGGCCCATACCGACCTATCGATCGGTTGTTGAATGTATTATTCAAGAATTCCCTAGCTTCCCCACTTAAATGTGCTGGTGCCCCGTCATGCATGAACCACATTATGTTTCTGACCGAAAGTGGCACATCCTCGAGCAATAAAAGTAATTCCTCCTCAAGAAACTGCCGATAAGCGGCACCGTTGAGTCTGTTAGACAAAAATATGAACCAATCAAATAATTTCCAATTATTCCAATCCAGACATTTAGTGAGAATTGTTCTTGATGATGATATTCTTCAATGAAATGGGGGTTTTCCTCAGCCCAATAATGATTATTGTGAAAATCTGTGATAGCAGTTCTCGAAAAGTTAGCTTCGTCTGTGAACATTATTTCACTACCCAAATGAACATTTTCTCCAATTTTATCTAAGAACCATCGGCAGAAATTCAGTCTTGAAGGAAAATCTCGAGGAAGTAGAGTATGGATGCGTTGAATATGAAACGGGTACAATTAAAAGTCGTGAAGAATCCTCCAAACTAGAACATGTGAAATATTCAACTGATTACCAATTTTCTTGTACTCACAGGAGGATTCAAATAAATGCAAGCATAACTGCTTCCTCAATATCTGGAGTTCTCATAGATTGAGTTGCACCTTTTATATGATTATTTGCAGTAAAAGTACCAGTTTCCCTAAACCTTCTGTGGATATTTGAATATGTTCGCCTGTCTGGTGTTACTCGATTTGGAAAACGCACCTGATATAATCGCTTAGCTTCTGTTGTGTTTCCGTCAGCCAGACCGTACATGTAATGGATATCAGCCAATTCGGCGCCAATATATCAATATGGCTATTGAACGCTAAAATTTTATGTTGATGAGGATGAAATGACGAGTTGAATATCATTATCTGTGTGGTTCACAGCTTGTTTTCTAGTATTTTCTGAAATATTCAGTCGACTTACCCGATTGTAGCTATGGAAATTCGCTTGTTAAATCAAATATTCCTGGGATGATGAAACAAGATTAGTAGAAGCGAGTTTTAGAAACTCGTAAGCTACTTCAATGAACAGTTCTCTGATGGTGTCAGTTACATTTTCACGCTGAAACAACCCTTCTATCAAAGACGATGCAGAATACTTTTCTTTTATGTAAATTTCAATAAATGACTTGCAGTTCTTTTTATGAAATAGGATCCCTTTATTTTTGTTGTGTTGTGTATTTGCAGTAACCTATTCAAGTTCTTTTATGTGAGGTTTCATGGTGATACGACTAATTCTTCGTCGCTTAAACCATAGATAAGAAAATTAGAAAATCAAAAACAGATTCGGTAACAATGTCTATTTGATCTTTGCAATATAAGTATTTAATTCTTATCCTTGCAGTCTTTGATCGTCTAGTACCTGAACTTGCCTTGAAGTTCTTTTTATGAAATAGGACCCCTTTATTTTTGATGTGTTGTGTATTTGCAGTAACCTATTCAAGTTCTTTTATGGGAGGTTTGATAATTAAGTCAAAATATCTCAATCGACTAACTGACGATCATATGTCCTCATGCTTGCTATTAGCAGTCAGTGGTTACGTACCATCTTATGAAAAGTATGCAGAGGACATGCAGTGCCACGCTTCAACATCCAAAGTCACTTCTTAGTTGAGTTTAACACTATTTGTAACTCTTTTGTTTTGTAACAACCAATAAACTCGCAATTGTGAATAACTATGAGTTTTTTCATTGATATTAAAGAGGGACAATTCGAAATGCGTTTTCATGATTGCAGTGAATTGGCAAATATAGCATCATTTATGAGTTATCCTTCTTCGTGTAAAAACATTGAGGAATTAGCTACTGAAATAGCGAGTCAGTTCAATATGAACACATGTTCTGCTGAAAATGAGTTGGTGCAGAATATATCAGATATAAATCTCAAAGCTACAGCAGCTGATACAAATTTCTGGTGTTTTATATCTGCAGATAAATATCCGAATCTAAGGCAAATCGCCCTTCAAAATGTTTGAAACAACTTACTTTGCGAGTCTGCATTTTCTGAAATGAAGATAATTAAGTCAAAATATCGCAACCGACTAACTGACCATCATATGTCATCATGCTTGCGATTAGCAGTCAGTGGTTACGTACCATTTTATGAAAAGTATGCCGAGGACATACAGTGTCACGCTTCAACATCCAAAGTCACTTCTTAGTTGAATTTAACACTATATGTAACTCTTTTGTTTTGTTACAACCAATAAACTCGCAATTGTGAATAACTATAAGTTTTTTCATTGATATTAAAGAGGAGAACCTAATTAAACCTAACCCAAATCTTGACTAAAATAATGTATATTGTGCGGAAAGCTAATATCTATATATGCTACAGTACACCCTACCTAGGAAGGTAGGTAGGGTGTATCGTGTATTTACGACAACCCTGCATTACACATACTTGCAGCCTCTCAGAGTCGGTCGTAAGTACCATAGTCTAAAAATATTGAGCAGTTAAAGTTTGGGCACCCCTGGCGTAAGGTGTCCATCACAATGAATTGAATGAAGATTACTTAATAAGAGTGAAAAGTCAGAAAAAATTGAAATCAAGCATACTGATGTTTCATTCGTCACGTACGAAGTTGCTTTTTGAATTTTTTCCACTCCGAAACAAAAAAAGACATTTTTTTGCTTCTTTCCCCTGACAAAAATATTATCATACACGAAGAGCAAACATTGTCTTATCTCTTTTCATATTTCATATTTGAATAACCTTGGGAATAATTTGGTTCTTGAAATTACTTCATTATTTTTCATTATCATTCATACTCAATTTCATTTTGTGATAATGAGCTATTAACCCGGTGTTTCTAATGACAAATGTGTTATTCGAAAGCATAAAGTTTATTGTTTATTCATTTGTAGGGGACCAAATATTTATGCTCGAATTATTCATTTGATGATGTAGAAAATTTAACACATAATCATCGACTCTGTTTGTTTTACTTCTTTGTTCTCAGGTCGGATAAATAGTTGAATGTTTTGGGAAATTTCATAATCAAAATTAGCATTTGGAATAAAATTAATTAAATAACTGCAAACAATGGTAACTAATATTATAAAAATAAACAAACAACAGCAATCTTGAATAAAATTTATCCTACGGAAAATAAAAAGGAAAATTCAGTCTGTTCACCTACGTCGGCGTATGTCTATGCTGAATGAAAACAAATTCAATATAAGAGTAATCTGAGTTATTACATGAAAAAAAATCAAACTTGATCTGAAAAATATCTAGGTATGCGTTTACATGTTTAACTACTGCAATAGAAATCAATTGAGTTGAAATATCAGGACATTAAGGTAGTTTTAGAGGTGAAATCGAATTCAAAGTCCGCTTGAATTTATAATCAAAGATAACAATTATTTGGAAATAGATCTTTGAAAATTTTAGTCATTAGTTAGTACAAATATCTGAAAAATCCCACCGAACAAATAGATTCAGTTTTTTTTTTTCTATTCAATCTCAGCAGAGACCAATCTTCAGAATGAACTTTATGGATTTATTTGAAGTGTGGAGGCCGTTACTTGATGTAGATCCATGATATAAATGAGATAAAAAACACAAGGTTTAACTTTAATCTACACTTTATTTGAAAAAATTCGACGACGTTTCGCTGACACAGCAGCTTTATCAAGAATGAAAAACAGAATGAAGATTATGGTACAAATTGTAGAACAAGTTGGATGAATAACAGGAAAATCCATACCGAGCCATTGTACGTATGAAAGGTAATAAAAACTAATTAAACAAGTTAAGTAGGGGTGAGTAATTCACATCTATCTGTTCATTCAAAAGCTTGTCCGAATGTTTGTATCCATTAATTTCTAATGCTTCTAGGAGATCTAATTTTGAACTTTTTGATTTTATATGTAATATGTCAAAGTTTTATTGAATGAATGGTTTTCTTTTATTAGGTGGTTTGAATAATTTGAATCAGATTTATTTTATCGAAGCTACGTTTATGTTCAGATGTTCTTATGCCAAAACTCCTATAGGTCCTACCGATATAAATTTTATCACAAGAACCGCAATTGAGTTTATAGATTCTGATTTACTTGATTTTTCAACACGAGATTTATTATTTTTAATATGTATACCTAAGTTATTAGAAGTTTTGAAAGTTATATTAAGATTTTGTTTGACGAGAAAGGATTTAATATTTGTACTTGCAGAACCGCAGAATGTTAAACTGTTGAATATTTTATAGTCTTTATGAATAGGATATACTTCATTTATTGCTTTCTTAAATGGCTATCTGTTTGATGATGTTTAATGTTTTAAACATCATCAAACAGATAGCCATTTAATAATTCATATAATCCGGATATGATAGATCTAATCATTCTTAAAAACTGTATCAGAAAGCAATAAATGAAGTATATCCTATTCATAAAGTCTATAAAATATTCAACAATTTAACATTCTGCTGTTCTGCAAGTACAAATATTAAATCCTTTCTCGTCAAACAAAATCTTAATATAACTTTCAAAACTTCTAATAACTTAGGTATACATATCAAAATAATAAATCTCGTGTTGAAAAATCAAGTAAATCAGAATCTATAAACTCAATTGCGGTTCTTGTGATAAAATTTATATCGGTAGGTCCTATAGGAGTTTTGGCATAAGAACATCTGAACATAAACGTAGCTTCGATAAAAATAAATCTGATTCAAATTATTCAAACCACCTAATAAAAGAAAACCATTCATTCAATAAAAACTTTGACATATTACATATAAAATCAAAAGGTTCAAAATTAGATCTCCTAGAAGCATTAGAAATTAATGGATACAAACAGGTAGATGTGAATTACTCACCCCTACTTAACTTGTTTAATTAGTTTTTATTACCTTTCATACGTACAATGGCTCGGTATGGATTTTCCTGTTATTCATCCAACTTGTTCTACGATTTGTTTATAATACCATACTCTTCATTCTGTTTTTCATTCTTGATAAAGCTGCTGTGTCAGCGAAACGTCGTCGAATTTTTTCAAATAAAGTGTAGATTAAAGTTAAACCTTGTGTTTTTTATCTCATTTATATTTATGGATTTAGTTGTTAGCTTTCGTTTCACTTGGAATTATTATCCGGATTTCTTGTTCATACTTTGTAGCCAAAACATTAAGGTTCACTATTTTCAGTAAACATTTCAAAACTTATTTATCGGTTATGTTTTATTTCATTGTAATTTTTAGCTTTCTTCTAAACTTGAAACTGGTCAACTGGTGAAATAATAGGTAAAAGCTTGATGAACAAAGATAATCCTCACTTTGTAAGAACATAATTTTTAGAACTAGCTTTTCTTTAACTGCACAAACTTACTGAAAGACAGTTATTGTTAATTTTCCTGAAAGGCTTTCTAGAATGTTTCTGTTCCCAAATACTTAACATGCAAGAAGTTGTGTTTAGACCAAGGGTGCTCGAATGGTCGATCGCGAGTGCTTTTTGAGTAGATCTGGAGAAGGAAAAATTTTCAATAAGTAGGTAACTAAACTACAAAAATGTATAATGTAATAAATAACATTCTGCCAGAAAAGAAAAGCCGCGTTTTTTATTCATGCCGCTTTTCTAGAAATTTCGGGCGGCGTGTTTGACGGGAACATTAGAGACTCGTTCACGCCGATATAAATGTTGCGCCTGCAGGAATTGTAGTCATTCTGAATTGTAACTTGAAGGCAACACTACGTCGATACAAAGTTTATTATTAAATAGTAGAAAATGAGTGCTGCGAAGAAATCTAAAACGTATCATTTTAATAACGATTGGGAGGAAGAATTTTTTTTTGTATGGTGAAGGACGAGTACATTTGTCTTATTTGTCGTGCGTCAGTTGCAATAACTAAGCGTGGAAAAGTACGTGTTTTGATATCTTGTTAAAAAAAAGAACAAACCATGTTCACAAGACCAGCCAAACAATCAACAGCTGCTACGATCGCGTCATTTAAGATATCTCATATATTGGCGAAACACAAGAAACCATTCGAAGATGGATCGGTTGTGAAGGAAACATTTATTGAAGCGGGTGAAACTTTATTTGGAGAATCTAAAAATAAAACAAATTAGAGAACTTCGGTTATCTGGTCCGACTGTCGCAAGGCGTATTTAAGTCATGCATACATGGCTGATAAATTAAAACATGATATCATGAAATGTACATACTTTTCTTTACAGTTCGACGAATCCACCGATATGACAGACACTGCCCAGCTGTGTATTTTTATTCGGATGGTATTCAATGACATGTTGGCTAAGGAAGAATTTTTGACAATCATTCCTCTGAAGGGGAAGACCCGTGGCGAAGATATAAATGACAATTTTGTAAAAACAACAGGCTACCAATATATAAATTGGTGTGCATTACAACCGATGGAGCACCAGCAATGACTGGGAACAAAAACGGTTTTGTGGCATTGTGTCGAGCTAATAAAGATTTCCCTTCTTTTTTTCATTCCATTGCATTATACATCAACAAGTTTTGTGTTCAGAAGTTTTAAACGCGGAGGAATTATGGGCATTGCAGCAAAACTTGTGAATTCCATCCGTGCACGTCGCTTGCAACGGCGGCTCTTTAAGTTGCAGTTGGAAGATAGGGAGTCAGCTGAACACACTGATTTAGCTCTTAACACGGACGTCAGGTTGTTGAGTCGCGGAAAATGCCTAGAAAGGTTTTCAAAAATCATTGCCCGAAATAACAGCTTTTCTAGACGAAAGTGGTGATGACACTCAGATGTTGAAAAACGAAAAATGGCTGAATTGGCATTTTTGACTGACATCACAATGCACTTAAACACCATTAACTTGGAGTTTCAAGGTAAAGGAATAACTATTATTGAGATGATTAGCGAAGTAGATGCATTTATGATACGTATGAATTATCAAATATTTCGGGAAAATTCGAAATGCGTTTTCATGATTGGCAAATATAGTATCATTTATGAGTTATCCTTCTTCATGTAAAAACATTGAGGAATTAGCTAGTGTCATATACATATGTCATCATACTTGCGATTAGCACTCAGTGGTTACGTACCATCTTATGAAAAGTATGCTGAGGATTTGCAGTGCCACGCTTCATCCAAAGTCACTTCTTAGTTAAGTTTAACACCATATGTAACTCTTTTGTTCTGTAGCAATCAATAAACTCTCACTTTTGAGTAACTATGAGTTTTTTCTTTGATATTATAGAGAAGAACCTAACTAAACCTAACCCTACCTAGGTAGGTATGTATCGTGTATGTACGACAACCCTGCATCACACATACTTGCAGCCTCTCAGAGTCGATCGTTATTAGTATAAAAATATTGAGGTATATCGCCAGCAGTTCAAGTTTGAGCACCCCTGGCTTATACCAATAAACTGTACTAGGTTTCCGTTTTTTGTTTGCATTATTTCAATACTTTTGAAAGCATTCAATAATTGAATTGAGTACAAGACTATCCGGACGTGGCATTTCCACACAATGTTTTGTGCTTTCTTTTGTTCACATTAGGTGAACTCAGAACGCGTTTATTGATGCAATGGTTCGCACTGTTCTCCATTTTCATATAATACTTTTTTCCAATATAGGAGAGATATTAATTTGGTACGTTTTAGTTCATCCCAATAGTATCCGAATCGCACTATGAATGAAATAGAGGGAAAACTGGTCGGCAAAATTCAATCTCTGATATCCTTCTCATTTTGCTGTCTGTTGAAGCATTACACCTTGGAGATGCACTCATTATCGAAAGCATTGTTTTTCAAAGGAGTGTCACGGAGCCTTGTTCGGGTTATCAACGGCAAAAGAGAAATGACAAGGTTCTACAGTACAATAAAAATACAATATCAGTGAGAGGGATGTGCTTGTTTATCTTTCAAAAAATTCTCAAAGCGTGGTGCTGTTTTAGAAACGTTTATGATTTTCTAGTAGTAGTCTGTTTCTCTTTTTAGTTTTAATGTCCACCATTGAGGAGAAAGTTAGTTCGCACAAGTATGAGGTGACAAATGGCACTAATGATTTTAAATAATCCCTCGTCAACTCTGGATATTCTGTTTCATTCAAAACCCATCAATACTTTGCTAATGATATTCCATTTTAAGCGCGCCGTCAGAAGATAAATCTACAAGGTTTTTCTTCAGATTTGTAGTGAGATCTGCCAATTCTATTGACTCATCCAAGAAAATGACCAAAATCACGTACGTCCATTATCAGCTTCAGAGTGCAAGTCTGGAAAGTATGTTAATAATTTATCTTGCATATTATGTAAGCTCTGTATCATAGGAGGAATGTGAGCCTTCACTACAAGTGATTATGTTGTTGAATTATTATCAGCAGTCTTCCGAACACACGGAAAAGACTCAAGTATATTAATATAAACTGCGTCAAGAACCATTTCAAACGTGGTATCAGCGTCCAAGCAAACGTCACCAGTGTTTCTAATATGGCGGGTTGTATCCGACAGTTCAACGTTGAGAATTATGGCCGTGGATTTCGTTGATAAGTTTCTATAAATTGCCACTCCACCTACTGCGTTTGTTTCAGAATCTGATCGATTATTCTGCCGTTACACATTGAAAATTTTCAATTGAAATTGGATCACAATTGTCACGCATCCACGTTTCAGTCAAAATCAAATAATCAAACCTTGGTTCACTGTGTCTCAATTATAGCATAACCTACAATCGCTACACTAGCGGATCGATTCAATTTATTTCAATGATGAAAGCACGAATATTCGACTATATATCATTTATCTAAGCTAACCTAACATATATTTAATATCGAAAAATCATTACCTTTATCATCGCTATAAATAATAGACACCGCATTCACTTGTCACTGCACTTCATACTTGTAAATGTATTATTGTATAGCAGTTGTCCAAGCGGACGCATCGCTCACTCAAGTAGAAGAGAGACATATGTCGAACGCTGCCGATTGTGCCTCTTTGTCGCTCGTTCCGCGCTCTCGCTTGCACTTTAAGCCTTAAATGGAACGCCTCAGAGCGAGGTAACGCCGCATGAGTCATGTTTTCTCGTGCGTGCAGCCGGCTCATTCGAATTATTAGACGTTGTCACGTCAAAAACCGTTTATGCTAACTTCATTTGGCAATTTCGCTAGTTACCCTCGAGGTGGGTATACGAACATATATTTTTGTAAATTTAATATCGAGTGGTGACACATTGCTTGAACTATAGGATATTAGGTAATTGCAAGACTTGCGAAAAACTTGGCTGCATAGCCGAGATACTAAGGCAGGATGCGCAGTACCAAGACCAATACATGATGCATTAACGCAAAACTACTAGCCATCTTGCTGTTGCAACTAACACCAAATGTGACGTGGGAATCTCCTAAACTTCAGGTGGGCAAATGCTCCTTCGCTATTCGTATTATGTTTCTCTTTATTTACCCCAGTTCATGTTACAACCCTTATGAGCAATTCAATAAATACCGCCTTCATTTCTTTTAAGTTTCCAAAAAATATTTCGTCAAGTTTTAAACATGTCATTGCGTGTATATATATTTTCTAACCCAAGTAAATTTTGGATCATAAACAGAAGACATAGCATTTTAATTGAGTTTGCCTCATTGTATCACTTTTTCCACTTAATTTTTTAATTGTTAAAAAAATGCTATGTCGTGTATCATATTTCCTCTACCTTTTTTGTTGAACCTTTCTTCATAAATAAAAAGTTCATTCGACGACGAATGGAAAAATATGAGTCATCCAGTTTATGTTGTTTATAAAAATGGAAATCTACTGGAATACAGAGTCTGAAAAGGTTTTCTCTTTGGGTTTCAAATTTTAGGAAACCGTTCAAGCCTGTTGAGATTGGTGGACGGGAAAGCATCATTTATTAGCAGAAATACGACCTCTATTGAAACCTCAGTTAAAAAATTCATCTAAAAACTTCCCAGTAGTAATTCAACAAGTGTACTACCTGGCAACATTTCAATCTTGACCTTCCGAAACCTACATTATTTGAAATTTCTAACCTTCAAAATTGGATAGCCATGACTCCTACCAAAATTCAGATAAGCCTATCAATTAAATCTATTTATAGAAATGAAAATCGAAAAAAACCAAGGTTATTTAGAGAAAGATAACAGGCAATAGCTGAATTAGGAGGCAAAGATCTCTCCATTATCGATATGCCAACATTTGTGATTGGGGATTTTTGTTAAAATTTTGATAGTTACCGAAAAACATTTTCTCGAAAAATGGTAACTACATCATCAATTTTTCCATATTGATTTGTTCGAAACGTCTTTCTTTTATTCTAATAGAAAGAAAATTTTTTATAATAAATTTAAATGTTCTTAACGTTTCTTTTGTATTATTATATCAGTCAATGCATGTATATCGAACTCGAAAATCGAATGAAAGTAGCTAATGAGTTGTAATTTAAATTATATATTTTGTCCCATTCATGAATTTAGAAATTCCACTTCGCAGTTATTTTCTTATGAAATTGATTAAGTTATCTGATCCTAAATTACCCAGTTATTAGCAATTAATTTATCAATAAAATATTTTTCAGATGAAATGGGATAACCATCAGCCTCCGCCAACTATCAAAGATTTTCAATATAAAGTCACAGAAGCCGATGCATATCTTCAGCTTATGATTGAACAAATAAAGGTGAGTTCCATTATAAGAACAAGAGTATGGCTCTCTAATGTTGTTTATCCACTAAGTGCTATATATAAATTCGAAAAATTAGAAATTAAGAACTAAAATATTTTGAAGAAACTAACCCTAACGAAAATGAAAAGATTGATATAAATTGAACACAGAAGATGAGTGCCTGTTCACTGTGGGGCATCTGTCAAGAAAAAGGACTTCAAATTATTTTTCGAACGGACTAAATTAGGAAATGTCAATTGATGAATGACGTTATTTTCAATTCTTGAAGAGTAGATTTTATAGTGGAGGTAGTAGTAAACACTGAGGATAAAGCTTGTATTTTTTAATTTTCGACACTCTCGGAGTGTCGAAAATTTCTATTATTCTATTAGCGGAACTGACAACGTCATCGATATGTTGATCAAAAACTAACTTGGAATCCAAAATGATTCCCAGGTCTCGAAAGTGAGTAAGTTTTGGATGTTGTCTTTGAACAAAAAAGTCTTCTTCCTTCTTAATAGGCAGTTGCTACCTGTTCAATCTTCAAAAGCGTCCCTCGGCATTCTTAAGCTATCACTCCATCTTTTACGAGGTCTTCCTGGACTTTGACGACCCAACGGAGATTTATCCCCTGCTATTTTTAAAATTCGAGAGTTGTCCATTCGGGTAATATGGGCATTCCACTCTTGCTTCCTCTCAAGTAACCAATCATTTATATCTGATGTTCCACATTTCTTGCGAATGTTCTCACTCCTTTCTCTGTCCCATAAAGTTTGTCCCACAACATTCATTTCTGCTGTCTCCATCATTCGCTTGGTAGTCGTTGTATGGTTTCAGCAGTAATAGCAGTTTTATGAATTATCAATTTAGTTTCGATGTTTATATGTTTATTGTACCATATTGTGGTTTTAGGGCATCCAGCCACTCTTGACGCTTTCAAAGTTTGATTCCTTAATTCCTGTTCCACGTTTCTAAAACCTGACAATTCGATTCCCTAATATTGGAATTTCATGACCTGCTCAATTACCGTACCATCCAGCTCCAGCTTGCATCTTAAAGGTGTTTTCGATGTTGTCATACATTCGGTTTTGGTTGCGGAGATTATCATGTTGTTTATTCTGCAGTTTGATTGCGTATAGTAGTCCTTTTAAGTCATCTTCCGATTCCGCTATCAGGGCTGCATCGTCGGCATAGCATACAATATTCATCTCTTCGTCTCCCATTTTATATCCTCTTAGTGGTCGTATCTTCTTTATTATCGTATTCATAACAATATTGAAGAGAAGAGGGCTCAATGAATCTCCTTGTCGAATGCCACTTTCTACCGGGATCATACCTAGTTCTCCATTTATTTTCGGGATCGTTTTGTTATTCTTATATATGTCTTCGATAGGAATAACATATTATATTATGTGGTATTGTGGTATATACTTGTAAAGTAATGTTATGATGTCTCCTAGCAGAATGCGTTCAAATGCTTTGAATAAATCAATAAAGCATATAAAAGCTGGTTTATTATACTTAATGCACTTCTTTGTTATTTGCCTTAACACAAAAACTGCTTCTGTACATGACCTTCCAGATCGAAATCCTTGCTGTTCATCAGATAGTGAGATGATGCTGTTCATTTTCATTGTAATTATTCTAGTTGTTAACTTGTGCGCAGTATTTAGAAGATTAATCTCTCAATAATTTGCTGGTATTTTCTAATGACCTTTTTTGAAGAGCAATATAGTGACACTAGTGCGTCAATCGTCTGGTATTTTGTGGAAAAACAGAATTTTCTTAACGAGTTTTAATAATTCTCGTTGTAATTTTTGGCCGCCAAAGTAGTTGGTTTGTTATTCCATCAGGTCCAGCACTTCTCCTATTCTTCAGTTTTTGAGTGCTAACTCTGATGTTTCTTCTTCTATATATGCGTCTTCTTTGATCGTTATTTCCGGGGTGTTGGTTTCATGAATCATTTCGTTTTCCGTCTTTCCATATAGTCTGGTTAGATATTCAACCCATTCATTCTTTGGTATTTGGTTAGTCTCTATAAGTCTCTATAATTTCTTGACGTTGTGCCCATATGAACCTCCATATTTGTTTTTGTCTTCCGTAAAGTCCCTTTCTAGTCTGTTTGAAAAAGGCTCCCAATATTTGTTTTTTTATTTGTCTTACCAGGGACGCTATTTCGTTTCTCACTCTTCGGTATTGATCATAAGTTTCTGGAGTCTGAAATGTTCTATACTGTAAGTATACTGTTTTTTCTCTTTACATTTTTTCACAAAGAAAAAATGATTCTTGGATAGAGTCGCCTAGAGAGGGAATAAACTTCCGAAGACCAGATAACTAGTAATCCTTGCGCTGTCTAAGAGAGTGGTTCGGAATCCACTATAAACTGTAGGTCCACTGTGTAAATGGGCAAAGTTCCCGACACATTGTTGAAAGACAAAACAAACAACAAAGGTTAGGTTAGATATGTTGCTTATCTGCTATGGAAAATTAACAGTAAACGAGATTGTTTGACATTTTTTCAAATTTAGGAATAAATTGTTAGTTCTACAGTATCAGAAAATAGTGAAAACTCCTCCTGAACAATAAGACAATCAGATATGCTATCAGTTTCATAATAGATTTTGAAATCGTCGGCATAGAGTAAGATATTACATTTTTTTAAATATGCCTGATGTTATTCACATAAACAAGAAAGAATAGTGGATCAAGGGTGAGATCCTTGGGAACTCCAAATGTACAGCATTTTTTTCTTAGATTTATGTTGCGAACCAATAGTAAACATATTGATAACTATTTTCGAGAACTACAAAAACTCATGGTAAGTATCTATTCTTACATTTTGTGTTTCTTACTCAAAAAACCTACTAATAGTACCACATTTATATTTACTGAGGAATTGAAACCAATAAAAATCAGATTCCTTCAGAAACATAGCATGTAGCAAAAATCCTAGTCTCTCTACATATTCTTTCACTTCGCAATAAGTTATGTTATATGATGTGCAAAGAAAACTATTATTTCATAGAACGATCTCCTTGGCAACTTTGTCCTGAATTGTTATTTAATTAGATGCCTTCCAACATTTATACTGATTGTAAGATTAGATACGAAAAAGAGTATTTTGAATAGGAGATCATATTGCAATGTCGAGTCATTATATTTACTATAGATCGAAAGATGTCCAGTGTTGGTACAGTCTCTTCAATTATTGTTGATATAGATGCTACTTATAACTGACTTGGTTTTAATGAAATTTCACAACCTTTTGCGTTGTAAAGACAGCTTTGTAAGTCATTTTCCTAGATTTCATGCTCTTGATGGAGTACATTTTTATTTCAGCCACATCCTAAAATTAATGTTCAATATTGAACAAAAATGTACGAGTATTACTATAGTTATATAAAAATAATTTACATTATATACATTAGAAATGTATGTCATGCCACCTGAACTCTATTCATAATGCTCTAGTCATATGACGGAGTCGAATAGGGTTGTGATCTACAGAAATTTATTATTTATCACATTGCCTGATCATTATGAATATTTTTACGTAACAATTGGGCAGTTTGATAATGAAGGTACAAAGAGTTAGCTTAAATCAATTTAACTCCTGTAATGTTATTGCAGTACTGTTATTCAAGAAAATAATTTTGCTTGCTTTTTAGTTTATTCTGCTGAAAAAGAAGTAAGCCACATCAAACACTCGATTTATATGATTTTCTAATTGATAGTTTTCGTATTTTCCTACCCTACTGATTTCATTTTTTTCATTAATGTTTGTCAACATTAAATCACAATAATGATACATGTTGTATTAGTCTTCTCAACGGGTGATGAATATTATTCATAATAATTCATTTTAATTATTTCAATTGTTTTCATCATAATGCCTACTCATATTGCATGGGCTTTATGCTCTATTAATCACTTGGTCTATTACATATACACATCTATAAAAGAATAACAGAGGTCCACAACAAACAATGAACTCATTGAAAATTAACTAGTAATTGATTAAATTACTTGAACGAAACTCATACTGGATTGTTCATCTGGTAATATGATTGCACATTTTTATTTTAACTGTAGTAGGCAGGTGAGACATTTTTTCAAAAATAAATTTACTGTACGGTCAGTCATCTAGATGTACAAACGCTTCTGGACCACATATTCGCAAAATAAGCTGGAGCCGAGAATTCTAGATATATATTGGCGATTGTTATTTTTGAGCTAGACAAGACGTAAACGAGACACTTAAGGTACCCACAGATAAAAAAATTTAATAGCGTGAGAGATAGGTTTCAAGAAGAGACTGAATATCTGTATCGCATTTTCTTCAAACATCTCGTTCTCGATTATCAAACGTTAAATGTTAGATCGCTTGTCTTGATCAAAATATGTCCTGTTGTTATATACTTCAAACTGATTCAGTTGTGGTAAACAAAAACTCTGTTTACATTGTTGTGTTGCGATGAAGTTAGTCTTGGTTATTTGAGGAAGTTGTTATGCCTTAAAATTTTAAAACTTTTCGACTCTTTTTATAACGCAGTTCGAAGCTTTGGTCCTTTTCTGGAACATCCTAATGGGATTTATCCTGGTGTCGGCTCTAAAATGTGATAAATTTGTTTTCAAACATGCCCCACCTAGATAATTATAAAATTGAGGA
Organism: Cryptolaemus montrouzieri; assembly: GCA_013387265.2. NCBI lineage: Eukaryota > Metazoa > Arthropoda > Insecta > Coleoptera > Coccinellidae > Cryptolaemus > Cryptolaemus montrouzieri. Next base: position 135,509,021 of record JABFTP020000185.1, on the reverse strand, counting down.
AAGATCAGAGTAGGTGTGACACACCAATCACTAATAATTAACTCTGAAGTTTTTATAGTCAAAAAAATGGTGGATTTTTTCTACTCAATAACTGTCAATGCCTTTAGCTCATTTTCATCCTTGTACCTAGTATATCTTCTAGTCTAGTTTGGTTTTTGGATGGTTGGCAGTGAACATATATTATCATGTTGTATTTTTGTGTGTTCATGTGGTCATAACTTGTCCTTGGGATACTATCAAATGCACAAAAAACAAAAACCAACATAAAAATTGAAACACCCCCAACCCCGGTCTACGAAAGACGACGCAAAATGCATCGTTTTTACGTAAATTGCAATACCTGAATTATCTTATTTTCTTCCCCATATTAATTACACCTGAGACCGACTGAAATCGGCCAAATGAAAAGCCATGTGATCGTCTAGTACCTGAACTTGCCTTGAAGTTCTTTTATATAAAATAGGACCCTTTTCTTTGTTGTGTTGTGTATTTGTAGTAACCTACTCAAGTTCTTTTATGTGAGGTTTGATGTGATACGACCAATTCTTCGTCGCTTAAACTATAGGTAAGGAAATGAGAAAAACAAAACAGATTCCGTAACAATGTCTATTTGATCTTTGTAGCATTTGTATTAAATTCTTATCCTTGCATTCTTTGGCGTCTTTTAATGAATTTAATAAATATGATCATTTAGATAGAGGCCCAATTTGCCCTCACCCATATTTTGAGTGGAAGTTTATACCTTAGATTATTTTATACAGACCTAATTGGTCCTCACCCATATTACGAGTGGAATGTGGAATATTTAATTATTATAACCAGACCTAATTGGTCCTCACCCATATTACGAGTGGAAGTTGGAATATTTAATTATTATAAACAGGCTCACTTGGCCCTCATCCATATTTTGGATGGAAGTTTTAATATTTAATTATTATAACAGGCTTAATCAGCCCTCATCCATATTCTGGATGGAATTCGGATATGAGATTATTGTAGACAGGTCTAACCGACCCTCACCCATTTTATGAGTGGTAACTGACCCGATCGAAGGGTTTTGGTAATATGATATGTTTTCTGACGAGGTCGTTGCCCTGATGTTCCTAACTCTGAAAGATTTACTTTTAAAATTCTAAGGAACACGTCCACAGCTGACAACTTGCGAGCGTTAATTCGCTCGCGTATTTTAATCGAATTCAGTAATTCGTATAGTATTGAAACGTTATATATGGAACTAGAGGTAAGCCCGTAAAGCCGTACGTGATTCTTTTGCTCAACTAAGCGCCAACGGGCAGTTTATTGTCACTGACTGCGGATCATATTCTATTCCCATATCGCGGATTTGCCAACCAGGGAAACATGCCCTCTGATCATACACCTGTATGTACCACAAACGTCACATACATTCCCTAACTCAGACATTCTTCAAAACTTTCATATCGACAACATACAAGCCTCAATATCTGTGGGTCCATACATGCGTATCGTCCCTAAAGCCATTTATTTATACTAATGAGTTATGCTATTATTCATAGGTGATCATTACACCTGAAGGCAGGAAAGTTCCTTATTGAGCTTAAGAGTATCGGACATCAAATCAATAATTTGAAAGTAAGATCTTCCCCATAGTTGGGTACTATGAAATGTAAACATCTTCGTTACAGTTAAGTATGTTCTGCTAAGTTCTAAACTGAGATAAATAGAAATACCGAATAAAAGGATTATGGTATTTAAAATAGATAATTGGCCCATTATAGAAGCAAAGATAAGAATCAATATTAAATGTTCTCACATTCGAACGTATCGTTCATCATATCATAAACAAAAGATTTGGATTGGCAAAATGGTTAAGTAACATCTCAATGAGATCAGTTTTCTGAGTTATAAAAGTAAAGTTTCACATCAATATTAAACTTCATAACATTTCAAATTCAAATAGTTATCAAATTATTGGAATTAGTACACTATAACTTAATTACATTTCAGTAATGTTGCAAGTTTGATAAACAATTGTTGAAATCAATACTAAAGAATTTTAGTGTACTTCAAAATAATGTGTTGGGTTAAAACAATTGTGGAAATCAATATAAAATAAATTCAGTACATTTCAAATTATTACCAAGTTCCGAAAGCAACGTTTTAAATAAGTGCATGAAAATAACTCTTCAAAATAAATATTAGAAAACGTCAGTGCAGTTCAAATAGACCATTTGCCAAGAAGAAAAAAAAATGTGAAAATAATTTGGAATTTGAGAAATGATGATTTCAACTCGTCCTCAGTGCGTTTAGAAATTACGTAACATATACTTTTGAAATTCGTAAGGTTTATATTGGTCAGAAATGGTGAGAAAGATTCGGAAATAATTACCTGTGGGACACAACGGGAACTGCAATTCCTCTTCCCCTGTTGGGCTTCTCGGTGGGGAACAATTCGCGGATTCCATACTTTCGGACTTACGTTACGTACGATAAATGAACTTCAAATTTAATTCCGGCTCGCACGGCTAAACGAAAAAAATAAATTTGCATAGACTTCAACTTAACACTCCTCGCACTAAACTTGGTATTCTCGAAACAATGAGAAAATACGGATGCTCCCCAGGGAACCCCGTCCTGGTATCGAAAGCGAGTGGGTTGGACCACTTCCAGCCTCCGGGACTAAAACGAAGTCCTCCTACAGTTTGCGAGAACTGTAGGTCCTGAATGACCATCAATATTGTTGCCATCGTGAGCCCGTCTCTTTATGCGAGTGGGTTGGACCACTTCGAGCACTCCAAGACGTACCCCGAGCAATCTTGTGAATAGCTCAGCCACCGAAGACGAGTGGATTGGACCACTTCAAGCCTCAGGCGTACGCCGACCACACTTCTTCCTGGTCATGAGAACGGGGTTCCGATACCTCCTGGTCAAGCCGATTTTGTCTTACGTAGGCGAGTGGGTTGAACCACTTCGAGCCCGAGAAGAGAAAATCGTAACAAGAGAAAATCGAACACCAATTCCCACAAATACAATGATCTTAGCACGAGTGGGTTGGACCACTTCGAGCACTCCGAGTTGTATTTCCAGGGTTGGAACGGGTCGTCGTCTCTCCCCAGGGACGAGTGGGTTGAACCACTTCGAGCCCCAAGGAAGAACCGAGATATCCACAATCGAACCAGCATCACTTACTGAGTAAATTCACTGAGTTTCGAAAACTGAATAATCCCTAACGCCGCGATCGTGGCGTTTATATATGCGTGGCCCCAGAGCCCTTCCACCCGCCGACCCCTTGGTCTTACTTACTCGCGACGCGAGGATTGCGGCCGGAGAAAATACCAGCTAAGTCGAATATTGTTTTCGTTGGATTTCTTATTTGGGTTAGACAAATTCCTTCGTGTCTGTGTTTACATTATTGGGTAGCCGGCTCGGTGGCGTATGGGATATGATGCTCGTCTCCTACGCAGAGTTACCTGGGTTCAATCCCCACAAAGTCGGTGCGATTTTTCGGATTCTGGGAATCGCTTGAGTGTCCATCTTTCGGAGGAGATGTAAAAGCTGTCGGTCCTGTCTAACAGAGATGTGTTGGACATTAAAGATCCCTTCCCTCGACACGAGAGGGGTTCGGCAAAATTCCCGGGTTAAGTGAGGTGACAGAATTCCCCGGCGTGTCATTAGCCGAAAGGCAGAAATAGAGCACGTTAAAGGAAAAACAAACAAACAAACATTATTGGGTGATTTTAAGCTGCCTTAAGAATACGTAATATTCTACTATATTGAGAATTTAAAATATAATTATTGAATCATTCTGGCAAATGACCGTCTTTTCACTGTAAATTTGAATTCAGAGGAACAATATGAAATGTTATGCAGGTAGATCTACAAAATACAGTTATCACAATTGATAATAAAATTCACTTAGATAAAACCCAAGAAATATATGGATAGTTTTAGCAAATTAACAAAAAAAATTGACCCCGGTTCTGGGTCGTCTCAAAATGAAAATTTTAAAATTTTAACATAGAGTAAGTTTTAACAATACTGTTCAAATAGGTTCGTATGTTGCCTTTTAAATTTTGCGCCTGGCACTTTTACTGTTGACAGCTCCCTTCCGACAACCAGTGACTTTTGTTTTGTTTATAGTCATTTGAAAATTTCAACTTGGACAAAAAATGAAATTATAACGTGAACGATTTTCGACGTGGATTAACTCGACAACAGTGCTGCGATCAACTTGCTGCAAGCTCAACATTTGGCCACTGTGAAACGCTGGTATAACTGAAACGTGACTACCCCACTGGGTAAATAGAGAAAAATAGAGTAATGATACTTTAATTTAATAAAATTTGTCACTGAGATCTTGGAAGAAAAAGTCAACATTGTTCCACTCAGATATTTAATTAAACATTAGAAGTATCAGTAAAAAGTTATAGCGTTACAATCTAATTTCTTACAAACGAATGCTTCTTTTCTATATACAATTAATTTCACTTATCTTGGTGATAGTCAACAAATCAGTGTTCCTGAAGAAACAGATGCGGCAGAGATCGTTGATCTTGAAGAAATAGATGAGGTAGATGTCGTCTATTTTAGAGATTCAAGTGAAGGCGAATATAATTTGTTCTATGAATATAAGTCTCCAATCACCTACTTGAGTTTAAGTTCCAAAAGTATTTTTACTGCTGCGTATGGTGTGAAAACCTCTATTTCAACTTCAGAGCTCCTCAGCTAGGGTTTATCTTGATTTCAGATAGAAATTATATTTCGACCTCTGGGCTCCACCTACGATTGAATTTTACACAAGTTAGACGTACATCACCAAGATATTCTATGCTCCAACGTAACGGCCAGCTTCACCAGTGAATTTGAAGTAACAAAATAATGTGAGTCTAACATTGTTTAAAGATGAGAATTAACAGGAAAAGCTACAGAGATTCTAAAAAGTAAACTAACTAGCTATTGCTAGCTAGCTGTTGAGGTAGGTCATGGAATTAATAGATAAGCTGTATAAAAAGCTAGGAAGAATCTACAAAAACGATTTACAAAAAATTACAGATGTTTTGAGAATTTCACGAAAATCACTCGAAAATGAAGGAAATAATGACTGAATACTGGAGTTTGAATTAATTTTGTCGTTTTACTTTGATCGAGTTCATTAACGAAATATCTATCAAGGTCATTATACAAAAAAATTGTATCAACTGAAGCAATACGCTTATGAAATCATACGTGAGAAAAATACAAATTCTGTAGAGCAGAATTTGAATTTCTAATAGCTACTATAAGGCATTCAAGCAGTTAATAGGAAAAATGCTGTAAGGAAATATTAAAATTAAATTTTCAAGGTTAAGTGCGGCATTTTGTAATTGAACTTTCAACTTACCCTATATTTTTGATATAGGTCACTACACAATAATTAAGATATAGATATAGCTCTTATTTTCACTAGAGAACTTTTATAGAATTCAATTATTCTAAATACAATCAAAATTGATTTTCAACTTGAACTCATTAATTCGAATGTCGGCAGGCGAAAGAGGGAGAGTGAAAAGTGAAAGTTCTAAAACCGGTGGAATATAAAATGTGCTGACTATGCGCATTAGACTGCTCTTAGGTTGTACTGTCGAACTGTGGTTCCATGATGACAAGTGATAGCCAGTAACTTTTGAGCATAGATGGAGGGTTGATTGGAATTAGGTGTTTTAAATTCAAATAGCTGCGATATGATTTCAGCACGTTACATAACGAATTCTATTGGGGCTGAATTCGATCAGATACGAATTTCGTGAAGGTCGTCCAAAATCAGTTGCTTTGCCACAAACCATCAATGCAGTGCGCGAAATGATACACGATTATCGCCATGTGACTAACCGTGAGATTGAGAAAACCCTGAGCATGTGTTTCACCAGTGTACATTCAATATTGCATGAACATTTGGCTGTCAACAAGATTTGTTCGCGTTGGATCCCACCCAACTTAACAATTTCTTAAAAGAAGGCTCGTGTCGTTTGGTGCGAAGAAATGTTGAAAAAATTCGAACGCGGTTCTTCAAATGACGTTTACTTGCATCATGACAGTGCAAGCTCACACACATCAGCGCATACGATGGATGATTTGAACACTCAAAACATTTGAATTAAGGGCCTCATAGTTCGATTTGGCACCTAACCACTCCTTTTTGTTTGCGCACATCAAGAAAAAACTGCGTGGGCAACGATTTTCAACGGCAGAAGGAGCGTTCCAAAACCATGTTCTGGAGGCATCTCATTCGGGGTGGCAAAAGTGTTTCGAAAATCGTTTTAGGCGCATGCAAAAGTGTATCGATCTTCATGGATGATACTTTGTAAAAAAATAAAGCTTTTTTTTCCCCTAAGTTATAAGTTTTTTTTGTATGGCGCAAAGTTTAAAAGGCAACTTACGTTTCACACCATTTTCAAGTAAAATTGACTCTTTTTAGAAAGAAACTTCATCTCTTCCCAATCATACCTCACCCATCTTTTCACTTTTTTGTGTCGAACTTTTGAGACCTGATGTTTTGTATATTAATAGGCAGGGGGTTGAATAGAAGTGCTTCCGTATGAGTGGATCCCCTGGAAATTTGGACGTCTAAGTATATATTCACGAACTGATTTTCAGTGTGCTTTTAGTGAAATTGGTTTCGAAGCAAAGCATTTGCATGCAATTGATGGACTGAAAACTTTTGCTTAGGATTTTCCTCTGAAGCACCTCGATCCATTTTCTATAGCTTTCTACCATTGCACCCCAAGGAGCAATACCATACACACGATGCTGTTCCGCTAGGCTGTGATAAATTGTTTTAAACTCTTTTCCTCACACATCTCTTATAAAAGTGTAACCCTGACATATTCAATTTTCTTTGCTGCATTTATAAAGGTGGTAGCACAACCTAAAGTTTTTTGGCAGAAAAGAAATTTATAACTTTCTTGAACTACTTTTATGTTTTTTCTTTGAGCTCAGACAAAGTGGGTGCTGAATAAAAACAACCGTATCATCTGCAAAACTTATTATTTGAACATTCAGACCAATTGAGAACAGTTGTAGTAGAGTGAAGTGTCGGTCCACCTACAGATATTAGTTTCGCTTCACTAGAAATGTTTCCACAACACGCTGTTTTCTATTTATAAGATTTCTTCTGAACCTCACACACTAACTCCACATGATCAACGGTGTCAAGGGTTTTTGCCAGATCAACGAAGATACAGAATGTTGATTTTTTTTATCTACTAACTCGCTAATCAGTGACATTAAAACATTATTACGGCATCATTTGTTGAACTATTAGGCTGAAAGCCTTATTGTTCATCAGATAAGAACTTGTACTAGTCAATGATACAGAAAATTATTTTCTTCAGAATTTTTCCAAAAACTGGCCAAAACAGACATCAAAAATGTGACCGGTAGTTCCCAATCTCCCTATAGAGATAGAGTGTTTATGCGACTACGATAGTATTATATTTTAATAAGTTTCATCAGATTTTACAGTTTTTTTTAAAGATATTCAAGGCTTCTAGGTTATTCAGATCTTTAATCATATTTTTATGTGACCTATCCTTCTTAATGAAATTTATGATACCTCTAGTTACCCATGGTGTTCATTTTACGTTGGAATACTTCTCCTTTATAGTATGATTGCAAGTTTTCGATAAACCCTTCTCAGGCCCGATTGCTGTCTTCAATATTAAATAGATATTTCCAGTTTTTCTTGTGTAAACATTTAAGTTTAAGTTTTTCAAAACTGATATATTTTCTTGAACGATTAACATTGATATCATTTTTTTACAAAAACATCCGAAATACACTACAAATAGTATAATTATCAGTTATGTTTGTATATAGAACAGTAGGACTAAAAGTATTTTTGTCTAATTTGCTTCGCAAAAATATATGGTCTAGGCATGTTTTTGTGGTTGTTGTAACTCTAGTGAAATCATTTTATAAGGGATGTGATGTAATTTTGCTGAATTTATTCGAATTTTCTTCAGCATCTTTAATTTTACTATTAAATATTCCTCACGAAAAAAGTTGTATTGGGTTTACTTTTCATTATATTTCTAGAAAAAGAATCTTAATTCCGTATTAAATTGCACCTGTGACAAACAAGGCAGACGGTGAATAGCAACAATTTGAATTCACTTGCTGCAACCCAAAACCTTTAAAACTAAAGTGTACTCATATTTCAAATTATCTTTGAGAAATACCATAAGGCCATCATTTTGGTTTATTTTACTATTATTATAAATGCTATTGTACTCTTTCATATCATTCGAATTGATATCAAAAATTTCCGACAAAATTCTACAGTCACATTCACATTTCAATTCAGAAAGCATAGCATAGAACCCATCAAAGTTTTAAACTAAGCTTCTTATATTGCTATGGACTAACTTAAACCTATCATACTTGCATATTCTCTGCAGATTCTGCATTCCTTGTTCTCACTTATTCTGTTTTGAATTCCTAATAAACTAGTCAATAAACATTTATGATAAAAAGGTTCAAAGTTTACAGTTGAAGTTATTTCTTAAGTTCTTCTTTTTGCTCCGCACTTATCCCATGTATAATCTTCGGAAACCACTTTTCATTAAATTATGCTAAATCCTACCCAGTTATTAGTTTTTTTTCTCAGATTAATACCCATTAAGCTACAATCCTCAAAAAGCTAGTAATATCTGGTAGGAGATTACTCTACGACACCCTTAAAGAAAAAAGACCAAGGAACCTTCGGTTCGACATGTTTGCCTAACTTTAATTTTGAACGAATGGCTTTGATGTATCAATTTGTGTTTTACTGCAGCCTTATGGTGGCAAATTTGTCTATTGACGTATCTACTAGAGAGAAAACGAGCTTGGTCTGACTCTTTTCTGAAATATTCAAATTTTGAGGTTAAACACTCGTTTATACCGAACTGAATTTGACAGGTTTCTCATATAATCCTGCCCCAGTGTTGTTTGATAGTGTTACTTTCGTTAAAGTTATTCCTTAATAACACGTTTCTATTCGTTCCACCTTGAGATAGAGTTAAGGAAATATTTCTGAAGCTGGTTAAGTGTACAACCTGAAAATGTTTACAGAGCATAATCATCCTTTATATTTAAGTCTTCGAATGAATTCTTAGATACAAAAACACTTAATACTGGCCTGTATCGAATGTATAAATTTTTGATCTTGAATGAGAAATATGTTTCTAGATATTACCAAGCTTCTCTTCAACTCAAACTCAACAAATCTCATTTGCATATAAAAAAGCTGATATTTTCTGATATGAATATATATATATATATATCATTCATGTTATCACTCCACAAATATTATTGTTGACCCAATTGATGTTTGAAGTCAGCTATATCAAAAAAAACAATACCCTGTCGTATCATGATAAACTTAATTATATATTTGTTTCGCTAAATGAAGTAATGATTTCACGCCCCTTTGGTTCACGAGTAAGATTATTCCTCGAAAAAATTAATCTATCCGGCAATGCATTCTATGTTTAAATGGCTTTTAATTGTGTTTGTGCCTTCATTCATTGAATATCAGATTATTCTGAAGCGATTGCAAATCTAAATGCGCGCGAGTGAGATATATATATATATATATATATATATATATATATATATATATATATATATATATATATATATATATATATATATATATATATATATACTTTTGAAAAGAGAGGATTTACAAAATTTGAATAATTGTATTTATAAATGCTTATATCTATAATTTTGGTGTGTGTCAGAAAAAAAAGTGTGAGCTCAGGAAATGTAACAGGGAAGCATACTATCTTGCATATGATTCAATAAATGAGTGAAAAAACCTGAGGAAAAAACTCGTTTCCCTGTCGCTATTGCACTAGCAATAGCTTGTCTGTTTATGTTGTGTTAGTGTCGTGTGTACATAAAGAGTACCAAAGATTTTTCTGCTTAGCCGCTTCATTCTCTCATTCCATGATTATCAAACGAAGACAAGGGTGAAAGGAAAGAGGTTTGGGACAGGAATCTGTAACAATGGAAAAAGAAAACCAACAGAAAAATATTTCAACAATTATACTTCTTATATTTCTAAACAAATCTAAGAAGAGATTTTACATATCAAGCAAGGTCATAAAAAGGACTAAGGAGATAATAAAAAAATACATAACCTGCGATATTTCCTCAAATTCCCTCTCTGTTTGACCGAGAGAGCCCCGATGGCCAGGTTCAGTCTTCCAAGTGATCCGAAGAAGACTGAACCTGGCCATTGGGGCTCTCTCGGTCAACAAATATTTATGTACAAAGAATTAAAAAAAATTTTGAGAGAACATTCTTATTCTTATAGATTTCTAGAGATTAAATGCTGTCTTATACTAGATTTAAATTCACATGAAGCATTTTATCATACTGTTGTTTCCACAGTTTCTTGTTTCTGAACAAAAGTAGCTACATCTTTTACATATAGTTTACAAGGAATGATCAGTAATCATAAAATAGTTTTCTAAACAATGTTTTCAAGCCACTCACCAATTGATCAGAACTAGATAGATGAGAGGCTTGATCAACGAACACCATCTTTTAGGACTAGGCAGATTCAGGTCTAGTAAGATAACACATAACACGCAATATCTATATATACACACAACCAAATTTATATCGAATCACTCGGTATTTCACATTATTGTTTGGTTTTAACCATGGATCTTTTACTACTTCGGAAGAATGAAGTTTTTTGTTCTAAGAAAACTGGGAGAAATGTATCAGCCTTAAACTATATTATGTTGAGAAATGAGAAAAAAAATCTTAAAATCGTTATTTTTCTTGGTCAGGACGGAAACTTATCAATCCATTCTCGTATACATATCCAATTCCTGAGTCGACGACGAGAGTGGTTGTCACTATACATCCTCTGCTGTCCAGTTTCGGAGGCCCGGCAGCAGGTTCGGAATGATCAATGGATTCCAAACAACTTTTATATTGATAATGCAAATACACACCTGACAATTGTCCCGAAACTAATCGTGGTTCCTCCTATTCTTGTAGATTTTTATAGTTACAATGATAACTTATGCTTTATTTCAATTCTTATGACGCATTCTGTTTCTTGTCTTTGAACGACAGTACCTATATCATTTAAGGTAGTACATATGGGATGAATAGTGTTAATAAAATTACTTGCTGAACAACCGTATCAAGCCACACTCACGACCTGGGGAGGAGAAGGCAGATTGAGATATGGTCAATACATATCTTCTTTCTTACTTGAAGTAGGCAGATTGAAAACTGTTTGTGATAAACATATTAACACACAAAACAAATTAACCAAGAGAGAGTTGACGAATTGAGGTCTGGTTAAGATATTGTCACAATTTTACACAAAAAATCTGAAGCACAGACACGAGTTTCCTCAAAAATTTGAGGTATTTTGAGAAATGTCTTTGGATTCCTTCTGAATTAAAGATAAATTTTCTAAATGTCATTCCTAAGATGGCCAGCGTAAGCTGCTGTATATCAATTGACCATCCAATAGAACATTGCAGACTCATTCATTGCTTTGGTTCTCTAATATAATTGTAATAAGATATTTTTATTGACAATGTTTTAAGTATCAGCAATTCTGATTTCGAATTGTTTGAAGTTTCCACACACACTTTTATAATTCACAAAGGTCCCTTCGTGCGTGCTCTGTTTTACCAATTTATAAACATCTCTCATTGAGTTTCGTCAACAATTAAACCATTTCTTTTTCTTTAGATCGAAGATTATTTCCAAAATAAAGTCACGCATACAAAACTGTATGGTTTCGGATTTGATATATACCGAATACCGAAATAACATTCTTCATTCGTTAAATATGAAATTTTTATTTGCATAGTATGACATATGTAAATGCGAAATTTGAGGTCAAAAGTCAATTCACTGCTTACAATTGATCCAGTGTAATGTATTTAAAATCTAATTAATCTGAGTAACTTATTCTTTTAAATTTCTAGTAAATTAGTAATAAATTAATGTTTATATATTCATACTACTTCATTGACCGTATCTATAGTTATAATCGTAAGGTTGCCTAAAACAGAGGCCTACATTTAAAATAAATCTAGAAGGGTGCTGTGGATTAAATTTTCAACATTATAGCATACAATTACATATTTTTAGACACACATTCAAGGATGAGGATTCTACAACGTCATAGGTACAGATATAAGATAATGAGATAGTTATCTACAGTGTGTTCCAACGAAAATTTGACCCCCCCTATAACTCCGAAATGAGTAACATTAGCGAAAAACACCAAGACACGTCGATTTTTGTTTCGAGGGGGAGCATTTTTCGAAATAATTCGAAACTTCTCAGATCAACCCCCTACCCCCAGCAACCCTAACTTTGAAATTCATCATAGGAATAAGGGTCGAGTGGCACCTTACTGAAAAGGTCTGTCAATTCTCCACCTTGATTTGTCATTTTAGAATTTTAAATTAACATACAGGGTGTCCCAACCAAGGGTGAAGTTGAATTCCTGAAATCCCAAATAATAAATGAAATAGATTTATTTTGGCATAATGCAAGCGCAGGTTTATGCTCGGTCTAGAAAACGACCTACACTTGTGAATTTGGAGTTGGTGCAATCAACCCCTATTTCCAGCATCCCCAACTCAAAAATCATTCGATCGAAAATAGGTCAAGTGGCACCTCGTTGGAAAGGTATTTCAATTTTCTCTTCGAATTTGGTATTTTCGAAATTCAGAATCAGCATACAGGGTGTCCTGAAGCAGGAACATTGAAAATCCAAATAACTTTTTGAAACTGGTTCATTTCGGTATACGAGAACATGTTTGATCCGAGAATAGGACTTTCTTGTGTGGTTATAGAATTTTTGCAATCAACCCTTCCATTCAGCATCCCCAACTTGAAAATCATACAAATAATTCAAGTGGCATATCTTCAGAAAGGTTTTTGAATTCCAGAATGATTAAAGCATTTCATTCAGTTCGGCTCTCCATACAGGATGTCGCTTTCGAAAATTCAATATCGTCAATTGAAATTATCAACTAAAATTAATTCGAAACTGTTAAAAGTATTGGGGTACGATGTGTTGAGCATCAATTACGAAGAAATAAAGCTGATTTCTGCATTGAAAATGTTCACATTTTTTAATTTCCATCTGGCGTGCAGTCATCTGTTATTTCTCATTTTGCAATGAAATATTATTATTATTCAGATCAGTTCCTCATTATTGTTGTTGTTCGTCAGTTGAAATTAATCTGAAAATGGTTTATTCCACTGAGGAAAGGGTCGAAATTGTATCGACGTATTTTCGAAATAACAGTTGTGCCAAAGAAACGGCAAGGATATTCGATAGGAACCATCCTGAAAGAGAAAGGAGTCAGTCACCAGTACGTTAAATATTTGGTTGACAAATTCCTAGCTACGGGTTCGGTGGCAAACAAAAACATGAAGTGGCATGTCCTGTCAGAAATGAGGCAACGGAAGTGGCAGTAGTGGGTCATCTACAAATGGAGAATACTACTTCGATCAGAAAACTATCTCGTCTGACTGGTGTATCAGCTACAACTGTCCATAGAATCGTGAAACATCACAAATCTCACCCTACAAGGTAAAATTAGTGCATGAAATAAACGAAGATGATCCAGATCGTCGTTTACAGTTTTGTGAAAATCTAAGTGAAAACCTAAACGCTAATCCAAATTTTCTGAATAACATCTGTTTTTCTGATGAAAGCACCTTTATGCTCAGTGGTGAAGTGAATAGACATAATTGTCGATATTGGGACACACAGAATCCTCATTGGTTTAGAGAGGCCCACACGCAAAGGCCTCAGAAGTTGAACGTTTGGGCAGGAATTTTTGGCAATCATCTAGTTGGGCCTTTCTTTATTGAGGGTAATCTGAATGGAAATGGCTACCTACAGTTGTTAGAGGAACACATACATCCTAGATTGACAGAAATTTTACAGAACGATCCAACTCTTTCTGAGGACGAAATGCGTTTTCAACAAGACGGTGCTCCTCCGCATTATGATGCTCGGGTGCGCCAATATTTAGACGAAAATTTCCCAGGAAGGTGGATTGGTAGAAGAGGACCTGTTGAGTGGCCAGCCAGGTCACCAGATTTAAATCCCCTAGATTTTTTTTTGTGGGGCCATCTAAAATCTAAAGTTTATGCCACAAGACCAGAAAACCTGGAGGAGCTGCGGATGAGGATTATCACAGAATGCCGACTTTTGACTCCTGAAGTTTTTGCTAATGTGAGAAGAGAGTTCGAAAATCGTCTGTATAACTGTATGGAGGTGGGCGGAGGTCATTTTGAACAATTGTTGTAATAATCAAGTTAGTTTTTGTTTTCAATTGAATACAAGTTCAATAAATCTCGTTTTCCTGTTTAGATGAGCATCCAATCAGTTTCTCCATCATCCCTCATCCTGATCCTCACGCCAGAAAACCTCGATTGCCAAACTGAAACCAATGCCTCAGTGATTCAGAAAATAGAAAAATCTTTCTGGAACTTTGCCACTCAACCTGTAATCACTTGTATGATTTTTGAGTTGGGGATGCTGAATGGAAGAGATTGATTGCAAAAATTCCATATTCACGCAAGAGAGTCTTATTCTCGAATCAAACATAAACATGTTCTCGTATTATACCGAAATGAACCAGTTTCAAAAGTTATTTGGGTTTTCAGTGTTCCTGCTCCGGGACACCCTGTATGCTGATTCTGAATTTCGAAAATACCAAATTCGAAGAGAAAATTGAAATACCTTTCCAACGAGGTGCCACTTGACCTATTTTCGATCGAATGATTTTTGAGTTGGGGATGCTGGAAATAGGGGTTGATTGCACCAACTCCAAATTCACAAGTGTAGGTCGTTTTTCTAGACCGAGCATAAACCTGCGCTTGCATTATGCCAAAATAAATCGATTTCATTTAGTATTTGGGATTTGCAGGAATTCAACTTTACCCTCGGTTGGGACACCCTGTATGTTAATTTAAAATTCTAAAATGACAAATCAGAATGGAGAATTGACAGACCTTTACAGTAAGGTGCCACTCGACCCTTATTCCCTATGATGAATTTCGAAATTAGGGTTGCTGGGGGTAGGGGGTTGATCTGACAAGTTTCGAATTATTTCGAAAAATGCTCCCCCTCGAAACAAAAATCGACGTGTCTTGTCTTGGTGTTTTTCGCTAATGTTACTCATTTCGGAGTTATAGGGGGGGTCAAATTTTCGTTGGAACACACTGTGTAGTATTTCTACCAAACATTCAGTAATTCAAATTAGTGCATTGTATTCACTGAAATTTATCGCTATTTGTTTGTTTTGTAGAGATTCATTAATTTATACCGCACTTCGAATGAAATCTGGGTACTACTGCTGATAATTTCCAATTCTTCTCGAATTGATTGTATTTTCATCTATATGGATATTTGTTTATATTTCGGTAAGATAGCAAATGTTTTTCGGGAAAAGATTTTTCAGATGTGTTCTGGTGTTTCCTGAATCTTCACTTTAAAATTCCGATATTATAACAAGACAGTATCAGAAGCTTTCTCCTCGGAAAATCCAGTGTACAGATTTTAATCAAGTAACACTGAATGCTTTAATTAATTGACGAGGCTTTTACATGATAAAAATCCATTTTCACAAATACAAAATTGACTACTAAGTAACCTACCTGAATTCTTTTCTTTATTGATCTTTAAAATTTCCCATAGTTTTTATCTATTATTTTCATTGTGTAAAATTTTGAAATTATCATTAAAGTTTTCTTCGAGTAAGTGATTAGAATAATCAGAATCTGATTTATGATAATCGAAACTACGTTTGTGCTCGGATAATCTAACTTTGAAATTTCTTGAAAGTTCTACCAATATGAATTTTATTTACAATTCCCGCAAGACAGTTTATAAACACCGGATTTATTACCTTTATCAATTTTATATTTGCAGTTTTGATGTCTGCCTAAAGAAGTATCAGTTCGAAATGCTATATTGCTATATATTCAATATAGCATATAGCACAAACGTAGTTTTAATTATCATAAATCAGATTCCCATTATTTTGAACTCTTACTCGAAGAAAACCATAACTCTAATGATAATTTCAAAATTTTACACAATGAAAATAATAGACAAAAACTCAATCTATGGGAATTTTAGAGATTAACAAAGAAAAGAATTGAGGTAGGTTACTTAATAGTCAATTAGATCTAAATCTTCCTCCTTCACTCAATCTTTTTAATTCATACAGTAAGTAACTCCGATCGGTTTTATGATACCCTCGTACTTGTACCTATTGTAATATTAAGTAGGAAATAAGACTAATATATAAGAAATAACTCTGTTCATTAGTTTGTATCTATCTGAGGAAGCCACAGTGTGGTGAAACCGGTCCTCAATCAAATTAATATGTGATCTCTAATTGGTCTATTAAGCTTTTTGAGGTATTCTTTCTTAATCGCGGACGCAGTTTGTTGTTTCAGGGAACTATTGTTCTCAACATTTCTGAGGCAAGTTTCATCTTGCTAGTTGCTCAAAGTTTGATGTATGATGTTTAGGGTAAATTTTGTGTTTGAATCCTTTCTCCATTAACGCTATATCATCAATGGTGAAATATGATTCGGTAAAACTTATGAATTTTTTGAAAAATTGATGATTTGAAAAGTTGGTGTTAATTTCTTCAATTTCAAGTTTATTTTTAATGAGGTTATTAAGTTTCATCAATTGAGTTTCATATTTACTCTGAATACTTTTATTGACTTTTTCTCGGATTTACCGGTCTGAAATATCGAATTCAATTGTATATAATCTAAGGGCTAGCTCTGAGTATAACAAATATCCCGTTTGTTATATTGGATTCTTTTGTCTTCTTTCATCCACGACAGCTTTCCTTCCAATGCTCCTTTGATGGCTCCTGCACTGGTGTTCTTTGTCTTCAGATTGATATATTTAAGGATCACTTCGTTTTTCAAACACATAGTTATAAACCAAATATTTTGCGCCACGGAGAAGTAATTTTTATTACCATAAAACCAAAAAGCTATAGTCAGCTTTCTTCAAAATTTCAATTGACGAGGCTTTTACATGATAGAACAAATACAAATAAACGATCATTTGTACTAAAAACTGAAAGCAACTTCAACATTGTATGTGTTTCAGAGTTGGTTCAGAGCGTGTAAAATCATCCCCCTTCCCTCAGCGGCACCTAGGCCAAAATCCATTTTACTGAAAGTGCTTCGAGTGGCATATCTTCGGAAAGGTCCTTTAATTCTCAATTGAAGAAAAGATTTAATACACAGACAATTTGCGACAAAGTCTTTGTTCAATATTTTTTCCATTGTAAAATTCGCAGAGTACCACTGAGCTCTACTGGTTTCAATAGCTGTTGTAAACATACTAGTTAACAGGTCGCGCTCGTATTAGGGATAGTAATTAAGAACAGTCCTACTAACAAATAGAAACTTAAAATACTCAAAATTACTCAATACGGGCAATTTATGGGGGTTCGACCGCAAAAAATGACCAAAAATTCGTTTTTCAGTTTTTTATTTTGAATTATTCTGCATAGTCTTACGGACATTAAAAAAAAAGTGAAAAAATTCGAAACAGAAGTCACTCAAATAACTTGAATGGAGCGTCAGTGGGCTCCCGACGCGTAAGATGGATTCTCCCCTTGTTGCTCCTCCCAATGGTCTTCCAGACGCTTCAACGCTCGTGATCTCTGCTGCCTTGCGTTTTTCGACATTTCCAAAGCTGCATTTCGGGCTTTTTTCATTCTTCTTTTTCGTCGCAAAACTGCACACAAAAATGACCAGGCGTGATTCCCAATTCAGACGAAACCTTGCATGTTCCCAGATTTCCTTCGTTGAAAGAAATGACCGCTTCGAATACACCAAGCTTTAGGGTATTGATAGCAACGTATTTTGGCCCAAAGAACATTATTGAAATTTTCGTTGCAGTTTTGGGTTCCCCGTGTAGACATTTGCGGAGAAGCTCAGGTCACGACATATGGGCTTCAGCTCATCACAAATTGTACCAGGCAAGTGGAAATGGGCGTTGTGGTTGTAGGATTCCTCATTAGCAATGAATGACCTTCTTACATTAACACCATGACTTCTTACCGTCAGGACAGAGGTCATGAGAATTTGAGGAGGAAAGATGAAAATATGATGCTCACACATCTCGATTCATTGCTTCCAGAGTCCCATTAGTGTGTCGTCTATTAGCTAACCATAAAGTGTCTGTATCTTGTCTATTGCTACATCTGTAAGCCTCCCTCAATCACCTAGAGGCTTATTATCGGTGAGTTTCTGTCTAGCTTGAAGCCTCTTTAGTGTCCCCATTCTTTTTTGCATATGCTCAATGCATTCCATCTTTTGCACTTTCTTAGAAGGGCCATACGGCTGTAAATCTGCAATTGATTTGTAGGCACTTGAGTCCCCGTCGCCCAAATAGTACACATACTGCACAATACGACATTTTGAGCGTTCGTAAATGGCTCTGATGCCCTCTGCTTCCATACCTCAACTACTGCCATTATAATTCGCATACCAGTTGTCGCGGTAAACGTTGCTCATCTTTTGTGGGCATTGCAGTACTCCGAAAGAATTTCAGCATCTATTATTCTACTGTTATAGCACTTATCACCCCGTTCAGCGATTTATGACCCCGCTTTTGCCATGATTCGTCAAAAGCAGCTACTATATCATGATCACCAAAGTTCTGAGCCACAACTTTTCTGGCACACTTTTTCTGATGCAACGTTGAGAAAAGCTTCATATTTGTTGAATTTTGGAGGTCTAGGCATCTTCATAACAACACTAAATTCATGATTTTGGAAATGAAATGAATTTGGGAACGTAACCACAATCAACACATGTAATTACGAATTGAAGAACCCATCCACTACGTTTACCAAGAGTAGTTGTAATGTTTCAGGACAAACTCACACAACCATGCTGAAAAAAGGATTACAGAAATCTGCAATATTTACAATGTCATGCATATCAGTACAGTCAAATATTTTATACTCTTCTTCGGTTTTTGTTACCTTCCTGTCGGTGGATGATCGATTTGTAGACACAGAAACCGTAGGAGTTGAAGGACTGGGAGTATGTGGGGAATCAGTAGACGAAGAAGGACCGGCATTGGTAGGGAATCGGGACTCGTGGAATTACTGGAAGTTGGTGGGGTCAATTTGATCCAACGCCCAGGAGGTTTCCTCCTCAATTTTTTGAACACTGATTTCGGATGGCCCATTTTCAGTAGATATCGCGGAAATCATAAACACCTCAAAAAAATCTAGGGAACACTTCTGAATATCGATATATCGTATCCAGAACGATCAATATGGATGATTTGTTTTTAAGAAATGAGCACCTGCATCAATTTCTCACCAAATTATGTAGAGTGCCGCTACAGATTCCAGTTTTTTCTTATGAAAACCTGAAAATGCAGCAGATGCGACGCTGCTTTATAATCATTTCATGTATTCAGTGTTTGAAATCAGTTAGTTGGCACTTTGTTTCTGTTGTAAGCACAAATAAAAGATTCAAGTTTTGTGATTCGACCATGGAAAGACGACATTAGACTAGAGAAGAGATGTTACGAGCAGTTGGCATGCTCCAAGCTGGGAGCTCACAACGGGAAGTATTCAGGGTTCTGGGAAGTAGCCCAAGTGTCATAAACCGTTTATGGTCGCGTTTCAATTAAACAGGTAGCGTAGAAGAACGCCATACAGGTCGTTTCAGGATTACTACAGTCGCCCAAGACCAGTTTTTGGTTTTACAAGCCAGAGCGATCGTACTACCACAGCATCTCAATTAGCTCAAGAGCTATCACGAGTTCATACAAACTTCCGACCAAACTGTGAGAAATCGACTGCACGAAGGTCAACTCCACTCCAGACGTCCTTCAAGAGTTCCACAACTGACCCATGGAAATGGCTGCTCGTTTAGCTTGGTGCCAAGAACACGTAAACTGGAATCAAGAGAGGTGGGCCACAGTTCTCTTCAGTGATGAATCTAGATTTAGTTATTATCCCGATTCGGGAAGAATTCGAATATGGAGGGAACCTGGAAAGCAAAACCGTCTCCAGCATGCTCGAGAAGTTGTTAGACAGGGAGGCGGATCAGTGATGTTTTGGGGAGGTATACGCCTTGGTGGAAGAACTGACCTCGTTTTCATACAGAACAACCTCACGGGAAATTCTTACGCAAATGAGATAGTTTTACCTGTAGTGGTACCGTATCTCCAAGCAATGGGTAATAATCCACTCTTCCAACAAGATAATGCCCCACCTCATCGTGCAAGAGTTGTCTTAAACGTTTTTGAATAAAATGATATCGATCGATGTGTGGGACACCCTAAAAAGAAATCTCCTGCGTCAAAACGTCTTCTATCATGAACAGGAGCTTCGATTAGCAGTTCAGGGGGCTGGAAATGACCAAATATGTAATAGACAATTTAATATTGAGCATGCCGCGACGATGCCAAAGTGTCATTAATAACAGAGGTGGACTTTCTGGGTACTGAAAAATATAAGTGCTTGCATGTCGTTTCGAAAATATTAGTTCCGGATTTTTTTTTGTGTTTTACCAAATTTCGTCATTTTCAAATTTCGAATTTTTTTTTATAATAGGTGCTTTGGAGAAGTCAAATATTATTTTGTTTTCTTGAGAATACATTATATACAATACATCCTAACAAAAATCGAAAGATTTCTATAAATTCGAATCATCAAATTCATATTTGAAAGATATTGGTTCCCTAGACTTTTTTAAGGTGTTTATATACCGGTACACAAGAAACCGCGAATTAATGAAAACCGAACACCGGCGAAAATAGTGATTTGAATCTGAAAGGAATTGAAAGTGAGCATAACCTCGTTCTTATTGAAACCTCCGCTCAGGTGGTTCTGCAATAATTTAATGGTGACTTTATCAAATATTCGAAAATCCTCGAGTACGAAAAGTGTGGAAAAAATTGTAGAAACAATATTCAACTCAACTGCCCCTTGGCACCCCTGCGCGGGAGTTTGCTTCAGAAAAACTTCTTCCCTGTAAAATTGCATTTTTTCGAGTTCTGGTTCCAATATCTCGGAAACTATCAGAGATATCGTTCTGATTTTTTTATAATAGGAAGAACAATTATTCGCGTGTACTTTAGTCAAATAGAATTGCAAAATTTCAATTCTAACGAATTTTATGGTGAGTGAATCACAAAAATCCGTGCGTTGTGCTGCCGCTAGAATCTAGTTATGGAAAAACGGTGTCAAATTTCTTTAGACTTTAATTCCCAGAAGTTGTATGATGTAGATGAAGTTCATTGCCATCACACTATTGTGTCGAAGAGCATTGGTCCTAACCGTAACTGAGATAAAGGAACTCAAAGTTAGCAGTTTTTTCTCAAACATTTTAGACATTACCGATTTTTCCATTCGATGTATAGCTTTCAAAAGCATAAAGTATATTCTTTAGGATCTATTGGAAATTGCCTGAAGATTTGAAATCAATTGAGCTGATAGTTTGGCCTCGGGCACGCCGAGAAGGCGACAACTACGGATTTAGTTCCATGTTGCCGTCGAACCCCCTTAAAATGAGAACTTCCGGTTTTTTTTGTCACAGAGTAGTTTGCATAAATTCCACCCAAACATTCAGTTTCTCAGTCGTTTGTGTGTATGCCTATACAGGGTGCTTCAACGAAAACTAAACAGAGGCTTTATCTACCAAGATATTCATTTCTGATCAAAACGCAAAAACAGGTCAATTTTTGTTTCAAGGGGGACATCTTTTGGGGTACAAAACTTGCCTGAAATATCAACCCCCTAAGCAGGGGTTGCAATCCTTGAACACTTTGAATAGGGAAGATGGGTCGACTGATGACTCAAAAGAAAGGTGGTATCTTGGTCTACACCGCCTAGAACGAATTTCCATTTTTAATTGAAAACTGCAAAAGATACAGGGTGAGCAACTGAAAGATAGGGAAGACTATTTCCCTGAGACTATTCAAGTTTCAGTGAAGTAAAATTGAACAGATCCATGCTGATCAATGGTAGTCATCATCAAGTACCATCCTCATCTCCAATTTCAACCTCTGGAGCAGGGGTGACAACCGTTGAAAATTTGGAAGAGGATAGATGGGTCGAGTGATAACTCGAAAGAAAGGTATTATCTTTGTCTGCATTCCCGTGAAAGAATTTTCATTTTTGATTGAAAACTGTAGAAGATACAGAGTGAGCCACTGAAAAATAGAGAAGACTATCGCCCCTAGACTTTTGGAGTATTAGTGCGAAAAACTGAAATAGATTCATTTCAGATCAAAAGCTGTCATCTTCCGAAATCACCCTCATCTCGAATTTCAATCCCTAAAGCAGGGGTGATATTTCGATAACCTAACCTCAAGGCGATAGATAGTCTCCTCTATTTTTCAGTAGCTCACTCTTTATCTTCTACAGTTTGCAATCAAACCTGAAAATTCGTTCACGGGGATGCAGACAAAGATAATACCTTTCTTTCGAGGTATCACTCTACCCATCTACACTCTTCCAAATTTTCAAGGGTTGTCGCCCCTGTTCCAGGGGTTGAAATTCGAGATGAGGATGGTACTAGATGATGACGGCCATTGATCAGCATGGATCTGTTCCATTCTACCTCACTGAAACTTGAATAATCTCAGGGGAATAGTCTTCCTACTTTCAGTTGCTCACCCTGTAACTTTTACAGTTTTCAATTAAAAATGGAAATTCATTCAAGGCAATGTAGGCAAAGATACCACCTTGATTTTGAGTCATCACTCGAACCATCTTCCCTATTCAAATTGTTCGAGGATTGCAACCACCGCTTAGGGGGTTGACATTTCAGGCAAGTTTTGTACCCCAAAAGATCTCCCCCTTGAAACAAAAATTGACTTGTTTCTGCTTTTTGATCAGAAATTAATTTGTTGGTAGATAAAACCTCTGTTTAGTTTTCGTTGAAGCACCCTGTATGAACCAATGGGGATTCTGGGGGAATCCCAATATCGACAATTATGCTTATTCACTTCACCATTGAGAGTAAAGGTACTCTCGGCAGAAACACAGGTATCATACAGAATAAGTGGATTATTGTTAATATTTTTACTTGAAATTTCACAAACGCGCAAGCGGCGATCATAATTGTCTTCGTTTATTTCATAAACAAGTTTCACTTCATAAGAGAGATGGTGATGTTTCCCGATCCTGTAGACTGTCGAAGCTGATACACCAGACACATGTGATAATTTTTTGTTGAAAGTAGTGTTTTCCAGTTGTAGATGGCCCAAAACTGCATCTTCAGTTGCTTCATTTCATATATTAACGAACTTAGTTGGCAAAGCACGCGTCGTCTATACCAAAAATTCTGGAAATATTTGATATGAAATATTTGAAATTCAAGATAATTTAATTGAAATTTATGGATTATATATATTTCACTTGATGAAGTGTTTTTTATTGTTTCTTATGAAAGCAATGATACCAGATCATCTATGTCAGCGAACAATTGGCCTGATATACCGGGACCGTCCGTTAAAAACTTTTTAAGTTCCAATTACAATATCAAGCTGAAATTTTATACGCGGCCTTAACTAGCGATTTCCAATTGAAGTGATACTATTTCCGGTTATACCGGAAGTCGGTCATCACTTTGTTATTTTAAATGGCAATTTACCTTTTTTATTATACATCTAGAACCGACATTTGAGCAAGGCATAGAATACTCAAGTTGTTGGCACTTATCTGTCAAAACATTTGACAGATTTAATTATTTCTGTTATAAACTCGATTTTTGAGGAACATTTAGAAAAATTGTAGCTCGTAGATCTTTTGCACTACAGACACAATTTTTACTTTGGTAGATAGAAGTCTACACATGTCAAATGTTTATTGCGTTGTTTTATATGATTTTTTCAATTCGGCCTTTTTCAAACAGCAATAACTCAATTTTTTCAAATGACACGTGCCAATAATTTTTATATCGCCATCAGATGAAGCGTCAAATTTCAGATGGAATTGTATCAGCATGTACTATACCCATCTCTTATAGTTCCAAAATAATTTGGGAATATATTGAATTTTGATGATTTTGCAAGAACTAACAGAGAATGCTTTGAAATATTTGAATCAAGTAGCTGAACTGGCTACGCTCACCTGACAGGTGCCTAAAATTAATGTACTTGTCACTTCGCTCATTCGAAATATATTTTCGTTTGAATAACTAGTGGTTTTATTCCAAATGTGTTGTATTTTTTGGATATTTCCAATCTGAAATAACGACAACTCTTGTTGAAATATCAAATTCGAATGAACGAAGTGACAAGTACATTAATTTTAGGCACCTGTCAGGTGAGCGTAGCCAGTTCAGCTACTTGATTCAAATATTTCAAAGCATTCTCTGTTAGTTCTTGCGAAATCATCGAAATTCAATATATTCCCAAATTATTTCGGAACTATAAGAGATGGGTATAGTACATGCTTATACAATTCCATCTGAAATTTGACGCTTCATCTGATGGGCACGTGCAATTTGAAAGATTTGAGTTATTGCTGTTTGAAAAAGGCCAAATTGAAAAAATCATACAAAACAACGCAATAAACATTTGACATGTGTAGATTGCTCAACAAATTCCTTGATCTTTCTTCTATCCACCCAAGCAAAAATTGTTCTGTAGTGCAAAAGATCTACGAACTACAATTTTTTTAAATGTTCCCTAAAAATCGAGTTTATAACAAAAATAATTAAATCTGTCAAAAGTTTTTTAAATCTGTCAAAAGTTTTGACAGATAAGTGCCAACAATTTGGGTATTTTATGCCTTGCTCAAATGTCGGTTCTAGATGTATAATAAAAAAGGTAGATTGCCATTTGAAATAACAAAGTGATGACCCATTTCCGGTATAACCGGAAATGGTATCACTTCGAAAATATTTCACTTCAATTGGAAATCGCTAGTTATGGCCGCGTATAAAATTTCAGCTTGATATTGTAATTGGAACTTGAAAAGTTTTTAACGGATACTCCCGGTGGATATCCCTGTATAATTTTCTTATCATTGTAATATCTAGAAAATAGGAGACAGATATTTGCATAACTTTTATTGAATCAAAAGTTTACAATTTCATATTAACAAAAATTATTCTCTCTGATGAATTACGTTATTTCTGAACTATTTTGAATAGAAAATACCTCTATTATCCTTTTGAATGTTTTCCAGTTTTCGCTATGCATAATAACAAAAATGAAGAACAACAAAAATCCCTGAAAAGATTGACTGAATATGAAAAGGAAGGCAAATGTAGTATTTGAAGTTAAAAATGCTATCATTGCTAACAACCATCCTAAATCAAGAGTAAAAAAAAGCATTAGGATCAATTTTATTTCCACCGATATTCCTGGTTTTCGATCAGAATATTTCACTCTAAGGAACACTATATTTCTGGAGATCAGTATTAAAATAACCAGATTTATAAGTAGTGTTACGGCCTGTGGAATAGTGAATGTAAGGTACGTTATAATTGTGCTATGGTCCTTATCAATAATTATTCTGATAACGGATGGGATTATTGGAAGGAGATACGCAATCGCGTACATTTTCAACAAGGAATCAGATTTCGAATTGAAAATTTTCACGTATCGTTTGTACTGCATATGGGCTATTATAGAAGTCCAAGAAAATTCGACCAGAGTAAAATATTGAAAAGTTATACTCGCGAATTTTGAGAGCGTGGGGTTGAGGTCGAATACACATATCAAGGTATGTAGTATCAACTGTGCAAATAAGGAAAAACAAAAATGGAGTAAAACGATATTTCCTTTTTCTTGTCTCCATTTCCTGGAAATAATTGCTGACATAAAGATGCATAATAAAGCCGCCACAGAAATGAAGAACCCGACATCTAAGCTGAAGGAAAGAACTATGTTGTTTTCAATCCCTTTCACAAGTTCTTTTCCATAAGTTTTCTGTACCGGAAAATATTTCATGTAATATTTAAAATGATATCGGCAGAGTCGACCTTTCATGTCGGCATTTTTAGGAAGCCCATATGATCGTTTCGACTTTACAGAACCTGATTCCTTATCCTTTGCTGCCAATTGATCACATAGATTTCTTACCAAATTACTTATCTTAACCACTCTAAACCGCACTTCGATGTCTATTTCTATGAAATTCTTGATGTCTTCGTAGGTTTTCAGAATACATATTTTTCTGCTACGATCGTTTTGTGATGTATATTTGTGTATAGCGAAATTTTCTGCCAGTCGTAACTGTTTCAACAGACAGAAACGATTTTGTCGCTCATATATCTCACTTTTTTTTATATCTTTGTAGAGTTTGCTCTTCCAGTGTTTTATTGTATGTGCCGTTTTCGGTGAATGCAATTCATGAATCAGCAACCTCAGGCGACATTTATGCTCTCTTCCCAGCTTACTTGAAATTTCTTTAGTTGAGGAGAAAAGAAATTCTTCGGATTCTTTAAGCTTTGATTGAATGGGAGAGATCATTGAATAATCATTCTGCATAAGGAATTCTGTTGACATTCCTTGATAATCATTCACTTCTGAAATATTCTGCGTATCGAAAGTAGATCTCTCAATCTGTTTCTTGTAGAATATATTTTCTAATATTGCCGGCACTTTGGTCTCACATTTTGTCATTCCAGTAAGTATCTACAAGAAATCTTTATTCGTGATTGCAGTGAAGAAAATAGTCAATATACTCACCAGAAGGGATGAACCTAAAACTATAAAATAAGAGGATGCATTAAGTTCAGTTGTTCTCATCTTGCTCAGTAGGTTACTGATTAATTCACGTATGTGCGAAAAGAGATAAAACCCTAATTAATAAATGATTTTATCTATATGTTATTAGTATTGTCAATGTTGAGCCTATCATATTTTATCATTATTGATCAGGAAATAAGAATTTGGAATAATAGGGTAACGAACTTTGAAGATATCTAATGTCAAAAGATTCAGCGGATTCAGATCTTTTGAGAAAAATCCAATTCCATGAAATCCTTTAATCTTTGAATATTAGATTTAACAGTACAGAATTCAGTAATTTAACAGGTAAGCCCAAAAACAATAAAATTATATGATTTGTAGATTTAATATGACAACGAACATGAAGTAACGATCGGTTTCGACCGTCAGGTCATTTTCAAGTGATCAACCCATGCGAAACTTTTCAATAAATGTTTAGCTGAAGCAAAAGTACCAGAGTCTTGGCATAATGCTATAATAATAATTATGTACAGGAAAGGAGACCCCACAAATCTCTCAAACTATAGACCTATAAGCCTTCTATCGCACTTATACAAACTCTTCACCAAAATAATAACAAAGCGCCTCACAAACAAACTGGACACCTACCAACCTCGAGAGCAGGTCGGATTTCGGGCAACATTTGGTGTTAATGATCATCTCCAAACTCTCAAGACTTTGATTGAAAAGAGCATAGAATACAACTTGCCTCTGGTTCTCATATTCGTGGATTACGAGAAAGCCTTCGATACCGTGATACAGGCGATTATGCTTAAAGCGTTGGCTGACTGATCATAGTTACACTGCCATCATTAAATATATATATGAGCATGCCACTTCACAAGTGTGCCTTCACAATTCTACAGAAAAATTCAGGATCGGACGTGGAGTAAGACAGGGTGATACTATTTCCCCGAAGTTGTTCACAAACCTATTGCAATATATGTTCAAGCAATTGGAATGGAATCAGAGGGGAGTAAATGTGGACGGTGAGCGATTAAGTCATCTTCGTTTCGCCGACGACATCGTCATTATAGCAAACAGATTAGATGATGCAAATGAGATGCTCTTGCAGTTGTCTAAGGAATCCAGTAAAATCGGATTGAAGATAAATATGTCGAAAACTAAGATGATGACCAACTTAGTACCAAGCCAACCAGTTTCCATCGATGGTGAAATTGTTGAACAAGTAACGTCATACAAATATCTGGGGCATGAGATAACTATAGGCAGGACAACCAAACAACAGAAATAGAAAGGCGAATAAGGCTGACATGGGCTGCATTTGGAAAACTGAGAGATCTGTTCAAATCAGAGATACCGATTTGTTTGAAACGTAAAGTATACAATCAATGCGTTTTACCAGTTTTGACGTACGGTGCAGAAACCCTGACCCTAACAAAGAAATCAGCTAATGAAATGTGTGTTGCTCAGCATAAGATGGAGAGAGCTATGTTAGGCATAACACTACGGGACAGAATTCCCAACCATATCATACGCCAACGAACTAGAATCCAGGATGCTCTCGAGAGAGTTGCTAATTTAAAGTGGAACTGGGCCGGTCATCTAGCAAGAACCACGGACGGTAGATGGACAAAGCGTCTTTTGGAGTGGCGTCCCAGAGATGAAGCCCGCAGAAGTAGAGGACGTCCACCAGCTCGTTGGAAAGACGATATCGAGCGAGTGTGTACGAACTGGATAAATCCGGCCCAAAATCGCGAGGAATGGAGATCGTTGAGGAAGACCTATGTTCAGCAGTGGACTAGGATGGCTGACAGATGATGATGATGAACCCATGCAGGTTATTTGCGTGAGCGCGTCTGCAGGCTTTCCTGACACCCCCGCTATCCTTTTGATCGGGCCCTCACATCATATCCAGTATGGTTACCAATGACACCAAGGTATTTCACCTGATCGCACCAGGGAATATCGCGTCCCTTCAGCGAAATGTGGTCAACAGGACTTTGTCGACGATGTCTCACTAGAATTGTCTTGCTCTTTTCGGGATTAATCTGTACCTTCCAACTTATGTACTAGTTGGAAAACACAGTTGTTGCTTCTTGCAGTTTTCTAGTCACCTGGTGCGATTGCCAGGATGGTACGTCTAGGTATAGTGATAGTGAGATGTTCGTTGTTTTGGCTATGTCATATTTATAAATGATAAACAGGTGTGGTGAGAGGTTTGCGCCTTGTGGGTCACCGGCCTCCAGTGTTTTGTAGTTAAACAGACTGTGTCCCACCCGAATCCGGACCTTGCGGTCCCGGAGGTAGAAGGCAACAAGCCTAACTAGCGTGTTTGGGCAACTAGCGTGGTTGTCTACTACATGAAATGAACTTATATAGATACCAGCGTGATTTGATATAAAATAGTGAAGAGGTGTTAATGTCTAACTGGCTTTCAAGATCGATTTCACTTGGGTCTTACAAAGTTTATTGATTTCCAAACATTCCAACAGATTCATTTTCTTTCCTTCATCGCAATTTGGAAGAATTGTGATATTCTCTAATGTTATTGAATGTTTTGTGGTTTTTATTTGTTCACATATTGAAAAATTATTGTCAGATGATATATGTTCTTTGAATTGGTTTCGAAATTCCTACATGTCTGACCAACATATGTACCGTTCACTCATTGCAAGCGATTTTCTAAAATCTTTTTTGAATCCACCTGTTTTTTGTTTATCATTGAACAATAATTTGCTCAACTTCAGATGACTTGAGAGAGAGGTAGTTATTTCAAATTTAGAAAAATTGGTGCTCAAGTTATTGAAGATGAGTACCAGCCTAGTTGAAACTCGCGTATTGTTTCAAGGAAGTATCTTTTAGGGAATATGATAAGTGTGTTATTTGATGTTCTCCTTCACGTTGGATAATTTTGTCTATGAAAACCGTGGGAATTTTGTTATTTAGGCAATTTTTTATAGTATTCATTTCTTTGTTGAAGTTTGTCGGTGGCACTGGAATGTAAAAGGCCTTATGGATCATTGAATTATAAGCTGCTAGTTTGTGATTCAAGTGATTGAATGAGTCCATGGGAATAGTTGAGTCTGTGAAGGTTTTTTTTTCTGTAGATGTTATAAATAAAATTGTTACTCGATTGTGTTGTTGTCTGGTCTGAAAAATTTAATTTATCAATTTGCGTGTTTGAGCTCTTGAAACTTACCAAAATATCATCTACATATCGGTACAAGGACATTATATGTTTTTTCGCCAAGTGGCTATCTAGTAACACTCTTCTTTCTAAGTTATCTATCAATATATTGGCTAAAAAGGGGTTATGGAAGTTATGATGCTTGTTGGTTACATTTAGATTGAAATTGGGAATAATTTCAGATAGCAGGTTTTTAGAAGTTTATAAAATACATCAGCAATGTGTGGTAGCCTCTTATTTTTGGTAAATATTTCTATCGGAAGGCATTCATCTGTTTTGGAATACATGTTCTTTATATCAGATGAAACTAATTGAAGATTTTGTGTGTTTTTGAATGTAGAAAGTTTTGTACAAGATCAATAGAGTTTAAAAAGTATGTGGAACTGAATTTTGTGAGATTAATAAAATTCTGAATTAACAACTTTGCTAATATATATATATATATATATATATATATATATATATATATATATATATATATATATATATATATATATATATACTGGGTGATTCACCAGTGGCGCGGTGCTCAGTAGCTCTTGAAGTAATTAGTTTTTTTGGTGAGTAGTTTTGCCATGTAATTTTTTTTCCTTAAAATTCATGAAAATAGGCTCTCACATCATCGCATGCTCCTTCGGCCAGAGAGGGTGAATACTTTTTCCTTTCGTTTTCTTATTGCCCAAGGATAGCTTTATTGATGAATTGAAATAGATTATCCTCATTTTATACAGGAGTATTATTGAATATTGTAATTTTGAAAATATCATATCTTGATTTTTTTAAATGGAACATCCTGTATTTTATTATTCATGTCAACGCATGAAATATTGTACCATATTTTTACAGAAGTAACCTTATCTTTATATTCGACCATTTTCGAAATAAAAAAATGAACTAAAATGATAAAATCAGAGGTTGCGAAAGAAGAGTTTATTAGTACATATCATTATACTTGATCAGAGAAATGAAGATATTTTAAGGTAATCGTGTATGAAATACCTAATAGATTGGTTTTTGGTGAGATGATCTACAAGGTGTTGAACTGTTTCAATAAGTGTTCGAAATGTTGCCCGTTTCTTTGTAGACACAACTCAATCCTACTGAGGAAAGACCGTTGAACTCTCGACAACATTTGCGGATTAACTGAATGAAAGGCGTCGACTATTCTCCTTCTCATATCCAACTGTGTTATAGAAGCAATCTGGTAAACGATGGCCTTAATATAGCCCCAACAGAAAAAATCTAGACTTGTAAGGTCCGGAAAAAAATATTGTGACAAAACTACTTGAAAAAACGTATTACTTGAAGACATTATATCAGAGTTTAGGCCGCTCCTGAATCTTGAACAAAAAAAGTGGTCTTTCAATCTGAAAAATCCACCCAAGATTTTTTTATAGTAAATTTGGACACCCTGTTTACTGCAAAATAAATTGCTGAAGTAGATTCTTACTTTCTAAATACAATACTGTTCTAACAAAAATTAAATCTTCAAGAGTGTACGGGCTGCATTGCACCGCTTAACTGGTGAATCACTCAGAATATTTTAGATAATTTAAAAAATCTCCACAAATGCAATAAATTAACGAACTTTGTAAAATCCCAAAGTTCGCTCTCTAAAAGATTCGAAAAAAAGGTATTTTACCTTTACAATTAAATATTGTATTGTGAGTTATGAAGTGATCATAAATCATTACTTCATAACTCACGCGTTTTCAAGATCAGTTTTTTGGGTCGAGGAAAATTCTGATTTTTCACGAAAAACTAAAATATTTCATGCATTTGGTGTTTTTGAGTTCGCAATAAGAAGTAGTATCCATCCATTAATTCATATAAAGTGTATTTTACTTGAAAAGTATAAAAATTGGCGTTCCGATGTAACGAGTAATGTTATGTAGCTGGAAATATTTTGGAAATAGAGTTAATGAAGAGCTGAGACAACTGCCAAAATTTAAGAATGATAATTCCATTCACTTTTTACTGCTCTATTGACGACAGGGTATCCATTTCTTAGTTCCTCCTTAGCCTTTGAAACGAAAATAGTCATGAAAGATCATATCTGGTTGGTGGGGTAATATTGAGTTGTCCTTTATCAAAAACATAGCATAAATAATAAGCTATGAACGGGAGCGTAATAACGTTAACTTTCTTTATGAGGAACACAAACTGACAGGTCATGAAAGAATCATGGAAAGCAAATAAGGTCATTTGCAATTAATATTATTTATTTCGAACAATAAAAGAATACTTCTATTGTTTTCTTATAAACCATAACAATAGAACAAGAGGTTCTTAACAAGTTTTAAGACTAAATAAACAATTATAGAAACAATATAAATCATCTACATTTTTCATTATTCTTTTGAGGTATCTGTATCTATATCAATTTTGAGGATTGGTACCAATATCTATCAAATTATTTCATTTGTTTGAAGCACGCTAACATTTGTCTGGTTTCAGTGCTCTCGCCAAGTTGTGCAAAAAATTACAAATGTACTGTCCATTTCTCGAAGCAGATCTCGTCATTTTCGACCATTTTGTAACTTCGCAGTGGATGAGCTAGAAGCTTCAATTTACAGTCGGTCAAGTAAGAGCATAGTCATTATTGTGAAAAAATGAAAATACAAAATACAGAAATTCTTTGGAATATTGTTTTATTCGTTCGTGAGCAAAAACATTAATAGCAGGTCCAATCGCGTTCAGCGTCAATAATAGCCTGGCATCTTCTAGGCATGCTTTTCACAAGATTCTTCGCGTATTCTTTTTAACACGCTGAACAAGCTGCTTCAAATTGCAAAGTCGGTTCTTCCCAAGCTTCATCTTCATTTGAACTCAAACGCCCTCAATTGATTTTTGCATCGGGCGACTGAGACGACCAATCCAAAGTCAGGACACCATTTTCATTCACTTTTGGGTCGTTGTCCTTCTGGAGAATTCAAATCTCACTTTTCATCTCATACCACTTTTTAGCAGTCGGCAACAAAACTTTCTTGTGAATTTGGTTCATTTTCTGGGCGTTTAAGTTGTCCATGAACACGTTTAACGATCCGAATCCCTTTTCTGAGATGCATCCCCAAACATGAACTTTCACCTGGTGTTTAACGGGGTCCTTTGAAGCAATCTGTTAGTGGGTGTCGTCAACAGTGAAAATCACATTGCCCCAATCACGATCCAAATGTTCCCTTTCCCATTCGAGACGTTTTTCAACTTAGTTTCCTCTCAGCATTAGCTTTTGCATAGTACTTCAAAATGCACAGCTATTTGCAAACAAATGCTTACGAATAGTTTCGTGCGATATCAATCCTTATTTCGACAATATCACAGCACCTTCACGCAGATATGTCGGATTCTTCAAAAACAGGGCACAAATAATTTTTTCGTCTTTTTCTGACAGTACGCCAACCGAACCGGGATATGGAAAATCGTCCACATTTTTTTCGGTTTGGTAACGGTCAAACCAGTTCCTGACAAACTGTTTCGACTTTTGCATGTACTTTGCAGCAGGCCTTTGTGTCATTTGTGATCCTTTGGAGTGAAAGCACAAAAAAACTGTTTGGAAGCGCGACGCGTAAGCGGTACTCATTTTGGGAAAATGCTAGGTTGGAATCAAAAACAACCGTCTGCTGATTCTCCTTCATAAAGAATGAAGAAGTTTTCTGCCCTCTGTGAGAGAAAAAAAATTACAGAGTTTTCATTGACTGATCGCTAGTATTCGTGACTACGCTTTTACTCGACCGATTGTATTTATTTATTTATTTGTCAGTATTTGCTATACAACCGGCAGAGATCCACAAGTATGGATAGGAATTAAACCTTATACCTAATTAATCATTAACAAAAAAAACAGTCAACAAAATGGAAACATTAAAACCTTAACAAAGGAAACCATCAAACAGAATATAGCGATGTAAAAGAGAAAACAACAAAAAAACTTTCGCATATAATTCAATACAATTCAAGAATTTGGATTTGAGTTTATTCATAATACATATTTTGCTCATGGAGAAGAAATCAAAGCTCCGACAGTGTAAACAATCAAGTTTCAACATTCGATTTAACGGTTAGTTTTGGGCCGCATGTCTATGCTGTGGAAGATTGAAATTGATTTGACTCAGTCCGCAGGGGCAATCCACCTGACCGTTGAGCAACTTGTATAGTATCATCAAATTTATAACTATTCTAGCATCTCGAAGTGTTCTTTTTGTAAGCGTACAATTTTAAGAATACACTCGAATTGCTTTCGAGCCAGTAAATATAAACATCATATTGAGAATTTCAAATGGCAGACCGAAGTTAATTCTACTGTGAATGAATGAGTAATATAGTGTCATCAAGGATTTGTTGGAGGAGAATAATTTCGACTGCCTACTGATGAACCCCAGAAGTTTGAAAGGTTTCGATATGGAAGTTGAAAGTGAATTTCGACTGGAAATAATGTCTTAGTCTCTGATTTTATCCAGTCTTTTCGAAGGATATGTAACAATATGGTATAGATGTTCGACAACATTCCGATGACGTGTGATAGAAGTAACTTGGCATTTATCGCCGTTCAAGGCTAAGCAGTCTCATCCCTAACCGGCAGAAACAGTTTGAGATCATCTGGAAATAATAAATATTCGCTTTGTTTAAGGCATTCGGCGATATCGTTGATATATGTTGAATAAAATAGGTCCCAAGTGGGAACTTTGAGGTACGCTGAAAGTAACATCAAATAGACGAGACTCAACGTCTTGAATGGATCCATAGTGCCTTCTACCAATCAGGTAAGACCTGACCCACCTCAGAAGCGCATACTCCGCTCCAAGATTACTCATCTTTTGCAGCAGAATGAGATGATCGATTTCGTCGATGGCTTTACAAATGACGGTGTAGAGGGATTCCACTTAAACCTGATACTCAAGATGTTCATGCGTAAACTGAACGTAGCAAATTAAATTTGTTTCGACTGACCTCTCAGCCATGAACCCGTGCTACTCAGGTGTTAAGTTGCTTGTAACACAATTGAGTAGGCATACGAGAGACTCGAAACATTTCACTATTATACTGGCTTGCTCATCGGTCTGTAATTATTTATAAGATTGTTTTCGCATGTCTATGTATAGGCAAGATTGATGCTGTCTTACAGCATTCAGTAAGTATACCAATTTTTAGGGATCATCAAAATACGTGTCAGAGGCCAACGCAAGCTTGAAGCATTTTTCCTGATAACGAGTAATTTGAGTAATATTGATGCTTCATTAATTTCAGGGAAATCCATTTTCAACGAAGATATATTTTATACTTTGCATAATTTTATTTTCACAAACACGGCCGGTTTAGACCGTCAAGTCATTTTCACATGGGCAACTACAGGAAACGAACTTATATAAATACTAGCCTAATTTCCTGTTAAGTAGTGGAGAAGTATTAATGTCTAGCTGGCTAGTAATGGTGATTTCACTTGGGTTTTAACAAAGTTTATTGATTTCCAAACATTTCAACAGATTCATTTCCTTTCCTTCGTCGTAATTATGAAGAATTTTGAAATTATCTGATATTAATTAATGTTTTGTCGTTTTTATATGTTTAAATATTGGATAATTATTATCAGAGGAACAGTGTTCTTTAAATCTGGTTCCGAAATTCCTACCATTCTGCCCAAAATAAGCTAATGCACACTCACTGCAAACAGTAGTCAGTTTTTTATTTAACATTGAATGATAATTTACTCAAGGTCAGATCACTTGAGAAACAGTTTTATTTTAAATTTGGAAAAATAGTGTTCTGAAGTTATTGGGTAGAGTACCAGCGTAATTGAAACTAGGGTATTTCCTCAAGTAAGTATATTTTAAGGAATATAATGATTGTGTTAGTTGATGTTTTAACTTCACGTGGGATAATTTTGTCTATAAAAACCAGAGAAATTTTGTTATTCGAGGAAATTTTTCTGATACTATCTGTTTCGATTTTGAAGTTTGTCAGTGATGGAGGAATGGCACTGGCCCTATGGATCATTGAATTATAAGCTGCTAATTTGTGATTTAAATGATTGAAGGAGTCCATGAGAAAATATCTACAAATAAAAGAACAGTAATATTAAATAGCCACATATAGTGTTCTTGTACCGATATGTAGATGATATTTTGGTAGGTTTCCATAATAAAACAAGTAATGTTTTCAGGAATTTTACTTAATAATTGCGATTCGTAATGCGTACACCGTAGGTTCTTTAGACGAATGAATGTACAGAAATTAGGACAACTATATATAGATAAAAATGAGATAATAAATACAAATGTTCTTAAGTAACCAAAAGCTTATTGGGTTGCTCCTTCTTAAGTGGTTATTTATGACAGGTGTATCCAATAAAATTAAGGAATAGATTGCTCCCTGAAGAGATTCAATACAGGTGAAGGGCTTAAATCGACTTGTTCATTGATGAGTCTACCTGAGTGTTTGTTTTTGTTGATTTGTAAAGTTTCCCATTGCGGGACGCAGGCACATTTGCTCGCTTCCCTGATTCCTCATTTTTCCAAAACAAAAACCAAAAAAAGTTGTCTGAACTTCAAATTATTCCTTAATGCTAAACAAAAAATCAGGAGTTAACAAAATTGTTTGCAGTGAATGTACTAGCATATATTGGGCTGACTGGTAGGAATTTCGAAACCAGATTTAAAAACACTTATCCTCGGAAAATAATTATCCAATATGTGATCATACAAAAACCGCAAAACATTTAATAACGTTAGATGATACAGAAATTCTTCATAATTGCGACAATGGAAAGAAAATGAATATGCTGGAATGTTTGGAAATCAATAAACTCTGTAAAACCCAAGTGAAATCAACCTAGATAACCAGCTAGACATTAATACCTCTCCACTACTTAATATGAAATTAGGCTAGTATCTATATAAGTAAGTTCGTTTCCTGTAGTTGACCACTTCCAAATGACTTGACGGTCGAAACCGGTCTTGTTCGTGAAAATAAAATTGTGGAAAGTTCCTGGAAACAACAGAAATAATATTCAGCTCTTTCTGGAGTGAAAATTCGAAGGCAACAAAAACTTTATGCTTAGATAGTTCAAACCGACCGAATTCGACGGTTTTACGATCGAAGATATTATTCAAACTATAGTTAAGTAATAGAGCGTCATAAATACTCTTTATATGCGTTCGCGAATTTATCTACCACCATTAACTTGGATGGGATATTGGAAATTGTCTTATTAGATGGGACAAATCACCAAAACAATTTTGGGCTTTCTGATAAATTCGATTCGACCTTTGTGATGTAATTTTGTAATCCGATCTAATCAGAACTCTTGAACGAGATCTTAAAGCTATATATATATATATATATATATATATATATATATATATATATATATATATATATACTATATATATCTATACTACTATCACCTACTGAAGTTTGGCACCTTTTATAGTAGCACCCTGTATATATATATATACACCTTTTATAGTAGCACCCTGTATATATATATATATATATATATACAGGTGCTACTATAAAAGGTGCCAAACTTCAGTAGGTGATAGTACAAGTCATTTGCAACATAAAATGTTGTTCAACACTTCTTGAGTTTACGAAATTTTTGCTCCTCTCTATAAAAACAAGATTATCTCTGTTACTATTACAGCTACATCAAATGTAGCATTAAATTTGCTGTAAGATAGGAAAAAAATTGTATACCGAGTGTTGTAAAAGGCTAAATGAAAAATTGTAAAATGAACAAAATTAGTAGTATTTTCTTGTTAGCTGTACCACTGAAAACTGATCGATAAGTAGCTTTTTTTTGGTAAAAACTACTACATTCAACTGGTTTCCGAATGGTATATCAACTTTTGAGCTTACTATTTTTTTTCCAGCAATATCATGGGTAAGAGTAATAAGAACATAAAATTCGAAAATGCAAATATATTATATTACTTAATGAAACATGAACAGGAACTAAAAATGAGTCATACTTTCACGTAAAAGATTTAAAAACTATAACAGGTGTACAAAATGTCTTCCTCTTTCTTGAATGCACTTACCACATCTTTTTCTTAAACTATCAACTACTCTTTGAAGGTCAATGTGTTTTTGACTCATTTCGTTGTAACAGATTCGAATCCTTTCAATTAATTATTCCCGAGTATTAAAGGGAATACTATAATTAGTCTTCAATGAGCCCCACACACAAAAATCAAGCAGCGTAAGGTCAGGGCTTCTAGGTGGCCATCTCAATGGCCCGAACAGACCTATCCATTCCTCTCCAAATCTCTCAGTCATACAGTTCTGGACCATTATGGAATTATGACCGGGCAGTTTTCCATTTGAAACTAATGGAGATGCCGAGTAGCTATAGGCATTTCTTCCAGAACGTTCATTATTTCGTTATTCAATAGATTTAAAAATTCGTTTGAATTGAGACGATCGGGAAGTGTAACTGGCCCGACAAGCTGATCCGTCCTTAACCCCAACCACACACTTACTCTAATCTCGTGCTGAGAGTGTGACACAATAGTGCCATGAGGATTTTCTGTATCCCATATAAGGGAATTTCTCATATCAACTTTGGTAAAAGTTGCCTCATCCGTCCATAGAATTTTATCTGATCCCCAATCCTGTAATCTATTAATGTACCACCTACAAAATTGCAACCTCACCTCAATATCCACTGGCAATAGGTCTTGAACCATACTCAAATGGTAAGGATGTAAATTGTTTCGATGATGAAGTCTCGATGTAGCACCAATTCTCCGAGTACTTGTTGTAGCGTCCTCGCGAACAGCCTGCAATATTGCAGGTGCTTGTTTCCATTGCTGAGCATTTCCACCACCTTCTCTAATTTTTAAACCACTGAATGAACCAGTTTCATCGGAGCGCCTAAACACTCCAACAAATGTCTTTCTGCAAGGTTGCTGTCTGTTTGGAAAGCAAAATGCATACTCCCGCACCGCTGCACGGGAATTTCCATTCGCGAAGCCATAAACAAATAGCATAACTAGGCATGTTTTCTTTTCTTCGAAAAAGAGAAAATGGAACAGTAAAAGGGGAAAATATAAACTTCAATTCATTAATTCATTGAATGACAGTTCCTGTCAAATTCTATATATTTTATTTGTTTTAAAATCAAGTAATAGAGTGATTTATTCTTTTACAATTCTTTTTTCTAATTTTCTTCTTCTAATCCGAGAAAAATTAATTATTCCTAGTTTCTTAAACATTCAATATCCAGATATGTTATTATTTATTTATAGCTTATTATTATTGAAAAGTCATTTGTGGAATTGTTAAGACGCTCCGGTGAAAGTAGCTCATTTGTGATTGAAGGATAAGAGAATTTAATGTTATTATTCTTACTCTTACCCATGATATTGCTAGTGGGGCCAACACCTACCAAGCCAGAACGCCGATACAATCTTCGGCAACGACGAGGCTTAAATACCGTGAACAACATCCAAAATCCTCAGTTACCTACCACGACTACGCATTGAAGATGCCAAATGAGATTTTGGCGAAACGTCTGCAAACTCCATTCAATGGAGAGCAATCTAACGAACGGATGTACTCCCGGATAAACAATACATATGTATAAATGAGATAAAAAACACAAGGTTTAACTTTAATCTACACTTTATTTGAAAAAATTCGACGACGTTTCGCTGACACAGCAGCTTTATCAAGAATGACAAACAGTATGAAGAGTATGGTATTATAAACAAATCGTAGAACAAGTTGGATGAATAACAGAAAAATCCACATTCAACAACATCTATTACAGTAGTGAAAATGGTTTGATCATGAGGAATCCTTTGAGTCCACTTTTAGCAGAGATTTTTATGAATAATATTGAACAGAAAACTCATACACATCCACTCATTTCCCAATTCCTCTATTGGTATAGATATGTTGACGACATCTTAGTATGTTTCATTG
The DNA here is from genome assembly GCA_013387265.2 of Cryptolaemus montrouzieri. Taxonomy (NCBI): domain Eukaryota; kingdom Metazoa; phylum Arthropoda; class Insecta; order Coleoptera; family Coccinellidae; genus Cryptolaemus; species Cryptolaemus montrouzieri. The sequence goes on along the minus strand of JABFTP020000185.1, from coordinate 135,469,173 downwards.
GAACTACTCGTCAATTAGATTTATTTCTTAATTTCATTAATTCCATCCATTTGAACATTAAATTCACGATAGAAATTGAACAGAACGATTCCATTAATTTTTGGACTTGAAAATCACTAAACGAAATAATAATCATGTTTTTCGGTCTTTCGTAAACCAACACATACTGATACAATTATACATAACTACTCATTACATCCAATTCAACACAAAGTTGCAGCTTTAAACAGCATGGTACATCGGTTACTCAATTTACCAATATCAGTAGAAGATTATAATAAAGAGTTAAACATCATCAAACAGATAGCCATTAATAATTCATATAATCCGGATATGATAGATCTAATCATTCGTAAAAACTGTATCAGAAAGCAATAAATGAAGTATATCCTATTCATAAAGACTATAAAATATTCAACAGTTTAACATTCTGCGGTTTTGCAAGTACAAATATTAAATCCTTTCTCGTCAAACAAAATCTTAATATAACTTTCAAAACTTCTAATAACTTAGGTAAACATATTAAAAATAATAAATCTCGTGTTGAAAAATCAAGTAAATCAGGAATCTATAAGCTCAATGGTGGTTCTTGTGATAAAATTTATATCGGTAGGACCTATAGGAGTTTTGGCATAAGAACATCTGAACATAAACGTAGCTTCGATAAAATAAATCTGATTCAAATTATTCAAACCACTTAATGAAAGAAAACCATTCATTCAATAAAAACTTTGACATATTATATCTAAAATCAAAAGTTCAAAATTAGATCTCCTAGAAGCATTAGAAATAAATAGATACAAACATTCGAACAAGCTTTTGAATGATCAGGTAGATGTGAATTATTCACCCCTACTTAACTTGTTTATTTAGTTTTATTACCTTTCATACTAACTGTACAATGGCTCGGTGTGGATTTTCCTGTTATTCATCCAACTTGTTCTACGATTTGTTTATAATACCATACTCTTCATTCTGTTTGTCATTCTTGATAAAGCTGCTGTGTCAGCGAAACGTCGTTGAATTTTTTCAAATAAAGTGTAGATTAAAGTTAAACCTTGTGTTTTTTATCTCATTTATATCATGGATCTACATCAAGTAACGGCCTTCACAATTCAAATACATATTTGTTCATTAGTATTTGGCAAATTTCGCATGTTTAAGTTGAAAGAAATTAAATAGTGCTATTGTCTGAAGAAGTTTTTATGTAGACAAACTAATATAGTAATGAAAAAATCGTGCATTGAATACTATTTGTATTGGAAATATCTACTTCGGCGGCAAATTCATTTATGTAGAATACAGAGCTATCTGCTTACTAACAAATATGATATCAAATTCTTCCATATTCATTATTATCAACATCATCTAGTATGAAATTGTATTATCCTTTTATCACCGAATATTTTTTTATCATTACCGTAGCATAATTTTTATATATTGATCTGTTATGTTTATTCATGATGCCAAAAACTAGGAATAACATAAAACCTTGTGAAGAATGCAATACTTGAAAGATATAACAGAAATATAGTTCTGATGTCATATAATATAGAATAGTAAAGAACCAACTGAAATCAAGTACGAAAACCAAAAGGAGAATTAGCTTGACTTCCAGAGTTAAACTTTTTTGGAATTCAAAATTATCTTTCCTCGTACCGAATACTTCTTTCGAAATCAGTATCAAAAAAACCGTGTTCACTATCAACGCAATGAGTTCTGGAACGCAGTAGGTCAGAATTCTCATTGTTTGCGTATGTGATTGATAGAATAATAATCTTTGAATCATTGGTAGAATAGGTGAGCAATACGCCAGAATAAGTAATTTGGCAATAAAGTATTCTGGCTCGGCATCGAAGACTTTGACATATCTTCGATACTGCATATAAGCAATTATGCAGGTCCAACATGTTTGTACTAGTCTAAAATAATGGAATTCATAACTCATCAACTCACAGACATAACTCGATACAGGTACCCATCTGCCACAGATGTATAGTATTATTTGTATAAAAATCGAAAAAGCTATATGAGTCAGAATTTGATTTCCTCTTTCTCGCCTAAATTTCGCAGATAATATTGCACTGACAAAGATGAGACACAAAGAAACAGTTGATATCGTATAGATAACTTCAGTGAACAACAACCTTGTTCTGATTGGAAAAGAGGTTAATTTGAAACTATCCTCACAACTGTGTTTCACAGATTGCAGTGAATTATCAGAACAGTTCATAATTTGGATGGACCATACATCTGCATATATTATCCAGTTTCCCAGTGAGCTTTTCATAAATAAAAATAGATTTCTGCATGAACAAATTATATTATTTTTAATAATTGTCATCTCCCGTACTCGACCAAGGTTTTTATAACTATTCTCTTTGTTCCTTCAAATTTCAAATCATACTGCTCTTGAATTTCACCTGTTTTTTTCACACATGTTGAATTCTCAAAATATATATTCACTTGATACATACTTCTCGAATTATATAAAAATATTGAAGGGCAATTATTATGATAATCAAACCAATTTTCATATGGCGAACACAAATGTGATGATTCGTTCGTATTACTGCAGAAGAAAGTGATGTTTTCAGATGGTAGACTGTAGGTCTTCTTTTTTCTGATCCAATTGATGTTGAAAGTGAAAAATCTTCTCTCTGTGGAATCATTTATCGTAATGTTATTCGTCCTGGTCTCATTATGTTGCTCCTGTTTTGTTGAGTTGCCCAATACATCACTATGTGAATAAGTTTGTCTTGGCAGCATCTGGAAGAGAAGCAGTTTGGTTAATTATAACACAAGACAACAAAATTACTCTTATCATCATATGAATGACTTATGTCACTCGTTTGCCAATTTTAAGTCGCTGATTCTGAATATACCCTCATTTGTTTTCTAACAGCTCTTGTTTACGAATTTTAGCTTTTATTAAAAAACACCTGATTCCACAATAATTTGCTGCTAATTGAAAACATATTGATTTAACTTGCTATAATTTTATGTGGCATCGTCAAGAAGAGTTTATGTGAATGAGTCAAATCATTCTTGTTCCATTTAAGGAGTATATAATAATAATAATATATCTTTATTGCATATGATTATAACCTATTGTTTAAACACGTTCCGTCTCAATTCAATTCTGGTTTATAAAATAACATCGAATTTTCCACACAATAAAGATCCAATAGGTACTCACAAAGGTTTATATACCTGTGGTGAGTGTTTAGTTTTTTTAATATTTCAAATCAAAGTAATATACTCACAAAATATCTATATGCACATGAATACACGCAATCAATAATTTCAAATCCTGTACACAATACTCACACACTAACAGAAACAGAAGGGCATACAAAACAACAATAATAACAATAATAATAATATGGGCACATGGGAGAGCTGAAGGAGGTCATATATTCCATTCAAATTTCATTTATTTATGTTAATGTTTTTATGAATGTTATGATTTGAGTTGTGATCCATGCATTATGTTTCAAATCAATTAAACTAGTGATATAATCTTTATTCGTATTATTTATCCATCTCTTTAAACTTGTTCTGAATTGTTTGATATTTTTTGTAATTCTTAGATTCAAAGGCAGTCTGTTGAACAAGGAGTAGCTCCTCTGACTAATTGTCTTAACCATTTTTGGAACAACAAGTGAAAATTTACTATATCGAGTATTGGAGTCGTGTGCGATCAGTTCCTGACACTCCATATTCTTCCTCAAGCGATTTAAAATGGCCGAGCAAAACAGCTGTCTACTGCCCCATACACCAGATATCTCAAACAACATCTTAGATGGAAAAGTGATGTCTTTCTTATATATAATTTTCAATATCCATTTTTGTTGAATATCCAACTTATTTAAGACATTTTTATAGGCACCACATAATGCAATTATTCCGTAACGCATTTGCGATTCAACAAGAGCCGAATAAATAATTTTTAGGTAATCTATGTCAATAATTCCTGAAAGATGTTTTAATCTGGTTACTAGTCCCCTAAGTGTTACAATCAGTCTACTTATATGTGCATCCCAATTTAAATGAGAATCGATAATTACTCCGAGGTACTCGCATTGATATGTACAAGGGATTTCAATTGTAGACATTTCGTCGCTTATAGAGAGGTCTCTGCAGTCTCTGCCATCAGGCAGAGATCTATACAAAAAGGAATATACTTAGTTTTCTCGAAATTGATAGTTAAAAGGTGTTCCGCCATCCAATTTTTTATGTTTGAGAAATCTGACTCCACCAATAGTTTTAATTCTCTCCAGTTTTTAGCTGAATAGAGAATGAGTGTGTCATCTGCATAACTTATGATATCCCCGCTTGTCTGCATAACTAGCAGACCGTTTAAATATATTGTGAATAGTATGGGCCCAAGACGGTACCCTGGGGTACACCATACTCGAGCTTCCCAACTCACTTACCACACCATTCAATTTGACAAGTTGTTTCCTCTCTTTTTTAAGGTAGCATTTCATCAAATTTAACTCAACATCTCCAAAACCAATTTGTTTCAGACTGTCTAACAAGATGCCATGTTCCACCGTATCAAAAGCCTTAGCCAGGTCAATCAAAACACACAGTGATACCTTATTGTCATTGAAAGCCTTATAAATTTTTTCAGTAAGTTTAGCGATTTCGCGATGGCATTGTGACGACCTTCCTTCCCTGAATCCATACTGAAAGTCGAATAAAATGTTGTTTCTAGTCATGTATACTGATAATCTCTCCCTAATAACCTTTTCAACAATTTTGGACAAATTAGACAAAAAAGATATAGGTCTGTAGTTACAGCATGGCGTTTTTTCACCACCTTTATATAATGGTATTACTACAGCAGTTTTCAGTGCACTGGGAAATATACCCTTACGTAGAATCAAATTCACTAAATGTGTAATTGGCGAAACTAAAAAATCGATTCCAGTTTTCAATATTTCAGCTGATACACAAATTATTCCTGTTTTCTCTGCTTGTGGGATAGTAGTGCTGAAAATCAACACAGGGTTAAAAAGGATTGGCCTACTCGGGAAGCACTTGTTCTAGAACAACAAAACGTGATAATTCCACCTTTAGTATCAAGGAATCGTATTATATTGCTTCCGTTTCATCTTAAATTAGGGCTCATGAAACAATTTGTTGAAGGAAATTGTTTTCTCTTCTTGTCCCAAAAGTTCACTAAACTGAGTGCAGAAAAGATATAAGCGGGCATCTTGGATGAACCACACATTAGATAGATTAATGAAGGACACAAGTTTTACGGGAACTATGACAGAGATTGAGAAAAAATCATGGAATGAGTTTGTTGGGATTGCTCTAAATTTTTTGGGATGTAAGAAAAGTTCTGACTATTCTAAACACGTTGAACAACTAATGAGTCACTTTCGAATGCTTGGATGTAACACGAGCATCAAGTTTCTTTCTTCACAACCACCCAGATTATTTACCAGCTAATCTTGAGGATCTAAGTGAAGAACAGGGCGAGCGATTCCACCAGGATCTTCAGACTATGGAGGAACGCTATCAAGGCTACTGAAACGCACACATTATGGCTGACTATTTTTAGAGCATTCAGAAGTGCTACTGACTACAATATCTGTAAGAGAATCTTACAAAAAGTTTTTTCAATTTGAGAATATAATAAAATAAGATCAATTTTGAAGAACTTTTATAGTAAAACTAGCTGACCCGTCAAACTTTGTTTTGCCATATAAATTTGTGTTGAGTACTTTTGAGGTTATGTAAATTACTTAATTAACTAATCGTGCGAACTACACTCAATATTAACCAATTTTATTAATAATTAATAAAATAGGAATAATTACTTGAGAGATACACTGAGATAGAAAAATGATAATTTTAAACCTTACTACTACGCTTGATGCATAAACAATAATAATGGCCGAAAACTGGAGGTAGTGAGAGAAGACTTATAGTGTAAGAGAAACAGGAGGCCGGCTTCGGTCTCATCCCTAGTCCGTGCTGTTTACTGGGTAGTGACACCGGTATAATCTAGCAAATGAGTGTTGATCCACAAAAAAAGCGCAGGAAATTTAAAAAGTATTCAAATTTAGCTTTGCCGTAGGCTCAGGGAAATTTCAATCGTATTAGAGTGAAAAACATTCACAAAATGACTGTAATGGATCAGTTATCGAGCGGGATTAAAAATGATTAAATTACCTATTAAAAAATAGGGGTTGGTGATATAAGGGTGAAAATTTTGGGTTATATGTATTTTCTAATGCCACATTATAAAAAAATGAAAAAATAAAAATTTGTGCAAATAATAAAAATAAAAAGTCAGGGACGGACTACCCTTATCACTTAGGGGTATGAAAAATAGATAGTAGCCGATTCTCAGTCCTACTGACTACGCATATAGAATTTGGTAAAAATCGGTGAAGCCGTTTTGGAGGAGTACGGTAACTAACATTGTGACATATAAGAAAAGATCAATTTTGAAGAACTTTTATAGTAAAATGGAAGTTTCAATCACGAATTTAAAATCTTCATTTAAAAATGGGCAGATATCAGATGCCTCAACTCAATAATCAGAATTGCTGTTTTGAGTTATTATCAAAGTGTCCCCTGAAAAATAAGAAGACAGCAACCTCTAATCAATACCACAAATACCGTTATCAACTAGCACTGAATATAATTTTTTTTTATCATAAATGAAGTGTTTGATAGTTAATTATCGCTTGGAATTTAAATAACAAAAAATGTGGAAACTAAAATAGATTTAGACATTATGAAACAAACTTCTAACCTAACCTGACCTACACGTAGTTACAGGGACAAATCCCAACACTGCAAATGTTTATTTGAGTATATCACAACTTTTTTTTGCTATAATGAATTCATCTCCTTTTCTCCGGAACGCTTAATACAAAATACTTGGGTCTGTTATCCTCTGGAACTATAAAAAATGGAAATTATCAGTCGCAGGGGGAAAATACGGCCTTTTTTGTTGCATTCGGATGCATACTCCGACACTCGCAAAAGAATCAAAGCCTATACGATGTTTCGCGTTTTCTTGGAAACATGAAATTTATAGAGAAGCAATGTATTTCAGCTCGGATACAGGAAAAATCTGAAACTGTAAATCTGTTTTAACATCACAAAAAATTAAAATTTTCCCATAATGCACTTATTCATCTTTTCTAAGAAACGAGTAAAGTTATCGAGTTGAGATTAATGCCATATAATCAGATATGCAACCCCCTCGAATCTGTAAAAATCAATCTTTTTAATCAACCCAATCAGAAAATGTTTATTCTGTTGCATATTTTGACACTCGCTTAGGGAAGTAAATGCTTTAGGGTATTTCTTGTCTGCAATGTCTTGTATCCCAAGTGAAAATAATCTTATGTCCCAAATGACAAAAAATGTGCACTAATAAACGGATTCGTATTCTCTCAGGTCCAAGTTAAAATCAGTTGATCATTCCACAAGTGAACGGAAAAAAAAAGTGATCAGAAAACCGTTAATTTCTAGTTGCATAACAGAAGCAAAATCGTTTATTTAGAGTCAAATAAAAACTCTTCATTTGCTGCTCATCATATTATTCCACCATTAAGATGATCCAAGGGAATATTTTAAAGATCAATATGTCAAATTGTTCAGAAAAGACTGAATTATCGACTGAATGCCCCATTCCAATTTTTTAGTGAAGAAAAAACGTTCCAGCGATCTTGAAATATTTCTCATTTTCAAATGAGTCGGCCATATTGGAATTCACCGGAAGTGAAAGTTCCATACACTTCTTGTTTCAAGGATTTATGGTACCTTACATTTTTTTGGGACGTTTTCCTCATAAACGGATCTTTTTTTCGATATTCAATAAGAATACCTCATTTCTGGAAAAGAATAAAATTTGAAATTTTAATCAGGTTTGGAAACTTTTCAAATTTGGGGGCTAATAAACGTTAGTGACACTTTGTGCATTTGGAAAGGTTCTGAAGAACGAAAAACGCTGTATTATAGAGTTTTATTTGTTATTGGGATTTCCAGAATTTCATGAAAATCTCAACTGCTTAGATAATTATTCTTGTTATTCATTTTATTATTTTGAAAAATTGACAATGGCGCTTACACGATGCAGAAAATCTGGAAATTACAATTCAGCTTAAACCTCGTTTGATTATTTGCATCATTCATTATGCATCAAAGCATTAGCTCATGATAGTTAATGATAAGAAATGTATAGACCTGATGATGAAAGTTATAAAACTGTTTTATTGGTAACAGTTCAATTTATCCATACTCACAAAAATTATAATGAGCATCAGATCCATCAGGTTCAAATGAATTTTCCAAAATTTGACCATCCTGTTTACAATTCACCAAATACTTCACACCAATACAATCCCACTATATAACTATGACAGATATGTATCACCTAACGAAATATCTGGGGTTCATTATCTCATCTAATCAACTTAGTGGTTGATAATTTTTCATAATTCGAACATGATTTCAGAGAAGGTTTATTTAGAAAACAATGACATATAGCAATCACTCAAGCGTAGGATGCCATTTTATGGTGCAATTATCGAAAAAATCCATAAAAAATTTATAGAAAAAGAATGGAACCCCCTATGTTTCTCGATAAATTTTCATTAATTCTAAATCGGGGTAAGATGCAATTGAAGAAGATCAACTTATGTTAATGACCCAATTTCAAGTTAACCACAACTAGATTCAATAGGTTTTCAACAATCAATCGAAGATTTTCAACTCAGTACAAGTCAAAACAATTATTTTTCCATGACCGGTCTTTCGAAATATTCAGAATCCTATTGATTTTAAAGATGAAAAAATGTTAAAATAGTGATGTATTGAAAATATTTCATTATGCGGCCAAACGATTATTTTTCAAAAATTAGTTATCCAAAAACAAACTCGATTTCTTACAGAAGTTAAGCCGTAACAACTATTTTCTGCGTGATCTGCTTTCAATAATGGAAATATTTCTCTTCTGAAGTAAAACAACATAAATCTAATCTGAAACAAATTCCTCCGAAAGGCAGAATGACTTTCATAAAAACAAATGAAAAATCTTAAGAATGATGAAATGAATTTCATACTTTTCGAACACTGTTGATTTCGAAATAGCAACAAGACTCCTAACTCTCATAATAATAATAATAATTTATTTGTCCACCGACCATAGATCACATGGTATCAGACATGTCAATGAGTTACATAAATGAATGAAATGAACAATAACAAACCACATCAATATAATACTATGAATATAAAATCTAAAATCAATACAAATACTAATACTAAACAAATGCCAAACAGCAAGAGAGGAGTAGCCTTCGTTCACAACACATCAGCTAGACACACCTCAAGATCGTAGTAGATTTCATTCAACAAGAAATTCTTAAGTGATCTACAATATGTTCTTAGGCACTGTATATCCCTAATATGCCTTGGGAGTTTGTTGAACAGTTTGATACCCATGTACCTAGGGGACCTCTCATAGGCAGAAGAAGAATGGTAAGGTATGACAATATCATCGGAATTGCGAGTTGAGTATTCGTGATTGTATTTTTTTTTATTTTTTTTCATATGGGTCAGCAACTCAAGTATGTATATGCAAGCTATTGGCAATATCTAAAGTCTTCCAAATAAGTTGGTGCATGATGTACGCGAAGAAATCCCCTAAATGTTACGAACAGCCTTTTTTTGCATTCTGAATACCCTTGTACTTTCAGTAGAAGCACCCCACAACAAAATCCCATACGATACTCTAGAGCAAAATAAGTTGTTATATTGGCAATTTTTTGTAGACGGTATAGAGCGTAACATATGAAACTCAGCCTGCTACACAGGTTCTTAATGTGAAGCTGCCAGTTCAGGTTCTAGTCCACTAGGCCTAGGCACTTAATGCTGTCGACCTACCTAATAGATCGCTTATTTGATTTTAACAATAAGCTTTAATTATTTGTTTCTGTGTTTTTCAGTGTAAAATTGATAAACATTGTCTTGTCGACATTTAGGTACAAACCATTCGTGTTAAACCAATCCATACACCTCATATAGCACTGATGTGCATTGTCTAGGATTTTTTCTTCACCCTCCCGCTACAAATAAGGGTGGTATCATCAGCGAACATTGTGAGAGCCTCCGGGTTCCGTAGTGCTGTTGTGCAAGTTATTGATGAAAACTAAAAACAACCATGGTTCAAGCACAGAACCTTGTGGTACACCAGAACCAATGCTTAAAGCGATCTGTCAAAACGATCTGATCCTCATACCTAGGCATATATATATATATATATATATATATATATATATATATATATATATATATATATATATATATATATATATATATATATATATATATATATATATATAGGGGTTTTACCCCGACGAGTTGCTTGTTGAGTTGTTCTTTTGAAGAGAGAGGATTTGCAAAAATTCGAATAATTGTTTTTACAATAAATCTATAATTTTGGTGTGTGTCAGAAAAAACAAAGTGTGAGCTCAGGAAATGTAACAAGAAACCATACTATCTTGCATATGATTCAATAAACTCGTTTCCCTGTCGCTATTGCTATCTATAACTTGTCTGTTTATGTTGTGTTAGTGTCGTGTGTACATAAAGAGTACCAAAGATTTTTCTGCTTAGCCGCTTCATTCTCTCTGGCACTCCATGATTTCCAGACAAAGACAAGGGTGAAAGGAATGGTTTGGGACATCAATCTGTAACAATGGGAAAAGAAAACCAGCAGAGAAATATTTCAACAATCATACCTCTTATATGTCTAAACAAATCTTAGAAACGATTTCACATAGCAAGCAAGGCCATAAAAAAGGACTAAGGAGATAATCAAAAAGTACATAACCTGCGATATTTCCTCTTTCGCGGAGATGTTCTGCCGTCGCTGTGTGAGTCTCCCGAAACATAATCACTTCCTTGTTCTTGTTTGAAGTATAATCGCAAAAAACCCGGCAATATTTAATTTCAACAAGAAAAATTCCCTCTGTTTGACCAAGAGAGCCCCGATGGCCAGGTTCGGTCTTCTAAGTGATGCCGATTATGATCTATAGATGTTTTAGAATCATTATGGACCCAATAATTTGGGTTGACATCGCCCATATATTTCTTCGTGAATCTTGTTTAATTTAAAGAAAAATTTGCGAAAAAATTTTGACAGTCGTTCTAAAAATATATAAGAGTGGCTCATTTAACAGATCAAATGTTCTACACAGGTCCATAAACAAAGCAAGACACTTCAATCCATCATCAATATCATCATACAATTTATTCAGGATATCCATCAAAGCAGTATAAGTCGATCTTGCATTTCTGAACCCGTGTTGGCAATTTGAGAGAATATTGTTTTTCTTTATGAATGTCACCATTTTTTCATAGATCACTCTTTCAAGTACCCTAGACACAGCAGACAGCAATGATATCGGTCCATAGTTGTCCATAAAAGTTGATTCCCCTTTTTTGAAGATCATTTTGATAAGAGTTGATACGAGTTGTTATCATTTCAAATATAGTATAAATAACCAAATGAGAGTAGGTTATAGATATGAGATTTCATCCTCAGTGGCAACATTACCTAATAATTTTGCTAGTTTGAGGAAATTTTATGATTTCCTTCTTTTTCTTTAGCGAACAAAAAATGATTTTGTTCTGGGGGTCTCTGAACCACCCATTAGCCTTGGAGGCCTCCAAAGGAGGCAACCTCCCGAAAAATCGCAAAAAGTCGAAGTTGCATTTTATTTTCGATAGCTCAAACTATTAATGCTACCACATTTCTGATTCGCAATTGTTCATAATGAATTTCACTCATTCCTCTAATTTCTTCCTGACTTGAAATGTTTTTTGATTCATTAGGTTTGGTTTTTCTAGATGAAGTTTGAAATTCATTTGATCATTCTTAGGTTTCTTTTGTAGTTTTATCTATAACAAACTATTTTATCAGATATTTCTACAATGAACCTGATTCTGTTACTTTGGCATTATTTCAAGCAGAAACTGATTCTACCTTTAAAGTGGTTAATTTCATATTAGATTTATTTTGTTTTTCTTCAACCATGAAATACTTCCTTCATTCTTGAAATCAAAAGAAACTGAGATATTTTGTGGCTGATCGCAGAGGAAACAGTCATTTCGACTTTTTAACAAATGAAGCTAATAGCAACAAGTCGACTTAAAAAAGCCACTAGCAATACCTTAGCTACTTGATCAAATAAAACTGTGCCACAACATTATTGTGAAGGGTCAGAAACAGCCAATTGAGTTGAGGTATGATTAGTTATCTCAGATTATTGAACAGTGGGACGGTAAAGCTGCAAACAAAATTGTAGACATACCCTTCCACCCCGAATATCGTAATTTCAAACGATCAAACCCCAAATTGAACTGAGATTTTAAAAGATCTTCGTTCTGAGCTAAAACAGCGCCAGGAAGGGAGGTAAAGTGATAAAGTAATCAAATATGTCAAAGGTATTCCCACATTCGTTAAAAATAACCAGAACAATTCCCTTAAAAACTCTTTACCCATGTTAGAGAATGGCCCTTTTTCAAATGCCCAATCTCTACACTCTAAGTTCAACGAACTTCTTGGCCTTGCACAACTGCATCTATTATATTTCATTTTTATTGCCAAGCCAAACTAAATAAATTGCTGGAAGTGTCCACCACCTGCAAGAATACAGGCCTCTGTCCTTCTTCGCATATTATCACGCACTCTTTGTGGTATATTGTGGGGTATTTTTTATCGTGTCACAAGTGGTTAGTATACGATTTCTCAATTCTTCTACAGTGTTCACTGGAGTGGTATAAACTAAACTAAACCCCGACCTATCCATCGGTTGTTGAATGTATTATTCAAGAATTCCGTAGCTTCTCCACTTAAATGTGCTGGAGCCCCGTCATGCATGAACCACATTATGTTTCTCACCAAAAGTGGCACATCCTCGAGCAATAAAAGTAACTCCTCCTCAATAAATTGCCGATTAGCGGGACCGTTTAGTCTGTTAGGCAAACAAACGGCCCAATCAAATAATTTCCAATTATTCCGACCCAGACATTTAGTGTGAATTGTTCTTGATGATGAGATTCTTTAATCAAATGGGGGTTTTCCCCAGCCCAATAATGATTATTGTGAAAATTTGTGATAGCATTCCCGAAAAGTTAGCTTCGTCTGTGAATAATATGTCATTATCAAAATGAACATGTGAATATTCAACTGATTTCCGATTTATCTCGTACTCTCATGAGAATTCAAATCAATACAATTCAAAACTGACTCCTCAATATCTGGAGTTCTCATAGTTTGAGTTGCATCTTTTAAATGATTATTTGCAGTAAAAGTACCAGTTTCCCTCAACCTTCTGTGGATATTTGAAAATGTTCGCCTGTCTGGTGTTATTCGATTCGGAAAGCGCACCTCATATAATCGCCTAGCTTCTGTTGTGTTTCCGTCAGCCAGTTCGTACATGCAATGGATATCAGCCAATTCGGCGTTAGTAAAATTAGCCTTTTTTCTTACAGCAATAACTTCAAAAGTCTTAAAACTAATCGTTAATTTAATAAGCAATTCGAGCAGACACTGGTTCAACTTTAGCAACTGTCAAAATAAATAAAGCCTACTAGTCATTTTTTTAATTAGAAGTGCTTTCAATTCAGCGAATGCATACAATCGTTTAATAATTTTTTGCTCGAAAACCGTTGGAGTTACGAAAAAATTACAAGTGTCAAAAAAGTTTCTAAATTCAACGAGGATGACGAAAATTTATTGTACGCTGATCAGTGGCGTACTGCAGAAAAGTTTGAAAAGGCAAAAGAAGACATGACTCTAGAAAAGAAAACACCTTGTAAATTTTAGTTAAAATTTAGGGCGTGTAATGATGGAGCCTGTAAAAAATAGCTTGCATTCCAAATTTGGATTGAATATCTTGAAAACTGCAGGAGTTTTGAAGAAGAAAATACAATTTTTTCCGGAAATTTCAACACCCTGTAGCACCCTCATTAAGCTTTTGTGAACCTATGTTTATATGAACTTTTTTTCTTAAAATTACACGTAGATTTACCCTCTCAAACTGTGACATACTATTATGTAACACCCTGTATATCAATACCGGTGGGACAATTAAAGTTCCACAAATCGACTGTTCCGAATACAAAATTAGAAACGCACTGTATTCCGTTGTTTCAAAGTGGAAATCAAAATAGTAAAAAGAAAGAACACGACCTTTTCTCCAACTAATCCTTAACTGATTCCGCTGTTACTACCTGATAGTTAATCATGATGGTAATGAGGAATTAAACTATGTATTATACTATCACAAGAGATTTATTGAAAATCAGAATCTTAATTTCCATCTCTCGACCATCTTCAGCTGACAACAAGTATTGAACGAAACTTGAAAATACATACACATATAAACAGATAGATACAAAATCAACTAATACAATATTAACAAGTTGTCCTGTATGGATTGTGAAGGCGTCTATATAGGTCAGACTGGTCGTTCATTCAAAACTAGATACAAAGAGCATCAATTAGATTGCAATGACCAGAGAATCGACGAATCGTTCGTCTATATATATATATATATATATATATATATATATATATATAGGAAGACAGCAAGTCAGTAACGCACAAAATATAACATATACATTACCAGGTCAAAATGAGTGTAACACTGAAATAGCGAGGAGTTTCAAGTTTTCTTTCAGTTGTAGGCTGATCCTTATCTGAATTAATGTCAAGTTGTATTCCTGAAGTACTGTCGATAGTAGGTGAGTGTATCAGTGACAAAATCAAAGAATTTTGCCTATTGATAGATCGTGAACTATAAAATTCTATAGCAATTAATTTGAGAATATCACTATATTTAGTATGGGTTCTGCAAATTCAGGCTTGTATCTTCGTCTAGAACGAAATTATAAGAAGAGCGAAAATGCTGTTATTTGCTTCGAGAACAGTTGAATGCTTTCTGCTTCGCTCACCCCGGCGAAAGCCTTACTGTGCCCCCAGACGTGATCTTATGACACCTCATAATTTCTCATTTCCGGATATTTCGGAAACTACATACATAATTTGATTTGAAGAAAAGATAAATTTATTCGCATTAAACATTACATTCGGTTACATACTTTAATATATATCATCTTAATCCATTTCGCGTACATGTTTCTGGTGGTCTTACTTCTAAGAACAAAAAGGAATGTGCCTGGTGAAACATAAGAAAATGATTCATAACATTTCCAATTGATAATTTAAGAAATCCACTTCTTTTCAAGTAATAATTCTTCTTTGAATTTATACAAGAGCTATTTTGGGGGAATATGCGTCCCAAAAGATTTGTATAAAGTTTATCAGGTTTTTTAGAATAGTTTTTTCTTTAATTGGTGCTCTGGTTACACTGTAATTCTTCTCTGATCTAGATTTTTCACTTCTCTTTTCAATATCGTTAGTTGATCGTTGATGGGGTTGGAGTGCATTTGGTTTTAAAATAATATTGTCAGTCACATCCTCGCCAAAAATTTCAACATTTTTGAGAGCTTGGCCCTGAAAACAAATTGAATGAAACTTAGTCTTCAATATGAAATAGTTATTAATTATTTAAACTGAACCAAGCAATGCTTAATTTTTATTTCATTGTTTGATTATCATACTATTATTTTTAGGTTTCATTATAGTAAATAATTCATGTTTTTGAGTGGTATTATTAGTAAATTTGTTTTTAGTAAGGTAACAAACACCCTAGAATCATTCAAACAACATCAGAAACATCAGCAAATTATGAAGTCATATCAATAAAGAAATAAGGAAACAATCCCAAACTTACTTTAGGTATGTCGGAACGTCTTCTTCGGTATTTCAACTGTCCTCACCCGCTGCACTCCTCATCTAGCATTGACAAATGTATATCGGCCGCTATTTGAATAATAACCATCACTATTCATTCAAGGAGGGGACGCCAGATAGGCTAAACATCAACTAAATTAATTTCAAATTTGTGTGTCTTCTCGAAATACTTTCGATAGTGGGTGTATCAGTGACAAAATCAAAGATTTTCGCCTAGCGACAGATGGTGAACTATTAGATTCTATAACAGTTAATTTGAGAATATCACTATATTTAGTATGGGTACTGCAAATTCAGGCTTCTACCTTCATCTACAACGAAATTATAAGGAGAGAGAAAATGCTGTTTGATAGTATTGATGATTAAATTTATTTTATGGAAATTCATTTTTAAAGTAAAACGAAATGAGACACTTTTCCACAATTTATTCAATAATCACGACTGGTTTCGACCCTACGGTCATTTTCAAGTGAATGACAATATAATACATAAGTAGGCAAATACAAGTACAGAATGAAATTTATCCTAAATATTGAGTAGTGGGGATCCATTATGCTCTAGTTGGCTGTTGAGGGTAATAAATTGAGGGTTTTTACATAGTTTGTTAATCTCCAAACTTTCCAACAAATTCATCTCTCTCCCTTTGTTACATTTATGAGGGATTTTAAGGTTGTTCACTGATATCGAAGGGTTAGTTGATTTTATGTGTTCAAATATTGACGAATTTTTATCTGAGGAAATATGTTCCTTCAAAACTTTTCCCTGTTTGTCCGACATAGGCTACCTGACATTCATTGCATTTGATTTGATAAATTCCTCATTGCTTGAATTTGTCGTTCTTTTGTTTGGCATTGAATAATATTCTGCTTAAGCTGGGGCCGCTTGAGAATGAAGTAGTTATGTTCAATTTGGAAAAGTAGGTACTGATTTTGTTAGAGAGTTCGCCGGTGTTTCTGAGACTAGTGTATCTTTTTTCCGGTGTTTCTACGATGCTATATAGTAATTGAGAGGTAATACGTTGTTTTTGCGTTTAATTATTGTATTTAGAAAATGTTGTGGTGTGTTGTTATTTGAGGCAATTTTTCTGATGATATTGAGTTCAGTTTGAAAATTTTCTTTCGAAAGGGGAACAGAGTTAGCTCTATGAATCATGGAGTTCTATGCAGCTACTTTGTGACTTTAATGACTGAACGAGTCCATTGGAATCGATGCGTCTGTGAATGTTTCCTTTCTGTAAATTTTATAAGTGAGTTGGTTATTTGAATTTGTAATGGTTAAGTCGAGGAAATTAATTGAGTTATTATTTTCTAATTCAGAAGCGAAGCTGATGCGGCAATGTATTTTATTCAGGAGATTTAAAAATTGCTAAATTTGTCTGTTTGAAACACGAAAACTAACTAAAATGTCATCTACATATCTGTACCAGAAAGTAATGTGTTTTTTAGCGAAATCTATGTTTAATATTGAGTTTTTCTCTAAATTATTCATGAAAATGTCAGCTAGAAGAGGGCTAAGAGGTGAACCCATTGGAAGATCTGAATTTTGTTTGAAAATTGAAAGTAACTTTGAGATGAATTTAGCAATCTTCTTCAAATATGCCTATCTCAAAGTTACTTTCAATTTCAATCTAACTTCTTCTTCAATATTTAGGATAAATTTCATTCTGTACTTGCCTACTCAAGTATTATATTGTTATTCACTTAAAAATTACCGTAGAGTCGAAACCGGTAATGATTATTGAATGAATTGTGGAAAAGTTACGGAAGTGTCTCATTTCGTTTTATTTCGAAAATGCTGTTATTTGCTGCGAAAAAAAGTTTAATGCTTACTGCTTCGCTCACCCTGGCGAAAGCCCTAGTGTGCCTCCACATGTGATCTTATGACACCTCCTCATAATTTCTCATTTCCGGATATTTCGGAAACTACATACATAATCTGATTTGAAGAAAAGATAAATTTATTCGCATCAAACGTTACATTCGGTTACATACTTTAATATATATCATCTTAATCCATTTCACGTACATGTTTCTGGTGGTCTTACTTCTAAGAACGAAAATGATGAAAAGGAATGTGCCTTGCATAGATTGACAAGTAACAAAAATGGCTGCTAAAAGATAATCATTAAACATATCGGCAATGATGGCAATAATCAAATTCAGATCGAGTAAAAAGAATAAAATGAAAGCAATCTTAACTTCAGCTATGGCATCAGCTCTTTTTCCTGTTTTGCAGCTTTCCTGAAGAAAGTGTCGCACAATAAGAATGAAGATGATAAAATTAATAAGTAGGGTAATGAATAAAGGAACAGCAATACTGTAATATATTAAATAAGTGTTGATCAAAGAACATGTCTTATATGAATCTTTCGATTTATCTAATTCTTTTGAATTCATGAAAGCATATATCAAATTTAGAGTGATTATAATAATTGGTGATACCCAAGCGACTATAATAAATTTCTGTCGATCATTTTTCTCAAATACGTATACATACCTCCTGTATTGCATCAATGCAATGATTGAAGTCCAGAAGAACTCAACTAAACTGAAGTAGTGGCAACAAACAACGAATATACTACAGAATGTTTCATTTATTTCAGAAAGTTCCGAAATAAGATGCGACATGACGTCAAGAAATATGACTGTTGCGAAATTAACTAAAATAATATTACTTCCCTTACTACGCCATTCCTCTGACAAAATTGCGGTTATAAAAATTAGAAATAAAGCTACAAGTGAACATGACAAACCTGAAGCAATCAGCAATAAGAGAACATTGTTTCTTTCCAACTGAGCAGATATTACCAGACCGTAAAAAAAAGGAATTTTTGACGAGAAATAACGCGGTTGTTCAAAAGTGTCTATGTCTGTCACAATATTACGAATATTAAAAGAATTGTCCGTATAAAGTGAGAATATGTGATAACGAACAAGTGCATCGTTTATATTTTTGTTTAAAAATAGGTCATTCATTGCCTGGTATGTTTCGCTTTCACTCGATGTACATCCGGAAAAAATCTGAGCTACATAGTTTGATTGTCCCTTTACTTTGCGGTTTGGAATAAGAAAGTATGAATTTTCTTGTGATTTATTCTCGTTAAGCTTGTAAGCTTTACAAGATTCTGAACCTAATTTTGCATCCGTGAATTCGTCTTTTTCTAGGTGCAAAATGTTAGCGAATTTTCTAATATTATTTCGAACTGGACATATTTGTATTTTGCACGAATACTTGCAGTTTTTCTGGTGAAACATAAGAAAATGATTCATAACATTTCCAATTGATAATTTAAGAAATCCACTTCTTTTCAAGTAATAATTCTTCTGTGAATTTATACAAGAGCTATTCTGGGGAAATATGCGTTCAACAAAGATTTGTATAAAGTTTATCAGGTTTTTTAGAATAGTTGTTTCTTTAATTGGTGCTCTGGTCACTCTGTAACTCTTCTCTGTTCTGGATTTTTCACTTCTCTTTTCATTGTCGTTAGTTGATCGTAGATGGAGTTGGAGTGCATTTGGTTTTAAAATAATATTTTGAGTCACATCCTCGCCAGAAATTTCAGCATTGCTAAGAACTTGGCCCTGAAAACAAATTGAATGAAACTAAGTCCTTAATATTAAATAATTAATAATTATTAAAATCCAAGAAAACCGTGCTCTTTTCATTTATTATGATTAATATACCATACTAGTTTTAAGTGATATCAAGTTGACATTTTATTGTATGCGCTTTCCGTAGCAATAAACTGTTTATATGTGCTTAAAACATTCTGAAAAATTATACCTCAATTTTCAGAATCACTCAATGGATTCATGAAGAAGTAAAGCATGAATTATTCGAACAAAATATACATTCACTTAAAAGTAATGAATTTTTCAGTTTAGGAAACTAAATTTCACATTTATTGCGGTAAATACCAACCAATGTTATACATTATAAGATCTAAATGCACGCGATGTATACAGAAATCGTGAATATGGAATGGTTATTCATATGGGATTATAAAGGATACGTTCCTAGGAGACAAAAAATTAATATATAAAAATCAATTTAATTGAAATTGTTGAAGCAAAGGTTTGAAGAATTTAGTAACTTTTTCTCGGGCCCGAAGAAAACCTGCACTCACTTTATTATATTATAGAACCCAATAACAATAATTAAAATTACGGTACTATTATCAGTCTTATAGTTCTTGACAGGTAAGGCCTACTGGAAAAATAGTGTTCATTATTTTTCTTTTGTAGGAATCATAGTTAACACGGGGAACTTTTAACACACATTAATCTGAGGAATAGAAAAGTGAAGTTAGGTTAGGTTAGTTTTCACAATATTTGCATAAAATAAAACTGGAAAAATAGCTGACTGACACAATATGTTCATTTAATTGCTGATCATGAATAACAAGATTTAAATAAAATTGAGAAGGATTTTGGACAATGGAGTATGAAATTTGATTGAGTAACCAAACTAAGTAAAAAACAAAAAGAAGGACCTTTAAATCATCTCTGGAGCTCCTCCTTGCCTCATCATCAGGCACTTTTGAAACATCAGTCTACCGTTTAAGACCCTTTACAAAGCGGTAGAAATCAATGAAAATCACCGAGCACACCAAATAACGGTCATGATAATAAGAAATCGAACTATGTACCTATTATACTATCACAAGAGTTTATTGAAAATCAGGAATCGGTCTCTCGAAATCTTCAGCTGACTATAAGTACTGAACTGAAGTTGAAATACATACATACATAAACAGATAGATATAAAATTAATAAGGGGTCAAACAAGAGGTAATAAACGAATTATGTTTAAAGCAGGTATTATTTAAAGATATCAAATATATTGGTCGTTCAGAAGAAGAAAATTATATCTATGAGTTTATTGAAGTTTGAAAATTTCGTTGGTTTCTGAAGAATCTAACTTTTCTCCTATTCTGTGAATGATGGCCATTTTCGATATAATGTGAAGCGAAAGTAGATTCGTCGATGCTCTAGTTATTGCAATCAGATTGATGCTCTTTGTATCTAGTTTTAAATTAACGATCAGACTTACCTATATAAACGCCTTCACAATCCATATAGG
This sequence comes from Cryptolaemus montrouzieri, assembly GCA_013387265.2. Lineage (NCBI taxonomy): Eukaryota > Metazoa > Arthropoda > Insecta > Coleoptera > Coccinellidae > Cryptolaemus > Cryptolaemus montrouzieri. The sequence goes on along the minus strand of JABFTP020000185.1, from coordinate 135,448,226 downwards.
GCAACTTGTAAACTCCAGCATTGTCAAATCTATCAGTTTCATCTTTACAATTGAAAAAATTGTGGGGGAGTTTCATGTGGGTTTTGAAAGCTACTTTTTTATACTGTTTTGAATTGACATTCACAATCTTTTCGCTGATAGAGGCAAAATATGGTAATGAAATGTATTTATCTGTATTAGTTGATTCTATGCGTGGGTGAATATTATGATATGCTATTTGTGATGGTTTTTTTCTGATAATTCCGTTTATTATATTCGAGGGATAAGCCTTGTTCTCGGCTATTTCTTTAACATTTGACACTTCGCTGGACATATTTTCTTGGGATAATATCATAGAGAAAGCCCTGTAAATCATTGAACTAAACATAGTTATGAGATTTTGGGTGACTTGAGTCATAAGGGATGCAAATATCAGTGGAGGTGTGTTATTTTTATGATTTTAGGTCTGAAATGTGAATCTGATTATCGACTTCTCTCTCTATTTTGTCATAATATTTACCCACGCATCGAATGAACTAATACAAATACACTTCAGCAACATATTATGGCCTTATCAACAAAAAGATTGCAAATGTCATATCGAAACAGCAAAAGACTAGCTTTCAAAACCTACATGAAACTTTCCGAGAATTTTTCAATAGTAAAACTAAAACTGACGATTTGACAATACTGGAATCAACAAGTGGTCCTTTATGGATTGTGAAGGCGTTTATATAGGTCAGACTGGTAGTTCATTCAAAACTAGATACAAAGGGTATAAATCAGATGACGAGAACCAGAGACCCGACGATTCTACTTTCGTTTCACATTATATCGAGAATGGCCATCATTTTCCACCCATACATCAACTTCAAATTATTCAAAGAATACCTAAAGGACGAAAGTTAGATTTCTTAGAATTCATCGAAATTTTCAAACTCCAACAAACTTCCCATAGAGATAATCTTCTGAACGACCTGTATGGCCGGCTTATTCGACCATATTTGATATCTTTAAATAATACCTGTTTCTAACATAATTTGTATATTATACTTTGTGGGCGTTAAGTTTAAAGTGACGTCATCAACCGGTTTTCTAGGATGTTGCCAATGTTTCTCAAATTCCTATTCAGTGCGACTGTAAAGTATGGAATAAAATTCATAATTTCCTCATTTTTTATTTTCGTGCAAAACGCTCAGACAGGTCGATTTTTACATTCAACTCGAAACCATTTGGAAGAAAAAAAATTTTCTTTCTTTTGTAAGTCGCAAGATATGACATCATCGACCATTTTTTTTCAAATTACAACCTATATTTCTTCAACATTATTCTACAGAGATTATTTTTCTGAGTGTCTTGATACCCATAGTAGGGTTCTGAGATGCGTATTTTCTGAAATACAGGCTGTTTCATTCAAGACGATGAATTTTTCTCAGAAATTCGATTGTCATTTCGACTTTTTTCTTGAGAAAACTCATTCATATCAATACCTCTTGAATGGAGCATCCTTTATATCGAAAACTACGCATCTCAGACCCCTAGTGTAGGGTATCAAAAAATGCAGGAAATAATCTCTGTAACTTTAAAAGAACGTAAGAAAAAAAAATTTTCAGCCAGAACATTTCTAGTTGAAAATAAAAATCGACCTGATGATCATGATGGATCTTCAGAATACTAGTACTTACCTGTAAATGCAACACATGAGGCATAATTCAATTCAGTTGTGTTCACCTTTCTTCTCAATATAAAAACAGGAAAAAGAAGAAATTTTCATTATGCACTTTGTTCAATATAGATTTTGAGCACTGGCCGTCTCATTGAATTTGAAATACAATGGAAATGAATACAGTTTTAGAGAAGATCAGAATTTTGAATAAGTCCAAAATTTAAATTGAAACGTTACTTTTTGACTGATAGTTTTTTATTAGGCCATGAAATAATTATTTTCGAAATATTAATAGAACTAGAATTTAGTGTACTTGGCACTTGCAGATTCAAATAAGGAGCACAGGTAAAACTATCTAATAACAGAAATTTATTTAATGATAATTTTACAAAGGAAAGGTTGAAAAGTTAAAATTAATTGAAAAATGAATACTCCATTTTATTCTGAAAGTTTGTCTAAAATGGTTTCACTGTCTCTGTCATTCTCGTCCATATTTATTATCAAAGGGGGAACATCTTCTAATTCTATGAAGAGTTTCTTTCCATACAGAAAGAGATTGTTCAGCGGAACTCCCTTCCTTCCCTACATGGTCCCGATAATAATTTTTGCTTATACCCCAAATAATTTCAATTTGGTTGAAAATGCAGAGATAGGGAAGTAATACTTCGTATCCATATTCTTCAGCTAGATTATCAATCTCATATATTGGTTTTGGCTTATTCCTGTGAAACATATTCAAATTGAAAACACTCCAACTCCTTGAAATACAATCCTATTTGAATTCAGTACGTTCATTTTAACTAGGCTCGATAATTGTGAATTCAAATCACTTTCTTTATAAGCAATATTATTGCTTCTTAACCATTCTTGAATCTCGACCTTTTTAGTTGTTGTAGTGGGGGCTTTGTTCAAAATAGTTATATGATAACTTGCATTATCGAATATAATTGTTGAAGGCTTTTCCAAATTCAACAATAGTTTGTGTACAAACCAATGCTTCAAGTTTTCTTGATTCATTTCTCTGTGGTAATCACTGTCCAAAGTTTTTGAGGAAAAAACAAGTTCTGCACCAGGAATGAAACCATGCCTGTTGCCTGCATGGAGTACAATGAATTTGAAACTAGTATCAAATTTAGAATATCTTCAAATAGTACAAACAATAGTTGATTATCTCACCTGGTTCCACCAACTTTTGTTTTATTCACACTTTTGATATTGTCATCTTGCCACGAACGACCGATAGTACCATCCTTGAAAATCCATGGTCAAGATAGACAAATTCACCTAATCCTTCATTTTTTATACGAATATATGATTGCAGAAAATGGATACGCTTCAATGCAATATGAGGTAGTTCCATCAAACCTCTACTTCGATTATCTTTGGAATACTTAAATTCAATGTTTTGTACAATTTTCCACACCCATTGAAAATATTTCTTTCGTGGAGCTTCACTTTTAATGCAGACAAGGTAATATGTTCCTATACTAAGAATATCATATTAAACTTGATTTAGACAAAGGTTTTAATGACTACTTACTGTTTTGGAACTTGTCATAGAAAGTATTTCTTATGGCAGTTTCATCAAAATCGTCAATATGTACTACAGGTTTCTCACGATTCCTTTTTTTTCTTGGACTTCTCAGAGGATCACCATTCTTTGTCTCTGCCATAATATTGTTAATGGATGGAATGCTTACTTGTAAAGCACTCACTACCCTCTGTAAGCAAGAAAGTTAATAGTATGTAGATGTGTAGACAATTTGGAAACCAACAGATGAACAAGTTAAGTTGTATCATAATATTTTTTTAAGGGTGGAAGACCCCTTCTGTCATTAACTTTAGTGGTACTTACATCTCTTACAGCGGTAAAAGGGGGAAGAGGTCCCCATTATCTCGTTATGGAAATAATTGCATAATGATGCAATCGTGTGATTGCATGATGCAAATACTATCAAATCTTCGAGAAAAACACTTCAATCCAATCTCAATCAGCACAAGAAAGCGAACTAAAATAAACAATAAAAATACGTCAACGCCGCATTTCAATACCAACTTTCATAACCAAATGCCACCATATGTCACTAGTAGTTCCTTTGTGCGAGACTAGTTATTTTGTTTTTGTCCATTGCAATCTTTTCCAACCAGACATCCCTAGCTATGACGTCTCTTTAAACTTAACGTGAACAGAGTATACCTCTTGTTTGCACCCTTATGAATTTTGTTTCTACTTGTTGATGTATATATGTATTTCAACTTTAGTTCAGTACTTGTCAGCTAAAGATGGTCGAGAAACCGAAATTACAATCCCGATTTTCAATCAACTCTTGTGATAGTATAAGACTTAGTTTATTTTTTTATAATCAGCATGATTAACTATCACGGTAACGGCGGAACCAATTAACTATTTGAATAACGGTCCTCCTTATCGAATGTCGAAAATAAACGCATTGTTCAAAACTGCTTTATGTAGATAGAATCATAACATAATAGAAAAGTTTTAATTTTCAGATTTGCCTAGAAGTTCAAATATAGAATTCAATTTGTGGATAAACCTCGTATACTATCTTATCTCCTCAAATTCACAGCTTCTTTCATGAACTATATTTCACTATGAAAATACAATTCTGACATAAAATAATGAAGATTCATTCAAGAAGAAATATGTGCGAAAATATAAAAACAATAAAAATTATTTTGAAGAGAATGAAATCCAATGTTTTTATAAAAAATCAAAAGGAAAATGTACGAAAATATATGAAAATACATATTCGTTCGATGAAAATGAGATTCGACGGTGACATTATCCTTGCAGCAGGAAAACGAACGAAAATAATTGAAATCACATTTTCTGCTTCAATAAAAATATTCTTCGATATTAAACAACCCGAACTGGTCAATAAAACTCACAAATAATACTCACTAGCACCACTTGTGTTAGGAGGGAGGTGCCTAATACAACGCAATAAACTGAACCTTTCTGTATCATATTCACACAATTGCGTGTAACATGTTACATATCACTCTTAATTGAGATTTCACCTCTAAAGATAAGCTTTCAGCGTTATCTGTTTAATAAGAATGGGGAAATATTAATTAATGATTTACCAATATTCACACGTGAATCCATAACGACGGATTACATTTATTTGAGTTTGGTCACCAATCTCTAATTATATAATATTTTTGCGTTAAATTCTTAAGGTAATCTCATCAATTTGGGATTGAGTTTTATGAGTTCAATCATTCTGAGAAAGAGTAGCTTTTCTATGGGTACTAGTGCTATACATAAATGCATAAATGTTAAGATTCATATATTAGAACTACATTTTATTTCTTTCTCATGAATCGTATACAGTCACGGCCTCTCTATACAAGGCCGGAGCTGCTCATGGGGCAACAGCGCGTGACGTCACGCTAACAGGGTTACTTGACATTGAACCACCACAGAGTTTATATGGCGCGGGTATTTTAAATTCAATTCGCATGCATTTAAATGATTATATAATATGAAAACACTTGGAAACATGCACTTACAATGACAGAGAAATATGTAAGAAAAATATTAATGATCTTAGTAGAAATAGGTAACTGAAATTAACAATAAGTAAATGATTTAAAGTAGAGTAAGAAATTTCCGTTTTTGAAGCACTCAGTTGACTAATGGAGTTAATTTTACTTTAGAATAATTATTCAGCAAGATGTTAGACATAGTTTTCAATAACTTGTTGATAACATCCCTAAACTATAAGCCACAAACACAGTTATCATAATATATTTGGGAGGATAGCCTGGTGTTAAAGAGAGTAAAATCAAAATTTCTAATTGTTAATTGAATGAGGAGTTATCGTTTATTTTCACATTTCAGAAAATCCATTTCAAATTTTCTCGATATTAAATGATTCATTATATAATGTTTATGCTTACCAAGTGAAAGCACTGTATCAGATGGAATAGAAAGCCCTCCCTATTCAAATCATTTAAATATTTGAAATTATCTGAATCATCTTCAATTTGTGACTGCGCTTTAAATGATGCTATTATTTAAAAACACTCAAAAACATGCACTTACAATGACAAAGAAATGTAAAAGAAAAATATTAATGATCTTAGTAGAAATAGGTAACTCAAAACAACAATAGGTAAATGATTTAAAGTGCCGTTTTTTCGGATTTGTAATTCAATTTAGAAGCTGTTTTCAATAACATATTAGATTCTTTTTTGTATAAGTTTCTCAAAACACTAAATTTTGCAACAACTGTTTCATCAGATTTTTCATCTTGATAAAACTCTGGAAAAACAAAACTCTCTACGTTATCTCTTTGATTCATTTATATTATATTTCTGATGTTCTTGAAAAATATGAACAGTATCATAAGTTTAAAAAGTTTATGTTGATCTGAAAGTGGGTACATAAACTTGGAGGTGGAATTTTTTGAGAGATTTTGAAACATTACTCGATTAACTCGATTATTATCAGATGATGGCTACAACTTGGAGTCTGCAATTTTTCTTTCTTTTATTTTCATTCGACTCAATCTTGGGAAAATTCGCTTCAACTCATTGAATGCATTGCCTTGAAGAAATTTTTAACAATCCCAAGCTTGATATGCAGAGGAGGAAGCAACTCTTTTTCGATTGGCATAAGGGGAATTTCAACGACGTTTTCTCGACGCAATCTGAACCCTTGTCTCATAGGCCAGCTTTTATTGGCATATTGGTCGCTGGCATATCGAGTATCCCATAAACATATAAAACACATGTTTTTCGTATATCCTGTCTGCATTCCTCTCAAAAGAGTTATCACCTTCAAATCTGCACAAATCTTCCAACGATGGTCTTCATATTTCACCAAATCAAGGATTTTTTTCAATGATTCGTAATTTTCTTTCGTTTTTGTGCTGATGGCAATCGGGACACTGTTTTTTGAGTTTGTGACATGAAGCAAAACCGCCTTGAGACTACTTTTGGACGAATCGATGAAAAGACGCCAGTCTTCTGGTTTATACTCATGAAGCATTTTTAATACCAATTCCTTGATATCAGTGCAGTACGCGAATGAATTGTCTTCGATGGATTTGAATAAAGCAGTGAACTGTCTATAACGGCCGATTGCTCTATATAATTTCACATCAGGTTAAGACATTCTTTTTTTTCAATTCCTGAGTCAAAATAATGGACTGACGCTGCGATAATTTCAATCGATGAATAATTTTATCAAGATCTTTTTGAGAAAATTCGGCTCGATCACATTGTGGAAATACATTAGATGGTACATAAACCGATGCAGACGTTTCGCCAAATGTATCAAAAGTATATGGAATGTATTCTTCTGTTGGACTGGGTCTTTTCGGTATTGGAATGGATTCCGAATGTGGTAACGGCAACTGAACAAACCGAGTTCCTCTGAGTTCAACTTTACGTTTTTTAGCTCTGTTCAATCCGACAATTTCATTAACACAAGCAAAACAGTCATCTGGATTATGTTCTTGAGGATTTGTCCAAATTACTGGAATGCCAAAAGGCATAGATTGGAATTCACCTGTAATAAAAATAGCTTAAATTGATATAATTTTGAAATAAATGATAAATCATTTCATTTTACCTCTTTTCCATCCACTCAATCTTATGACACAACCAGTACGAACGATTTTTGGAGCCCAGTTCACATCTTTGATTACAGTTTGGTTGAAATATTGTGTGTACGATTCAGCAATTTCTTCAGAAATTGAACGCTTGCTTGTCATTATGGTAAACTTTCCACAAATGTAGCAAAATTCATTAAATTTACTGCACGAATTCATTTTTGATATTTCACCAAATATATAACTTGTGTAAACACAGAAACTTCAACAAGAAATGTCAAATTAAGAAATATCAGAACTAAGACTATGAAAAATGGCACACAAATACATAGCAAAATACGTAGATACATCAGTGACAATACCAATAAATACGTATTAACAGTGACATCTGTGAGAAATTTGAGTTAAAATCATGATTGTGCGTTTAAATTTTTTGATTTAACTATAGGAAATGTGTTTTCTCTTCTCATTTTAAGATTTTAAAGCGAAATTCCCTTGATTTTTCTATTATTTAGACGAAAATTAACGAAGAAATGGCAAAGAAATGGAGTTTTTTGGACAATTTGTTAAGAAACGGTGTTTGAATGAGGTTTTTCATGTTGGTATATTCAGAAAAGTTGTTGGCCATGACAATAGCTAAAACTTTGCCGAAGACAATAAAGCGATATTCCGAACGGTTTGGGAATTACAAGCATATAATGTACTGAAGTCGTAAGCGACGGACCCTACTAAAATCAGCTAACTTCAAAGGCGAATATCCTAAACAAGAGCTAACTTTCAAAAACGGTGGTTACCACTGGATTCAGCGTACCCGATATAGGTTTACTAGGTATGTCTCCCGCGTGTTTCAATTTTGAAGTGTCATTTTCACGCACTGTGTTATTTAATTCGTTATAATTACGTAAATGGGGATAATCCCGTTTGAATTTTCATTATTATAATATGTTTCAGTCTATGATAATGAATAAATATTTCCTTACTTACTAATAAATTAAAAAAAAAATATTGTTTCTTTCTAAGTCGATATATCACTTCGCGAGAGTGCCCGAACATTTCAAAAAAAAATACCACATTATCCTATTCGAAATAACCATAATGCCACCATATTTGTAATATATTCGTCGTTATAAACTCATTCTACATATATGAATTGGACTGAAGTTTTCTCCAAATATCCCCAGGGAAATCTTGATGAATATACTTTCCAAAGGTTCTCACGTCATAAAACGAGTACATAAGTGTTCTTCATCATTTCTAACCTGGAAACATTTTAAGTTTCCATATCGTTATGAGCGTAGAATTCCACATTTGAAAAGTGTGTCAAATATGTTATACTAATTGACGAATAACGTAATTGCTGTACTGACGGATGTAACGAAAGGGAAAATAGAGGAGTCAAATAATGTATCATTAGATTTTTCTTCATTTAATGAAAATGAATGTGATCTAACGTTCCTTTATAACTTGTTATGAAAATATTGCATCTCAATAAATTCATGGAATATAACTACAACAAAATTTTTGATGACGTAAATGTAAACTGCCCGCATATTCTGACTAAAATTTAATCTTCTCGACGAAGTCGAAAGAGAACTCAAAAACTTAGATACCAAGAAGGCTGCACGATCTGATCGAATTCCATCTTGTACACGCATGTCCTTCATCACTGAAGACTCTTCATACTCTTATTTATAACAAATCCCTTCATTTGATTGTATTTCCAGACAAATGGAAGATCGCTATCATTATACCCATTCATAAAACGGAAATAAAAACTTGGTCAATAACTACTGACCCATCAGCAAACTCTGCATCTGGAGGAAGTGTTCGAGTTCCTCGTTTTTCCTCATTTTCAGTCTCGTAAAAACGCAAGTTATACCTGAACAACATGGTTTTTAGAGGCAGATCAGTTGAAACAAATATAATGAACTTTATAGAAATTTTGAATGAGTCTCCCGTTAATCGCATTCAATTAATAAATAAATCAAAGGATTTTGAATTCTACTGACATTATATATTAGCACAACGCGTTTCGGTACAATGTATCTTTCTCAAGTGCAAGGTTACATAAAGTATGTATGTATTAAATAAAAAGTATACATACTGTATATAACCTTGCACTGGAGAAAGATACAGTGTATCGAAACGCGTTGTGCTAATATACACACACCACAACAATTGTTGCATCACCTGGTATTCTGAATTCCACAATCAATTAAGCAGCTCGATCGCAGTTTCTTTGTCAACATATGTTTCTGGACATATGAGGGGAAAAAATCTTATCTATGTAGTAACATTTGTTTCCATATGATCTCAAACACGTCTGAAACAAGAATAAGTTTTCTGTGTTTCTTATTGATTTTCGAATCTTTGAATTTATTGTAATGGCTGCTGCACGTCCTGGACGCTTGAGTGATCATGAAGTGTTAAGAATTGTAACACTTCTAGAGGAGGGGCGAAGCCTGGCTAACTTGTTGAATGTTAACCAAGGCACTATTTCAAGAGCAATTAATCGGTACCACGAAACAGGGGAATGTGGAAGAAGGGCCGGACAGGGAAGAAATCGGATAACAACACCAGTTGATAACCGTTGGCTTCGTTCAACTGCACAAAGAGTTGGCACTGTACGGCAAGAATGCTACAAAATGAACTTGCACTTTCCAGAAATGTGCATATTTCATTGCAAACTGTTAGGAACAGGCTCTGAGAAGACGATATCAGACCAAGGGTGGCTTCTACCGGCCCGTGTCTCACCAGAGAGCATCGAGTTTGCAAGACTTGAGTTTGCGAGGACACATACAAATTGGTATATTCCAGAATGGTCGAATGTTCTCTTTTCCGAAGAGTCCAGGTTCTGTCTAGTATCAAATGATAGACGCATGCCTGTATACAGACGATCAGGTGAACGGTATCAGTAATGCAATATCCGGCAAACCGAAAACTTCGGAGGAGGCTTAGTGATGGTGTGGGGAGGCATTTCTTTCCATGGTCGAACTGAGTTAGTCCTAGTGAATAATGGAAGAATGACAGCGGCCAGATACATCGCAGATATCCTTGAACCCCATGTTGTACCCTTTGGCCCATTGATTGATGAAATCTTCATTTATATGCATGATACTGCTGGGCCTCAGGCAGCTAGAGTAGTTACAGAATTTTTGCAAAATGCCGAAACACTCGATTTTGAGAATGATTAGTAACCATTCGATGCTAGTTGATTGGTCTCTTTGCGAATGTTTGAAGATGGTAGAATTTTTTAATTTTTCATCAACTCGAAAATTGTTGATATTTTCCATCATAAACTCATCTCTTTTGAATGATACCTTCTTATTTCACACTTCTGAAAGTTACCAAGCGACTCTTAAATGACCAAGCTAAAAGTTTATATAATATTGTCATAAAAGTATGCTGATGCGACAATTTTTGTGGGGAGTGTATAATGTCAGTAGAATTCAAAATCGTCTGATTTGTTTATTAATTGATATGCACTTCTATCAAGTAAAAGTCTCCACAATTCGAATCGCATTCAAGTTGACACAATCTATGCTGACTTAAGCAAGGCATTCGATAGGTTGAGTATAAATCATCAGGTTTTGGCTTTCACTGTGACCGGCGTTGGTGATTCCTTATTTCGATGGTTCAGTACATATTTGTTAAATAGATCGCAGTACATTGCTGTTGAGGGTTTCAAATCTGAATGTTTTCTTACAACTTCAGGATTTCCCCAGGGATCCCACCTGGGTCACTTACTCTTTTTGATTTACATAAAGAGAATAACTATTACTTCGTAAACTGTAAGTTGCCCTTCTTTGCAGATGACCTCAACATTTTCTGTCGAGTTGGGGATACGCAAGACTACTTCCTTATACAGCAGGAGCTAGATCATCTAAATAAATTCTGTAATGAAAATAGTTTATTCCTCAATCTAAGTGCCACCATATATATTTCACACGCAATAGAACTACAATAAATTACCCAAACTGCATCGACAATACTCAGCTATCTAGGATAAATGTTATCAGAGATCTCGGCACAATATTCGATGCAAAGTTAACTTTTAATTGCCACATCAAAAATGTAGTGTATCAAAGTAGTAAAATGCTTGGATTCATTACTAGACAATGCAAATACTTCAATGATCGAAAAGCTCCTTTATCACTCTAAAATGCTTACGTCCATTCAAAATTAAATTTTGCCTCATCAATTTGGAATCCTCAATATAATATTCATATCCGAAGTATAGTTTCAGGTGTAATTTAAGGTTGACTCCGGGAACCCCCAATTGTAGAGTTTGGATAAACGGAACCCCAACAATTGTTCTCTCCAGTATGTTTCTTTTAGGCGCTTCAGGCAGCAGGACCTATTTTACTTGTGTTTTAGAAATACTAATAATTCCCAAAACTTTCCCTTGAGGAGAAATCAACATATGTACAATTATTAAATCAAGAAATCGATGTATATGGTTGTAAAAAGAATTTCTGAAAACTAAATAGGAGCTTATATTAGATAATAACCTATAATGATCAGCAGTCAGTGTCACTCCTCTTTTCTTTAACCTTTTCACTTAATTTTTTTCTAATTGTAATTTTCTAGTGCAATTTAATTTAAATTCAGTGTTCATAATATTCAATTTTTATTGTAAATTCAATTCATATAGAACAGTGCATACTTGACACTACTCTTTCACATATAATACAAATTGAATACTAATTTTTTAATTTTCGGTGCTCGTACCCTAAATAAACTTATAAGGGAGTGTCTGGTATAACTTGTTGTATTAACATGAATTCTATTCCGATAGGCTGCATCTAGTTATTTCATTCGTCTTTTCTTCATAAATGTATTCGGTTAACCCTGTCACTTATAAGTGTTTGGGAATTGTTTTTGATAGCCATCTACGTTGGGGCCATCATATTTGTACCATAGTTGCCACTCTTCGCGGTGTGCTGTACAGATTCAAATACCTCAAAAATGTTCTCGATCAAAAAGCTTTGATAAAGGTTTACTACTTGTACACTCTAGATTATGCTATGGTATTCTGAACTGGGGAGCTGCAAGGGCTGAGCATATAGATTGTATCGAGGTTCTACAAAAAAAGTTTTTAAAAATCATCACCAATAAGGAAAATACTTACCACACTTCACGTCTGTATGATGAAGATTGGATCTTGGTTAGATGTTTACAACTCATGTTTAATACATTTGTATCGGAATGCATACTTACTGGAGGAGTTTCATCATACCTATAATACCAGACGGAAACATAAATTTTATGAGACACCTTGTGCAGATAAATCCATTGGCCAGTTAAATTTTTTCTTTCTTCTAGATAGGAAAATAAACAATATTATTATTATTTATTATCGTGGACTTATGCACTATCTCTGCTGTTAGCTGGATATAATTTACCTTTCTGAGTTTATTGTCAACCAGATTCAGCAATCTATCTCAGCTGTTAGCTGGAATAGGCTCGATTACAATATACTTGACATAAATTTCCTAACTATCCTACATGTATTAAGAATTACAGCTTTTTGCATTTCTATATAGGTATTCTTATGCAATTCTAGTTTCTTAATGCTATCACGCAAAGTTTTGGGTATTAACCCAGTCGAGGATACGATGACAGAAACAATATCCATTTTCTCGAGGTGCCACATCTGCTTGATCTCAAAAGCAAGGTCTGTGTATTTGGACTTTTTCTCCTGGAACTTGTTCAGCACGTTGTTATTATTCGGTATGGCGACATCCACCAGCGTTGCTGTTCTGGCTCTCTTATCATACACCACTAAGTCCGGCCTATTATTCGTCACCATTCTGTCAGTGATAACAGGCCTATATATAATCGTGGACTTATGCACTATCTCAGCTGTTAGCTGGATATAATTTACCTTTCCCAGATTCAGCAATCAAAGGGAATAGGCTCGATTACAATATACTTGACAAATTTCCTAACTATCCTACATGTATTAAGAATTACAGCGTTTTGCATTTCTATATATTTATTCTTATGCAATTCTAATTTCTTAAGGCTATCATGCAAAGTTTTGGGTATTAACCCAGTCGAGGATACGATGACAAGAACAATATCTATTTTATCGAGGTGCCACATCTGCTTGATCTCAATAGCAAGGTCTGTGTATTTGGACTTCTTCTCCTGGAACTTGTTCAGCACGTTGTTATTATTCGGAAATGGCGACATCCACCAGCATTGCTGTTCTGGCTCTCTTATCATACACCACTATGTCCGGCCTATTATTCGTCACCATTCTGTCAGTGATAACAGGCCTATCGTAGTATAATCTGATAGAGTCATGATCTCAGCTGTTAGCTGGATATAATTTGATTCAGCAATCAAAGGGAATAGGCTCGATTACAATATACTTGACATATATTTCCTAACTATCCTACATGTATTAAGAATTACAGCTTTTTGCATTTCTATATAGCTTTTATTATATATTCTTATGCAATTCTAATTATTATAATTATTATTGCCATATAATTTTTTATTTGTGGTTAAACATTCCTTTATACCTTGGAAAAATCATGTTCTCTTCCACAACGACGAAACAATTCTCAAACCACCCAGCTCTCAAACTCCTTTTTGTTACAGAAACTCGAGGAGAATATCAGTAAATTATGTGATCCTGAGGATAAGACGAAGTGCCAAACAATTTTAGAACAAGCCAACGTGAGTAGTTTGAATACAATTGAGAACTGTAATTTTTTAAGCTACCATATTTTTACAGGTGATGTTGGACAATATAAAACATTCTATAGTATTACTCCAAATTGCAAAGGTATGCTCATTGATACATGAAAGTCATCAGTGATTGACTAACTATATGTTTTCAGAATACCGCCCATCCTGTCAACGGTTTGGGATTATATCAACTTGTACCTGGATCTTCGTCACATATAACGGCGCCTTTGATGGCAGGTGAGGCGAACAAACTGAAATTACTCAAATTACCACAGACTTTCAATCACAGAATTAGAAGCCGTAGTTGTATTGTATTTCTTTTCTTATTTTACGGCTATTTCGAATTTGAATCCTGCATTTAAACATTTGGAAATAGTTTCGAGATCTCATACTATCAAATCAAATCCAAATGTGGATCATGCTGCATAAAATAATGCATTCATCCATTCACATAAGTAACACTTCATGCCAACATGAACCATCGTGAGTTGAGGAAAATTAAAACAAAAACGTCAATGCAACAATCTCTCGAGAATAAATGGTAACATAGTAACACCCAATATGGTAAAATTCAATTCAATATACTGAAATGGGATGGAATATGTACTCGTTATGTAATCATCAATATCAATTACTTTTCTGCCATATTTAACCAAGTCGCATCACAAATTTCTCATCAAATTCCAGGGAAGGAACATTCCGTGTATCTAGTCAGATAAACAATTAATTTCATTGCCGTATGGTAACTCATATAAAGGAATATGACTCTCACATTGGTTTGAAGTGTATATTTTGGTCGTCTATTTTGTAATCTTTTTTTATAGTTGCTAGGGTATCATTTTTGTTCATATCATTAAGATTATACTTTGTTCGATTATTCACTTGATTTCAAAACATGTACAAGTACAGAATTAACATCTAAACTTCGAATAAAATGTGGGTGCCATTTACAATTGCCCAGCGTACCAGAACTAGCACGTGTGCCATAGAATGCCGATCCTTAAATTAGGAGAACATTCGAGAATATCATAGGTTAAAACTTTTTCGTAAGCATCAAATTTATTTTTCATTTTGTTTATTTAAGAAGTCGTAGAAAATCTAATTCCTCATATTTACTGGTTTTATTTTTCTATATAAATATATACTAATTATTATTCATCAATTCATATAGTTTGGAAGGTGCATATGGATATTTTTTCATTTTGTTGTAGAAGAAAATATGTAGACTTTGTCCATCGAATAGTGTTGAATCTTTTGAAATGATAATTCTGAGGGATGCATATATATATATATATATATATATATATATATATATATATATATATATATATATACATCATTTTGAAGAAAATAATTTACCTATCTTTAGTCAGTTCGGTCAAAGCATGTCTATTATTTCATTATCTTACATTGAATAATATCATTTCATCAGCATGTCTTTGAACATAACCACAAAAGGAAATAAACAAGTCGGCGCCGCCAATATATTTTCTGGTAGAAATTCTCTTTAATTAGCCTCATGCTCCAATCAAGTTTCGAAAAAACATGAGTCAGTGCTCTAAGATAGTCTTCATAAATATACACTGTGGTTATTGATTACATGACAATGACGTTTTCTGATTAAAATTGCTAAACAATAACCTATTAGAGCCCTGCAGCAATGCAAAAGAGCTTTTATGGGAATTATTTGATAGTTTCAACAAGCATAGTGTAGTGTTGTAGTTTTCATTCCTCCAACAGCTAATCGACTAAGTATCAGTTGTTTCGTGCTAGAATGTGCCGAATTAAATAACACAGCTCTACAAAAAAAAAATTTTTATTGTTGCCCTGGATATCATCGCAAATTTTTATGTTTTCAAGTGCCCAGATTACGAATATATTCATGAAAGTTCTCAATGTGCTCGTATTTTCATGATTTTTGCATTTCTTATATTTTGAACAATTATAAGCTTGTTAGGAATAAAATTTAATTTTCCAGTCATGATTAGGCTTCTGCGCAACTTTTCGCGCATACAAACATCACCTGATCCCCACTCTCAGAACAGCTGAGATCTGAGTTATTTGACAATATTGAAGTACATATACACGTAAATCTGGATAAAGTGTCATGGATTAATATTTTGTTTCAATTACTGAATGTCCATTCTTATATATTTGTCTTCTAGTCTAAAATATGAGTTCGTCACGAAGAAAGTGTAAATATTGTAGTGATTTATTTTCTTATATTTGCGGTGTTTATATACCAAAAAACAAAAAGAAATATCACAGACTTTGTCAAGGAGACTTATGTTGAATATTTTGGTTTCAAAATGGACAAATTAGGTAAACCATGGGTTCCTAATAAAGTTTGTAAGTCCTGTGTTGAGTCTTTACGGTTGTGGAAAAAGGTGAACGTTCTGGATTAGACTTTGGTATTCCTATGATCTGGATGGAGCCTACGAATCATTTAGATGATTGTTACTTTTGCGTAGTAGATGTTAAAGGTTTTAATCGAAATCAAACGTGGAGATACCCAGACTTACAGTCTACGAAATGTCCGGTTCTACACAGTAAAAATCTCCCTCGGCCCATATACATTTCAGAAGTAATTCGCATGCCCTCAGAAACAATGATGTTACCAAATTCACAGAAATCGGGACCATCTACTAGTGGAAGTGAATGGGAAGGTGAAACATCTACGCCAAAGTTATTTTCTCAAAATGAACTCAGTGATTTAATACGTGATTTCAATTTATCAAAACAAGGATCAGAACTGTTAGCCTCAAGATTGAAAGAAAAAAAAATATTGGCACCAACAGTAACAATTACAACATACAGAACGCGAGAAAAAGAGTTATTACAATTTTTTAGTGAAAATGAAGGATTAGTGTATTGTAATGATATCGCGAAGCTGCTTATAGACATGGGTTTAAAAGAGTACGAATCTACTGAATGGCGCCTTTTTATTGATGCAAAAGAAGTTTAAAATGCGTCTTATTGCACAATGGAAATAAATTTGCATCAATTCCAATTGCCCATTCAACGAAACTCAAGGAAGAATATGAAAATGTAAAATTAATTTTAGAGAAAATTAAATACTCTGAGCATCAATGGCCGATCTGTGTGGATTTAAAAATGGTTAATTTTTACTTGGCCACTTACAAAGTGGATATACAAAATACCCTTGCTTTATTTGTATGTGGAATAGTAGAGCAAAGCAACTTCATTGGGAACAAGATATTTGGTCTGTAAGAAATTCTTTAACTGTCGGTAAAGCCAACGTAATAAGGGAGCCGCTGGTGAGCAGAGACAAAATCATACTTCCACCATTACATATTAAGTTAGGTATGATTAAGCAATTTGTAAAAGCGTTGAACAAAGACGGAAATTGTTTTAATTACATTTGCAGAAAATTCCCGAAGCTTAGTATGGAAAAATTGAAAGGTGGAATATTTGGTGGTCCTCAAATGCGGCAATTGATGAAAGACTCAGATTTTATCAAAGTTATGACTGTTCCGGAAAGTAAACCTTGGACAAGTTTTGTGTTGGTTGTCGAAAATTTCCTAGGTAACCATAAAGCAGCAAATTATGCAGAAATTGTGCAAAATATGCTGACAAACTTTCAGACTTTAGGAGCAAATATGAGTATTAAGTTACACTATCTCCGCAATCATCTAGATAAATTTCCGGATAATTTAGGAAATTATAGTGAGGAACAGGGAGAGCGGTTTCATCAAGATCTAAAAGTGATGGAAGAAAGGTATCAAGGTCGATGGGATTGTCACATGATGGTAGATTACTGCTGGTCTTTGAAAAGAGATTGATCGATCAAGGTATATCGAGTTTTATGAAGACAAATAATATTTTTCAGTAGCAGTATATTTTTTTATATATATATATATATATATATATATATATATATATATATATATATATATATATATATATATATATATATATATATATATATATAAAAAGGGGTTTAACCCGACGAATATATATATATGTTCATGCAATCAACCTGATTTCATGAAAAATATAAATCCACCACCCGGTAATTAATACCATAGCCAGGCAATGATTATAATCAAAACATATCCTGGAATCGTTATATATTAGGAAAACGATGAATGTTATGTGTTTTGTTCATTCGTCATGGTCATAATTTGTGTTTTTTTATAGTTTGTAATGGGAGGGGGTTTTCACATTGTGATTATGATTGAGTGAATAAAAATTATTATTATTATTACATATCAATCTACCAGAATATACACAAACTATAGCATCATCAGACAACGACATCAATGTACCAACAAGTAATGTCAGAGGCTTTCTCTCCAGAAAAATCCAGTGTACGGACCTTAGTCAAGTAACATTGAATGTTATTCATTCATAGTTTTTTTTGTGTGAAGTGATGAACGATCGAATAGAATACTGCCTTGAATATAAATATGATAAAATTGATTCTGAACAGTATAAACTAAAGAGAAAACCTATGACTCTACCTCATTATTTTTTCGGAAAGAAACCTACGAAGAATATTACAAGATTTGATGACTGTAATCTTCTGTAACTGTTCAAATAAATTTTCTTCAGACCTAAGATCTCAATACTTTTGTGAAGATTCCTAGGAATAACACCTGTTGTAGAAATAATAATCGGTAGAATAAATATTTTTTCACTTTCCACATTTTTAATCTCGTCGGCAAGCATCATATATTTAGAAATGTTTTCATTTGTATTTATTTTGTATGTTATGTGTGTCGGGTATAGCAATATCAATTATATATGTTATTCGATTAGGTTTATCAGTAAGAATGATATCTGGCCTATTGTGGCTCTGTTGCATAGAATTGTTTCATCAAAATAAAGTTCATATTTCTCGTTTTCACAGATAATCTCAGGTTCATATTTGTAACATTTTTTTGGGAATGAGGTCATATTGTATTCCTAGATTAAAATGAATAATATTAGCGACGGCATTATGTATTTCTAAATAATCTGTTGATACGAGGACTGAGCGAAATTATAATATATGAAAAACTTTCTGAAGAACAAAAACATCTACGGCAAGAATCATCTATATTTTGCTTGATGATGTGTTTTCTATAATTCCTCGTGAAAACAACCTGATCCTGGATTGGAATTGCCAAGCCTTCTGTTTCAGCGAACAATCCTTCAGTACTAACCATTTATTTGATGCGATTTCATCAATATAATAATTCTTCAATTCTTTAGGGTGCTTTCCGTGTAATTCCTTCTGCACCCAACTTTCTCTTTTAGAATTATTATCAGATATATCAAAATCTACCTTTTGCAATGTCAAGTTCAGAGGTGTAAGATTATATTCTGAAACAACAACAATATAATGTAATTTAGACGTTCTCTGTTTAGCATAAAAATGGACCCCACCACACCAAAGTCCTCTAGAACCTTCAACAAAGGCCTTAGCCATGTCTGTGTAGACGGCATCAACTTGAATACCATCCTCAAAACTACTACTTATGAAATGAATGTAAGGAGTTTAATTAGTTAACACCGACTTACCTTTGAAAAACCCATGTTGAGATTGAATCAACTTGGAACTGGATGAATGAAAAAATTAATCAGTTACTATTGCTTCAAAAATTTTACCGAAATAACTTAGAATAGAGACAGGTCGGTAATTGATTACTTCATTTTTCTTACCACTTTTGAAAAAAGGTACAATCTTTGCCACCTTGTACTAAAGATTTGTTGAAAATAATTTGAAGTGGAGTCGCCAAACTAGTGGAACAAGATCTTATAAAAATTGATGGGATGGAGTCCGGACCTGGACCCTTCGTGACATTCAGTCCCTCGATTTTAGCCTTAACATCCTTCAGATCTATCGTGTTAAATGTAATCGATGAAGAAGATTTATATCTAGTTTGGTAAATAACAGGTTTATGCGGATCTTCATAAACACTAGAAAAGTACTCAGAAAAAGCATTAGATATAGCCGAACTATTTTCTAAGATTTTTTCACCATGACACATGGATTGAAGCATCCTTCGGCTATCTGCAACTCGCCCACATAAGACCAAAAGAGCTTAGGATTTTTCACAATTCCACCCTCTTCAGAAGCAATATGTTTCTTATGATCTCTTTCAATTAAGACTTAACAGTGTCTACGCAAAATACAAAATTTTCATACAGAAAACGGTATTTGAATTTTTTAAATCTTTGATTTAAGTTAGTTTTATCGTTAATGCATTTATTAGTGTCTTTACCAAACCACGAAGGGAATTTAGTACACTTAACAGATCTATGAGGTACGTACTTATCAATAACTTTATTCAAAGCAGAATAAAATGAATCAACACATTCATTCACATCGGTAGAACATAACAAAGTTTTACAATTCAAACTTGACAGTGCCAAATTTATCGCTACATAGTCCTCGTTAAAAAATTTGTACATCGATCTAGATTTGCTAGGAGTTTTATCCAAAGAAAATTTTGCATACACTTCTAAGGCGGGATGGTGCCGGTCCTCTGGAACGAAAGGCGTACAACATCGAACAGTAGACACATCAGTATAATTCGACAAAATCAAATCCAAGATTTTATTATAATGAATCATTCAGAAACTGATTGAGGGAATTATAAGAAGAAAAATCCCTGAACTTGGAATACGCATCATAGCGCACAATATCACTGATGAAGCCGCACTCACTGCCATCAGAAGACCATGAAAACGATCCGAGATTGAAATCCCCAACTATCATGAAGATATCATTGGGGTGCGACTCCATGAGAGATGTCACACTGTCCAAAAAGACAAAATCTTCACTTTTTATATCTGGCGGAAAGTAACAAAAACCCAAGAATATTTTCTTATTACCTGTAATTGATATTTTCACCCATACATCCTCCACTAATGACATATTTCTCAATGATACACCATCAGCCTTAATTTTTCTGTTGACGCCTACGAATACATCACCAGCCTCACCCTTAACACTATGAGAATCGCTCCTATCGCGTCGAATGATGTTATAATTATTGCAAATAAATTCAGAGCTGACAAAATTTTGGTTGAGCCAGGATTCAGTAACTCAAATCAAGTCAAAAGTACTGGTCAAAGAGAAAATATAATAGTCTTTGGTTTTTGTTCTCAAACCCCGACAATTTTGATAATACAAGCTAAATGAGAGCTCCATTAGTAGGCACGACACAAACGGATAATTCTAGGATCTTTAATATGAAAAAAAATTAGTCATTTCCATAGTTTTGCAGATTAGCTTCTGATGTTACATGACGAATTTTTGAACTCTGCTGTTCTTCCTTTCACACCAGTACTTTGCTATCTTGTATCCAACAAAATTTGAAGCCATTATCCCTACAAAATTAGAACATAGATTAGTCCATGTAATTTGAAAATTCACACTGGTTCTAGGTGTGAGTTCTCTATCCTTTGGGACAATGTGGAGAACCAATTCATTAGTACTAGGGAAAAGGTGGCCATTTTGAATGCAGAGGTTTGCTAATGCTAAATCTTGTTTATTTTCAAGGAATGAAGTTTGATGTTCTTTATATCGAATTTTGACAAAGTAAAGTACTGAATTCTAATTTTCTTGTTGAAATTCATTTTTGATATAGATACGTCGATGAGATATTTATTTTACTAAAGGCTCACCTGGTCAGTTTGATCATAATCTCAAATTCATAAACATCTGATAATAAACTTTAAATTCGAAAACCATCAAATATCATTTTTAGATTAATAATTTCCCACTCAATTTGCGGATATTAACTTGAACGTCTTGAGAAAACCTACTTACACAGACATATATACTCCTAAGGATTCCAACTAACCATATTCACATAAAATTTCGGCTTACAATAATCCACAGAGCATTTTCGCTATGATTGGAAAATGTTGGAAAAGAAATTGAAATCATTAAAACTATAGCTCACAATAACTGTATCCATCGTGTCTTAATTGACAAAATAGTGAAACGAACACAATGACATATAGCTATTATCTAAATATATCGAACTATAAGTACCAACAAATTTTGAACAGATACCTGAAAATGTCGCGAGTAGCCTTTCCAAGTTATAAACTAAAATTGCATTCTGACCTCAAAATAAATTATCATCACTATTATTTAATGCTGAAAATCTTGAAGAGAGAAAATTAGAATTTACTTCTACTACTTTATCTTGTCCAGACAGCAATAATTTCAACAAAGGTCAGACTGGTCGTTTGTTCAGAATTAGACATAAAAAAAAGCAAACTTCATTCCTTAAAAATAAACAAGATTCAATATTAGCTAATCACTGCCTCAAAAATCACTATTTTCCTAGTATTGAATAAATTAAAAGTTGTACACATTGACCCTAAGGATGAAAAACTATTATCTAGAATCAGTGGAAAATTTCAAATCACTTTTTAATGACAACAATTCAGATAATGACTGACCAGACGGATCTAAAGTACACCCCAAATTTTCCATGTATTCAAATAATAACTCCATTTCAATAGTTGTTAAATACAGTCCTTATATCTGTTTTTCCAAATCCAGATAACGATCTATTCATATATATTTCATGTCACTTTATACTTTTGTTTTCATACTATCCGACGATGAACCAGGGTTCGAAATCGCGGTTACAGTGATGTATTAATTTCATTTATTTGTTGGGAGTAAAAACAGTAGAGGATTCCATTTCTTTCTTAATTATGCTCAACTACCAAATAGTAGGAGCTGAATCGATACATTTATCAAAGTTATGATAACCACGATCATACTCTAATATAGTTTCATGAAGCAATAAATATTCATTAAAGAATTTGACTTGTTAACATGTCAACTGTTTAGCTGTTAATGATGATGACCACATCATTCTAATAGAAAATTTGTTATTTCGATTCAACTACCTTACCAATGATTTGTAGAATTCCCTCTTCATGTGACTCAATAATAATCTATTCAGAAAACTATTTATCCCTTCTATTGCATTTCAAATTTTAAATATCTTCTATAAGTTATTTTGTGATAGTGATTCTCATATTTGAATTAGAATGTGCAATTCTCTTACATAGTGTATGCTACTCAATTTAGATAGAGATCAAAACCATACCGAAGGTATTGTTCCATTTCAAGAGAGGATTCCGAAATCTCATAATAAAGAATCCATATATCTATATATTGTATTTTTAGTGTTTCTGCTTAGAAGTTTGTATTTCGATTTCTTTAATTAAGATTTTTGGTTTCATTCGTGTAAATTGCATTCCATTTCTCCGCTGATGGTTATTGTATGTTGTGCACATTCCATCTTTTATATTTTTCCTCATCAGATCAAATATACAGCTTTGTTTTCATTTTTATTTCCAAGCATATAGAAGTGAGGAAACATGATAAAGTAGACGATTATTCCAAAGTAGCCATTATTGTGAAGCCATTATTTTCTTCCTTTCAGAAACTGTATTGCCTGAAGGACCTGTACAACAAGGAGTTGAGTTGGGAGCAGAATGCAGAGAAAATGCGAGAAGGCAAAGCCGAACGCTTGGTAAGTTATGTTTTCATTCAAGCTTGATATAGACTAGAATACTTCTCACTGAAAGAGATGCGTTAACAAGGTCAAATGTAGTGGAATTTTCTGAATGAAAATAATATTTTTAAAGATTATCGTGTTATTCGAATACTCGTTAATAAATTCGAGGAGGATCGGATAGAAACACGCAACAAATATTATGAGAAGATAGTTTTACGATACCTTATGAATGTGAATCAATTAAACCTTATTTCCAAATTTTCGAAAAATTAATCTTTTCTGAGAAAATTAATAATTCCGAATAACATAAAAAAATCACTCAGTGATTCTTGTTTCAATACAAAGAATACTTCATTGGCTATAAGTTGCTGATATCCAATGGCAGACTTCGTGGAAATTTGTATATGCTGTTGCTTTCAGCAGTAGATTGTGGAATTCTACTTCTTTTAGTTCACGTAGTACATATTAATATAGATTAATATTCAGCTCTTTTTTTCGTGTTTGCTGCTCATTTGAGAGTAATTATTCATTTATAAGTATTATGGTGGCCGAATCATAATTCAAACTTTAGGCAAAAGTTACTATTTCAGTAGATGAAGCTTTCTAAGCACTTCGTAATATGCCGGGATTGTTAAATAAAATTACAACCGCGTAAGGTGCAATTCAGAATATTTTATTTCAATAAGTAAATGAATAATAATTTCAATATACTCACATACAAAACTTGAAAGAATTGTGTTCAGTTGACCTCGACGATTATGATTATGGCGATCCTCACCATTTCTAATGGTCTGAGAGGGTCATATTTTGGAAAATGGAGATGTAAATCCTATCCTAATAAATAATCACATAACCATTATGCCATTTTGTTAT
Source organism: Cryptolaemus montrouzieri (assembly GCA_013387265.2). Lineage (NCBI taxonomy): Eukaryota > Metazoa > Arthropoda > Insecta > Coleoptera > Coccinellidae > Cryptolaemus > Cryptolaemus montrouzieri. The sequence goes on along the minus strand of JABFTP020000185.1, from coordinate 135,423,918 downwards.
ATTAATATTATGAACATTCACAATACCATGTCCCGAGAAGTTGGCTTCATCTATGAACAAAATAATGGCATAAATATTTTAATTCTTTGTATAAGTATAAGCTCTTCATTCGCAGCGTATACAGAAACCGCGAAATTGAAATGATAATTTATATGAGATTATACGGATACGTTCCTACGTGATGACATTGAGAATAAATATATAAAAAAATCAATTCATTGATGTTTACTATCATATTGATTAATTATTATCTCCAGGCTTAGGTAATGGTTTGGTTCCTACCTACCTACCTAGGTAGGGTGTACCGTAGGATATATAGATATTAGCTTTCCGCACAATATACATTATTTTAGTCAAGGTTAGGGTTAGGTTTAGTTAGGTTCTTCTCTATATCAATGAAAAAACTCATAGTTATCCAAAATTGCGAGTTTATTGGTTGTTAGAAAACTGAAAAGTTACATATGGTGTTAAACTTAACTAAGGAGTGACTTTGGATGTTGAAGCGTGGCAGTGCATGTCCTCAGCATACTTTTCATAAGAGGGTACGTAACCACTGAGTGCTAATCGCAAGCATGATGACATATGATCGTCAGTTAGTCGATTGCGATATTTTGATTTAATTATCTTCATTTCAGAAAATTCAAACTAGCACAAGTAAGTTGACCGAAACATTGCTGTCAGTTGAAGGGCCATTAGTCTTAGATTCGGATATTTATATTCAGATATAAAACACCAGAAATTTGTCAGATGCTGTAGCTTTGAAATGTATATCTGATATAATCTGCACCAACTCATTTTCAACAAAACATGAGTTCATAGTAAACTGTCTTGCTATTTCAGTAGCTAATTCCTCAATGTCTTTACATGAAAAAGGTTAACTCATAAATGATGCTATATCTGCCAATTTTTTGCAATCATAATAACGCATTTCGAATTGCCCCAAAATATTTGATAATTCAGCCTCATACGTATCATAATTCAACTGAGTAATGCTTTCAAAGACGGAAAATGTTTCAGATATTTTCTTTTCAGTTGATCTATCATAAGTTGCAATTCACTATTGAATGCGTTTACTGCGCTAATCATCTTAATAATAGTTTTTCCTTTACCTTCAAGCTCCAAGTTATGATGTTTGAGTGCATTGTGATGTCAGTCAAAAATACCAAATCAGTCAGCCATTTTTCGTTTGTCAACAAATGAGTGTCATCAGTCATCACCTCTTTCGTCTAGAAAAGCTGTTATTTCGGGCAATAATTCTTGAAACCTTTCTAGGAATTTTCCGCGACTCAACCATCTGACGTCCGTGTGAAGAACTGAATCAGTGTGTTCAGCTGACTGCAACTTGAAGAGCCGCCGTTGCAAGCTACGTGCACGGATGGAATTCACAATATTCACAATTTTTGTTGCAATGCCCATAATTTCCTCCGTATTTAAAACTTTTGAACACAAAACTTGTTTATGTATAATGTAATGGAATGAAAAAAATTAAGAGAAATTATCATTAGCTCGACACAACGCCACAAAACCGTTTCTGCTTTCAGTCATTGCTGGTGCTCCATCGGTTGTAATGCACACTAATTTATATATTGGTAGCTTGTAGTTTTTTACAAAATTGAAGAAAACGTCATATATATCTTCGCCACGGGTCTTCTCCTTCATAGGAATCATTGTCAAAAGTTCTTCCTTAGCCAACATGTCATTGAACACCATCCGAATAAAAAAACACAGCTGGGCAATGTCTATCAAATCGGTAGATTCGTCGAACTGTAAAGAAAAGTATGTACATTTCATGATATCATGTTTTAGTTTATCTGCCATGTCCTGACTCATGACTGCAATACGCCTTGTGACAGTCGGACGAGATAACTGAAGTTCTCTAATAGCAGACACGATTTCTGTTTTATTTCTGAAATCTCCAAATAAAGTCTCACCGCTTCAATAAATGTTTCCTCTACAACCGATCTTTTTTCGAATGGTTTCTCGTGTTTCGCCAATATATAAGATATTTCAAATGACGCTTTTGATTGTTTGGCTGGTCTTGTGAACATGGTTTGTTCTTTTTTCAAACAAGATATCAAATCACGTACTTTCGTTTTCTTAATTCACTCTGAGGTGGAAAATCCATTTCATAGTTTTTATTAGCCGTTTTATGATGCCTCTCTAAGTTTCCACGCTTAGGTATTGCAACTGACGCACTACAAATAAGACAAATGCACTTATCCTTCACCATACAAAGGAAAAATTCTTCCTCCCAATCGTTATTGAAATGATACGTTTTAGATTTCTTCGGTGCACTCATTTTGCACTATTTAATAATAAACTTTGTATCAACGTAGTATTACCTTCAAGTTACAATTCAAAATGACTCCAATTCCTGCAGGCGCAACATTTTTATCGACGTGAACGAAAGTATCGAATGGTCCCGTCAAACGCGCCGCCCGAAATTTCTAGAAAAGCGGCAAGAATAAAAAACGCGATTTTTTTTGACAAGTACCGCGTGTTCCTCTGATAAAGCCACCTTTTGGCGCTGGCAGAGTGTTATTTTATTACGTAATAAATTTTTGTAGTTTGGGTACCTACTTATTGAATTTTTTTTTCTTCTCGAGATCTACTGGTCGATCACGATCAACCGTTTGAGGACCCCTGGTTTAAAGAATTTTGTAATTTCAATTCAGACTGATATTCAGCAGTGGTATTAACAATTTGCCTCTAAAAAATAAGACTTCGTTACATAAACTGATCCATTTTCTGAAGATATCACCGAGCTCATTTGCCATTCTTAAACCTTCACTAAAAGTTAAATGTCACGTTTCCAGTGGTCGATGAAGTGCCGTCTTCAATAGGCTGTGAATTGAACATTTCGTCCAATTCGATTTCTGGCAAATCTTCATCTTGCGATTCAAGCAACACCTGAATGTCTCTTGATTCTATCTGTTCGAACCCATCTCGTCCTATTCCATTCGCAGTTTCGGCAAAGTTTGGATTTGCGCAGATTCTTTGTCATTTTCCGCAGTCAGAACAGGCCGCAGTTTTTTCCAGCATAATCGCAATGTGTATTCAGTTCTTCCATTGATTCTTCTATGTTTGAGATACATTTTGCTATGTCAAATGCCTTTCAACATTCCATAACATTTCGGTTCGTTTGGTGTGAAAGATCTTAAAGGCCTGGATTATTCATTCCTTGGTCCATTAGTGGAAGCAAAGACATTGTATTGGGACGTTATAGTTGGATGCATAGTTTCAAACTCGCGAGGATGGCCTGGTGCATTGTCCAAATGTTGAACAGATTTAAAGCCAAAATCCTTTTTTTTTTCAATTAGTTTCAACTTCTGAAACAAAACAATTCTGGAACCACAAAAAATTGGGCTTGTAACGCACGCTTTCTTATTAGCACGCCAAAACACTGGCATGTCGTTCTTGTTTTGGTTTTTCAAAGCACGAGGATGAAACGATCTAAAAAGCGTCAGTGGTTTGATGACACAATCTCTATCAGAACGTTGTAGCAGTGTAACTCGGTCTAATTTCGACTGCATTAAATAATTGCTTCGGTTTGTATCCTCCATCAGCTACTAGGTTTGCAAATTCTTCTGGATATCTTTCTGCTGCAGCTGTGTCTTGCTCAGGTTTTTATCCTCCATCACATACTAGATTTGCAAATTCTTCTGGATATCTTTCTGCTGCAGCTGTGTCTTGCTCAGGTTTGTATCCTCCATCAGCTACTAGGTTTGCAAATTCTTTCGGATATCTTTCTGCTGTAGCTGTGTCTTACTCAGGTTAGTTTAGGTAAACGATTAGAGTTTCTATTTTCACTTTGGGCGGTAACACTGATATTTTTGGTATGAAAACTCGTTTTTCAATTTTGCTAAGCGACATCATAAATTAGGAAGACAACGGTAGAGACGTATTGCTCGATCACAATTCTTGTAACGAATAGAAAAACGAAACAAAAAAAAACAAAGCGGCTTTTACCAAAGGACTGAACGTCTAATAAGATTCATTTAACAATATACTTTATGCATTCAGTAATGAGGTCGCTTTACTTTTTTTTTCTTTATGCGCGCTTTCCAGGAATAGGCGAACCAGTTACACCACATGAGTGGTCGCCTGGGAAGAATTGAGGTGTCAGTTTGCTCGCTTCTTGAAGAGGGCCAAATTTAGTATGTTGATAAGATGTTGGACGGAAGCGAGTTCCAAAGCTCACCGGCACTGTTAACAAAGGAATCCTTATAGAGAGAGGTTCGAGAGGTCGCTAAGTGTACCGCCATATGATAATAACTCCTTGCTAGCCTGGTGTTGCGGCATAATATGAGTTTTCCCGGAACAAGATATTTCAGCTCCTTGGAGCATCTCCCGTGGAAGTATCTGTGAAACAGAAAGGTCAGCAACTTGTCGGTTGGTGATCGCGAGTGATCTCTGGGTGGTAGATGAGGCGCACAGCCCACTATCCAACATCTGCAACGAACGTTTGGGCGCAGATCCCCATATATGGGAACAATATTCCAAAGCAGGTCGAATCTGCGCCTTATATAGAAGCAACAGCTGATATATCGTGAAGTATTGCTTGGCTCTGAAAATAAAACTAAGTTTAGCTGATGCCGACTTAACTATTGCTGATACATGTTCATATTAGCAAAACCCGGATTTGACGGTTATTCCGAGAAGGTGTATCGAATCTTTGGATGCAATTTGTTGGCCTTGCATCGTTAAAGGAGGTTCTCCAGCGGGGACCTTTCTAGAAAACGTAGTTGCTTGCGTCTTGCTCACCAGGTTCAACTGACCCCACTCAGATATCTTCTGTAAGTCAGAGTTTAAGTTATTAATTTGTTAACATCTCCGATGCTGAGATTTCGCAGCTGTAATCAGCCGCAGACTACTGAAAGATGAAACCAGGGTACAATCGCCTGCATAACCGAAGATCTTGTTCTCTGTAGATGACAGAAGATCGTTTATCTGCAACAGAAACAAGGTTGGCGAAAGAATGGATCCCTGAGGTACTCCTGCTTGCAACTGGAAACAGATGTTATATCGTCGACCACAACTTGTATTGACCTATTTGAAAGAGAGCTACTTATCCAACCCCGAAATTTTTCGGAAAGCCCATATGCAGCACGTTCATTCAACAAAGCTTCATGCCAAAGCCCTCGGGCTTTAGAGATGTCGAAGACTATTATTCTAGATTCCCCATGCTTTTCCATCGTTGGTGTATGAACATGAGTGACGTAGGCGAGCAGATCTCCTGTCGATCTTTGCCTACGAAAACCATACTGACGGTTGTTGATAATTCCCTGCAACTCAAGATTATCTCTCTCTGAAGCATATTCGCCTCTATACTCTTAATCATTTTATTTTTATCTAGTTTTAGCTTTGTAATCCTTTATCTAATGGTAGTTTTGCAAATTGTACATTTAATATTCTATGATCTGTAATCATATGATCTTTGACCTTAACTTCACAGAGTGCATTATCCGTTGCCAGAACATGTTCTATTACAGTTGCACTAGTATCGGTAACCCTTGCTGCATCTTCTACTGTTATTGTGTTTCTTATATTGAATGTATTTGCTTCTATGATATTTCTATATTCCCTAACGGTTGCATCATTGTTCAAGAGATTTATTTTAATATCACCAATAATAATACAACCATTTTTTATACTTGCATCCATAATTGTATCAATCTGTTCTAGAGAGTCGGGAATGCTACTTTCTGGAGGTCTGTATATTGCCCTGAGGGTGTATCTCTGTTTTGGAAGATATATTGATAAAAATTGACAACAAAATCGAAACCTCTGATTTCATTTACATTAAAAACAATATCTTCTCTCACATAAATACTCACCTCCTCCTATAGTATTTCTACAGTCAAATACTGAGTTATATCCTTTCAGGTTAAATAAGTTAGTCTCATTCTGATACAGTCATGTATCTGCCAATACAACTATATGCAATTCCGGTTTCTCGGTTTCAATTATATCTTTCAAGTCTTCCAATTTGTTTCTCAAACTTCTAACATAAATATAAACAATATTAAATTCTCCCTTTACTCCCTTATCATACATCACAGAAAATTATCACAATAACATTTACTATTTTTACTTACTGTAGCAAACCCTGGAGATCATTTTCACCAAAATTCTAACGAGGGGTTCCCTTGCCTTCCTTCTAATATATATTTTTCCATTCAAGCAGAGGGCACCATCAAATTTATTATTTTGCTCAAATTCCCTCGCTTTTTTTTCAATAATAATGTTTGATTATAAGTTGTAAGATCATCATTAAAGAATATGTTATTGTTTTTACCCTCCAATCTACATTAACCGACTTTAACTCCTTTAATTTGTTTCACCGCTTTTATAGTTTTCAGCTTCATATCATGGTTTCGGAGTTCGAGCATTATTAGAGCGTTCTCATTTTTTCCTTCTCGGTATGCTTCATATATATCTTCTTTTCTATGAGTTCCTTAAGAGTAGTCAAGACTTTTTGAACCACCTTTCCAACATCTTCGTCTTTCTGCTTCGGAATACCAGTGATCACCAAATTATTACTCCTTTTCTTCTGTTCCAGGTTATTAATCTTGGTCTCCAAAATAGGATAACTATTTTGTTCATTCTCCTTACTAATAGTCTTCAACTGCTCCTTTATGTTTTTCATAGTTACCCGGTACTCCTCATATGAATCCGACATGAACTGTACGGATTCTTTCATGGACTTTATTTCATCCTTCATTTGTTGTTTGAAAGGAGACAAGACTTCAGTGATTGTGTCTTTGATTAACTTTTTTAATGTATTTTGGCCCATATTTAGGACATTCAGGTCAGTATTAACTCACTCTGTACACGCGGAATGCAGCAAACAACTGTTTCTTCTTTATTTACTACTTTAACCTGTTTTGCACAACTTGGGCGGTAAGCTGAATCACAATTCTCACAACTTGTAGTGTAAATGACCTTTTTTTTGCAATGTTTGCATTTCGCTTAAATTTGAACCCTCAACAGTCCTACTTGTTGACGATGACATAACCTCAAACAAGAACAAGGAATATAGAAACCAGTTGTGCCAAGTTAGCAACAACAAAAATTTTGACAAACTTTTTTAGCAGATTTTTTAAATAATCAGTTCTCGGTACATTTTCGACATATTGTATATTTAACGGAAACTTCTACAAATTTAGTTTAAAAACTTTGTAGCGTATGAGTGTCTACAGTCTGGACTAAGAATGTTTCAAAATGAACATAGAATTCAAGTAAAAGATTTCCTTTGTGCAAAATGTTGGACCTAATATTATTTCTGGATTTCAGTTATCGACGAAAAGCTACGAACAGACATTCGAACATTGACTGTTCAAATTCAATAAAAGTTAACTAATTTATGAAGATTATAGCTGCTACATTAAAAATAATGATACAACACGCAGTAGATATTGCGCAAATAAGCTCTACTATCCTAGATTTCCTATCGATGATTAACGAACTTCCCGTTGATAATTATAGAAGTAACGAAAAGCATTTGGATGTTTGTTTAATATTTGTTGTTAATATAACATGAAGTTTTATCATAACATACTTTTTATGCGCGAGTGATCCTTTTCCTAGTGTTCCAATGTTTTGGTTGAAACAATTCTAGCGGCATTCAATTTTGCTTGGTCGAAACGAATGATTTCAAGGTGTTTCCATTCATGAATGAGTCAGATCATAGCGTAAACAGTATAGGAATACGTACAATGTTGATTCCAACTCATGTAGTAATATGTCGAGTATCTTCAGAAATATTAAAATGTGGAAAAGTGATTTCGAGGTTATTCTGGAGTCATCTCTGTTAACTTTATATCAAGGTATTTTTGTGAGTATATTACTATTTTTGAGATATTCTTACCTATTCGTACTGTATTCTGAAATACAAGAAAAATTAGAATTATAATGTTTCGCCGGTAACTGATTTATGAGTTACTTCAATCGGTCAGATTTTTTAAGAAGTGTCATTGCGTTCAAAATATAGTTTCGAAAATTTCTAATGAAAGCTATTAATTTTATCCTTTAGTTTTTTTGGATGAAAGATAGACACACACTTTTGAAAGATATAAATTTTCTCAAAACCCGCAAAGTGTCCTAATCCAAATCGAACAGAACAGAACGCACAACCGCATCATATTCTCGAAACAACTCAAATCAGTTTCCACTGTAGTAGAGGAGTAGTGTATCGAGCTAAAAAATAGGACTTATTTAAAATAGCTCTTCTCCCAAATTCCGTACTATTTATACTTTTTAGCTCACGAATTATTATTTTTATATTGTCTTTTAATTCTGTAACTATAACACATTTATCAATCAACAAAATTCTAAGGTAGTTCTAGCAGACATACAGACTCTAAATCTTAGTGTACTGTCTATGAAAAAAGGAATGATTCAAACATCCCCAAATTCAATTTAAGTCAGATTTTCTACAGTTCAAGGTCCTGCTTTTTTTGTCGGTTGGTAAAACTCTTCACGAATCTGAATATGGGTAAAATTTTCTATTTACTCCACAATCCACTAACTCCTGAATCGTTCGATCGATTCTGGTCAAATCTGATGAATTTGACATTGACACTACAAACATGTTGACAACATTTTTGATTAAGCCACTAAAAACGAGAGAAAGTGCTGAAATAAAAGAAAATTAAGAAATTTGTTCATCGAAAAACTAAATCGAAATTTTATATTTCGTCTGTACCACAAGAAACTGCTCTATCTATTAGTGTTAATGCTAAACTGTCAGACCTGAGGAATTTTATATAGGAAATAAAAATAAAAAGAAGGTTTATACAGGGTGTTACAAAATAGTATGTTACAACTTGAGGGGGTAAATCTACGTGCAATTTCAACAAAAAAAGTGTATATAAAAATAGGTCCGCAAAAACTTCGTTACGGATCTATAGGGTGTTGAAATTTCCGTAAAAAAATTGGTTTTTTCTTCAAAATTCCTGCAGTTTTTGAGATATTCAGCCCAAATAAAAAAAAATTGGAATGCAAGCAATTTTTTACAGCCTCCTTTATTACACGTCCTTAATTTTAACTAGAATCTACAAGGTGTTTTCTTTCCGGAGCCATGTTTTCTTTTGCCCTTTCAAACTTTTTTGCAGAACGCCACTGATCAGCGCACAATCAATTTTCGTCATTTTCGTTCAATATAGAAACTTTTTCGACACTTGTAATTTTTTGGTATCTCCAACCGTTCTCGAGCAAAAAATTATTAAACGATTGTATGCATTCGCTGAATTGAAAGCACTTCTGATTAAAAGAATGACTAGTAGGCTTTGATTTCTTTTCATGTATTTATTTATTTTGACAGTTGCTAAAGTTGAACCAGTGTCTGCTCGAATTGTTTATTAAATTAACGATTAGTTTCAACTTTCGAAGTTATTGCTGTAAGAAAAAATTGCTAATTTTACTAACGCCGAATTGGCTGATATCATCCATTACATGTACGGTCTGACTGATGGAAACACAACAGAAGCTAGGCGATTATATCAGTTGCGCTTTCCAAATCGGGTACCACCAGACAGGCGAACATTTTCAAATATCCACAGAAGGTTGAGGGAATCTGGTAATTTCACTGCAAATAATCATTTGAAAGGTGCAACTCAAACTATGAGAACTACAGATATTGAGGAAGCAGTTTTCAATTGTATTGATTTGAATCATCATGTGAGTACAAGAAAAATTGGAAATCAGTTGAATATTTCACATGTTCTAGTTTGGAGGATTTTCTACGACTTTTTATTGTACGCTTTTCATATTCAACGCGTCCAAACTCTACTTCCTCGAAATTTTCCTTCAAGACTTAATTAGAGAAAATGCTCATTTTGATAGTGAAATAATGTTCACAGACGAAGCTAACTTTTCGAGAACATTTTTCACAATAATCATTATTGGACTGAGGAAAACCCCCATTTGATTGAAGAATCTCATCATCAAGAACAGTTCTTACGAAATGTCTGGGTCGGAATAATTGGAAATTATTTGATTGAGCCATTTTTTTTGCCTAATAGACTAAACGGTCCCGCTTATCGGAAATTTCTTGAGGAGGAGTTACCTTCATTGCTCAAGTATGTGCCACTTTTGGTGAGAAACATAATGTGGTTCATGCATGATGGGGCACCAGAACATTTTAGTGGAGAAGCTAGGGAATTCTTGAATAATACATTCAACAACCGAGGGATAGGTCGGCGTGGGCCAGAACCATGGCCTCCTAGGTTCTCAGACTTAAATAGTTTAAAATTTTTCTTACGGAGATATCTCAAAAGTTTAGTTTATACCACTCGAGTGAACACTGTAGAAGAATTTAGAAATCGAATAATAACCTCTTGTGACACTATAAGAAATACCCCAGGAATATTTCAAAGAGTGTTTGATAATATGTGAAGAAGAACAGAGGCCTGTATTCTTGCAGATGGAGTACACTTCCAGCAATTCATTTATTTTTTGATTGTTCTTTTTTTTTAGTTTGATATTGAATAAGTATAAGTTCAGTCTCAGAAGACGAGCTATCAAAATAAAAGCAATTTTTGGGCATACCCATCGAGTATTTGGCTGCGTTTGATCTCACACAACTCAACAATTGCTCAAAGTAAGGCTCGCTTGTTTTTTGAGGAGAACCGGACATGTCACTACCATAGTATTAGGCAACGTACAACACCTATATTTCTTTTCGTTTGCCATGTTTTGGAGGTATCTCTTTCGGAGTGGCAAAAGTGTTTCGAAAATTGGTATAAGCGCATGCAATAATGTATCGATCTTCATGTAGAATACTTTGAAACACTGTAAAGTTATTTTTTCTCTAAGTTACTTGTTTTTTTGTCAGGTGCAAAATTTAGAGGCAAATTACGTATACACCTGACATGATTTGTGAAAACAGCAAATACACTCTTCATTTTAATAAAACAATTGTTTGCAATAGAGGTATAAATCACAATAGACCAGATATCATTCTTACGGATAAACAAAATCAAATAACATACACAATTGATATTGTCGTACCCTATGCGCCTAATACATTCTATCAAAAATCTGCTAAAACTATTGTCGAAACTTTTATTAAGGCAATCTGTCATTTAGTTCGTTTACAGTTCTCGATTTTGTCAGTTCTCACAAGTGTGTTTTGATATATGATATATGTATATATATATATATATATATATATATATATATATATATATATATATATATATATATATATATATATATATATATATCACGGATTAAGTCAATGCGTCTAAATATTTCAACTCGAATACGTTCTATTGACGTCTTCCCGTTTGCCGTCCCCAAACCTCCCTGTTGAAAACGTCATTCTCTTCTAGATCCCGGGCCGCCATCATCTTACACCCCCACTTCATGGTTTTCTTGGTCTTCCTCGTCTCCTGTGTCCTGGGGGAGTCCATTGAAAGACTTTTCGGCCATCTGTTCTCGGGCATCCTCAAAACATGTCCGAACCACTTGAGACTACCTTTCCCAATTCCTTTCACCACTGTCTCTTCTGCGCTCATAATCTGTCTTATTTGGGTGTTCTGTATTCTCTCAATTCGTGATATTTCCGCGCTTCTTCTTAGATAGTCCATCTCAACCGTCAATACCCTCCGTCTCAAATCGGCATTCAAAGTCCAGAGCTCTGAACCATACATAGGACTGACTCAACCAATGTATTTCCTAGTCTTTTTTTCGTAACTTTGGAATTATGTTTGTCCCAGCACAGGCTGTCGAGGCATCCAATGATCTTTTTACTACTTCTTGTTATTGTCATGACTTCTTCCTTTCCTAGATCCTCGCTATCTATCAAGGCTCCAAGTTATTTGAAGCATTTAACTTGCTTGATTGTCACCTCATCGTTTATCATCGTAGAGTCTCTTCATCATGAATTCCAGATATTATGAATCCTGCGCAAGAACTACCTGGTCATCCGCGAAACTTAGAGTGAAAAGATGTTTATTTCCTATCGGAATACCCTTCCTTGGCAACTTCTTTTGCTTTGTCATAGTGCTACCTCCACATATATATTAAATAAAAGCGGTGACAAGCTGCACCCCTGTCTCAACCCCTTTGTAGTTTTTATTATTTTCGACAGTCTGCCATCAACCTTAACGTATGCGACATTATCTTCATAGAGCTTTCTGATTATCTTTTTTAGTGCCTTGTCCGTATTCATCTCTTCCAGAACAATCCATAGCAGGCATCTAGCGGTGAAATCGTAAGCTTTTTCTAGGTCTATAAATGCTAAATGAGCTTCTTGGTTGAGCGATATTTTCTTTTCTAAGACTTATTGGACGACGAACAGGTTATCTGCACATGAACGCCCCGGTGCAAACCCAATTCGATCCTCACAGATTTTGTGCCCGATATTTTCTCAGTTTTTTCTGATAATATTCTACCGAAGAGGCGACACAGCGAACTGTTGATACTCAAACCCCTATAGCAGTTCGAATCTTTGCCGTCCCCTTTCTTGAATACTGAAACAATATAAGCAGTTTTGATTTTCTGTGGTAATTTGTTCCGGCTACTGCACTGATTAAAGAAATCAACAATACGTTTGATGAGTGGCTCCCCACCATCTTTCAAGAGCTCTACCGGGACATTACTCGGACCAGGGGATCTTCCGTTCTTCATTGTAACCAAGCTCTGTTTAACTTCTTCGGCAGTAAATCCAACGCAACCTTAAGTTTCTGTAGGAGCCACTTGTCTCTTAGATTCAGTTTCTTTTCCACTTACAGATCTTCGTAATGTTTTTCCCATTTCTCCATGCTGATGCTTTGATTCAATCTATCAGTTTGATTAGTTTTTATTTGTTTGATGGTTCTCCATATTTCCGTACTACGAGCACCCCCTATCAGGCTTTCTACCTCTTGGTACTTCTTTTCCCAGGTTCTGGTTTTCTGTTCTTTGATGGCTTGACGCGCTTCTCTGTTTTTTGCTTTGTATCTCCCCCAGTTAACGTTGGTCTTATCTGACAACCACCTGTGATAACATTTTTCCTTCTCATCGATTGACTGATTCACTTCGTCAGTCAATCAGGTAGGTGCCTTCTGAATCTTTCTTCAACTGAAGTTAACATCGATAAAGTGAAGGAAATGGTAATTGAAAATCGTCTTTTAAGTTTGAGAGAGATAGACAATGAACTTTCTGTATCACACGAACAAATTCGTATCATTTCAAACGGTTGGTTGGGCATGAAACGCAATGCTGCTCGACTAGTTCCAAAATCCCTGAATTTTCTTCAAAAATTGAATCGCGTAAAGGTCGCTGAAGGCAAGCTAGAACCTGTCAATTCCGACCCCACATTTATGAAACGCGTTTGACAAATGTTTTGATGATTGGATTATTCGTTGGCGTTAATTTATTATTTCGAAAACGCCTACTTTGAGGGAGATACAATGAATATTCTGTGTTTGATTGTTCAATTCCCTGTACTTTTTCGACAGAATGTATACAAAATACACTGAAAAGGTTTCTATATATTTGATGCTAGACTAGACAAAAGAATGTGAAAACTATAATTCCTAAAAATATTAATCGACTTGGAAATTAAAATTTTATAATCTCTATACTTTAACTCATTTGCACTCTTTTCAAGTAATTACTAGAATAACACCTACCTCATTTCGCAATCTCAATTTGAAAATAATACTACTTAGAAAGTTGAAATTCTCAGATTTATATATATTTCCAGCAGGAAAGAGTATTTTTCCGTTCAATCATATTACTCATGCGTGGTTCTTTATGCCTGAAAAACGCTGGCGTCACAAGGGCCCCACTTTCGATATAGGATAAGAATAAAAAATATTCATAACCTAATGAATAATAAAATAAAACAAGTAACTATGTTTTAACTATCACTAATTTATTGATGTAAAGAATGACAAATTTGGAAAACACGTCAAATTATGACGTCACCTTTGACGAAAAGGCATATTCTATTTTGGTACCGATATGTTGATGACATTTTAGCCTGTTTCATTGGAAAGAATAGACAACTAGAAATCTTCCTGAATTTCATTAATAACATTCATCCTAAAATTAAGTTCAAAGTAGAAACAAAAGTCGATAGTAAAATCAATTCCTTAGATCTAACAATTACCCGGGAGAATAATAACCGTTAATCAATTAATATCTTCAGAAAACCATCGTACACGGATAATGTCATACCGATAAATTCATTTCACCCGTATTCTCAAAAATTAGCAGCCTTCAAATCCATGATTCACAGAGCGATTTATTTGCCTTTATCGGACATGGACCGAAAATCAGAATTTAACACCATTATGTTAATAGCAGAGAACAACGGCTTCAATATAAAAGCAATAGAGAGTTTGATTAATCGAAAAATACGCAACAGCACATTCAACATGATATATCCCCAATCCAAGAGAGAAAAGCCCGAAAAATTTATGTCTCAAACATATTTTGGGAAGACGTCAGAACAGGTTGCTAGAGTTTTGTCTGATAGTAAAAAAGTTCATATTGCATTCAAACCAGTTAGCAAATTGTCAGGCCTGCTTTTCAACACAAAAGATAAAACCGATAAATTCGAAAAATCAGGAGTATACCAATTAACATGTTCTGAGTGCAATTCCTTTTATATAGGTCAAACAGGACGCTCTTTCAAGGCTAGATACAAAGAACATTTCCGGTCATTCCTACATCAGAAATTTGATTCAGCTTTAGCTGCACATTGTTTGAATGAATGTCATCCTTTTCCAGAACTTCAACAGCTAAAAATTCTTCATTCCTGTGATAAATCTTATAAACTCAATTTGTTTGAATCGATGGAAATTTTCAAGGCATCTAGGGTAGAAAGGGTTAAGCGACCAGGTAGACTTAATTACCTGCCAATCACCATTATTAAAGTTACTGTGACCTCTACTAGCATTTTATTGATTGTAATTCCTATATTGTACATGAGTATTCAGTTTTCATTAGCTTGTTGTTGATAATGGACGTATGTCCGAAACCGGTCCAACCAATATAAAATTTTGTCATTCTTTACATCAATAAATTAGTGATAGTTAAAACATAGTAACTTGTTTTATTTTATTATTCATTATGAATATCAACTATTACGTAGTTCAGGCTTCATGAATCAACTATTCATAACCTAGTTTGCGAGTTTCGTAACAGGAGATGATGGGGGATTGATGGCGATTTTTATTGGTAGTACGTTCTCTCTCAATGATATTTTTTGTATTTATGTGCTTTCATATTCCTGCATTGAACTCTCTGTTCAGCATATCTCCCATAGCATTCAGCGTTACTAACCTTTAAGAAAACAGCACGTGGTGTTCCCATTACGCTGTTTCTGAGCTTGCCTCGCTCCAATACAAGCTACAATATCTTATTACTAATGAATAAAATCGCAATAAAGTCATGATTATTGATAACAGTCCTGATAACTATATCCTTCAGGTGAGAATCCTCGATTTATTACGACAAGCTTTACTTTCCTCTGATTATTTCAAGGACATTCGATAACGAAGTATTGAAATTAGTAAAATAAGTTTTCTAGCTAGAGAGTTGTTCAAACATTTCGGTGTCTGGAATTCGACTTTTGCATTGAAAGCGTTTTCTAGACAACCTCGTAGAGTTCCCGAATAGTCTCTGGGGGAAATCTGGAGGATAAATGAGTTGAACAAACAACTGTGATTTATACAATTCAATCTGCGCGAAATTCGATTTTCTATTTTACATTCAGTCATTTCATCTCGTTTCTGTCACCAAGTCGGTCCCATAATGCTCCTTAGTTCTTTTTTCAAAGTAATCTAGGTGCATCCCAACAAATAATGGTAATAGCTATAAACACATGTTCAATCAGTCGCCATAAGAGAATGTACGAGGCTTGTTCTGAAAGTGAGTATACTCCATTTTGATATTTCCATTTCGAAAGAGTGCGTTGGAGAAAATTACAGTATGTTATTCAAAAAACTTGACATACTATTATTTTTTCACATAATTGCGTTGCCGTTCAATGCATATGATCATGAAGCAAGCTTCTTAATACTCCCGTAAGCATATTCCTCCTATTCTTTAAATTTTTCCGGAGTTGATCATCTTTAAATCAGGGCGTTCCTTACGTTACATTTCAAAGCCCTGAAAAAATCGCGAGCGCTGTTGATCCGATTCTTCTTAAGCTATTATGTTTCATGAGTTTGAACAAAGTTTTCGGTATTCCATCGATTTTATATATCTGAAACATTTGAAGAATTTATCATGAAATAAAACAAATATCTACGAGATTTTTTTCTTTATTACAGGAGCGCCCGCCTCCCTGGCGGTTCCTGACATGTCTTACTCGAGCAGCGAAGGGGAGGAAGATTTCTACGATGCCAACGATTACCCGCCTACAGGAAGCATTGCTTCAACGCCAAGGTGAGCATAGTGTAGAATGCTATTTACTTTTTCGTTGAAACGCAAATGCAATATCTCTCTACAAGAGAAATTGTGGGAATAGAATAGTAGAAAAGCTCATAAAGGTAGTAGGGTAAAAAAAAAATGACAGGCGATTTCAGTTATCGAAAATTCCTAGCAGGTAAATCAAAATGTGCACAAGATATAATTACAGTAAAAACTCCTCATTTGCGGTTCCTAACAGGTTTTCCAATAAGAGGTTTCATTTTGAATAGCCTGCTATTTCGGTATCTGTCACTTTCGAAGCTGTCAGTTTTGGACATTTCACAAGTAGAAACTACGCCATTAATAAAAATGGAACGATACACGCTTTAACAACCCATTGAAATTGTTAAAATTCACTGCGAAAATGGTGAAAATTTTGCAGTCACAGTTCGCAAGACTAAAACATTTTTGGGTCGTCGTGAAGCACCTTCTCGGCCGGCTTGTTGAGACAAGTTAGTGACGTGAAGAATCGAATCCATGAACGACGCACAAGAACAACTATGAATATTGCTGCTGTAGCTCGAAGTGGTGAAGAAAACTCAGGTTTATCCATTTCTCGTCGTTATTTGGAATTGGGCATTTCACAAACGTCATCACATCGTCTTTTGCATAAAGACTTGGGTCTTAAGGCTCAAGTTCAGTTTACACAAGAACTCAAGCCGGCCGATCATCAACAACGTATCTTTACTGATTGGATCCTTGAAATGCATCGAAATGATCCGAATTTTCATCGGAAAATCATCTTCAGTTATGAGGCCCATTTCCATCTCGGTGGGTTGGAAAACCCAAGAGTTATTGTTGAAGAGCCTCTTTATCATCAGCGTGTCACTGTTTGGTGCTGTTTTTGGATTGGCGGTGTCATTGGACCTTACTTCTTCGAAAATAAGACTGGAGCAACTGTTTCGCTGGATGGATTGCTATCGAGTGATGATGGATGATTTTTCATGTCCGAAATTGGAGGGGATTGATCTGGAAAACGTTCACTTTCAACAAGAGGGAGCTACGTGCCACACAAGCAATGGAACCATCGCTCTTTTGAGAAAAAAGTTTCCTGGCTGTTCTATTTCTCGAAATGGTGATCACAATTGGCCGCCGAGATCTTGTGATTTAACACTTTTAGACTTTTTCCTTTGTGATACTGATTATGGTCCTCGTCACCCAAGATCCTACAGGGGAAGAATGGAGAAGGCTTCTCAGGTCGTCAACGAGCTAAATCCTTGCCAAACAAACAGAAAAGAGAAACTCAAATTGACAAACATGCGCATTGGTACATGGAATGTCCAGAGCATGTCTCAATCTGGTAAAACCCATAATGTAATCCAGGAAATGAAAATGCTCAGATGGCGAGATGACCCCACTCAGGACAATTCTCGACAGACCATGGAACAATATATTACTCCGTAAACAATGATGGCCAACATAGACATAGTGTCGCAATTCTAGTCACCAAAGAGTTCAATAGAGCAGTAGAAGGTTTTGTCGCGATCTCCGAAAGAGTAATGCTTCTGCAGTTAAGGACATCGCACGCTAGACTGAATTGAATAGAGGTGTACACTCCTACAACAGATGGAGACGAGGACGAAATAGAAATGTTTTACCAGCAGATCGAGGAAGCTCTAAAATTAACTTAACACAGAGAAATCAACATAATCCTGGGCGATCTCAATGCAAAGATCGGGTAAGGACAAAGTGGGCGCAATATAGGATATTATGGTTTAGGGGAACGTAATGGAAGAGGGGATCGACTATTTCAATTCTGCCAAGAGCATAACCTCAACATTACTAACACATTCTTTAAACTGCCTAAAAGAGGATTGTATACATGGCGATCACCTGCAGATGGACCGGAAAAAACGTCAGAAACCCGATAGACTATATCCTGATCCATGAGAGGTACCATAACTCAGTTCAATCGGTGAAAGCATACCGCGAAGCAGATGTTTCTTCCGATCACATTCCGCTCATCACTAATGTCTCACTCAGACTCAAACATATAAAGAAGCAAAGAAAAATAACCAAACTAGGCACGCAAATGCTCAAAAAACCTGAAATAATAGAAAGTCTCCAGAAGCAGTTGAATGAAAAACCTTAATACAATAAATATGGACAGCAATGATATTGAGGAACAGTAGAAATCACTAAAGCAATGCCTGCTTGATCCATGCAAGGAGATATTTACAAACCACACAAAGAAGGGAGAAAACTGGATGACTGATACTATACTGGACATAATGGAAGAAAGCAGACATTTCAAAAACATTAACCGTCACAAATCCAGGGAGATAAACTACGAGATCAGGAGAAATATAAGGGAGGCCAAGGATATCTGCTTTGAAGAGAAATGTAACGAGATCGAAGATTTGCAAAGTAGGTACGATTCTTTTAATCTACACAAGAAGGTAAAAGAGTTGGCAGGGTTGAAACGACAAATTCCTTCGAGTATACTCCTTGACAAAAACTCTATAACACGGCTAGAGGACCAAACTGAAAGATGGAGAGAGTATATTATTGAGTGATGAACGCGGAGAATTAGACCAGATAGAAATTCCGCCAAAAGAAGCTCTCTTTTCGCTCAATGTATTGATCCAGAGGTGCATGGATGTCAACCAACATTTGTATATATGTTTCCTCGATTATATTAAAGCGTTCGACAAAGTCCTATACAAACAACTTATGACTGTCCTTAAAGCAAAACTTATTGACTTTAATGATCTCAGAATAATTGCAAACCTTTATTATAGACAACGAGCAAAAGTACGCGTCAGCGATCTTCTTTCGGAAGAAATTCAAATCAGAAGAGGAGTGAGGCAAGGTTGTGTATTGTCACCACTCCTCTTCAATGCATATTCAGAAGAAATACTGAGAAAGCTCTTGAAGGAGAAGCAGCCGGAATAAAGGTAAACGAAATATCGATCAACAATATCAGGTATGCGGACGGCACTGTCATAATATCAGAGAACCTAAAGGATCTTCAAAGACTGATGTACAAGATAGTCGAGTATGGCGAGGAATACGGTATCAATGAACATCAAAACAACTAAATTCATGAGAATATCGGAAACTCCACGAAACGAAGAGAGTCTTACCATTGTTGGCACCAGTGTATACATACCTGGGTACAATAATCAATTCCACAAACGACTATTCCCAGGAAATAAAAGTTAGTATAGAAAAAGCAAGGGCAAATTTCAACACAATGAAAAGAGTATTATGCACAAGAGATTTGAAGTTAGAACTGAGAGTTAGATTGGCGAGATGTTACGTATTCTCGACTCTGTTGTACGGAATGGAGAGCTGGACACTGAAGGCGACTACCACAAGAAGATAGAAATCTTTTGAATACTGGGTGTACCGGCAAATTCTATGAATATCATGTATAGAACACGTTACCAACACCGAAGTTTTGGAAAGACTCGGCAAAAATGGAGATCATACCTACAATTAAAATTAGAAAACTACAATATCTAGGTCACATAACTCGCGGAGAGAGATACACCATGCTCCAGTTGATGTTTTATAGAATTTAAACTTGAAACTTATTCAGAAGAAAAGAATTTAGACTTGAAAGCGGTGGTAGTTTTGGACAATGCACCAGGTCATCCTCGGGAACACAAAACTATGCATCCAAATATGAGAGTAACATTTTAACCTCCCAACAGGACGTCTTTTTCAACCTATAGTCCAGGCCTTCAAGCTATATTGCATTAGAGTAGACGAACCTTCAATCATATTGGATAATATGGAATGTGATCCGGGATATAAATGTTATGGAATGCTGAAAGAAATTCGACATAACAAAATGTGTCTTGAACATGGAAGAATCAATGTAAGAGCTGAACCCATACACATTGAAATCAAGGTGGAAAATCTGTGGCCTGCTCTGACTGCAGAAAATGAGGAAGAATTTGTGCAAAGTCAATCTTTAACTGCAAACATTGCCGAAATTGCTAACGAAATAAAACGAGATGGGTTCGAACTGATAGACTCAAGTAACATCCAGGAGTTGCTTAAATCGCAAGATGAAGATTCGAGTGAAACCAACTTGGAGAAATTGTTAAGTTCACAACCTATTGAAGACGAGACTCCAATGTGAAGCGTGACATTTAATCTTCAAATCTTAGTGAAGGTTCAAGAATGGCCAAGCTTTCTGACTTTATGAAAATTGATCAGTCTATTGAACGAAGTCTTATTTTCGAGATGCATATTGCTAATGCTATTGCTGAATATCAGTCTGAATTGAAGGAGCTTTCTGTATTACCAGCATATTTACGGGACATATATCCCGCTAATGAAGAGCTTATACTGTCTCGTCAAAAAGTCCACCAGTAGAATCTTCTCAAAGCTGTCAATTCCTATGCAATTTCTATTCTAGCATTCTCTTTTTGGTGTTATAAACGTAGATATCTTGGAGGTCGTGGACTAACTGAGCCTTCTTCTTTGCACAAAACTGATTATCTCAATAACCGAAAACACTTCGTTATTGTCATGCGGGGTTTTGTGGTAGATGTTGACGTGATCTATAATAGATCGAAATTTGAGGCGTCAGTTTTGGCACAACTTTGTATATTATAATAAAAATACGAAGGGAAGATATTAAAATAGTTTGTTTTTATAAGTTTCTATAAAATACTTTATTTTGACGTGAAATTGTAATGTCGACATCAATCTTGCAAATAGCCCTGGTACAGTGGAATCTCGTTAATTCAAGCCTACGATAATTCGAACGTCTCTATAATTCAAAGTGATCACGAGTTCCCTGCAAAATCTCTTTGTATTTCGAACTGAATTAATACATTTTCATGCACTTGGTAATTCAAACGGAAAAATCATTACTATATAACAAAACGACGCATTAATTCGAACTCATCGGTGTTCAACACTCGACAACTCAAAGTTGCAGAGAGAAAGAGGCTGAAAGATTGTAAGTACATTTTACGACATGTATCAACGTACACGAGCATTTGTTTTTGTTATGATTAGTTTGTCTATTGGACACACTATGTTTTAGTTACTGTTACTTTTTCGTTGGTATACAGATTAAAAGTTTGTATTAGTTTGAGTATAAATGTTTGACAATTGCTAAAAAGAAGTTAATAGATACAGTAGAAGAAGGTGAGAAGAAAAGTAATTTTGCAAAAGAATTTAAGATTTCTCTGAGTACTCTCACCGTAATAAAGCACAAGGAGAAAATTAATGCTGCTCAAACTGCTGGAGTACGGAAAAGAACTACTAAAGGTGTATTTCCTCGTCTGGAAGAAAGCCTTGTCATTTGGCTAAGACATTGTAGATGACAAAAGTGTCTATTAGCAGAAACTTGTTAAAAGAAAAGCAAAATAGTTCGCGTCTACTCTAAGCATCAAAAACTTTGCGGCAAGTGAAGGGTGGCTTATTGATTTCAATAAGAGAAATGGAGTTGTGTTTGAAAAAGTTTGTGGAGAAAGTGGAAGTGTTGATGATTCAGTTTGCTTAGACTGGCGCAGTAAATTGAAGACCTTGATTGAAAACTATGATGCCAGAGACATTTTTAATACTGATGAAACTGGCCTGTCCTTGAAATGTTTACCGAACAAGACGCTTACTTTTAAAGATGCAAAATGTCATGAAGGAAAACAAAGTAAAGAGAGATTGACAGTTTTACTTGCAGAAAATATGGATGAATCTGAAAAACTTACACCCTTAGTGATAGGAAAAGCAATGAAACAGCGATATTTCAGAGGAGTGAAATCGTTTCCTACTGATTATCGTGCTAACAAAAAAAGCGTGGACGACGACAGAACTTTTTAACAATTGGATTTTAACAGTTAATGGGGACATGAAACGACAAAATCGGAAAATTTTACTATTTTTAGACAATTGCACTGTCCACAACAGTCCTCCTTCATTGTCCAACGTGGAACTCTACTTCTTTCCACCGAATACAACCTCCAAATTGCAACCATTGGACCAAAGGATCATCCATAATTTTAAAACGTTCTATTGCAAAGAAATTGTTAAGCTCATTTAAGAATCTCTCGACAAGCAGCTAACTGCGAATATCACGGTTCTGACAGCTATTTTACTGATTGACAAGGCATGGGGAGCTGTAACACCCCTAACAATTCTCAATTGCTTCTCAAAAAGTCCGGTTTCTCAAAAGAAAATCTTCCAATACTTATGGATGATGATGAACCAGTAATAGAACCAATAGTTGACCTCAGCGGTGTGAGTTTTTCTGACTTTGTTCAAGTGGATGAAGATGTTGCTGTCTCAGGTTCACTAAACCGAATGAAAAACGCAACGATGAAGATGAGGACGATTCATCAGAATCTTTGGCAGAGGTGTCAGTTAAGAAAGCAAGATCCTCATTCCATATCTTACAAAGCTTCTCTCTACAAAACGAAAGCTGATGATGAAAAAGCATTTCAGGCACTTTTTCTGTTAAACAAAGTTATTGAGCAGTTTGAGCAATGTGCTCTAAAGCAAACCAGCATAACAGAGTTCTTTCAAAAGATTGATTAATTCACGTTATGAATACGTGTATGTACAAGAATGTACCTCCAAACTTTTGTCATTGTTATAGAACAGCAGTTAATAGTTGATCAACACTTAATAATTCGATAATTTTATTGAGGAGGTCGTTACTTGATGAAAATCGATATACATATTTTCGATGAAATAAAACTAAAGTATTTAGATTTTCACTATATTAACGAAACTATGACCGGTTTCACCACACTGTGGCTTCATCAGATAGATACAAACTGATGAACAGAGTTATTCCTTATATATTAGTCTTATTTCCTACTTAATATTACAATAGGTACAAGAGGTATGTTGGAAAACCTATCGGAGTTGCTTACTTTATGAATTGAAAAGATTGAGTAAAGGAGAAGGATTTAGATCTAATTGACTATTAAGTAAACGACCTGAATTCCTTTCTTTGTTGATCTCTAAAATTTGCAATACATTGAGTTTTTGTCTGTTATTTTCATTGTGTAAAATTTTGAAATTATCATTAAAGTTATGGTTTTCTTCGAGTAAGTGAATAGAAGAATAATGGGAATCTGATTTATGATGATTAAAACTACGTTTGTCCTCGGATAATCTAATTTTGAAATTTCTCAAAGTTCTACCAATATAAATTTTATTACAATTCCCGCAAGTCACCTTCAAAAAGATGTTGTAGTTGTCTCGTTGGCTGTATTAAAGATATCTGAAGACCCATAATATCAGCCCCGCAGCCCAAAATGGAGTACTACAAGACAAAAAGAAATGGTTGAAGTTAGACATCAAGTTTCAATACAGCCAACGAGACAACTACAACATCTTTTCAAAGGTAATCCATTCGGAGTTGCTTCATAGATTGCATTCAGTAGAATTTGACATTTTAGATTCCGGAACAAGTTTCAAAGTTCATTAATTAATTCACTAAAAGTAAAAATTTCAGTTGCGAAAATTAAATAAATTATTGAGTAATAAACCTGAAACTTCAAAAATCAAGTCCAAATTTTCCGATCACCAATTTTATGATAGGTTCAGTAATCTTTCAGATGCTAATTTTTCCGAAGATGAAGTTTTACTTCTAGAAAAGGGTTTTAAACACAATTTAGAGTCGAATAATGCTCGTCTCCATTTCGATCTACTAGGAATTGAAACCGAAATAGCCCTAAATTATTCACCACAAGCCAAACACCTAAAACACAAAAAGAGTTCAATAGTTTTCAACCTAAGAAATTCGAAAATACAACTTTAAAGTCCATTAAATCTAAGTTCGCATCTGAAGATATCATATTCACCAAAGCAGATAAAGGTCATACAGTCATAGCCCCTCAAATAAAGCAGATTATTTATTGAAAACCCAAAATTTCATTGAATCAGGTTGTTATGAAGAAATTGATAAATAAATAATAGATTTCAATCCATAGTAAAAAACGTTTTAGAGTATGCCAAGTCTATATTACCTACCAACCAAAAATATAAAATTTTCATTGACAACCCGCAATCACCAAAACTTTACTCCCTCGTCAAACTCCACAAAACAGGGTATCCCATTAGACCAGTAGTTTCATATTTTCAAGCTCCAGCTGCAAAACTTTCACGCTTTCTCATAAACATCATTCAACCGTACGCTAATTTTGAAAAAATTCTCAATAAAAACTCTTCAGTCCTAATAAATAAAATTCAGCACACGATACTACCACCGCTAAACTTATGTCATGGGATGTAGTAAATCTCTTCCCTAGTGTTCCACCTAGTGATACAGTGAAACTCATCAACAACGCCCTTCTAATTAATAAAGTCAATCCGATAATTCAATCAGAAATCTTACACCTTTTAGAAATTTGTTTAGAACAAAATTATTTTAACTTCAATGGAGTATTATATAAAAGTAAAAGAGGTTTAATCATGGGTAATCCTCTAAGCCGTCTGCTCGCTGAAATTTTCATGGATAATATTGAAAAAACTATCCAAGAGCATCCGTTATTCAAATACTTCTTTTATTGGTTTAGATATGTCGACGATATAATTTGTTGTTTCACTGGCACACAGACAATTAGAGTCATTCAAAACATTCATTAACAAAATTCACGATAATATTAAATTCACGTTAGAGATAGAAACAGAAAACTCCATTAACTTTCTGGATTTAACTATTACTAAAATTAACGAAAAACATGATTTTTCTATTTTTCATAAGCAATCGCATACAGAGATTACTATTCACAGCTCATCTACACATTCTTATCCACAAAAATTAGCTGCTTACAATATTATGGTACATAGACTCATTAATATCCCAATGTCACAAAATGATTTCATAAAAGAGATGAATATAATTAAACAAATAGCAGTCAATAACGGTTACAGTCCAACTATGATTGAGAACATTATTTCACGCAAAAAATTTCAAAAAGCAATCCAGGAAGTATTTCCAAGTATAAAAAGTTCTAACACAAAATACAACAGCTTAACTTATGTTGGTAATCCTAGTCTAAAATTGAAAGCATTCCTCTCGCATTATAATTTCAATATAGCATTCCGAACTGATACTTCTTTAGGCCGACATATCAAAACTGCAAATCTAAAATTGATAAAAGTAATAAATCCGGTATTTATAAACTGTCTTGCGGAAATTGTAATAAAATTTATATTGGTAGAACTTTCAGAAATTTCAAAATTAGATTATCCGAGGACAAACGTAGTTTTAATTATCATAAATCAGATTCCCATTATTCTTCTATTCACTTACTCGAAGAAAACCATAACTTTAATGATAATTTCAAAATTTTACACAATGAAAATAACAGACAAAAACTCAATCTATTGGAAATTTTAGAGATCAACAAAGAAAAGAATTCAGGTAGGTTACTTAATAGTCAATAAGATCTAAATCCTTCTCCTTTACTCAATCTTCAATTCATAAAGTAAGCAACTCCGATGGGTTTTCCAACATACCTCTTGTACCTATTGTAATATTAAGTAGGAAATAACACTAATATATAAGGAATAACTCTGGTCATTAGTTTGCATCTATCTGATGAAGCCACAGTATGGTGAAACCAGTCATAGTTTTGTTAATGTAGTGAAAATCTAAATACTTTAGTTTTATTTCATTGAAAATACTCAATAATTCGTAATATTTTACGATTCCCTGGAGTTTCGATTTACGAGAGGCCACTGTACATTAAATATGTATTTCCAAATAATTCTTAATAGTGAACGTTTATAACCAATTCTCACCCTAATCTTCAAGATCGAAACGTTAAACCGCAAAATGTGGCGATTGGGGGTAAAATTCGTCAATCGTTTTCGCGCACTGGAACCGCACCTGCGCAATACCGTTCGACACTTCTATAATCTAACCAAAAAACGTACAGTCCAAAACATTCATAATTTCCAATGCAATAATGACTCGAGCTGAGCATGAAGAATTCGAATGAAAACCGATAGTTTTTGGCTGCCCAATGTTACTCGAATTCTTCAGACACGGTATCGATTTGCCGAAGCCTTCCTTGGGCCGTGAAAGCGTGAAAATTCCGTGGATATATTTCGATTAGATTGAATTATACCGCATTTCGTACTGCCGGGGTTAGCATCCCTCCCTTTTTCATTAGTGGAATGTTGTGATTTTATTAGTATATGCAATTTTAAGTCTAAGTGTTACATTAGAACCCGCCTTCTTACTTCGAACAATAATACAAAAATGATGAGAATACTCAATAACACACTGAATTTTCGAAGGAATAGTAGGAGGTGAGTAGATGAGTAGATGCTAAACAATATATTTTCATCGCACGACTATTATAATAATTTGTATGGTGCGATATTCTGCTATACAGGGTGGCTTGGTAAAATGAAGATCGTGAAAGTTTTTCGTCGAATTGAGATTAACAAAGATTCAGATTTTTGCAGTTTGTCCTGGTTTCCCAAATTTCCTCCTGAAAACTTTTCCAAAGTCATAACGTTCAAAACGAAAAAACAATTAACCAAATATCGCCACTTACGCTCAAAAGTTCCATAATAATTAATAATTGTTGCTTGTCCGAATTTTTCGATTTCTTCGTCAACCCTCAATGTTTAGTCCTGATTTTTCCTAATATAAAAATTAGCAAAACAGAAAAAAGAAAACATGTCGTTTTATCATCTAGTGATAACCGGAATTTCATCCAAAAAAATAATATTTGGAAGCAAATGCAAACTAAATCCGTCCTAGATGAAATTTATCTTAGCATAAAATCAGAAGAAAAATTCCATATTTTAACCTACATCGGCAGTACAAGTGAGAAACTCAACTAATTCCTGATGAGAAAACAATTCCAATATAACCTTCCGAACCAATAATAGTTTGAGAATGATAAAAAAACAAGTACTGTGTTTTAAGGAATTTTACTTAATAATTCGTAACGCGTTTCACTACACCGTAGCTTCTTCAGACGAATGAATCTACAGAAAATAAAAATGAGAATATAAATATAAATGTTCTTGAGTAATTCAAAGCTTATTGGGTTGCTTCTTCTTAAGTGGTTATTTATGACAGGTATATCCAATAAAATTAAGGAATAGATTGCTCCCCGAAGAGATTCAATAGAGGTAAAGGGCTTAAATCGACTTGTTCATTGATGAGTCTACCTGAGTGTTTGTATTTATTTATTTCTAAAGTTTCCCAAAGATCTACCCTCCAATATTTATTATCTGTATGCAAAATTTTCAACTGTGGGTCGAAAGAGTGATTATTTTCTGAGAGATGATTCGCGTAATTTGAATCTGATTTTTATTTGAAAAACTGCGTTTATGTTCCGATATTCTAATATTAAAATTTCTATGTGTTCTACCTATGTATATATTATCACAGTCATTGCAATTCAATCTATAAACACCTGATTTATTGTTTTTACCTGGTTTGGTTTTATTAGTTTTATATATCTGCCTAAATTATTATTAGTTTGGAAAGCTATGTTTGCTACTCAAGAATGATTTCAGTTTCTCACTTGTAATGCCAACATAGGTTAAGGTGTTGAATTTTTGTTTAAATATATCGACAGGGTAAACTTCATTCTACTTTGTTTTTATTTAAAATATTATTTATTAGTTTGGGATTGTAACCATTATTTTTGGCTATTTGTTTAATCAAATTTAATTCTTTTTGAAATTTTGAGAAAATACATCAAAAAACAATAAAACTGAATCCGAGAAGACTCTTAATTTGGATATTTACAGGTTGAATTACAGCAACTGCAATATATTAGAATAACTGAACACAATTGTAAATTTTCAAATCAGAAATCGAATACGAATTAACCCATTTTTTAACAACCTATTTCTCACAACTCATGTACACACAAAATTGTATAGGAAAATAAACAATATTATTATTATTTACTATCGTGGACTTATGCACCATCTCAGCTGTTAGCTGGTTATAATTTACCAGATTCAGCAATCTAAGGGAATAGGCTCGATTACAATATACTTGACAAATTTCCTAAATATCCTACATGTATTAAGAATTACAGCGTTTTACATTTCTATAGAGGTATTATTATGCAATTCTTATTTCTTAAGGCTTAATTCAAAGTTTTGGGTATTAACTCAGTCGAGGATACGATGACAGGAACAATAATCATTTTATCGAGGTGCCACATCTGCTTGATCTCAATAGCAAGGTCTGTGTATTTGGACTTTTTCTCCTGGAACTTGTTCAGCACGTTGTTATTATTCGGTATGGCGACATCCACCGGCATTGCTGTTCTGGCTCTCTTATCATACCCACTATGTCCGGCCTATTATTCGTCACCATTCTGTCAGTGATAACAGGCCTATCGTAGTATAATCTGATAGAGTCATTTTCCAATACGGCCCCGTATTGACCAGTTGTTCGCAGCCGGACGTAATATGCTGTATAGTCTCCGATCTTATGTGGCATTTTCTGCACTTATCTGTTTGTAATGTTCCGTCCTTAATAATAAATTTTTTGTAGTTGAAAGTTGTTTTTCACCATCTAGGACTTGCCCTCTTTGAATATTCCAGGTCCCACATTTTTCAATCCCGAATTTCATATGAACATCTGCCGTGAACTTACTGACAGTTTTCAGCAGATCATCCAATTGCTTCTTCTGTTCGAAGAATATAATTTGATGTCATCCATATACAGCAGGTGGGAGATTGTATGATAGTTCCTATCTGTTTTTATCCTAGATCCGTATCCTGTTCTATTGAGCATTGAGGACAATGGGTTCATAGCTAAACAGAAACATAGTGGACTCAAAGAGTCTCCTTGAAAAATTCCACGACGTATGGGTATCTCGTCGGTTTTAATTGACTTATTGTTCATGTTCACCTGCAGAGACGTGCGCCAGTGGGTCATTGTTGTCTTCAAGAATTCTACCAGGGCTGGATGAATTTTGTATATCTGCAATACTTCAACAAGCAAAAAATGGGCGCTACTATCGGATGCCTTCAGATAATCGAGAAATGCTGAATGAACATTCCGATGACCTACCTGTGCCTGTTTCATTATTACAGAATCGATGATGAGTTTTTCCTGCACCCGTGGTGTTTCTTTCTGCGTGCTTTCTGCTCCTCAACTAATATATTGTTGTCGTCAAGGTGTTGGTATATTCGATTGGATATGCTTGAGGTGAGTATTTTGTAGAGTGTTGACAGGCAAGTGATTGGCCTATGTTGAGACGGATCCTGTGTTCTATCGCTCTTAGGTAGCATATATGTAATCCCTTGTGTTAGGAAAGTGGGTGTTTTTCTGGAATGTTGAAGAACATACGTGAGCTGTTTCGCTAGGGCTCCATGGAGCTTATCAAACTTCTTGTACCAGAAGTTGTGGATATTATCTATACCTGTGGCCTTCCAATTGTTGGACGCTCTAACTACTGATGTGATTTCTTCCTCCGTTATTCCTTCGAAGTCCATATGTTTGATATCAAGGCGTTGTTTTCCATTCGTGATCCATTACGCATCTTTATTGTGTACTTTGGAGTTCGACCATAGTGATGACAAATAATCGGTTAAGCACTGTGTGTCAGTTACTTATTATTATTATTTATTATCGTGGACTTATGCACTATCTCAGGTGTTAGCTGGATATAATTTACTTTTCCCAGATCCAGCAATCAAAGGGAATATGCTCGATTACAATATACTTGACATAAATGTGGAGACTTGTTGTTTGTGTAGTCGAAGAACCGCTACCGCTCCACAGTAAATCAAAGTGTGAATTTTCTCCAAGGTGTTCTGGTCAGTGTATTCTTAAAACACTGAGTTTATGCTTGCTAAGATGATATTGGTGTTCTTGTTCGTCTTGAGTATGGCCAGTTTAGGTCGTTTAGTTCGGTTACTACCACTGTGTTCAGTTATTGCTCTATTGAGTTCTGATCGTGCTTAATACATAAATTCGTTCTGCTGGTTCATCTCAGGGGGACGCTCTGTGTTGATATTCGTTTCCATGGCTTCGATGTTATCTGTAACACTTTCATTGACATTAGGTATACCGTTATGAGTATCATCTTCACTTCAGAGTTTTATTATGACCTCTTCTCGTATGTTTTGCAGCATTTCTGAAGAAAGTAGCCTGTTTTTAATGATTGTTCTTCGTTGATCCGAAATTCTCTGCTCGGATATGTGCTGTAATTCCGGATATTTTTCTTAGAACGCAAGATGTAACGCGTATCGGTATGCTGTCATTTCCGATTTCAAGTTATTATGAAGGAATTCATTTCTGGGGTCCACTCCATGCGTTTCCTAGGGAGTCCGGCTCTCGTGGTCGTAGGCATAATGGCTTGTGCCACCGTTGATACATCAAGAGTCGGTTGGAAGGTACTGATGTTGTTTCCCACTTGGTTTTGTGTTGCGGTATCCCTACTCTATATCACCCTCTTCCTAAATCTCGAATGCGTCAAGAGGTTATGGTGGTACAATGTCGATTCACCCGTTTATTCCTTAGATTGTACATCATTGGATAAGTTGCATTTTATACCTACTGCCAGGTTCAGCTTGGGTACCTCGGGTTCGCTAAGCCCTTACTCAGAAACAATGTTCCTGAGCCCCTGAGGCTATTATTATTACCATTCCACGAATTTTTTCTTTATTGAATCATGTTTTTTTTCATATCTTTAATATCTAAAAAGTAGTGAAAACATAAACATGAAAAAATAATGTTTTTTTTTTCGAGCTACTTTAACAAAAATCGGTGGACTCATTTGTGTCCACTGGGGCATCTATTGGTCTAGCGAAGTATTCTCTTCTAAAAAAGTTTATTGAAGGTCAACCAAACAAGGCCTGCTAAGAGGACATGTGATTTATGTCAAAACAGTTTTTTCGTTGTAAGCATAAAGTGACAATACATTTGACACATCTTCAACGTGCTTTGATATGACAAATTTCACACCGTGATTTTTCTTCAATTTTTACTGCAAAATAACCGTCTTCTTGTATAATAATTCTGGGGTGTAGACCCAGAAGGTCTGCCCCTCGAGTGTGATGATTTAGGAAAGCTCCCCAGAAAATGACGGGTAATGCCCCGAACAAAAGTTATTAAATTGACTTTATCTTCACGAACCACTGTATGAATTTTACAACCATTGACGGCAGCCACGTTGACCATATGTGTGAAAAGAGGCCACCACCATTTTTTCCCCGAATAGATATTCTGTAGTTGTTAACTCTTTGATCCAGGAAATCAACACCTCCCATGAAAGTATTATATTTAAGAGGAGAAGGGCTGTGAAACATCAACCCTGTGCTTTCTAATTGAAGACCATCTTTTTACCTTTGCCAGTGGCTGTACCCAGGGGTAATTTGTTCCCATTGCCACAATATTGTTGTCTTCACATCTGACAAACCACAATTTATTTGCTTGGTCACAAATGTATAGAAAAGACCCACGGTCGTCTTTTTTCATTTGGGGAACTGACGATAAATGGTACTTTCTTAGGCGATTACCCTAATGGTCCCTGTTGTCCTAAAACCTCTTCACCTCAATATTTTTAATAAAAGGTCAAGGCTGGTAAAATAATTATCAAAAAGTATAATATAATCTGATGCATCAGATACAGTTCCAAAACGACTATAGAGCGAAGAGGTAATGAACTTTTCACTTTTCCTCGCTAACAGTAGATGGTTTCACACCATAGTAGGTAACAATATCCAGTGGAGCTGCAGATGAGCCGGTCTTTGAAGCCAAATCGCACAGGATTTCTTCTAATGAACTGTTTTGCAGAATGATGACCAAAGTATTTGATCATAGCTTCATCTATCAACAACTTATTGAAAAATTCCCCACTGATGAACGTTTCTATTCAGAATTTCCATAAGAGGTCCGAATATTTTGTCATTTCTATCAAGTTTTGAATTATCAGCAAAATGCATGAATTTTTAATTTCCTGAAATCGATTTCTGGACACTAATGGCTTAGGCAGATCCTCATCTAGACTTCAAAACAAACATTCCCTAGGTAGCCTGTGGTATCAACTAAAGAATAATATTCCGACAAAAATATTGATGTCTTGCGCAGTAACACAAAGCGAATAATTGTTTTTCTGAGTTGTATATAATTGTGATTGTTCTGTTAGAAGTTTTAAAATATCTTCATCCATTCGGTTTCCAAATATTGTTACCAGAGTTTCGTTTTTCATTTGTGTTTTTAGAATATGTAGACGTTTGATATAACCATACGTTTCATTCATACTAAGGTCAATTGTAGACTCAGTCCAGATTGCTTGAACTTTTGGAGTTATTTCTTTTTTTTTAGATGGATTAGATTCGAAATTTTTGTTTTGTTTTATCCGTTCTGAAAGGGGCATATGGTCTCCATCGCCGTTGTCTTGAAATTTGTCATGATGTACAATTTCCCCTTGTACATCTTGAGGCAGGTCGGAAGGATCGCATTCATTTCCATGTGTATCCTTTCCATCATTTCATCTACTTCAGGAGGTATTATAACTATATCTACGTTTTCATTTCATATGTCATAACGATGCAAACGATGATAGTGCGAACGACTTGATTCAGAACGACATAGTTCGTTAACGATAAAATACAGAAGAGATCCTGAAATTCCTGACTTATTGATAGCTACCTTTACTTACGCTCGAAAATTTGACGAGAACTAAAGGACTTTTTCGTAATATATAACTCATATTTATAACCAAACCAATCACATTATTGTAAAACGCTTAATGAGAATTGATTGTATATGAGCACGTCTTTATTGATTATAACATATTAGATCAACATATATTCTTTCCATTTTCCTCACATATTGTTGCTGACCATGTAGTGAATAAGTCAATGCCCATAAAAGCTCATAATCACATTTCTCTATGTTCCAGCTAATAACCAAATGCCAAATTTGTCAAAAATTCTCTAGTGAAAAAGTGATTTCTTTGCAATCTTCATTCATGTTCATATACAGTCGAATATACAATAACTAAAAATAACAATTCACTAATGTATTTTTTCGAAACGTATCCCCAAATTCCTATAGTTCCGTTGTACTGTGCCAAAAGTAAATCGACAAACCATCTCAAAATTAGCAGCAAGAGTTCTCAAAGAAAATTCATTGTGTATAAATGGTAACCACTATTAAACATTATGAAGAGCTTAACGTACTAAAGAAAATCGGAACGTGAGCATATATACTGCTCTCTTGACGTGATTTCAAACAGTCAATCTGTATAATTTCTTCAATTTTCAGTGGCCTGAAAGCATTCGATAGTGATGGAGACAACGCGTCAAACCCCATCCAAATTAGACAGCAACTTCCGCCAACGGGAAGAAAAATTTCTGGCAAGCCTGATAACATTGAGCATATAGATGATGATTGTAAGTATTTCCAAAAATTCAACAAGAAGAATTAAACGTTGTTAACTGAATTGAATCTAGCAATACAAGCTTCTGTCGCCAAATACATGTAACTAAACTTTATGAAAAAACTAGCTGACTTGGCGAACTTTGTTCCGCCTTAGATGCAATAAATGAGCAGATTTTGGATTTCATTTCAAACTTTTTTATTAGGGTAATATAATTTGATTGAGGAGGTCGTTACTTGATGAAAATCGATATACATATTGTCAATAAAATAAAACTATGGTATTTAGATTTTCACTATATTAACACAACTATGATCGGTTCCACCACACTCTGGCTTCATCAGATAGATACAAACTAATGAACAGAGTTATTCCTTATATAATATTCTTATTTCCTACTTATTATTAAATTAGGTTCAAGTACAAAGGGTATGGTAGAAAACCCATCGGAGTAGGTTACTTTATGAATTAAAAAGATTAAGTACAGGAGAAGGATTTAGATCTAATTGACTATTAAGTAACCTACCTGAATTCTTTTCCTTGTTAATCTCTACAATTTTTCATAGATTATGTTTTTGTCTATTATTTTCATGGTGTAAAATTTTGAAATCATTAAAGTTATGGTTTTCTTCGAGTAAGTGATTAGAATAATTATCAATTTTAGATTTGCAGTTTTTGATATGTCGGCCTAAAGAATTATCAGTTCGGAATGCTATATTGAAATTATAATACGAGAAGAATTTAAATTTCAGACTAGGATTACCAATATAAGTTAAGCTGTTGTATTTTGTGTTAGAACTTTTATACTTGGAAATACTTCTTGGATTGCTTTTTGAAATTTTTGCGTGAAATCATGTTGTCAATCAAACTAGAACTATAACCGTTATTGACTGCTATTTGTTTAATTATATTTTGCTCTTTTATAAAATTATTTTGTGACATTGGGATATTAATGAGTCTATGTACCATACTATTGTAAGCAGCTAATTTATGTGGATAAGGATGTGTAGATGAGCTGTGAATAGTAATATCGGTATGCGATTGCTTATGAAAAATAGAAAAATCATGTTTGCCGTTAATTTTAGTAATAGTTAAATCCACAAAGTTAATGGAGTTTTCTGTTTCTATCTCTAACGTGAATTTTGGTAATGAATATTTTGAATGACTCCAATAGTCTGTTTGTGTCAGTGAAACAACAAATTATATCGTCAACATATCTAAACCAATAAATGAAGTATTTGAATAACGGATGTTCTTCGATAGTTTTTTCAATGTTATCCATGAAAATTTCAGCGAGTAGAGGGCTCAGAGGATTACCCATGATTAAACCTTTTTTACTATCATATATTACTCCATTGAAGTTAAAATAATTTTGTTCTAAACAAATTTCTAAAAGGTGTAAGATTTCTGATTTAATTACCGGATTGACTTTATTAATTTGAAGAGCGTTGTAGATGAGTTTCACTGAATCACTAAGTGGAACACTAGGGAAGAGATTTCCTACATCCCATGACATGCTGAATTTTATTTATTAGGACGGAAGAGTTTTTTTTATTGAGAATTTAGGTTCAAAATAAGCGTAGTGTTAAATGATGTTTATGAGAAAGCGTGAAAGTTTTGCAGCTGGAGCTTGAAAATATGAAACTACTGGTCTAATGGGATGGCCTGTTTCATGGAGTTTGACGAGGGAGAAGACTTTTGGTGATTGCGGGTTGTCGATCAAAAGTTTATATTTTTGGTTGGTAGGTATTATAGACTTGGCATACGCTAAAACATTTTTTACTATGGATTGAAATTTATTAGTTGGATATCCATTGTAAAAACAAACGCTTTAGCGTATGCCAAGTCTGTTATACCTACCAAAAATATAAGCTTTTCGTTGACAACGGATTGTCGAGTGTAATCGTATTACTCCTGAAATGCTACGTAATGGCCGGGAACGTTTCGAGCCAAATCTGTATTTGTGTTTGAAAGTTGGCGACGAACACTTCGAACATTTGTTCGATTGATACCGGAGTTGACCTATAAAATGTATCAGGTACAATAAATTCAATTGTTTTTCAATTTTCCCTACTCACCAATATGTAGGTAATTCTATGAATCTATTATTTGAAAACCAAACACTTGTTCTGAATGTGCATCCAAAATCAGCAGACTTCGCAAACACTGTATCGCTCTCTATTAATTCACACTGTATCGCTCTCTATTAATTCACACTGTATCTTCATCACAATTCAGATGTAGCAAAAATTTTGTCTACAATATTCTAGAAATTCTAAAACCTTTCTAATGAGTTATTACTAAAACTATTTGATCAACTCGAAGATTTGAGGGGTTGACACCTTCATCTGAGGGGGTGAAGTGGAAGCACCACTGCTTAAAGATATTTCTCCCCAAAATACAACACTAATTCGGTGAAGGTTCATTCGAAATCGACAGAATTTGCAATCACTGAAAATATCTAACCAGCCTCTTCCGAATATAACTCAACTCGAAAAATATTACACATTTGCGTTGAGAATCAAAAAAGAGCTTTCCAATGAGGTATCACACGACCTTTCTTCCCTATTCAAAAAATTGATTTTTGTGCACCCCTGCTTAGGGGGTTGATGTAAAATAAAATCACCGTTGTTGAAAGATCTCCCCCTTTAGAAAAAAATATCTACTTTTCGTCCAGAAAAGAAAAGTTAAGCAGTTATTAGTCATTTTCGTTTCAGTTGCCAAACCCGGTATATCAAATATCATACTATTATACTTTATAGTTTACGAACTAATGCTACGTTCTTTAATTTTGTCACTGACACACTCACCGAGATCATCAATTTCCGGTACTTCTAACGAACACACAAACTTCAAATTTTGAGTTTAGTTAATGTTAAAGTTAAGTTAAACTACATGGGGATCGCGAAGTTTTTCCAAAACAAAAAAATTGAGTTACCCTCATAATCACACCTCAATAAAAAAGTTTATTGGAATGTGACGGTCTTTGTAGTAGGCTCATTTTTTAGAACAATTCTAGCTGATTAAGATCGTGTGCATCAGCCATGTCATTTGTGAAACGAAATATCGAGGAAATCGGTCTATGCGTTCCAAGAGTTCCGATTGAAAAATTGGACACAAACCCATAAAACAGCCTGTTTATCGAAAACTAATAGCGTTACCTTGTATTCTAAGTGCCGATTCGAACTCCGCTAGGAGTACTCTAACTACAGTTAAGCTATGTACTGTCAGTCGTCAATCACCCTGTATTGAGATAATTGTGAACGAGAGCTGAGAGTTTTTGAAACACTACCAAATTATTTTTCAATTTTTCATCATTTACATTATTCGTTATTTTACTCTAAGCAGACTCAAGATCTCGTGAATTTCTATTTGGTCCTAACGCATAATTTCAAGAATTTACGTCGAAT
Source organism: Cryptolaemus montrouzieri (assembly GCA_013387265.2). Lineage (NCBI taxonomy): Eukaryota > Metazoa > Arthropoda > Insecta > Coleoptera > Coccinellidae > Cryptolaemus > Cryptolaemus montrouzieri. The sequence goes on along the minus strand of JABFTP020000185.1, from coordinate 135,386,795 downwards.
CGAATCTTTCACTTCCTTTTCCGCGGTTGGTATTTCCAGGTTTTCATATGTTACGCACATATCATATCTGTTTCTGAGAAATATGATATCTAGGAACTTTTGCTAGAATTCCTCAATACATTACCGCAGACTATAAATATCCATTAACTTCATCACGAAAATAAACCTGCATACTGAAAATTTTATATTCTGATAAGTATGACACTGAACTACACTTTGATAAAAAAGTATCCGGAAATTTGAAATAAGACGTAAAAATCTTAATCTACTTCAATATTTATTAGATCTTCTTCAAAACATGCTCCTTTGAAACGCTACACATGTTTTTTCCAATCATCGAAATATTTTTGATAGGCGCTTTTAGACATGGCCTTCAGTTCCTTCTGCGAATTTTTTTTATGACTTCCATGAAATCAGATCTGATTCCCCGGAGCGGCTATTTTAGTCTGGAGAAAAGAAAAAAGTCACACGGAGCTAGGTCAGGTGAATAAGACGGCTGCTGGAAAGTATTTATCGAGTGTTTGGTCTTAAAGTCGTTTGTATCCGTGGCTCGATGAGATGGTCGTTATCATCATGCAAAATCCACGAATTGTTTACGGCGAATAGTTGCACGAAAACGTCTCAAAACGGTTGAATTGAAGTCCTTATTGACCGCTTGAACTTACGGAACAAATTCATGATGAACCACACCACGAATATCTAAGAAAACAATCAGCATAATCTTGATTTTCGAACGCCTTTGGCGAGGTTTTTTCGGTTTGGGTTCATTTTTTTCTCACTCCGATGATTGTTAGTGTATCGTTTTCATAGACCCATGTCTCGTCACCAGTTAAGATCCGTCCCATGAACGTGAGATCAGAATTCGAACGATTCAGCATGTCTGCAGCTACCTCGACGAACGAGCCGAGCGGGACGCGCCGCATGCCCAATTGTTTACCAAAATCAAACGAGCGCTTTCACTAGAGATGTTGAGATCTCGAGCTATCTCTCTAACACTGGCATGATGATTTTCGAACAACATTTCCTTAATGTTTTGAGCGTTATCGTCCGTTAAGAGGTCGAAGGTCGTCCGGAACGAGGCAAATTCTCGTCGATCCCCCGACCGTCTTTAAAGGCCTTGTACCACTCGTACACTTGGATTTTCGATAAAAAACATAGTCTCCATAAGCCTTTACCAGCATTCGCAACGGTTAAGCACACGGAATTTCGTTCAAAACACAAAAGTTGAGACAAACTCTTTGTTCAATATCTTTTTCCATTGCAAAATTCGCAGAGTACCATTGAGGTCGACTGGTTTCAAAAGCTGTAGTAAACAAACTGGTTGATAGATCGCGCCCATGTTTAGCATAGAAATTAAGGACAGTCCTACCAACTTACGGAAACTTAAAATACTCAAAGCGGGCAATTCAAATGAAAATTTCCGTAATTTTTTTTTGTCACAGTATACATTCTTCACTGAAGTATTAGATAACGTGAATGTGCCATAGGCATACGATGTACTTTCTACGGCTCAAGCTTTATCACTTATTTTATTGGATCATTTTCTATTCTTATCATTGATTGTTATATTATACAATTTTCAGATTCTCAATTCAATGAAAAAATTATATAAAATCTGTGAAGATTATGTTAAGAATATATTTCTAAAGTTAAATAAAATACAGAATATTTGAGATAAAAGCAAAGTACCTTCTATACAAAATTTGAGACAAATTCTTTGTTCGATATTTTTATCGATTGTAAAACTCGCAAAACACACTTATGAGAACTAAGAAAATCGAGCACTGTAAACAAGCCAAATGACAGATCTCGTTCAAACTCCGCGTCAGTATACAATGTAGTCGTGCCAACTTCGCTACAACAAAAATTTTGTCAATCGTTTAAAACTCTTTTGACAGAATGTATTTCGATACACAACCTATGATTATTCTGTATTAAGTAACGCATCATCAATTGTTCCCTTCGTTTGCAAAATCGAATTCAGCCTACTCCAATCGAAACCAATTTTCGAAGACCTTGGCCAATTGATAATTTCATGAATACAGTGCCTGATGTGCGATTTTAGGTCATCAGTTATTTGTTGCTTTCTTGCATAAATACACAAGAAGTAATCTAATACACACCGTTAGAGCAGAACTTCTTGGTGGCCACTTCACATGTACCAAACTTTTCTTTATTCAATAATTCGATGATATAGCTAGAAGTATAAGATATGACGCTGAATTGTTAGCAAACATATTTTCCTACATCCTACTGTGGCCAACCTAGATATGTTAACGTTGTTCCATAATTCACACTACCCCTCTGTCATTTTGGAGGAAAATAAAGACAAATAATGTCACACTAGTTCTACTATCTACCGCAACGCTACACACAAGATGCGATCTGTCGAAAAGCTAACGCTCCTTGTACTTGTCTATCTGTGAACCAGGTGTACATCATATCTCAGTAATGATAACATGCGAAATTTATCACTATATGTGTAAACACATCGAAGACTTCTATTCAGAAAACCTTCTGTGGAATGTTGAATGTTAGTTGGAAAGCGCCAATACATATACATGTACTTGATGCGATCCAGCGGACTGAGATGAGTAAGTGGTAGTCTGACCTGGGTTAGATTACTGACGAGGACCAACGAAACTCTAGTTCTCTTATTCATGACATCCAACCGGATTGTACCACTACTGTGTGGCCCTGGTTCATGATGATTATGTGGATCGGAAAACCAGCTCCTTAAGTGTGGATATTCAACATTCTATGGAGGGTTGAATATTGCTCCCTGAATAAAAGTCTTCAATGTGTTTTCACATACATATAACGATTAATTTCTCATGTTATCATCAGAAGAGGTGAAATCTGGGGAGCGGGCTGACCACCTAATAAGACCATTTGTCCCTATCTGTTGATAACCATAATTATTGTTCAGCCAGTTCACTCTCAAAGCTGCATTATGAGGAGCAGCACCATCTTGATGGAAGTAGATTTTTCCTCGTTCTTCCAGAAGAGCATCGAGGAAATGTTCGAATATGAAGTTTATAATAATTGTTCTGATTCAGGTTTCCTTCAATGCAATGAAAATATTTGAATTCTTCTGTCTGAAATTATTCCTGATGAAATGATGTTGGTTGTGAAAAGTACACTCATCAAACCGAAATATAATTCTGAAAAAAGAATAAACTAAATGGATTTTATCAGTGAACAAATTCGAAACCACGAGGCGTATAACACTATCGTATTCAAGAGCTTAAACTTTTTGAAAATCATAGGCTTGTGTTTATGTTTTCGTAAAACAGATTGTCGCTGACGTCCCAGTTTCTGCAGAAATTTGTCGAACAGATTTGACATTGAATTCCTTTTCTTCATCATCATCTTCCTTTTGAGAGTTTTGGTTTTGGGAATCAATCGTTTTTTTGGAATCTGGGAAACTTGGGTTGTTCTGTTTTATCAAGATTTGGAAATCGTTCATGATAGAGTCGAAATGCTCGGGCATTATTTCTTCTAGATTGAGAATAGGCTGGAATCATGACTATGTCCACTTGATTTTCATCTAACATTTATCCTTGAAAAATAATTGAAACAAATCAAACTGTCATAAATCGTCGTTAATAATTGCAAATTACATCCATTATATCTCTATGAAGATTGCTCTGTGATTTGCATTGGTATTACGACATGGAACTTCACGATTCATTTAGAATTTTTTAGATTTCTTCTCTCTTGGACTAGAGCGTTCAAGTGATATTTTTTCGTAGAACATACTCAAAATTGAATAAGTTATCAAAAACAAAATATGCGGTTACCATTCAAGAAATCCAAGTGAAAGTCTACTTGGCGTATTTCCGGAAGCGACAGACCAATATTTCAGGCTGTTAGAATATCATTCATAATGCAATTCGGCTTTCGTGTAATTGGATCAATTAACAATTGTACGAGCTATAGCTTGATTCGTTTTTACCAGGAACACCCGATGTACTGCTGTCTGTAAATAGAAAAAGTAGGATAGATTTTAGCAGATGAATAAAATGATCATGTTCATTTGGAAACAACTTCAGACGGTGAATATTTACGTTTTGACTTCACTTTTTAAAGATAACAACTTTTGCTATGCAAAATCTATATTCTGTCCATCATATTACCAGCCGAATAAAATGACATCGATCGGTCATTTTAACCTGTGCTGTGATGCTATACAGGGTGTTACATGATAGTATGTCACAACTTGAGGGGGTAAATCTACGTGCAATTTCAAGAAAAAAAAGTCCATATAAACATAGGTCCTCTAAAGATTCGTTACTGAGCAACAGGCTATTGAAATTTCCGGAAAAAATTGTTTTTTCTTCAAAACTCCTGCAGTTTTTGAGATATTCCGCCCTAATTTGGAATGCAAGTTATTTCTCACAGTCTCCATCATTACACGTCCTAGATTTTAACTGAAATTCACAAGGTGTTTTCTTTTCCGAGTCCATGTCTCCTTTTGCCCTTTCAAATTTTTCTGCAGTACGCCACTGATCAGCGTACAATCAATTTTCGTCATCTTCGTTCAATTTAGAAACTTTTTTGACACCTGTAATTTTTGTAATCTCCAACCGTTTTCGAGTGAAAAATTATTGAATTTGGATTATGTGAATTGTATGTTATTCTCTAAATAAAAAAATAATAGAAATATTCGATAGGTATGTCCAAAATTTGCTTTATTTTGATAACTCGTCTTCTGAGACCCAACTTATACTTATTCAATATCAAACTGAAAAAAGAACAATTAAATACTAAATAAATTGCTGGAAGTGTCCTCGACCTGCAAGAATACCGGCCTCTGCCCTTCTTCGCATATTATCACGTACTCTTTGAAATATTCGTGAGGTATTTCTTATCGTGTAACAAGAGGTTATTATTCGATTTCTCAGTTCTTCTACAGTGTTCACTGAAGTGGTATAAACTGAACTTTTGAGATATCCCCATAAAAAAAGTCTAAACTATTTAAGTCTGGGGACCTAGGAGGTCATGGTTCTGGCCAACCCCGACCTATCCATCGGTTGTTGAATGTAATATTCAAGAATTCCCTAGCTTCTTCACTGAAATGTGCTGGTGCCCCGTCATGCATGAACCACATTATGTTTCTCACCAAAAGTGGCAGATCCTCGAGCAATAAAGGTAACTCCTCCTCAAGAAATTGCCGATAAGCAGAACCGTTCAATCTGTTAGGCAATAAAAATTGCCCAATCAAATATTTTCCAATTATTCCAATCCAGACATTTAGTGAGAATTGTTCTTGATGATGAGATTCTTCAATCAAATGGGAGTTTTCCTCAGCCCAATAATGATTATTGTGAAAATTTGTGATAGCAGTTCTCGACAAGTCAGCTTCGTCTGTGAACATGATTTCACTATCAAAATGAGCATTTTCTCTAATTTTATCTAAGAACCATCGGCAGAAATTCAGTCTTGAAGGAAAATCTCGAGGAAGTAGAGTTTGGACGCGTTGAATATGAAACGGGTACAATAAAATGTCGTGGAGAAACCTCCAAAATAGAACATGTGAAATATTCAACTGTTTTTCAACATTCTTGTCTCACATGAAGATTCAAATCAATACAATTCAAAACTACTTCCTCAAATCTAGAGTTCTCATAGTTTGAGTTGCACCTTTTAAATGATTATTTGTAGTAAAAGTACCAGTTTCCCTCAACCTTCTGTGGATATTTGAAAATGTTCGCCCCTCTGGTGTTACTCGATTTAGAAAGCGCACCTGATATAATCCCTAGCTTCTGTTGTGTTTCCGTCACCAAGACCGTACATGTAATGAATATCAGCCTATTCGGCGTTAGTAAAATTAGCCTTTTTTCTTACAGCAATAACTTCAAAAGTCTTAAAACTAATTTTTGATTTAATAAACAATTCGAGCAGATACTGATTCAACTTGAGCAACTGTCAAAATACGAAAAAAAAGTGCCAAAAAGTTTCTAAATTGAACGAAGATGACGAAAATTGATTATACGCTGATCAGTGGCTTACTGCAAAATAGTTTGAAAGGGCAAAAGAAGAAGGACGTGTAATGATGGAGGCTATGAAAAATAGCTTGCATTCCAAATTTGGGCTGAATATCTCAAAAACTGCAGGAGTTTTGAAGAAAATACCAACTTTTTCCGGAAATTTCAACACTCTGTAGCTCCGTAATGAAGCTTTGCGGACCTATGTTTATATGAAAGTTTTTTCTTAAAATTGCAGGTAGATTTACCCCCTCAAGTTATGACATACTATTATGTATTACCCTGTATAGAAACCAGAAATGTATCTTACAGACCAGCAAGAATTCAAAAAGCATATGTCAGTCAGATCAGTAATGGATTGAATTCTCGTTATTCATAATTGTGTGATAATTTTTCTTGGTTATCGGGCACCTGGAAATATTATGAATAATTGTTTATTCTTTTCCAAATTTTCTTCACTGAAAAATATCTGCTAAGATTGAGGACAGTGTTCGTTACAAGTTTCTTCTTTTTCACAATAAGTTAGAATAATGATACAATTTGTTTTTTTCTAGCCTTATACGACGATGAAAGTGACGATAATTTGGAAATTGACAGCAACGTTTCTGTGATTAGACATCTTTTATCCCAAGTGAAGATAGGTATGGACTTAACCAAGGTAGTGCTGCCAACTTTCATATTGGAAAGGCGATCGTTATTAGAGATGTATGCGGATTACTTTGCTCACCCAGAACTATTCATCAGGTGAGCTTTTTAGATAGATAGATATTTATTTACCATCTGATCTTATATAGCGGGTCTATATTCATTCAGTTTTAGGTAAAATCAATAAAAACATTAATGTATAACACCCCTACAGCATGCATTCAAGTTTGAGTAGGCACACATAACACATACTTTTTCCACATATCTCAATCGTTGAATATAATGTCAATTATCACCTGTAAGTATGTCTATTTCATGGGCCGAGAGATTAAAATCTTAAACATTCCAAAAGTCCAGCATATTATATTTTACGAACATGGAATATTGACGAAACACTTCAAAGTTTCCCGCATTCTCGCACGGTCAGAAGGAGTACTCCAAATACTCTTCTATACTGTAGAAGGCACTCCAAATCGCCGACTGTCAAGTCCTCTTAGCGATTCGAGTAGCCGGTTATAGAATTTTGCTCCATTGTATGCAAAAGAGCTTTTTGTTTTCGCTAGACGATTTCTGGGCAGGACAAGCTCTACCGAACTCTTGTGTTATGGCCATATGACTGAATGTTTCAAGTAATTTTTCTTGTTTTCGTGAAAATCCCACAAGCAGGACAAGATGTAACAATGATGAGAATTTTGTTGTTCTTGAAATATTCTCTGCAGCTGGTTGTCCAGGGTATTTCCACTAACACTCTGATAAAGACAGAATATTAACCACTATTTTATAATGGCATTCTGTAATTGTTGATTAATTCATTATTTATTATAGCATAGCGGATGCAAAAACTCCTCGGGAAAGAATGGTTCAAGTGGTCAAATGGTACCTGTCTTCATATCATGCTGGAAGAAAAAGTGCAGTCGCGAAAAAGCCATACAACCCAATACTCGGAGAAATTTTTAAATGTCACTGGAATATATCTGATAGCTCTGAATCGCTTCCATCAACAGATGATGTTGCTACTGTGCCAGATGGACCAGTTGGCTGGTGTACCAGAAACCAATTAGTTTTTGTAGCAGAACAGGTTTCGCATCATCCGCCCAGTAAGTACACTAGTACGAGATACCACTTTTCGTTCAATTTTAAATCACAGTAAATACTTCATCCAATTACCAAATTGTTAATTTTGCTTTATACAAATCCATGTTTTGCCAAAAAAAACGTTGAGATTTATACCAGAATTTTGACGAAATCTACCACTAAACTATAAAATGTAATACAGTAAAAGCTCCTTATTCTAATCTAACGTAACCTACATTCGCGTTTTCGCTATACTCGAATTGAAAAAATTCGATCCAATTACAATTCCAATTCGCTGCTAAAGATTGCTTCATATTCGGATCTAATCAGTACATCGGTACATACATATGTATTAATTAAAATTTCCTCTGTAAACGCGTCCTCAAATGAACTAATAAGAAGTAAAATAGATCTTATTACTATGCCTAAAGTATGCATGTAAATGATATCGCGTCTGCATTGATTCGGTTTTTCCTTTGACATAAGCCGAATTCGCTGCGGTCGATGTTCTTGAGGATGTAAACAAACAAAATGTTTGAGCACGGCGGCCTTACTACTCAATGAATAAAGTATATTGTTAAATGCTACTTATTAGACGTTCCGTACTATACTATAAGATCGATGAAAAAATCCAAAGATATAATAAGGTCGTCTGTAGCTTCAAGTTCACTGCCATCGAAAATTGTTCGTAATCCAGCAATAGGAAAAATGGAAGTGGCGTTGTGTTCTCATGCATCTGGAGATTGTGTCATTAATCCACTGCTTTCCAGTTTGTTAAATTCTCATGCTTAAAAAAATCCAACCAAGAACGACCTGCCAGTGTTTTGGGCGTGCTAAGAAGGAAGCCTGAGTTGCAAGCGCTACTTTTTGTGACTGGTTCCGGAATTGTTTTGTTTCAGAAGTTGAAACCTATATAAAAAAGACTTACGACCGTAAATCTGTTCTAGTTCTGGACAATGCACCAAGACATCCTCGCGAACTTGAAACTATGCATCCAAATATAAAAGTGACAATTTTACTCCCAACACGACGACGTTGCTTCAACCTATGGAAGTAATAACCAAGGCCTTTAAGCTCTATCACATCAGACGAACCTTCAAAATCATATTGGATAATATCTGATTCTGATATAAATGTTTGGAATGCTGGAAGAAATTTGACATAGTAAAATGTATCTTAAACACATTGAAATCATGCAGGAAAAAAGTGTGGCTTGTTCTGACTGCGGAAATAACAAAGAATCTGTGCAAATTCAAACTTCAAACATTGTCGAAATTGCGAATGGAGTAAGACCAGATGGGTTCGAACAGACATAATCAAGTGACATTCAGTAGTTGATTGAATCGCAAAATGATTTTTGACTGAAAACGACTTGGAGGAAATGTTAAACTCGCAGCCTATTGTAGGCTTCAATAAGCACTGGACATTTTAATTTGAAAAATATTAGTGGAAGTTTGAGAATGGTAAATGAGCTTTGTGATTTCTTTATGAAAATCTTATTTCTTAAGGGGCAAATTGATGATGCCATGGCCAAAAATAAAACTGCAATTTATCTTCTTTTGTAAGAATGAAATATTACTTTCGTACGTCTTTTTATTTCAATTTATTATTTTTATATTCGCTCAACTCAACGACTGACGCAGTATAAATATTTCAGTAGGAAGTCACAGTATAAAAGATTCAGGAATTCGAGCGCTTTGCATTCATTGCCTAAATTGCTATCGATTCTCATTCTCATTGTAAACTCTGAAATAATGATCCGTGTAATATTGAAAATAATAAATAAATCGTATCCAGAATGTATCAAGGTAACTTTCGAAATCCAATCATATTAAATCATCCTTTCAACTTACTATGAAGATTCATATCAATTTTCCGTTTACCAGAGGTGCATTGAATTTTTCATGGAATCCTGTCGAATACGTAAATGAAGTATTTCATGCGTTGAATATCATTAAAATTTGGCGTTATTCAATTGTATTTCTGTTATTACATAATATAGAGCAGGGGTGCTCAAACGGTCGATCGTGCATTTTGAGTAGATCTCGAGAAGAAAAAAATTTTAAGTAGGTAACTAAACCACAAAGATTTATTACGTAATAAAATAACACTCTGCTAACGGCAAAATGCGGCTTTATCAAAGGAACGCACGGTACTTGTCAAAGGAAAGCTGCGTTTTTTATTCTTCCCGCTTTTCTAGAAATTTCAGGCGGCACGTTTGACGGAAACATTCGAGATTTTCGTTCACGCCGATATAAATGTTGCGCCTGCAGGAATTGGAGTCATTCTGAATTGTAAATAGAAGGCAATTCTACGTCGACACAAAGTTTAGTATTGAATAGTACAAAATGAGTGCATCGAATAAATCTAAAATGTATCATTTTAATAACGATTGGGAGGAAAAATTTTTCTTTTGTATGGTGAAGGATAAGTGCATTTGTCTCATTTGTCGTGCGTCAGTTGTAATACCTAAGCGTGGTAACTTAGAGAGGCATCATAAAACGGTTCATAAAAACTATGAAAAGGATTTTCCGCCACAGAGTGAATTAAGAAATTGAAAAGTACGTGATTTGATTGAAAAAAAGAACACACCATGTTCACAAGACCAGCCAAACAATCAAAAGCTGCTAAGATCGTGTCATTCAAAATATCTCGTATATTGGCGAAACACATGAAACCATTCGAAGATGGATCGGTTGTGAAGGAAGCAATTATTGAAGCGGTGGGACTTTATTTGAAGATTTTAAATCTCCAAATAAATCAGCTGTGTATTTTTATTCGGATGGTATTCAGTGACATGTTGTTACATTCCCTAATTTTGAATTTGTCTATTATTTTCATTCGTCTTTCTAATATCACAGATGTAACTTGAATGTTTAGTAAGATTCCCCAAATTTATATTATTAATTCCGATTTGTAATTTAATGATGAACTAGAATTCACATGTTGAATTCCTTAAAAATTATATACAACACAGCTTCAGAAATGCTCAATCTTTCGTTCAATACAACAACAATAATTGCCAGTAAAGATTTTCAAATTTCAGTTTCAGCGTTCTACGCAGAACATTACAACAAACGCATCAGTTTCAACGCCCATGTTTACACAAAATCCAAATTTCTCGGCCTATCAGTATGCGTATACAATATCGGGCAAGGTGTAGTTTCAGTACTTGACCATGATGAAGAGTATGTAGTCACGTTTCCAAATGGTTATGGGCGTTCTATTTTGACTGTACCTTGGATAGAATTAGGAGGTTCTATTGTGATAAGCTGCCGAAAGACTGGATACTACAGTAATATAGAATTTATAACGAAACCGTTTTATGGTAATAAAAAACACAGGGTAAGTGCAGAGGTATTTGGACCAGAAGATAAAAAGCCGTTTCTGACGATCAATGGTGAATGGAATGGACTCATGGAAGCTAAATCCAATGATAAGGTGAGTTTGTCGCTTGCAGTTTGCAGTAAAAAATGTTACAGTATAAGCTCTTTATTTGCGTATATGTTCCATAAATATACCGCGAATATGAAATGGTAATTCATATGGGATTATAGGGGATACGTTCGGAGATGACAAAATAAGAAATAAATATACGAAAAAATCAATTTAATTCAAGTTTTTGACCGTATTGATTAATTATCTTCAAGCTTAGACAATGGCAACTCTTGAATGTCATTTGATTCTATCTGTTCAAACCCATCTCGTCCTTTTTTCCAGCATGATTTCAATGTATATGGTTTCAGTTTTTCTACTGAATCTTTTATGTTCAAGATCATTTTGCTATGTCAAATTTCTTTCAGAATTTCATAAAATTTATATCATATTTCACATTATTCTATATGATTTTGAAAGTTCGTCTAATGTAATAAGACTTAAAAGCCTGAATTATTCCTTGGTCCATAGATTGAAGCAAAGACGTCGTGTCGTGTTGGGAGGTAAAAATGTCACTTTTATATTTGGATGAACAGTTTCAAGTTCACAAGGATGATTTGGTGCATTGTCTAAAACTAGAACAGCTTCAAAGTGTAAATTCTTTTTCTTTTTATGAATTTCTTCATCTAAAACAAAAGCGGAATCCCGGAACCTGTCAAAAAAAATAGCGCTTATAATCCACGCTTTCATATTAGTACGCTGAAACACTGGCACTCTTGCCTTAAATCGAAGAGCGATATTTCGATTTCAAAAATGAATGTTTTGTTTGGCATTCTCTTCCAAAACACTGCAGTTTCCTCGCATTAAATACTTGCTCCTCCATCAGCAATTGAGTTAGCGAATCTTCTGCCTCTACAACTTCTCCAACGATTTTAATGCTATGAAATTATTGTGACATCTTAAATTTATCTAACCATTTTTCCGATGGTTGAAATTCTCCACTACCACCGAATATCTTTCAATGCGAAGCAGAAAACAGGTAGAAATTTTGAATGCAGGTTTAAAGAACATATATCTTCAGATAAGAAGTCTCTAATATTTGAGCGCATTCATTCAACAAACCGAATAGTTTTAGGCAATCTCAAAGTCCTCCACGAATGCAATAAAGGAAGTAGAATGAATCAGTTGGAAAGTTTGGAAATTAATAATGAAAATATAGCCTGTTATCATCTTTGGACCTAAGTTAGTATACAGTACAAATGAACGAAGGGTCGAAACCTGTCGTGAGTTAACAAATAAATGCGGAAATCTGGCAAAAGTTTTTTTCTCTTTCATATTCATTTTGAAGTAATCTAGAATTCATGGATTCAATTTAGGCAATCTCTTAATTTTTTCATATCATTTCTCAAGTTCCTGTCTAGATAAAAAGCGTCGTTCTGGAAAAATTGCCTCTTTTAGAATGATTTGCCCTTCTGCCAATGTCTGTTCAGCCTATAACGGGTTTGGCGAGGGTTTTCCACAATGTAGCCTCGTAGGATAGGTCTCTTTGGAAAGTTCCGACCACAATGAATCACCTAAAATGTTCTTACCTCCGTCAGTCATATTCGTTCAGAAATTCCTATACTTAATAATAAAAAAATTGTGAGTAGAAACTTTCCATACTAATGACAGTTTTTTTTACCATAGGAAATAGAAGAATTCGTTATAGATGTAAATAAATTGGACATAGTGAAGAAACAAGTGAGGCCAATCAGCCAACAAGATGATAATGAATCTAGAAAAGTCTGGAAGGATGTCACTTTAGGACTCAGGGTTAACGACATTGAGAAAGCAACAGCTGCCAAGCAAAATGTAGAACAAAGACAAAGAGATGAGGCCAAAGAGAGGAAAGACAATGGTACAGAATGGCATACAAAAGTAAGTTTCATTTTGAAGTCTTTTGGCAGTCGCGCCTAGAAATATTTTCAAAATAAAACTAATACTGACTCAGATTTCTCTGGTGATTTTTTGTATAGATATTGTTTCTAATGAATCTTTTAAATGTACACCACGAGCAACTATAGATGATAATGCGATAATTGAAGTTTCGAAGAACTCAAATATTACCGCATTAATTTCATCAATTTCTGTCTAAATATTACTTTTCAAGTGTGCGGTTATTGACTTCCCATAAACTTTCAAGTGTCCCAAATATCGTTTAATAATTAATAAATATTTGACTTCAAACGGGCCCGGATTCGCGCCATGTCGAGCTCAATTCGATAGTGTTCGTCGGTATTTCCGCGACGACGGAATTATTGGGTTGTGTTTCCTCCGTCCTGTTTTGGACGTAGAGTTTCTGTTCGTTCGATTCGCAAACACACGCACAAAAAGTTCTCTCGCTACTAAAAACCTACGTAACAATCGCCGCTGCCAAATTAAATTGTTTCTTTGTGAACCGGTGATCTTGTTCATGTGATGTTAAATGTGCCGTTCGCTATTAAACCTGTTTTATATAGTCGCCTTTTTTCTTAATGACCCAACACATATGGAGTAAAATACAAAAATTTTTGTGTTGCGTGAATTAGATTAGAGTTATGCCAACAAATATTATAATCTGACTTAGCGGAAATCTAAATGATATAGGTGACTACACTTTTTTATTTGCATCTTCGAAAAGGAATCAACTGATGTCTGGAAATCCACATTAAGTAGTACATTTTGTGTAGATGCAATGATTTTTCTGAAATAAGGTATTCTTCTCTTTAGGTGAGACAATTCTGTTAACGAATGCATCCAATCATAAATGAACTTTATCAGTAAAGATTATTTTGCTCGAAAAATCAGTATCCCGTTCCAGCAATCAATTATCAAAACTTCTACTTTGATTTTGAAATACATTCTGTCAAAAAAAATTCCGGGAATTTATTGTTTGAAAAATCTGCCTAAAACAATTGTCAAAATTTTTGTTGTTGCTATGTTGGCACGACTATTTTCTATACTGTTGCGGGGTGCAAACGCGTCTGTCATTTAGTTTGTTAACAGTGCTCGGTACAGAGACCACACGGATTGGAAATTTTGGGTTGGGACAGCGAAATGAGAGAGGACAGATGTTGTTGAAGAGCTATACTGTCTGCAAACTTTCTTTAAAAAGCAGACACGAAGAAAATGGACTTGGAAGGGTGCAGATGGCAGAAGCAGAATAATAATTTTCTATAAACGTGCAATTAGAAAGAGCCAAGATTGTTTCAAAAACCTCTCGCCCAACGGCCGGAGTTAGAAGGCCGAAAAGATGAATTTCAAAAGAACCTCAGTGTGAAGCTGTCGCAAATAAATCAGTCTACTGACCTGAACGAAATGTGAAATATTATAACCGATGGGCTAATTACTTCTACAAAGAAAGTATGTGGTCGAAGGAGGATTCAAAATTCAAAACTGCCCCCTCCAACGCTAGCTCTTATAGAAAGAAGACGGAACACAAAACAGGGAGTCTCAAGAATACGAGGAGCTAAACAAGATTATAAAGAAGGCAACACGTAGAGATGGTAGAAACAGACAAACACAAATGGTGGAGCAGGCAATAGAAGATATCATGAATTCAAGAACACTCAGAAAGAATCTTTCAGAAGGAAAAGTTAAAATACACAAATTTTCAATGAAATGAAATTATGGTATTTCGATTTTCACTATATTAACAAAACTATGACCGGTTTCACCACACTGTGACTTCATCAGATAGATAGATAGAATACACAAGTTGAAGGACGCCAACAATAATGCTAAATATGAAAAAATAAATAATTAACATAATACAAGATTTCTACAAAAAGCTATATTCTCAAAAAGTTCCTGCCCCAAATGTGGGTTTGGAAGACCTGCCGGAAGTTACAAGATGTGAAATCAGAGCTGCAATCAACCAGATGAAGAGTAGAAAGAGCCTAGGAGAGGACCGAGTCACCGCTGAAATGCTCAAGAAGGGAGGGGACCAGCTGGAGACAGCTCTCTGCATGCTGTTCAACAAGTGCCTTGAAGAGGGAAGAATTCCTGAGAAGTGGAAGAATGCCGAAGTGGTCATATTATACAAGAAGAGTGATGCAGCTTGCATATTCAATTACCGACATATGAGCTTATTAAGTGTCCTCTATAAGTTGCTACGAAAATACTAACCAAGTAGTTAACAAAGAAATTAGATTTTTACCAGCCGAACGAGCAAGCGGGTTTCAGGAGCGGTTTCAGCACAATTGACCATATTCATTCACTGCGAACTTTGGTGGAGAAGTGAGAATATAATATGCCACTCAGCTTGAATAGACTCAAGGTATACAAATTTAATTAGATAGATGTACAACAATTCCAGCTTGCAAGTCACTCTTAATGAAGACTGAAAGATGGAAAAAATCCCTATAATGAGGGGTGAGGCAGGGTGATACCATATCCCCATATTGTGTTGATTCACACAGACCCCAAAGAACTGAAAACCATGCTCCAACAACTAAATGATGCATCCAAGAAAGTCGGCCTTAAGTAAAACAAGAGTCATGGACCGTTCGCCAAATATAATTGTGTTGGAAAATTCAGCCATTGGAAACGTAAAAGACTATGTCTACCTTGGTCACAAAATCCAGCTTGGCAGTGAAAATCAAACGACAGATCTAAACAGAAGAGTAGGACTTGCCTTGGCAGCATTCACCAACCTAAAACACATTCTCAGAGATAAGAAGTTACCAATAAAGCTCAAAAGAAAGGCCTATAATGCGTGTGTCCTACCGGTTATGACATATTGTATAGAGACCATTACACTGACAAGAAGAGGTGCGGAAAAGCTGAGAGCGACACAGATGGCAATGGAGCGCTGCATGCTGGGCATAAGCATCCGTGATCGAGTCAGGAATGACGTCATATGACAAAATACTAAGGTTGAGGACGTGGTGGCGACTGCTGCCGGGCTGAAATGGCGATGGGTGGGACACGTGGCGTGTAGCAGCCATAACAGATGGACCAAGCGGCTGCTGGTTTGGCGACCCCGTACGACGCAGCGTACGTTGGAAGGCCCCAGACATGATGGCGAGATGACATCCGGAGGATCGCGGGGAGAGAGTAGATGCAGCTCGCTCAAAACTGCTCCGCGTGGAAGGGGAAAGAGGAGGCTTACGTCCAGGACTGGATGACTACTGGCTCATTAAGAAGAAGAAGAAGACAGTGCTCGATTTTTTTTTCAGTTCCCACGAGTGTGTTCTTTACAATGGATACAAATATTAAATAAAGAATTTGCCTCAAATTTCTATTTCAAATGGAATTTCGTGTGCCGAATCGCTGAAGGCTTACAGTGAATCGGCTTTATCAAATACACGTGCATATGAGTGCTAAAGTGCATTCCGCGCGTCCGAGAAGGTGTGAAAAATTTGCCCCGCTCTGGTCGGCCATCAACATCTTCGATTAAAGTTAACATCGCTAAAGTGAAGAAAATGGTAATTGGAAATCGTCATTTAAGTTTGAGAGAGATAGGCAATGAACGTTCTGTGTCTCACGAATCAATTCGTACCATTTTAAACGATTGTTGTTTAGATATGAAACACGTTGCCGCTCGACTAGTTCCAAAAGATCTGAATTTTCTTCACGTGAACCACGTCAAAGTCGATCAAAAGTCAAGGTAACGTTGACTGTTTTCTTTGATTATCGGGGTGTGCACTCGGAATTCTTGCCAGAAGCTCAGACGGTAAATGAAGAATATTACCTGAACGTTATGCTGCGTTTTAGGGAACAAATTCGTCGAAAGAGGCCAGATTTGTGGAAAGAAAACTCATGGATTTTGCATCACGATTATGCAACTCACAATGCTATCATCATCATGAATTTCTTACCAAAAACTCAGCAAATACCATCGAACAACCACCGTATTCACCTGATATGGCTCTGGCCGACTTTTTTCTTCTTCCAAAACTCAAATTACCATTTCGAGATACTCGCTTTGAATCGATAGAAGCCATTAAAGAGAATTCGCAGCGAGGACTTGAGTCGATCTCGGAAAAAGCCTTCGGAAACTGTTTTTATGATTGGATTATTCGTTGGCGTAAATGTATTATTTCGGAAGGCGATATAAAACATTTGGATGAAAAGTAAATACCATACCTATCATATGAGGTACAAGCGAAAAATCTGACCTAATTCATTGAGCAATTTCCGGTACTTTTTGACAGAATGTACTGACTTAAATTTTTAGTTTCTTTGAATTTTCAGACGATGAGAATGAAAATGCTCCTTTAAAATGTTTTAAACATTCCATGGATGAATGTTTAATGCCTCAAACGAATATCAGTGTTGAAGCTTTTTCAGGGACATCTTGTGCTATATCAGCGATATTTTCGCTGAATCGTTCTTTTTCTGGTCTATCAGACATTTTCTATCCTCTAATTCAAAGATAGACTATTCTCATATTGAATTTGAATAGCTTTAATACGTAGAAATTGTGCATGTATCTACTCACAAATGACATTGAAAACAACGTAGCGTGAACTTTATACTACATATTCAATCTTTTCATAACCAGTGTTGTTAATTATAAATATACATATAATGCGTCTACGATTCCGAAAACTTCATAATGAATTATTTTTAATAAATAAAATAGCAAATGAAAGAAGGGCGGACGAAAATAAAGCGGACTGGACACACTCGGTAGTTGAGCAGATCAAACTCATCAATGGGGAAAATTTGAAACGCTATATTAACTCATATGATTTTGATATTTAATCCCTTTGACATTCGAATGAAGTATTCCATTTCTTCAGAAAGTACACCTACTTTCGTTTCATGTCATGAATCAATTCTTTTTGCTTGCCTTTATAAATGAATTTATTCTTTTACAGCTTTTCCATAGAGGCCCAGAAGAAAGTTGGCACTACATGAAACCACTCCGTCAGAGATTAATGACATCGAATACTTGAATTACCTTGGGAATAATCATTTTCGAAGACATGAATCTAGAACTCCGTGCTTTTCCTAGAACCATCCTATAAACTTTTTCGTCAGAACAATTATTTTCATATTTATATTGAACTGTGATATATTATCATATTTGGAAAGTGGAAATGCAAACTCTAAGAGAAGGTGGAATACCTTTGCTGCAGGACAGCTTGTAATTTTTTCTTTATTTTATGGTAACATTTTTGAGTTGATTCTAAATTTTCTTTTAAGTTTATTACACATTTTTATTCGATTTATTTTTTTTCTATTAGAGTTTAGTCGATAGAAGATTACACAAAATTACAAATTTTCGTTTAAAGTTAAGAAAAGATTAGAATGGTGGTGAATTTTGAATTTTTATGTGACTTACACTTCCAAGTTGAATTCATTGAATAAATCATGCAAACATATCGAATAAATTTTTCTCTCAATTCATATTTTTATCAAGTTAACTCCTTGATACCTCATTTTCTAATTTCATAGTGATGAAAACTAACGAGTCCCTATTATAGATTTTACTAACTATCTGTAATATAATTTTAAAAATGAAATCATTATTTCAAAAATGTCATAACATCAAGTGTTTTGCACAAATCCTCTTCTTAAATACATCATGATACTACAACTTAGTTAAATTCAATAAACTACCGAAATTATCCTTAAAATCAGCGTGTATCAATAAACCCTATATATCATTGGGTCTCCTTGTTCCAGTTTGTTCAGAAACAACACAAAGTTAGGACCACTCTGTTATCAGCATTCATCAATAAACACTTGTATTATGCCTGTAGATATGATCAAGACTTCGCTCGAACTCTAACTTGAGCGTGATTTGTAATTCGAAATCTCTACTACAGTCCCATATCCAGCCACGACGTCAATGGTTGCGCATGCGCAGGATGCGGCCATCACAAGTTCAGATGAAAACTGCCCTGAGCACGCATTTGAAATTTTATACTGTTCTGCGAATTGTTCATTTTTGAGGATACAAAGTGGTTTACCATAGAAGACAGATTTCTAGAATTTTTAGATTCTATTGATTACGCTAAAACATGCTCGAAATTATCGACTACCCAATAGAAACCTGCGTTACGCTGCAAAACCTCTTGAATTATATAATGAAGAGGATTTCAAAAACGGGTACCAGTTTTCAAAAAATTTATAACCAATGTTTTTTTCACCTATGGTTACTCGAGGCCTATCAAAGATAAATTATCAAGAGTTACCAGTGCCTCTTATTATCCAGTTGTTAAATTGTTTAGAATATTTTGTAACGGGCAATTTCCAAGTGAGTTAATTTTATTCCAGTCTCTAGCTTTCAAAAGGACAGAATAATTTGTAGGTTATCAGCGGAGATATGCGAGGAACAAGAGCTTTTTTCAATAACTCCAGCTTTGAAAAGAACAGATATAATTTGTAGGTTGCCACTTTTCTCCACCAGAGAATTGCGTTTGATGAATATATTGCTGCACTTGATCAAGACGAGGTGAATGTGTTATTCAAATATATTTCCAATATTATTCTTTGGTTTTTTCAGTGTGTTTTCAAACACTCAAATGTCGTAAATCCACCTTAGATTAAAACTGAGATTCTAGCATAATGTTTGAAAGATAATCGCAACGATTAAATGCTGGAGTAATGCTGATATATAATATTCAACTTGGACTAGAACCTTCCTAGAATTGATCTAACCTCCATCGCCGTGACTCTGAGTCTTAGTAGCTTTTATTTCAGTGGTGAAACGACCATGGAATGTGATGAATGTGTCATATACTATATAACAAGTAAATAAAACTAAAAGATCATGCGCGGCCTGTCAGGCTACATGCCCCTAGCTACCACACAAAATATTTTTTAGAACTATTTTCCTATTTTATATTATCTTTTTCAAACTGGTACAAATCACTGAAAAACGTCAACCTGAGACTGAGTCTACTGAAAAGAAAAATGAAGATGATAGACAGTTCGTCATTTGAAGAGGAATTTGTTACTCTGATATTAGCATCAGACCAATCTGATAGCGAAAATGATTTTAAATTGTTTGAATTTTTATGTCTCAGAATGAACTACTACAGCACCTTAAAAGTGATTAAGATGAAGATTCAGGGGAAGATAGCCATGATAAAGAGTCATGTCACTCGAGAAGTTGGCAGCGCTATTTATGAAAATGAAGATAATGTGTCGTTTACGAACTTTTGGCTATTAAATTTTTATTATATTATATTATATTATTCGTTGAAAATGGTCAATGGCGCCTGCTAATGCTTGGTACATACACCTAAGCATAATTAAATGTGCTCGTACTGCGAAATTGACAGCTAGGAGCAGCATAAGGAATGAAATATTCGCTGAAGAAATTTTGACTCGGACAATCAACAAAATCCCAACTCACATGATGAAATTTCAACGTGGTGTCGTATAGAAGTCGTTTCAGAAATTCCTAGAATTGATCATTTCCTCCTATACTATATAGCAAGCAAATAAAACTAAAAGATCATGCACGGCCTGTCAGGCTACATGCCCCTAGTTACCACACAAAATATTCTTTCGAACTATTTAACCTCTTTATATTATCTATTGCAAATTGGCAGAGATCACTGAAAAACGTTAGCCTATGACCGAGTCTACCAAAAAGAAAAATCAAGCAGATAGACAGTTTTCGTCATTTGAAAAGGAATTTGGTACCCTAATATTAGCTTCAGACTAATCTAATAGCGAAGATGATTTTAAACTGTTCGAATTTTGATGTCTGAGAATGAACTACTACAGCACATTGAAAGTGATCAAGATAAACCATTCAGGGGAAGATAGCAGTGATAAAGAGTCATGTCATTCGAGTAGTTGGCAACGCTATTTATAATAATAATAATATTGTTTATCTCCCTATACAATTTTGTGTGTACATAAGTTGTAAAAACCAGGTTGTTGACAATAAACTCAGAAAATGAACATAAAACTGCAAAGTCATATGACTGTCTGCAATGTACTAATCTAATTTTTTCCTTAAATGAACCTAACACACTGACACTGATCCGTTAAACAAAATAAAGAGTGAAAACAAAACTCAAACAGAAAAACTCAGATTCAACAAAAAATATATATTAATTTCTCAACTCTATGATGTCATGAATTTTATCCCTACCATTACAAAGGATAATCTTCTTCAGGTCAAATTTAAACTTCCTCATGTCAGTAACATTTCTTATTGACAATGAATGCCAAAGCATTAAACAGTCTAGGCCCCAAGAAAGAAAAATTCAACTGGCCAATGGATTTATCTGCAGGAGGTGTCACATAAAATTTTTATGTTCCCGTCTGGTATTATAGGTATGATGAAAGTCCTCCAGTAAGTATGCATTCCGATACAAATGTATTATACATGAGAATGCAATCATTTGACGAATATCCAAGATCCGAGCTTCATCATACAGACGTGAAGTTGGGTATTTTCCTTATTGAAGATGATTTTTAAAAACTTTTTTTTAGAACCTCGATACAAGCTATATGCTCAGCCCTTGCAGCTCCCCAGTTCAGAATACCATAGCATAATCTAGAGTGTACAAGTCCGTAGTAAATCTTTATCAAAGCTTTTTGATCGAGAACATTTTTGAGGTATTTGAATCTGTACAGCACACCGCGAAGAGTTGCAACTACGGTACAAATATGATGGTCCCAACGTAGATGGCTATCAAAAACAATTCCCAAACACTTATAAGTGACAGCTTGGCCTACTTTCCTTTTTTCAGAAACATCTAAAGCTCTGAAAGATGGCATATTGCGGTTGTAGCATGAAAAAGGTAAGAATTTAGTCTTATCAAAATTGATTGTAAGCAGCTTTGCATTCATCCATCTTTCTATAACTCTCATATATTCTTCCGCCTTTTCCTTTGTTTCATCCCAACTATCACCCTCAAATATTAAGGTGGAATCGTCTGAAAAACTGACTATAGTCCCATTCAGATTCAGCTGAAGCAAGCTATTATTATATATCAAAAAAGGTACTGTAAATGAAGAATCAAATATTTGATGAAGAAATACTCCAACAGATTTTGACTTGGACAAACCACAAAAACTTAAATGATGGAGTTTCCCGTCATAATAAACCTTCGAGTGGAAGACATAGATATCACAGAGCTAAAAGCTTTTGTGGGTCTTTTACTATATTCTGATGTCTAGAAATCTAACCACGAACAGTCATATTACTTATTTGCCAGGGATGGTGCTGTGAGATGTTTAAATGCTGCATATTGGAAAATAAATGTATCATGTTACTACTGTCTGCAATTCGACAATTTAGATGATCGCGCCGAAACGAAACAAAATGGTAGCTTGGCAACTATATGCTTCATCTTCTATAAGTTGCAATTCTCTGCAAATATAAGAACTGAGCGAGTGTATCACCATATATGAAATGTTCGTGAAATTTCGTGTAAGAAGTATGACTTTATACATGCCAAAGAAAATAGATAAGTACTAACTGTGTTGCCAACAATTCCTATTTTGATAATGAATATGTGTATGTGGAAAAGTCTCTGATGGTGTATGTTTGACCACTCGAGATAAAAAATCTCGTGTCCACATAATGTGTCCTGTGGTTGACACAGCCAATCGAAAGAAGCAACTGCAACGTGGCTGCTGATAATTGGTTCCCATCTATAACACTCCTTGATGAACTGGCAAGATGGAAACTTTATGGGTATTATGAAAAACAGAAACGAATTTCAACCGCAAAAAATCTAGAAACCCAGGCTACTTTATAATTAGTTTTATGAAGCTACGATACTTGTGTCTTCACTGATAACAGTAAAGAGATTAACGAGAATTCTAGAAAACCTCAAAATCATTCTCGATTACAATGCATCTGAAGGAGGTGTTGAAGCTGATAAAAAATTCTCCATTTATTCTAGCAGTCACCGAAGAGAAGATGGCTAATTGTAGTCTTCTACCGCATTCCGGATTTGAGTGGTATGAAAACTTACACACACAACCAAGTTTATATGGAATCGCTTGTTATTTCACATTATTGATTGTTTTTAACCATGAATCTTTGACTACTTGTGAAGAATGAAGTTTTTTGTTGTAGAAAAACTGTATAGTATGATAAAAAATGTTGAATTATCACCGCATGTTCGGGATATTGTACTCAGTCGACACTGAGATTTGAAACTGTGAATTTCAAAATTAAAAAAAGCCTATAATCATAATTGAAAATGCCTTACGTTGGATTGTCCGATGTGCATAGGGGTCGTATAATTGCTCTCGTTGAAGAAAGGATGACACAGAAGCATAAAGCGGCCACAATGGGGGTATCACAGAGGGTGATTTCAAAAACCTACGCCCGATACGTGAAGCTACAATCTCTGCAAAATAGACCTAGAAGAAGTCGTAGGAAGATCACTTCTGAAGAACAAGACCGCTTTTTGTGCCAAATTTCAAGAAGAGACCTAGTGCGTCGCATCCCATACTCCAAAGGCAATTTCTGGAAGCAACAGGCATCAGTGTATCAGTCAAAACGATACGTCGAAGACATCGTTCAAGGGGTTTATACAGCAGAAGGCCCTTAAGAGTTCCAGAGCTAACCAGACAACAAAAAATTAACAGACTTAATTGGTGTATCGAGCACCAAAATTAGAATATTAAGAATTGGGGAAATGTTCTTTTTTCGGATGAAACCAGAATTGGTATTCGATCAGATGACTGCCGGATTCGGGTTTTAAGGGGTCGTGGAAAACAAGCTAGATTCCGACCAGCAAGACAAATTCCGAAATACCAAGGGGGCAGTGTGATGTTTTGGGGTGGCATTATGCTGGGAAACAAAACAGATTTGATCTCGTTTCCTGCGAGTGTAACGAATAGAAATTACGTTGACCTAGTGGTGGAGACAATAGTGAGACTCTGGCGAGGTGAGAATTTCACTTTTATGCAAGATAATGCTCCTCCGCATAAAAGCAACCTCGCGCGACATTATCTTGAAACAGCATACTCTCCAGACCTAAATCCTATTGAACATTCATGGTATACTCTCAAAAGGAAAATAAGATCGCGCCAAGATAATCCATGAACCCCACAACAGCTCATCCAAGCCGCCACAGAACAGTGGCAGCATATCACCCCAGAGAAGGTCGAAGAGCTAATCCAAAGCATGCCTAGACGGATTCAGGCTTGTATCGGGCAAGAGGAAGTAATACAAACTACTGAGGTCGAAAAAAAAACACATACTCCGTTAGAAAACAATTTTCAGTTTTTTTACTTCTACGGAAAGTGTCTTATTTTCTTTTATTTATTTCTTTCTTGAAATAAACCTCAATTCATTTCTTTTTTCAATTGAAATATCTCAAAAAGGATCAATTCTAACAATCCTTGGAAATTTCCAAAATTCCTGATGTAATATTCAAAATATCGGGTGATTCCATATAAATTTGGATGTATGTATATTGTATAACATGCATCAGTCTAAAATTACAGAAAGAGAATTCCTTAAAAATTTTGGCACGTTGACTATTGGTCCTCCATATTCAGAGACATGTCTGCAGTCATTTACCAAAGAAATAACGGTTAGTGATGAAGCGAGTTCTGGATTGAAGGAGATGCCTAAGGTCTTAAGTTCAGTCAAGACAAACGAAGGGCATGCTGTATTTGTCCACCTAAATCGCACAGGATGCCAGTAGTTTATACCATAATGAGTCACCAGAATTTTCATTTCTCTGTCCTCAGAAGTACCAATTCTGTTTTTTGTTTTTTGTAGTTTTGATTTTGAGTAAAAAGTGTTAATTTTGTCATATAACTTGTTCAAGTTCTATTAAAATGCTAAAACAAAAAAATAATTACGATTTCCTTTTATTTGTTGATAATAAAAGATAACTAAAATAACTCATATGTTTTTATCAGTAGTGTCTTAAGTTTGTCCTTATTTAAAGGTTAATATTTGTAGACACAAATTTGTGTAAGAAATCACCATAAAGTGAAAAGTTTTTTCGGTCTTGTAAAAGTATTGATTTTGAACAATCGACTTTTGCAAATCAAGAAATGAAAATTACATAGAAATTTATGTTTGAGAAGATCTTTAATTTAAGGAAAATTTTGGAGACTTCAAGTGTCAATAGCAAATTCAGTTCTTATATTCTACCATGAGATGGTAAGTGTGCCTATTCTCTCTTTGATTCTAATCATTCATACGACGTTACTGTTAGAGTTTACTAGACTCCGTCTGCAAATGTTAGTGAATGGATTCTAAGATTTTTAATTTTGTCAGATTTGGGTAAGTATTATGATTTCTAGATTTTTGTTTGATGAGAGTGAATACTTGTGTAAAATTATTGTACAAAGGTTTCAACTCTTCTATTAATTTTTCCTTAATCAATTATTCATTCACTTTTTGATTATAGCATGATAACTTAAAACTTTATATTATGACAACTTGAATTTGGAGAGAAAATGTTTGATTACCAATGGAAAATGGCACTGTTTTGAGAAATTAAATATTAAATAAAATACATATCTTTTAAACTTGTTCAGACTAACTGAACTGAATTACTGAATTCAAATTTTCATTATCATAGGTGGCGAATTTCATAGGTAGCCAAGCAAAACAAAAAGGAAGATCTGAAAATTTGAACGAACTGTAAAAGTCAAAATCTTTTATGGATCTTTTATCATAACTGATAATAGAATAAACGACATTCGTTATAGTTCTGAAAATTTTTACGAAGAAATCGAAATAATCGCAAGGAGTTCAGACAAATTTCAGAACTCATACTGATGACAATGAATGACATATTTGCATACTCATTTTTGCTTTTTCATTATACCAGAAAAGTTTCAGACATATTATAATTATGTGAATGTATTTTCTTTATCGTTACAGAAAAGTTTTCAAGGAATAAAATCTAAAGGAATACAATAAAGTTGGAAAGTTCGAAAAAACTACAGAAATCATAGCTAGCAAGACAAGAAAGAATGATATAATCGGTTCATTCTTTGTTGTACTCAGGAAGATTTTTAGAAAAAAAATCGGAAAATTCGCATAATGTACCAAAATCATTTTTTCCTTGAATTTTCTGTTAACTGACGTTAGTTACGGCATATTTTGTTCACCCCTTCTTTGTTATGTTCATTCACTTTTTGTCATGAGAATAATGTATTGCAACAGAAATTGAAATGATAACTTGTTCGGTAGTTGAATAAATAGCTCATAACATGCTGATTTGAAAATTTAACCTAATGCTGAAAACTTGGAAATTACATTATTTTATGCAGAAATACAGAAAAGAAAGGACTTCTTCCAAGAGATTTTTATCTAATTGATTCAAGTGCTCACGAAATTATAATCCAAACATTATCATTATGAATGTGTTCTATAATTTAACTGACCAATTCATTATTCTAGAGTCAATATTACCAGAAACTCTATCGATTGAATAAAATATACTTCAACAATGAGTTTGTTATAGAATAATAAAACTCCCGATTATTCATATATACAAAATGGAAAGTAATAATTCTCCAATTATTTCTACTGTAATAGAATTTAGTGGTTTATTATTAGGACTAATAAAGGTTAGAGAAAATCTGTTGAGGAATGTACTCTGGAATATTTCACTTTTGATTTACGCCGTATATTTAGGTGTTTGGGCCTACTACTACGTATATTCTAACCATAATTCTGAAAAAACTGCTGATTACGAAGGTAATAATTTCTAATGCTTTTATTCAAAGTGTTTTTCTAACACAAGAAGTTTGAAATTTTAATCGGAATTCCCAAATCTTTCAAAAGTAGAGGCTAATAGGTATTAGTGGTAGTTAGTCCCTAACGTATACTGAGTATTCCAAGTTGAGTGGCCTATTGACATTTATGGAGAACTGATAACGCTATAGTTCTGAAATTTCGGTAGTTGATTTAGCTAGTCCGAAACTTTATTTTTAAAATATTTTCACCTCAATGGCACTTCCGGTTATACTGGAAGTGCTTACCAACTTTGTTATTTAATATAGAACACCGTATATATTGATGACTGGTTCGATAGCACTTGTTATTCCAATTACAAAAACCCCTAACACATAAGTCTAGCTTAAATTGTTCATGAAATATCCTAGTTTTACTCAAAATTATCGATTTTTGCATTTTGAAAAAATTGATGTATCTCTAGAACGGCGTGAGCTACCAAAATAATGAAAGGTGTTCTGCTAACAAGAAACCATGCGGATTATACACATACCCGACTGAATCTCAGTCAGTATACAGAGTGCTCTCTTTTCCGCCTCACATTTCGAAACGAAGTAACATCGAAAACTACTTTTTTTCAATTCATTAGATTCGCGATAAAAAACTAAATGAAGTTCCCCATTCATACCTTGTCTTGTACCTGAGATTTCAAGTTATGGCGAATTTTACGTACCTACCTAAAGTTGGCAAAGGCGGCTTAGATTCCTGCAAGTGCATAGACAGTTTCCAGAGCATTAACATATAACTGTCCTTTTGTCATTGGATAATTGATAAATTTAGAGAAAAAATGCGAAAGTGTAGTTGTCGAATTTCCAAAGTCAAATTGAAAAATATCAAAACGAATTAAACTCTATTCTCCCAAATTTCCAAATTTCAAAATGATTGTTCAAAGTGAAGACATATTCTAGACATAGTTCTACTCGACGCATAACACCCTGTGATGTGACTCCTCCACATCCAACTGCATAAAAGCATATTGAGCTTTCATTATGCAAATCATATCTTGAAGTCACAGGTTCAGAATAAATTTCATCTTTCAGCGTTCCCCAAAGATAAAAATCCATAGGCGTTAGGTCAGATGACCTTGGAGGCCACAAACACGGACCGTTCATTCCAAACCATCTATCTTCAAACATATCAGTCAAAATTCGATAATTTTCATTTGTGCGATGAGCTGTCGCACCATCG
The DNA here is from genome assembly GCA_013387265.2 of Cryptolaemus montrouzieri. Taxonomy (NCBI): domain Eukaryota; kingdom Metazoa; phylum Arthropoda; class Insecta; order Coleoptera; family Coccinellidae; genus Cryptolaemus; species Cryptolaemus montrouzieri. The sequence continues at coordinate 135,358,859 of JABFTP020000185.1, read as the reverse complement.
AGTTGGTACCAACAATGCCTTGATTCAGCTACTGATAAATTGTCAACGAAGTCACTTATTCCCGTCCGCAAAATCTCCATATAAAGTTCACCATTTAAGTTTTCATCATACACAAAATACGAAAATCTGTTGTCCTTCAAAAGTGCAAACACATTAAAACTAAATTTATTTTGAGGATTTCTTTCCCTGGTAATATGAGTATTTTGGTTGGCCCAAAAGTGTGCGTTATTTTGGTTAAAAACCCCCTCGTTATAAAATTTAGCGTCATCCGTCCAGATAATCCTTCTGAGAAAATCGGGGTCCTCGTGTGTTCTGAGAAGAAGGATCTCACACAGTTCTATTCGAAGCTGTGGATCGCCAGCTTGTAGAGTTTGAACCAATGAAAATTTATAAGGGTGCAATTTATGTTTTTTCAGAATTCTGTGAATACTAATGAGGTTAATTCAGACCATGCTCTGCTATTGCCAATTATGCACGTGGATTAACAGCAAAATAAGCTAGAACGGAAATTTCATTGTCTTCGTTGTTGACTACAAGCGATGATGTCTTATTCTGGACCGTTCCAGTCGAAAGAAAATTTGTAGAACCTACAAGTTCTATATTCACATTCCGTCTCTCATCTCCATGAATGAAAAATAAATTTAGTATTTGCTCATTTGTGTAGCTAGCCATTCTGTTCGAATTAATTCAACTGACAGTTAAAACAATAAAATAGTTCGTTATCTACGCTCAGAACTCTGTCTATGCTCTGGGATATGTCTATGCACTTGCAGAAATCTAAGCATCCTTTGCCAACTTCAGGTAGGTACGTAAAATTTATTTTTTCGCCATAAGTTGAAAACTTGAAATCTCATGTACCGGGTATGTATGGGGAACTTCATTTAGTTTTTATGGCGAATCTAATGAATTGAAAAAAAATATGAGTTACAATTTGAAAAAACGTAGTTTTCGATGTTTCTTTGTTTAGAAATGTGAAGCGGAAAAAAGAGCACTCTGTAGACTGACTGAGATTCAGTCGGATATGAGTTATATCCCGCATGGTTTCTTGTTTGCAAAACACCTTTCATTATTTTGGTAGCTCGTGTCTTTCTCGAGATATATAAATTTTTTGAAAAAGCAAAAAATCGATAATTTTCAAGTAAAACTAGGATTTCATGAGTAAAACAAACTAGACTTTTGTGTTAGGTGTTTTTGTAATTGGAATAACGCCGGCTCGGTGGCGTAGAGGATATGATGTTAAGCCGTCGGTCCTGTCTAACTGTGATGTCATGGACATTAAAGATCCCTTCCCTCGACACGAGAGGGGTTCGGCAAAATTCCCGGGTTAGTGAGGTGACAGAATTCCTCAGCGTGTCATTGGCCGAAAGGCGGAAATAGAGCAGGTTAAAGGAATAGAATAGAATAGACTTTTTCCTTCGAAAATTATGTTTTTTTTTCTTCAACTTTCTGGGAGGCGATAATAGGAAGGTTCTGTAGGATTCCGGAAGATTGCTATCTTATTCTGGGACACCTGTCGGTTATTTTTCCCCCAATAGAATGCAGTGGTCATTTAAGAAAAGATAACCTTCAACGTTAGTGTAATAATTTATGATTATATTAATTTATTTATTCAAGGTGTTTTCAAGTACGCAACCCAATTCTGCAGGATGGTAGAACTAGCTCAAGTTACATTCAGAATAACTTGGTACCGCATTAAAGCTAAACCAATGAAAATGTTGCTGGATGAAATGGAAAAAAGGAAAATGGGAATTAGAAGTTTTATCACAATTGAGAATTTCCACTTCGTTCCTATTTTTTCAATCTTCATTGGTGTGATAATTCTGGAACATATATATTTCTATCATTTCGAGAATAAAGAACTCTATACGCTGATGTGGGTATACCCACTGATGTTGATGATTTTAGAGTACTTTGTGATTGACGAAATCATCCGTCATATAAGAAAAAAATTCAGAACACTGAATAATGAACTGATAATTTTGACAGAGTCATGGATTTTATATGATATATATCCTGGAATTAAGAACCAAGTATTGGCAGAATTCTTTGTGAGGAATGTGAACGAGGAAATAAACCGTATTCACAAATTATCAACATTTCATTACGATATGATGGTACATACGCAAGTTTTGTCTCAATTCTTCACTGTCTTGTTCTCAGGAAATATGGCGACTATGTTGTGTGGTATAATAGATGCATGTTATAATATTTCTCATCTTCCTTATAACATGAACCATTGGAAACCGATATTCAGATCTTCTTCGTGGGTAATACTTCAAGCATATTGTGCAGCGTTGATTGTCAATGCATGGGAATCACTGAAAAGCGAGGTAAGAATATTCAAATACTGGTATACTGTGGTGAACATTTCATTAAAATATGTTAGTGTAGCAAGCGATTGACTAGATATTACGGGAATCACTTGAGCTGATGCTAATGACAATGAAATAGAAGATGTAACAACTTATACCATGAATCTCATATGACTACGCTTAACATATTCGCGAACATTCAGTCATTCGATGACTCTAAATCAGGGGTGCGCAAATGGTCGATCGCGAGTGGTTTTTGAGTAGATCTCGAGAAGAAAAAAATTTTAAATGAGTAGGTAACTAAACTACAAAAATTTATTACGTAATAAAATAACACTGTTCTAGCGGCAAAAGGCGGCTTTATCAAAGGAACGCGCGGTACTTGTCAAGGAAAATCCGCGTTTTTTATTCTTGATGCTTTTCTAGAAATTTCGGGCGGCGTGTTTGACGGAAACATTCAAGACTTTCGTTCACACCGATATAAATATTGCGCCTGCAGGATTTGGAGTCATTCTGAACTGTAACTTGAAGGCAATACTACGTCGATACAAAGTTTATTATTAAATAGTACAAAATGAGTGCAGCGAAAAAATCTAAAACGTATCATTTTAATAACTATTGAGAGGAAGAATTTTTCTTTTGTATGGTAAAGGATAAGAGCATTTGTCTTATTTGTCGTGCGTCAGTTGCAATTCATAAGCGTGGTAACTTAGAGAGGCATCATAAAAACTATGAAAGGATTTCCCGCCACAGAGTGAATTAAGAAAACGAAAAGTACGTGATTTGATATCTTGTTTGAAAAAAGAACAAACCATGTTCACAAGATCAGCCAAACAATCAAAAGCTGTTACGATCACATCATTTGAAATATCTCATATATTGGCGGAATACAAGAAACCATTCGAAGACGGATCGTTTGCGAAGGAAGCATTTATTGAAGACTTCATTTGGATATTTTAAAAATGAAACAGAAATCATGTCTGCTATTAGAGAACTTCAGTTATCTCGTCCGACTGTCACAAGGCGTATTGAAGTCATGAGTCAGGACATGGCAGATAAACTAAAACATGATATCATGAAATGTACATACTTTTCTTTACAGTTCGACGAATCCACCGATATGACAGACACTGCCCAGCTGTGTATTTGTATTCGAATGGTATTCAATGACATGTTGGCTAAAGAAGAATTTTTGACAATCATTCCTCAGAAGGGGAAGACCCGTGGCGAAGTTATATATGACGTTATCTTCAATTTTGTAAAAAACTACAAGCTACCAATATATAAATTAGTGTGCATTACAAACGATGGAGCACCAGCAATGACTGAAAACAAAAAAGGTTTTGTGGCATTGTGTCGAGCTAATGAAGATTTCCCTTAATTTTTTTCATTTCATTACACTATACATAAACAAGTTTTGTGTTCAAATGTTTTAAATACGGAGGAAATTATGGGCATTGCAACAAAATTGTGAATTCCATCCGGGCACGTAGCTTGCAACGGCGGCTCTTTATGTTGCAGTTGGAAGATTTAGTTCTTCACACGGACGTCAGGTGGTTGAGTCGCGAAAAATTCCTAGAAAGGTTTCAAGAATTATTGCCCGAAATAACAGCTTTTCTAGACGAAAGAGATGATGACACTCAGATGTTGAAATACGAAAAATGGCTGACTGATTTGGCATTTTTGACTGACATCACAACTTAAACACCATCTACTTGGAGCTCAGAGGTAAAGGAAAAACTATTATTGAGATGATTACCGCAGTAAACGCATTCCAAAGTGAATTGCAACTTATGATAGATCAACTGAAAAGGAAGAATCTGAAACATTTTCCGTCTTTGAAAGCAAGGATTCCTCAGTTGAATTATATTACGTATGAGGCTGAATTATCAAATATTATGGGACAATTCCGAATGCGTTTTTATGATTGCAGTAAATTGGCAAATAAAGCATCATTTATGAGTTATCATTTTTCATGTTAAAACATTGAGGAATTAGCTACTGAAATTGCAAGTCAGTTTAATATGAACTCATGTTCTGTTGAAAATGAGTTGGTGCAGATTATATCAGATATACATCTCAAAGATACAGTATCTGATACAAATTTCTGCTGTTTTATATCTGAAGATAAATATCCGAATCTAAGGCAAAACAACCTTCAACTCACGGCAATGTTTGGGTCAACTTACTTGTGCAAGTCTGCATTTTCTGAAATAAAGATAATTAAATATCGCTATCGACTAACTGACGGTCATATGTCATCATTCTTGCGATTAGCACTCATTGGTTACGTACCATCTTATGAAAAGTATGCTGAGGACATGCAGTGTTACGCTTCAACATCCAAAGTCACTCTTTAGTTAAGTTTAACACCATATGTAACTCTTTTGTTTTGTAACAACCTAACCTAAACCAAAAATTTACTGAAATAATGTAGATTGTGCGGAAAGCTAATATCTATATATGTTACGGTACACCCTACCTAGGTAGGTAGGTAGGTAGGGTGTATCGTGTATGTATGATAACCCTGCATATATGCAGTATATATGCAGCAAGTATTCTAAAAATATGGAGGTAGATCACCAGCAGTTCAAGTTTGAGCACCCCTGCTCGAAATCGTTCATGGTCCCCCTTCGAAGAATGTTATACGTCACAGTACAATGCTCCGTATATATACAAGGTTTTTCGCTACATAACGGACATGGTGAACTCAGAAATATAGCAGACCAAAGGCTATCTCATACTATATTCCAATTTCTTTTTTCGCCCTTCCTGCGCAATATACAGGGTGATTTTTCGATTTCGCTCAAAAGTTTTTTATCAATAACTTCTGTTCACTGAAAATTTATCACAATTTTGTGATTTGTGTTATTTAATTTACTATACTTCTTAGTTGATTAATCTCTTGTTGGCTACCACACCTGAAAAAAGTTTGGAAGTCCACAAATTTCAAGGATTCAAAAGTTGAGGACATTATAAAATATAGACCGTACCATACAGCGGTGACTAGTTAATAAGAGCTGCCGTACTGGTTATTGAACTTATGAAAAGAATACTATCATAACCGCCAATTAGTCTCGAGTTTCGTAAAATAGAAACTCATATTAATTTTTTTCCTATTGTATCCTATTTTTTGTTTTCGGATATGAATTTATGTAAATTTAACATTGGGTCATGACAGATTGATTGGACTATATACAGGATGTTCCTTTCGATACGTAACGAACATGATAAAACCAGAGGTATAACAGACCAAGGACTATTTCATGCCATATTCCAATTTCTTTTTTCGGCCTTTGCGATATACAGGGTGATTTTTCGATTTTGCTCAAAATTTCTTTTATCAATAACTTCTGTTCACTGATATTTTGATTGCCACAATTTTGTGATTTGTGTTATTGAATTTACTATCCTTATTAGTTGATAAATCTCTAGTTGGCTACCACACCTGAAAAAAGTTTGGAAGTCCCCAAATTTCAAGGATTCAAAAGTTGAGGTTTTTTTCCAAGGATTCAAAAGTTGAGGACATTATAAAGTATACAGTTGACCACACGGCGGCGGCTCGTTAATAAGAGCTGCAGTACTGGTTACTAAAAATTTAGGAAAAGAATACTAACATAACCACCAATTAGTCTCGAGTTTCTGTAAATTTAACTTTGGGTCGTGACAGATTCATTGGACTGTATGTGTTTATTTCGATACGTAACGGACATGGTGAAACCAGAGGTATAACAGACCAAGGGCTATCTCATGCCATATTCCGATTTCTATTTTTGGTCTTCCTTTACTATATACAGGGTGATTTTTCGATTTTGCCCAAAATTTCTTTCATCAATAACTTCTGTTCCCCGGAAGTGAGCCAAGAGAAATTTGGACAAAGTATTTTGGTTGTCTGTTGCGAATTGACGATTGAAAAAAATACAGGATTGAGCTGATAATCTTTATTTTTCGAACACACCCTGTATATCGTTTAGAGTAATTTCAATAATGATTTCCGAATGTGCACACATCACCTGTTTTTGTGATACATCTTACATTCTTGTCAAATTTCGCAATCTAAACTGTCATATGTTCGAATAGTTACAAAAGCAGAAAAATATTTAAATGACATTTTTTTATGCTGAGGAAGTAGCAGAATCATGTTTGGTAGTTGTAGAAGTCATTTTCCATATGAAGTTTCCATAGTTCAGTGTACTCGGTATTCGGGAATGAATTCTCTTCAAGGAAAGTAACTGTATTCTGTGCTCGAATAATTTTTTTAGGAAGTAACTGTATTCAGTACTCATGATTACAATTCAGTACCCATGATTACAAAATGTACTCATGAGTACAGTTTGTAACCATAAGTACAATAAATGTACCATAAAATTTTTTATTTGCTGGAGAAATTCTGCTCTCTGCAATTTTGGCCGGTATAAACAAGCGATTTAAAGATATCTTAACTTTGAATTCCACAGATGCAATTATAGCATCTGTTTTATGTCCTCAATTCAAACTGAGATGGTTCAGTTCCATGACGAAGTCGAGTATATCAATTGAAGGCATAAAAAAAATTATCGACACGAGTGCTAAAAATATTGCTTTAACCTCCGAAGAGGAACTCGACCGCAGTTCTCCCCCCAACCAATGATGATTTTTTCAACTTCAATGAAGACTATTTCAGAAAAAATTCCAGTTCCTTCAGGTATCCTGTTCAAAATACAACACAAGTACAGTGTACGAAAACTGAACTAGAGGTTGTTAAATATTCAAATGGCAACCGGAAGAATTTTCAAAGGTTGAACTACTATCCGAATTTGAAAAAAAAAAATTTCTGAAGTTCAACACAGTGCTACCTTCGTCAGCATCTGTTGAACGAATGTTTGCTTTCGCATCCATAGTAAACGCTCCACACCGTAATGCTCTAAGTGACGATAATTTCGAGAAACTAGTTTTACTGAAAGCAAAATATACAAGTATTTTTGAATCAGTTTAGTGAGCATATCTATTCTCTTGTGACCATTATTTTTCATTTCAAATTTCATTAAAATTGGTATTTTCATTATGTCTCTCATTTGTTAGTTGAGTACCTTTCATATTATAACAATGAAACTTTTTTGTTTCACGGATATTCATTAGCCACTGTTGACCCATTATAATGATACATAATAGTAACAACTGTGCTTCACCAACAGAAAGAAGGTTAGATGGAGAACTCTCACACGCTCACAAGAGTTTTCATATAAGTATTCGAACAATTACTCTAGTACAATTGTAATTAGTACTCGATTACTTTTTTACGAAGGTAATCGAGTCCGGTATTAGACTAACTATTTCAAGCAAAGTAATTGTACTCATACTCGAATCCTTTTTTTATTGTACTCATCCCATCACTGGTGCCTCTCAGAAATTCTAAAAAATCCAAGGCCGCATCTGCCATTTCATCGATCTTCTATTTGCAGCTTATCTTGTATCAGTTACATCCATTATCCGATTCGAATAATCATTTTCAACATAAAAATAATATATTCCTGTTAAATTTATTGTTTTAGGGGACATAAATAGCAGAAAAAATTACAGGTTTCCAAATGAAGAACGCTCGTGAAATAAATTAATTCCTTGTTAGATCATACACAAACATGAAAATGAAAATTTATGATTAATCATAAATTTTAACTTAGTAACGTGAAACAACAGAAAACTAAAATGCAGGTGAAAAAGATTTACAACAAATTTTCAAATTTATTTCCATTCGCAGGGATGCATTTTCTTGCGCGTTGATTTGAGTTTATTACTGCGTTTCTTATTAAATTTAATTTTAAAGTTCATTACAATGATTATACACCTCAATTAATTGCTCTCTATCATTGATTCGCGAGGATTAACCTCTGTTTTGAAAATATCCTCTCATCTAGTACTTAGACCTGATAAAGAGATTCTCAATGTTGTCTCGAATATTGTGAAACAGTTACGAATGTGTTATGGTTATTTTCTGTTAGGAAAACTTCTATACTCACGAACACATCGTTCAGACTACCGTAATAAAATCCCACCAAAAACATAAAATATACAACCATGCAATTATCGCAATGAAAACACTCTGCCGTAAAAAAGTGCAGATATCACCTTTCAGATACTATCCACATATTCGTATTTATATAGAAAAAAACATAATGACTTGGTAATCGCTCTACAACACAATAACATAGAATTTACAATATTCAAAGAATAATATCCTCGATTGGAGCAACAGTAATACCAAATACTGAAAAATATCATATCGTGCCATGCGATTGCCAAGTCATTGTTTTTTTCTATATAAATACAAATGTGTGGATATTAACTGAAATGATCGACTTGGTTTCACATGATTTCTCACACCTTTTCACGGCAGAGTGTTTTCATTGCGAGACTTGTATTTTTGTACATTTCATGTTTTTGGTGGGATCTCATTTTTTTTTGTAAATAATCATTGGCAACCTTCACGAAGGATGAACATGGTCAATAACTTTGTATGGTTTTCAAAATTGATGCAAGGTACCAATCTAACGAGAAAATTGTTAAAGAAGCACAACAGAACAGAGATTAAGCAGATAATTTTCTATCTCAAAAGAACTGGTTGACAAATTTTTGATAGCATTTGATTTGTGATTTTTTCAATCATAGAATTTTTGATTTAATCTATGCGCCACACACCGTGCCGCTACCACTATTCGATGTAATATATTTAAATTCAATTTTAATATATTCATTTTCAATTATGAAAATCTGAATCTGAATTAAAGAAGGCCTATGTCGTGGACAAATTATCTACAATATAGATATTTCCCCAAAATTAGTAGGCCAAAGTAAGCCGCACAGACAATGGTGTCTTGTTGCGTATTGTTGGTTGCCTAAAGAATCGTTTCTTAAGGGGCACGGCGGTTCAACTCTTTCTTCCACAGAGGCCGCCTCAGACGTTCAATAATATTGTCAATATTTTGCGATATTGAAAATATTATTGACCGTGTGAGGCGCCTTTTTAGAGTTCTTTTTATGACGTTGGAATGAGCGGACTTCTGTTTACGATCTGAGTGGCGGAGGAATACACTTTTAGTGAGGTTATTAGGTTAAACCAGAATTCGATTAGAATGATTGCTAAGTTTTATGTAATTTATGTGCAAGTTATGACTCTTCATGTGAATATTAGTGTTCGAAATTTCTGCAAATTCTTCGCAGAACCATACAAATGATGTCGTATCGTTCGTTTCACGACAAGAAGGATATTACGTACCTTTCCGGAAGTAGTTTTCCAAGGAGAGGAAGCACTAGGTATGTGCGAAGCTCAATTTCAGAAAACAGAGCTTAGATTCTAGAATTTTTGAATTTTTTCTTACTCTGTGGGATGAATAATGACTAAATTTGAAGTATGTGTATATGCTGGAAGTTCTCAAACAATGTGATGATCAGTGAGTCAGTTATTACAGAAAGAGGTAAAAATGGAGAAGTTCGACAGTCTGTAGTTTCTATAATATAGGTGATATGAGCAAGAAAATTTGTGAAACGGGTAATTTTGGTTGTATCCCTTGAATAATGAAGGCACAGCTAGTCTGCTTTATCCACAAAAAAGTTATAGAAGGTACGGCCGTGCGTTTGTGTTTTGTTCGTTTACTTTTCACGATGTTTATGTAGTAATTCTGCTTTTTCCTCGACTTGGCGGATCAAATCAACAACTTTCAGTTCATCATAATTTTCAGTCGAAGAAATGTTTTCATTTCTATTTAAATAAGAAATATCATAATGGAAAACAGAAAATTTAGACTGAAACTATTATATGGGAAGTGTAAAGGTGCATTCTCATTGGAGCGTTTTGACGCTCGAAACAAGTGTCTTATTTTTCTATGAAATCATGACGCTCCCACGAAAAGGGGTTCTCAGCGTCAAAATATTTCATTTGTCACTTATTTTATGTTAAAACACTTAATTGATGAATATGAAGTCTTTTTTTATTGAATTGGTTTTCTGGAATCTTTAGTGTTAATATTGCAAAATTCTTTTTTCGAGACCTATAACTATGTTGTTCGGGTATCGAAAGCTAATATTGAGCAATAACTGGACGACTATAAAAAGAGACTTAACCATTTTGTATCGAAGAAAGCTGGTTACCTTAGGTTTTTATTGGCAACCCTTGTAGACCGAAAATATAAACTTGTCACGTGTCTCTTCTAGGGTCTGCCGCTATAAAATTCAGAAATCCCAACTTTCTAACGTCAACGCTGAAAATCACGTGACCACCCGAATCAGCGTCAAAACACTCTAATGAAAAGGAACCATAATGTTTCTAGATCACAGAATATTAAATTCGAATCACTTAGATTTCTATTGTGCTGTTTTATAGTTGGCTTGTGACACAACAAAACAAAGAATTGAATTCTGCATTCTTCTCGTTGCTATTTTGATTCTATATTTGTGGAAAATCGGAAGGAGGAATATTACGACTTGATTTTCATATACGGCTTTTGTGAAGTCGTTTTCCTAATAGACACTAGCTCAACCATAAAACGTTCGCATCAGTTTACAATATTCGAGTCAACATGGAAAATTTCCTTCTGAAGAGAAATCGGCAGCAGAATTTGAAAGAAGTTGAAAATATCTTTCAGCAAGTGGTAGGAAACCCAGAAGTAAGTACACGAATAATATCCAATGCTCTGGGAGTTGTTCATATGCGAGCGTGGAAAACTTAAAAGAAACGAAATTACTATCTTTACTATGTGCAGCAAGTGCAAGCATTGTTACCTGGAGATGATGCCATTTTGTCAACGGCTTTCGAGAAATCGACCAATCATTTACAGAACTTTATTTACTGAAGAATCTCAATCTACGAAAGATGGCATCTTCAATTCATCACTGTCCGTCCAGCCAATTCTCAGCGAAAATTTTGTGCGAATGTCTGGATCGGAATGTACAACGGCCTTCTTGTTGGCCCACCTATTTTTGAAGGAATACTCGACTGAGGGATATATCTGAATTTCCTACAGAAAATATTTCCACAATTATTGCAAAATGAAAATATTCCGAGTAGGGGCATGTGGTTTCAACACAACGGTGTTCCTCCCCATTTTGCGCAAGATGTTAGACAGTTTTCAGATTAGACATATCATCAAAGATGGATTGGGAGGGGATGGCCCCGAGAATGGCCTCCTAGATCCCCGGACCTCAATCCGCTGGATTATTTTCCATGGGGATATTTGAGAACTAGAGTCTTTGCCTCACGAATTGATAATAGAGTGCAATTAAGTGGGTTGATTATACATCATGGTTATGAACTTCGAAATGATGAAAATTTAATAAGAAGCACAATAACAAATTTGATTATTCTGAAAATTTAATGTAAATTTTTTCCACTTGCTCATTAATTTTCTATTGTTTCACGTAACTAAATTAAAAATTTATAAGTAATCATAAATTGTCATTTTCATGTTTGTGTATCATCTAATAAGGAATGAATGTATTCATTTGACGAGAGTGAAGTTCTTCATTTGGAAACTTGGATTTTTTCTGCTATTAAATGTCCTCTAAAACAATGAATTCACCAGAAATTCGTTATTTTTATGTTGAAAATGAATATTCGATTCGGATAATGAAAGTAACTGATACAAATAAGGTGAAAATAGAAGATCGATGAAATGGCAGAACCGGCCTTAGATTTTTCAGAATTTCTGAAAGGCACACAATGAACTGTCGAAACTCCATATGAAAAATTACTTCTAGAATCACTAAACTTGATTCTGATACTTCGTCACTGTCATTTAAATAATTTTTATGTAATTTTACCCCGCTTTTGTCACTATTCGAACATATGACAATTGAGAATGCAAAATGTTACAAAACTATCAGCTATGTCAGAAAAACAGGTGATGTGTGCGCATTTTGGAATAATTTTTTAAATTTCTCTAAACGATATACAGAATGGTTGTTCTAGGGTGTGTTGAAAACATAAAGATTACAAGCCCGATCCTGTAGTTTTCTGGGATTTTTTTCCATCCGTCGATTCGCACAGAGAACCAAAGTAGTTTATCCAAATTTCTCTCGGTTCATTTCCTAGGAACCTTCTGTTCAGAAGGTTCCTGTTATTGTTAAAAAGAAATTTTGAGCAAAATCGAAAACGTTGAATTCCGTAAAGAAAGGCTGAGAAAAGAAATTGAAATATAGCATGACATAGCCCTTGGTCTCTTATACTTCTGGTTTCACCATGTGCGTTATGTAGCGAAACACCCTGTGTATAGTCGAATCAAATCAAACCAATGTTTAATTTACAAAAATTTCTATCCGAAAACAAGAAATATGATCGAATAGGAAAAAAATTTATATGAGTTTCTGCTTTACGAAACTCGATACCAATTGGCGATTATATAAGAATTCTTCTCTTAAGTTTAATAGTCAGTACTGAAGCTCTTTTTAACGAGACGCCGCTGTATGGTCCGCTCTATACTTTATAATGTCCTTAACTTTTGAATCCTTGGAATTTGGGGACCAAATTTTTTCTAGGTATGGTAGCCAACAAGAGAGTAATCAACTAATGAGAAGAGTAAATTCTGTAACACAAATCACAAAATTGTGCAATCAAAATTTCAGGAAATCTCCCTAATTTTTGATCAAACCAGGTATTATGTATTTCATTTCAATCAAATACACTACTACGATTATTCATAATTAGATTGACATTTAATATATCCAAGTGATTATTGCCGAAACTCTATTGATTAGGTCACTGCTACACACTACAAGCAGATCTAGGGATATCGAAAACGAAAAACCATTACTATAACGTCTTCATGAATATCATGAATAAGAAAATGGATAGTTATCCTTTCATTTCAATACATGTGGAACTGGCAGTTTTATTTGTTGGATTAATACAGTGTAAAAGAGATTTTTAAGAAATTCACTTAGAGACGTATCTATTTTAATATTTGTCACATTCTTATGTACTTCTGTCTTCTTCATCTACCACCCTTCAGTAAAACAAAAGAATCACCAGACTATGAAGGTATGTATTTTGTTTTATTCTTCAATTTCTTTCAAACGTTTCAATTTTTTCAGGTATTTTCAAATATGCTTCATATTTTTGCAGAATTACAGAACTTGTCCAACTTGTATTCAAGAAATCTTGGTACAGAATCAATTCTGAATCAATAAAAAATTACTAACAAATATAAAAAGAAATATGGAGATGTAGGAAAGCATTCAAAGATGAAAACGACAAAATATTCCCATTGTTTTCCTATTATGTCGATTTTTTTGTTATACTGATCTTGGAACACGGATTTGTTTACTATGTTAATAGGAAATTACTTTACACAATAATTTGGGCATACCCCATATTATTCTTCATATCGGAATATTATTTCATTCAAGAAATCAGTCGAACTATTAAAGAAATTTTTAGTATGTTGAATAATGAGTTAGAGTTGACAGAAAAATCACAGATATTGTACATCTTTCCTGAAAGTAAACCTGAAACCTTGGCTAAATTCCTAGTGAAAAATATTGAAGATGAGATAATTTATATACGTGAATTATCAAAAATTCACTACGAAATGGTAGCTCTTGCCCAGAATATGTCCCGACTGTTTTCAATAATGTTTTCTGGAAACTTGACGACAGTTTTATGGAATGTTGTAGTCGGATGTTATAACATGTCTCATCATCTTGATATTATAAACCATATGGATTCCTTATTGAGATCTTTTTCATGGATATTTCTCCAAGCTTATTGTTGTGTGGTGATTATAAATTCTTGGAATTCTGTAAGGATGGAGGTAACCCATTTCCATACATTGTCATAAAACTACCGGGAATTGATTACTTAAAACATCTGCTTAGAACGATTATCAACATTTTTGTTGTTCCTAAGTTGGCATAACTGTTTTATATACTGACACGGAGTTTGAACGCGATCTATCATTCAGTTTGTGTCACAGAACAGACCCTAATGCTTTCTCTGGTTTGTTTACAGTTCTCGATTTTGTCACTTCTCACAAGTGTGTTTCGCGATTTTACAACGAATAAAAATATTGCACAAAGACTTTGTATCAAATATTGTATTGCAAAAGGAATTTCGTGTTCCGAATCGCTTACGGTGAATCGACTTTATCAAACATCGATAAAGTGAGGGAAATGGAAATAGAAATTCGTCATTTAAGTTTGAGACAGATAGGCAATGAACTTTCTATGTCTCATGAATCAATTATGGTACGAATTCTCGAACGAAGAGTTTGTCTCAAATTTTGTATTTCCTCCCCCTGGTGGGCCATCAACATCTTTGACGTGTTCTTGATTTATAGCCAGAACTTCCATATACATAAATTTACAGTTCTTAACATTTATTACTTAATTAATAAATTATATCAGAGCGTGCGAGTTCATACACGTTGTTCGTAGTCCACCATTTTTACTACACTTGCGCGACGTTACCCGTATCCGTGCGCGGCTCACACCGGCTGCGTTCCGAACTTAACTCAATCTTACTACACCCTTCCCCTTTTCCAAAATAGTAAGTAAAACTAAATTACTTATTCTTAACTTATATAATAATAACATACACTTAACTCTAACGTTAGTATTTCATCTATTTATTTCTGATCTTGCCAAAAACTCTTCTCTAACTTCTAATATTAGTAACACTAATATTTTACCTATAATACACTTATTTTCACTTTGTTAGTAACAATAACATTCTTAACTCTTAAACTCCTAGATCTGTACTCTTAAATTTAACTTAACTACATTTTATCTATGTACAATCATAATCTCTAAATTTAATAGGATTCTTTATAGAACGGTTGGTTTTGTGTTGAATCTGTACACAAGTCTTTTTTTGGGGGTTCTTTATCTTTATTCGAGTTTTTGATTATGAATCTTCTGTTTCTGTCTAATATCCTTCCGTCATCTAGGTTTACTATATAACTTCTTGGTTTGTCAGGCCTGCTCAAAACTCGACCTGGTTCCCAAGCTGTCTTATTTCGATTCTGTACTCTTACTTTCTCATTTACTTTTACTTCCTCTAAGACTTTAGCATTTTTGTCATAATATTCTTTTTGTTTCATTTGTCTCACCTTCAAATTTTTTCTTGTTTCTTCTTTCCCTTTTTCCTGATTAAAAACAAAAAATTTTGGTAGCAACGAATTTATTTCTCTATTAAAAAGTAATACTGATGGTGATTTAATATTCGCATCAATGGGTGTAGAGCGGTACTCTAATAGACATAAATGTGTGTTTTTATCGTCATCTTCTGCCTTTTTCATCATTTTCTTAAAAGTTTGAATAGCTTTCTCGACCATACCGTTGGATTGAGCATATGTAGGTGTAGAATTTATGTGTTTCATATTCCAAGATTCAACAAAATTTTGGAAAAATTCCGAACTATAATTTGTTCCGTTATCTGATCTTATTATTTTTGGAATACCATGAGTAGCAAATATTGATTTTAAAGCATTTACTGTATGCATACTGTGTATGGTATTCTCGCTTAACACTCGGTGAAACATAATCAATAAATAATTGGTTTATCACTTGGCAAAGGTTTCACAAATATTTATTGAAAATACTCGACATATATTTCGGGTTGTTAGCCCATTATCAAGTATTGTATTACCATTGATAATGGGCTAACAACCCGAAACATACACACACCAAATTTATATGGAATCACCTGATATTTTGAATATTACCTCCGGGATTTTGGAAATTTCGAAGGATTATTAGAATTGATCCTTTTTGAGATATTTCAATCGAAAAAAGAAATAAATTAAGGTTTATTTTAAGAAAGAAACAAATGAGAGAAAATAAGAGACTCTTTCCGCATGTAGTAAAAAAATTGAAAATTGTTTTCTCACGGATGAGTTGTTTTTTTCTCGACCTCAGTAGCTTGTATGCCTCCTCTTGTCCTGATACAAGCCTGAATCTGTCTAGGCGTGCTTTGGATTAGGTTTTCGACCTCCTCTGGGGTGATATTCTGCCACTTTTCTGTGGCGGCTTGGATGAGCTGTTGTGGGATTCTCGGATTATCCTGGCGCGATCAAATTTTTCTTTTGAGATTATCCCATAAATGTTCAATAGGATTTAGGTCTGGAGAGCAAGCTGACCAATCCAAAATAGCGATTCCCTCTGTTTCAAGATAATGTCGCCGCCTAAGTTTCACTTCAAAGAGTAGATTATGAAAAGCACTATCAAAACAAAATTTGTCGAATGATATTGAAAAATATATCCTGATTTTCTCATCATTACGGTGCAAATCGCAAAGCACTAAAACTTTAATATAAAATCTGTACCACAGTTTTTATATTTTTCTCTTCCATTCAAACGATATCTCCTGATTATTTTTGTATTCAAATATACCTTCTATTCGAAATTATGGAAATCCAACAATTTCTCAATGAATTTTCATTTTCATTTTGGAAAATTGTTTTACTAAATTTATCAACATCGTCTAAAATCTTCACATCCAAATTTTTGTTTAGATTTGGCAATTTGATACTTTTTACTCTTTATTTTTAGTTCAGTATTGAATTGAAATCGTTTTCACGGTCCTATTCATTTTCGTGCTTGAAAATAATTACTCACTGTGCAATGACACAGGACGAACCTCGGGCGTAAGTAGTCTCGGATTACAGCTACTTTATTACAATTTCACTAGGTAAACTTTAAACATGTATACTTGATAATGGGTATCCGCTTACTTCTTAATCAATAGAAATCTGCGTGGATAATTAACCTGAAGCATAATTTTGAGCTTCGCCTACATTCATAAATAAATAACATTTTGATATATAAATGACAGATTGTTCCCTACTGTAGATAATGTGTTGACTGAACTATAGAATAAATCTCATGATTATAATTACCTCTTTTAAGCAAAAGGACGAGGACTAATACAAAAAAATACTAATAACAAGATTTCATAAAAGAAATAGGCTTTCATCAAAATTCATTGGATGAAATGGTTCAGTTTACAAATAATTACATACATAACTTATACAACAGTGTTACTGATTTCACTGCATTTAAATAAATGTATTGTGTAAACGATATGACCAGGGTTTGGACTCGATTGATTTGCCGGATGTCTTAACTGGAATAACGTAAACTAAGCAAATACTTTAAATTGTTGAATACGGAAACTCTTCGAGCTCATTTCGCCTATAACTTGCACTTTATGACGCTTGTAATTACTCAATTAATTATTGTTTATTGGAAAGTGATTAATACATCTCGAACTACTCATTTCAGATGACTAACTGAATTAATTACTTTTTTCAAAATCTTTCTTACATTCATTTCACTGAATCAGATATTCTTCATCAAAGAAGTGAGCAGTAATTTTTAATTTTTCAGGCTAATAAATCTGCAAGTATTCTTCACGACATATGGAATAAGCACTCGGTGGAAAATGGAACGAATAGAAAAATGAATTACCTACGATTAGTTGCTCTTAGGTTTTCCGCTACAAAATTAAACTTCACTGCTCATGGCCTTTTCCCCATAAACAGAGCTCTTCTCCATTCAGTAAGTTTCATGACCTAACTGGCTTAACTTTTTTATCGAGGAGATGAAGAATTTTCATTTACAATAAATATTGAAAATATACATTTTTGTAGATGTTAACAACTGTGACTACTTATGTATTAATTCTTGTCCAGCTGAAGGATGTGAAGTAACATTATCAATAAAATGAAGAGTATTTTACATAGAATAAACAGTTAACTAAATCATCAACATCAAAACCTTGAAGATTCATAAAACATGAAATGTCAGGGATATTGTAGATGCGAACTACTACAATTTGAAGGAATTCTTCAGAGAATGATTCGTAAATGATGAAAGCAAGTATAACACTCTACAATCTCTTAAATAGGTTAGATTTTATCTACCTCTCAAATCGGATTACCGAAAGGACACAACGAAAAAACCTTCATAATAGACCTAACCAAATGATCCTTGAAACTACATGGTAAATCAGAAAAAATCAACCCCCATGAAGAATGCTATATTTATGTGAATGTTCAAGATTGATTTGGATATAGAAAAAATCTATATACATGGCTGATAGCTGCAAAAGTGTTCAACTCCTAACTTTGATTTTCATGGAAACCGAAACTGAAATTGTAGGTTTGATGCAGAAATATGCATACTCATAAGTTTCAAAGCAATATTATTAATATCTGAATAAATATTATGAAATTTGAAAGAGAACAGTTTTGATTTTCCTGTCATAAATAACATACTTCAGCAAATACTTCCTATATGTAGGCTATTCGACCAATTTCGTAATAACATTTTACAGTGATATTTTCGAAATAATCACAGAGTAGACTTCATTTATCACATACTAATAAGTATATTAGAATCAAAAGTAATTACATCATCCAATATTGAATTTGGTTAGCAATAAAATTCAGCAGATAAATCATTTAGATGGCATACAAATATTTCGCTTGCAATAATTAAAAATCAGGCTGCAAAATTGTCAACAATTCAAGCAATATGTAGTTGGCTATACTTATAATATTGTGATTAGTGTCTACTTAAGTGCTTAATAAACACGCTGTAAAATAATTACTTGGTCACCAGAGAAAACATATCTATAATGGTAATCCTGTGTTGTATGATGACGAGTTCTGCGCACCTAAAACGAGTCAATCAGTTGTTGCCAGATTACGAACAAAATAATATTTGGACCCACTGGTTCGTCAGTATACGAACACAATACTTGAGCGCTCATATCATCAGTAGACCTTTTTTTTCTAGTTTCTAGGCAATAAATAATAAGCTACTTCTCTCATGTCGTATTGTTGCGATCATGAAGAACAAAGTTTAAGTAATAAATTATTAACAAAATATAGAAAAAAGGAGACACTTCCAAAGTATTTCATTAGATCCCATTAATAGTTTATCATTTATACTGTGGGATGTATAAAATCTTTTTCCATCTTTTTTGAAGAATGTGGGGAATGGAGACTTTTTATTCTCAAAATTGGTGATTTTCATTAGTTTTCAGATCATTCAGAACATAAACATTGGTAACCCAGAAAACAGTAAACTATTCTGGTATATTAGATGATTTGCTACTTTGCTGTTTGCTGATACGTTTCGTTTTGTTTCTCAGTAATGATTTTTGCATCAAATTCTGAATACTGTTAAACTGCCAAATTATTACTCTATATGGTAAGATCAGCTTCGGTGTATTCAATTCTTTTAAGTTATCTGGTAAATCTAGAACATTTTTGGGAAAGTATGGACAGCTATTATAAATATAAACTGAAAATTTCTTACTCTGTTGAATTGTTGTCGTAAACCCATTGGAAATGGATTATCATTCTCTATTCCTCAATTATAATTGGTAAGAACTAGAGATAACGAAATGATGTTTATGATTCCAATGAGAATAATTCCAATCAAAGAAGAATATGTCACAAATCTGACAACACTGTAAAAATTGCATTCGGCAAATAACTTATCGACTCGTTTTGGTTGCGCAGAACTCGTCATCATACAAGATAGAATTACCTCTATAATTTATCTGAGAGGTCAGCATATTCGGAAAATGGCTATATTATGTTAAACTAGCAGTGTTTGCCTTATTTCAACAAATTTTATCAGTTATATAATAGTGATCACCCTTTATAGAAGAAATCTATGCACAGAAAAATCTCAACCTCTGAGGCATAACAGCAAAAGAACTGTGCCTAAGGCTTTTCAGAAATCCGAATTTTTTTTGCTGTGAATTTACTTCACAAAAGTTGGTTCCTATGCTGCTAATATTTAGGTATCATTTTTCTTACAATCTGAAACATTATTTTTTAAATTAACAATCTTTTCCATGAGTAGGTAGTGTACTAAGTCTAAGCCTAAGCTGCAGTAAAAATCCGAATCTTCTCCAGCGCCATATAATTTATTTTTGAAATAAATTGCTTGAAATTTCAGGAAAAAGATTTTATCAATATATCTTCATATATTTCGTAAATGTCTCAACAACTTCAAGATATATTCGAAAAAAACATTAAAAGAAGACTGAGCTGCTACGCATAAGAGATCAACTTGAAACGAAGACAGAACATAAAAATGAAAATTCTTCCTGATGTACTAAATGTACTTGAACAATCTGCTTAAAACATTTCCCAAAAATGTAATCTCAATAGAAATTTAGTATAATTACTAAACACAAATATACAATCTGTAAATACCCAAAACTAAAATATGTGTTCTCAATATTTGTCACCAAAAATTTAAATTACGTCTGTTTAAATTTCAAAGATTTCAAAAAGGTTGCTAAACTATTAATTTCCTTCTTTTCTTAGAAATCAAGGCTTAAAACCCGAATTTTTTCACATATAATGTAAATGTTACCATCCAGGATAAATTTAATTGAACTTTCTATTTACTATATTTTATGAATAATAGACAAGCGCAATCATTCGCTGCCTTTCAACATAAGAATGTTAACAAGAAGAGGCAGTTGAACATATCTTAATATATGACTGTTTGGAGTTGTATTTAAAAATTCTACTTTTGGAAAATATTGGCATTTCAACATTGGCAATTGACATTTCTCAACAAAAAAAAAGCACAATGGACCTCTTTCACCTCTAGCAGAAAACTGCAGCTTAGCCTCTGTTAATTATAAATACCAATATATTCATTAAACATAAAATTCAGAATTTGAAATTAACAAAATAAAATTTTCAAAAGAATTTAAGAATTGGAAAATTTATGAATTTTTGTTATGAATTTGTCTTTCAGCTGTCTTCCACTTTGTCTGTTATTCCGTCAAATAGAGTGGTGACAAGATTTAGTTGAACACTCCAGCAAGGAACAACAGACTTCAGTTTTACCTTATTATAGACTTATGAGTGTTGAATATCATTCCGTAACATCCAAAAAAAAATCCACCCCAACTTCAAATTGGAGAGGAAAATGATTCAGGTTGACTGATTCAAATAAAAAAGATGCAAAATTTTTAAAATTTATGATGACAATTCCTGTAATAAACTCAAACATTTGTCTTTCAAAACTTTGATTCCCTCTCTGAATATTTCATCCGACTTGATGGCTCCTACAGATTCAATAGTAACTGAAAAAATTTAAAATTAACTGAAATAATTTGTTCATTTTACAATTCAAATTAAATTATCAAATGAATAAATATTTGAAAGCTCATAAGTAGTTAAAACTAAACAAAGGAAAAACTTAGAAATATTTTAAATCTAAATTATAATAGACGTATGGAATAAATTTCGTCATTATTGTTTAGTGCTCAATATTTTTATTATATTAATAGAAACAATAGCATTATGATGATATGAATGAGTCTATGTACCATACTATTGTAACCAGTTAATTTATGTGGATAAGGATGTGTAGATGAGCTGTGAATAGTAATATCTGTATGCGATGGCTTATGAAAATAGAAAATAAAATGTTTACCGTTAATTTCAGTAATAGTTAAATCCAGAAAGTTAATGGAGTTTTTTACTGAGAATTTAGGTTCAAAATTACCGTACTGTTGAATGATGTCTATGAGAAAGCGAGAATGTTTTGCAGCTGGAGCTTGAAAATATGAAACTACTGGTCTAAAACAGGGCATCCCGTTAGACCAGTAGTTTCATATTTTGAAGCTCCAACTGCAAAACTTTCACGCTTTCTCATAGACATCATTCAACGGTACGCTAATTTTGAACCTAAATTTTCAATGAAAAAACACTTCAGTCCTAATAAATAAAGTTCAGCACACGATACTACCACCGAACACTAAACTAATGTCATGGGATGTAGTAAATCTCTTCCCTAGTGTTCCACCTAGTGATACAGTGAAACTCATCAACAACGCTCTTCAAATTAATAAAGTCAATCCGGTAATTCAATCAGAAATCTTACACCTTTTTGAAATTTGTTTGGAACAAAGTTATTTTAACTTCAATGGAGTAATATATAATAGTAAAAAAGGTTTGAACATGGGTAATCCTCTGAGCCCTCTACTCGCTAAAATTTTCATAGATAATATTGAAAAAACTATCCAAGAACATCCGTTATTCAAATACTTCTTTTATTGGTTTAGATATGTTGACGATATCATTTGTTGTTTCACTGGCACAAACAGACAATCAGAGTCATTCAAAACATTCATTAACAAAATTCACGATAATATTAAATTCACGTTAGAAATAGAAACAGGAAACTCCATTAACTTTCTAGATTTAACTGTTACTAAAATCAACGAAAAACATGATTTTTCTATTTTTCATAAGCCATCGCATACAGATATTACAATTCACAGCTCTTCCACACACCCTTATCCACATAAATTAGCTGCTTACAATAGTATGGTATATAGCCTCATTAATATACATATAACACAAGATAATTCAATAAAAGAGCAAAATATAATTAAATAAATAGCAGTCGATAACAGTTACAGTCCTAGTATGATTGAGAACATGATTTCACGTAAAAAGCAATCCAGGAAGTATTTCAAAGTATAAAAGTTCTAACACAAAATACAACAGCTTAACTTATATTGGTAATCCTAGTCTGAAATTAAAATCATTCCTCTCGCATTATAATCTCAATATAGCATTCCGAACTGATAATTATTTGGGTTGACATACCAAAAACTGCAAATCTAAAATTGATAAAGGTAATAAATTCGGTGTTCATAAACTGTCTTGCGGGGATTGTAATAAAATTTATATTGGTAGAACTTTCAGAAAATTCAAAGTTAGATTATCCGAGCACAAACGTAGTTTTAATTATCATAAATCAGATTCCCATTATTCTAATCACTTACTCGAAGAAAACCATTACTCGAATGATAATTTCAAAAATTTACACAATGAAAATAATAGACGAAAACTCAATCTATGGGAAATTTTAGAGATTAACGAAGAAAACAATTCAGGTAGGTTACTTAATAGTCAATTAGATATAAATCCTTCTCCATTACTCAATCTTTTCAATTCATAAAGTAAGCAACTTGGATGGGTTTTCCACCATACCCTTTATACTCGTACCTACCTAATGTAATATTAGGTAGGAAATAAGAATATTATACAAGGAATAACTCTGTTCATTAATTTGTATTTATCTAATGAAGCCACAGTGTGGTGAAACCGGTCATAGTTTTGTTAATATAGTGAAAATTTAAATACCATAGTTTATTTCAATGAAAAGATCCCATTTATGACAAAACAAAAAAGATGTGATATACATTCTATTATTAGAGACTTTTGCACCTCTTATTTGGAGACTTCGTTATTTTCTGCGCATGCACTCTTCAAAAATCTAACCCGAAAACTATAATAACGATAAAGAATTGCCGTTAACTTTGATTACGTTTACGATAATAACGGTCACTTCAAATAGTTTTTGCAATGTAGTTATTCAACTTCAACTGTCAGTTTGTCACTTGTCATTTTACTACGGCCGATTCGTTTTTGTTAGGTTACATAATTACATATTTCATTCAAATTGCTTTCATCGTAAGCTGAGCGTCAGTATAGAGGAAGTTGGCTGAAAATAATAAAACATGGATAAAGTGCTCCCGAAATTCCGTCGAAATCCGAATTATTACTGGCCAGAATCATTAGAGATACATTCAACCCGGCAACCTTGCACACGGTAAATGAGAGTAATTACCGGCTCTTATTCTGCCGTAATAACGGCAATTCGTTATCCTTATTGAAGTTTACGGATACTTATTTTGAAGAGCGCATGCTAAGGAAATAACGAGGTCTCAAAATAAGAGGTGCAAAAACTCTCTATTACGGCAGAATAAGAGCTGGTAATTACTCTCATTAACAGTATGCAACTCAACCTAATAAATACAAATCGGCCGTAGTAAAATGACAAGTGACAATTTTTATGGTGACAAACTGACAATTGAATAACTACAATATTTTGTAAGGTTGCAAAAACTCAATTTAAGTGAGCGTTATTATCGTAAATATGATTTAAGTTATCTCATTTTTATCAATAATAAATATAACATGCTTTTAGTAAATTAAATGTACTTGAAGCCCTTCATAACAGATGGAATTGAAATTTAAATATAACTACAACTACAAGAAATACAAATTCTTCAAAAACTAGTTATTCTCAATTGATAACTGTGCGGAAAACAATAATTCATGAAGAGCCAGTTCAATTTTTTAGCTACTATATGTAGACTCAATTTCAGATATTCTTTGATAAATATAAACTTACAAATAAAATGGTCCTGGACTTTGCCCATTATAACGGCATCTTTTAAATCTTCATACCTATAGATGTTTCTACTTGTGGTATCATATCTAGCATCAGTTACAACAGCTATTTTTTTACCATTTTCGCGTTTTAGCCCAATAACACCAGGAGAAAAGCACTTCTGTAACCTTTCTGCGGCTTCTCCTTCTACTTCTCTCACAATTTTTATTTCAGGTAACAATCTATAGAAAGCAGTAGCTGAAATAATGAAAATAGTTTTATAAAAATTCTAGTACTTAAAAAAGAATTAGCATTCAGAGAAGAATATAGCACTTACCTACAGGTGAAAACTTTGCATGATCTCTACCAGTACTCTTTATAGCAAAAAGTTTCAAATCTAATTCATGTCCAGGTCTCATCTTAGCTATAAGTATGTCATCATGTATGGGACCTAAGTCCTTCTCTTTAAATTTATCTTTCTGATTACTAATTGGAATCCATTTGATAGACTTAGAATAAACTTAAAACAAAAATATGAATATGAAGGTAATCTTAACAATGAATTTTAAGATGGAGTTTAAATATTCAATGAATATGAGAGTGTACGCATGTTTCTTATTAAAATTTTTCAAATACTACAGAAATTTAAAATCCATATGGATAAATTGGTAATCCTGCTGTTTACGCTGACCACTTTCGCGCGTCCAGAACCGAGTTGATTTGATGTCGAAAGTATTCAAATTGTAGCCAGTGTTTCCACAATTTATCACAAGTCGGAGATTTGATTACCTTTATATATACTATTGATGTGAAACCAATAGCAAAAAACTCCTACTCAGTGGCGTAACTTCTCGGGAACGGAAGATACCTGTGTGACTCGTACTTTTTCGCAAGTGGAACTAGGAACCCGCGCTTGATTATCTAAACAAACAGATATATATTTTGACTTCTTTCAGACAGGGTAGTGCGATATAGCACAGGATGTTTTCAAAATCTAAAGAGTTTCAAAAATATTTATATGATATTCCAATCTGATCTTTAATTTCAGTACTTCAATAAGTTCAACATGATGAATGGGGTTGAGGGAAAATATTTCCCTTGTTTGGTATAAATTTTCTGACAATCTGAGTGCAGAATATGCTTCAGAGTTTTTTTTTGTAAGCTAGAAGCTATACTATTCAGCTCATACTACAGGGTAATAAATTGAGAATTGTACACTTTACAATATATTCTTTTCATTCATTTGGAAGGCCCCTAACAACATCTCAGTTATATGAATTCATTAGTATTCATAGATCTGATAAGATTTTCCTAACTTCTGATGTGGTTTTTGATTTATTCACGAATTTTGAATATTTTCTGATTTCACCCATACTCAATATCTCAGTTATGAAATTTACGTCAAACGTGTTTTCACTTTATTTAGACCTTTTGTAAATTACTGAAATTCCTTTTCCGCCTTTTGTTTGACAGATAAAGATTTGTTTGACAGATAGATTTGTATCAATCGTTCAAGAAATATCTAACAATCATATTATTCTCATCACATATTTTACATGAAAAAACTCAATATTTTCCGCATTTCCTCTCGCAGAATTAAATGTTGACTTTCAAACCATAATATTTAAAATGAGACAATATATAAAAAACCTGATATTTAGAGTCAAAAATGCAATTAGGAATAATGTACCACTCGACAAAACAGTTGATAAAGAGAAATGGCTTAATATCTGAAATATACCCAATCAAAGTCCAAATGTATTGAGTCAAAAAATAAATTATCCAAACATTTGGCAATTTCGTGTGATTCGATTATATTTCTCCGATATTACAGACAAGGCTTTGGAAAATAGAATGTTTGGTTTTGTACCTTGTATCACTTTTACACACTATAACACTGTTTTGTTGTCTTTTTTTTTGTACAGACAACATAATTATGCTATGTCGACTTAGTACTTTATTTTATCACTTCTTTTTAAATTATTCAACTAGAAGTAATATTTTAATTTCTGACACACAAGAAGCGGGCACTGCAGCATGGTTGATTACAAAAAACATTGCGCATGCGTCAGCATGCGCACAAAAAAATGTTGCGATGAAAACCTACTTCAACAAAAATTGAGAAAAGGAGGTTATCAATTCGAGGGGAATTTTTTTTTTTGCGTTACAAGGCGGGGTTAAAATTGAGCATCAAGACCTCTGTCAGTATAGAAATAAAAAGATTTGTAGAATTCTCCATAAAATTCATTGTATCGTCTCGGAAGATGCCTATGGCAGCTAGAGGTTAAATATCAAGTGAAAATCTTTCGAGATCACTGTAAGCAAGCCCAAAACTAGAAATTCAATGACAAAAATTGAAATTACACTTTTGTTTCTTGTCAAGCCAAATAGAAAAAAAATTTCGGATCTGCCACTGCAATCTATTCAAAAAAATGGCTGAACAATGTGAAAATAACTTTTAATATAACTTCAATAATAACCAAGATATTGAATAATTCAAAAATGACTGAAGTTGAAAAAAATCCCCAACTCTCTAGTGTCAATAACAGAGATGCCGTACATAGCTCCCAAAATTGGATATACTGTACAGTGTAGGTCTCCATTGTCGAGAAAAACTAATTGGTTCATCAATTCTAAAAATAAGAAAATTAACAAATTCCTAATCACTTGAATAATTCGCTCCTCTCGCAAATGAAGTTCAAATTGCATATGATATTTATCCAACACAAGTATGGAACTGAGACGATCAAGATCAAACACTAACACTAGTGAAACAAGCGAAATACCTAGGTGTGATGCTTGATGCCAAACTAAATTGAGACAATCACATCGAAAGACAACCGCAAAGAGCGCAAAACACACTCTGGACGTGTCTGGGACTAAAGCCAAAGATAATATATTGCCTATATACAACAGTGATAAGACCGCTCCTGACCTATGCAGTCATTGTATAGTGGCCGGCACTGGACACAGAGATAAAACGGAACAAAATAAACAAGATCCAATAGCAAGCATGTCTGGCAGTCACAGGAGCCTTCAGATCCACACCCACAGCCTCTATGGAGTGTCTTCTGGGCATCCCTCCACTACACATAGTGGTGGTGAAGGTGTCCATGAGGGCCTCTTTGAGACTGTGGGAGAGAGATATGTGGAGGGACAGAAATCCAATCTCTGGACACTCCACATCGATGAACAAAATCAGAGAACTCCGACCTGACCTTCTCACAAGAGGATATCAAACGAGAGCCACCTACTATTCAACAAACCCAACAAAGTCGTTATTCCACCAAAAGAAATTTGGAGCACACCCCACGCCTTACTCACACCACAGGGCCCCACCTGGTTTATAGACGGGTCCAAAACCGGGATGGGTACAGGCATCGGCGTTCACGGCCCTAGGGCAAACATTATGATTGCTCTGGAAGATAACGTCACGTTGCACATGAAGAAATATATGCTATTCTCTGGTATGTACAGGAAAACCTACACAGGAACTATAGAGACGTATACATCTACATATGCTCTGATAGCCAAAACGCCCTTGGATATCTGAAAGATACGAAGGTTACATCCAAACTGGTTGACGAATGCAGAACAGCACTTCAACAACTCAGTGCTAGAAACAGAGTTACTCTGATTTGGTGCCCAGCCAATTAGGGCATCAATGGAAATGAGATAGCAGACAGCCTCGCTAAAAAAACAACAGCTGTCAGGCCAATGGGACCAGAACCAATTCTGACCATCCTATGGAACCATGTGCTCTCTTTCTTTCAAAACTGGAACACCACCAAGGTCCAAAACTACTGCGCAGGCATCTCGGGACTGAGACAGTCAAA
Source organism: Cryptolaemus montrouzieri (assembly GCA_013387265.2). Taxonomy (NCBI): domain Eukaryota; kingdom Metazoa; phylum Arthropoda; class Insecta; order Coleoptera; family Coccinellidae; genus Cryptolaemus; species Cryptolaemus montrouzieri. The sequence goes on along the minus strand of JABFTP020000185.1, from coordinate 135,330,514 downwards.
AAGGCACATAAAACGGCTGCAATCAAAGAAGAGGGTACATGAACTACTGTCCCTTGAAAAGAAATCTGTTGGGATGATAGTGGGCCTATTAACAGGACGCCAACTCAACAAACATCTACACGTCATGAAACTATCAGAAACCACATAATGCCGTGGTTGACTAGAAAATGATGAAACAGTGGAACACATACTCTTCGAATGTCCCGTTCATAAATAAACCAGTCTGAACACCTTGGGCGCTGAAACACACAGCGCCCAGATGATCCAGGAGGCCCCCTATAACAGTCTTGCAAGATTCCTCAGGAAGTTTTTGCAAGACAAATAACAACACAACAAAACACGGCAAGCACAATGGGCCAAATGGGCTGAGTGCTGCTCATATGGTCACCATGCAGGAAGAAAGATCAAACATGTATTCTCTTTTTAGAATGTGAAATTGAAATGAACTCCGGGAAAAGGGATCTGACTGAAATTTAAATCGTTCAGGAAACATTTCCTCTTGACTCGGTACTGGTTAGAAGAAGTGGTCAGCGTAAACCGCAAGATTCCAAGAAAATTAAATTATATATATAAAAATAATAAAAAACTGTTACCATTGTTATTTTTATACATATCCTCTGCACATGAAGAATTTTTGTTACTGTCCTTGTTATAAGTACACTTAATCTTCAGTTCAAATTCTAATGTATCAAGTTCCCCAGGCTCAGAGTTAGCTGCTAAGGAAAACTTATTAAAAAAACATTATTCTAGAAAAACAAGAGCTTTTACTCACGATCTGATTTATACTCAAATAATCTGGGATCAGCTTTCAATGGAACCAATCCAAGCCTATGAGCTAGAACTTCATCCTGTATAATTGAAGTGTTATTAAGAATGTGAACCTTTTCAATAGCCATACTTGGAACATCACTAATCATTATTCTGCGAAATGTATTTGCCAAAGCAGGATGTATACCAATCAAGTCAAATTCCATCTCATAATCATCGTAACGAATAATAGCTATTCTGAATCTTTTCTTGAAAGCTTTTACAGTCCATACTTCGTCTAAAACTGTTGGTCCTTTGGTTATGTCCTAAAAGATAATTTCTATATCTAGATTTATATTGAATTAATATGATATTTACTTGAGTGATTTTGTGTTCCTGTAGAGTAATTCGTGGACTTTCTTCCATTTTGAAGAAATTTTGTTTTCGATTATTGTTTTTGAGAGATGCTTAAAACCTGATTTTCAGAAAATTAGGTTACTAATTCAATTTTTAAAGAATTAGGTTAGGAAGTGTAAATACAGATTCTCTGGTTCAAACAAAATGAAACATAGAATTTGACAACAGTGAATGGAATGGGCTATTCAGTAAAGAAAACGTAGATAACATTTTATGAATCTTGTTCTGGGGATATTTATTTATTCCATATAAAAAATATGTGCTGTGTGCTTGCCTGCCTAAATTCCCCATAAGTTGACATTTGTAGAACATATTGACAGTCCGGTGGAAGGGAAAAAAATAGGAAAAAGGAAGAGAGGTCCAAAAAGGAGCCTAAAGTGAAAAAATAGTTCCTCTGGCAAAAGATGGCAAAAACTTATGATTATCTATTCAAATTACTTCTCATAGGAGACTCCGGCGTTGGAAAAACCTGTGTATTATTTCGTTTTTCCGAAGATGCTTATAATACTACCTTTATTTCAACTATAGGTGAGTCACAAATAATTTTTTATGCCAAGCACTTCAGAGTTGATCATGATTACATGTGTACTTTTTACCAAATTCTATTATTATCCCAAAATGGTTTACAGAACATTTAACAAACGGTCAAAACTTTTGTTTCACTTTAAATACAAAACCACACTCTCTTTCTTTCATAAATTGCAATGTTAGAGCTAAAATATTCTCTGACAGGTTTTTTGGTTTAATTAATTTTAATGGGAAGGCATCTTAATGAAACAGAAAATTGAATGTAGTCATATCATTTGACTCGAATTTTCTTATAAGATTTTTATTTACTATCTCTCAACTCTATTATATATTATACTTCAAAATTAGTAATTTTATCATCAATTTTCAAGAATCAATCTTGAATGTTAAATTGAATTTATACTTTCAGGTATTGATTTCAAGATAAGAACAATAGAATTAGATGGGAAGAAAATTAAATTGCAAATATGGTAAGATATACATATCATTATTTGAATTTGACTTTATGCTGAATTTTTGAATACCTAGGGATACAGCAGGCCAAGAACGATTCAGAACTATAACAACAGCTTATTATCGTGGAGCTATGGGTATTATGCTAGTTTATGATATAACTAATGAAAAAAGTTTTGAAAATATCAAGAACTGGATAAGAAACATTGAGGAAAATGCTTCTGCTGACGTTGAAAAAATGCTACTTGGTAATAAGTGTGAACTTGAAGAGAAAAGGCAGGTATCCAAGGAACGTGGGGAGCAATTAGCTGTTGAGTACGGAATTAAATTCATAGAAACTAGTGCAAAAGCCAGTATCAGGGTGGAAGATGCTTTCTACACATTAGCTAGGGACATTAAGGCCAAAATGGAAAAAAAATTGGTGAGTTTAAGTTCGAAATTTTATTTATACATTGTTGCAGGGTATTATAATCGAAAGTAAAACATTTACTTTTTTACCTTCACTTCACATCAATTTTTGATATTTTATAATTACAAAGGGGAAACATTCTTATTATAAATTATTACTTAAAATATAGTATTATGCAAACAGGTGGAAAAATATATAGAATGTAATCATTTCATAGTACCTCTTTGTCTTGTATTTATTATATTTCGTGCATGTCTTTTCATGTAAATATAACTATTCTATCAACTCGATATTGTGAAGTTATTAAAATAGTTATAAAAGCCTTAGGTAATCCTGCAGAATTCACACCTATACGGCGCACTCGGCTACTAGTCGATCAGCTGTTCAACCTGAACACGTTTAAATCCGGCCCGGGTTGCTAGCTGGCTAGCCCGCTACTGAATGAGAATTATTAATTTTTGATAGGAATGTCCATGAATGAAGTATATCAACATTTTTTCAACCTGATAAATCTATTGACTTAAGATTAAAAGTGTCTTGATATTTCACAAATATTTAAGATATCTGTTTTCTATAATTCCAAAATACTAAATTCTTATTAATATTGCTGATTCTATCATTCATCTATTCGTGTCCGTTAGATTGTTACGCTTATATTTCTATAGGAAGCAAATAATTCAATTTAAATACATCATATCCACTTAGTATCGAAGACTTTCCTCGTAATTGGTAATTTGGTATTCTGAAGGTTGTTAGTTATTATTCTATCACTTTCTTTTCAAAATGATATTAGAATTGACCTTGGAGGATATTTTATGACACAAAAGAACCCTCACAATAATAATTATAAAACGAAACAAGACAGTTTTGTGTCAACTTTCCACAATATATTTTTACAAAAACAGCGGATGCAACTGTTACATCTTTTTCAAGTAAATACCTATCACGTGAAAATGATGTACACTCGAAACCATGTTTCTAAAACTGAAATGTCGAAAGTTGACAACATTCACATTTGTATGTATTTGTGCCACATTCATAGTAATTGAGGAAGAATGCAATAACTTTTTGGATGAAACTCCCTTTAAATTAACAATAGGGAAACTTCAACAACAACTCAATTTCATTGCTAATTGTGAATCTCACTCATAAAATATAATTCTTCAATTATTTGTCATTAGTTTTTACAAGGAATATTCATATTTGGTTTTAGGAATACTTAACTTATCAGTATCAGTTTTCAAAATAGTGAAGTAGTTCAAATGTATTTGCGTCAACCATAACTTTTGGTTTCTTCTTTTCTCATTCTACTCGTGAAATATTCTGGCATTAATTCTTGGTTCTTTTCCATTTTATTAAAAGAACCAATATAGTAATTATAGACCTAACGACGTACTTACAGTTATTTTGAAAGTAGTAAGTAAATTAATGCCAGAATATTTAACGGTTAGAATGAGAAAAGAAGAAACCAAAAGTTAAGATTGACGCAAATACATTTGAACTACTTCACTATTTTGAAAACTGATTCTTTTAGGTTAAGTATCCCAAAAACCAAATATAAATATTACTTGTAAAAACTAATGAGAAATAATTGAAAATTTATATTTTATGAGTGTAAGATTCACAATTAGCAATGAGTCTTATACGCGTGATATTGAAATTGAGAAGTTTCCCTATTGTTAATTTAAACGGAGTTTCATCCTAAAGTTTATTACGTTCTTCCTCAATCACTATGAATGTGGCACAAATACATACAAATGTAAATGTTGTCAACTTTCTACATTTTAGCTTTAAAAACATAATTTCGACGCGTAGGTTATTTTCACGTGATAGGTATTTAGTTGAAAACGATCAGTCGAAACCACTGTTTTTCTAAAAATATATTGAAAGAGCACGTTCAACTGACGAAATTTATTTTTTTTTAACCTAAAATTTCTAAATATGGCTTTCAGGTATAAAGTGGACCTTTTGTATTCTTATTTTACGATGACAGACATAATAGGAATTGTGAAGAAAGACTTAGGGGCAACGAGAAGCAGCTGCTATTCCGATCGGCGCCCCGCGTACTTTCGAACGCTTGGAGGCGTAATACGCTCATATCTGCGAGACTTTTCCTCGGATCAACTTCAAATTTTTGGAGAATATTCTGAAATATATGTACATTTGAGAAATGTAATTTTTGAAAATTACAAGTGGATATAACCCCTCAATGCGAGCTATTTGACTGTCTTCATCAGTTTGTCGGGCATCCATATCTGTTGACTGTAAGAACGCTTTATGGTAATTATAAGGCCGGCAAATGACTCGTTCCTACTTCGAATTCGGCATTACATTTTCAATAAGTTCATCATCATTTACAATGAAAAACTCAAGGTCTGCTTTTTGAACATCCAAAATTTTTAAAATGATGGTTCTGAATTCTTCAAGCAGTAACTTCTGGTCTTTTGCCCTTTCTTTTTCTTTTGATGAGCTTCTTTTGCCTTCTTTTCTTCATTTGATATGCCTTTCCTTTTCTTGGATCCACTTCCTAATGCGACAGCCCTAACTAAGTTCTTAGCTCTCCACCTTGTAAGCTTAAGGTTTCAAATTTAGCTTAGCCAATACATATTTTTCGTATTCCTCCCTTCTGTTGAGTTTTTTAAGTTAGCTTATGTGTTTCATGCTTTTGACAGACTGGTCCATACAATGAGCTTGTGGCGTTGGGAAGATTGTTTTCAATTGTTTACAACTGACTATTTTCTCTTTGCAACAATTCTTCGGTAGGATGAGTTTGTGCATTATCAAGTCATAGCATTCACTGTCTTCTTTTTTAGAACTTCTTGGTGGTTTTTCACTTTATGGATTAGAATTTCGTCTTACCGCTCAGTGAACAATATTGCAGTCATCCAAGCGTCAAGTTGGTTCTTATGAAAGACGGGGAGCATTTCCACATTTGTAAATGCTTTTGGGAGTTTTGACTTCTCTATCAACAGAGGAGGTATTAGAAGGTTTCCTGTAGAGTTCACATAGCTAAGCAACGTAACACGGTCTTTGTGTCTCTACTAACTTTATGTCCAGGGTCAATATACGCTCTTTCAGCTGTTAGAGTGTTTAAAGCAGACAATTCTAAACAAAACTGGTTTCATAGGCGTTGTACAAAATCTCAAGATTGTAGAAGTCTGGTACAACTTGAAATTTGGCAATAGAATTTTCTACTTTGTACTTTGGACACTTGAATCTTAATCATTATCCCGTGCCTGTTCTAAAAATTTCTTATCAAGCCGCTACTTGCTTTAAAATGAAAATTAACATTAAGAATAACGTGTACTTGCACTAGCATCTCGGAGAGAAGAACAATAGCGCAATAGACAGAATTATTATTAGGTCCGCAAACAAAGTTTTTCTTTTATGAAAATACAACATTATTTTGAAAAATGATTACAAGTGAATCAATCAAAATATTGCCCATCGGTAGCTACAACTTTTTCCCATCTTTCTGGCAGAGCTCGAATACCTTGACGGTAGAAATGTTCGTCTTTTGAGGCTATCCACGAATCAAGCCATTTTTCGAGCGGAACTGCTGATCAGCCAGACCATGTGCCATCGAATGGAACAAGTAATAATCGGAAGGTGCAATATCTGGGAAATATGGCGGGAGGGGTAGGTCTTCCCATTTGAGCGTTTCCAAGTAGGTTTTAACGGGTTTGGCAACGTGAGGCCGAGCGTTGTCATGCTATAGAATTACTTTTTCGTGTCTCTGCACGTATTGTGGCCGTTTTTCGCGCAGTGCATCACTCAATCGCATCAATTGAGTTCGGTACCGTTCCCCAGTAATAGTTTCGTTCGGTTTCAACCCATAATGAATAACTCCGACTTGGTCCCACCAAATACACAGTATAATTTTCGCAGCGTGAATATTCGGCCGAGGCGATGACGTAGAAGCATGACCACGCCGTCGCCAAGATTTTTTCTTTGGATTGCTGTAATGAATCCATTTTTCATCACCCGTTACGATGCGATGAAGAAAACCCTTTCTTTTCTGCCTCTGGAGCAGTTGTTCACAGGCGAAAAAATCATAAGGAACCCAAGCTCCTTGCTTTTGAATCATTCGCATGCAATCGCTTGAAAATGGCTTGGCAGGTAACTCCTAAGGCTGAAACAAACTCTTCTTGCGTTTGGCACGGATCCTCATCGAGCAATGCCTCCAATTCAGCGTCTTCGAAGATTTTTGGCCTCCTTCACGGAGACGTCCGTCCACATAGAAATCACCGTTTTTGAAGCGACGGAACCAATCCCGGCACGTTGTTTCACTTAGAGCAGCATCTCCGTAAACTTTTTGCAGCTCTCTATGAGCTTCAGCCGCCGTTTTCTTCGAATGAAAGAAGAAAATCAACACTTCCCGCAAATGACGATTATTTGGCACAAAATCAGACATTTTCTCACAACTAAAAGAATATGACGCAAAAACAAAATCACTAATGTATCTATTGACAAACAGCGAGAACTTAGTTGCGCACCTAATATTTTGCGAAGTTTACGTCTCAACACTTTTCTAAAATTCTGGAATCAATTCAGATAATCAGTGATTCGCATAGTGGGGGTTCTGTTAATTGCAGTTATACAGTACATAGTATATATGCTGTTGTATGTTAGGATCTGTTCATAAAAATTGTGAATTTTCATTTTTTTCTTTGGAAAATATTAAATTCATCAATATTTTTTTGATCGAAATTGATATGAGTCAACAGATATGGCGATATCCTTAGCAACTCTTATAATGATTTGACGATTCGCCATAAAATTTGTCTTCACTGCTTAACCTTCTTCGAAGAGCTTATACTACGCATTAATATCTTTTTGTTAAACGTAAAATCGCAAAATGCCACAGTCCACATTTTCAGGGTGCACAGGAGCATTTACATCCTCTATTCCAAAAATAACTAATCTGTTTAAGAAAACAGTACTACTAATGCCATCTGTTGTAATGTTATATCAGTCGATAACTTGGTAATTCATTGACAGCTGTTAAAAATTTCATGAAATTTGTTTGTAAACAACTTGAGTTATTGCGTCATATTTATACTGCAATTGAGTTTTGTGTTAAACTTGGTAAATCTTTTACCGAAACGCACCAAACGCTACAAACTGCATATGGCAATGTTTGTCTATCCCGTACGCAAGTGTACGAGTGATTCAAGCGATTCGAATCGGGTAGAAAGACCTCGAATGATGACTAAAGATCAGGACGTCCAAAAACTAGATTATCGGAAGAGAAAATCGAAAAAGTCCGTGAATTAATCAAAACTAATAAAAAATCATCGGTAGAATTAATTGAAATTGAATTAGGCATTCCTCAAACAAGTGTGAACCGCATTTTGACCGAAGTGCTGGGCCTTACGAAGTTTAATTTGAGGTTTGTTTCACACAAACTCACCGACGACTAAAAATTTAACTTCATACCAAAGACATCATTAGAAGTGCTCGGGGGGACCCTAACTTCTTGAAAACGACTGTGACTAGACGTGGTGTTCTCAGTATGAGCCCGAAACACAGCGGCAAAGTGCTGAATGGAGAGCGTAAGATGAAGGAAAACCCAAGAAAAGTCGCTTGAAGAAGTCAAAAGTGAAGGTTATGCTGATTTGTTTTTACAGTTGCAAAGGAATTATCCACAAAGAATTGTTTCCACGCGGCCAGACAGTTATAGGAGACTTTTATTTGGACGTCATGAAGCGATAACTGGCAAGACTTCGTCATATTCGGCCAGAAATTCGAGAAAACTGTAGTTGGACTCTTTTAGAGAATTTTTGATTAAAAATCTCTCTATTGCCTCGCAACATTCACTATTCACCTGATCAGGCTCCGTGCGACTACTATCTGTTCCCTAAGCTGCATTTGACGATGAAAGGAAGGCGTCACGATTCGATTGAGGCCATTGAAAGTGCGGTGATCGACGCGCTTAAGACCATACCTAAAAAGGAAAAAGAGAAGTCGTTTGACAACCTGTTAGCGCGTGCAGCTTTGTATATCAATGCAGAAAGCGAGTACATCGATTGATAAAAAAGATTCGGTTCAAAATTAATACTGGTTGTTTTTATATTCAAAAAGTTCGGTTACTTTTCGAATAAACGGTGTAATTATATTGCTCATGAAATTTAATAGAGATTCTTCAATCCACATCTTCCATAACAGAAAATCGTTTAGTACATTAAAGCAGGCCTAACCAACCTATTTGTCTTAAGAAACTAAAAATACTAATGTTTCTCACATGTATACTAGCATAACAAAGAAAATCGGATATAGCCCGCTAAATTTAACGTCACCTTTTTCTGAACAGACCTCATATATTTAGAAGATCTGAATTACACTGAGGAAGAATGAAAGTATATGATAAATTAAATTTCTCCTCATCTCTTGATAATATTAACACATCGAAATTTCACTAACAGAGTAGTTTTGTATATATTCTTTGTTATTAGTAGTGATTTTATTTATTCACTAATTAATCTTCTTTCCCGGAAAACTGTCTACGAAATCACTGCAGCCTACTTTGACTAGCCAGGATCGAAATCAGGAAATATTAAAATATCTTTTCGTTCCTTCTGAATTTAACAATGATAATCTTCGCGTTGGTAGTTAATGGTTGTCCGTCACTATATCTTAATTAAACTCTCCTTATTATTTACGTTTCACGATGGATACCATTAATATTTTAAATTATCCTGCTCAAATTGGATGCTTTCAACTTAATTAATTGAGCTCGTACGAACGTGACTAATACTAATATACATTTGCTTGTCAATGTACAAATTCTTGCGATGAACTATAATTATTCAATAAAGTTTTTATATTTCTGAAAGAAATCCATAATTATGTTCACAACTCACATAATTCACACAAAATTTCGCATTAAACATTTAATAATTAATAAAGTGAGCTTTGGATGCGGTTAAACTGATTTCATGACAAAATATATTACTTATCTGTCGCAGAACTGCGTTCACAATGTAAGGTAGCGATTGAAGGATCCTATATCAATTTCATAAAGAATAACGAAGCATCTATAAAATCAGATCCAAAAAAATGTTGGTCCTATATTAATAAAAGAAAAAAAGACTCTTCACTTCCTTCATGCATGTTTCTTGCGGATAAAATGGCTGATACTGGCGAAGGCATTGTTAATTTGTTTGCCAAACATTTTTCAAAGGTTTACAATGACACTAATCCCACTTTCATTCCTTTCGACGTAAATTATGTTACCACTTCGATCTTGAGTGAGTTGTCGATAACTGTTGATGACGTAATGAATAAAATTACTAATTTATCCCCTGGGAAATCTTCAGGACCTGATGGTCTCAGCCCTGTTTTTCTGAAGCTATGTTGGAAGTCATTATGTGCTCCATTATGCAGTTTATTTAACTTATCACTATCTAACGAAGATTTCCCTGATGAGTGGAAGTCAAGTTTCATAACGCCGATCTTCAAATCTGGAGATGAGCAATGCGTGGCCAACTATCGACCAATTAGTATAATGAGTGTAATGCCTAAGATATTTGAGAGTATAGTTCTAGATAAGGTCAATTTTTCCATTAGTCAAATCATTTGTTGGCAACAGCACGGATTTATGAGGGGAAGATCTACCATGACTAATCAGATTTCATATGTACAATATATTTATGATGAGTTACAGAAGGGTGGCCAGGTCGATGGTTGTTACACTGACATAGTCAAGGCCTTCGATCAGGTGAACCACATAATAATGGATTGTGGTATCGAGTCTGCGGGTTTCATGGGTAGTTTTCTCAAGTGGCTGAAAAGTTATTACAGGGGGCGTACACAAATTGTGAAAATTAAAAACTTCAAATCATTTCTTATTACTGTTTCCTCTGGTGTGCCCCAAGGAAGTCATTTAGGACCCAATCTTTTTCTGATTCACATTAACGGAGTTCACCGTGTTGTTCGTTGTTCGAGAGTATTGATATTTGCGGATGATCTCAAATTGTTCAAATCAGCTTCAAGCTGACCTAGCCTCTGTGATTTAGTGGTTTTCGGATCATATGCTCACAGTTAATATAAGAAAGTGCGTATGTATTTCTTTTCATCGTAAGAACGATCCTGTGATCTTCGACTACTCATCAATGGTATCAATGTTGAAAGGTCTGTTTGCGTTAAAGATCTTGGAATTTTTTTTAGACTATCGGTTAACTTTTAAGAATCATTTTGACTATATCATTGGTAGGTCGTTGAGGATTGGATTCATTCGTCGGCACTCTCAGATCAATACCTCAAGCTACTTCATTTTTCTTTCTGTCGACCTATTTTGGAATACGGATCTGTAATATGGTCACCCTTTTAGCAGTCTGATTCGTACAGCATCGAAAGAGTTCAGAACAAATTTTTAATGTATGTCTCGTATAAAATGTGTATTCCACGGATCAATTTCTCTGCTTCTTTTATGAGATCTGAGCTAGAACTGAACTGATAAAAGGGTGACAGGGGACTTGATATTTTTGTTTAAATGCTTGAATGCATTTTTGGATTGCAGCGAGATACTTGAGAGGGTTACTTTTCATGTTCCTCCAAGAAGAACGAGAACTGATGTTATGTTTTCGATCCCTCTGTGTCGTTTTAATTTTACGATTAACGGAAAGAATTTTGAATTATGGTAACTCTTTCCTTAATATCGATTTGTGCTTCTGTCTTTCTTTGAAGGAATTCTTGAAAAAAATTCAGTGTTTATAACATCTTAACATAGTATAATTTCTATATTTAAATTATTTTTGCATATCCTGCGCTTTTGTTAAAAAGAATTTGATGTCTGGACATTGTGGGCATTTATAATTCTTACAATAATACAGTTGACACATAAATGGAATTGTTTACTGTTTTTACTACCAGCAAATCAATTAAATTACTTGATCACTGTTACCGTGGTTTCGAACTCTTGTTTATCGTCGGACAGTATGAAAAGCAAGTAAAGAGTGACATAAAATATATATGAATAGATCGTTATTTGGATTTGGAAAAATAAATATTAGGTAAACAATTTGGGATTTACATAGATCAGTTTGGTAGTTCATTATCTGAAAGTTGTCATTGAAAAGTTATTTAGTTATTAATACATACATTAATAAACTGAACTTCAACATCTTTAGAAAACCTACTAGCATAAATATGTGTATTCTTAAGGACTCCACCCATATTCAGATAAAATTTTAGCTTACAATTCATTTATCCACAGAGCATTTTCGCTACCTTCGACATTGAAAAATCTTTAAAAAAAATTAAAAATGCAACGGTTTAGATCGTGACTTAATTAACAAAATAGTGAAACGAAAACAATCTCAAATAGCTATTAGCCAAATAGATTCAATTATAAGTATCAAAAATGGACGTAAGTTACCTTTTTCAGTGTTTTGTCTAGTGCTATTTTGTGTAAATAATAACCTAACCTAACATTAGGTGGTCATTTCTTGATACCATTATATTTAACGCTAGTACCTGTGCAATTTTCATCATCTCCTCTAGCTCGAAAGCGAATGTAATTATGAACAACTTCTATTCATAAAAATGCGATAATGACATTGTGTTTCATTAATACATGTTCGCCGTCGTCGTCGTACAAAGATCGCTTCAGCACGAGGGAAAATTTTGTGTTTTTAGAACAGAAAAAAGATGGTTTTTCGAGTACAGTTTAAACTCTTCATTCGCTGGGTATATGTTCTGAGAATATGCCGCGAATACAGGAACCGTAAATATGAGATGGAAATTTACACACAACCAAATTTATGTGGAATAACCCGATATTCAGATTACCTCAGGTATTTTGGAAATTTCGAAGGATTGTTAGAATTGATCCTATTTGAGATATTTCACGTTTATTTTAAGAAAGGAACAAATAAAAGAAAATAAAAGACTTTCCGCATGTATTAAAAAAATTGAAAATTGTTTTCTCACGGAGTAGATGTTTTTTTCTCGAACTCAGTAGCTTGTATTACCTTCTCTTGCTCTGATACAAGCCTAAACCCGTCTAGGCATGCTTTGGATTAGGTTTTCAACCTCCTCTGGGGTGATATCCTACCACTCTTCTGTGGCAGCTTTGATGAGCTGTTGTGGGGTTCTTGGATTATCCTGGCGCGATCTAATTTTCCTTTTGAGGTTATCCCATAAATGTTCAATAGGATTCATGTCAGGAGAGCAAGCTGGCCAGTCCAAAATAGCGATTCCCTCTGAGGAGCATTATCTTGCATAAAAGTGAAATTCCCACCGTGGGCATCTCGCCAGAGTCTCGCTATGGGCTCCAGCACTAGGTCCACATAATTTCTAGCCGTTACACTCGCAGGAAACGAAATCAAATCTGTTTTGCCTCCCAGCATAATGCCACCCCAAAACATCACACTGCCCCCTTGTTATTTCGGAATTTGTCTTGCTGCTCGGTGTCTAGTTTGTCTTCCACGACCCCTTAAAACCCGAATCCGGCGCTCATGTGATCGAACACCAATTCTGGTCTCATCCGAAATAATTACAGTTCGCCAATTCTCAATATTCCAAATTTGGTGCTCGATACACCAATTAAGTCTGTTAATTTTTTGATGTCTGGTTAGCTCTTGAACGAAGTCTTTGACGTATCGTTTCGACTGATACACTGATGCCTGTTGCTTCCAGAAATTGCCTTTGGAGTATGGGGTGCAACGCACTAGGTTCTCTTCTTTAAATTTGGCACAAAAACCAGTCTTGTTCTTCAGAAGTGATCGTTCTTCGACTTCTTCTATGCCTATTTTGCAGAGATTGCAGCTCCACGTATCGGGCGTAGGTTCTTGAAATCAGCCCGTGTGGTACATCCATTGTGGCCGCTATATTCCTCTGAGTCACCCCTTCTTCAACGAGAGCAATCATTCGGCCCCTCTGCACATCGGACAATCCAACGTAAGGTATTTTCAATTATGGTTATGGGCTTTTTTAAATTTCGAGATTCACAGTTTTAAATATCAGTGACGACTGAGTACAATATCCCGAACATGTGGTGATAATTCAACATTTCTTATCATATTATCCAGTTTTTTTACAACAAAAAACTCAATTCTTCACAAGTAGTCAAAGATCCAGGGTTAAAAACAATCAATAATGTGAAATACCGAGGGATTCCATATAAATTTGTTTGTGTGTATATGGGATTATAGATAATGCTTTCCCAGGCGACAAAATGAAAAATAAATATTTGAAAAAATAAATTAATTTGAAGTTTTTGACTATGGTTTGAAGAATTTTGTAATTTCTTCTTGCTTGGTAGCTTTTAAGAGCTCTTTCAATTCCATAGGGAGATCACAAAGCCCATTTGCCATTCTTAAACCTTCACTAAGATTTTTCAAATTCAATGTCACGTTTCCGGTGTTTGTTGAAGCGTCCTCTTCAATAGGCTGTGAAGTTAACATTTCCTCCAAGTCGGTTTCAGTAAAATCTTCATCTGGTCATTCAAGCAACTCCTGAGTGTCACTTGTTTCTACCTGTTCGAACCCATCTCGTCCTATTCCATTCACAATTTTGGCAATGTTTGCAGTTAACGTTTGAGTTTGCATTGGTTCTTCGTCATTTTCTTCAGTCAGAACAGGTCACAGTTTGATTTATATGTGTATGTATTCAGTCCTTCCATCGATACTTTTATGTTCAAGATACATATGGCAGATCGTTCTTGTTTTGATTTTTCAAAGCACCAGGATTGAACGATCTGTAAAGCATCAGTCTTTCAATGACATAATCTCTAGATGCATTAGAACATAGTAGCAGTGTTTCTCTATCCTTTGATGCCTTAAATCCAGGAGCAGACTAGTCGTTTTTTGAAATGAATGTTTTGTTTGGCATTTTCTTTCAAAACAGTGTAGTTTCGTTTGCATTAAATACCTTCTCAGGTTTATATCTTCCATCAGCTGCTAAGTTTGCAAATTCTTCTGTATAACTTCTTGCTGCAGCAGTGTCTGCAGATGCAGCTTTTCCAACGGTTTTAATGCTAAGCAATGATCGTCGCACATTAAATTTATTGGACCGACCTTTCTATGATTGAAATCCTTCACTGCCAAAACTACTACCAGGTTCTTCAAAAAGTGCGTGAAGACGCTTAGCCTTCTACCGGTACTGTCAAGGGCACTATTTTTTGGTTAGCTACAAACGACCTTGTTTTATTTTCGGATTTTTTATCGATTGTTCAATTGATTTGTTATCATTGAATGAGCTTGATATGGATGCAAACAGCTCTCCAAGGTGTAAATGATCAAGCGTTTCTATTTTCACTTCAAGCGGTACCACTGATTTTTTCGTATCGAAACTCGTTTTTCAATTTTTTCAAACGACATTATAAATTAGGAAGACACGAAGATACGGTAGATACGTATTACTAGATCACAATTTTTTTAACGAATGCAAAAATGAAACAAGAAAAAACCCAAAGCGGCTTTTACCGAAGGACGGAGCTTCTAATAAGTGACTTTTAACAACAAACTTTATACATTAATTAATAAGGTCACTTTTACATTTTGTTTGTTTGTTTTCATTCTCAAAAACATTTGAATTTGGGAGGTTTAGTAAAACCGATTATATTTCTAAGACTGAAGAATTCTTAACAGCCGGAAACTATATAACATCAACTAAGGATCCTACCGCAAAATTTCAGAAAGTGGTTAAAAACATAATTTCGACAGCAAAATCATTAATTACAGACCACGAAAAATATAAATTCATTAACTCCAATCCACAATCCCCCGAATTATATTCGTTGATAAAACATCATAAACCTAATTACCCTATTAGACCTGTTGTTTTTTATGTAACGGCACCTTCTTTCAAACTTTCAAAATTCCTCAACGACTTGCTAATAAAATATTGCAATTTTAAATCTGAATTTTCTGTCAAAATTCATACGAACTAATTGCCAATATCAAAGATACCATTATACCACCTAATTCCAAACTCATTTCTTTCGATGTTAAGAATCTATTTCCCAACATTCCTCCGAAAGATACGTATTACTTAGTTGAAGAATTATTAGAAAAGAATCATGTCAATACTATCATTCAATCAGATATTCTTTCATTATTACAAATTTGTTTAGATCAAAATTATTTCCATTTCAATAACAAATACTATACTATTGAAGACGGCTTGATTATGAGCAATCCGTTAAGTCCTTTGTTAGCAGAAATATTCATGAATAACTTAGAGAAATTAATTCACAATCATCCACTCAGTAAATATTGTTTATACTGGTATCGCTATGTAGGCGATATCATTATTTGCTTCACAGGAACAGATACAGTTAAAATTTTCGAAAATCATATAAATTCATTACATCCAAAATTGGATTCACAACCGAAATAGAAAGCAATAATTCGATAAATTTCTTAGACGTAACAATTTCGAATGAAAATGGAAAACATCTTTTCGCAATTTACCATAAGCCGTCACATACAGATATTATAATACTTCACTCGTCGTGTCATCCATATCAACATAAAATGTCAGCATTCAATAGTTTTATTCATAGATTGATTAACATCCCGTTATCACCAGAAAATTTCAACAAAGAATTAAATTTGATTAAACAAATAGCCAAAAATAATGGTTACAATCCCAAACTAATAAATAATATTTTAAATAAAAACAAAGTAGAATCGCATTGAATAAAGTTTATCCTGTCGATAAATTGAAACAAAAATTCAACACCTTAACCTACGTTGGCATTACAAGTGAGAAACTGAAATCATTCTTGAGTAGCAATAATTTCAACATAGCTTTCCAAACTAATAATAATTTAGGCAAATATATAAAAATAATAAAACCAAACCAGGTAAAAACAATAAATCAGGTGTTTATAGATTGAATTGCAATGACTGTGATAATTTCTACATTGGTAGAACACATAGAAATTTTAATATTAGAATATCGGAACATAAACGCAGTTTTCAAATAAAAATCAGATTCAAATTACGCGAATGATCTCTTAGAAAATGATCACTCTTTCGACCCACAGTTTGAAATTTTGCATACAGATAATAAATATTGGAAAATAGATCTTTGGGAAACTTCAGAAATAAATAAATACAAACACTCAGGTAAACTCATCAATGAACAAGTCGATTTAAGGCCTTCACCTCTATTGAATCTCTTCGGGGAGCACTCTATTCCTTAATTTTATTGGATATACCTGTCATAAATATCCACTTAAGAAGAAGCAACCCAACGAGTAATTACTCGAGAACATTTATATTTATATTCTCATTTATTTTCTGTACATTCATTCGTCTGAAGAAGCGGTGTAGTGAAACGCGTTACGAATCGTAATTATTAAGTAAAATTCCTTAAAACACAGTACTTGTTTTTCATTCTCAAAAACATCGATCGCGGCGAAGGCGGCTTATTTCAAAGGAAAAACCGAACCAATGCAGCGGCGATATCATTTCAAAATATACTTTTGGCGTAGTAGTAATAAAGTCTATTTTACTTTTTCATTAGTCCATTTGACGACGCATTCACGAATCCTATTTATTAATACATATGTATGTGTACGGATGTATCGATTACATCCACGAATTATGAAGTATTCAGCCGCGAATATAGGGATTAGGTCGCATTTCTTTTCATCCGCGAATGTAGGAAGCGCGAATAAGAAGCTTTTACTGTACTGTTACTTGTCAATGTATGAATTCTGTTGCCACAGGTGGCTGTTCCCCTCTGTCCACCATTTGCAAATTCAAAAGGAAACACAAAATTGAAGGAATTTGAATAATTTCTGCTACAAATACCATAAAATTTTACATCTCAGGTATTTTCTTTCCATGAGAAGTGTATTGAAAACAGAAGATAAACACATATACTGGGTGTAACTGAAACTAGGGCCACCCCTGTAACTTTTTTCTATTTGGAATATTTTGATGATATCTGGGAATCGGATAGAAGACAACATTTTGAATTTGATACCATTAATTTGTTTGACATTTCGTTTCCGGTTATGCCGGAAACGATACCAACTTTCGATTTTCAAATGGAACACCCTGTATTTTTTTTGCTTATTTTAATTGTTCATCTCATCCTACGACCTTTCGACATATTTTTGAAGGAAAAACAAAACACAACTTTTTTCGCAAGTTTCATCTTTCGTTCTAGAAGGCCTTGGACAGTGACAATTGGCTTAGCTCACATCTATCACGAAAATACAAGATTGTATCTAAAAATTTAATTGCCCATTTTTACGGGGTGTCAAACTTAATAACAAAAGAGCGAACAACGAAAACGAAATAAATATAATAAATGTTCAAAAATACTACCATTCTCACGAACACAACATTGCACACGATTGATGATTTGCCTCACAAGATTATTCAACTCTTGTGTTGTAATGCCTGCAATAACCTGTCTCAAACTGTTCTTCAATTCTTTTTGGGTTCTAAGTGGTGTTTGGTAAACCTCATCCTTCAAATGGCCCCACAGGGAGGAATCTAGTGGACTCAAATCTGGCGATCTAGCTGGCCATCTTATGGGACCATTTGTACCTATCCATTTTTCGGGAAAATTTCGTCGAGATACCGCGTGTTGTTAGGAGGTGCACCATCTTGTTGAACATATATTTCATTCATAACAGCTAATGGCAACTCGTCCAATTCATCTTGTATTTGGGTCCTCAAGAATTCCAAATATCTCTCCACTATCAATGAACCTTCAACTATTAAACATCCCATTGTTCGTGGAACGTGATTCGTCACAGAATAAAATCTTCGTGGGATATTGTGGATCACCCTCCATTTTCCTAAGGTACTCTTCATAGTACTGGAGTCGCCTAACACCATCGTTAACATACAGGTGTTGGTGTAGTGTTGCTGTAGTTGATATTTAAATGAGCGGTTTTAATATTCTCTATGCGCTTTGGTGGCTAATTTCAAGCTCCTCTGCAATTTCACTTGTTGATGTGGTTGGATTAATATCAACAAATGTCAAAAGACTTTTTCGGTTCTTCGTCGATAACGAAGTCCTCCTCTTCAGCAGGGTGCACCTCACGAAATTTTCGTTCAACTTTGGAGAAATAGGTTCTATTCGGATGAAGTCTTTTCAGATAGCGCTCTCTGTATAATTGTTCATCTTGAACGCTATTTTCCTGCACTCTCCATAAATAAGGACAAAAAGGAACAAAAATCTTGCATTGCCAACGTAGTTCTTGTTATTAGCGAATGGGGAAACTCTGCAAAAATCGCTTAGGTATTTTCCACTAGAACTTCGGAATCGTTAAGAATAGAATGTCGTGAATGGTATAAAAAATACTGTTTCTGTAGTACCGGGTGGCCCGATATGGTTGTCTCAGAAGAAAACATACATTTTGAGGAAAAACTGAAATTTGAAAAATTTGACACCCCGTAAAAAATGAGCAATTAAGTTTTTAGATTCAATCTTGTATTTTCGTGATAGAAGATGTTGAGCTAAGTCACTGTTCATGGCCTTCTAAAACAAAAGATTAAAATTTCAAAGCAAAAGATTGTGTTCTGTTTTTCTTTCAAAAATATATGAAAAGGTCGTAGGATGGGATGAACAATTAAAATAAGCTAAACAATACAGGATATTCCATTTTAAAATCGAAAGTTTGTATTGTTTCCGGCATAACCGGAAATGAAATGTCAAACATATTAATGTTATCAAATTCAAAATGTTGTCTTCTATTCGATTCTCAAATTCTACCTAAAATAAATTATTTTCAAAATAAAAAACAATATATTGAGAACAAATTATCAGTTAGTACTAAAGATCATACGAATGAATTGAGTGCTACAAAACGGTTTTTTTTACCTCAAACGAGGCTACTCAATGGCGCGATAAATGTACACGAAGATTCTATTTTTCTGTGGCAACCTTCAAGACCCGCCTTCTACCAATTTCCGCCGAGTGAATTCACGCCAAACGCGGCCTGGACATCTACTTTAATGTGTCAATTTTAGCGAGAAGATAACAGTAGATATCTAGTTATAAATAAATATCTGTTTAAACAGCTGTAGAAGATAAGTTAAACCTTCTGATTTATTCCTTTGAGTGTTCAGAATATTTAAGAATACATAATTGATTTTGAAATCGGGAATATTCTTCTGGTGAGAACCCATTATATATACGGGGTTTGTCCACAGAGTATCCGTCCTACCTTTATCTCACCGCGTCAAAAGGTTCGTGCGATGTCTGTGGGACGTGGACATAACCAGTAAAACTTTACGAACTCACTCAAGACGTTTCTTACCGACGAAACCCATTCATTTACGAACGGTGTGAAGTTTTTTTGCGTTCATCGATTTTAATTTTTGCAATGAATGACGGAAAGATAGGAACAACGAATTTGTGTGAAATTCGGCCTCAACTTGAAAATAATTGTACGGAGACTATCTACATGATGTAAGACTGCATTTGGAAACCAGTGTAAGGGCAAAACACAAATAGAACTATCAACACATTTGTTGATAGCGACCCAAGTTCAGGACGGCCCTCGACAAAATTGGACGTGTTCGATTTGCAATTATTGAAAATCGTCGATTAACTGTGCGAGTACTTGAATGTGAAGTTGGAATATAGAAAAGTAGTGTTTAGAGGATTTTAAATGAAAACCAGTAGATGTTTCCGTGTGTACGGAATAAATAATTGCTGAAGGATGAACAGATAACCTTTTTTCTTTTATTATGATGGTCTTGTGCACTATAAACACGTGTCTGAAGGTCAGATAAGCGACAAGAAATTTAATTTCAAAGTTATAAAAATATTACGTAACGCAATAAAAAGAAAAAACTACCGCAGCTTCCAGGCTAGCGGTACCTTAAAACACTTCAATTGAAGATTCTAATTTATAATTCAATTTATGCCACCTTTTGACTGTCACAAATGAATATGAATTAACAACCTATAGTTTACCTCCCGTCATAAAATTCAATAAGAAAGAAGATCCCAATGCCCAAGTGAAAATAACCATTAGTTTGAATTGATGAGTATTGATGGTTTATTTATTTCATGGAAATTTATTTTCAACGAAGATAAATTAAAATATATTTTATACTTTCCACAATTTTATTTTTCCAAACAGAACCGGTTTCGACCGTCAAGTCATTTTCAAGTGGTCAACTACAGGAAACGGACTCGGCTATATAGATACTAGCCTAATTACAAATTAATCGGTGGAGAGGTATTAATGTCTAGCTGGCTATTAAGGGCGATTTCTTCTGGGTTTTTACAAAGCTTATTGATATCAAAACATTCTAACAGATTAATTTTCTTTCCTTTGCCGCAACTATGAAGAATTTTGATATCATCTAATGTTATTGAATGTTTTGTGGTTTTTATATGTTCATATATTGGAAAATTATTGTCAGAGGATAAATGTTCTTTGAATCTGGTTAAGAAATTCCTACCTACGTCTATCCAACGTAAGCTACCGTACGTGCAAACAATTTTGTAAACTCCCGATTTTTTAATTTGTCTGTTTTTGTTTAGCATTGGAAAACAATTTTTCAAATTCACACCAGTTGTATTCAATAAATTTCTGATATAACAACTTTGCTAATTTACCAGTAGTATCATATACTGGGTGATTCACCAGTGGCGCGGTGCTCTGAAGCTCGTATACTCTTGAAGATTTAATTTTTGTTCGAACGGTATTGTATTTCTAAAGTAAAAATCTACTTTAGCAATTTATTTTAAGTAAACAGGGTGTCCCAATTTTCTATAAAAAAATCTTGGGAGGTTTTTTCAGATTCGAAGACCACTTTTTTGTTGAAGATTCAAGAGCGTCCTAAACTCTGCTATAATGTCTTTAAGTAATAAGTTTTTTTTGCTGAGTATTTTCGTCACAAAATTTTTTTTCCTTAAAAATTCTTGAAAATAGGCTCTCACAGCATCGCATGCTCCTTCGGCCAAAGAGGATGAATACTTTTCCCTTTCGTTTTCTTATTGCCCAAGCATAGCTTTACTGATGAATTGAAATAGATTATCCTCATTTTATACAAGAGTGACTCAAAAATTATTGAATATTATAATTTTAAAATTTCATATGTTGATTTTTCAAATGGAACATCCTGTATTTTATTATTCATGTCAACGCAGAAAATATTGTGCCATATTTTCGCAGAAATAACCTTTTCTTCATCTTAGACCATTTTCGAAATAAAAAAAAAATAAACTAAAATAATTAAATCGGAGGTTGCGAAAGAAGAGTTTATTAATACATATCATTATACTTGATCAGAGACATGCAGATATTTTAAGGTAGTCATGTATGAAATACGTAATAGATTGGTATTTAGTGAGATGATCTACAAGGGGTTGAACTATTTCAGTGAGTGTTCGAAATGTTGCCCGTTTCTTTGTAGGCACAACTCAATCCTTCTGAGGAAAGACCGTTGAACTCTCGACAACATTTGCGGATTAACTGACTGAAAGGCGTCGACTATTCTCTGTCTCATATCCAACTGTGTTGTAGAAGGAATCTGGTAAATGATGCCCTTAATATAACCCCACAAGAAAAAATCTAGACTTGTAAGGTCCGGAGATCTAGCTGGCCATCTAACAGGACCACCACGTCCTATGCATTTGTTTGGAAATACATGATTCAAATGTTCCCTAACCTGATGACAGTAATGTGCCGGTGCTCCATTCTGTTGAAATCACAAATCTCTTCTTATATGCTCTGGTACATTGGTAGATGATTTTGCAGAAAATCTAAATACATTTCACTATTGAGGTGCCCGTCGAAAAAGTTCGGCCCAATTAGATATCCAGCTACTAAAGCGGCCCATACATTTAGGACCAACGATGCTGGTGATCTATTTGTCTCATGAGGTGTGGATTTTCCGTGGCGTAATAATGAAAGTTGTGCCTGTTAACAAGCCCATTCTTGTGGAAAGATGCCTCGTTTGAGAAAAGAACTCTGCTAAACATATTTGGATTTTCCGCTAGTTTGTCACCTGCCCAATTTTCATAGTCTTGATTGTTCAGTTCCTGGTGCAGCTGTACATTATATGCATGAAATTTATTCACTTTCAAGATTCTCTTTACGGAAGTTTGACCTATATCTGTTAACTTAGAAATCTCTCTTTGGGTTTTATATGGGCCCTCTGTTACTGTCAACAAAACTGTTAACTGGTTGTCTTCAGCTGTAGCAGTTTTTGGTTTTTTCATGTTTTTAGTAAGCGATATTACCCATTTCGATAAATCTAATTAGAAGTTTTTCAAAGCATCTTGCATCAGGATGCCTCTTATCAGAAAACCTTTGTGCATAAACTCTACTTGCCAACAAAGAATTTCTATCACAGAATAAAAATCATATCAACCATTTCTTCTTTGGAGCACTTTATGGCAGTCAATTGAGAAAATTGGGTTCAAACCTCACTTTAACAATGTTTATCATTCGTTAGAAGAATTAACTTGTTTAGGTTTCATTTCTTACTACTTGAATCATTACAGAAGAAAAAGACTTCTGTGCGAATAATGATGCATGTTGATGAGTTCGATACGGTTTGTAGAATTTTCATCAAAAAAAATGTTTACAAATAATCGAACATTTCGAAAATGATCGAAGATAAAGATATAGTTACTTCTGCAAAAATATAGCACAATATTTTACGAGTTGACATGAATAATAAAATACAGGATGTTCCATTTTAAAAAATCAAGATATGATATTTTTAAATTACAATATTCAATAATTTTTTGAGTCACTCCTGTATTCAATCTACTCATCAGTGAAGCTATCCTTGGGCAATAAGAAAACGAAAAAAAAAGGTATTCATCCTCTCTGGTCGAAGGAGCATGCGATGATGTGAGAGCCTATATTCATGAATTTTTACGGAAAAAAAATATTGTGACGAAACTACTCACCAAAAAAACTTATTACTTAAAGACATTATCGCAGAGTTTAGGCCGCTCCTGAATCTTGAACAAAAAAGTGGTCCTCCAATCTGAAAAACCATCCAAGATCTCTTTATAGAAAATTGTGACACCCTGTTTACTTCAAAATAAATTGCTGAAGTAGATTTTCACTTTCTAAATACAATACCGTTCGAACAAAAATGAAACTTCAAGAGTGTACGAGCTACAGAGCACCGCGTCACTGGTGAATCACCTATACTAGATGGATCAGCATTTGAATCGAGAATCGACCCTTTATTCACAAGTTATATAGTGATTAAACAAAGTTGAAAATTATTAGCTGCCCTGTTAGACTACAGTCATTACAGATTTGAAAGAAAATGTATATTCTAACCTGTTTTCTTTTTAAAGGAATGAGTTTCTAAATTCTATTTGACTTCTTAGGAATATTGAAAACGTTCAGTGTATAATATTCAATGAGTTTCTTTATTTAAAAAAACCGTTTTAGGTAATTAATGATTTTTATTGGTGTTACTGAAGTGAAGTGAGTCAACTACCCTATATAAATAAATTAATTCATTGCCTCCGTTTCATTTAGGCGGTAGTCGATGACATAACCGCCATTATTTACCTTATTATCCGTACTATCCGTTGGATTACTTAATTGGAACTTCCTTTAAATATTTTCAACTTGATGTCACTCTTATCAATAATTCGCATACGCGATATTCGTATCTTATATTTCATTAATCACTTTTTCTCTTTTCTATCGCCCCTGTGTGACTCATAGAAGGTAAAGACATGTTTGCTTTGCATGATTTTCTGTTGATATAAATTTTTAGTCGGTGTGAGCATTTGCATGTTGAAATTAATGCCATTTTCCCACGATTTTAAGAGCTGTAGGATATAATCATAGATATATGAAATTTTTATGCTATCAAATACGTCAAATGAGTGGATATGTGAACATCGAGAAAATACGAATACATATTTTAAACGATGGCAGAATGCGCATGCTACGGGCGTAACAATAAGCTCGTGGAAGTACGTAGGTTGCCTTTCAAACTTTGCGCCTAGCAAAAAAAAAACAAGAACTTAGGGAAAAAATAGCTTTATTGTTTTTCGCGTTTAGACCAATTTTCAAAACACTTTTGCCACTCTGAATGAGATATCTCCAAAACATGGTTTTGGAAGTCTTCAACTTCTTCTTCTGCCTTCGAAAATCGTTGCCCTCGCAGTTTTTTCTTGATGTGCGCAAACAAAAAGAAGACGTTAGGTGCCAAATCGGGACTATAAGATGGATGGCCCATTAATTCAATGTTTGGGTGTTTAAATACTCAATCGTGTGTGAGCTTGCATTGTCATGATGCACAATAATTTTAGTTCTTCGATTTGATTTCCTCAACTCATCGAAAACTTGCGGCAATCAATTGATTGTATACCATTCAGAATTGACCGTTCTACGTTGATCTAATGCTATGGTGGCGATATGTCCGGTTTTCCTGAAAAAACAGGCGACAATGTGCTTCGTGCACGAACAACTTTGCTGGATTTCTTGAAACTACGAGATATAGAAAATATTCATGTTCCCATCTACGGAAAAATGACGGCAAATGCCGATTTTCACCGATTGCCGGACTCACGCTTCAAAAGTTTTCATCATCTGTACACACACGCCTCCAAACAAGATAATAACGTTGGTTTTGCTATTTTCGATCCCTTACCTACCTATCATTCACTGTTTCGACTCAGCAACAACTTCCCTATTTTCTCGGAAGAACTTCTAGCTCTGAGTAGAGCACTAGATTACATTATATCGAACATCGATACATTTTCCTCAAAAAATTTCCTGATAATATCAGATAACCTGAGCATCCTGATGAGCCTGAAGAAATTGAAATATAATGTATTATATTTTTATCTTCAGTCCGACTCATAAAAATGCACTTCCCACAAAAATTGTCGCATCACCCTACTTTTACGACAATACCATACAAACTTTTAGGTAGGTCATTCAAGAGTCGCTTGGTAACTTTCAAAAGTGTAAAATAAGAAGATATCATTCAAAAGAGATGAGTTTATGATGGAAAATAGTTAATGTTAATGGAATGAGATAATGAAAAATTTAAAAATTCTAGCATCTTCAACCATTCGCGAAGAGACCAATCAACTAGCATGAAATTGTTACTAATCATTTTCAAAATCGAGTGTTTCCTCCTCGGGCCCTAATTACTGCCAGTATACGTCTCGGAAGCCCCTCAAACAAATTTTGGATGTACTCTTGAGTCACTGAGTTTCAAATTTCAGGAAGCAGATTTTCTAGTTGTTGGAGTGTTCTACAAGACATCCTACGTTGCTGAATTTACCACCCCATGTTGTCGCAAACATGTTCTATGGGATTCAAGTCGGGACTTCGACATTTTGCAGAAATTCTGTAACTACTCTAGCTGCATGAGGCCGAGCATTATCATGCATATAAATGGAGTTTTCGCCAATCAATGGGCCAAAGGATACAACATGGGGTTCACGGATATTCTTCCATTATTCACTAGGACTAACTTAGTTCGACCATGAGAAGAAATGCCTCCCCACGCCATTACTGAGCCCCCTCCGAAGTTTTCGGTTTGCCGGATATTGCATTGCTGATACCGTTCCCCAGGTCGTCTGTATACAGGCATGCGTCTATCATTTGATACTAGATAGAACCTGAACTCGTCGGAAAAGAGAACATTCGACCATTCTGGAATACCCTAATTTGCATGTTCCCTCGCAAACTGAAGTCTTGCAACTCGATACTCTCTGGTGAGACGCGGGCCGGTAGAAGCCACCCTTGGTCTGGTATTGTCTTCTCTGTTCCTAACAGTTTTCAATGGAATATGCACATTTCCGAAAAGTGCAAGTTCATTTTGTAGCATTCTAGCCGTACAGTGCCGAACTCTTAGTGCAGTTAAACGAAGCCAACGATCATCAACTGGTGTTGTTATTCGATCTCTTCCCTGTCCGGCTCTTCTTCCATATTCCCCCATTTCGTGGTACCGATTAATTGCTCTTTAAATAGTGCTTTGGTTAACATTCAACAAGTTAGCCAGGTAACGTTGGCTTCGCCCCTCCTCTAGAAGAGTTACAATTCTCACCACTTCTTGATCACTCAAATAGCGTCTAGGACGTTCAGCAGCCATTACAATAATTTCAAAGATTCGAAAATCAACAAGAAACACAGAAAACTTGCATTAATTTAGGGTGAAAACTTAAGAGAAATTGAATGAATACTGATCAGTCCAATAAACTCATTCTTGTTTCAGACGTGTTTGAGATCATATAGAAACAAATGTTACTACATAGATAAGATTTTTTCCCCTCATATGTCCAAAAATATATGTTGACAAAGAAACTGCGATCGAGCTGCTTAACCGATTGTGAAATTCAGAATACCAGGTGATGCGACAATTTTTGTGGTGTGTGTATATTAGAATCGTTGTCCAGGCTATCTGCAGCAGGCTGTACAATCGAGTTTCTCTGGGCTGAGGCCCATTCAGGAACTGTGGACAATGAAAATGTTGATTCCTTGGCCAAGGAAGCGGCATTTCTCGACCCCATCACTTTCCTTTTGCCATGTATAACGATTTTTCCCCCTCGTTAAACACCTCACAACATTCATACTGGTTCGATAACATCTTCGATGAAGTAGATAAGTCTTATCCCGTCAGGAATTTAAAACGAGATTTTATTCGTACTATCTCATAGAATGAGTAGTAGTCACGCTCTCTTTCCGAAATATCTCCACAGAATGAAATTGAAAGATAAGCCTCTTTGCTCATGTGGAGAAATATGAACTTTAAACCACCTCATGTTTCAATGTAATAATAAAGTTCGAAACATTCAATCGCTATGCTTAACCTAGAGAGCAAAGTCACCAAACTCCATCTGCCATATCAGGCTGAACAAATTTTCGCACTCAACAACCCCAAAGTCTATTGGGAAATATACACATTTTTAAAGAAATCTGATATTAACTTATGAGCAAACACAGGTCGGGTGGCCGGAAGCTCTGAGTTCTCAGATGTTCGGGCCGAGAGACTGTGTGTGTGTGTATTTAAAAACGTAACAGTCAAAGTTTCACCATAAAATGTACCGTATAAACAATTATCTTTCTGGACTTATGTCTAACGACAGTCCAAACCCGGAAGGTCGAGGTGGAGATGCGTTCTGACATGTCCGCCTCGATCTCTTCCTTCAAATTAAAAAAAAACTCTTGTTGGGTTTGCCTTGTCTTCAAAGACCCATACTGTCGATTGTTGTTTCGTTTCGGGCTCGTATGCATATATCCAAGATTCGTCGCTTGTAACGATTTTGTAAACGTCTTTTGAAGCACCCGGTCGAATTTTTTCAACATTTCTTAGCATCAAACGACAGGATCTTTCTTTTGATCAATTGATAAATTATGTGGGATCCAACGCGAACAAATCTTTTTGACAGAGAAATCTTGATGCAATATTGAAAGTACGCTGGTGGAACTAATGTTTAGGGTTGTCTCAATATCACGGTAAGTCACATAGCGATCATCTTGTATCATTTCTCCTACTGCATCGATGGTTTGTGGCAAAGCAACTGATTTAGGACGACCTTCACGAAGTTCGTCACTGATTAAAGCACAGTCCCGATAAAATTCCTTACACCAGTGTTTCACAGTGTGGAGCTTCATCACCAAAAAGTCGAAGCAAGCTGATCGCACCACTGTTATCGAGCTGTCAACAGTAAAAGTGCCAGAGGCGCAAATTTTAAAAGGCAACCTACGTACTTATTTCGCATCGAACGGCCGTACGTCGAGCGACGAGCACCAAATTAATTTATGGTTTTGAAGATCCATTTGCACGAATCGAGTATTTCTCACAATCATTCGCAGCCATATCGATAGCGAGCATAAAATTTCGCGAAAGAGACGGAACGATACTGTGTACTATGGAATGCAATCTCGCATCAAAATATCAATCTCGGTATTCGCGAGATTCAGGAATTCTAATCTTGCGAAATCTCGGTATTCTGCGAGATCTCGCATTGTAAAGTAATGATCATCGAAAATGTACGAAAATTCCATTTTCGTACATTTTTTTCCATCATTTATATTTCTATTGGCTCTAATCGCTCTTCAGGAGCAAAATAGAGAAATGAAATCTCAAGCTAACCAGTAATTTATTCGAAAAGTAACATATTATTCTGAAACTTGAAACTTAAGTATCTAGGGTTTCTTCTGCCTCGGCACTTGTTGGTACTACAGATAAAAGACATTTGTGAGCGAACTGCAGATTTTGTCCTTTTGACCTTCCTGACTTGTACAAATTGATTTCTTTCTTCAAAATCATGTCGAGTGACGATGACAGAGGTGCCACACGTTTTTGCGAACGCTCTTTCAATGTCATTTCCAATTCCTCATCAAGACTATGAGAAGCATTCGCCATTTCAGGTTCTAAATTTTTTTTCACTGCAGCTAATGGAATTGAATCGTCATCATCACTTTGAGTCATGGCTTCATCTACAACTGAAGATGTAGAGGGTTTGTTTTGTATATTGACTGCAATATTGTCATCTTTAGTGTTGTTCTTGTCTAATCTTCCGATTAACTTTATTATTTCTTTTTTGATTGAAGATTTTGGAGGCAGTTTGAAAGTTTGATTGAAATATACGTCGTATTGGACAGGGTCTGTCAAATAATACAATGCTGCGGTCATAAATATTCGGCGTTCATTAATCCGAGTCCTCATGGATTCAGCAAGTTTTTGAGCTACTGGTGTTCCGAGTTCTTCTAAATTTTTCACCATAAATTGCAGAGTAGTTTCGGCAGTTAACAAATCTGAATGTTGACGACATAGTACTTCCACTGCTAGTTTTATAGGCTGAAATACGAGTTCTAAATCTGATAAAGCACGATATTCTTCGTCTGAGAAACTGTGATTTATATTCGATCCAAGATTGCAATCAATCAAGGCTTTGCTTACGCATTGCTTCACCTTATTGAATGTGGAAATCATAGCTGCAAGACTAGACCAGCGTGTTTTGCAGTCCAGCACGAGTTGCACATTTTTGCTGAATTCATCCTTCATATATTTCTGAAGAATGTCATTCTTCGTTGGTGATTAAAAAGTTAGACCACTTGTCTTGCTTCTTTGATGCGGTGAATTCTGGCACTAAGTTAACTTCATCTACAGTGGGTAATCTGCAGTCAAATCCTTCATTATCAATAATGTCATCAAATTCTTCATCTCAGACTCCTCCACATCTGACTGAGCTACGACTGTGTTTTTTGTACTTTCTTTTTGTGTTTCGGTTCCACGTTTTGTTTTGTAAATCACATCTATAACTCCCAATTGAATGCCATGAGCGTAGCATAGCTGGTGAAGAGGATTAATGAGTCGCCCAACCTTCACCATTACACTGGCCCCATCTGTAGTAACACCTACTATATCTTCATCTAATGACAAGCCATATTCTTATAATTTCTTCTTCAAAATAGTTATGCAACTCTCTGCAGGCATGCTTCCTACTATGCGCACAAGACCCAAATTCAAGAACATATTTTTATTCTCTGAAAATGTATGAACATTTACATTCATGAAGCGACTGTTTTTGCATGAAGTCCATTCATCGAAAGTAAGGCTGAATCTATGGTTATTCTTTCTTAGATTCATAAGATCTTGCGAAACTTTCATTTTCAAACTCCTGCCATAATCCATAACAATCGGTTTTATGGAGTTAGGCGATGAAGGTAATTTGTAGGCACTAGTCGCAAATAATTCTCTCAAGTCTTTCGACGTGCAAAAAGATCTAAAAGTCATGCCATCTTCGGAAATCATCCTTGAAATTATTTCCTCCAAAGAAACTTTTTGTATGGACGAAAAATAATCAGATATTTTCTGCCTCTTCGTACCGGTTGGAGGAGGTAGCCTTACTGACGCGAAAACATTGATCAGCATTGAAGAATTTGATGGTACCAGAGTCATGTTTTCTGTCACTTTTTTACGAGAAGTGTCAATTTTGTGTTTGGACAGTAAATGTACATGTAAGCCTTTGGGAGATCGTGCCGTTGTTTTCAAAATAGGCTTACACAATTTCGAAAAGTATTCCATACCTCTGATCCTTTGGAACTCCTCATAAACTACCTTAGTTGTCATTTTAACACGAAACGAATAGACCGAGAGAACTTAAATACACAAGGAACTATTTTCAACTGTTATTGGAATAGTTTATAAATCTGCAGATTCCCATGCACTCTGACACGTCCAGGCTAGCAAAACAATGACAAATTCACGACAACTGGAAAACGTCTCACCTTACTCATCCCCATCGCTCTGTGGCCCTAGCGCCACGTGTTGCCGTCGGGAATAGGAACATTGTTTACATAAGTCAACAACATGTGAAAGCACCGAAAGCTAATCAAAATTGACATAATACCACTTTTGCAAATCTTGCGAGATCGCGCTTGATTTTGGGAGCGAGATTGATCTTGCAGAATAGGTGCGAGATCTCGGTATTGCAAGATCTTGGTTAATTGCTAAAACCTAACCGTATGTACCGCATCAATTGAATTTCGACTGAAGTCGAAAACCTGAAAATGAACCTATGTCTCTATCTCCTGAACGAAGCCAGCAAATGACTTACATTGCTCAACTTTCATAGCCATTTCTATCTCAAATGACCACCAAGCAACGTGCGCCCGAATGCGGGGTATGCATCAAAAAAATCGAACAAAATTCTGGTTACATGATGATTGAGATTCCAAGAAGGAAACACTAAGAAACCACAACCGTTTATAATAATGTATCTTCCCTCTTCGATCTCAGTCGGAAGGTGGCCTTCGCTCGATACGTATTTTCGATTATCGAGCGGCATAAAATGGAATTAAGATCTGAAGGTTTGTAAAAAATTTGAGCAATTTCTTGCTTGTACAATATATTGCCAATATTGAACGTCTGTGCTCACGATTGCCCTATATATTGCACAAACATCAATTCCGTCATCATACGACTCAATTTTTTTCACAAATCCTAATTTTCACCGGTTGAAGGTCGACATCAAAATATTTTCTCAAAGATAGTGAAAGTACTTCTTTATTCGACCTATTTCGTAAGAGATGTGAATGTTCCAGAGTGTTAAGTTTCGAATTAGAGATTTATAAGTACCTCTGTCATTTACTCAACCTTTTCTGGATCTGGTTCGCGGTCCACTAAATGTTACCTCTATCTTTTTTATTACAATGGATTTGCGTATGATCGTGTTCAACTGTTACAGTTACTAGTTATTAAGAACTGTTGTATTTTTCGATTCCCTCCAATAAGTCAAAATCTTGAAGGTCGGTTTTAAAAGTCAATTGCGATGATTATTTAAATTATTTGAATGCAACACATCTATCGATATTTAAAATGTAATAATGCATTTACGAATGTTATTCCAAGTTTCGAAAAAGTTTATGTGAGACGCCCTATCATTTCCTGGACACTATGTATAAATCTGGAAATAAAATTGGAGATAGATAGATAGATTGTTCATGAACTAACATGCTTTAAATTTGTTTTTTTTGAGTAAGTCTTATATCGGAACCACGAATGTGCAAAATAGCAATAGATGATGGTAAGATGTTTAAGCTTAATTTTGAACAAATATTCTATTATGATACAGTCGACAACAGTTATTATCGTTTCTCACAAGGAAACAGACGTATACCATTTAATAAATGAGTAAAACATAATCTTAATTTCTCACAACTACAAAAAAACTTCAAAATTCATTTTTCTCAAAACTATCAAATTGTTTATTCGTGGTTTCCGAATAGTTTGACGATATGTTTTTGCATCCCTTTGTTTTTAGTACGAGACGTGTTTTTTAAGTGAAAACTGTTTTGAAATTAAAAAAAGACGTGTAAAGAAATCGCAATAATTTTATTTTTACATGAAAGCCTGTACCTTGATCTACATAATTTTACATAATTTCCTTCAACATTGAGGCACTTGTCATAACGTTGTACCCTCCTCATAGAAGTATGCTGCCTGACTTCTCAACCACTGCATCACAACTGTTTTGACTTTGTCATCGTCCTGAAGACGCTGACCGCCCAGGTGTTCCTTCAAGTGCCGGAACAGATGATAGTCATTGGGCGTCAGCTTAGAGCTGTACGGAGGATGATCTAGAGTTTCCCATTGAAAAGATGTGATGAGATCTTTGATCTGATTAGCCACATGCGAATGGACATAGCCATGCATAAAAACGATGCCCTTCCTTTCCCATTAAAAAGATGTGATGAGATCTTTGATCTGATTAGCCACATGCGAATGGACATAGCCATGCATAAAAACGATGCCCTTCCTCAACTTTCCACGTCTGTCCTTCTGGAGTGAACGGCGTAGATTGTTCAATGTCTCACAATAAGCTGCTGCATTTACTGTCCCAATACGAGGGAGAAATTCCTCAAGCAATACTCCTTTTCTGTCTAACAACTGTGGACATGACTCACCGAGCAGAAATTGTTTGCTTAAACTTTACTTTTCTGGGTGAATCTCAATGCCACCATTCCATGGACTGTTGCTTTGATTCTGCTGTGACGAAGGCCACCCATGTTTCAACGCCCGTAACGATTTGCCTTAAGAAATCATCATCGTCGTTGTGGTACCGCTCAAAGAAAGTCAATGCATTGCCTAAATGTTTGGTTCTGAGCACATCCGTCAACATTCTCGGTACCCAACGTGAGCACAATTTTCTTTAATTCAAGTGCTCTGTCACAATGCTATTCAAAATACTACGAGAAACAATAGGAAAGTCAAAACGCAAGGTGGAAATTATATATATATATATGTTTTTCCCACCTTATTGTCCACTTCCGGTACCGAACTTCCTTCAACGCCCACTCCATTCATCATGCACAGTTGTGCGGCCTTCCTTAAATGTTCTTACCCGCTTCATAAACATTCCATTACTCATAATGTTTTGTCTATAAACTGAATATCGATCGGTTTTATGCCTTAGCACTAAGAAATCTTATAACAGTCCGTACTTTACACTTTTTGGGACTCACGATAATCGAAGGCATCTTAAACACTCAGTAAACAACATAAACAAGGAAGAATCAGACTGCAATGGCCTCAGTGCGTAGGCAAGAGATGTAGGTACCTAGTGTGCATGCGCAGAACTCCGACCGCAACGCTGCGGCAAAACGCTACTAACTTCAAAAACACGCCTCGTATATACTGATGTGTTTAGAATAATTATTCTCTTTTTGAATTATTTTATTATTATGCATTGTTTATATTCTTCACTTGATTGAAGTAAATATTTGCTTTCAAATAGTTTTGATTATTTTCTGACGAAAATTTAGATATACTACGATACCTTTATGAAGTTAAATAACCCATACTTTGCAATCGTGGTTTCTAGTCAACTTCGATAATGAAAGCCCGATAACGTATTCGAATATCCTTTAAAACAGGAAGGCATAATTGCATGTTTCTATATGATATTAATTATTATTGGGTTCATCTATTTGCTCATGTTTAAAACTATTCAGCTCAATTGTGTCAAAATGGAAACTTTCTGTTTTCTAAATAAGAATAAACTTCAAATGCACATGGAAGATTTTATAAAATGCTTTTTTTCGAAAAATTTGTGTTCTGACAATTCTTCAATTCATGTAATAATAAAAAATTGATGAAAATGAGGGCCCATTGTTTACATTTTCTTTTCCTTACATATATCATACCAATAGAAAGTATTAAGATTTATACCATTTCCCAATAGTGGTAAAAATCTGAAAATTAGTTATCAGAAGACTTACTCTTTGGATATTACATTATTTCTCACGCAATACTTGCACTATTTGGTATAAATCATTAGCTAACACGTATATTTATTTGTTGAACAGGAAGCGAGCAATCCCCCAAAGGGCGGCCACCAGCTCAGATCGTCAGAACCTCCACGAAGACCCACCAACTGGCTGTCCCGGTGCACCTTATTGTGACCATTTAGTACATTCGAACAAAAACACCTCTTCCGATTCTTCACAACCATTTTATTCGCTTGAAACCAGAGTAATAATTTTTCAATGAATTATGTCAGAGGTATTTGGGAAGCATAATACATGCATTAAGCAAGAGGTAGTTTCTCAGTTTTGAAATTGAAACAAGTGTAAGTACTCTGCTGAATTACTGGCATAATTAGGGTTTAATGTTTTAGTTTTGTTTATTCATTATTTTATTAATTCCGTGTTTGCTATCTCATGAAGTGAAACTTAAAATTTTCAAAGCTTTATTATTATTTAGTACTGAAAGGTGTAACACAAGAACTCAATCGTTCTCGGAATTAGTTTGATATTTTTGATTGAAAAATAGTCTTTGTTGAGAAATAGTGAAGACATTTTGTTTGTCGTGAAGGGTTGTATGCCAATTGATAATATTTAAATAATTTCATGTGATTTGGGAAATTCAGAAGCCAAATTTATATTTGCAGTTCTATTCAATGTTCTTATTCGAATAGCAGTTGAACTTAAAATTTGCATTAAAATAACTAATTTGTTATTCTTTTTGAGAGCTGTTACAAATAGCAATACTCTGAAAAGATTATTCTTATTTCACAACTGCAATATGGACAGAAACTGCAGGCTTAAATTAAGCTTCTATTTAGTAAATAACGTATATTCTGTGTGCACGTTTGAAACTATAATTTAACTCAAAACATAAACGGTGAATACTTTATGGAAGACTCGGTGAAAATCATTTAAACTAACTCTTACAAAAACAGTCTTCTAATTATAAGTGATTGTTAAAATCAGTATGAAAATTCAAAATTATTTCTGTTTATGTAATAGAAAATTCTCATATTAGGTTACATACTTTTTATACATGGAGTTTTATTTATGAATGTATCAATAGTCAATGAATTCAAACACCCTAGGGTTCAACTAGCTGACTTCAACAAAAATAGGTTTAGTATGACGAAAATTGTATGTTGCCCCAACAGAGACATAGTTTTTATACATTTTTATAAATTTCAAGCTTTTGGTCATCTAAATTGACAGCACATTACTTTGTATGGTAAATTAGTTGGTCAGCTTTTTGTAAATAAAATATTTAATTTTACTCACTTTACTTGTCTCATTTAATATGGATTCATTGCTCCTGCTGCAAAATAGGCATTTACGTGAATGTCAACTTTCAAACGATACCAAATCAATGGTACACCA
Organism: Cryptolaemus montrouzieri; assembly: GCA_013387265.2. NCBI lineage: Eukaryota > Metazoa > Arthropoda > Insecta > Coleoptera > Coccinellidae > Cryptolaemus > Cryptolaemus montrouzieri. The sequence goes on along the minus strand of JABFTP020000185.1, from coordinate 135,294,893 downwards.
TTGCAAGAACTTTTCCTGCTTAAATCAAAGTGGCAAAGTTGCTTTTTTATCAAGATACGGTGGTCCCTTAATTGCTTGAACGGTTATTCACCATGTTTTCAGTCATGTGTCTCCACTATTCTTGAATTTAATTACCAAGTAGCTGGAAAAGTAGGTTCTGGTCCAGCATATTTTCAGTAGAATTCTTTCATTCCTACTAGCGTATAATGTTTATCCATACAAGTGTGGAGGTTATTCTGTAGTTTCTCTAATTATGGTTGATCTATATAGTATCTCGAATTCAACTGTGGTTACCAACACTAATTGATACATAAGTTCCCAAAACGTTTTTGATTGAAATAACTAAATATATATAAAGCAATTCCGTTAGTGTAAGCAAAATACTATTCATTATGATAATAAGGAATTAAACGATGTATTATACTATCACAAAAGATTTATTGAAAATCAGGATTGCAATTTTGATCTGCCAACCCTTTTCAGCTGACAAGTATTAATCTAAAGTTGAAAATACATACATATTTTTTATTTTTATTTATTAGTAGTATATCACAAATATAACCATAAATCAGCAATAATAGAAAGCTGTTAGCATGGAGTCTCATAAAACAAGTAATAATTTATATTTATTCAAATCATGATATTACAAGGATGAGCAAGCTTTGATATAAACAAAGAATGATACAGTGAAGAAAAAAATGATATGTATTGTATGATGTTACTATTACATTTCAAGTAGACATTTTTGTACTTTTTTCACAAACACTTCATAAATTTTAGGTCTTTTATTTCTTTAGGTAGGCTTTTAAATGAGATGATAGTTTGATAGTCAGGTGATTGTCTTCCTTCTCCGTCCTGATGTTACTGTGTGTTAAGTTGTTTGCGGCTCTTATATCATAATGATGTACTTCACAGATTGTCCTTAGCATGGTTTCTATATATATATATATATATATATATATATATATATATATATATATATATATATATATATATATATATATATATACATTATGAGATTAGTGGAGCTTGTGTTACCCCAAATGGTTATCAAGTACATGAGGAACGATTGATCATATGAGTTGTACAGAAAGTTTCTACACTTCTTTGACAAATAACTGCTAATGCGTTTTATTCCACCAATTAACGAACTCACAGTTCCTATAACTCTATCAATATGTAAAGTCCAATCCAGTTTTTCGTTATTCCAAGGTATATTAATGAATTAACTCTACAGATTCGTATTGTTTATTATAATTTTGAGTGGATGCTCGATCTTTTTGTTTTTCTGTGTCACGCACATAAATACGCTTTTGTTTTCATTCAGTATGAGCCCATTTTCCTTGAGCCATTTGTTGAGTTTTGACAAGTCCCTGTTTACTTTTTCATTTAATTCCTTTGATAGTTCTGTAAATTTGTTTTATATCTCCTGCACTTAAGCCATCAGTATCCTCAGCCACAGAATTTTTAGTGAGCCAATCATGGCGTCCAGTTCTTCTTCATTACATTTTCGAAGGTATAGGCTTTTGTTGCTTTCATATTCTTGATAATGTATGGTGTCTGAATAGTCATTCTTCGAAGCAGATCAACATCAACTGCCCTTCTTGGAGTGATGAAGCAGATAACTGACTCATTGGATAAAAAACGATTTCTGAGGTTGTCTCCAGAGATTTGACGAAAGCATTTGACTCTATCCTTCACGAGTTATTGATTAAAAAGCATGAAGTATATGGAGTGACTGATAATGCTTTACAAATGGTGTCCTCCTATTTAAAAGGAAGAACTCAGCGTGTTTGGTGGAAGGGTGGTTTCTCGGAGGAGGAGACTGTAAATTTTGATGTGCCGCAGGGGTCCATTCTGGAACCTTTGAAGTTCATCATATTTATCAATGATATGAACATTAAATTTGAAAAATAATAACGATATATATGCTGAAACGTTCCTGTTTGCAGACGACACACAGTATTTCATTAGGGCTTCGAACACAAATTCCCTGAGTCCATTGAGAAAGGATATACTCGACAGATCTGATGATTGGTTCAAGAGTAACTCACTCCAAGTGAATGACAGTAAGACTCAATTCATCACCTTTGGTGCAAATAGCAACCGAGGATCCACTGTGAAATTTCTGGGAGTACACTTAGACCCTAGATCATCATGGGAGAAGCACATTGTGGCGACTAGGAGGAAATTGTCTGCGGCCATTCGTTCATTAAGGACAGTAAAGAGAGTGTGTACTTATGAAGCAGCATTAACAACGTACTTCGCAAATTTTCACTCTATACTTTCATTCGGTATATTTCTTTGGGGAGTCTCAACGCATGCTTCTGATCTTCTACTGCAACAAAAGAGAGCAATCCTTGCTCTGAGACCGACAGATACCTGCAGAGACGCCTTCAAGAAACTGAAAATATTAATCCTACCTGCAATCTATATCTATGCACTTTTTGTGTACATACCAACAAAGAAAAATTCGGTATCAACGGCAAATTTCATGAATATAACCCCCTTCATAACAGGGCAATGTTGCAGCGAGGAGTCTACTTTTGGGGGCCTAAGCCGTATAACCATTTGCCTGAGAGGATGAAGATTACATCAGCTAGAGGATTCAAGAAGGAAGTTAAAAAGCGACAATTAAATGAAACAGTTTATAGTATAAAATACTTTATGGAAATCTCATATTGATATGTATGTTAAATTTTCTCATCTTTTTTCTGACATGGCATGTAAATAATTGATGTCTTCAATATATTTCACTTTTACTTTAAATGCAGAGATTTAGCAATTGTTGCGTAGAAGTTGTTCAAGCACTGGACTATCTCAGTTTTGGTTGTATAGATTTCATTTCGAATTTTTAGTTGATTTATTTTTGTCTGATTAAATATGATTTGATTGGGGTTACCTGTTTCAATTTCTGTGTTAAATGAATTGAGTTTTTTATAGAATATTTGAGTGTGGCCCGGCTTATTCTTCCCTATTTGAAATCTTCAAATAATACCTGCTTTTTTCATAATTCGTTTATTACCTATTGTTTGCACCCTTATCAATTTTGTATCTACCTGGTTATATATGTATTTTCAACTTGAGTTCAATATTTGTTGTCAGCTGAAGAAATTGCACTCCTGATTTTTAATAAATCTCTTGTGATAGTATAATACATAGTTTAATTTCTTAGTATCATTATTATTAATTATCACGTAGTAACGGCGGAATCAATTAACTTCTATTCATTAGTTAGAGATGGAATCTGAAAAGTTTGCTCAAGGCAAACCAATAATATAAGTTGCTCTTCTTGTCCATCAAACGACCGATCCTATTACTAAAAAATGGAATATGCGCCTATTGATGCTGCTAATTTGATTGCTAATAACGTAATCGCCAGAAATTCGCTAAACTTCTGAATAAGTTGAAGGAAATTCATTCTAATAGAAAATTGCTTTAATAATATTCCTTATGCACTAGCGCATATTGAAAATATACACACATATTGACTTTCTAATTAAGAAAAATTCAATTATATCACTAGAGATCTCTCAAGAGATAAATTTAAAAATATTTATATTTTAATCAAAAAGAAACTAATTGTTCCCTAAAATTTGAATGTCAAATTCAAACAAGTCCCATTTCATGCAATTCATTCTTCATTTTCTCTACGTTTCCTTCCCAAATAGCTTCTAATGGTTCACGGGTAGTTCCTAGAGGAAGTTTAGAAATGATACACATTGCAGCTTTCAAAGCAGGAACAGTATCACCTGAAATTAAAAGTTTAGTTATCATAATTGAAACTTGGGACCTTCAAACCATGCAGCTTTCTAAAGAAAAATAACCCAATTGTCCGATATTGTAATAATATAACAGTAGAAAAACTTACCATATGAATATATACGATATAAAGCTTTGGCCAATACTGCTTGCGTCTTTTGAGCAGTCAAAATTTCACCCTTTGTTGTTGAAAAACAAATAGTTTCTACTAATTTTGCAAATATATTCAAAGTGTTTGCCATTATACATGAAAATCCACTAGCAGCAGCTCCCAATATTACCTGAAAGTAATCATTCGCTATAATGGTTTGGTGAGATGAAGTGACATATGTAAATGTCTGATCTAAATTGACTTTCCTTGATCACAATTGCTAAGAAAATTGTGCATAGACCAATACAAGGTTCAGCGTGGGATCTACTCTGGTAATAGGCAAGTATCAATAACTACACCCAAGCATAAAAGAAAACTATTGTAATCAGCATCAATATTTCCATAAGGTGCTAAACATATCTGACCCTCATTAACGACCATGAATGTTCAGTAAAGCAGGAGTGGCAGAAATGATAATCTGGCGCAAAAGCACTCAGCAAACAAACACTTAATTTTCTTCTAAACATCTAAGGGCACAAATAAAGAGAGGAAAAATGCTCAACAAGTTTAAAATATAATATAAAACTAAAAGCTATTTGGTAATGTCAAACAAATCAACAGAAACAAAACAAAATTGCATGGAACGCCTCTATACAATGTTAGTAAGAAGAAGAATCAGTGGGAGTCCATAATCTTGGACAACTTCGGGTCACCTAGAGAAAGAGAAGACACCATAGTAAGACATCTAAGATTAAGTTTTTATTGAACTTCTCTATTGGCAGTTACTTGAACTTGATGAAGTGAAGATACAATTTCTATTCTATAGATGGCATCAGCATTATATTTCAATTACCCAATGCTCAAAAAGCAAGCTAGGATAAATAATTACTTTTATGCTATTATAGGCATTTTGAATTAATACCATGTTATGAATTGTTTTTTCTTTTTGATATATTGTCAACTTAACACAAGTTCTTATGACTGAATAGTTATCCCTATAATAGGGCTTTTTGCAAATCTAAAGAAAGTTTCGTAGATGGATATTATATATTTTTTAATAAACATTTAAACACATTATTAAAAATAGAGATGAACTGTTATAACTTCAAAGTTTTCACAATCAAATTGCTTACAAGCAATCGTTATTACCACTACAAACAACTTCATTTCTTAATACTCGATGAAGTAACTACATTACCAAAACCTAATTACAATAACAAAATGACAGTGTTTTAACTGTAACTAATTACGAAAACCATCTTCATAATTAACCTTGTCTAAGAGAAATGTGTTCAAACTTTTTTAAATTGATCAAACATACCACTCACACGTGGAGTTGGTTAATGTTTACATACCAAAATGTAGTTGATTCAACCCAATTTTATCACAACATAATCAACTTAGTACGTAGATCTGACCCATAAAACATTGAAATAATAGGGTACAATAATAGATTTTCTAAGGCCTATATCCTTTATCGAATTTTTAAGATTGTTTTACCAATCAACCAAAATACATGATGCTTAAACATGCCTTTCCTTCTGAGAAAGAGGAATTATCTAGGCAGCTGTAGTAAATATGAGATGAAATGTTTGGTAGTGGTAATAATTATGATTCTTCAGCCTAGCTTTTGTATATGACGGTACATTATACTAAATAAAACTATTGCACAGGGTGAGTTAAAAAACGAATATTTTTTTTGCTTGGTACTAGGTTCCTAGACCTCCAAGAAGTCTCCAAGTATGTAACGAGAAAGCCCCCCTCCTTACAGTTTTCCATTTTTTTCTTATTATTACATAGACAAATTGAAAACTTGCTCCCAACTACTTGAAAAAATATATAGTCTTATAGATTTCGTAGGAAATTGAATGTTCTACAAAAACCCTGTTACGATTTGAGTTGAAATTTGATTATTTGATGGTAATTTTTTTCTTATGAATTTAAAACTCATTGAAGAAAAATCATTATTGATTCATGAAATTTATAGTTTTGTACGAAATTTACTGCTCTACAAAAATAGCCTCTTATAATTTTTCGATTAAGTTGAGCGTTTACAAGATATTCATCGTCAAACATCAATGCCTATCAACTTCTCCAGTTTTTAATCAATAATTCGAAAAATTTCAAATTATTATGAGTTTTGGGAAAATTTACACAAATTTGAATTTCTATTATACAGGGTGTTTCCGAATAAGATGTCATAAATGAAGGATGCGAATCCCTGAATGATTTGAGCAAGAAAGTTCGAAGAACCAATGGTCAAAAAATGCTTCGTTGCCGAGATACAGGGTGTTAAAGTTGAGAAAATTTTTCGATTTTCTCTCGATAAAACCTAGACTTCTCAAGATTTCGGGCTCAAATTTTCCACATAAGCTATTAAACACAATCTGAATCACCAGGTGAGGCCAAATTTTGGAACAGTATACAGGGTGATACTTTTTCATGGGCCATGTTCCATTTTTACCCTCGGAACTTTTTTTTGGTACGCCACTGGCACTAACAAAAAATAAAATCGAATAGATCATTCAATTTGAAATTTTTTTTGACTCTTGCATTTTGATCGTAACTATCACCGTTTCTGATATATTAATTATTGAAAATAATCCAATACTTTTCCCATATCGAAGCCATGGAGATATTATCTTAATAACTGATGCAATTTTTCAGGAATTGAGCTAAAATTTACATCAGATATCTCCTTATTGTATGTTTATAACAAAATGAGGCAAAAATTTCTGACAGTATACAGGGTGTTATTTTTTCACGTGCATTTTCCTCTTTTTGCCCCCTGAACTTTTTTGTGGTGCGCTACTGGTATATTCTGAAACAGAATCAAACAGATTATTCAATACGAAAACTTTTCTGTTCCTTGTATTTTTCCGTATCTGCCACCATTTTCGAAAAATTAATCAACAACAACGCCCGAACAGGCTACCCCTTTGCCTCCGTATATTTTTTCGGTGCATAACTGACATTTTTCGTAATCAGAAACGGATTTTTCATTCAATTCGGATAATTTTATGCTCATCTTGATCCTCATGTCTTTCACCGTTTTGAATTGAAAATCATCAGAATTTATCGTGTCTTCCTCATATCAGAACACGTTGGTGATTTCAAAAGGCTTAGTAGGCTCTGACACAATTTCGCAAATGAAATCATAGAAAAAAAACTTGACACTTCAATGATTGTGAGTTTTGTCATTCAGTTTGTTGTGCCTACATTTGAAACAGCTGTAAGTAGTAACCAATAATCTTTGAAATGGTTTTCACTAATGCAGAAATGGCCGATATACTTTTCATGTACGGTGTGGCTGAAGGAAACGCAGTGCACGCAAGGCGTTTGTATCAAGAACGCTTCCCTAATCGAATCATTCCTGATAGGCGTACGTTTTCTGACATCCACAGAAGATTGAGAGAACGGGGTACATTCAAACCGAATCATGACTTGAAAGGGCAAATCGGACAATAAGGACCCCGGAAATCGAAGAGGCAGTCCTAAATTGTATAGATGAGGATCCTCAGCTGAGTACAAGAAAAATTGGAAGAGAGTTGAATATCTGATTTGTATTGGTCTGGAAAATTCTCCATGATTTCTTGCTTTACCCATACCATATTCAACGCGTCCAAGCTCTACTACCCGCGATTTTCCTCTGCGACTCAATTTCTGCCGATGGTTCCTTCATAACATCGCTCATAATCCCTTTTCGATAGCGAAATCATCTTCACAGATGAGGCGTCCTTCTCGAGAAATGCAATCAGGAACTTTCATAACAATCACTATTGGACTGAAGAAAATCCCCATATGATTGAGGAATGTCACCATCAAGAACAATTTTCGGTTAATGTCTGGGTTGGAATAATTGGGGATTTCCTGATCGGGCCATTTTTTTGCCAGACAGGCTGAATAGAGCCTTATATCGCCACTTTCTAGAAGAGATTTTACCTGTGTTGCTAGAAGATGTGCCGCTGCAAACTAGAAATAGAATGTGGTTTATGCATGACGGGGCACCACCGCACTTCAGCATGGAAGCTAGAGAATATCTGAATATGACATTCAATAACCGCTGGATAGGGCGTGGTGGACCAGAAGGTCGCCAGATTTAAACAGTTTGGATTTTTTTCTTTGGGGACATCTGAAAACTTTGGTTTATAGCTCTCCCGTGAATACACTTGAAGAATTGAGGAATAGAATTACAGCATCATGTGACGTCATCAGAAATACCCCAGGAATATTTCAGAGGGTGCGCACTAATATGCGGAGACGAGCAGAAGCATGTATTCTTTCAGGTGGAGGACATTTTCAACATCTTCTTTGATTTGTTCAATTTTGTTTTCATCATTATGAGTTTTTGTTATTGAAATCATTCGCGATTATTTATGTTGTTTATTCATTTACTTCCGATTTATACACTCAATAAAACACATTTTGAATTCGAATTCAATGATCAGGAAATGATATCACCCTTTATACTTTCTCATAAATCCTACCAATCTAGTGGTGCAGATCTTAAAATGTGAACTTCGTTTGAAATTCGAGCTCAAGGTCTTCACAAATTGCCGAAATAACATGAAAAATATCTTCAAGCTTTCAATACGGAAGGACTATACGATTACTTTTCTTGATTAATATCTCGAAAATGGTGGCAGATACGGAAAAATACAAGCAACAGAAAAGTTTTCGCATTGAATAATCTGTTTGATTCTGTTTTCAGAATATACCAGTAGCGCACCACAAAAAAGTTCAGGGGCAAAAGAGGAAAATGCACGTGAAAAAATAACACCCTGTATACTGTCAGGAATTTTGCCTCATTTTGTTATAAACATACAATAAGGAGATATCTGATGTAAATTTTAGCTCAATTCCTGAAAAATTGCATCAGTTATCAAGATAATATCTCCATGGCTTCGATATGGGAAAACTATTGGATTATTTTCAATAATTAATATATCAGAAACGGTGATAGTTACGATCAAAATGCAAGAGTCAAAAAAAATTTCAAATTGAATGATCTATTCGATTTTATTTTTTGTTAGTGCCAGTGGCGTACCAAAAAAAAGTTCCGAGGGTAAAAATGGAACATGGCCCATGAAAAAGTATCACCCTGTATACTGTTCCAAAATTTGGCCTCACCTGGTGATTCATATTCTGTTTAATAGCTTATGTGGAAAATTTGTGCCCGAAATCTTGAGAAGTCTAGGTTTTATCGAGAGAAAATCGAAAAATTTTCTCAACTTTAACACCCAGTATCTCGGCAACGAAGCATTTTTTGACCATTGGTTCTTCGAATTTTCTTGCTCAAATCATTCAGGGATTCGCATCCTTCATTTATGACATCTTATTCGGAAACACCCTGTATAAAGGTTACTCCTATAAAGGTTTTTAGTTCTAGAATTTATTTGAATGTTTTTATACTACTAATACTTTTTTCAATTTTATCTTTAATAATTCAAAATCTCAGTCGTGTTGTTATTTATTATTGTGACGTTTGTTCAGTGCGTAGTTTAAAATTTTTTTACAAAATATACATGAAATTATTTTCGAGATTTTTATTCTGAAGTCCATTACCACTTTTGTTTGTCTTCTGAAGCTAACACCATCTATGGTTTTTACTTTCAACTATCTTCTGTGTCTACCCGTTTAATGCCATATTTTCAGAGATCCCGAAACTGATCATCTTGCATATTTAATAAAATAATTCATTCCAAATTCTTATAATCATCACTTAATCACATAATAAATTTATTCATCATTAATTAACCAACAATGAATAAAGAAATCCGTTTTATCAGTATACGTATACACATCTAACCTAACCCAACATGCTCATGACTGAAAAAGAAAATTTAAATAGTTCAACATTTTTTGTTCCTAAAACTCAAATTTTACATTAAATTAAAATGTTTCAAATTATTGATCAAAACTGGAAAAATTGATAGGCATTAATGTTTGACGATGAATATCTCGTAAACGCTTGACTTAATCGAAAATTATAAGAGACCATTTTGTAGATCAGTAAATTTCCTACAAAACTGTGAGTTTCATGAATCATAATGATTTTTCGTCATTGAGATTGAGTTAAAAAATTCATAGGAAAAAAAATTTCCTTCAAATAATCAAACTTCAACCGTTACATCTTTTTAACGGTTAGATTTACGAAAAAATCGTAACAGGCTTTCTTTGTAGAACGATATATTTTTTCAAGTAGTTGGAAGCAAGTTATCAATTTTTTATGTGATAATAAGAAAAAATATAAAACTGTAAGGTCTTCTCGTTACAATTAGGAGCTCATACTTGGAGAGAGTTTCTTAGAGGTGTCTAGGAATCTATTTTTCCGGAAAAAATATTCTTTCTTTTTTACCCACCCTACTATTGCGCTCCATCTACTACGAAAGTGCAACCTTTAACATAATTCACTGATAGTCTATCAGATATATCTGGCTGACCCTAGCCTATTCCTACCTTAATTAGGTTTTGGTAAATGGCAAGAATTCTAACCTAACCTTACTGTACTGTCTTATATTAAAATTTTGCTTCATCCTACTGTTCAGGGTAAAGGTGATATTCTATAATATACTACCCTACAATCTCATAGGTTCAATGAATTTTTCACCCAGCTACAAGTTCGTGTCATATATTTCCATGGTATTTAAATCTAAATCAACTTTAATAGATTTACCTGGAAGCCTGATAGACAAAACAACTAGCTATTTATATCAATATAATTCAGTACATCATCTTCTCCCAAAGATGCTAACATAGTAAGTGAGTCCCACATATAGAAATAAAAATTTAGTTTTTGTGGAATAATGCTAACTTTTCTTTGTTATTGAACACCAAAGGTTTGAAATGCCAACATATTTGGATCACTTGTATAACGAAACATTGTGTAGAGTGAAAAGAACTTGTAACTTTCAGCAACAACAATAGATCAAATTCACACCTTTTTTGAATAAACAAGCCCTTGTTACTATTCTGATGTGTTAGAAAACTCACATATTTTCATTCCAAAGTGTACTAGAATATGAATAAAAAAATTCTTACCTCATCTGTACCCATAAAAACAGTAAACTGTTTCTCGTTCACATGAAAACTAGATAATGCTGATTGCAAATCATTTGTACTATGAATTAAACCTACGAAAGAATCCACTTCACCAGTGATGTCCAATAAAAAATTTGTCATATCCACTGAAATGAAAAAGTTTTGAAAATTTTCGAGTAAAATAAATCAAGAGAGATTGTTGGATGTTCTAAAATTACTCTATAATATTCCAAATTGAAAAGGATAAAAAATTGTTAATACAAGATTTCCGTATCTTCGATTATTATACATATAACAACATACTTATAGAATGAGTAGATGGAATAAATAGTTTTTTCGAAAATATAAAATCAAATTCCCCGAAAATTATTTTAACAATAAAGAAATGATAAAGCAGGGTACCATCTTATGATAAGGAAAATGATAGACGACATGATGAAATTCAATAAACTCTACCAATAGTAGCCCAAGTATTAATTTTCAAATAACACGGATATGGTTGCGGAATGTATTTTCTATAAGCTTTCCTATGTATCCATTAATTATGAAATTTCGCCCCGAATGCCCCAGACAATATTTGAAATACAAATTCCGCGAATAAAACACAAAGAGATGGAATTAAGGCTTTTTCCATACTCAACTATATGAACAGATGGTGTACCAAGACAAGGAGTTGCCTGAAACATTTCAAACGCATTCAAGCCGTCAACCCAGGTGAAAGACACACGGTTTGTTCCAACACAGACTTGAATTAGTTCAGAACTGGGTGGAGTGTGCGCATATTGAAATTGGCATTCCTACAAACTTTCGAATTGAGTAATATTTTAGTATTCCTCATAGAAATCCATAAACCCTGCGCGGGGCGCTGCCGGTCTGACGGGCACAGGTTCAGTTCTCCTAGTGGCCCTACATACTGGACGGAGAGCGGGGCCTCTCTCTCCCAGTAGTTTCCTAACTGTTGGGGATGGTTACAGCTTTCCCTTTAGTTTGTTCCGAGTTGTCACACCTGTTTTTGATCTGACAGGCTCACCGCGCCCAATTACGCTACAACTCCAAGGTCTGTATTTTTTCACTTTTAATAGCAACAACTTTGTTATTTATGTTTTCTGAAACCTGTAATAGTGCCATTTCTGGCTTGGTAGTTCTACCTTGTAAGAATGGGGACATGTCAGGCTCACCGCGGCTTTCCCGTGGGCCCGTCAGGCTCATCTCGACTCATTCCTAGAATTTTTTTTTACCTGTTCTTCAAGCGTTATTCCTGCATTTCTTTTTTTTCCCGCTGCACACTCGTAAAATATGAGTAAAAGAGGGTACGATTTAACCAACTTAAGCAACCTTGACGAAATAAGGGACTTGCTGATGGGTGGAGGTGACGTGAATCTGAGACGTACAGAAAGTTTAGGAAAGGAGGCGACATTTCTTCCGAAGATGAAATTGAAGAACGGGAAGTCGGCTCAGAAAGTGAACAAGAAGCTGATATCGATGCGCTCTTCATTAAAGAGGAACATGAAGGAGACAAGGCTACAAAGTGGTACAAGAAACCACTACTGAGACGCCGTTTGAACCATTACATAATTACTCACCGTCCTGGAGTGAAAGAAGCTGCCAAAAATGCAAAAACTGATGCTGAATGTTGGGGTAATCCGTTCCCAGATGAATGCTGGAAATAATAGTGATATACACAAACCAATACATCGATGCTGTGAAGGATAATTTTGCCAGGGAAAGATGGAAACCCCACTGATCTGAATGAATTAAAAGCTTTCATTGGCTTGCTATATTTAGCAGGGTCTATAATTCTGATAGTTTATTTTTGGAAGATTTATGGGGTAAAAATGGATATGGGATAGAAAAATTCGGCCTTATCATGAATGTCAAATGATTCAAGTTCATTTTCGTTGCCTTCGTTTCGATGACATAACTACCAGGAGCGACGAAAAAAATCGATCGCCTTGCCTCGTTCGTGATGTGTTTGAAATATTTGTCCAGAACTGCAAGAAATGCTATACTCCTGTAGAAAACGTCACGGTCGATGAGATATTCCCTGGTTTCCGAGGACGTTCGGTCAAAGCATCAAGATGTATGCTCTCGTGGATTCCAAGATGTTTTACACCCTCAACTTGCACGCATACGTGGGTAAGCAGCCAGAAGGTCCATTTCAATTGCGCAACAAGCCAGAAGATGTGTTGATGCGTATCGCAGAACCGGTGTTGGAAAGTGGATTTCGCCCTCGTCGATTTATTGAAACAGAATAAGACCTCTTACGTGGGAATAGAAAGAAAGAACAAGCGAGCCTTGCCAACTGCTTTTGTCATCACAAGGGGGAGAACACAGTACTCCTGTCTTTTTGGTTTCAATGATGGAAATGTGTTGTCGCACGCAAGAATAAATGTGTGATCCTGACTTTCTCCATGCATGAAACCAATGCTATTGACGAAACTACTGGGGAACAAGCAAAACCAGAACCTATCCCATATTACAATGCTCACAAGAGTGGAGTGGACACTGCTGATCAAATGTGCGCCATATACAACGTTCAACGAAATACGATTATTATTTTCTACGAAATGTTGAACCTGGAAGGGATCAATTCCGTCTCAGGTTATTCACCTTGGGAATCAATTGGAATCGGGAATCGATGCCCAGAAGAATTTTCCTCAAAGTACTGTCACATGAACTGTGTATTGGGCAACTCCAGAGAAGAAGTGAACTATCAACCGGCCTTCATTCCTCCTTGAAAATTCGTCTCAAGACATTCCTCCCGGTTGATGATCGTTTTAAACCAACCTCATTCATCCCCCGCCCCCCACAAGAGGTCCAGATGCTGTGACTGCACGGTGGAAACAGGAAAACGGTGACTCACGAACTATTCCTGCGCGAAATGCCACCGAGGAATATGCTTTTCTTTTGAAAAAATACAAATTTTGATTTTTTTGAATATTTTTCCCTTATTGCCTACATCGTAAAGATGATTGGTAAATTTTGATTTACTTAAATATGGCGTTGCAGGGATTTTATAGATTTTTTTGCATGTTGTGGTAATGTGGTAAGGTAGAACTAACCGAGCCCATGTACACAACGTATGCTATGCAATGTTGTGGACTAGGAGACATACTTGTCCCACGTATGTGACGTAAATTGGAGAATCAGACGCGGTTGTTGTTCCTCAGAACTGTGCCCCTGATGACAATCATGTTTTGTGGCCCCGAAAGTGAATTTGTTATATCGTAATGAGTGTTTCAGCGCAAAAAAACAAGAAAACAGAATATGTTAGTTTGATGAGATGTAAAAATTAAAAACCTGTGTAGATTATATAATATTAAATCGTTATAGAGATCCAATCCAATCAATCAGCTGGTTATTCCCTACAACAAAACCAAATTTACTGTTTGATTTATCAGGAAATAACAGTGAAGTTTTATGGTTTTATCACAGTAAATACTAAAAAAGGGTAGTTTTCAACAAGTCATTCTAGCTGGAAGCCAGAAATATATGCTTGTATCAAACGAAACTTTAATTTAGCAATATGAAAGTGCAGTGGAGCGCCGCATACCCAAGGTAACGTGAACAGGGGTACTCGATTGAAAATCGGGAGATAATTATTCAGTAAAATTGAAAACAAATAAAAATATAGACTATGCAGAAAATAAATAATAGAAAAAGAATATGTGCAACTTTAAATATCTGAAATGGAACAATTAAAAATGAAAATACATACTAGCTGCAAAAAAAAGGTACTTCTTGAAATAGTATTTCACACATGACCCAGCTAAAGGCTACTCTCCCTCCTCTTGTTGGTTAAAGTGAAACTAGCATAGTTGAGGGTTGCCCCACTGAGGCTCCAAAGTAAAAAATTTCTGAATACTCTTGAGTGAATAGTGTCAAATATTTCAGAATTGAAAATCATTTTGGAAAAAGTTTGATTATCGATAAGAATAATGTTAATCACAATTAATCACCTAACTCTTTTGAAGTTCATTGAATGCTACTTTATTATAACATGTATTCTTATTGAAAATTATCATTCAAAACCAACAAATTTATCACAGAGTTTCTTTCTACACATGCTTATTTGAAACAATTTGTTTTTAAGAAGTATAGTAAAGGGGGTAATCCTGTGTTTTATGATGACGAGTTCTGCGCGCCCAAAAGTAGTCAATCAGGTGTTTGGTAAATGCATTTGAATTTTATGAGTTTTGTCAGATTACAAACAGAATGATATTTGGACGCAATGGTTCGTCAGTATGCGAATACATAGAGGCAATTGAACGCACTTGCCTCTAGTAGACCATTTTTCTGTTCTAGTTTTTAGTCAATGAATAATACAATACTTCTCATATGTCATATTGTTAATACCATAAAAAACAAAGTTTACGGGATAAATTGTTAACTAAATATAGAGAAAAGGAGATAATTCCAAAGTATTTTATTTGATGAAGCCACAGTGTGGTGAAACCGGTCATAGTTTTGTTAATATAGTGAAAATCTAAATACTTTAGTTTTATTTCATTGAAAATATGTATCTCGATCTTCATCAAGTAATGACCTCCTCAATCAAATTATTTTATTTGATCTCATTAATAGCTTATTGAATGTACGGCAATATACTGAGGTACATATAAAACCATCTTTTCATTTTTTTAAATGAATGTGGGGAATGGAGTTTTTTTCTTCTCAAAATTAGTGATTTTCAGATTATTCAGAACATAAACCTTGGCAACCCGAAAAACAGTAAAGTATTCTGGGTTGTAGGTATACTAGATGATTTGGTACTTTGCCGTTTGCTGATATGTTTCATTTTGTGTTTCTCAATAATGATTTTCGATTTAAACTCTGAATACTGTTACACTGCCAAATTATTGCTCCATATGGTAAGACCAGCTTCGGTGTTTTCATTTTCTGGAAATTATCTGGTGAAAACGTTGGTTTCTATTCCTCGATTATAATTGTATTAGAAATAGAGATAACGAAATGACGATTATGATTCCAATGACAACATGAAAATAATTCCAATCAAAGAAGAATATGTCACAAATCTGAGAACACTGTATAAAATTCAAATGCATTCGGCAAAGAGCTGATTGACTAATTTTGGGTGCACAGAACTCGTCATCATACAAGTCAGGATTAACGTAAAAGGCATATGGAAAAAATATTTGCACTGTTTCAACTTATAAAAAGAATATTTGGTAATCGTGTATTTAATGGTGACCACTTCTGCGCACCCGTAACGAGTCAGTCAGCTGTTTGCCGAATGCATTTGAATTTTATATAGTATTGTCAGATTCGTTACATATTCTTATTCGATTAGAATTATTCTCATCTTGTCATTAGAATCATAAGCGTTATTTCGTTATCTATATTTCTAACATTAGAATTGAGGAATAGAGCATGATAATCCTTTTCTAGTAGGTATACGATAACAATTTAACAGAATAAGAAATTTTCACTTACAATTTATAATAGCTGTCCATACTTTTCCAAAAATGTTCTAGAGTCAATCAATTAACGTTTTCACCATTACTTACTTAGAATTAGAAAACACCGAAGCTGGTGTTACCATATACAATAATAATTTGGCAGTGTAACGGTATTCAAATCAAACCTACGTGACATGATCCTGACAATAGTGACGTTCTCGCCATCACCCGTCATAACAGAGAGGCATATTCAAATGGAAATTTCTTCATACCAAACCGAATTTAAATTTTTAATTTTGAATTGAATAGGTTAGTAGGTTAGGTTTAAGGTAAAATTAAGTTAGTTAGGTTAGGTTTAGAAAAATTCCCATTTGAATTTCCGTCTCAGTTATGAACGAGAGAGATAGTGAGTACTTCCATCTCTTACATGCAATTTTTTGAGCAGTACGTCATATAGAAAATTCTGTTTTTTTTTTCTTAAACGATAGCCTTCTGGGGCAAAACAATTCCAGATTTGGAGTCTGGGCCCCAAAATTAATACGTAAATATTTTTTTCATTGAATTCTGACTATCAACACTACACCATATAATTACCATTTTTAAAATAAAACCTCCATTCCCCACATTCATTAACAAATTGAAAGAGCTGATTTTGATTGATAAACTATTAGTGAGATCTAATAAAATACTTTGGATTTATCTCTTTTCTCTATATTTAATTAATAATTTATCCCGTAAACTTTGTTTTTATTGTATTAACAATATGAGATAAGAGAAGTAGTTTCTTATTTATTGACTAGAAACTAGAAAAGAAAAACGGTCTACTAGAGTTCGATTATTGTGTTCGCATACTGAATAACCAGTGTGCCCAAATATTGTTTTGTTAGTAATCTGACAACACTGTATAAAATTCAAATGCATTGGCAAACAGCTGACTGACTCGTTACAGGTGCGCAGAAGTGGTCACCATTGAAGACAGTTACCAAATATTTTTCTTTCTTCTAGCTATCTCTTTCGTACATTTCATAAACATGCCCTAATTTTTTAAAATACCTACAATCCAAATTTGTATATTTAGGGTGATGATGATAGAGAATAGGAATTTCTTTAGTTCCTTCGGCTACCAATTTTATATACTTCACCAAATCAAGGTGATTTCTTGGCCTATTATAAAGATCAGGTAGTAGTATTACAGCTCCTACTTTATTAGTTTCACAGTGATTAGCCTGAAAAAATTCCAAAAAAAGATCAACCTTCATGTTATTTGAAAAACTTGCATTACTATGACTATTGCTTTGGTGTTTCACACATTAAATCAATTTACATTTTGAATCTAGATATTTATATTTAAGAGAAAATTTTAACAATTATCAACTCAGAAAACTCACTAATTCTATAACTTCTTTCAGAGGTATTCCACCTATTTGAACAATTAGAAACTGGCCATTTTTTTCACAACATTGGCTCCATTCTTCAGTCAGTGCTTTTCTTTCTTGCAATGTGAGGGACATGCCCTCTCCAATTTGATCATTTACTGGAATTGATTAAAATCAACATTGTTCAATGTTCACATGATTTCTAATATCAGAACTTACAGAGGATTCCTTTCACTCCACAAGCCTTCAAAAAATTTGAGTATTGACTTATAACTCCATAATTCACTTCCATTAATCTAAAAATAAATTGCATTACAACGATTCATATACATTTACTATTTAATACAAACTTAGTTTTTTAAAAGGTGTGAAAACTGGACAAAGCAACCCTCGAAAGGAGAATTTCCTCTGAAAATGTATCAATCATAATTATTTCATTCTTTATGATACTTTTACAATTTACCTGAACTTTCAATTGTGGTTGTGTATGCTGCTTATGTTTTTTAGAAGACATATGTTTCAAAATTTCCGATTTTCCGCATTTATAATCTTTTTTACAGAATTTGCAGTAAAAGTAAATGTCTCCGTGAACACTGGGTGATAACCAGGGTTTGAAACTGGGTACATCATTCCATTTAGCTTGGTATTTTTGCAAATATTTCTAAAAATTCTGATCAAATATCTTCATTTCAATAAACTATTTAATTAACTACCTTCTTTCCACTAGGTGGAGTAGATGACGATTTCTTCTTTTTAGAGGGTGGAAAATCTTTATCGTCGTCTGCTTCAGATTCACTTTCTGTATCAGGAACAAATACAGAAAATAAGTCTTTAGCTGTTTGGGGCTCTTCAGTCTTTTCAGGAGAATTCTCTTCTTCGGATTCATCTGGCAATTCATATTTAGTTACAGCATTTTGTTTTCGAGTCTCCATATTATCATTTATAATTTAAGATTATTTAAATTTTGTTTGTATATAAATTAATCAAAACTTTTTCTAGCTAACCTAAATTATGGTACTGTACGCATAACTGCCACAGAAGGTGGATCAAAGAAAAATAGAATGCGTACGAAGCGGCGTCAGCCTTTCAATATTCTGACCAACGACAATTCTATGTCTACAGATATAATTTGTTGGTTAGTATAGACATTGACCATAGAGAAATCCACGGGCTAGAACAGACAATCACAGAACAATAAATTAAAAACATCGTCTGTCCAACTCTATGAAGTATGCATAGAAAAATATTGGAAAACCCGAAATAATTGAAAATCTGTGAAGTCCAGTCTAAAGAAAAATTTTATAATTCCCTAAATCTAATCTTCTCCCTTGAATTTCACTTTCGTTCGTAACAAGTTGTATATTGAAGAAAATATTGCAGGAAACTATAAATTACATGTGAATGAAAAGTGATCTGCATGAATAATCATGAAGCAAATGTGTTACTTACTTTATAGGTAGAGTTACTCGACTAAGCACCAGAGTAGAATTTGAATGATGAAGTTTTTCGAGCTGTTATCACTAGCACTCATTATACATGCACATTGGTTTGGTACAATGACTAAGTATACTGGAAGACAACGCACCCCATAGAATAAGTTGAAGTTTCTATGCCAGGATGGGTCACAATTGAAAGATTGAGATAAGGTTCATGAGGACGGCTCTTAATAAAACAGAATACTATAAATTTTTATTTTCAATTACTATTGTCAGATGGCTGCTAAAAATTTCAAAGATATTTTACAATGATAATCCATGGGCGTACTTTTTCTTATACAGTGGATGGAACAGATTCCGATAAGTAAATACTTAGATTCTCATTACAAATATAGAGATATAACTTTTTAAGAAAATTATAACAATGCTTTTTTAGAAGACAACTTTAAAAAAATTCAAAATAGTTTGATTATGAGGATTACGAATATTATTAAGTAAAAAATATCACTGTTTAAGATGGAAAAGTTTATTCAACGTTATAGCTAATTCGAACTCTCGCTTATCATCAGACAAGTATGAGTTTGACACTAAAATACAAAGTTAGCAATTTTCTTATATTTAGGTCAAACAGGTAAAATACATGTTAGAGATTAATATTAGCTATAAATACATAATTGAGAACTATTTAAAAATCCCAAATATTGGGGAATAACATAAATCAGTCAGGTCGTTAAGTAAAATTTGATTATTGCCTGTATTGTGTTTGGCTTCGAAAATTTATAAGGATTGAAGATAATTGAGTTTTATACTTTTTTTGTGCCTGGTATAGGATTTGTAGATAGTCTATTGATGGAAAAATATGGTTGCTTTCTATGCAATGTAGTGCCAGAGTGGAATCTGTTCCTTGTCATAAAACGTGAGCAATTACTTGTGAAGAATTAAGTAGAGATATGGGCTTTGGGGGTTGCCCTTGGCTACGAAAGCGTATTTGACTTAGCTCAGTCTTCCCATCTAAAGCCAATTCTTTCTTTATGGAGTCTATAGCCTGCGTTCTGAAACACTATAGACATGTTGCAGCATATTGAGTTCAATATTTCTAAGAAACTGCAATCAAATTCTTCCAACATGGAAACAGGTTGCACGTTTTCGAAGATTTTCCTGTTCCTGGTCGTAAGGCGTGAGCAATTACTTGTGAAGAATTAATTATGGGTATGTGCATTGGGGGTTGCCTTTGTTGCGAAAGCGTAGTTGACTAAGGTCAATCTCTCCCATCTTCTGCCATTTTTCTCTATACAGGAATACTATAGCCTACGGCATGAACTCCAAAAGGAGATTTTTAGGCGGTAAAAATCTGACATTGGCCCTGTTCCCGGGGTGCATCTTTTCAAAGATTTTCCTCCTCTTTGTCTAAAAAAAAATTGCTTTTTCATCATTTGAAATGTTAAATATATCAATACTGTTGCTACAAAGACTGAATTTTTCCGCCCTACTTCTCCGTAATATCGGAAGCAATAACCTCAAATTCGTCCTGATCTTTCCTTCGAGCAAAAAATATACATACACACATTATTTTTCGATGCCGATACCTAGAAGATCATATTTTGTTCAACATTTTTTTGAGTCATTTTAATTCTACCTTTCCAAATCATTTAGTCAATTCATAAAATTTTCCAAAATTTATCAATTTTTATTTGTTATTCGGAACAATATAGCTATATAGATATAGTTTTCACGCCTAATCTCAGTGAAAGCATGTTGATCTCAATATTCCCATTTGACGTCAATTCTTTCTGTATGGAGGCCCTAGCCTGCCGTCTGGAACTCGGTAGATAGGTTACATCTCTTCGAATATTTGTCTACTCCTAATCATGAAACAAAAATCCTTGATATCTCACTGGAATACTCTTACGAGAGTGAAGTACCAATACGATGGTATTTGTAAGACTTATCTGAAACATGAACAGTCATCTGTGAAGGATTAGGTAATGATGTGGGTTTTGGAGGGACAGTTTTCATGAAAAGACCTGAAGAATCGGTCAGTTGGCCCCGGTTGTTTTTTTCTTATTTATAATGCATAATATACTATGCTTTTTACTGCAACTGGACAGTAAAATATTACCCACATGTTTCTCAATGCTAATTATTTTCTGAAATCGAATTTTCAATTTTACATTCCTATTTTGAAAAAAGCATGCTTTACTCTTTTAGAAATCTAAATTAAAATGCGTGTAACTTGTATTGGAGTCATTTTTATAGATGTTTACTTCTTTTTCCTTCGATTTGAAAATGAAACATTCATATATTGTCTGCAGCTCCCTGAAAAGAGAAGTCAAAGTAGCATGGATATTTATTATATTTTGTGTTTAAGTATATATGGGTTTGTGATAACATAGGAATGCTATTGATATATAATTGGGTCTATTTTCAATTTTTTCGTTTCTCATCGACTGTTTCTTGCTGTTCAAACAGGCATGATAAAAACATTCCTCGCCAGTTTTTTTCAGTGAGTTGTTACATTTCATTAGTGCATTTGTTCATTTTAAAAATCCATTTTTATATATTGCAGTTTTCCATTGAAAAATAAGCCATTACTTAAATTATGGGTCAATGTCATCAAAAAAAGAATTTCGTTCCATAGACGTCTTCGAAAGTATGTAGTGACCCCTTCATCGATTGTGATTATTTGGAAAGACCTGGAACATGAAATTCACATAATATAGTTAACAGAGGTGGACTGAAGAATGCATACCGAAGTATCTTTGCTATAATTAAAGAAGCAGATGAAAAGTTCTGTATGTATACTAATGGTTTTAAGGAATTGAATAAACAAAATGATTTGATGGGAAAAATCTTGATTGACTACCACAGAAATTTTTGTCTATAGAGTAAGATTTTTCCTGATTTGAAATGTGTAAATGTTTCTCTAGAGGAAAGACCTCGATCATTTTCAATTCTGGCCATTACGAAAAGATATTTGAAAATGAGGTTTTTGTCTTACGGGGTTTTCTATAGCAAAAATATTCAAAATACTGAGTGCCAAGAGCACGAGCTGCGTAAGTGGATCTTGTTTCTAAATTCTTGATTTCAAAATGCGTGTATGCATTTTTCTATTAGGTAATAAACTTTTTGGTATATTTTAATCTTCTTATTTGTTTTCACCACAAATAACTCTAAAAATGGTCGATAATTTTTAATGATGTAGCATTGATAGTGATTTCAAAAATAAATCACCGTAAGTACTACATCGACCGCCTCGGTAGCTGCACGGTTAGTGAGCAAGTATGTAGGAATATGCTTAGCCGAGGTGCCTGGTTCGAATCCGGGTTCAAGTCATGGATGTTATCCTTGAACAAAAAAGTGAATTTAACAAAGACATACATAGAGATTGGACACATAACCATAGTTGTTGGTCCATAACCTCTGAAGGCCAGATAACTTGTAATCCTGAGAGGTGGCAGTTATCATTCCACGGTCTAGGTGAGTGGTTCGGATCCACTATAAACTGTAGGTCCATAGAAAAAACAAACAATAAGTACTACATCGAAGAAAAAAACTCGTTGTCAACACTTTGATAGTTTATTTAAGGCATAGACCAAGTATAGTATAGAGTTTAAGGTTACATATTCAACAATTCTAACCTAAAACAATTTGTGGTTATATCAAAAGATATGGTTTTTTGTGCTCAATTAGTTTCAGAATAATTAGCAATCGTTTCAAGAAAAATTCTTCATATCAACCCATATATATATATATATATATATATATATATATATATATATATATATATATATATATATATATATATATATATATATATATATATATATATATATATATATATATATATATATATATATATATATATATATATATATATATATATATATATATATATATATATATATATATATATATATATATATATATATATATTGCTTGATTCAAACGTTAAATTAAATACTCTGTAGTAGTTAGTCTATGCTATACTTAGTGTAGTCATACATAAGAAATATCGGAAAATGTTTTGCTAGAGAGAAATAATTTATAATGATCAAAAGTATACTTCGAAATGTGCAGATTTCTAATAAACACATACACAATGTATTAAATCCAATTATTCAATAGTGCTGTTTTTTTATCAGATATTTGAAACAGGATTTTTGCATTTCAGTTTCTTTTACTTATATTAACCGTCACTTCCGTTGTTGCGGTCTTCCATTTGTTCTTGATTTTTCCACTATAGAAGGGAATTACATTTTTCAAAAAATATAGGGAAAGTTTATAGACAGAATGTTCATATATACATCATATATTATTAATAATAATAATAATACATATTAATAGATACAATTTTACATACTATTAGAACATAAAACTTATCACATTTTATCTGTCTATGATCATTCCAAGTTACGTATCCAATAACACTATACTATGGTAACTATGTTATGTATGTTACCATATTACACTATAGTAGTTGGAAGTAACTTTGATAGATTCACCAACAACATAAAGTATTCTTTTTTGAAGAGCAAACGATCTTTCAATTTCTCTTTTTTATGATGTTAACACGATACGTACATAGTGATTCCAAAAATTTTTTGTTTTTCTTTTCAATTGAGTTTCTCTTGATTGTGCGAGTGCTTTTTGAGTCGATCTCGAGAAGAAAAAAATTTTTAATAAGTAGGTAAGTAAACTACAAAAATTTATTACCTAATAAAATAACACTCTTCTAGCGGCAAAAGGCGGCTTTATCAAAGGAACGCGTTTTTTATTCTTGTCGCTTTTCTAGAAATTTTGGTCGGCGCGTTTGACGGGAACATTCGAGACTTTTGTTCACGCCGATACAAATGTTGCGCCTGCAGCAACTGGAGTCATTCTGAATTGTAACTTGAAGGCAATACTACGTCGATACAAAGTTTATTATCAAATAGTACAAAATGAGTGCAGCGAAGGAATCTAACACGTATCATTTTAATGACGATTGGAAGGAAGACTTTTTCTTTTGTATGGTGAAGGATAAGTGCATTTGTCTTATTTGTCGTGCATCAGTTGCAATACCTAAGCGTGGCATCATAAAACGGTTAATAAAAACTATGAAAAGGATTCTCCGCCACAGAGTGAATTAAGAAAACTGAAAGTACGTGATTTGATATCTTGTTTGAAAAAAACAAGCCATGTTCACAAGACTAGCCAAACAATCAAAAGCTGCTACGATCGCGTCATTTAAAATATCTCATATATTGGCGAAACACAAGAAACCATTCGAAGATGGATTGGTTGTGAAGGAAGCATTTATTGAAGCGGGTGAGACTTTATTTGGAGATTTTAAAAATGAAACAGGAATCATGTCTGCTATTAGAGAACTTCAGTTATCTCGTCCGACTGTCACAAGGCGTATTGAAGTCATGAGTCAGGACATGGTAGATAAACGAAAACATGATATCATGAAATGTACATACTTTTCTTTACAGTTCGACGAATCCACCAATATGACAGACACTGCCCAGCTGTGTATTTTTATTCGGATGGTATTCAGTGACATGTTGGCGAAGGAAGAATTTTTGACAATGATTCCTATGAAGGAGAAGACCCGTGGCGAAGATATATATGACGTTTTCTTCAGTTTTGTAAAAAAAACAGAAGCTACCAATATATAAATTGTTGTGCATTACAACCAATGGA
This sequence comes from Cryptolaemus montrouzieri, assembly GCA_013387265.2. Taxonomy (NCBI): domain Eukaryota; kingdom Metazoa; phylum Arthropoda; class Insecta; order Coleoptera; family Coccinellidae; genus Cryptolaemus; species Cryptolaemus montrouzieri. The sequence goes on along the minus strand of JABFTP020000185.1, from coordinate 135,270,082 downwards.
GCACCAGCAATGACTGGAAATAAAAACGGTTTTATGGCATTGTGTCGAGCTAATGAAGATTTCCCTTCATTTTTTCATTCCATTGCATTATACATCAACAAGTTTTGTGTTCAAAAGTTTTAAACACGGGGGAAATTATGGGCATTGCAAAAAAATTGTGAATTCCATCCGTGCACGTAGCTTGCAGCGGCGGCTCTTTAAGTTGCAGTTGGAATATACGGCATCAGCTGAACACACTGATTTACTTCTTCACACGGACGTCAAAAATCTAACCGAAATAACAGCTTTTCTAGACCAAAGAGGTGATGACTATCAGATGTTGAAAAACGAAAAATGGCTGACTGATTTGGCATTTTTGACTGACATCACAATGCACTTAAAGACCATTAACTTGGAGCTTCAAGATAAAGGAAAAACTATTATCGAGATGATTAGCGCAGTAAACGCATTCAAAAGTAAATTGCAACTTATGATAGATCAACTGAAAGGAAAGGATCTGAAACATTTTCCGTCTTTGAAAGCAGGATTCCTCAGTTGAATTATGATACGTATGAGGCTGAATTATCAAATATTTTGGAACAATTCGAAATGCGTTTTATGATTGAGTAAATTGGCAAATATCCTTTTTCATTTTAAGACATTGGAGGAATTAGCTACTAAAATAGCAAGTCACTTTAATATGAACTCATGTTCTGTAGAAAATGAGTTGGTGCGGATTATATCAGATATACATCTCAAAGCTACAGCATCTGATACAAATTTCTGGTGTTTTATATCTGAAGATAAATATCTGAGTCTAAGGCAAATGGCCTCTTCAACTGACGGCAATGTTTGGGTCCACTTACTTGTGCGGGTCTGCATTTTCTGAAATGAAGATAATCAAGTAAAAATATTGCAATCAATTATCTTATGAAAAGTATGCTGGGGACATGCAGTGTCACGCTTCAAAATCCAACTCTTTTGTTTTGTAACAACCAATAAACTCGCAATTTTGAATAACTATGAGTTTTTCTTTATATTATAGAGAAGAACCTAACCCAAACCTTGACTAAAATGATGTATATTGTGCGAAAAGCTAATATCTATATATGCTACGGTACACCTTACCTAGGTAGCTAGGTAGGTAGAGTGTATCGTTTATGTACGAGAACCCTGCATCATACATACTTGCAGCCTTTTAGAGTCGATCGTAAGTAGTCTAAAAATATTGAGGTAGATCGCCAGCAGTTCAAGGTTGAGCACCCCTGGTGTATATCATTATTCGCTCAGTGGTGATTTAAATTACTTATATTATTAAAAAATAAAAATAACACATAGTATTCACCCCTACAGACAATAACGCTACTCTCAGAACATCCAACTAAGCCCTTGATCTAGAGTGTTCTCTGCCATAGCTCATATTTTCTGAACCAATGAAGTTAGCGTATACTTGCTTGAACACATCTATTGGCAAAGATGATGTCACATTTAGCATTGGCATAGCGATTATCGGCCCTTATTCACTCAATGTTTCCCAAAATTTGATTATTTCACGTGTACTGATTCCATTTAGGAGCTGGAGATATCCTCGATAGTTTAGATAATTTTCATTTTCCGGGCGACTTTTCAAACATTTTCCTTCATACAAGCCTTGCCTTCACAATTACCACGATAACAAAATATTTAGCCAAATAGTCGTCGTTCTGAGTTATGCATGTATATACATTTGGCAATTGGTTTCTTTTATTTTGGGAGCTTTTGATATTTGGTTTTATCTCCCATTTGATAATTGTCACTTATTTATTTAGGTAACGAAAATAAAAATATACGATTCAACAAAGTAGTGTTTTTGTCTTATCTATATTATATTTGGGAGCTTTTGTTATTTATTTTTATTTCAGATTTGATAAGTAATTGTCACTTTATTTAAGTAACGAAAATAAAAATATACGATTCAACAAAGTAGTGTTTTTGTCTTATCTTGGAAATTTCTTGCGATCCACATTTTGAGAAATACGGCTCATTCAATAAACAATAAGGGAGCCATTGTAGAAAAGATAAACACAAGCTAGCTACGAGAAAGCGATATTTCATAAACTGCGAATTAGTTGAATGCCATCTTAATCCTCTCTAACAACGTGACGAAGTCACACGTCTAAGGAGAACGGTGGAAATCATCTAACTGGTAAGCTAAAAAAGTTGATGAAATGAGCCTATCCTTGAATTCCAGAAAAAGTAAACGCAGTACGCGCATAGAAAGAAGTTATGACACCTACTGCATAAACTGCAGGGTGAAAATCAAGTCGTGAGTGCCATAAATTAGGAATTCCATTATGTCTAAAAAAAATTTGGTGTTCAAAATAGCGCTAAGTCCTTTAATCTACAAAATCAATGAGGCTGAGTTACATAATCGCCTTTCAGATTTCGATAGCGATGCAATATGCAGAGAAGGAAATCGCAAAATTTTCAAATCACAGCAAAACTAGTTTTGTTACCGAGGATTTTAAAAAAGTCATGAAATTATTTCAATCTAAGATTACGGATTGTTTATATTTTCAAATGTGCAGTAAACCATTTTGAATTCGAAGCCAAATTTACCTAGAGCACTAAAAATATTTACCATATCTTCACTTTCTCTTCAAGGTAATGCTTTTGTTATTTCTAAAAGAGTTTTGTTCGAATTATTGTTCAATGAATACATTTTCGATTTTAATTCAAATAATAACTATAAAATATAATCATGTTTTATTTACTGTTTATATAGAAGATTGTACACAAAATTCAACAAAATAAGATTTATTGTTTCCAAATAAAATGTTCCACTTTAATTCTTATTTAAAACACTGATTTATAAAATTTTCGTTTTCACTTCATTCATCTGATATAAGAGATATAAAATATATCTAGGAACAGGTGCTTATAATTCCTCCACTAATTTGGTTTCTCTGAAGTATAATAATCCTTTTCGTAAAAGATCTACACGAATATTGTAGACAGGATGGGTACATGCCTAAAAGAAGTGAAAAAGTAATTATTGACTCCTTAATTAAAATGTTACTCACCACTTCGTTTCTTGAATTGCCTAAAACTTCAAAGTCTGAGTTGAAATGCTGTGCTATTGAAAGACCACTCAAAACATAGCAGGAATGGTACTCATCTCTATATTTTCCTGGTTTATCAATTAGTCCCCCACTGGGATGTTGGGCACATGTTAGAATATATTCTTGTAGCGCGCCATTATCAAATAGATAATGATCAGGAGGATAATCTGAAGAAAAATAAATTAAACAAAATAAATAAATCCTATGAAAAATACTAATCCTTGAGCAGACATTATGGTTGATCTTTCATCGTATATCGATAATTATTGTTGAAATTTGTATTTATATAATTTGTATAGTGGCAAAACAGTGTACATACAACGTGATAAAGATAACTACATTCCAAAGAAATGGTAAGTGCATAGATAGATATTATTATGAAAGATTTTTACTGTGATAACATTTTTCAACCTGTTTTTCTACATTCACTCAATCTACATTTTTTCACGAAACTAGGCTATATTATTTATATGTAACGTAATCAATATTCAAGATCAAAGGTGAAATCAAAAACAATAGTTATAATGATTCTGTTGCTTCTTTTGGGATATGCAACTCTAAATATCACTGGAAAATATTTTACAAAAGCAAAATAGCTGATCAGAATAAAAAGGAATTCATAAAAATTATTAGATATCTTAAAAGTATATTTTGATGGCCAAGAATCATCTGAAGATGTGAAATACTTCTAGATGAAAGTGAAATATTTATCCAAATTTTACAACCTTGCGGTTTTCACTGCAATGATAAGAAAATCAAATCAATATTTTCCAATCATTCCATAAATATTGATTTCATGGTGCTTTTCAAGAGTAAATCTTTTGACTTGAAAATCATTTGATAAAAGATAAGTGGACGATAATGGAGAGTGACGTGTCACGTTACATGAAGAAGAGAATTGGATGTAGTGGAGCAAAAGAGTGCGACGTACACACTACGGTATGAAACGATAGAACGAGGAGTTTCGAAGTGCGCAAACAATAAGATTACGGAGAAGGGCTCCGCGTCCATTTTAGTGGTGTATACGCTACTATGGGGCGTGCGCGTGTAGGCGATCAGACCATTTTGAAAGAGGGCGCACGAGAGGAATAGTGCGTCTTCTGCGATACTGTCTCACTCATTTTCGAAAATATAGTAATGAAAACAAAAATATATAGAAAAGGATATAACATATATTTAACGTCATATGAACAGCAGTGCCGGTTTTTCAAAGATCTGCTCACGATCAGCGATCTCTAAAAAACCAAAACTATTGGTATGAATTTTACATTATGGTTGATCTGTCATTGTTTTTCCATCGTAATTAGCAAATGGTATAAAGACAGCTAAACACCAATGCAATCTGGCTCCCTACTATACACTATAACCACGCGAACGCAGTCGAGGGTTTAGACCAGTATATGATAAAAATAGTGATAAAATTTGAGTATTTTAATCAAAATCGTTGAATGATCTCATATCTATCCGCAAGTTCAGAATTGCTGCCATAACATATTTTCACTTTAACATTTCAAAGTAGTCAATATTATTATCTTATTTGACCAACAAAATATAGTCATATTTTCTTTTATTATGAAACAATTTTTCTGGTGCTCTGAAAATTTTGTATAGAAAGTAGAAACTCTTCACGAAATAAATTTGCGTGAATTTATAGCTTTTTCACATGACCTCTTCACGAAAGTGTAAAACTACAGGTTGTCAATTGATTAAACTGCTTATATTCCACAAAAATAATAATGATTGAAAATAGTCACGTCAGATATATGAAAACATTCCTCGGATTCACTTTTCTTTGAATATGAAAAATAATTTCAAAGTTACAGCTAACCTAATTATTTAACTTAGAATGCTTTACACATATTGTTTACCTAATAAATTATGAATCAATGCGAATGATGCACCCTGCCAGAAGGAATAGCAACCATCAACCAGTTTGTTGGTTCTTCCCTGAAAACCTCCTTCAAATCTCATTTGCCTGTGGACTAACCATCTCTGCAAAATTGACACTATTTATAAGTCACCATTGCTGTAAATAATCAATATCTGTGAAAAAAAGAATAATCCACCACATTCAACAAGATTAAAAATTGATTCATGAAAGATAGTGACCATACAATGCTGATAAACTCTTGGTAAAAGGTACTAGATGTGAATTTGAAATATCTTGGCCAATGAATTGGTATATTTGCAAAACTATACTGCGAAATTCATAAGGAAGTCTTTTAGACAGATTGAATATGTGAGCACAGAGAGAATGGAGAAGTAGAAGTCTATAATTCGTCATCAATTACTAACAATGTTTCCCAAATTTATTTTGTCTTCCGCCGACTTCGAAAATATTTTTTTTCTAGAGCACGCCATCTTGGTTTTACTTACCATCTGTCTCGAATTTAAAACAGATATTGCCACGATTATCTTCAAATGTATAATATCAAAAAATTATATTATATTTATATATGGATACAGTTGTGAAATCAGCTTCTGCAGCGAAAATTCTCGGTAACAATTCTCGAACTTCTTGATTCCTCATTTATTCTCAGTTCTATTAATCGATCTAATGGGGGCGATCCTGCTGTATTATAAGGATCCAAAAAACTGTCTAGTATGCACATATATCTTGGAACTCTGTAGAGGTTTCCTAAGTGTTGATGGTAAAGCAAATTTTATTGAATGATACTCCTGATAAATTTCGAAGGTTATTGAATTTCTGTCTGCTGGTATTTCTTTAACATTTATGTATTGGTTCGAATATGAAAGCAGCAATGCTTTTCAATGTCTTAATCAAATTTAAGGAAAGTACCCAATACCGTGCTTTGTTATGATGAAGTTAAAGAACCAAGTCTAGCAAGTACGTTCTGACAAAAAGCACACCTCTATGTGAAGCAGTAACCGGTTGAAAACGTCATCATTGGCATGCAAACCTGACCAAACAATCTGTCATTCAACGAGTTACTTCTGATTTTATAAGCAAACCTAATGGTATATGAAATGATGTTTGGAGGCGTTAAATCAGACTTTTTTTATTAGAGCTATAGAACCCTTCAAGGGTTATTAAGCTTAACTTTAATAAGTACAGCAATAAATTAAATTTTATCCTATGGTGATAATGATAATTTTAAAAATACATGTATTCACAAGTGTATATTACACTTATCTAAGAAATTAAAGAAAATTCTCATACCTACTATATTCGCTTCAAACAATAAACGCTTTATGTCCAAAGGTAAAAACAGTCCTATGTTTGAAATACAAAACAGAGCAAGTCCCACTTGTATCAATGCTCAAATTAAAAATCAACAATATGTTACTTGATTTCTTTTTTCAATAAATTTTAGAATACATGTGTTTTCCATTCTCTGAATCAACATTACCACATAACTCAATATTAAAACTTATAGTTCTTCTCCTCCTATCACTCTATACATATTGAACATTGTTGAATTAATAATATATAATTCAGAAATTCTATTGAGTGGTTTATTACATTAGCGTTACAAACTTATTTGTTAAACTAATAATGCTGTCGCTCTTGCAACAGTCGATGAGATAGATTTATTTCTTCTTTAGTCAACATATACTGACACACACTTGCGCAATTACGTACCAAAAATACATGCTAGCGCCATCTCTAAGATACAGATATAAGTACATACAGCAGGTAAGTATAAGCATAACACTATTTACTGTATATTCACACGTCTCCTTACTTTCGTACCCTATGCAAAAATCATCGTGTACATATAAACAAATATATTTCATTTTAACAAAACCAATATCAGCTCAAACCTAGTGAATTTCTCAAATAAATAAACCTTTGTTTACTTAGTGCCTTTGCGAGAATATCTGACCTTACCTTTAATAGATCAATTACTTTGGCGAAATAGTTCTCATGAACAAAATGATATTGTATTTCAATATGTTTAGCATTTTTTTATGTAATTACCATATTTAGTTGTTGATACTGCACCATAGCTGTCTCCTTAAGCTGAGACTGAACTACTTAAATTAATACTAAAAGTTTTCAAGATCTTTCTAACAATAAGAATTTCTGAAGTGGCTTCAGAAAGGGCAACATATTCAGCTGAGGTGGAAAATTTTGTTACTGTATTTTGCTTTCATGATTTCCAATATATTGGATTTTCATACAATCTAATTATGTATCCAGTTGTAGATTTTCTATCATTTGTATCACCTGCCCAGTATGAGTCTACGAAGCAATCTACAAGCTTACAAGTATCCTTCTTTACATAAATTAAGTTTAAATCTCTGGTTGGATACAAGTATTTAAGTATTCTTAATGCATATTTAAAATTAATCTCTTGATAACAATTTTGTTATCTGCTTAAATAATTGACACTGAATGCAATATCAGGTCTTGTGGCACAACTAATGTAAAGAAGACCATTTACTATATTTCTAAACTTAAAACTATCATTTAAATTATCAAAGTTTTGAAGTTTTAGATTTATTTTCATTGACGTAGTGTAAGTTTCATTACAATCAACTATGTTAAATTTCTTTGCCAATGTTTCTATATAAGATTTTTGACTTAGCGACATACTATCATTTTTTCAATGAAATAAAACTAAAGTATTTAGATTTTCACTATATTAACAAAACTATGACCGGTTTCACCACACTGTGGCTTCATCAGATAGATACAAACTAATGAGTAATTCATTTGTAAGCGACAGTGTGGTGAAACCGGTCATAGTTTTATTAATATAGTGAAAATCTAAATACTGTAGTTTTATTTCATTGAAAATATGTATATCGATTTTCATCAAGTAACGACCTCCTCAATCAAATTACTATCATTTTTATTATAATTAATTTCAATAACAACATAATCATCAATTTGATCCAGATTTTTCATATCAAAGCGTAGTGACAATTTTTGTTTCAAATCAGAGATACTTAACTTAAAATTACTACATATTTAAGAAATCATCTACAAACAATAAAATATAGATGACTTTTTTTTGTTATTTTATAATATAAACAATAGTCACAGTTGTTTCTTTTGAAACCAAGATCACTCATATACTAATGGAAGCACTCATACCATAAACGAGGACAGAGCTTTTATCATATACTCTAATTTTTCATCGTCCGAGACCTTTGCACCTGCAGCTTTCAGATCATTGATTGGCTTCTCAAATCCATCAGAAAACATAGTTACATAAGAATAATTTTCGAGTTTAATATTTTCAACTGCAGAACGACATACTATCTGCAGCGCTGTTGACTGTTTGTTATACATTTCATAGCTTTTACTTCCATTAAATTCCAATCTTCTTCCTTATCCTTATCGCCTTTTTCACGATTGATAATCTGTTTGCACCTCTTAAATTCCAAAAACTTTGTCAAACGAATTTTCCAACTTCCATAGTCCACACCATCAAATATAGGTATAACTATATCATCACAATTCATGAGTGACATTTTATAATCAACTTTAACACGTGTATATCGGTGCTGTCTTAATTTGTAATTTGCAGAAATTCTATTGAATAATTCATTACATTTTCGTTACAAACTTTTTTGTTAAATTAATAATGCGTGTCGCTCTTACAACAGTTGACGAGAGCCGGCTCGGTGGCGTAGGGGATATGATGCTCGTCTCCTGCGCAGAGTTATCTGGGTTCAATCCCCACAAAGTCGGTGCGATTTTTCGGATTCTGGAAATCGCTTGAGTGTCCATCTTTCGGAGGAGATGTAAAGCTGTCGGTCCTGTCTAACAGAGATGTGTTGGACATTAGAGATCCCTTCCCTCGACACGAGAGAGGTTCGTCAAAATTCGCGGGTCAGTGAGGTGACAGATCCCCGGCGTGTCATTAGCCGAAAGGCAGAAATAGAGCACGTTAAAGAAAAAACAAACAAACAGTCGACGAGGGCGAGTTTATTTCTTCTTTCGTCAACATATACTGGCACATTTGCGCAATTACCAAAACTGCATGCTAGCGCCATATCTAAGATACAGATATAAGTACATACATCACGAAAGTATAAGGATAACACTATTTACTGTATATTCTAACCATTCATATTACAATAAATTGGTGAAAACCAGCTAAATAAGTGAAGACCTGAAGAAAAATCACTTGGGTCTTGTAATACGTTTTAGCATTAATATATACAGGACGTAAATTTTTCATTTAATATTAGATCTGTTAAACTATAAGTTTGATCTTAAGCAACAAAACTAACCATTGGGAGGTACTTTTCAGAGAACACTCTGTTGGAACACCTTTAGCATTATACCTCTGACAGTGAAACAATATTCTATGCTTCTCATAATATGCTATAAATTAGTACACACAACCAAATTTATATGGAATCACTAGGTATTTCATATTATTGATTGTTTTTAACCATGGTCGAGTGATAACTCGAAAGAAACGAATTATCTTTGTCTACATTCCCGTGAAAGAATTTTTCATTTTTGATTGAAAACTGTAGAAGATACAGAGTGAGCCACTGAAAAATAGAGAAGACTATTGCCCCAAGACTATTGGAGTATTAGTGCGAAAAACTGGAATAGATTCATTCAGATAAAAAGCTGTCACGTTCACTAGGATGCAGACAAAGATAATACCTTTCTTTCGAGTTATCACTCGACCCATCTACACTCTTCGAAATTTTCAAGGGTTGTCACCCCTGCTCCAGAGGTTGAAATTCGAGATGAGGATGGTACCTGATGCTGACTGCCATTGATCACCATGGATCTGTTCCATTTTACCTTACTGCAACTTGAATAGTCTCAGGAAAATAGTCTTCCCTATCTTTCAGTTGTTCACCCTGTATTTTTCACAGTTTTCAATTAAAAATGGAAATTCGTTCAAGGCAATGTAGACAAAGATACCACCTTCCTTTTGAGTCATCAGTCGACCCATCTTCCATATTCAAAATGTTCAATGATTGCAACCCCCGCTTAGGGGGTTGATATTTCAGGCAAGTATTGTACCCCAAAAGATGTCCCCCTTGAAACAAAAATTGACCTGTTTTTGCGTTTTGATCAGAAATGAATATCTTGGTAGATATAGCCACTGTTTAGTTTTCGTTGAAGCACCCTGTATACACACATGTACCATTAATTAGTAATTCTACGTTCAAATATTCAGTAATTTCAAATTAAAATGCTTTTCAATTCGAATGTTTATTTTCTAGACAGTTAACCCGCCACATTTAGTGTTTTTATGTTACATGTTATAGGACGTGTGGCTCAAAACGATGCAAGAAAGAGATAGAAGTACTCTCTATCTCTCTCATTCATAACTGAGACCGAAATTCTAATGGGAATCTTTCCAAACCTAACCTAACTAACCTAATTTTACCTAAAATCTAACCTAACCTATTTAATTCAAAATCATAAATTTAAATTAGGTATGAGGTTCGGTTAGGTTTGAAGACATTTCCATTTGAATATCCCTCTGTCATGACGGGAGATGGGGAGTACGTCACTATTGTCGGGATCATATCATCTAACCTAACCTAGCCTAATATTGAGAATTTAGGAGCAATGATTTCTGGGAAGTAAATATGGCGGGATAACTGTCTAGAAAATAAACATTCAAATTGAAAAGCATTTCAATAAGAAATTAATGTATATTTGAGCGAAGAATTATTGATTAATGGTACATGTGTGTATATAGTATCCATTGTAATAATAATTTTAATGCTTAATTTTAATGAAGCAATGATGGAGTTTGAATGATATAGACAAGAAGACTTTCAAGGAAATTTTGTTTTTTATTTTCTCTTGAAGGATAGCCTTCCGGGACAAAACGGTTTCAGATTTGGATTCTAGGCCCCAAAATTAGTAAGTGATCGTTTTTCAGTGAATTCTGACTATGGCCACTATATGGTATGAAATTGCCCAAGATTGATATTCTTCCAATTTTTCAAATTCAAACAAATAATTAAAATAAAGTGAGAAGCTTACCAACAGAGCTTGAATATCACAGAGCTGTTGTTTTCTTAGAATTATAAGAGCTGCCAATCCACAAAATGTATAGCCACCATGTGCCTCCATATCTGGACAGCCTCCAAATCCACCTTCATAAGTCTGACAACTGCAATAATTATAGATGAAAACTGATAACAAGATAGACAAGTAAAATTTACCTTACTATCCAGCCAGCAGTGTTTTCGCAGAGTTTATCTGATAAGATACCAGTTAAGCTAGCAACAGCAAGGGCACAATAAACCCCTCTTATATCAATTTCACCATCTATATGCATGCAAAATGATCCATTTTGCTGTTTGAGAGACCATAAAAATTCCAATAATTTTTCTCTAAAAGGGGAGTATAATATTTATCAATGTCATTATTGCACATTTATAGTTCTACAAATTTTTAATTTAATCTAATTTATTCATTCATTTCAGAAATTGGCAAACTGGTATCTAGTAATTAGTGTCAATTTTCAGTGCAGTCTGAAATGAACTCTATCATTAGTCAAAAGGCTTCACTCAAGATATAAAATCAATACTTATTTATTTTTATTCAAGAAAGACTCACCTGTCAATAACTTTAAAAGCTTCTTCCATTCCCAAAATTATCAAAGCATTAACTGCTGCATAAGTTGGAGCCAAATGTGATATCTGGCCTGGTCCACCTCCAAATCCTCCTGAAGAGTTTTGACACCTGGAAGTTTAATATTTTGCATTCATATTTCAATCTTCATTCAATTTATTTTCTCACTTGGCTAAAAATTTTATACATGCCCTTTTAGCTTTATCAGGTATTTTAATTTCTAGTAGAGATAAGGAATGTAACACCCAATAACAAATCCAAGTACGGCTAGCATCCAAAGCCTTAAAATTGAATACATTATTCATTGAAAACGTATACTTGAAGACAATCGTCATTTATCACCTCGTAGCTTCTAGATGCATGTAACAAGGTATCAGTCAAGAACACACCATGCTTATGCCTAGTTAAGTCAGGAACAGATTCACATTTTTTCCTTGATGAATGGAAAGTAGAATATTTCCAGAATACAGTATCTTCAACATTTTTCTAAAAATTTGCGATTTCTTATGTCATGAGCTTCAATTGAAAAAATTTACCTGTTCTATTGATGTAAGGGTTTCCAAATCCTCATCATTGAATCTTAAAGTTTTCAAAAATTCTAAATCTCGGCAGTTTGGCTGATAGGTCATTGTGGTATTTAGAAGGAAAACTCTTAAATTTTGTTCAGAACAAAAGCTTACTGGAAATTTAAAATATTCATTGAAGAACCTAATATTTTGCTAAATATCAAATACCATAGATTAGAAATTGAAGATGAAATATCGCATGCATAATTTCAAGCTGTGGAAAAACGTAATTCTTCTTCTTTTAAGTTATGATCACAAATAATAATAAAATTATCAAATACACTAGCAATGCGTGCATGAATTCAGAATCGTTTATAATATTAGTTGTGTTCTCTTTATTTAATTTCAACGATAATGTACAAATTAGGGATGGGATGATATATGAATATTCCTATCGAATATAAATGATATTGTTACAATTCGGTATCTGATACTTTTAGTTGATACTTTCGTATTTGATACATGATTGCAATGATACTGTGGAAACATAGTTAATCTGCTGATTACTGTTGTATTAATGTTTTTACCTCTTACTTCAAACTATAACTTTAGGTTAGAACATAATTCTACTTATTTAATTGTCTTTATCTATCTTTTAAGGAGGATTAAGAAATATCAGGGATTTCACATTTGAATGCGGGAATTCAACGATAATACAACATAGGGTTTCGTTTTTAATTAATTTTTTGTATTTAAGTTTTTAACAGAGAGTTTTACTTTGAATGTAGAGCTAATTTGTTGAATCGATATTTTAAATGGTATACACGCACCGATGCAAATGATGAAATGAGTAATTGTTTTAAATATTTTCTCTCTACTCAGATCTTCGACTTTCGGAAGCATATGTGTTTCGAAAAAGAGAGCGGAATAATAATGAGGAATATACAAAGGAAAAATTGCCCGGAATTGAAACACGGGTTGATTTAAGAATTTTATCTACATTCAGTTTAGTTTAGTACTTATTTCATTTCTCTACTTTTGCTTTATTCAATAAAACAATAAAATTGATTCATTGATAATAGCTCGGAAATAAATATTGAGGTGTCCATAAAAGAGTGAAAAAATTCTAGAACTGAAATGGTAGTAAGTCACAAAATTAATCTGATTTTGTTCTCAATTGTAAACTTGAAAAGCATATGATTCACTGCATTTAGTATCTGGTGTCAGAAGGGAAAATATCAATACAGTACTTGTATCGTTCGATATCGAACCCTTCTACAAATACAACCACTAGTATCAATGTAGGTATCAGTATCATTATATGAGATTTCTAAAAGATGAACCGAAGTATGTGGGAATGATTTTTCTGTTTAAATATATATTTGTTATGTGTATTCAGTATTTTCACTATTACTTTGAGTATTTTTATAACAAAAATTCTAAGAAATCTTCTTCAATTCTGCTGTGTGCGTCTTCGTCTGTTTGGAGGCTGCTTCTTAAGAACATCGATACGAAAAAAAGGAAAATTTTTTTCTGCCTCCTCTTCAATCCTCAATCGTATATAACCAATTTCATTACAGTTATCCCGTATAGATTCTGAAAACAAAAGAAAAAGCAGTAACAGTTCTGTCAGGACGTGTATTTTTTGAAAATTGAATAAAAATATTTCACGAAATGAAATCTGAGGTAGTTTAATGATATTGAACAACGGAACTGATACTACAGTCTCAAGAGTATTCAAGGATATTTATCTCACGCCTAAGAGCAAAAAAATCGCTAAAAATGCACTTCCGAAAATGGAGAAATTTTTACGGACTTAAAACTTCCTGTGCGGAACTCCTGCTAGGATCATAACCAGAACCAACATTTTGACAGGGCTATTAGTTTTTTACCAGAACTCATAAATTCATATTGAAATATACTAATATTACTTGATTTTCCATATTTCATGTTGCCATATTGAATATGGTAAGATATGATTCACTATTAGTGAATCTGAAGTATCTAACCTAAAATAATAATAACGCTATATTGTTCCATATAACAAATAATAATTGATACATTTGAAAATATTTGGGAATTGACTAAGTGATTGGAATAGTCTTTGTAGTAAAGAAGCTCTACAAATGGTAAAAAATAACCAAGGACCACCACCATAGCAAATCTATACCTAAGGCTCTCGTTCCATGACTAGAACCAGAACAGAAAAATCTTCGAAAATATGCAGCATGTCTTCAGAGTTCCAATCCTTAGGATAAAGTACTCATGTTGGAAGGACTTGAGAGGAATATTCAACTCGATATGCTGTCAATTAACTTTGGGATGAATATTTACAAAGGGATCCTGGTAGAGGGATGATATATCAAAGTTTTTTGTTCTGATGTAAACTTCCTGATGGCTCGGCAAAAAGATTGAGAAGGAATTCGAGATATTAGCTGATGCATTGCGAATAATCGGAACAGAAAATTGCAGATATTTCGACACAGAAAACTTATGGCTGAAATTTTTCTCTCCAATTGGAGCAATAAGCATAGTATATTATGCATTACAAATAAGGAAGAAACCACCAGGACCAAGCGGGCGATTCTTCAGGCCTTTTCTTGCAACAATCCCCCCATAACTCAGATATATACCTAATCCTTAACAGATGACTGCTCATGTTTCAGATGAGTCTTACAAACACCCTCGGACTGGTACTACACCCTCGTAAGAGTATTGCAGTGTGCTATCAAGGATTTTTTTTCATGATTAGGAGTAGAAAAATCTTCGAAAAGTGCAATTTGTCTTCAGATTTCCAAACCGCAGGATACAGTCTCCATATAGAAAGGATTGAGAATAGACGGTAAGATTGGGTTCAACATGCTTTCATTGGGATTGAAGATGAATACTGAGGAAGAAATCCCGGTTGACGGATGAAATCTCAAAGTTTTATGTCTTGATGTAAACTTCATGATGGCTCGGTAAGAAAGATTGAGAAGAAGTCGAGATATTACTTGAGGCAATGCGCAGAATTACAGAGGAAAATTTCAGATATTTCGCCACAGATAACATATAACAAATATTTTTCTACCCACTTGGTGCAATTAATATAGCATATTATGCATTACAAATAAGAATGAGATAACCGGGGACAACCAAGTGATTCTTCAGGCCTTTTCATGCAACAATCCCCCCATAACCCACATCTATACATAATCCTTAACAGATGACTGCTCATGTTTCAGATGAGTCTTACAAACACCCTCGGACTGGTACTACACCCTCGTAAGAGTATTCCAGTGTGATATCAAGGACTTTCGTTACATGATTAGGAGTAGAAAAATCTTCGAAGAGATGCAATCAGTCTTCAGACTTCCAGACCGCAGGATATAGTCCCGATATATGAAGGATTGTCGATAGATGGAAAGATTGAGTTCAACATGCTTTCACTGGGACTGAGGGTGAAAACTTCGGAAGAAATCCCGGTTGACGGATGAAATATCAAAGTTTTATGTCTTGATGTACACTTCATGATGGCTCGGTAAGAAAGATTGAGAAGAAGTCGAGATATTACCTGAGGCAATGCGCAGAATTACAGAGGAAAATTTCAGATATTTCGCCACAGAAAACATATGACAAATATTTTTCTATCCAATTAGTGCAATTAATATAGCATATTATGCATTACAAATAAGAATGAGATAACCGGGGGCAACCAAGTGATTCTTCAGGCCTTTTCATGCAACAATCCCTCCATAACCCACATCTATACCTAATCCTTAAAAGATGACTGCTCATGTTTCAAATGAGTCTTACAAACACCCTCGGACTGGTACTGCACCCTCGTAAGAGTATTCCAGTGTGCTATCAAGGACTTTTGTTACATGATTAGGAGTAGAAAAATCTTCGAAGAGTGCAATTTGTCTTCAGGCTTCCAAACCGCAGGATACAGTCTCCATATAGAAAGGATTGAGGATAGATGGTAAGATTGGGTTCAACATGCTTTCACTGGGATTGAAGATGAATACTGAGGAAGAAATCCCGGTTGACCGATGCAATCTTGAAGTTTTATGTCTTGATGTAAATTTCATAATGGTTTGGTAGGAAAGATTGAGAAGAAGTCGAGATTTCACCTGAGGCAATGCGAAGAATCACAGTGGAAAATTTCAGACGTTTTCCCACAGAAAACATATGGCAAATATTCCTCTATCCAATTAGTGCAATTAATATAGCATATTATGCATTACAAATAAGAATGAGATAACCGGGGGCAACCAAGTGATTCTTCAGGCCTTTTCATGCAACAATCCTCCATAACCCACATCTATACCTAATCCTTAAAAGATGACTGCTCATGTTTCAAATGAGTCTTACAAACACCCTCGGACTGGTACTGCACCTCGTAAGAGTATTCCAGTGTGCTATCAAGGACTTTTGTTACATGATTAGGAGTAGAAAAATCTTCGAAGAGTGCAATTTGTCTTCAGGCTTCCAAACCGCAGGATACAGTCTCCATATAGAAAGGATTGAGGATAGATGGTAAGATTGGGTTCAACATGCTTTCACTGGGATTGAAGATGAATACTGAGGAAGAAATCCCGGTTGACCGATGCAATCTTGAAGTTTTATGTCTTGATGTAAATTTCATAATGGTTTGGTAAGAAAGATTGAGAAGAAGTCGAGATTTCACCTGAGGCAATGCGAAGAATCACAGTGGAAAATTTCAGACGTTTTCCCATAGAAAACATATGGCAAATATTCCTCTATCCAATTGGTGCAATAAGCATAGCATATTATGTATTACAAATGAAGAAGAAATAACCGGGGCCAACCAAGTGATTCTTCAGGCCTTTTCATGCAACAATCCCTCCATAACCCACATCTATACCTAATCCTTAACAGATGACTGCTCATGTTTCAGATGAGTCTTACAAACACCTTCGGACTTGTACTACACCCTCGCAAGAGTATTCCAGTGTGCTATCAAGGATTTTTGTTACATGATTAGGAGTAGAAAAAATCTTCGAAGAGATGCAATCAGTCTTCAGACTTTCAGACCGCAGGATATAGTCTCCATATAGGAAGGATTTTCGATAGATAGAAATATTGAGTTCAACATGCTTTCACTGGGACTGAGGGTGAAAACTTAGGAAGAAATCGCGGTTGAAGGATGAAATCTCAAAGTTTTATGTCTTGATGTGAACTTCATGATGGCTCGGGAAGAAAAATTGAGAAGAAGTCCAGATATCACCTGAGGCAATGCAAAGAATTACAGCGGAAAATTTCAGATATTTCGCCACAGAAAACATATAGCAAATATTTCTCTATCCGAATGGAGCAATAAGCATAGTATATTATGCATTATGAATAAGGAAGAAACACCTCAGCCAACCGAGCTATTCTTCAGGTCTTTTCATGCAACAATCTCCCCATAACCCACATCTATACCTAATCCTTCACAGATGACAGCGTATGTTTCAGATAAGTCTTGCAACTCACTGGTACTACACCCTCATAAGAGTATTCCAGTGTGCTATGAAGGATTTTCATATCATGACTAGGAGTAGAAAAATCTTTTGAAAAGATGCTTCATAGCATCATAGCTTCATAGTATTCATAGTTTCCAGCCCGTAAGCTATAAGGTTACTTAAGACTATACCGTTGCTGAAGTATGCTAGTTTACCATCAGGGATTTTTTTATGACTAAGGTTGTCATCACTTTGAAAAGATACATCTTTTGGGATATAGTCCAATAATGAAACATATGACGTTAAATGAAAAAATTATAGTCGCGGACGAAAGTTGAATCAAATTTTCTTTCGATTCCTTACAGTAATCAAATAATAATAAATTTAGCTTTAATATTGATGAAAAATCTATCCAATATTTAATAAATTCAAAGGTAAGTTAATTCAGGAAATATTTCACTTTTTCAATATATCAATCTCCTTATATAAATTCTGTGGTTACATGAATTGACATACAATTCTATGTCGCAGTTGTATATCTTGAGAATATGGAGATAATATAATTTATATTTAAAAAGTTGCACGAGCTATTAAATAATCACCCACTTTCTCATAAAAAACTGAAAACAATAAAGAATAATCGAACTTACTTTATAGCAGATTTTTTCACAGCCACCAAAAACTTCAAGACCAATAGTTTCTTGCTTCACTGATTCTGCCTCAATTCCATCATTGTCGATTCTAAGATTTCACTTTACGTGTGCCTGAAAATATTTCTCTTGTAATCATATTATGAATAAATAGCAAATATTATACTCAACAAAGCCATCTTCATCCTAACTCTTTCCACAAGAATAAACTCGTTCATGAATTTCATTTTCATCCATTTTGATTCGCATGTCTGTCAAAAAACTTTTCCAAAGTTGTGTTCCCAGCCATTCTCCTTGAGTTTTGTTTTCATTGATCTCTTCCGTTGAGTTCCTCTTATCTATATAATTTGAAATCTTCTCTCTCAAAAGTTATATCACTTCAGCAAATTTAGGAAACAGCTCCTTCATCGCCTACAGAAAGAAAAAATACTTTTAATCTTAATTGAAATATTCAATTTCTTGCTTGAAAACAAAGTGATTGCAGGATCATCACCACTTAATTTTCCGCAATTTCGTTAACGTCAAATAAAATTCCTAGAACACTTGAAATAATTGTATTCAGGGAATTCTGATACTGACTTGCGCAAACATAGTCTCATGTTTCTCAAGATCATATATAGTTTAGATTTCAAACGTACCAATCTTCTTTAATTATAAATTCTATGGTTTGGATAAATGTACGTACTATTCTCTGTTACAAAAGTATTTTTTAATAGAATATAAAAACAAATTATATTATTATTAAAAATGATTCACTCGCGTTATCTCAATTCAAACCACTAACAAATAATGGAACTTACTTTGTTTTATTGTTGTAATTCTTTTTCCTAGTCTCCAAAAACTTCATATGCAATAGTTTTTCTTCATATCTTCACGTGTCTGTCAAATAACTTACAAAGTTTTATTCCAGTCTTTCTCCTCCAATGTACTTATTGAGATTTATCGTTTGATGAATCTCTTATTTAGATAATTTGAAATCTTATTTGTATTAATCTGTCTCACTAAAGTTTTTCATTGTAGCATTTTAGATTGTTCTATGAACTCGGCACGTAAGTTCTTCTGCAGAGGTTGAATTTACCTTCATTAGACCCTCTGAACCGAAAATGCTTTTAATTTCAACAAAATATGCAACATCTTGCTTGAAAAAACTGATTACAGGATCATCACCTCTTAAATTGTTCGCAGTTTCGTTTTTGCAAGTAAAAGCAAGAGCATTGCTTTTAAACAAACGTCGTCTAAAACATTGATGTTTATCGTGAAAAGTAATTATTTTCAAGAAAATTATATGGTTTAATCATAAATATTTTGTTACCATCGTTTTTGACATACATATAATTGCATTATATGGATGAAAACATTGATAAGATCAATAAATAAGGGGATGACGTTCAATTTAGTAATACAGAAAACTTTTACGACAAGAATCGAATTTCGATGGATAAATCATTCATATTTTTTCGAAAACATCGACACCGATCACGCGTCCCTGAAATGATTTTAAGATTCCATACAAATATTTGAAATAACACCAATTAAAATGCGTTCCTTTTGAGCATCCAACTGAAGTTAACTGCTAACAGTTTTCACTCCTTGCCCCTGGACGCTATTGAAATTGAATAGTAAAATTTCAGTATATCATTCAAACCTCCTAATAATTTCTAAAATTTTTAAAAATAAAACTTTTAAAAAATATTTACGAGTAAATCAATTGTGTTAATATTGGGTTTCTTAGAGGAGCATAAAACTTTTTCTGGAACTAACAAAAGATGAAGGAAAATAGTATACTTTTAAATAATGTTTGAAATGGTACATATCACTCATATCAGTATCGTAGGCACATATTAAAGAAAAAGAAGAAAGAGTGTTTCTGTTCACGGATTGGTTGAATTAAAAAAACATTTTGCTGTCAATTAATTAACGATTCTTGCCGTTAAATCAAGTTCAATTTTTGTGTAAAATGGCTCAAAATATAAATCCATCTGTACAGTCTCAAAGTGGTACAATTAAGCAGAATGATGATTCTAAGAAAATATCATCAGATAGTCATGCAGTAACTAAGAGGTTAGTAGATGCATGTTAATCATTTATATTTCTCATTTTGGGGTTTTTTCTTTTTTATTTCAGATTGCACAAAGAATTGATGTCCCTGATGATGTCGCCAGACAAGAGCATCTCAGCTTTTCCAGACGGAGAAAATTTGTTCAGTTGGATTGGTACCATAATGGGTCCTAAAGATTCTGTGTATGAAACATTGAAATTCAGGCTTAGTTTGCAATTTTCAAGTTCATATCCTTATACTGCTCCTGTTGTAAAATTCATAACTCCTTGCTTCCATCCAAATGTAGACACCAAAGGAAATATTTGCTTAGATATCTTGAAAGATAAGTGGTCTGCGCTTTATGATGTTAGGACTATTCTTCTTTCAATTCAGGCGCTATTAGGAGTGCCCAATGTTGATAGTCCCCTTAATACAATTGCAGCAGAAAAATGGCAAAAACAAGATGAATATAAAAAACATGTACTAGAAATGTTCAAAGAAGAATCTAATTAAATTATTTTTATGATTATAGGTTTTGGTAATTCAATTTTTAAGTTTTGATTGAAAATTTGTAACATGCACTGGTGTGTTTTTCAAAAAGTAAAATTAATATTTCCTTTTATATTGATTCTTCTCCCATATAAGGTCCATATTAGCCTTATCTTGAACAATATTCTAGTCTTAATCTAAATTTTATGAGTTTTCTTTCATTATCATTCTTTCAGAAATACTTCTATAATTCTATTGTCTTCAAATGATGTATTTATAATTTCTGTCTAATAATTTGTGAATGAAGTTTTTAATTTATTAATATTCAAATATCCTGTGCTTAATTGACAAATCATAAGATCACATAATTATATTTTGGGAGTTAAACGATTATATTTGATTTTTAATTCTAGTTGCAAATATCAAACCTATATTTTCTATCATTTTATCATCTTTGTAGCTTATAATATTTATGCAAGCACAACTTGATAGTAATGTGAAATTATTTTATAAGCCAAAAATTCTAATATCATTTGACAAAATTATTTAGATTTAATCTCATAGAATTCCAATTTTGTAATTTTCATTATATATGACATGAAAAATATTTCATAATTGAAGATCTCAAGATGGTTTGTTTGCTGCTAATTCAACTTCACTTCAAAAGTTACTCGTAAATGCCAAAATTTATATACTATCCAGTAGGCTTCTATTTTAGGCTGAACTTATTCTTGAGTCCACTTCCTGGTTATTAGTATTTGAAATTTAGTTGGTTATAAATTATATTTGAGGTCTAATTTGTAAAATTAAAAATTTTTCCCCACTTGCACCACCTTTTGTATCTATTTTATTCATGACCTTGTTCGCTACTCATTGAAGTTTGGAAATGTATAGACTATTTTACTTTGAAGGGCCAAAGATATTCTTCCTTAAGAGTATATCTGACATATATTCAGCATTAATATTTCATAACTTTGGATACATATATTTAAGGTGTATTAACTGTGCAATACTTCAAACTTCACATCTATATTATCTCTCAGTATTTTTGTAGCGTGGTTGTTCATAGTTCAAAACACAAATATCTCTAATAATTCCAAACTCTTTCTTCAGAGTGCTGTGTTCACTGGTCAGAATAAAATAATTATTGGTTTTGTAATACTGAATATCCTATCATTTATTATCTAATTTCCAGACTTTAGTTTTGGTATTGAAGGGTGCTAATTCAGAAAATTATATTTTCGTTTCCAAAAACTAGGCTGATACTAACATTGTCAATTAAAACATTGTGGTACTCTCAATATTTCATGTCAAGCCATAAAGTTTTCTCTTAGTCATTGATTGATTTCTTGTTGAAATCATTTTGATTGGTGACTGGTTTAATTATGATTAAATGACGTATGAGAAAATATATTTTAAAAATTCTAATGAAGCGAAATTTTAACTATGCAAGAAATTCCTGTAGAATCATTGTTGACATGTTGAAACCAATATCTAGAAACCTTGATGCAATGATTTCAGTATTAAGCCAGGATATTTACCTTTTGGTGCCTAGTATTGATTAAATTAATCAGTTTCATATGTTGCAAAACAGAACAGTTTTGAAATAAATTACTCTTCATTTTTGATTATGGATTTGAATTCAATTCCTTAATTTCTATGAAAGTTTGTTTTTCTCATCATATTCAATTTTTTGTTTTCAATACATACTTGTGATATGCCAGATATCCTTATCTGTAGGTATTCAAGGAAATGATAGATCCTTATCTGTTATTTTTTAAACCATTATTTTACATCAGTATAGATTATGAATATACTCATGAGTTTCGAAAAAATATCGATAAAATGTTTTTTTTCAATTTAAATTAACTTTATATTCATAAAATTACATATTTGGCACATTTATATTACAACATATTAATAGTAGTGAGTTAATATAGAAAGTTAAAAGTACGGCTTAAAGTATACTTATGAAGAGATTACACTTCTATATTATATGCTTTTTAAATAATAGAATAGTGAAACATTAATTATGCTAAGCTCAAGTTATGGAAATATATCATATTCTTGTGAATGTTCTCCCTGTGGATGATTTCTCAGAGAAGTTCTATTTTTATTCGTACGAGAATAATTTCGGTCACATTTTCACATTCGGCACATTTGTTAGTTACTATCGTAAAATATCACCACATTACAGTACTGAGCTTTTGTAGATATTATTTTCTATCTCAATTTGAACACTACTACTTATAACACAGATATAATCTATGCTCCCCGTACCACACGAAATTATCAACAAAAACATGAAATCCCCTATACAAGCTTCCACTGAATAAAAAATTGAAATCCGTATTCGCGGATCTAGACATTAATCATCCGTATCAGCGGATATACATTTTTGAAGAGGTTTTACTCCGAAGTATATTTAGGTATAAACCTCTATTTTACAAATATGTCTGATTCATTTTCAGGAGCATCCGCGGGTTTCCTTCTTTCGCGGCTCTAAGCCTAAACCACAGCAATTTAATATGTACCTACGCCCCTTTCTCAGTACCCATCATATCATGTTAGACTACATCATGAATTTACTTTTATCGAAATGTATTCTAGTTAACTATAATATCTGCTACTTTATAACATTTTCAAGGATAATTGCGCATTTAAATAAAACGGTTTTAGGTTTTATTTATTTAACTACAGCTGTGAGGGCTGCGGTGGGACCGGAGGCAGAGTGATAATGTTCTTGAAACTCACAAGAGTGGGATCTTTACGGCAATTAACGACTAACGGCGTTTCTGTAGGACCGTACGACCAACGTACAAGCGAGTGTTTGTATCACTAGTATGTTTACAACACTTATATGTTGGAAATGAGTTATACGTATATTTTATATACGAAATTATCACTTGCTATTATACATACCTATGTATATATATATATATATATATATATATATATATATATATATATATATATATATTACGACAGAGATCATTGATTATTTTGAAGGATTGCAAAATTGGAAAAACTTCCTGCTCAATTCAGAAAATGCAATATACGGTGATAATGGGCCCGACTATACTCTGTTTTGAATAAAAAAAGAAGTTTCGAAAATCAGTTCACAATTGATGAAGAAATTGATGATTATACATAAAGAATACGTACAGTTAAACATAAAACCCCCTTTTCTTTAAAAGTCGATTAAAAAGAAATCTGTGACTTTCCCAGTGTTTGACCAGTAGACAATCCTGCCTATTTACTCATTCTTCTATCTCTATAATACAAAAACAAACGGACTTTTCCTCATTATGCTGACATGTTCTGTTTCAAATGATTTGGCAAGGAGAAACGAGAATTTTGTTTCATTTTCTATTCGATATTATTTCTCTAATTTATAAAATTCCACATTTTGAATAATTTCCGTTAATATCAGGTAAAAGGAATACGTCTAAATTTACAACCAATCGATGTTTCTGAAGATATCATTTGTATGTGACATAAGAAAAATTTCTATGGTGGCGTTAAAGAATCTTTGTCTGTGTTGGCAGTTGACGTTGACGTTGAAAGCTGTTCGAAATCGAAATCATACCGGTTTCGAGTTTATAAACTAAATGTAGCGTTCAAAAATTTTGTTAACAGATTAATGAAGAATTATAACAGATGTAATTACATAAGATTGATATATACCCAATATCCTTTGAACAATATTATCATAAATGTTTTTTGCTCTTGATTCAATGTAGGGCATTAAGAATAACATTTAACAAATATTTTGTGAATGACATTGTGGGAAAACTAATTCAAAGTAGACTAAATTAAAGCCCTAAGGCTTACTCCAATGAAAATTATTCCCCATCTTAGAAGGAATTTTCGGCTATCGGCAAATATTTTGTTTTGTTTTGTTATGTAGATTGAATACTTATATACATCTAATAAGTTGTTACATTATAGTGATACAATGATACACAGTGCTCCTACCAGTGATAGTTCAGAATCTGATTGTTTTGCTCGAGATCTCGATGACAGTGAGGACTTCAAAAAACTATTGGAGCAGGCAAGGGTAAGTGATAATTGAATTTTAGTGTTGTTCTTGCTTTCATGAAATTCATGTCGAGTCATTTGAATGTGTTTGTTGGAAATTTAGAGTTGGGTGACTATTTGAAAATTGAGCAATTTGATATATCAGTGAGGTGGTTCTTAAAAGAAGAACGGACAAAGAAGTTCGTTCATTTTCAGGAATTGATTGGTAATGTTTTAACCAATTCAGTTAATGTACTATTTATGTGTATTTATAATAATAATAATTATACTTCAGTAATAGTAAAATAAGTCAACATTTTATTTATGTCATTTCTAAAAAAGTCAAGTAGAAAGAATAGGTCCGTATTTGAGTATTTTAACAGGAATGCTTGGGTTAAATAACTTAATTATCATTCAGCATTTATACAAATAAGAAATCGAGGAATAACAATTATCAAATATTCAAAACTTTCTCTTAAAAGTAGGACAGATTCAAAATATTGGTTACAATATTGAACAATTTGTTAAATATTATAATTATATTAATTAATTAAGTAATATAATTAATGGATGATGTTCAAGAATTATAAGAGCTACATTTGACATGAAAATAATATTTCAATTCTCTTAAATGAAATATTTGTTCATTAAACAAACAGTTTCAAATCTTTGCGTCAGCATTCTATATTATCTTCTTCAGGAAAGTATTGCATCATTGAATTTTTGATGTGATCATTTTTTAAATAAAAGGTAATTATTATGGAATAATGCACATGGAAGAATTTACTGCTATTTCCAAAGCATAAATTGAAGTGACCGACTCAATGAAAATATAAATGAATATCATAAATCTATCAGAAATTAAAATGTTTGAATTATTTCAACTAAGCAACTTTATCAGAATGAAATTGTTTCATGATCTCAGAAATCAGAACTAAAAGAAACATATTTTTACTGAACAGAAGCTATGGTGCAATTTCGTCATAACTATCCTAGTATTGGTGTACAGATTGATAATTAGCAATAATTAAATTGTATAGATAGTTTTATGAATATATAGATAGATTTGTGGGAGAACAGAAGGCTTGTTCGAGTATTAAATAATAAAAATGTATTCTTAATATTATACTAAAACCCAAGGAACACTGACTGGGACGGTTATAGAGCCTCCCTTAGTGCTCATTTGGGGGGTATTTCCATAGCTACAAACAGTCGTGAAGACGTTGAACGTATATCTGACGAGATATCCCGGTCAATCGAGTCAGCGTATCAAGATAACTAACTAGGGATTCAAAGTTATTTTAATTGTTACTGAGTATGTGAAGTATGTTTTAGCACGCAACACTTCTATTGTATATAATTACAGTTATTTTGTGACTTTGAGCCACTTGAACCATGCAGGTAGTTAAAAAGTAGAAAACCAGGCCACTTGAACCATTCAGGTAATGAAATAGAGGATGAACTAGCCAGAAATGGATCTGTGGCACCACTAGTAGGACCGTCCTCTTCCTGCGCTATTTTCTTCGAATCGTACACACATAAAGGTGAGCAGAAGCTTACAAAAATAAATTTGGTAATAACTGCTAGAGAACAGAAGCTTGAAAAAACTAGGAATAAGGCCTTCTAAGAAACTGTGGAGTATGATATAAATAAGAAGGATTATCGCAGTACACCTGCATTGCCGCAAAAATAGAATGAGAATCTACCAGGATAACCGACTATGTCAATGATATGACATGTAGGATGAAACAATTAAACTCGACCTATATACGTGTTAAACTTTGATGTTTAAGAAACCCCAGGCTTTTAGCTACAGGAAAAAAGAAGGTTCGATAGGTACCATCAGAAGATTCATATGATTAGTGGGGACATCCAGATGAAACATATGAAGATACACACAGTTACATTGAACCTGTTTAGAGTTAACATCTATTGAGCCTGGGGGCATTAATACACAAAAATAAAAAAAGAAAACATGAAACGCCATGTAGTAAGTTATATATGCACAAATGTACTAAATGAACAGAGTAGAGTTCTCTGGATTTAATACTACAACAGTCCTTTTTGAAATAGGAGTATCTTCTTTCTTACTAATATTTTCATAATGTATATTTTTCCAAATTTTTGGTTTTGTGAATACAACAGTTTTATATATTTATGTAGGGTATTTTAAATAAGCACCTCAAAAAATCTAGGAATTCTTCTAAATAAAATGGATAACTGAGTTTCATAAAACCAATTTTCGAATCTTCTATCAAATGTGTTATAAAAATCAGTATAGTCAGTGTAATTCAGAAACTCTTTGAATTGCTATAGTCTCAAGTTTAAGATCGCTATCAAGATTAAAAACGAACATTAATTAACATTTTGTGCTTATCAATAAGTTTTTCATTAGTAATGCAATACTTTTCTCGAGGAGTACAGTTATAGATGTTTTATTTTAGTGCACTATGATACAGTGGAAAAACCAGGTACACCAATATTTATTTATTTTAATCTTCAATTCAATGCACAAGGAGGAAACATTTCTGTTGGTTCCTTCTCAGCCTGCAATTTGATACATGAAGAGCACCAGTGAAATGCAGAACGAAAATTGCTGAAAGAAAGTTTAATATTTATCTTTTACATGGTTTATATTTTATTCAATAGATTGGAGAACGCGCTTCGTAATTTTCTGTGATTTTTATTACATTGCATAGTATATATACATGATCTTAGGTCATCATAATGTATCTTGACCTTCAGTATTCTGAACTTGAACGCTACTAAACACAAACCCATTCTGCACCGTCTCAAGGCAACCAATATAAACAACATATGGTGCACACCATACTACTGAGGCATATTCTAGAATACTTCTGACAAACCAGCAGTAGAACATCTCCATGGTATCAACAAAACAACAAGAAGAATTTCTCTGAATGAACCCTATAAGCTTTGAACTTCTGTTCCTAATAGTGTGAATGAGATGATGGAGAGAATTTACAGTTTAATATATACCCCAATCTTTAACATCAACTATTGTGAGATTTAATTTAATATGAATCCTCCAAGTCATATTGCATTACACTTGGACAAGTTTAACTCTAGGCTATTTTGGACACATCAAACGTGAAACCTACGCAAGTCAGATTTCATCAGTGAGACATCACTGCTCTGTATATCTTTTATTATCAGCAAATAGCAAAAATTTGAAATTGAGAAACAGATAATCAATAGTATGGTGGTTTAAAAAAAACGAATATTTTTTTTCGCTTGATACTCTGCAAAATAGATTCCTAGACACCTCTAAGGAAGTCTCTCCAAGTATGAGGTCTTAATTTTAACGGGAAGGTCCTCCGCTTTATAGTTTTCTATTTTTTACTTATCAACACAGGAAAATTGATATCTCGCTTCCAACTACTTTTTGTATTTTTTTTAATGTTTGTAAAAAGACCTTCACTATATTGTGAAGGTTTACTTTCTCTGCTCCTGAAAATCAATTTATTGAGTCACAGCTTCCCTGTAAACGATATTTGATGTTAATTTATTATGTGGCAGCAAAATAAATTGATTTTCAGGATCTCCGACCCGCGATAGACCAACATACTGTTGGCCATGAGTAAAACATTCTTTTCGTAGGTCAATCCAACTAATTCGAAAGTTTGAATTATTGCTACATAACAATAATAGATAGACATAAGTTGTCGCGATATTTTTTGCAGATAATTTTGTTCTGAAAAGTCGTAGTACATTATTTTGTTCTATAATCAATAGTATTCGTAGCGCACGCGATGCAAGAAAGTTTTTTGGTAATTTTTTTACATCTTGGCTTTCAACATGGGTTTTCTCGGAACAAGGTCTTTCAGCTCCTTGGAGCATCTTCCGTGGAAGTATCTGTAAAACGGAGAAAGGTCAGCAACTTGTCTTTTAAGAGCCAGCGGTTGGAGATCGCGGGTGATCTCCGGGTGGTCGATGAGTTTTGCACACTATCCAACATCTGCAACGAATGTTTGAGCGCAGATCCCCATAGATGGGAACAATATTCCGATGATGGTCGAATCTGCACCTTATGTAGAAGCAACAGCTGAGATGACGTGAATTATCGCTTGGCTCTGAAAAGAAAACTAAGTTTAGCTGATGCAGACTTAGCTAGTGCTGCGTGGACCTTTCTAGAAAACGTTGGTCAGGTTCAACTGTCCATTCATTATGACTATTAATGTCACCTGTAGTGTCAGCTTGTATTCCAAGGTATGAAGTGAGCATTGAGTGAATGCTATTTTTAAAGGATACAGAAGCAACCATCTTTTCATTGCTTCTTCATTTTAAGTGATACCAATTGAGCCTCCAGTCACTGCAGAAGATCGATTCTAAGATTGTTCTAGTGCTAAGTCGCGACCAACTGCTTTACATGCTCCTGCAGTTTGCTTGACAGCATACATTCCTCTCTCCAGATCATGTACGACGTTCAATGCAGTTTTATTATTGTTAGGGTATCAGGTAGAAGAATCCGGACATATTTGCCGTCACTCGGATTTTGCACACTCACTTATCTCTGGCGCCTGCACTAATTGACGAAATTTGATTTGTTCTTAGGCGGCGCAGTTGAAGCTCCCGCCATTTTGTCGTAAGTGTTATTTTCGCATTGAGTAACCTCAATAATCGACATTTACACTATTTATTCTGACTATTTTTGCTAATCACTATCACTTCGTTTTTAATACTTCAAACACTATTACTAATACCCTTGTTTCTAACACTTAAGTGCACTTAACGCGTAACCTAAGCCTGGCTTGCGCTGACCCATTGTAACTGGTGATGATACATGGGCTTATGAGTTTTACATGCAGACCAGTCAACAAGCTTCTGAATGGCGCCTTCCAACTGAACCGAAACCGAAAAAATCAGGTCAAAATCGATCAAAAGTCGAAGTAATGTTGACTGTTTTCTTTGATTATCGCAGTGTTGTGCACTCGGAATTCTTGCTTGGCTGAAGGTCAGACGGTAAATAAAGAATATTACCTGACCGTTATGCACCGTTTGAGAGGGCAAATTCGTCGAAAAAAGTCAGATTTTCGGAAAGAAACTCATAGAGTTTGAACCACTGGTAATGCACCATCTCACAAGGCTATCATTGTGAATGAATTTCTGACCAAGTTCTCAACAAATACCATTTTTCTTTTTCCAAAACTCAAATTATCACTTCGAGGTACCCAGAAAAAGTGTTTGAAAATGTTTTGATGATTGGATTATTCGTTGGCGTAAATGTACCAGGTTGTTCAATAAGTTTTGTCGTTCCATAAGAGAGGGCGTTGCTATTAGTCCAAATTTGTATTTGTTTTGTTGGTACACTCTTCATATGAACGTATGTGGAGGTTCATTTCAACCTGTCAATTCATTCTTTGTTTACAAGCCATTTAGTGTCGCCGTGTCACAGTATTTTTGTACAATGAAAAAATTGAATATCGTGGAGTGATAAAATTATTATTTTCAGAAGGTTAGACCAAAAGAAATTCACGAACGAATGTTAAGAGTGTATAATAGTTGTTCACCTACAATTAGAACAGTAGAAAGATGGGTTGCTGAATTTAAACGTGATCGTACAAGCCTTGAAGACGATCCACGTGAAGGACGTCCAAAAAGCGCATCAACACCAGAATGTTGAGATGTGTAGAGCTTCCACATAGAGTGGAGGCTCTACACATCTCATTAGGCAGTGTGAGCCATATTTTAAGTAGAATTTTGGGTTTTAGAAAGCTGTGTGCACAATGAGCGCCGCATTCGCTAACAATGGAAAAAAAAAACACATTCCAATGCGACTTTCTCAGTAACATTTGGAGCGTTTTAAGAAGGATTAAGTGGATTTTGTGCGTCGATTCATCACTATGGATGAGACTTGGGTCTATCACCATTATCCTAAATCAAAACAAGAGGCTAAAGAGTGGTGTGAACCTGGTTGTTCGGCTTCGAAAGGAGTTCGTGTCCGGGATGCGAAAGGAATTTTGTTTGTCGATTACTTGCAAATTGGTAAAACAATTAATTCTGAATATTATTGCAACCTTTTGGACCAGTTGAAGGAAAAAATTCGAGAAAAAAGACCCGGTTTGCAGATGAAAAAAATCCTTTTTCATCAGGACAATGCACCGTGTCACAAAAGCATTTTGACAATGGCTAAAATCCATGAATTAAAGTTCGAATTGTTGGAGCATCCACCGTATTCACCAGATTTGGCCCCAGCGACTTCCATTTGTTTCCAGATTTCGAAAAAATTTATGTGTGGCAAGCGTTTTTCATCAAATGAAGAGGTCATAACGGCTGTTGAAGCGTATTTTGCAGACCTTCCGGATTCTCACTTCAGGGATGGGATCCACAGATTGGAGGATCGTTGGAGCAAGTGTATTAATGTTCAGGGAGATTATACTGAATGATAAAGTATATTTTGAACCATAACATTGTGTTTTTCTTATCGAACGACAAAATTTATTGAACAACCTGGTATCATTTCGGAAGGGCCTACTTCAAAGGTGAAACAATAAATTTGGAAAAATAAATACTGTGTGCTTCATTGACCAATTTCGAGTACTTTTTGACAGAATGTATATATATATATATATATATATATATATATATATATATATATATATATATATATATATATTTCTACCCCATTAATTCTTATTGATGCCAAAACTCTTTCTTACCTCCGGTAGAGATGACATCGACATTGGAAATAGTCCGCATATATTGAATTCCACTTTGTTGTGTAATGCTTGATAAAGGAAAGTATTTATCTGGAATAATAAGTTTTGAATAGATTTCGTAATCAACTTTTAATTGAAATTACTGACACATTTCCGCATCTCGTAGTGCTCGCCTGGTATGTCAATCTCTATTAACATTCTCGTTAGTTTCCCTGGCTGAAAAAAAAAATAAAAGAATGAGCAATGAAACTAGTTAGTTTCTGATTGTTCCTCACATAAAACATGCAATTTGGCGAGAACCAGTGTCTTTTAGAGTCCGCGAGCTCTAAAATGAGCCATGTCAATCATCCTTAAGTTTCAATATCGATTATCAGTATTCAACCATTAGAAATGTGGAAAACAAAATTCCAAGATTGCTTTCCAGCAATCCTCGAATTTCGGGCGTGTTATCTTTTGTAAGCGGAACAAAACAGTTCAATAACACTGATAAACAGTAAATTTATTAAACGAAATCAAGTCATAAACACCTCAAAAAAGTTTAGGGAACACTTACCAACATCTTTAAAATATGAATTTGATGATTCGAATTTATAGAAATATTTCGGTTTTTGTTAGGATGTATTGTATATAATGTATTCTCAAGAAAACAAAATAATATTTGACTTCTCCAAAGCACCTATTATAAAAAAAAATTTGAAAGTTGAAAATGACGAAATTTGGTAAAACACAAAAAAAATCCTGAACTAATATTTTCGAAACAATATGGAAGCACTTATATTTTTCAGTACCCAGAAGGTCCACCTCTGTTATTAATGACACTTTGGCATCGTCGCGGCATGCTCAATATTAAATTGTCTATTACATTTTGGCCTAAGTCTTCAAGAACGTTCAAGACAACTCTTGCACGATGAGGAGGGGCATTATCTTGTTGGAAGAGTGGATTTTGACCCATTGTTTGGAGATACGGTACCACTACAGGTAAAACTATCTCATTTGCGTAAGAATTTCCCGTGAGGTTGTTCTGTATGAAAACGAGGTCAGTTCTTCCACCAAGGCGTATACCTTCCCAAAACATCACTGATCCGCCTACCTGTCTAACAACTTCTCGAGCATGCTGGAAACGGTTTTGCTTTCCAGGTTCCCTCCATATTCGAATTCTTCCCGAATCGGGATAATAACTAAATCTAGATTCATCACTGAAGAGAACTGTGGCTTACCTCTCTTGATCCCAGTTTACGTGTTCTTGGCACCAAGCTAAACAAGCAGCGCGATTTCCATGGGTCAGTTGTGGAACTCTTAAAGGACGTCTGGAGTGGAGTTGACCTTTGTGCAGTCGATTTCTCACAGTTTGGTCGGAAATTTGTACATTATGATCTCATGATAGCTCTTGAGCTAATTGAGATGCTGTGGTAGTACGATCTCTTCTAGCTTGTAAAACCAAAAATCGGTCTTGGGCGACTGTAGTAATCCTGAAACGACCCGTATGGCGTTCTTCTACGCTAACTGTTTCATTAAAACGCGACCATAAACGGTTTATGACACTTGGGCTACTTCCCAGAACCCTGGATACTTCCAGTTGTGAGCTCCCAGCTTGGAGCATGCCAACGGCTCGTAACATCTCTTCTCTAGTCAAATGTCGTCTTTCCATGGTCGAATCACAAAACTTGAATCTTTTATTACTGATGCAGGTGTTCATTTCTTAAAAAAAATCATCCATATTGATCGTTCTGGATACGATATATCGATATTCAGAAGTGTTCCCTAGACTTTTTTGAGGTGTTTATTTCCAAACACTACTTCCTACCCGCATATAAACCTCATACTTAGTTTTATTCAATCACCCTCAGTTTTCATAAAACATCGACGTACTCGATTACGCGAATTATGCTTACCGACGCGTGTTTACGAATAAATTAACGAAAAAAACATTGAAATTGAAACAGCTTTTTTTTTGAGATTAATGTTATACATCATACTAAGATGCCGAGAGTGTGTGTAAACCATCCTGATAACTTCTGTTATATTAGCGTTTAACTTACTGTTAAAAGTCAACGTCGTAGTTTGACACTATTACTTAAAAAGAGTTATTTCAATTATTTTGGTTTTCTGGCGTGAAATTTGGCAAAACCTGGACTCGTAGTGTTTGCTGTGTACAATGTGTCACTTATTAACATCATGGGCTAAAGGATCTCGTCATATGCCGTTTGCAGTTCCAATGATATGGGCCGAACCGAAAGACCATGTATCAGGTTGTTATTTCTGCCAAACTTCTATTGAAGGTATTAATCACAAATCTAGGCACTTTGTGAACTATTCAAATCTACAATCTGCTCAATGACCTATCCCACACAGTGATGATTTCTAAATCTAACCTAACCTGTTCCTCAGCCTCCAGTAAACATGGGTGACGTGACCGAGGAAAAGGTATCCGAGAGTTCAGATTCCGATCCGACTTTTGAGCCCAGTACAAACAGAGAACCTCATTTTATAGCTCAAAACGATCTCAATGACTTGATACGTGATTTGGATCTCAGTAAAAGACAGGCAGAACTGTTGGCGTCCCGACTGCATGACTGGAATTTACTGGAAAAAATACCAGAATATCCGTAAACAGAACTCGACATACGACTTCCCAAGTTTTTTTCTCAAGATGGCAGTATAGTGTTTTGCAGTGATATTCCCTCAGTGATGACGGAGTTTACATTTGAATATAAAACATCTGGCGGTTGTTTATAGATTCCTCAAATGTTAGTTCAAAAGCTGTACTGTTATAAAATGGTAATGAATACCGGTCGCTCATGTTACTGAAATGAAAGAATCATATGAAAATATGAAATCACTGCTAGAACAAATTAAATATAACCAATATTCCAGGAAAATATGTGGAGATTTGAAAGTAATTGCTATTTTGCTATGTCTACTGCTCGGATATACGAAGTTTTGTTGTTTCCTCTGTGAGTGGCCTAAGCGAGACGCTCTTATAACAGGTCAACGAAATGTTCTTCACACTCTTTTAATAAATTATGAAGATGTATAGCTACCTCCATTGCATATCAAACTCGGACTAATGAAATGTTTTGTCAAAGCTATGGATAAGAATGGAGATGGTTTTAGTTACTTGAAACAAAAATTCCCAAAAATCAGTGATGCCAAAATAGAAGAAGGAACATTTGTAGGGCCACAAATAAGAGACCTACTGGCTGATGGAGAGTTTGAATAAAAACTTAATCCGATCAAAAAATCCGCGCGGGCATGTTTTCGAAATATTGTTCGTAATTTTTTTGGAAACCACAAGACCGAAAACTATGAAGAGTTAGTCAACAACCTCTTAGCGGCTTACAAGGACATGGAATGCAATATGTTGTTCAAGATTCACTTTTTACTCTCGCATTTGGATTTTTTCCTCAAAATTTGGGAGCCGTTAGCGACGAATACGGTGAGCGGTTCCATCAGGACATATCCAACATGGAGAAAAGGTACCAAGGCAAGTGTAGTCCGAACATGTTAACTGACTACTGCTGGACACTCACAAGAGATATATCTGACGCTAAATTTTATCGAAAGCCCTCAATAAAAGTAAATATAAGTTATTTTTTCTTCATTTGAAACATTTTTTTTACCGGTTTTACTTAAAAAAAGATAAATTTCTGTTGAAAAAACTGAGGGTGATCGAAACTTTCTAAAAATGCAGATTAGTTACAGACTAGTAGTAGATACAAAATAACCCATTCAATTCCATTCAACTTTCATCAAGGTCATTTTTGTCTTTCAGTGCAAAACAAAAGATATATAAGATAACCATTTAGGAACTGAACTAGTATATTGTATCCCAAACTGCCAGGTAGATGGGGAAATACCATAGACGCCGGTAAAATTAGTTGCAAAAATAGGATTTATACATTTGTTAATCCCCCAATTATTTGGTCTATCTCGATAGCTAGGTACTTAGTTGAAGATATTTACATGCTATTAATTTAACAATACCTAAATTCAAATCCCCAATCCTATTTATTATGAACGAAATAAAAGTTTATAGATTTTAAGATCTGGTTACCTGCATGGAAATAATTATTAAATTATTAACATGAATAACTTCCTGAAAAATAAAAACAGGTTATTTATTTAATTATGAAACTAAACATATAACAATGATAGATATTTGTCACTTTTGGTGATTGAAAGTAATTAAAAATATTTAAGGTTCTATTATATATTATTATATATTAGTGATAAATGTGCAAGAAAAAAGTTAATCATTGCGTTATCAGTGTCCCCATCATCACTGTATTCATAGGTAGCTTTACCTAAATTAAAAAATTATAGGATCCACATTATCATCATCCGCTATATGTTCTTTTTTTAAATTTTGTTCTTCAATTTTTTCAACTTCATATATTGACTTGGCAACAGTTGCACATTGATCCGCAAATTTTTTTTGAATTGCTAGATTCTTAACATCTAACTTGAAAGTGACATTTTTTGAGGCAACTCAGTTTTTGAGATATGCCAACATTTTTTCTATAAGGTTTAATTCAGGATGATAGGTGAGTAAGCGGAGAACGGAATAGCCATGAGCAGCCAGTATTATTTTATATAATTCTAGTTTGGTGGCTTGTTCTTCAGAAAATATACCTTTTTGGTTCAATCATTGCTGCATTCCGGTCTTTTTATTCGAAAACACAATTTTTTTTGCTGTAGCTACATTGTGGTACGAAGCGTTATCCAGTACAACCACAGAAGTGGGTGGTAAATTTGATATTAATTTATCTTCTATCCACTTTTCAAAAATTTTCATGTTTCATATCATCATGATGGTCCTCTGATTTTGTTCCAGATTTAAATATTAGAAGTGAATCTGGAACGAATCCCTGCTCACTGACAGCGTGAGTTATAACCAACCTTTTTCAATTTTTTTTATGTAATCCATGAACAGAACTGTCTAAGCACTGATGAGAAGTAGTGTGGGTAGAATTGATATACAGGGTGCTTCAACGAAAACTAAATAGAAGCTATATCTACCAAAATATTTATTTCTGATGAAAACGCAAAAACAGGTCAATTTTTGTTTCAAGGGGTACATCTTTTGGGGTACAAAACTTGCCTGAAATATCAACTCTCTGAGCGGGGGTTGCAATCCTTGAACATTTTGAATAAGGAAGATGGGTCGAGTGATGACTCAAAAGAAAGGTGGTATCTTTGTCTACATCGCCTTGAACGAATTTCCATTTTTAATTGAAAACTGTAAAAGATAACAGGGTGAGCAATTGAAAGATAGGGAAGACCATTAACCTGAGACTATTCAAGTTTCAGAGAGGTAAAATGGAACAGATCCATGCTGATCAATGGTAGTCAGTATCAAGTACCATCCTCAATTTCAACTCCTAGAGCAGGGGTAAGAGGGTAGATGGGTCGAGTGATACCTTGAAATAAAGGTATCTTTGTCTGCATCCCCGTGAACGAATTTTCATTTTTTCATTTTCGATTGGAAACTGTAGAAGATACAGAGTGAGCTACTGAAAAATAGAGGGGACTATCTATCGCCCTGAGCTATTCAAGTATTAGTGCAAAGAAATGGAACAGATTCATTCCAGATCAAAGGCTGTCTCTTCGATATAAATGAATCAATTCCAGTTTTTCGCACTAATATTCCAATAGTCTTGGGGCGATAGTCTTCTCTATTTTTAAGTGGCTCACTCTGTATCTTCTACAGTTTTCAATCAAAAATAAAAAATTCTTTCACGGGAATGCAGACAAAGATAATACCTTTCTTTCGAGTTATCAATCGACCCATCTACCCTTTTACAAATTTTCAAGGGTGGTCACTTCTGCTCTAGGGGTTGAAATTCGAGAAGAGGATGGTACCTGATGATGACTGCCATTGATCAGCATGGATCTGTTCCATCTTACCTCACTGAAACTTGAATAGTCCCAGGGAAATAGTCTTCCCTATCTTTCAGTTGATCACCCTGTATCTTTTACAGTTTTCAATTAAAAATGGAAGTTCGTTCAAGGCAATGTAGACAAAGATACCACCTTTCTTTTGAGTCATCACTCGACCCAGCTTCCCTATTCAAACTGTTCAAGAATTGCAACCCCCGCTTAGGGGGTTGATATTTCAGGCAAGTATTGTACCCCAAAAGATGTCCCCCTTGAAACAAAAATTGACCTGTTTTTGCGTTTTGATCAGAAATGAATATCTTGGTAGATATAGCCTCTGTTTAGTTTTCGTTGAAGCACCCTGTTTGTTTCATCAATATAAATAATTGGCCGATTTTCTTTTTATATATCCTTATCATTTTTAAATAATCTAGTCGTTTTGTCTCAATATCAGTGATTCAACTAAAATTTTTCCGTTATCCTGACTTTTGTTCCATCTGTAATCAATCAATTGCTTGCAGTTTTGTGGTAATTGTTTTAGGAAAGCTTCGCCGTCCTTTTTGGGGGTTTGAAAAGTCCAATACTTCACCACTCAATACATCAAGTCCTTCCATTTTTATTCTTTTTACCGTACTTTCAGATATATTCACGCTGGTAGTAAGCACCGCCTACTAGGCTGTTCCGAATTTCGAATTTGCACCTCAGATGACTTTGAGGGATCATTTTTAGAGCTCGCGGACTCTAATAAAAGATGCAGTAAAAAACTGAAATTTGTAGTTTCATCATTCATTGATGGTATCGACTTGAAATTGATATCAGATACTCACGTCTGTAATCCCTTCGATCTGTGAGAAAATCAAACAATTAAAATAACGCAACAGAGAAATAAGTCTCATTATATCGTAATCTGCTGCATATTTTGACTCGCGCAAAGAAATCAAAATCTATAGGGCATTCCCCATTTACCTAGAATCAAGAAATTTTGGAAAAACCAATGAAGTCATTCGAAGTGAAAGGAAAAATACGATAGAGTAGATATGTTGTTACATCACAAAAAAAAATGGGACAAGGTACTTCCCATTGGTATTTTCTCAGAATCGCGTAGGTGTATAAAATTGAAATTACAGTACAATCTCTCTAATCCGAACACACTCTAATCCGCACATCCAGTAATCCAAACAACGAAACTTTGAAATCACCTACCTCTATAATAAACACACGTTTAACTATAATCTACACTTTATTTTTCGACGACGTTTCGCTGACACACAGCTTTATCAAGAATAATCCACAAACGTCGTCGAATTTTTTTAAGTCTATAATAAACCACTCATTATATCATTTCTACATCTATAACGGCCACACAATTCAGAAAAAATACCTCTATAATCCACACAATTCATTTTTACCTCTATAATCCGAATTCCGTCAATAATTTCGTCGATTGAAAGTGTCCGAACTTGCAATATCTTGTCTGAATACTCGCTTCACTTGTGCAGATTAGATTCTCTTCTAACATTCAGCGCCTGATATCCTTACTAATCATGTTGCGTCGACATAAACCGTCAACAATGCAGCAAAAATGCGAAATTTCGGAAGAATTAGATAATGGAAAAAGAGTTTCTGAATTGGCCAGAATACACTCAATTGGAAAATCCACAGTAGGCGATATAGAGAAAAAAAGAAAATCAATTGAGAATTTTATATCTTTTTCTGATTCTGGTCCTGAGAAACGGTGTACGCTCAGAATTAGTAAAAATCCGAATGTTGAAAATGCTTTATACACTTGGTTCTTACAAGAACGTTCTCTACATCCACCTTTATCTGGTGATCTCATATGTGAGAAAGCAAGATTTTTTTACACCAGTATAACAGGTAGAGATGATTTCAAGGCAAGTCAAGGATGGTTGGAAAAATTCAAAAAAAGACATGGAATTCGACAACTTACCATATCAGGAGAGAAATTGTCCTCAGACGTTAGTGCGGTAGAACCATTTAAAAATAAATTTCTTCAAAAAATACGGGAGATGGATCTAGTGCCAGATCAAGTTTACAACGCAGATGAAAGTGGGTTATTTTGGCGAATTCTTTCAAACCAAACACTAGCCCATGCTGCTGAAAATTCAGCTCCGGGTTGGAAGATGAGTAAGGACCGTATTACATTCATGCCAAGCTCTAATGCATCAGTATCTCATAAAATGAAATTGTTGGTCATCGGAAAAGCCAACAAACCCTGAGCATTCAAGAACTGCTCCAATTTGCAAGTTTATTATAAAGGTCAAAAAAAAGGATGGGTAACTAGAGAACTTTTTTTTATGAATCGTTCCACAAACAATTCATTCCTGATTTAAAAAATAAAATGAACGAGCTGAAATTGCCACAAAAAGCTCTGCTCTTATTAGATAATGCTCCTGGACATCCAAGAGAAGAGGAATTAGTCAGAGGGGACCGAAATATTCAGGTCATGTTTCTACCTCCTAATTGTACTCCATTATTATAACCAATGGATCAACATGTAAAATAGAATGTGAAATTGCATTATCGAAAATCTGTGCTACTGAATATTGTGGGACGAGAAGACAATAACGTTTCGCAGTTACTGAAGCAATTGGACAGAAATCATGGAAGAATTTATGGCCCACAAAAGATGATGATTATGACGCAGGTGACCTGTTGCCTCTTTCACGGTTGAGGGAAAAAATTTTGCTAGAGAAAGAAGAGAAAATCGCGATCTACGTATGATGACAGATGTGCTAACAAATTTATCTGGTCAAGAGTTAACAACTGAAGACATTGAAGAATGGGTTGTAGGAGATAATGAGAATTATCTCTCTGAAATTGAAATAATCAACAACATAGAAAGTGACGAGGATACAGAAGAACTTGAAGAAGGCGATGTCTCCATGAATTCAGTGAAACATAAAGAAGCTCTCTTGTGTTTCAACAAAGGTTTGGAATGGTACACAGAAAATGATTTCCCTCAGCACCAAATATTATTATTGAATAAATTGAGAGAGATAGTTCGTTAAAACAGAAAACGATCCATGATTTCTTCAGAACCTAAAAAATGATCTATGAAATGTATCACTTTCTTAAGAATATGTAGTTATATTTTCATGTTTTTCTGTGACTCACAATAATTTTGAGTTTTTCAATGAATATTTCACGTTTTTCAATAAATATTTCACGTGTTTCAGCCCTGTCTTTTCTTTACTATTTCATTTCAATTACCTCGATAATCCGAATATTTCAGTAATCCGAACAAGCCCTGGTCCCATATGATCTGGATTAGAGAAGTTGTACTGTAATTAATCATTTCTGTCTTAAAATCATAAAATTCTGTAAAAAGAAATATTTTGAAGGTAGTCATCAGTGGTTATAAACATCGAATGACGTGCGATAAATTACGAGTTGAAACATTTAAACAAACACGGTTTCTTCGAATGTGTCAGTATATACTTGATCACAGATATGCGATGCATTTGGTTAGCCGTTTATCAGAAGTCTTGAAGGTATCGAATTTCATTGGAGAATTTCAATGTTAGCACCAATGATATTCATCAATTTCTTTGGTATGTATGTTATGCTATTGATATTCCTGCAAGCTTCTAAGTTATCCTCGGTGGGAGAGTCCTTCTCGCACTTGATGGATTTTTAGAGTTTTGAACAGACGGATCCTTCGTCCGTGTCCGTCACTTCCAGAGTGGAAAAAATTCAAATATACTCCAAAATTTGAATTCGCAGCGATATTCTGCAATTGAATGCTTTGTATCAGCTGGTTAATTAAGTTTCCGTAATTATCACTGTGTATATGTGTTATTTCTATAAATATAGATGCAATTAAAACTTTGGCAGCTCATTCAGCGATGTCACTGTGTATTAGAAGGAAATACAAATAAAAATCGTTCCATTTCGTTAAACAGCGTTATCGATGCGCTTCGTAGGCTTAAAAAAATTGAAAGAATAGAGAAAAGAATTTTGGGATAGCCCGCTTATCGTTATTGGAGGAATATAGGAATTATAATTCCGTGGAGATCAAAATGATGAAGTGAGTTGTTATCTCATAATTCTGCCGAGGTGTAAAATTTGAGAAAAGTCAGTCAAATATACGTTACCATCTCTTCGACGAACATTGGTGACAATAATGTGCTCAGTGTTAACCAGCTATATGATAACACCAAAAATATGTCGCTGTATGTTCCTTCTTTGTGATACGTCAAATTCGCTACGATCATGGCCTCTAAAAGATTGCACATCAAAGATAGAAAACTTGGCAGAGATGTGAACTGGTTTATTGACGCAGCACAACTGCATAGGTCGTTGTACATCTGTGTAATTTTCAGGAATACTTTCAGTTGGTTCTCTTCGCTATCACCACTCAAATTTTTTCGATTTCTGTTGGTTATAGCCATCAGTGATATGAATCGTTTTCGTAACACTAATAGAAAAAATATGAGGTATAGAGAATTAGTGCTTAGTATGAGAAATGGATATCCTTCGGTCAGAAGATCCATGACTATATACCAAAAAGAATCTCCTGATACTATGTTGATTACTCTCGCAAACAGTACACTCATTAGTAGTGATATAGTTCCTAGAAATAGAAGAATGGAATGTGTTTTATATGATGTAATCGTACCCATCTCAAACATCACTTTATCAACATTATTCAGGTATCTCGTAGCGAGGATGATATGCATTTGGTTGTGTAGGTCTGATATTATGATCGCAGAACAACCTACGATCCTGAAGCCATTTATTACAGATAATAATTTTCGCGAAGTAGATTCAGTTTGTGTTCTGTCGTTTGCTGATATGATGAGTGGTACTAACATCATCGCGCTGGCAACTGAAAATAATAACACAGTACGTGAAAATGACACTTCAAAATTCTAACACGCGGGAGACATACCTAGTAAACCTATATCGGGTACGCTGAATCCAGTGGTAACCACCGTTTTTGAAAGTTAGCTCTTGTTTAGGAGATATTCGCCTTTGAAGTTAGCTGATTTTAGTAAGGTTCGTCGCTTATGACTTCAGTACATTATATGCTTGTAATTCCCAAAGCGTTCGGAATATCGCTTTACTGTTTTCGGCAAAGTTTTAGCTATTGTCATAGCCAACATCTTTTCTGAATATACCAACATAAAAAACCTCATTCAAACACCGTTTCTTAACAAAATGTCCAAAAAACTCCATTTCTTTGCCATTTTTTCGTTAATTTTCGTCTAAATAATAGAAAAATCAAAGGAATTTCGCTTTAAAATCTTAAAATAAGAAAAGAAAACACATTTCCTATAGTTAAATCAAAAAATTTAAACGCACAATCATGATTTTAACTCAAATTTCTCACAGATGTCACTGTTAATACGTATTTATTAGTATTGTCACTGATGTTACTACGTATTTTGCTACGTATTTGTGTTCCATTTTTCATAGTCTTAGTTCTGATATTTCTTAATTTGACATTTCTTGTTGAAGTTTCTTTGTTTACACAAGTTATATATTTGGTAAAAATATCAAAAATGAATTCGTGCAGTAAATTTAATAAATTCTGCTACTTTTGTGGAAAGTTTACTATAATGACAAGCAAGCGTTCAATTTCTGAAGAAATTGCTGAATCGTACACACAATATTTCAACCAAACTGTAATCAAAGATGTGAACTGGGCTCCAAAAATCGTTTGTATTGGTTGTGTCATAAGATTGAGTGGATGGAAAAGAGGTAAAATGAAATGATTTATCATTTATTTCAAAATTATATCAATTGAAGCTATTTTTATCACAGGTGAATTCCAATCTATGTCTTTTGGCATTCTAGTAATTTGGACAAATCCTCAAGAACATAATCCAGATGACTGTTTTGCTTGTGTTAATGAAACTGTCGGATTGAACAGAGCTAAAAAACGTAAAGTTGAACTCAGAGGAACTCGGTTTGTTCAGTTGCCGTTACCACATTCGGAATCCATTCCAATACCGAAAAGACCCAGTCCGAGAGAAGAGTACATTCCATCTACTTTTGATACTATTGGCGAAACGTGTGTATCGGTTTATGTATCATCAAATGTATCTCCACAATGTAATCATGCGGAATTTTCTCAAGAAGATCTGGATAAAATTATTCGTCGATTGAAATTATCGCAGCGTCAGTCCATTATTTTGACTCAGGAATTGAAAAAAAGAATGTCTTAGCACCTGATGTGAAAGTATATGGAGCAATCGGCCGTCATAGACAGTTCACTGCTTTATTCAAATCCATCGAAGACAATTCATTCCCGTACTGCACTGATATCAAGGAATTGGTATTAAAAATGCATCATGAGTATAAACCAGAAGACTGGCGTCTTTTCATCGATTCGTCCAAAAGTAGTCTCAAGGCGGTTTTGCTTCATGCCATAAACTCAAAAAACAGTGTCCCGATTGCCATCAGCACAAAAACGAAAGAAAATTACGAATCATTGAAAAAAATCCTTGATTTGGTGAAATATGAAGACCATCATTGGAAGATTTGTGCAGATTTGAAGGTGATAACTCTTTTGAGAGGAATGCAGACGGGATATACGAAAAACATGTGTTTTATATGCTTATGGGATACTCGATATGCCGGCGACCAATATACCAATAAAAGCTGGCCTATGAGACAAGGGTTCAGATTGCGTCGAGAAAACGTCGTTGAAATTCCACTTGTGCCAATCGAAAAAGTGTTGCTTCCACCCCTGCATATCAAGCTTGGGATTGTTAAAAATTTCATCAAGGCCCTAGATCCTGAAGGCAATGCATTTAATGAGTTGAAGCGAATTTTCCCAAGATTGTGAGTGGAATGAAAATAAAAGAAGGTTTGTGTGAAACTATATACGTACCAATCAACCTAACTTATTCAATATTTAACACATATTTTTTCGAATTATTTTATTACAGGCATACTCAATGGACCTGATATTCGACGCTTGATGAGAGACCAACAATTTAAAAACAGTTTGTCGAATTTGCAGTTCGTTGCTTAGGATTGCGTCAAAGGAGTCATCGAAAATGTACTTGGAATTCATCGTGACGAAAACTGGCGCATACACGTTGAAAATATGCTCGTTGCTTTCCGTAACATCGGTGTAAAAATGTCTCTGAAAATTCATTTTTTACATTACCATGCAGACAAGTTCGCCGAACAATCACCATGTGAATCAGATGAGCATGGTGAACGGTTTCATCAGGTGACGGCTAGGCTTGAGCACTGGTATAGTGGGAAAAACTTGATTTTCTATTAGGAGACATTTGCTGGAATTCACAGCAAGATGAAGATGGAGAAGAAGAAGAATGAACATGAATTTATATGTTTATTTGTTGAAAATTGTTGGAATTGGAATAAAAATTTGAGTTAGAATCATGATTGTGCGTTTAAATTTTTTGATTGAACTATAGGAAATGTGTTTTCTTTTCTTATTTTGAGATTTTAAAGCGAAATTCCCTTGATTTCTCTATTATTTAGATGAAAATTAACGAAAAAATGGCAAAGAAATGGAGTTTTTTGGACATTTTGTTAATAAACGGTGTTTGAATGAGGTTTTTCTATGTTGGTATATTCAGAAAAGTTGTTGGCCATGACAATAGCTAAAACTTTGCCGAAGACAGTAAAGCGATATTTCGAACGGTTTGGGA
Organism: Cryptolaemus montrouzieri; assembly: GCA_013387265.2. Classification (NCBI taxonomy): domain Eukaryota; kingdom Metazoa; phylum Arthropoda; class Insecta; order Coleoptera; family Coccinellidae; genus Cryptolaemus; species Cryptolaemus montrouzieri. The sequence continues at coordinate 135,225,104 of JABFTP020000185.1, read as the reverse complement.
ATTACAAGCATATAATGTACTGAAGTCATAAGCGACGAACCCTACTAAAATCAGCTAACTTCAAAGGCGAATATCTCCTAAACAAGAGCTAACAGTCAAAAACGGTGGTTACCACTGGATTCAGCTTACCCGATATAGGTTTACTAGGTATGTCTCCCGCTTGTTAGAATTTTGAACTAGCACAGTGGAATCAATACATTTTTACGGATTCGAAACGTCTTCAAGAAAATATACAAATAATATGCTAGTAAGCATTTTCTGGCGCCTGCTTTAATTTTCTACTTTATATTATGTAATATTGAATTCATGCAAACAACTATTCAGTAGTGAATTATGAAACATTTTTTAAAAGTGTACTAGTTAACATCAGTGTTTCCTGGCATCAGTAGGTCTCAGTCAGAATTTGCGAAGATCAGTTTTGTTTTTAGGACTTAAAGGTTCTTCACACCATTGCAGCAGATATTTAAATCTCTGGTTCGTAGTCATGTATGCGGTCTTCCCCCCAATGCTTATTACGTCTGTTGGACAATGTCTAGGGGATAACGTTTCTTGTGGATCATCTGAAAATGACGGGTGATCTCCTTAGAGAAAATCAAGTTTTGGTTCCAAACAGATCCCTTGGAGCAACATCAGATTCGCGTAATGTATCCATAAACCTCTTGTAGAAGATATTTTGTTTACAGCCAGTTCTGTAAGGTACTGCCGTTCTTGGGATATTTTACCAGCAATCAACAACTAAGCTCTTTTCAAGAAGCGAGTTTGTCTGCAACTATCTCAGGTCAATAAAAATAAAACAGTCAACTTTTGACGAACCCTTACAAAAAGTGCAAATGCAGACACTCATCTGAAATGAGCAGCTATTGATGACCTGTGATTCTTTACAATGCATTCCGAAAAAGCTGAGAAAAACATACGGTAGTCAATAAAACTATCATATATGATTATTTTTCATGTTCGTCATGTTTGAGGAAAACACCCATCAAATCAATCCACAACACATCGAAACATCGCCATATCTCTAACTTCCTTGAAGCAATTTATATTATTCAATCTTGCCAATGGTATTGCTGTAATTGTCAACGAAGTAAGACTTTTTTCATAATCTTGCACTTTTTCTTTATTCAGCATAGTTGAGCAGTTTGGAATATTTAGGCATTTTTTAATTTGTGGAAGAACATTGAAAATATAGAAAATGTTGGTTTTGATATAAACTCAATGCTGCTTAATACTTTGTCATAACTCTCTGAAGAACCGAACATATGTTGAATGAGCATGATATTTTAAATTAACACACTTACCTAAACTTCTGATGATATGCTTGAATACAACCTTTAGGTTAGTTACATTTTCTGCTTGAAAATAACTAAAATCATGCAATGTAAAACCTAGTATTTTACTGAATCTATATATAATGAAAATAGGTTTGTATAACCCTTCTTTTGGAAACATTTTCGAGCAACTAATTGATTTTTACGACGAAGTTTCAAAATCTAATCCTGGAATGTAATTCTGTTCGGTTTCCAATATACCTTTGAAAGGTTATAATTTATTAATTTTAAATCATATAAAGTAGAGGGGAAGCTTGATGATTATCGGTAGCATTACCTACTTCAATAAGCCTAATTGTGTTCACTTTGTTGAATTGATAAATGGTTCGATACATTGATAATATGAGGTTGAGACTTGATGTGCATGGCATAGAAAATGTATAGTTATAGTAAAATTATGTATAGGGTGGCGCATCGGAAACATTCCTACCCAGGTTAATTGTCCCGCAAATAGATAATTGAAAGTTTGCCAATGATTCTTTCATTCATTAACTCGCAAAATTACAATTGTCGATTGTAATTATCTTTATTAAGTTTATAAATCAATTTTATTGTCTAAGGATGATACTTATGCTTTTTAATTCATGCTTATTATACGTGAAACACCAGATATTTATGAGTAGAGCGAAATGGCTAACAAAATTCTATTTTCATTGTAGTATTTCAGCTTTGCGATAAACAAACTAATAATAAATTGATTGTATATATTGCTAAAAATTAATGCCACTCATTGTTAGAACGCACTAAGCAAAACCGGTTTATGAAAACTATCAGATAAATTCGAGCAACTTCAAGCTCGTACATGATCCATGTTAATCTGTCACACTAGCAAGCCACGTCTCTGCAAGTGTTGCTTGATAGGTCGCTACGTTGGCAGATAAGTTGCTACGTTGCCAGTCTTATTACTTATATATACTTACTGTACTATGCATTTTACTCATATAATTCAAATTATAATTTATTTCAGGCATTAAAGAACCTAGAAAGGCCTCGGTTGGAGCTTTTCAATGATGTCGAGAAGCAAATTAAAGGAAACTACCGTCGATCAGTGGTTTACAGAGCACTTCATCCCCATATGGTTACCAGTACACCATGCGCCTCCCAACATCATCAAAAGAAAAGTCGATCACTCAATCTCTCTTCTATTATACAAGAAGGTTCTAGCAAAAGTAAAGAGGATCTTGTAGATCCAAATAAAAATCCGACGGAAAATCTCGGTGATGATTTTGTGAAGGAAAAAATTGAAGAAGTTGATATCGTCAATGTGAACAAAGAACAGGTTAGGCACTCTCTCAGTTCTAATGGGGGTTACAAGGATTCAAAGGCTTATCCCTATGTTAGCCTCAGAAGAGGAAACTTGGAAAGAAATTCTAGACTTGAAAATGCTGCAAGTCCGAAGAATCACTCGATTGGAAATGATTCAATTATTGGAAATGCATCACATCATTCATCTAGGGGAAGCAACATGAAAGTTAACGCTTTAACTGACTCTGTGAGGCGGTTAAATGAAAATGAGAATGTCTCGAGATGTTCTGGACGTATTGCAGAAGAGGTTCAGGCTGATAAGGAACAATTTCTTGCGAAACACAATTCAACTTTGAAGAAACAGGGGAATACATCAAAGAGTAAGTCCAATGATTCTGACCATATTCAAGGGAACAAAAAAAAAACCATTAGTCACTATCGTAATGATCCTGTACAAAATCTTGAAGAAATTGCACCTAGTTTGAAGTCTAATGATCAAATTGCTATGAACTATGTAGCCATGAATGATGATCAACTACAACATTCTGTGAAGCATCAGGAGAAAAACGAGCAAGTTTTTGTTATAGAACGGAATTCTCGTCCGGTACATGAAGTCCAAAATGAAAAGTCAGCTAAGGCGCAGAGCTCTAATAAATATCTTGATGCCAAAACCTCTAAGTACCTTTCAAAACTAAAAGAATCGTTAGAGATTTCTAGTGATGATATCACTGAAAACTTAAAATTGAAAAAAAAAGGAAAGCCTAATTCTGTTGAAACAAACAATGATATTTCTGATGAATCAGATGATGATTTTGGTCAGAAGAGGAATGAAAGAAAAAGAAGTTCCAGAATTGATCTAGCGCCTCCTCGAAAAAATAAACGCCCCTTTCACAATTCCAATTATGCAAAAAAAAAATCAAAAAAGTCTCGTCATTATTATGAGAGTGAAAGTGAAGATTCTGAAATTACTCTACGTGTACCCCGTAACAAATCGAAAAACATATATGATTCAACAAAAAAATCTAGGATGACTATAAGATCCAGTAGTTCTGATTCGGAAGAGAGTGAAAGCATAAACCGAATATGCCTGAAGAGCAATAAAGGAAAAAATGAAGTAGTTCCAAAATGCAAGAGGAAAAGAATCAGGGATATGAGTGTTTCTGATTCTTATGGTGACTATAATGATAAAAGGTTCAGGGAAAAGAAGTGGAATCATATTCCACGGAAACAGAGTAGTTCAAGATCAAGAGGCATGTGCAGACACCGAAGTGAATGTAATAAAGGGAAATTTCTAAGATCACATCGATGTAAATCTAAAACTGCCACTCATTGCTCAAAAAACAGATATTGTTCACCCCAGTGCATTACTAACACTACTGTGGTCGATTCTAGTTCTATAGATCAAAGTTATAATGAAAGAAAAGCCCTAAATAAAAAAGAAAGGTTGTCTCGAATTGAGAAATATAATCGGGATAAAGCATACCTTGATAAAGTCAGGTTGAATGATTCAGAGAATATTTTACCAAGACATAAAGCTGTTCATACTAAACGCAATAAGCTTAGAAACAAGATAACATCATTTGAGGAGGAGTCTTCTGATCATACAAAGGGCATAAGACCAATCAAAGGCAAAAAAATAGCTGCAGATGATGAAGAAAATAATTATAGTGAAGAGTCTTTGTATAAACTTCTTGAAAACGATGATAATTCAAAGAAGAGAAGGGTCACGAAAGTTATTTCTGAAGTGGTTAAAAACTTATTGCATGAAGAATTTGATAAATTGAAACAAGAAAAACAGACGATTGGCAAAAAAGATACTGCGCCTGAACAAGCATTACATAATCTTCAAAGTGATGTTATTCAAACTGATATTTTCCAAGATGTTCCAGAAAAGGAATTCCAAGATAATCTTCCAAATGGTAATTTGGGTCTTTTAAAAAAAACATTACCAATATGTTCTGATAAATCTTACGAATTTTCTTATTTCAAGAATGGCAATTCGTCCTCAAGTTATGCTGGTATGTCATGTAAAAAACGGATATCGAGACGTATAGCTAGACGCCCACACTTAGACTTAGGCGATGATGTTAGAATTATTCTGAGAGATTTTTCATCAAGCTGTGAGAATAGTATCCATTCTATAACGATGTTTAAAAATTTTGCATCAAAAAAAAAAGCAAAAAGCGAATTTAAAAGAGGCCATACTAAAAGAGTGAATGAAATAGCATCGATTTTGAGGAGAAAACAAGAGAATTCAAGATCTGGGACAAAAGTGAATGCAGAAAATCAATCATGTAAAATATTAGAACCTGAGAACACCAGATATTCAACAGCAAGCAAGTCCAAGAAAGTTAATTTGGACAAGTTGTTAAATGCTTCATCCAATCGGAAAAGTACTTCCAATAAGAGTACTAGAGAAGTTGGTAATGAAAAGTTGCAAGAGAAAATAGATTATGGAAATCAGTTATTACTTAACAAACCAGATATCTTGACAAATGATTTACATAGAACATTTACTGAAAATTCTCAGTCAAAAAGGCACACTATCTTGAATATTTTAAGACACAAGAAGAATGTTGGTACTCAGTCATCACCATTTTTTCTTCAGGGAAAATCACAAAATGATTTCACATTTCAGGAGTCTGCAAAACTCCCGAAAAACAAACAATTTTCTCATAGTTCATCAGAGATGAATATATCAAATTTCAGCAGCAAACAATGTATTAATGAAAATTTATCTGAACAAAAAGAACCTCAAATCGTATTACATGACATTTGTTCAAATGTATCCAGGTTAGAAAACCATTCGGGAAAGTACTGTGATCATCAAAGTTTTGGGATTGATAAAGTTGAAATAACTCCTCAAACTCCACAAAATAAGCAGGAATCAAATATACGAATACTTCAAAATATAACGGTTAGAAAGAACAAAGCTGTACAGAAAACTAGTTCTTTCTCTAAAGTTAAACATCGATCTGCTGCGAATAAAGAAGAAAAACGGCCCCAATTAGAAGAAAAGGATGTTTCCGTCTATTCCAAGAAAACCAAACAGGAGAAAGAAATATGTGAAACTGAGAATGCAAGTGAGTTTTATTGTTATCATACTTTTTTATAGATATTTTCCGTATAGATTTTATTTAACAAGAAATGAAGCAGAATAAACCAAAAGCTTCATTTTTGGATAAGATGCATAAACAGGTCAATTTTTTTGAAGGAGGATTTTTTGATCATAAGGTATTTATTTAAGATCAACCCTCACAACAAGAATACTTGCATCTCAATTTTTTGAATAGGAAAATACGTCTAATGATACCTTATCGGAAAGTTGATTTGAATGGCTAATGATTTTCTGAATTTCTGAAGTCGACTACAATCTGATGTTATCGAAAATAGCTATGAGAAGTGACCTGTAATCTTCAGAATATAAAGTATTTTTCAAAATGTTCTAAAGTTCTCTTGTTTCTTCGTTGTTGACCTTGTTTGTTGAAGAAATTAAGATGATAGATTGTGACTATAATTATTTCTTAGTAATGATATTAAGTACTGGGTAGTGGATTTATATATTTTCAAAGAATCGCTTTGACTTCATGAAGATATATTGGGTAGCACCTCTTTTAACTATACAGGGTATCCCAAGTTGAGTGGCCTATTAGACGTTTATGGAGAACTAATAATGCTATCGTTCTGAAGTTGATTCAGCTTGTCCGAAACTCTATTTCTAAAATATTTTCACCTAAATGGCACTTCCGGTTATACCGGAAGTGCATATCAACTTTGTTATTTAATATATAACACCCTGTATATTGATGACTGGTTCGATAGTACTTGTTATTCCAATTACAAAAAATCCTAAAACATAAGTCAAACTTGTTTCGTTCATGAAATATCCTAATTTTTCTTGAAAATTATCTATTTTATGTTTTTTGAAAAAATTGATGTATCTAGAGAACGGCGTGAGCTACCAAAATAATGAAAGGTGTTTTGCAAATGCAAGACGTAACTCATATACGAATGAATATCAGTCAGTATACAGAGTGCTCTTTTTTCCGCCTCATATTTCGAAACGAAGAAACATCGAAAACTAAGTTTTTTCAAAGTGTAACTAATATATTTTTTAATTCATTAGATTCGTCGTAAAAAAACTAAATGAAGTTTCCCATACATACCCTGTGCCAAAGATTTCAAGTTTTCAAGTTATGGCGACAAAACGAATTTTACGTACCTACCTAAAGTTGGCAAAGGCGGCTTAGATTCCTGCATAGAAATATCCCAGAGCGTAGACATACTCCTGAGCATAGATAACAAACTATTATTGTTTTAACTGTCAGTCGAATTAATTCGAAGAGAATGCCTAGCTACACAAATGAGAAAATACTTAATTTATTTTTCATTCATGAAGATGAGAGATGGAATGTGAGTAGAACTTGTAGGGGATTCAACGAATTATATCCAAATATGCCGTCTATGACAGATGAAAAGTTCAGGAGATACGTTACAAAGTTTCTTTCGACTGGAACGGTGCAGAATAAGACATCATTTTCATCGCCTGTAGTCAACAATGAGGACAATGAAATTGCCGTTCTAGCTTATTTTAATGTTAATCCACTTCCATCATTGGCAAAAGCAGAGCATGATCTGAATTTACCTCATAAGAGTATTCACAGAATTCTAAAAAAACATAAACTGCACCCTTATAAATTTTCATTGGTCCAACCTCTATAATATGGCAATCCACAGCTTTGAATAGAAATGTGTGAGATCCTTCTTCTCAGAACACAAGAGGATACCGTTTTCCTCGAACGGATTATCTGGACGGATGAGGCCAAACTTTCTTATGAGGGTTTTTTTTAACCGGAAATCCTCACTTTACGAGGGAAAGAAATCCTCAAAATAAATTTGGTTTTAATGTGTTTGCACTTTTGAAGGACAACAAAATTTCGTATTTTGTATATGATGAAAACTTAGAGGGTGAACTCTATATGGAGATTTTGAGAACTGTAGTAAGTGACTTCGTTGACACTTTATCAGTAGCTGAAATGAGGCGTTGTTGGTACCATCCCAATGGAGCGCCAGCTCACAAATGAAAATTATCGAAATTTAACTGATATGTTTGAGGATAGATGGATTGTAACGTCTTTGTGGCCTCCAAGATCACCTGACCTAACGCCTATAGATTTTTATCGTTGGAGAGCGCTGAAAGAAATTTATTATGAACTTGTGACCTCAAGATGCATAATAGACTGCACAATGCTTTCATGCAGTTGGTTGTGGAGGAACTGAACATCACAAGGTCTTATGCGCCGAGTAGAACTATGTCTAGAAGAGAATGGTCATCACTTTAAACAATTATTATGAAATTTATGAAAATAATTCGTTATGATATTTTTTGATTCGACTTTGGAAATTCGACAACTGCAGTTTCGCAGATAATTTAGCAATTATCCAATGACAAGATGACAGTTATTTGTTAATGCTCTGGGAAATGTCTATGCACGTGCAGGAATCTAAGCCGCCTTTGCTAACTTTAGGTAGGTACGTAAAATTCGTTTTTTCGCCATAACTTGAAAACTTGAAATCTTTGGCACAGGGTATGTATGGGAAACTTCATTCAGTTTTTTATGGTGAATCTAATGAATTGAAAAAAATATGGGTTACAATTTGAAAAAACGTAGTTTCCGATGTTTCTTCGTTTCGAAATATGAGGCGGAAAAAAGAGCACTCTGTATACTGACTGAGATTCATTCGGATATGAGTTATGTCTTGCATAGTTTCTTGTCTGCAAAACACCTTTCATTATTTTGGTAACTCACGCCGTTCTCTAGATATATCAATTTTTTCAAAAAGCATAAAATCGATAATTTTCAAGTAAAATTAGGATATTTCATGAACGAAACAAGTTCGACTTATGTGTTAGGATTTTTTGTAATTGGAATAACAAGTACTATCGTACCAGTCATCAATATATAGGGTGTTCTATATTAAATAACAAAGTTGGTATGCGCTTCTGGTATAACCGGAAGTGTCATTGAGGTGAAAATATTTTAGAAATAGAGTTTCGGACAAGCTGAATCAACTTCAGAACGATAGCATTATTAGTTCTCCATAAACGTCTAATAGGCCACTCAACTTGGGATACCCTTTATATACAGAGTGGTTCCCTTCATTTGCGGCGGATGACACGACAGGTTGCAGGATGAATTTTATTGTTTCTCTCGAGGGAAGATGTGAAACTTTCTATGTCAACTTTCAGTTCAACCAGAAGTTACATAAATTACATAAATTATTTTGAATAACATCCGTAACTGCTTATCCACTATATCAACAGCCTTTGAGTTAGGTGTTCAATGGTGTATTACAATGATACATTTCTTTCGAAGATCGAATTCAGAAACCGATTTATGCGGCCACAGAAAAATATATTTGAAATATTAAGTGCCCATTGTAAAGATCTGCTCTCCACTATATCTTGACAGTTCTCTTATACCTTATGCTTTGTGTCAAATTAATAGTTGATTGCGAAACAACAAATCTTTTTTTCATAGGATGAAGTTTTGAATAAGCATTCTCGAATGAGGTATATTCCGAATACCGCAGCATGATCAAAACTAGGTTATTTTCCAAGAAAGAATTCCTGGAGAATTTGTCAGAGTTTTGTTCCCTAGTTGTTGTTCTATCGCAAGATTAATAACTATGAAATAGTCACCTACGTTTTGAACGGTTGAAGGGTCCGTTTTTCAAAGCAGAATTGGGAAAAACTCTGACGAATCCACTTAATCCCTAAGACATCTATTTATTTATTTATTTAATTCAATTAAACATACACTTTGTTCAGCTTTTTAATTATGAGAATGGATATTTTCTTTAGCAAATTGAACAACAAAATAGAAAACTTAATCCAAAAACTGTTCGAATACTTTAATATTGGTTTCCTTCTAACATAAAAAGTATCGTCCACTATTCAAGAATTTGTCGAAAATGATGGACTAATGGCTCTTCTATTGGATACCTGTATCCAGATATTGAATCCAATTTTTTGGTAGCCCCTCTCTCAAGCGACTGTGATTTTTTGAGCAGTGTGGCGGGTGTTGTTTCGGTTAAAAAAAACCCGATTTGCAATTCTGGACTCGTCTGCGAAGAAAGTAACCAATTGTAACCTAAGTTGGTATCAATTCATTTCATGTTAATTAATCAGGCAATTTATGGTTTTTTTCTGACTTCTATTCCATTGTTGCGTTAATGAAGTAATTCTTCTTCATTCATTTCTAGAGTGTGGAAGATTATCAACAGATGTGCGATCATCTGAACCGTTTATACCACTCTTTTGTATGCGTTTTGCTCATACACTCGTTACCAAGTGCTGTTTTCATCATCTCTTTAGCTTTCGCACAATCTTTCAGAGTTAGAAGCAAAATTCAACATAACTGTTCCAATTTTAATTCTTCGCCAAAACGCAAAAAAAGGCACTGCGAACAATAGCACACCGTTCACAAACCAAGGCGTTCCTGCGGTAAGAGAAGCCTTCAGGAAGTTCGTGAATACTTGCTGGTCGCTTAGGCGTTCTGCCGTGGAGATAGGTGGCATACTGATGGGAGTCGTATCGTGCTACCCCGCAGGCGGAACCAGCTGCGTGCTTCAACCAATATTATTTATAACGTTCGAGCTCTGAAAATGGGAAAATTGATTTTGTTTTTCTCATATGTTTTACTCAAGAGATATGACAAATATCGTTTCAATTGCTTCATCAAACTTTTTCAAAGCATATTATTGTATAATATAATAATAATTTGATGCGATTATGTAACGGGGTGAATATCTCAGTTTTTATTATAAATTTTAGACGTTATGTATTTTATAGATCTTGGAGAGGAAGAAGAAATTGGTGAAGGCAACACGATGGATGGAATGTTCACTATATCTACCAACCACATTGAGTCAAAAGAAGACAATGATTGTTCGAAACATTCTTTGAAGTCAAAGAAATTAGATTTCAGTGAAGAGTGTGCTGTATCCAAGCAGCCAGAAGCAATGGAAATGGAAGATCTGCAAACATCTTTGAGGGTTTCCAGAGTCAGTGACCGAAAATTAGATCTTGAAAAAAAGAGGAAGGAACTGAATGAGAACGTAAGAGCATCCAAAGCCAAATCCAAAATAAATAAAAAGGAGAAAGAACATTACAGTGAGTATAAATATGAATCTCAGTCATTCTTTTGAATAAAAAAAATATGAAGGAGAACTTTTATTTAAGGAATAATGATGAATTATCAAGTATTCCTTCAAGACAAGTGGTTGTCGTCATAAAATTTCCTTCAAGAAGAACTGGAAAATAGAAAACACAAGTTTTACAAAGCAATTGAACACGTCATTTCGAAAAAGGGCACGAGTCACACTTTTTTGAATATCACTTTTTGACGCCATTTTATTTATTGAAGCGTTTTACACATTCTTTGTGAAAAGGGCACATATTCATACATCACAAGTCAACTTAAAAGGCAAACGAAAATTGTAGTCTGTTCGAAAATGGAACGAGTCCTGGACTTATGCCCCTTTCTAATGAAACGAAACGCAACTGTAAGACAATCGCGAGCTTGGCGAAACTGCTTATAAATCTAGAAAAAGAGTATCTGTACAAGAAATATTAACAATTATAAACGAAATAAAATAAAAGAAGCTAAAATTGTTAGAGAAGCTCATAAAAACCACCAAAGGAATGATGTGGCCTCAAAACAGGAGCTTCTTGTAGGTTGGTTTTTCGTTTTTAATATTTTGTTTGTTTACTCACAATATTCTACCTGTCACATTATGTTAAGAAAAGTTAATGTGTTATCATTTTATTTACAAATGTAAGTTAAAATGCATGGAGCTGATATCTGAAGATGTTTTGCAAAGTACTCTCCAGTTTGTTAGCAAATTTGATTGTAAAAATGCCCAAGACATGTATTTGTAGACATTGATCGAAAATAAAGATTATGTGAGTTATTGAAAACAAATGAGCAACCTATAGATAAAAGAGGTAAATTAGAGGGATCTTGGAGCAGTTCATTATCTGGTGATACATTAACTAAAGTACGGGAGCACATCGAGTCATTTCCTGTTAAATATGTGCACTACTATAATAAATATACATCATCTTATTATGATGAAATGTTATTATTGTTAAAATTATGCACACATTATATACACAAAAATATCCAGGTCATCAGGTAAAATATAAGTTTTACTTAAAATATTTTCAGGAAAATTTTAGCTTATATTTTGGTATAAAGCAAATGGATGTCTGTACACTGTGTGAGGAGATAAAGATTAAATTAAAAAACCACATATAAATGACAATGAAGAACCTATCAAGCAGATATTGAGATCCACAAAAGGCAATCAAATAAATTTTACAAAAATACAGGAAATTGAATAAGTGCAAGAATGATTCTGAGGTATAAGGAATTGCATTTGATTTTATGCAAAATTTGCCACTACCACATATTGCTGTCCAGGAGGTTTTTCATTTACGTTAACTGTGGTTATATGAGTTTTGCGTATATGATCTGAAAACTGGCAAATCAGTCTTTTATTCTCATTGTGAAGGCGTCGCTAATGAGCGTCCCAACGAAGTAGGTACTTTCATGTTGGATTATATAAAAAAAAATATTGGTAAGTATGCCGAAGAACTGCATCTATTTTCAGATGGTTATGCTGGCCAAATTCGGAATCATGCCATGATCTGAATCCTTCTGTCACTGGTAGCTGACCTAAGTAATAATATAAATGAGACACAATATTACATATCTGAAAGAGGTCATTCATTCCTGCCAAATGATAGAATTTTTGAGACAGCAAAGGGACATATTCGAAAAAATGATAGGATTTACACTCCAACTGAATATGAAAATCTTATAGCTGAGGCTGATGAAAATTTTGAAATAAGACATGCTATAACTGAAGATATTATAGACAATCAAATGGTGGCCAACCAACATTACAAGAAACTAGTGCTGTCTGTGGATTCCTATGGCATAGGAGTACCTAAGGACAAAAAAGTGACTTTTGCTATTTCCAAAGTGTCACATATCACACTTTCCAAGACTACACCGGGCCTTGTAACAACACGGGAATCCATAGATTGTTTAGTCAGTCACGATTTCCAACTCTTACACAGGAAGGGTACCAGGCCCCCCTTACCATCATATAATACTCCTGCATATGCTGGTAAAGTGCCAATCAATGAAAAGAAAATAGCTGATTTGAAAAAACTAGAAAAATATATTCCAGCAGAGTACTAAACTTTCTATACAGAGGTTTTTACATGGCTAAAAACTTCAGTGAACAATGAATATCACGAAAATCAAGATGATAAACCAACAGTTCTTCTGAAAATATTTAATTTTGTATCAACATCAGAGAGGTCATTTTAAAAAGAAATTAGTCCTGGAACTTGAATCGAAAATATCTGTGTAAAATATGTTTTTTTATAAATAAAAGTTACAAAATTATATACCACCAGTAAGTTTTTTTATAATAAACATACTTTTGTTCCTGAAAAGTTATAATTAATATATTCGTGCCCTTTTTGAAATGACGGGTTCAATTATTACAGCTACTATCTCCTTCCTTCTTTCTTTCATATCATTATCGTTTTAGTCACCATCAATTTCGGAAGGATTGATCAGTACCAATAATAGATCATATTTATAGTTTTTCTTCGATTTCGAGTGTTATCAGAATATTTAAATTTTTCGAAATCGCGGTTAACTTCATCAGAAAATTTCTAGATTAAATAAGTTTGGCCACTAAAAAGGTTTTCAAGATATTCATTTGTATTTTCCCATCCTCGTCAGTGTAGTCTTGTATGCCGACATGAGTGTATCTTTGAGAAATATGTAATACTTTTCGAAATGTCGAATCGTTTTTAAAAAGTCTGTCTTTATGAACTTCTGCGATCTAAAGATTGACAACAATTTTCACAATTGAAGTTTGATATTTCATTCTCATAGTCGCCCTTCATTCATATTAAGATCTTCACTCAAGCAAGAAAGGTGGTATATGGTTGAATCAATGAAATAAAATTTTTATCTTCAAAGTAATTCCATAACAGCGGAATGTTCGGACATCGCATTTTTTTCTTCTAAATATATAGTCCATATACTGATAATAATGTGAGATAATTCTAGATTATTCGTTTCAGACCATACGAGTCAACCATGTGATGATGAAGTTATAGGTAAGTCTGAATTATAATTTTTGAAAGAAGTGAGGTATTCGCCTTACAAAATTTGATATCGGTAGATTTTATCCAATGTAAAACACAAAATGAGAACCTTTTTCGGTAATGTGTCTCCTGAATCGTATGAAAACATTGTTTAATTTTTTCGTGTATTTGACACTATTTTCAGTCGCGATCAGGGAAAGGTCTTGTTCTGTATTATAAAAGAGAGAGAAGTATAGATTTGGAGTTTGATTGGTAATTAGTTCAATTGGCTCTATGAAAAAAACTTCATAGTTGGGGTTCATTGTAGTTTGTAGTACTTTTTAGAATGAGCATTTCTTCACTATTGCCAAATAGGTGACCAACAATTCTGTTCTTGAACCCGAGTAACATTATTGATTATATGAAGATATATAAAGATTTTCAGATATTCTGAAAGAAAAGCAAGGAAAGTTAACTATACTTATGATAAATGCATACATAGTATGTACATGATGATTTTTCAAATGATTCTGCTTCCTGATGTCATTTTAGTGACGACAGTAGAGCTTTTCAAACGCTTGTGTTTTATTGCAAAGTAACAAGTTTTAATCATTTGAATTTTGGGGTTTTATCATTGGCTTGCTATCTGCTATTTACTATGGAATATGGCTGTTGAAAAGAAGATTTTTCTAAACAATGGGGGGTACGATATGTAAAACTGACGCTGAAAGATTAAAACTATAACATGAAATACTACGAACTCACTGTTGTTTAAGTTTCTGCCACTTTTGAAGCACTTTAAATAGATTATGATGTATCTGAAATAATGCATGAAACGCTCAGTTTTAGATGCCAGTGTATTATATTTCAACGAGACTTTTTTTTTCATTTTCATCAAACGATTTTATAATTTCTTTGGCATCGAGACTGTTAAATATAAGTCTAGAGAAAGAGTAATCGAGTTTAGAGGAAAGATATCTAACTTCAATTTAATCTCATCGAGTAGTAAAAGTTCTTTCACATCTCTTTGATTTGTTAAAAGGGAGTGAGAAAAAGTGAATGAGATTTTTGTATGATCATCGAAGACAACTGAAATAACTTGACTTATAAAGCAGATGTGCCCTTGGTATTATGTCAGAAATTAATTAATTAGAGGTTGAACTATCGGCTCATCAAGAATAACCTCAGTAGAGTAATACACACAACCAAATTTATATGGAATCACTCGGTATTTCACATTATTGATTGTTTTTAACCATGGATCTTTGACTGCTTGTGAAGAAAGAAGTTTTTTGTTGTAAAAAACTGGATAGTATGATAAGAAATGTTGAATTATCACCACATGTTCGGGATATTGCACTCAGTTGTCACTGAGATTCGAAACTGTGTATTTCAAAATTTAAAAAAGCCTATAATCATAATTGAAAATGTCTTACGTTGGATTATCCGATGTGCAGAGGGATCGAATAATGCTCTCGTTGAAGAAGGAGTGAAACAGAGGGATATAGCGGCCACAATGGGATATCACAGGGGGTGATTTCAAAAACCTACGCCCCATACGTGGATTTACAATCTCTGCTAAATAGGCCTAGAAGAAGTCGTAGGTAGATCAATTCTGAAGAACAAGACCGCTTTTTGTGCCAAATTGCAATAAGAGACACTAGTGCGTCGCACCCCATACTCCAAAGGCAATTTCTGGAAGCAATATGCATCAGTGTATCAGTCGAAACCATACGTTAAAGACTTCGTTCAAGGGATTTGTACAGCAGAAGGCCCTTGAGAGTTCCAGAGCTAACCAGACAACACAAATTTAACAGACTTAATTGGTGTATCGAGCACCAAAATTGAAATATTGAGAATTGGCGAAATGTTCTTTTTTCGGATGAGACCAGAATTGGTGTTCGATTAGATGACCGCCAGATTCGGGTTTTAAGGGATTGTGGAAGACAAGCTAGACTCCGAGCAGCAAGACAAATTCCGAAATATCGAGGGGGGCAGTGTAATGTTTTGAGGTGGCATTATGCTGAGGGGCAAAACAGATTTGATTTCGTTTCCTACGAGTGTAACGGCTAGACATTATGTGGACCTATTGCTGGAGCCCATAGTGAGACTCTGGCGAGGTGCCTACGGTGAGAATTTCACTTTTATGCAAGATAATGCTCCTCCGCATACCAGCAACCTCGCGCGACATTATCTTGAAACAGGGAATCGGTGTTTTGGACTGGCCAGCTAGCTCTCCAGACCTGAATCCTATCGAACATTCATGGGATAATCTCAAAAGGAAAATTAGATCGCGCCAGGATAATCCAAGAACCCCACAACAGCTCATGCAAGCCGCCACAGAAAAGTGGCAGAATATCAACCCAAAAGAGGTCGAAAACCTAATTCAAAGCATGCCTAGACGGATTCAGGCTTGTATCAGGGCAAGAGGAGGTTATAAAAGCTACTGAGGTCGAGAAAAAAACACATACTCCGTGAGAAACATCTTTCAATTTCTTTATTACATGCGGAAAGAGTCTCTTATTTTCTAACAATCATTCGAATTTTCCAAAATTCCCTGAGATGTTCAAAATATCTGGCGATTCCATATAGTTATTTAAGTCAGGTAAAATTAATGAGATTGCAAGTTAGAGGTTCGACCGTCTTTAAGTTTATAATATAAAATTAACTGCTATTCAAAAAAAAAGTAAGGAAAATTGACTACCCATGATACCCATATACATATGTAGTTTGCACATAATGATGATAAAAATAGATTATAAACCGATAAATATTCTCAAAACTCATGATTTAGGATTTTCTTTCACGATATACTGTACACTAAAAAAGCAGTTTTTCGACATTTTCATCCAGCAAGTTATTCTTATCTGGGTACTAAACAAAACTGCTATTCGCTCGGAACAATGGTAGATAAAGCAGATACTTTAAGACCACTCTTCTCAGGGTAGGATATAGTTTGCTGATCTTTCTTTCAAAATTGTTTGAACTGATGTGTTGTCTATAAACTTCGACCTATTGAAATATGATAATTTTCGGTCGAAATTACTCAAAACTGAAACTTCGTTCGGTTAAAGCAATTTAGGAAGAATTGAAAAATTGATGCTTGACATAGTTTTCGTAGAAAAGACGACTGCAATACTCCAACTTTACCGAATTTGAGATCATGGGTATTTTCTTTTTCTGAAGGAATTTATCATGAGCCAGAGAAATCTTTCAAAAACAATTAGCTATATTGTTGAAAAGAATATCTTATCATTCAAACACTGTCAGTGAATATATTGGATTTGTTACTCTGTTTAGGTGTAAGAAGAGGAACACGACAAAGAAAACCACCGCCTGTTCTATGGTGGAAAAAAGAAATTACCTCCAGTGATGTCGAGAAATTTGGATATTGTGAGTAAAACGGAGAAATCATTTCGATTTGAGATTTGACTTGAAAATGAATAGGTTATAATTAATAAGTTGCACTTAAAAGTAACTAGTTACTTCAATCACAATCTAGAAAAGGAATAATTGGCACATAAAAATGTATTCGAAGAATTTGAAGTGTGAGGAGTAAATTCTTTAATATTTTAGAGTAAAGTGTTAGGTTACGATTAAGGATGTGTTGATCCAAGAATATCCTCTATCGACAACAAATGATACTGATGCATTTCTGTAACTGATATTTTTAGTTGATAGTTCTGTCCCAGATACATAATTGCAAAACTGATACTGTTGAAACAGGCAATCTATCGGATACCGTTATATCAATCAAATCTAACCTCATACTTCTAACCATAAATTTAGGTTAGATCATGATTATACTGATTTAATTGTCTTCATCTGTTTAATGAGGATTATAAAATAATAGGAATTTCGTTTGTAAATATGGGTAATTCATAAGCTGCCCCACAACATATGGGTTTTATTATATCATCTATTTTATTTTAGCTATTTAGTTTTACATCGAATTGTAAAACTAATTCATTAAATCGGTATTTTAAATTGAATGTATGTACCGATGCAAATGATGAATGAAGTATTTGAAAGGACCCAAACTTATTATGTACACTTGCAATTTTAAATTTATTTAGTTACTTGAAATGTATTTGAAAATTTCTTTCTACTGAGATTTCCGACTTTTCGAAAGTATTTATGGTAAAGGAACCGAATGATAATGAAGAAAATACGAAAGAAAAGTTTTCCGGAATTGTAATAGAGGCTAATTCTAGAATAGTATCTGCCTATTGGTTTAGTTTAGTATTTATTTCATTTCCTTTCTTTTGCTTTAATTCATAAAATTATTATTTTTTGTTGTGTACAACTTTGCTTCCGCCGTTTGCAATAGATGGCTGTAGTGGTAAGTGGTAGCTGAAATAAATAGATCATAGATGTCATACAATGAGTTTACACTGTGACAAAAAAGTATCCGGAAATTCTCATTTAAATTGCCGGTGTTGAGTTAAGTATTTTAAGTGTCTGTATGTTGGTAGGACTGTCCCTAATTTCTATGCCAAACATGAGCGCGATCTGACAACTAGTTTGTTTACGACAGCTGTTGAAACCAGTTGACCTCAGTTGTACTCTGCGAATTTTACAATGGAAAAAATATTCAACGAAGAGTTCGTCTCAAATTTTGTGTTTTAAACGAAATTTCGTGTGCTGAATCGTTGCGAATGCTGGAAGAGGTTCATGGAGACTCTGCTTTATCGAAAACCCAAGTGTACGAGAGATCGTTGAAGATTTGCCTCGTTCCGAACGACCTTCGACCTCGTCAACCGACGATAACGTCCAAAAAATCAAGGAAATGGTGCTAGAAAATCGTCATGCCAGTGTTAGAGAAACCACTCGTTTGATTTTGGTGCACCAATTGGGCATGTGGCGCGACGCCGCTCGGCTTGTTTCGATAGAGCTGAATTTTCTTCAAAAACAGTACCGGATACAGGTAGCTGCAGACATGCTAGATTGTCGAATTCTGATCCATGGGACGGATCATAACTGGTGAAGTGACATGGGTCTATGAACACGACACACTAACGAGCCAACAATCTTCGGAATGGGTAAGAAAAAAATTAGCCATAGTCGTTCGAAAATCAAGACGATGCTGTTTGTTTTCTTCGATATTCGTGGTATGGTTCATAGTGAATTCGTTCCGCAAGGTCGAACGGTCAATAAGGACTTCTATTTAACCGTTTAGAGAGGTTTAAGTGAAAATATTCATCGTAAACGGCCGGATTTATGGCAAAACAATTCGTGGATTTTGCATGACGATAACGCACCATCTCATGGAGCCACGGTTATTAAGGACTTCAAGACCAAACACTCGATTAATACCACTGAGCAGCCGCCTTATTCGCCTGATTTGGCTCCGTGAGACTTTTTCTTTTCTCCAGACTTGAATTGCCGCTTCGGGGAACTAGATTTGATTCCATAGACGTTATGAAACCTAATCTAACCTAACCTAACCGTTATGAGACGTTTGAGTGAAAATATTCGCCGTAAACGGACGGATGTGTGGCAAAACAATTCGTGGACTTTGCATGACGATAACGCACCATCTCATCCAGCCACGGTTATTAACGACTTTAAGACCAAACACTCGATTAATACCATCGAGCAGCCGCCTTATTCGCCTGATTTAGCTCCGTGTGACTTTTTCTTTTCTCCAGACTGGAATTGCCGCTTCGGGGAACTAGATTTGATTCCATAGACGTCACGAAAGAAAATTCGCAGAGAGAGCTCAAAAGTCATCCCTGAAGCGCCTATAAAAAATGATTCGATGATTGTAGAAAACGTTGGCACATGTGTTTCGCTTCAAATGGAGCATATATCGAAGGAGATTCAATAAATATCGAAGTAGATTAAGTTTGGCCCATTGTGTTTGCCGTGTTTTGTTGAGTTATTTGTCTTGCAGAAACTTCCTGATGAAGCTTGCAAGACTGTTGTAGGGGGCCTTCTGGATCATCCGGGCGCTGGGTGTTTCACGCCCATGGCGTTCAGTTTGGTTTCCTTATGAGCGGACATTCGAAGAGTATGTGTTCCGTCGTTTCGTCATTTCCTAGGCAACCACGGCACTCTGTGGTTTCTGATAGTTTTATGACGTGTAGATGTTTGTTGAGTTGGTGTCCCGTCAATAGGTCCACTACTATCCCAACAGATTTTTCATCGTGGGACAGTAGTTCATGGACCCTCTTATTTGATTGCGGCCTTTATGAGCCTTTTTGACTGTCTCAGTCCCGAGATGCCTGCTAAATAGTTTTGGGCCTCGGTGGTGATTTTGCGTTTTATTTTAAATTTCCGGACACTTTTATGTATAACCAGGCATTTTTACACTTGAATTTTGGACTGGCGGTCCCCGGAAAAGAACGGTTGAAGCAAAGTTATACATATATATATATATATATATATATATATATATATATATATATATATATATATATATATTGATAATAGTTCTGAACTAAATATGGTGCCCATGAATGAAAAAAAATACAGAAGTGAAATGATAGTGAATCAGAAACTGAAGGTTTGAATCTGATTCTGTTCAACTGTAAATTTGAAAAGCGTATGCTTTACCGCCCCATCCCTAGTTACGATGTATTTATTAGGGGAAAATCAACATCTGTGCCTATGGTATCAGAGTGGGACTATTTCATCATGACGATCTCAAATTTTAAGAATTCTTTTTGAAGTTGATTATTATGTATTGGATTTATCATTATCGAAGTTGCTTCACTTCATGTAATTGCCAAATAATAATTTATTATTCAATGTTGTTACTTTAATGTTAATTTCATCATGTCAAAGTTTTCTCATTTTCAATATTCATGAATTATGATGAAAATTCTGCATAGTGGATATAAGTGATGTTTTCTTTTCAGTGGTTAATAAAACGATAGAAATAACTAAGAAAAATGCAATAGATGAAATGAAAAATAGGTCTAAGGAAACGACCAAAAAACGTGCTGGTCTGAAGCATAAAACAAAAAAAACCTCAGAGAAAACATCTCCTAAAGAAAAAAGGAGGAAAACAATAAATAGTAGAAAAAAAAAATTGCAAACAGATAATGAACATGATTTTGGCCAAAAGAATGAAAAAGAAGATTCGCTCCGGACAGGAATAGAATCTCGAGATTGTGAGTTGGTTGGTAAGTTCCAAAATTTCGTTTTGAGAGTTAAAAGATCTAACTTGAAAGTTGCTTCACAGAAAAAACACCTGCAGAAGCTATAAATCACCCTTTGGAAGATCTTAACGATCCAGGATATTCAAGCGGCAATTATAACGATAAGATGTCTAGTTATAAGACGGAGTGGAATGAAACTGGTGAGTGTGCCTCAGTTCTGTCCGACTTATTACTTCTTTATATCTTTCCGATTGGTCGATAATATCGGGAAGATTTTACGTCTGTATACGTGGGTTGAACATTAAGGTGTCTACCTCTGACACAATATAACAATATCATTTTTGAACATAGTCTTTATTTCATTACAGTTTTCCCATTGGCGTTTCAACATTTCGATAGCGTTCTTAAAGAAATTTTATCCGAATGAATCAAAGCGCCCACTTGCACCTCACACCCTTTCGTCATTGATTGAATTTGTTTTTCCTTAGAGATCTTTTGGTTTTGGAGTAGTCACTGGGTCGAACCCTGCATCAATAATGGTAGTCATTGCATCAAAGGAATTGTGTGCTAAATCGTTGTCTCGATGGAAAAGCACACCTTTCCCTGTTTCTTTCTTTTATACCTTCACGTAATTTAGGTAATAGTTGCGTAGTAAGATCCTGTTTAACGACTTTTGTGCATCCCAGAATACTAAGGCCATGAACTTGTTGACTGACGCCACAGCTATGAATTGCGAGGAAGAAGTGAATTTCTTTCTACTGCTTACTTTTTCGTGAAGATGTATTCCTGTTTCGTCTATTGTTACGTATTGATTAATTAACTTCTCATTTAAGCGAAAAATGTTTGAAAGCCTCTCTGGCACGTTACTGATTAGCTGCAATTCGGGAACTCCATCTTTTAGTTTTTTCTTCGCTATTACATTGGTTCAATTTAGTTCACGAGTTCACATCGGTGTTTATTTTTGATAGAGAATGTCGAAATATAAGCAATAACTCATTCAAATGAAGATGGACAATATATATCGGATGGTGAAATATCTGGGTAATACCAGGTAGGACTTCCCATTGGAGCGTTTCCAAGTAGGTTTTAACGGGTTTGGCAACGTGGCCGATCGTTGTCATGCTGTAGAATACTTTTTGTGTCTGTCGTATTGTGGCAGTTATTTGCGCAGTGCTTTACTCAACTGCATCAATTGAGTTCGATACCGTTTCCCAGTAATGGTTTCGTTCGGTTTCAACAGCTCATAATAAATAACAACCGACTTGAAAGGCTTTTCATTTTTGACTGAAAACTGTAGAAGATACAGAGTGGGCCCCTAAAAAATAGAGAAGACTATCGCCCCAAGACTTTTGGAGTATAAGTGCGAAAAACTGGAATTGATTCATTTAGATCAAAAATGACAGCCTTTGATCTGGAATGAATCTGTTCCATTTTTTGCACTAATACTTGAATAGCTCAGGGCGATAGATAGTCTCCTCTATTTTTCAGTAGCTCACTCTGTATCTTCTACAGTTTTCAATCAAAAATGAAAATTCGTTCACGGGGATGCAGACAGAGATAATGCCTTTCTTTCGAGGTATCACTCGACCCATCTACCCTCTTCCAAATTTTCAAGGGTGGTCACTCCTGCTCTAGGGGTTGAAATTCGAGATGTGGATGGTACTTGATGATGACTGCCATTGGTAAACATGGATCTGTTCCATTTTACTTCACTGAAACTTGAATAGTCTCAGGGAAATAGTCTTCCCTATATTTCAGTTGCTCACCCTGTATCTTTTACAGTTTTCAATAAAAAATGGAAATTCATTCAAGGGATGTAGACAAAGATACCCCCGTTTAGGGGGTTGATATTTCAGGCAATTTTTGTACTCCAAAAGATGTCCCCTTGAAACAAAAATTGACCTGTTTTTGCGTTTTGATCAAAATGAATATCTTGGTAGATATAGCCTCTGTTTAGTTTTCGTTGAAGCACCCTTCATTCAAAAAATTTCGCACTTCGAGGGCAAAGCGCGGGAGTGCTCCATCGTGTTGGAACCACATGCCACGCTCGTGTATATTTTCATTTCGCAATAGTTCCGGTAATACTTCTTGCAGAAAATTAAGATATGAAGGTCCATCAAGACTTACCTCAAAAAAATGTGGTCCATTTAAATGGTTATTGCACAACCTATCCACATATTCACTGAAAACTTATGCTGCGAATCCCGTTGACATGTCGAATGGGGATTCACTTCAGCCCATTCATGGGTATTCCCCAAATTGAGTACACCATCTCTTGTGAATTGTAATTCGTCGGTAAAAATTGTTCTATAGCAAATTGGCCGATTTTCCATCTAGTGAATGCAACTCTCTTCATGTCGTCCCCAGATTCCAGACGCTGTACACTCTGAACGTGAAATGGGTGATGATTTTCGTTTTTCGGAGAACTTCGAAAGCGTGGTGCAACTCTCCTAGTACTAGTTACAGGATTTTCATTCACAATTTCGAAAATATTCTGAATCTCATTCCACCCTGCTGACGAAGTCTTTCAGGTTTAAGATATGAAGGAAATTTTCCATGTTGTCTCGAATAAGTAAATACAGAGGCAAATGCTTCGTGATTTGGATGCCTTCTGTTTGGGAATCGCCTAGTATACTCGCGAACCGATTCTCTGCCATTGCCATTACAGAAACCATAAACAAAAATTATGTCAGCATATTCTTCATTTGAGAAAAACGGAGACTTTTGTTTGATTATTTTCATTTTGCGACAATCTTCACAAAGAAAGTACCTATTAAGAAGTGTAATTGTTGTTTGACACCATCCAATTGTTGTTTGATACCATCCAATTGTTGTTTTCTATTGTTATCCGTAATTCAAAGAGCTCCGTTAATTTTCTTAATTTCTGTGGTTCATAACGTTAATATCTGTATTATGTCAAATAATATCTCATTGAGTCAGGGAGCATGAAGTAGATTAAATAAAACATTTCTGTGACGACATTCGTTATTCAGTAAGGACAATGACTGCTGTCGCAACCATGAATAAATCTTACTTAATTAATATTGTATTTTTCTGATGTTTTTGTTATCGTTGTTTCTCTAGTTTTTGTTTGTTTTCTAGAGTTTGAAGAAGAGAATTATGAAAAACTACCTTAAATTCTAACTACATACATCTGTATAAATCCTTAGGAACACAACTTTTCATAAAAGCTAATGCAAGCGAAAAAATCATTCCAATGAAATTCAAATGAAAAACGAAGGGTATTCCGAATTTTCAGTAACATCGATCGGAAAATTTATGTTCCATCGAAAACAAATTAACTATTTCCAAATTTATAAAAATCATATACCGGGTGATGGTTTCAAGGTGTGACACAAATATTGAAATACAAGTATGGCAGTGATATTTTCCAAAAGACTATTATTTTAGTTCTTTGCTTGTAACAAAATTAACTTATATACTCTGGTTAAGCCCAGAGAAAAATGAGCAATGAGACTCTAATTTAATATTCGTCACTGAAATCTTGGAGGAAAAGTCAAGAATACATAGTGTCACAAATACTTCTTTATATGTTCAATACAGGCAATAAGACTTATCTTGGCGGTTCTTGGTCTTACTGCTGCCTTTGGAGAAAAACTTTATTTCAGCTGTTGAGCTCCACGTGCGAGTCTCTACCTAGGAATGTCTGTCTAGGACTCCTCACCTGGGACTTCTATCTAGGGCTCCTCATCTGGGAAATGCAATCTAGGGGTCTCCACCTAGGACTTTCTATTTATGGTCTCCACCTAGGAATTTGTCTAGGGCTCCTCACCTAGGAATGTCTGTCTAGGGCTCCTCACCTAGGACTTCCTATCTAGGGCTCCTCACCTAGGACTTCCTATCTAGGGCTCCTCACCTAGGAATGTCTTTCTAGGGCTCCTCACCTAGGACTTTCTATCTAGAGCTCCTCACCTAGGACCTATATTTTGATATAGGTCATTACACAGTATAGGAGATACAAGATATGAATTTTAATATAATTTAATTAACTGCAATTTAGGAGGATTTTCAAGTTCAACTAATTCGCTTGAAGGTCTGCAAAGAAAAGGTTGCCTAAAATGAATAATTTGAAGAATGCTGCACATGCACATATCTAGCTATCTGATAGCCGGATTATGCGCATCAGATTGTTAACCAGTGGCATGACACAGATAGAGGGTTGACTGGAATCAGGTGTTTCAACTCAAATTATTGTGACGTGATTTTAGCACGTTACATGGTTATCTACTGGCATCGTCAACCATGGTATAGGGTGCAAATATCAAGTCCAAACACTACTTTGGAATAAATGATCTCGAAAATTGAATTGACGTTTGTATTCCACTAAAAAGTGCCACAAACTAACCAATTAAATAAATTGAAAGGGCGTTTCATTAGGATTCAACAACTTTAACCCAATTTCACGAAAACCGTATACAGAATGATGAGTTCAGGCTATAACACAAAAATTATGAAAAAGTACGGAGCTGGATCACCCGAAAATTTCCAGTCAACATTAATGACAAAATACTATCTAAAAATTTCAGCGCTCTAGTTATCTTTTAACGGAAATTATTAGGATAATAAAATTTGAGTGAAATCGATGAATAGCCTGAATATCACTAATGAAGGCCTTGACAAGAAAATGAGGTGCAGTTTCGAAAAGCACTTGATCGCTTCTACTTATAGTTGCAGTATGTCATTTTCATTCGGGAACACCCTGTAGCCTAATTTGATATTGAGTAGTGGGAAATTATTAATGTCTTTACTTGAGTTTTTACAAAATTCATTGATTTCCAAACTTTCCAACAGATTAATTTTTTTCTTTTGTCCCAATAATATAGAATTTTGATACTATCTAATGTTATTGAATGTTTTATAGTTTTCATATGTTCACATATTGGTGAATTCTTGTCGGAGGATTAAAGTTTCCTACCTGTCTGCTCAAAATAAGCTCTCTATGCTATTAGGGCTCAATGCCAGACGAAAATCAACGAAATTTTTGAACATTTATATTTTCAACCCATGTTGTCACTAAAACTGTCTGTCCCTCACATAATTTTTCTTGTTTGTATCTGCCATTCTAATAATAGACAAATTTCAATCATGAAATGAAGTTTTTATTGATGGATTCATATATATATATATATATATATATATATATATATATATATATATATATATATATATATATATATGAATATTAAAGTACTTCGATCATCCGAACGAATCGATTTGCCGAATCAGTTCGAATAATCGACACTCTACTCTATAATCTTTTTATTTTTTTTAGCTGAGAAAAAGGAAAAATTATTACTTAAAGCATGTCAGACCAATTCGATTCAGCACTTGATTATTTGTGAGAATGGTAAAAGCAGCTGTGGATACCTTTTCATACCTCCCAATGGAATGAAAATAGGAAAGAATAACGTTTACGTTATGGTGAGGATATTTTAACCATTCTGTTTCCTTGGCATGTTTGTATAATATCGATCGGG
Source organism: Cryptolaemus montrouzieri (assembly GCA_013387265.2). Taxonomy (NCBI): domain Eukaryota; kingdom Metazoa; phylum Arthropoda; class Insecta; order Coleoptera; family Coccinellidae; genus Cryptolaemus; species Cryptolaemus montrouzieri. Next base: position 135,198,748 of record JABFTP020000185.1, on the reverse strand, counting down.
TGGATTAGGGTTTTTGAATATTCAAAAAAATTCTTAAAAGTTTTGAGATTTTTGAGAGAGAGAAACAAACGTTATCGGTAGTTCGATGATGTTTTTCAGACTTAGAGGGATGGGCAATACAAAGTATTAATATTGATAGGTGAGAATTTAAGTAAATGTTTGAAATTTCCAGTGTTCAATGGTCCACGAATAATTGAGGTATTCAAGGAAACATCAAACGGGATATAAGCTACACAAAACCACAAATGATTAAAATTGAAATGCAAAGTCGTGTTGAAGAGAGAAACCAAACGTTCTGTCAATTAAATTAAGGGGGTAGTACACTTCTGTACAACGCTATCTAGGTACAAGAATTTCAGAACATCAGACGGATGTTGTTAATGTTCACAATCCTGTGAAACTAAAACCGAATAACACCGCTCTGGCAGAACATGCCTCAAAAGAGCCATCTACCCTCTTCCAAATGTTCAAGGGTGGTCACCCCTGCTCTAGGGGTTGAAATTCGAGATGAGGATAGTACTTGATGATGACTGCCATTAATCAGCATGGATCTGTTCCATTTTACTTCACTGAAACTTGAATAGTCTCAGGGAAATAGTCTTCCCTATCTTTCAGTTGCTCACCCTGTATCATTCACAGTTTTCAATTAAAATGGAAATTCGTTCAAGGCAATGTAGACAAAGATACCACCTTTCTTTTGAGTCATCACTCTACCCATCTTCCCTATTCAAAATGTTCAAGGATTGGAACCCCCGCTTAGAGGGTTGATATTTCAGGCAAGTTTTGTACCCCAAAAGATGTCCCCCTTAAATAAAAATTGACCTATTTTTGCGTTTTGATCAAAATGAATATCTTGGTAGATATAGCCTCTGTTTAGTTTTCGTTGAAGCACCCTGTATTGTTTCGAGATGTACAATTTTATTTTAATTTTTTTTGAATCCTTTTTCATTCTTAGAGCCTTGAAGAAGATTTTAAATAAATCGAAACGTCGGCGATTAACTGATCTGGTTTTAGTCATTCGACCTGATATCCACTCATTCAACTGAAGAACTTCTGTACAATGTTCAATATTTTTTTTCTCGTCTGTTTTATTACATATCAATTTGAAACTTTTCATGTACATTAAAACTAGTTTCAAGGTTATTAAAAATTTTTTTTTTCAATTACTTGTTCAATTTTAGGTGGCGCTGAAATGGAGACCTCAACATACGTGGGTGACAGACAATCTCGGAAATGATGAATCTGAAACAAAAAAATCCTATGGCATATGAAAATGGAATACTTATTACGTGACAATACACCAGAATATTGTCCAAAAATAAGAAAAAAAATTGCGGATATTTTAAATTTTTTTTCAAAAAACCGCAATTTTTTCAACTTTAATTTTGCTTGCAAAATCTTTTTGTATTTAATTTTGTTATATTTTCTGGTGAATTGTCATACAGAATTCTTAAATACACTACCACACCAAATTTGAGCTGAATGAGTCGAGATTAAGTGTCACCCATATAGAAAAACGCCTTTTTGAGAAAAACGCGTTTAAAGTTTTTTTTCGTTCATTTAGTGAAATTTATGGAAAATATTGAATTATATTACTCACCATTGCTCAGTCTGCTATCCATGGACCATACAAAAGTTGTCCAGAGTCTTCATATGCCAATTGCTCGTCTAGTGCGGTTTTTTTCTGCATCTTTTGAAGCGGACGTACTGATTTTTCAGCTTTAGCAAACCGTACAGCGTCTTTATTTCTTGCAAAATTGAAAGCAGTGATCACGATCTGATATTCCATTACTTCGATCATTTTCAGAAGGGTCATTTGCCCTTCATTGAACAGTGATTGCGAAATATGCACGGCCAATTCTGTAACTTTCCTTTCAACGAAGTTATGTTATAGAATTATTGTCCAAAGGGTATTGTTGTATGACTCATTATTATTTTGAGCATTTTTTCCAGAACACCTTTTTCAATAATTCTTCATCAGTTAGTTTGTCAGATAAAGGCTTTACATAGCTTTGTACTTTTTCACTGAGCGCTGGTTTGTGATGGAATGGGCGATTATCAGATTGAGCCTCCAAGTATTTGCACCAATCTGGGTTGCAGTATTCGTAACGCGGCACATCATCTGTAGAAAGCTTATGGTAATAACCTGCCAATATTTATTTCTTCATGTTTTCAACCGAACCTGAGTTTCGTTGAATTGCTAAAGCATAATTTGTGGACATTTGTTTCATGACTGCCAATTAAATCTTGAGTCTTTTACTGGAGGAGGTTTCGGCTCAGACTTTCTTCTTTTTCTGGCTGATGACACTTGTACATTCTCGTTCTTTTTTTTCCTTAATAATTCTTCTTTTTCAATATTTTTTATTTGAACTATAATCTTTTTTGCTTTTTTGCTCCAGTTTTTGTACATCTAAATCTGAACGTCTTAGAATCACCGTCACCTATGTTATATGCATATTTTGCATTATGAAGGTTCATAGAATTTTTGAAAATTTCAATTATTCCTCGTACCTCCATGCCACCAAAGCTACCTTCGTAATTAGAAGAGCATTCGCTTCTGCGATCGCTCTCGTACCGTATTTCAAAATCCACTTTGTTCAACTTTGAATGCATTACTTGCATCTTTCATGTTTTCGAAGAAATCGCGAAAAAGGGTAAGCACGATTTCTCTGCTTTGGCCAAATCATTTACATCCGATCCTGTAGCTGTTGTGCTCGCCCCCATATAAATTATGAAGTCCAGTTTATAACTCGTTTCACAATCACAATCGTCAATACATAGGTTTCTGAAACGGCAGAAATTTTGAGAAAAACTATTTTCAATCCTATCGAGCACACATCTAATTTTGAACATACGATGTATGATCCTATGATCATTTGTAAAATCAGAAAATTGCTGTAACTAAAGAAGGAGAAGAAACCTATCTCTCGGCATGATTTCGGAAAATATGGGTGTGTGCAACAACGGATCATTAGTCCAGTACTCGTCGTAACTCAGTTTTTTAATTCTTGTCATAAAAAAAATGTATGGAACCCTACAGCACTGTCTCCTTCCCACGGTTCATTCTCGAATTTACCAATGCAATTGGTTTCTCAATTCGCATATTTATTTGTTTCATTTGCAAAAGAATTTCATCAGCTCTTCGAAAGAAAAAACAAATAGAAATACGCCGAAATGGAGGCACTTTCCTCAATTCCAGGTTTTGATTCGGCATTTGTGTCGTCGAATGTGTGAATTTGTGGATCTAGATCAATGAAAGCCCAATTGAATGATTGCAATTGAGGTTGAGGAGGTGTGACTGATTCTTCTTCACTTTCTGAATCGGAAGAAATATTGCGATAAAACTTGAGTTTTTGTTCGGGTGTGTGAGGTGGAAATAGACAAAACATCACACGAACATGTGCCGTCTCCAGATACAGATAATTTGTCCTCGAGGAAACCCTTCTCTTGATTTAATTTCTTTCCTTCGATGCCAGCTTTTTTCAAACAAATTTCAGTGACAGATTTTGCAGCAATTATTATCTTCTCTGTAATCTAATAATAAGATGTCTTATCAAAACTTAGCATATCCATAAGAGAACAATAAAGATTTAGGCCGTTGAAGCCCAGGCCGAGCAATCGAAAAATAAATAGGATGCGCCGATTGATTTCGCACGAGTTATTTATTAATTTTGATGACTTTTCTGTCACCACAAGCACATTCGATATTTATATTAAATCCTAAGTCACGAATGCAAGTTTTGCGCTTAAATATAGACGCTAACGCTGAAAAACGAGAGAAAATTAAAGAATACAATACGTATTACTTTCATTGATCTTCACGTCAAAATCACTTTTTTCATTTAGTTTTCTTTCAAATGCAAGATCCTTTTTCCTTGAGAAGATTCTCTATAAGGATTCATTGTACAAATATTATTGTGAGATAAGATACACACTGAGCAATACTAAGCACGTGTTAGAAAGCTAATGGTTTCGTATTTTGTTATATATACATATAGTAAGAATAATTTGAAAGGAAGCGGAGCGCAGCGGTTGCTAACTATCCATTGCGGGTATTACCAGAGAGAGAGGCGAAGAGCGAAAAACTCAAACTGCTGAAACTTTTTTGTGCTCAAACTTCTTCACGAAATCTTGAGAGGTGATTTTGGAAGGTACAAGTAATTGAAAAATGCAAAAAAAGCAAAATCGATTTTTTTAAAGTGTACTACCCCCTTAATATCAGCGGTGATTTTATTGAATTCATTTTCTATACATGGTGCGCATTTTCGTTTGCTCCATTGAAAATATTGGACCGTATGTGACTTATATTAAAATCTAAAGCCGCCGCGAATTGAACCCATGTCATGCATAGGATCGTGGGAAATCTGTGAATCACGGTTCAGTTGCAATCCATGCGTGGACAAATTTGTGCTCGCCGTAGGGATGTGACTCTTATTTTTCTGTTGTTCGCATAGGTTATTTCGCACAATAAGGCATAATCAGGCAACTACTGTTTTTTTACTTCCAGTATATGTTTAGGTATTACATTCGGTTAGCGTTATATTTTTAATCATGTTGTTCACTAAATTGTACCCTGCTAAGGCGAAAACTATTTCTGTATCACACACTTCTTGAAACGGGTTAAACTGTTCGTAGGTTCTCGTTCTAGTTAAATACAAAACGTTGTACCTTTCTTTCTCTTCACTTGATCACATTCTGATTCTAAGTCCTTGTGAAGTTCAATCGACTGGTAGGCAATAATTGAGTTCAATATGCAGTATTCGATCCATCTGATGGTATAAGTTGGGCGTATATGAGTCGACAAAGAGTATCTGTGCGGTTGAGATTCTCAGATGTGCGAAGAACAAAAGAGATAGCAAGCGGAGGAAGTAAAATGAATGATACGTTCTGCAATGTAATATCAAATAGCTATCAGGGTCGGCGTAAGGGCTTTTTGAGAAAATTATCCCCCTTATGCATGTGGCATTTCAAGGTACTCGATCATTTTAATTTCTATTACAAAGAAGTGTATCACAGACTCATCACCAGTTAGACGACACTACATTTTCGAGGCAGGGGTTTTTCTAACTGAATCTTCATAATAATTACTGTATTGTTTTCTCCTTATACTTCAAATTTTCAAGAGTACCTGTAATCTGTACAATAGGATGAAATAAAATAATTGAATATTGAATTTATTCAATAGGGATTTCAGGCAAAGGATTAGTAACTATGTTTTTCCTAAATACCTAGTATCTTTGTGATACCTCGATGAGCTTATATAGGATTAACGACATAGCAGAGAAAACGGAAATCCAACGGAACCCCATTCCTCTCGAAACTTTTCGAATGCTCTCTCGTGATCCTGCATATTCATTCTCATCGACGAACTTTTGATGGATTCGCTTTAATGTGGGTACGATTTTATTGTTCTTCATTTCTCTAAATTTTTTGCACAGTTCGCAAACCTACCCCTGTTGCTACAGCTACACGTTCTTGAACCTTTTTCATGAAATGAATGACATTCGTAATTATTTCTTCCCTGGATTGACCTTACAATTTTTTCCCTTTCAATTTGGAAACGAACTCCATCCTCACCAAAACTTAGAAATATTGAAATGAAATTTGCAAGATTCGGTCCTGTTCGGTTTGTTCTTTTTAAAGCTTCAAAAGTTCATTGAGAACTTAGCTCTTGGCCACGTGACCGGCAATGTTAACGCGCGACAACGGGACGGGTTATTTCACCCGAACAGATCTTCTTGTCGACCCATATGGTGCGTAGCCTGGATTCAATTTGCGGCGGGCCTAACAGAGGACCCACTTTGTGGTACCAATTTCATAAACTGTATGACCGAATGAAACTAGGCACACTGCATTATAAAGCATTCTCTCATAAATGATTAGAATGGCTCATAAATTCTTCTGAAATGATTTCTAATATAAATAAATATAAAGAATTTTACATTTCAGGTTTTCATTGTGTTGAGAGGTAATTGTATTGTACGAATACAACATGAATCTTTTGAGCAAAATCAAGGAGGGTCTTTCATTATTCCTAAAGGTGAGTAAAAATAGGCACTAGTGGGTATTCACAAATATAAAATTTTTTTTATTGCCCAGCCTGATGAGATATTCACCAAATAAAATCTGTTGCGTTCAACGACTACTGTTGAAATACTTGAAACTCCGATAAAAAAAATTCAATTTTTTGTTTCTACGTTGCACTCCAGATACTTTAAGGGTACTAATCTAACACTTATAACTGTTACTATGAGCAATAATATCTATAATGATGATAATAAGTTATTGATCCTTCTTGGCAAACAATTTTATAGGACAGGTCAACTTTCCATAAAATCGATAGTATTGATGATTTATTTATTTTATGAAAATTCATTTTTAAAGTGAAACGAAATGAGACACTTTTGTCACTTTTCCACAATTTATTCAATAATCATGACCGGTTTCGACCCTACGGTCGAATTTTCACTTGAAATGACCTTAGGGTCGAAACCGGTCGTGATTATTGAATAAATTGTGGAAAAGTGACAAAAGTGTCTCATTTCCATACAATCAATTTTTTCGAATACATCAACGGGGAAATCGTCCCCTGTAATAATAAGCTTTTAACAGTTTTGAGTCATTATTCCATACAGAATACTTATTATTATAAGTTCAACATCCCAGGGCCCTCAGAATAACAAAATCAGTTAGATTAACCTCAAATTGTAAATTTCGAATAAATAAATTATGAAAGATTATTTCTTCAGAATGCTAAAATGAAATAATCATTAAAATGGACAAAAAAATATCAAATTACGTTCGCTTACCTTTCAAACTTTAAGTTTCTACAATAAAAATAACATAGATCATATATCATGATATTCCAAATATATTAATTATTCTGTCAGAACGAACATATTTGTATGACTAGAGTTTATGTTGATATTATGTTTCTATTATCCTTCTCATTGTTCTTCCTCAGAAGAGAGAGAGGAGGAGCACTATATTCTAGATATTCGTCATACTACCTTTCGGAACTCGGCTTTGATAGGATATAAGAAGAAAGAGGGGAATAGTTCCATGTTTCCATTGAGCAGTAAAATGACTATTTGTTTTCGAGGATCTATTGTCGAGATATGTATCTTTTGATACGCGAATCATACCCCCCGGTAGCCACATATAAGTGGGACGAATGAAATAAATACTCCAATTTTGACAGCTCGACTATGCTCAATTTCTTGACGTTAAAGTGCGGCCAAATTGGGTTGCGGTAGTTTGAACCGAGTTCGATTTCTGGAGGAGATGCCTTTGCACGTTAATTTATCGATTAAAACTTGGATTTCGAAAGAAATAGGTAAAATATCGAAATAGATGTTAACGAAGGGTTTGGAATTAGAAATACGTTTTCGGCAGTCACTCGAAAAGGACAATTTTGGAGGCGTTTTCCTCCAGAACGGTTAGGAATATAAAAATGAGACTACGCTGTGGGAACAGAAGGATTTTCGGGTAGCGTTTCTTATAAAGAAACGACGGATCGATATCAGGCCGTTTGGGCTAACGCCCCCCTTACCAATTCGGTCCAATTTTCGAGGAAAAAATGGAGTTTTTTCAGAAACCCTCGGATGAATTTTTTCCCAGTTTCACCTAGTGCAGCATTGGCGCGTTTTCTTCGCCTTTTTTCGAGGGGCCCTAGCGCCGCCCTTGGACGTCGCTCTGACACGAACTGGGGTCGTTGGACGGAGAAAACCCCATTCTCTTTAAAAAAATTGCTTCATCTAAAAATTCGCCACCCAATTTCCATGGCTTTCCTTCACCAATTTCTTTTATTTGCCCATTCCTTACGGTTTTAGTACAGCTAAAAAATAAAGTATAATGAATCTTTTGATGTGCCTAGTATTTCGTGTACACCCATAATTGATTCAATGGCATCTTTTCCAATGTTGTGATCAACCTCGATATTGAGTTATTTTCAACTGACGAAACACTGATTGTGTTGTTATTTGCCATAACAAGTTTCACATAATTATCCACATCATCGTTTACTGCAACATTTACAGTATTTTATTCGTTCAACGGAACAATTTGTTGGCTCCGCAGGTTCGAAAATATAGTCTGGGAAAATATCCTGATTTACCGGCTAGAGACCTGTAACTTTGAAGCCCTTTGATGCATTTTGCACAGTTGCAACCTTTCATTCAAACAAATATCCAATTTGCAGATGAGATAATTTTTCAACCACCAGAGGTTTCCTGGTTTTCAAAGAGCCGTAGGCTGACTACGGTGGGTGCAATGAGGAGGTAGATGAAGCATATGAATGGCATTCTCTTTGGCATGTGCTTAAGGTTTAAGGACTGTATTCTGTTCACTGAATTTTGTGTAAGATTGAAAATGTCTTAACTATTTCACAAAAACTTCAGTATTCATCCATCTGAATTCTAACCGTAGAGTACCAGTGGGTTCTTCATCCTCAAGTTCATTTTTCATGTTTTCACGAGGGTATATTATATCCCATGTGGGAATAAATGAAGCAATAGCAATTATGCACAGTATCGTTGAAGTCATATAAGTGGTCAAGTCCACAATTTATACGCAAAAAATATCCTTGTTTATTCTTAAAAAATCGTCTACTGATTTTTGTCCACTGGACTTTTCTTCACAGAAGGAATGGGCAAAACTATTTTTGTCTGCTAATTCAAAGGCTAGTTTTAGAATCGGTCTTCAAGTCAACCATAAAAATCGAATTTCTAAAATTTTTCAATGCTCAACCAGTTGGCTTTCAGTTTGTGTGGGAAATGTAGATTTGAATCGACCTAGCTCTTTTGCGATGAGCTTTGAAGTATTATAGGTGTTTGATGCGTGTCTTTTAAGTGTTGCCTGAGGGATACCAACACTTTTGGATGTCGATAAGCATCCCATTTTGTTCCCTCGAACTATTTCAACGACATTTGCATCGATTCCTGACTTCAGCACAGACGATAAGTATTACTATTGCGCGTATGTATATTGAAAATGTACATACATAAACAGGTAGATACAAAGATAATAAGGGTGCAAACAAGAGGTATTTTGAATTATACCTGGTTTTATAATAATCAGTTTATTACTTATTGTTTGCATCGCTATTAATTTTGTATATACCTGTTTATGTATATATGTATATTGTCAGCTGAAGATGGTCGAGAGACTGAAATTGCAATCCTGATTTCAAATAAATCTCTTGTGATAATTTAATACATAGTTTAATTTCTTATTCTCATTGTTTAAATAGTAAGTGAGGGGTGAGGCAGAAAAATTTTCAGTGAATAATATTTCAAATCAGTAGATGATACGACATGTTTTGGCTGTGTTGATAAAATACATTGGTTATAATTTTGATAAGATTCTGAACTTGATGAAATAATTTAGCCAGTGAATGCTTCTTTAAAGCTGATACCCCGAAATATGCATTTTTCATAAGAATTGTTCAAATTTATTTAGAATATCCTGAATTCTCCTCTGTTTTTATGAATGTTTGTGTAAACAGTTTATTCATTGAAATTTATTCTTTCAGGTGTGCCTTACCAACTCAGTAATACTGAAAATGAACCTGTCCAGCTTTCGTTCAATTTGATGTGACAAAATTGTTGGTCAAGTTATTTTTATCAAACGACGTATTTTGATTTATTTGTATTGAAATCTGAAACAAGATTAGTTTCATTGTATCAGGATTCAATGAATATATGTAAAGATGTAGTAGAGAGTATGTTTTTCTGTAAATTTTGAACTTATTAAATAAAGTTTACTATATTTTATTTTAGTTTTATTGAATTTCATTGAAGTTGTATATATATACATTATGTATCTGGTTTGTTTCTATTCGAGGGATTGAAAATAATCGTTTTAAAGCTAGCCATCAATCAATTTTTATCGATGGTACGAAACGTATCATACTTATTTGGGAAACTTGAAGGAATTGAACGCGAAACTGTGAACACCTAATAAGCTAATCAAACTCTATGTGCGTATTATAATCTATTGATCGAGCTAAAACTACCGACAATTGGGACCACTATCGTTCTACTCTACCGTCGTATAATAAAAAATTAGGAGGACAAAACGATAGTCCTGGCGCAGATTCTGCGGGGAGCTGGAAAGCACCTCTGTTAGTGCAAGGCTGCATAGGGTTCTCGCCACAGGCCCGGTGCGCTCCATTGGATTTGTGGAGGGCCCGGATGGGCGGTACACGGGCTCTGAAAGGGAGTCGTAGGAGATTCTTGTGAGAACACACTTCCCAGATTGTCGGTTTCTTGATATCAGTGACAGCTGTGACACCGTCGCCCTGAAGGGCTTTGCTAAAAGGCTAAAAAAGGACGATTGGAAGAACGCAAGAATGATCATCAAGCCCGGAGCAGTCAGGTGGGCGATTCGCTCGTTTAAGTCATTTAAAGCTCCTGGAGAGGATGGCATCATGCCTGCCTTGTTACAACAGGGGGTGAATGCCCTCCTCCCATACATCATTAGGCTCTTCCGGTCGAGTCTTCCATGGAATGTTGTCTTGACCAACTGGCAAAGAGTTAGGGTTGTTTACATCCCTAAGGTGGGTAAATCGAACTCACAACCTAAGTCGTTTAGACCGATAAGTCTTACGTTCTTTGTTTTTGAAAGGGGAAGTAGTGTGGCTGGCAGGGGCTGCCCTCAGGGAGGAGTATTATCCCCTCTGTTGTGGTCTCTGCTGGTTGATGAGCTTTTGGCAATAATTGACGCACTGGATGTTTATGTACAAGCGTACGCTGATGATATAGTCATTCTGGCTGTAGGAGATGACAGCGATGTCTCCGTCAGACTGCAGAAGGCTGTGTTAGTTATTCAGGGGTGGTGTGAGAGAAACTTAACATAAACCTCCACAAATCCCTTATGGTACCATTCACCAGGAAAAGGAGGATCTTTATTTCTCGCCTGAACCTGGGTGGGGTGTTTATTTTAGTTGTGGAGGAAGCAAAATATCTGGGGATAACTTTGGATAGTAAACTCACGTGGAATTCGCACCTGGAAAACACAATACAACAGACTAGATCTTCCTTATGGGCATGTCAAATGACCTGTGGAAAGGAATGGGGTCTTGTCCCAAAGCAACTTCAGTGGCTATATGTGATGGTGGTTAGACCGCGTATTACATACGGCTGCATTGCTTGGTGGAAGTGCAGTCTTAAGAAGCAATGCCAACTCAAGATCTCTCTACTTATTGGTCCCTGTTGGTACTCGAACGGCTCAAAAACTGCAAAAGGTGTTGGAGCTCGTGTCTATGGTAGAGGTGTTGCCAAGGAACAGTCGATCTGCCTTGCGACTGTCTTTCAAGCAGAAATATTCGCCATTGATCACTGTGCTAACTTCTAACCTCTTGTGGGATTAACCTGCACCACATACGGTGCAGGAATGTCGCTCCACTTACTAAACTAGGAGAGCGAAGCATGCTCCGTCTAAAAAGGGTACCTGGTCACTCGGGCATTGAGGGGAATGAGAAGGCGGACTCATTGGCTGCTTGAGGAACTGGGCTGGAATTTATCGGACCGGAGCCTAGGCAATGGTTGGAACTGAGAGTAGGTGAGCACTGGATGAGTCTCTCAGGTCTCACAAACGCTCGACGTGCCTTCAGTGGACCTTCCATTGAGAGAGCCAAGGCCAGGCTTGAACTCTCTAGAATAGACCTGAGAGTCTTAACCGCCTCACTATTAGGGCACTGTCGCCTCATGAAACACCTAAATAAGTTAGGATTGATTGAGGATCCTTCATGTAGGCTATGCGAAGAAGATATTCGCAGGGAGCACGACGAAAGCGACATCTGATGGTAGCGTAAAATCATGCTCGGCAATGGTATGACATGTGAAAGATCCGTATAAATAACAGTGAATTGTTTCAAATAATGAATTTAAAAATAAATATGTGTAAACTTTTGCACTAAAACTTTTACCGTTAATTCATAACGTCATTTCAAATTTAACACATTTGACACAATATATATATTATAATAAAATCTTGTCGCGAGATATAAGTTTATTTACTTTATCAGTTTGAAATATTAACAGGTAGGCATAACATATAAATTATGTCAAATGTGTTAAATTTGAAATGACGTTATAAGTTAACAGTAAAAGATTTAGTGTGAAAGTTAATTTTTTTCTATTTAGCGCATTTAAATAAAGGTTGTTTTTAAAGAAATTTTTTAAACTTAATTTCATTTTTAGTTATTCTTGGCAATCTTTCATTTGGTACCCATATTGTAGGAACGAATAAAAGAAAATTATCCGCCATTTCGTTTTGCATTAAGAATAATTGGTCCACCGCCTTGTTGGATTTAGAATGACGTTACATAGTTAATCATGCATTGTCATCCAAACTCAACGTGTATACAAAATTTCAGCTCAGTTGGTTGAGATCAAGTGCCTTAAAATTGAGTTGTAAGATTTCACCCGAACATACAAACATACATACATTGCAAGTTAAATAAAAGCTTTTAAATATGTTTATAAATAACTAAAAGGAGTTTTAGAATCCCATGGGGTTAACCTGTGAAATGTAAACAAATTTAATACATGACAACTGCAATAATGAAAATTACAAAAGTGTTGATTGTTAATATGATTTTCAGAAATAAAATGAAAATTAATGGCAATGTAATTGCGAATCGTAATTTGAACATACATTACCCTAGTTGCATTGTTACTGAATAATGTTAAACACTACTTTGTTTTTCTTTTAACATCATTTATCCATTTATTTCTTCCATCCATTTATTTCCACTTGGCCACTGGAAATGTGTAAAATTTACATTTACTGTTTCTAGCTGTATTTTGCAATCAACAACACAACAACTATTATGGATCATTTTTATTTAATGTTAACGTGTTTATTTATGATAAAAGCATGATTTAACGATAATTTGACCACATCGAGCGCTGTGATCGATTCAGCTGTCCCCATTATATACTCCGCTCCCTGCCAATAGAATCAATGGAACATGTTATGTGCTAGGGCCCAGCTGAGGGCAAAATCAGGATGGAAGAACTTGTATCTAGCGAACTGAAGCTGACTGAGCTTATTGAGCTCTCACCCACGAAACTCGTATCCTTTACGAGAGGGATGAAGCTCGTAGATGCAATTCAGGACAGAATGTGCCACAATAGACTACTGGCTCGCAGTGGCTGGGCTGCTAGGCAGCCCTCACTAATATGATATCTATCTATCTATCTATCTATCTATCTATTGGTGTATAGTTCTCATAATAGTTGGAAAATTTACTATTTGTTCTGTATTTCTTTATGAAAAATACTTAGCTTTTCTTCAGAACATCTCCATTCATCATTCTGTAATTTATGGTACACTTTATTATTTTGCTCCAAAAATTATGCAATATTTTATGGCGCAAAGAAAGAAAAACTTTCCAGAACTTTCTTCACTGCACCGAGGTATGTAAAAAGACGCCGCTTACTCACTTCCTAGTTCTCCCAAAATGTTTTTTAATTTCAATTCTGTTTCTCTTATGTAAGTGACAATATTGATAACTTCATTAGTGCTTTTATTTCAGGATTTATAGTACGCGCGCTCAAGTTGTCTTGCAGTCAAATTTTATTAAATTAGTCAAATTATCCTTTTTTCAAACGATGCAATAAATTCATTTTCAAATCCAGTCAGGACAGCCCTCTGTATATACACACACACACACGATTTTTAGTATGTCAATATCATTCTGCTCTGAAAAAGATTTGACCGTTCATTGGTAGAAATTTCAAATATTCTTCAATAATTGAATTATTTCCTGTACAAAACGTGACAAGCACCGAGCATTGCGATGTAGCTGAAATCTCGGTGCTGAAATCGAGAGCCTTGCTCAAAAACTTGCACTTTCTTTAGTTATCCAAAGAAATCATCGTGAATATATTTAGAAATGCTTTCAAACCGTCTCATATAGGTTAAGAAGTGCTTCCGACGACTGATTTAGATGATTTCGATAAAGGGTTTCTTCGTCGTATGATTATTAACTATTACCTAACGGAAAAGAAAATTCCAACTCTAAAACGTTTTCATAAGAAATTTGTTGATGACAATCGGTATTCTGGATCATATGAATCTCTAGCAAAAGTGATGAGAGAGATAGAATTCCGCTGGAAAAAACCATAAATAATAGGAAATTACTTGGTGAAAACCAGAAATCCAAATGCTCAGAAGAAACTTTCTTAGGAATATTATAACGATAAATAAATTTTTATCATATGATTTTTATAATAAGAGAATGCCGCGGCTCCTCGGTGGAGTCACGAGTACCCTGAAATATTGGGGATCACCTACCTTGGAATTGAGACGACCCAGCATCGGGGCCTATTTCTTTTTCGTTTATTTGCTGAAACTAGCCATATATTTCTTGATTTTAATCTAATTGACTTTAATTATCAATTGTGAATACTATATTGTGTATATCTACCTGCATACCATTTTATACTGTTCATCTGAATTCAAAATTACAGTAAAAAGAAGGTCATTTCCAGAATAATTCAATAATTTTCAATGTAGTGGAATATTATATATTTTGAAGCAGCTTAAAATTACCCAAAAGCTTAAAAATCGTGACGAAAGAATTCATCCCTACTTAGATTAGAAATCCAGCGTAGACAATATTCGACGTTATCACCGATAGTTATAGAACACCCTTTTGTATTCAAGATCGCAGACACTATCTGGTATTTTCTCAAACAGCAATTTCCACGTCGACGAAGGAACGTCTTTCTAAATGACTTATGTAACAGCTACTTGAGTGCCAAGGGCAGAGAGAGTACGGGTGTAAGGACTTCTGAGCAACGCAGATATAAGGGCCGCTATCGCGACGTTAGAATGTTATTAAGTTTTCGAAGCTCAGTGAATTTACTCATTTGTGTGAATCAGAATTAAAATTAAAGTTAATTTATCGTCCCGAAGGATGAAAGACGAGAATTGTTCCCCTCCGTGAAGCCCGACATCTTTCCTGACAATTTCTGCCAATATTTAATCTTTACGAATTTCTTGAAGTATATGCTACGTAATTTCTTAATGTATTGAGGACGAGTTAAAATAATCACTTATCAAATTCCAAATTATTTTTACACGTTTCCACTTGGCAAATGATCTAATTGAACTGCACTGAAATTATCTAATATTTATTTTGAAAAGTTATTTTCATAGACTAATTTGAATCATTTGTTTTCAAATGAAATTTGGAATGTATTGAAACTATTCTATTTGATTTTCACGGTTGTTTTCCTAATTTGGTGAATTATTTGGAGTGTACTCAAATTCTTTAATACTGATTTCAACATTTGTTCACCTATCTTGTGTAACATTATTGAAACGCAATGATACGATTGGATAATGATTCCAACAACTTAGTAACTATTTGAATTTGAAATGTTATGAAGTTCAATATTGATTTGAAACTTTACTCTTTTTTTACTTCTATAAATGGGCCAATTATATCTTTGAAATATCATAATCTATTTATTATGTACTTATATTCTTCTCGTTTTATAATTTAGTCGAACGTTTATTGAACTGTAACGAAGATATTTTTATTATTTATTGTAATCGAGTTGTAAACTGTCCAACTATGGGGAAGGTTCTTACACTTATACAGTTGATTTGATGTCCGATACTCTTTAGTTCAATAAGGTAAATTTCCTTGCACTTAGGCGTAACAATCGCCTTCGAATAATAACCTATCGAATTAGTATAAAGAAATGGCTTTAGGGACGATACGCATGTATGAACACACACACACATAGAGGCTTGTATGTTTTGTCGGTATGAAAGCTTCGAAGAATGTCTGAGTGGTGGTATGTATTGGATGTTTGTGGTACATGCAAGTGTATGATCAGAGAGTATGATTTCCTGGTTGGCAAATCCGCGAATATAGTATGTTTCGAAGTCAGTGACATAATATGGCCCATTGGCGCTCAGTTGAGCAAAAAGAGCTCGTACGGGCTTACATTTAGTTCCATATATAATATAGTACTACTATACGAATTATTGTATCTCTGAGTTCGAAGTATCAGGGCAATGACCTATTCATGAAGCATGATATCATATTACCAAAACCCTTAGGGAGGGTCAGTTACCACTCATAATATGGGTGAGGGCCGATTAGGCCTGTCTATAATAATCTTTTATCCCAAATTCCACTCAAAATTTGGGTGGGGTTTGAATAAGCCTGTTTATAATAATCAAATACTTGTAATACGGGTGAGGGCCGATTAGGCCTTTCTCAAATAATCTAATGTTCCACCTTCCACTCAAAATATGGGTGAGGGCAAATTAGGCATGTATCTAAATGATCTGATATTTCATCAAATTCATTTAAAGACTCCAAGAATGCAAGGATAATAATAAATAATTTAATACTAATTTGTTTTTTTGATTTTCTAAGTTCCTTACCTATTTTAAGCGACGAAGAATTGGTCGAATCACATCAAACCTCACAAAAAAGAATTTGAATAGGTTACTACAAATACACAACACAACAAAAAGAAAGGGGTCCTATTTCATAAAAACTTCAATGCAAGTTCACGTACTAGACGATCACATGGCTTTCATTTGACCTATCTCATTCGGTCGTAGGTGCAATTAATGTGGGGAAGCAAATAAGATAAGTCAGGTATTGCAATTTACATAAAAGCGATGTATTCTGCATCGTGTTTCATAGACCGGGGTGCACTTTAATTTTAATTGGCACTATATTTTACTACTATATATTTACAAGGTGTTTTTTATTAACATACACAAAAACTTATCTAAAAAATTAAGGATGCTCTACTAACGTCCTAGGGCGCCTGGGGCTGGTTAACGGGTCGTTGCTACTCTCAGACGTCTGGGTAGGCCTCTTCTTCGAGGTCCAACCTAGGACTACCAATGCAACAAGTAAGAGAATTCTCACCCCCTCAATGCACCTGTTCTGTATAATTACAATATTAGAAAAAAAGAATTTACAATATTTTGATTCACAAATAATTAAACAGAACGTGGCTAATTGAAGTAGAAAGCGAAAGAAAAAAAAAAGAATAAGACAACAAGGAAAAATAAATAACCATAATGTTGAGGTATTTTAGGAGAAATCGAAAAAGAGAAACAACGGGGTCTTGAGAGATAAAATTACTTAGCCCGAATTATCAACGGGTAAACTAACGATCCGCCTTTCACATTTCAGATTCATTTAATAAAAGGACATTTCCTTCATTTAGTTGAGATATTTTTCTAAAACTCTTTCGATTCCTTGACTTTCACAAAAATCTTATCACTACTGCCTTGAGGTAATATCGGGGTTAAAATGAGTAATGACTAATGAATTAAATTGACAAATTCATCTGAAAATGGAAGGGTTACAGGAACATAGAATACTAGGGAAATTATGGAGATGATCACGGTATAGTTTGATCTGATCAAAGAAAATGAAAGTTAGGAGTTGAAAATTGATAGAAGCAGCATGGAAAGGAAAGTAAGCACGTTTTAATATGAAAAAGTTCAAACAAGAAAATCGGCCTATAATTTATATGGTCGAAACATGTATCCACTCCTCGCACATACAAATGAAAGTATGGAGCGACAATTCAAATGAAGGTCTTTGTGCGCTAAATTCCGAAGAACACAGACTTATTATCGTGAATGCTGGCGGCGAAAATGGTTTTGTGGAAAATTCTTATCTGAAGTTTAAATCGAACACTTAGTCAGGCGACTATCACAGTGAGATGAATTATGACAACTATAAGAAATGGCTGCAGGAAATGCTGATACCTAATCTACCAGCCAAAAGTGTTCTTGTTATAGACAATGCTCCATACAATAATGTTCAACCGATAGAAATATGGCTTCAAGAAAAGAAGAAATGTAAGAATGGCTCCAACGGCGTGGACTACCTTTCACCCAAGACATGTTGAAAATTGAACTCTATGACATCATAAAAAGTAACACACCACGATCCAAAGAATACGTCATAGATAAAATAATGGAAGATAGTGGCCACGCTGTTCTTCGTCTTTCCCCTTGTCACCCCGACCTGAATCCGATAGGGTTGGTATGGGCAGCTATGAAGCAATATGTCGTAGAGCGGAATGTGAAATTTGACTTGAAAATTGTAGATACTCTTTGTTATGACTTTTTCAATTTATTTCCGACAGAAGAATGGAAAAGTCATTGTGAACACGCCAAGAAATTTGAGAAATTTTTTGAAGATAAGGAGCTAGCAATGTACATTGCTGTTGATGACATAATTATACATTTACAGGTTGAAGGTGATACAGATAATGATATTTTCTCAGATACCTATGACGACCTTTCTGGAATTGAACCCCTTTAATTCTTTATTTATGTTCATCAACCATTTCTTTGTACCTACGTTATATTTCGTTTGGATGTTTGTTGGGTTCAACATTCTTTTGGATGTTATCATAGTATAATGACTACGCCACTTGAACTACATCTTATGTTATCTATATTTGAGAAATATTTCATTCAAGTTGTTTCATTATGTGCACCGAAAATGATTGTACTAATTACCTTTAGTATGAGTACCTACATATGAACGAAATTACCTAAACTAATGATCTTTCGGGCACTTCTCGTGAATTATATATCTATTAATAAGTAGTTATCTATGCGATACAGGTCAGGTAAGTATATTAACTGCCTTTTAATCATAAAATCCCAACTGCTCTAAAATTCCCTATCTCAATTCGTGTCCATCGTTATACAGTTTTATATTAGGAAAATGTTTTTATTTATTTGGCGTCCGAATTGAAAGTTAGTAAAATTTATTACGATGTCTTTTTGTTAAAAGTGTTGATACATATTTTCCTAAAAGTATTCTTCAATTAATTAGGAGCTTATGTAGGCACGAAATTGTGGCATTATAGAGGCACCAGAATAATTAATTGACAGAACATATCCACCTATGAAAGTGTTAATGGCGAATACATATGTTAACTTGCTCAAAAAGAAAACACTTAAATGATAACTCCAGCTAATGAAGAAGGTTGTGGTGTTAAGACGTATCATAAGCCAGAGATTTCCTGTTTCCCACATAAAAGTAAATAACTTGTTTGTTTGTTTTTCCTTTAACGTGCTCTGTTTCTGCCTTTCGGCTAATGACACGCCGGGGAATTCTGTCACCTCACTAACCCGGGAATTTTGCCGAACCCCTCTCGTGTCGAGGGAAGGGATCTTTAATGTCCAACACATCTCTGTTAGACAGGGCCGACAGCTTTACATCTCCTCCGAAAAATGGACACTCAAGCGATTCCCAGAATCCGAAATATCGCACCGACTTTGTGGGGATTGAACCCAGTTAACTCTGCGTAGGAGACGAGCATCATATCCCATACGCCACCGAGCCGGCTGAGTAAATAACTTCCTCCAAGAATAACTTGAAATATAGAAGAAGAATGAGGTTGGCGATCTGAATTCTATGGTATAAATTTTGGACGTACGATTTGAGTGCACACACTAGTTCCGTTTTCCTCGTTGAAGAACAATAGTGAACGTACAATGGTTTGACATAAAAAAGCATCTGCGAATTGTTTCAGACGTCTGAACAATACGCAAGACTTGAACACACCCAATGTGAGAGAAACAATTATACTTAGAGGATAGGATTAAACGGTATTGTACTGATTGTGGGATCAATTTTTTCTTTAAGCGAATAAACACCATGGAGCTATATGAAACTAATGATAGCGATGGAGTTTTTACTTGTGCAAATATATTGACAGCAACTACCTGATTCTACCCTCCTTGGGTCATACCTAGATGTGTCTCTACAGGTGCGCCGAACCCGTCTAAACGCCTCTCGGAGGTTCTGGGCATTAAAGATGCAACTGACTTGGACGTATGATGTAATAGGTTTGTTCCAACAGAGAATCACAGACCTGTTTCTGATGCGTTCCTGACATTTCTCAAACAGTAACAGTGCGCAGGTGTAAATATTTATCAGTTTCAAACTGGTAAGGAATTCCTCTTGGAACACACGGATTCTGTGACATAATAATAAACATTGAGTAAAGGAATCTGTTGTGTAGATATGTTTCGTTTTCATTAAATTACCACTTCTGCAGATGACGCCTTCATTTTGCAGAGAAAAAATAAACGTCATGGATCACGAATGTAAGTATTTTGTTTTGTATATTTTACTCCTCCACAAAAATATCGAGTTATTCTGAAAAAACTCTAGCCATGCACCAATCCTTATCATTCTAGATTACCAAATACAGTTAGCAGAGGAAGAAATTATCACCAAACCATGGACTACCTTGGGAATAGAACATTAAGAGAGCTCTATTTGTACATGGACCAGTAATCAAACAAAAATTCTACTAGACCTGTATAGAAAATACAGACATAAGGTGGATACATCAGCAATGAAAAATCTTAAAAAATTATAGGAAACAATTACTGAAAAGTTGAATAGTCTATTGAACACTAAACTCACAGCTAGTAATGTAGGAAACAAGTGGCGGGTATTAGATCGAGCATATAAAAAATGGGTCGACAACCAAAACAGAACAGGCCAAGGAAAAAAATATTTTGAATATGCAGAACAAATGAACGAAATATTTAAAGGGGAAAAAACATAAAACCAGAATGTGTTTTATCAAGTGAGACAATAGAGAACATACCTCCAGAGGAAGATGAAGAAATGGAAGCTCTGAAAAATGCCGGTCATTTGAAAAATGATGTTACTTCTATGAACACTACAACACCAAAAAGAAGAAGGAAAGTGGTTTTGAATAGAAATACTGTGTTAGATAAAAAGAGAAGTGATAGGAAGGAGTACTATACAAAGAGATTGAAAAAGAGAAATTATGTGTTCAGAAGCAAAGAGTGGCAGCAAGCTTAGCTAGCAAATAATATACTAACAGTTAGGAATGATATTTTGAGGAATCATAAGTGTGGTTGTCTTAATCTTACAATACAAGAAAGTGACGAAAAAATCTGTGATTATCAGATCTCATTTTAGAATGAAAGTTTTCATTAAAAGATTTTTCTTCCACATGTATTAAAATCTGTGATGTATTAATCTTAGGATAAGTTTTTATTATAAGGAGAGGTTTTTTTCAAATGTGATTGTATGTGGAGAAAGTTTTTCGAGCTTAAAACATAAAATAGTTCAAAAATCTGTAATGTATTTATTTTAGAATGATTATTCTGATATATTTATTTTAGAATGATTATTTTGTTACCTGTTATAGATTCATGTAATCCTTTTGGGTGTATTAAATAAATAAAGAAAAAATTTATTAAGTTTTATTATAAGAAATTGTTTTTATCCAAAAATATTTTGTTCAGTTATTCATTAGTTTATTCAGAAGTACATTTGGAATACTTATAATACTAAAAAATATTATCAGAAAGTTGTTTCCATTTTAATTTGCAATAAAACTTCGATTCATTCACAAAATAAAGGTTTCAACAAGTACAGTTCACCACTGAAATTTAGGGCAATAGACTAAAGTAATCTCTGTGTGAATAAGATATTGAAATAAAATAATTCGCAATAGGTAAATATCTTTGTCTAGCTGTGAATACACTAACTCAATTAACAAGTTTTAAAACTAGTGAAGATATGAATAGTTTCAGAAATATGTAAAATCTTAATATATGTCAATAACTCAAAAGCAGAAATTGTAGGAAACTGTGGTTTCAAAATTCTAATGATAACAGAAAAATAGCTCCAAAATATGCAACTAATTTTCTACTAAATCTCACTGTTAGAAAGTAGCTCAGGCGCATAGAATTTTGCTCACGTTGTACCTACATTATGAATTAATTTTGGGCAAGAGTTTTCACTATGTTGTTTCTTCTCTCAACACCAACTGCATTATCTTCAACTTCATTTTCGTGCATGTTTAGGACAATATGGCCTTCATTATTCCCATTTTCTAGATTTTCAATAGTAAAATCATTATTGATGGCCAAGTTATGTAGAACACAACATGCCCTAATGAAATGTGAAATTGTTCTTATATTCCTCATCTTAATGTGATACAATTGCCTCCATTTTTGCTTCAGTATTCCAATACAGTGCTCAATTTTTATTCTGTTTGTGGACAGCTTATTGTTGTACGTGATTTGATTTCTATTCAATTGACCTTTGTCTCTGAATGGGGTTATTAAATTTGCCAGTAAGGGATAGGCACTGTCTCCGATAATGTAGTAGTGTCCACATTTTTCTTCCAATTGCTAAGACAATGGTGATGCTCTAAAAACAGAACTTGGAAATCCAATAAGCACTTCCCGAATCAAACACTTGTTGTCACAAACCAATTGAGTCTGGAAAAAAATACAGGATGAAATGAGGCCAAAAGCGGTGAAGGTACTCAGAACAAAAAAAAGAAACACACAAGGTCATCCTGGATAAGACTAAAATATTGGTCAGATCAAGGAAAACACATGATTTCTTTTCGATATTAGTGTTCCCATTGATTGCAGCTATCATCAATAGGTGCCAACTTACTTGTATGGAATAATAGCCCTTTCTATTAATGTATGAATCTGGATCGACTGCAGGCTTGTCAATTTTGACATGAGTCCCGTCTATTGCTCCAATTATTCCAAGAAAACCATTATTTTCACGGAATGCATTTCAATTCGAACTTTCTCTTCCATACTTACTACTCTATTTTATTATATATGGAGCAAGGTTGCTCAAAAAATATATTATCCTTTTCAATATTCAATGGAGACAGCTAATGCTGATATTGAACCTATCAGCAACATCACGAAAGCTTGCAGTTTGGTGTACCGCAAACCACAGGAAAATATGTGTATGTTGTTGTGGGTCGATTTTTCCATTAGGTTCCGATTCCGTATGGAAATAATCACTGATACTAAATCGTTGAGCAATATCTGCAGCAACTTTCCTGCTCACTCGAAAGTGTTCCATAAACTCAGTATTATCTATTAGGGAACTATTTCTTCTAAATAATTTTCATTTTTCGGTCTCCACCGTTCTTCAAGTAGATCTTCTAGATCACTTCTGGAATCACTTATCTCAGATTCATCATCTGAAGATGATGAAATATCGCTCATTTCGACGCCAATAAAATTCCAAAAAATTATCACTAAGCAAACCCCAAAACTACAACAGTAAACACAATAAACAAGTTTATCTCTCCTTCCGAATAAAAATTCAACCACATAATAAATTTTACTTGTTGCACTGCTCATTGCGCAGGTTTGCGACCCTTGATTTGCTTTTCGTCAGCAAACTCGTCTGACAGTCATAATTCAGTCCGAAGATTCAGTTGGAACACCCATTACATAGTTTGAGCCGAGTTTGAGAAATGCCAGAAATACTCTTGGAACGTACTTTAACACACTGCGCACAATCATGACTGTTTCTGATCGCTGTAGGAACAAACCTAATATATACCGCAACGGTGGAACTAACTTTCCATGCACATTTATAACGGTTGAAACATAGCAAGCAGAAGCTCCTCCAACATAACGCTTACACTTTACCCGAAATTGAAGAAGAAAGGAGACTATCATCTACAAAAAGTAATATTGGTAACGTGATAACTTCTAGGTGATAGGTACTGAAGAGACATATGAATATAACCATCTCAGCGCCTGTAGAAAAAGGGGAGAGAGGGATGACTGGACAAGAAAAAAAGAACTAAAAATTTTAGCATTGTTCTTAGAATGGAAGGAAATGAATATTTGTGATACTGTCGCGGTAGCGATCAAATAAGTTCAAGGTTTTTTATGCTCTTCTCAGTTCTGTAAAAAATTGAAGCATTATGCCTGTGCTAATATAATAGAAGAGGAGCAAAAACAACCCTTCACAAATTATTGGACGTGGGACGAGCGGAAATAACAACCTACATTTTTTTCATGTTGAAGAATGCCGAAAAAACCAGTCAAGTCTGTAGAATTTATGCGTGTCGACTGCAAACGAAATTTTCTAGAAAAATTCTCATTCTTGAGTTTGAATATTTATCCTAAAACATTCGACTCTTATGTATTCATCATGCATTTTCATTCTATAACTATAAATGGAAGAAAAGGTAATTGAATCACACATCATCATTTGCCATGAATTTTAAAACATCGTCAGCGTCAGATATACGGTTCGACAAGAACATGTGCAGGTGAAATAGCCCCTTTCCTTGTTGCGAGTTAACTTTGCCGGTCACGTGGCCAAGAGCTCAGTTCTCAACACAGAACAGACCCTAATGAGAAATAAAAACTCAGTGCCCCGGTATGGGAAACAATATGGCCAACTCTGCATAGAAACTAACGCGACGCGTGCCATTTTGGAAAACTAAACCGAATGGCGCCTTATTTGAGTTGTAGATTTCTCACGATCAAATCTAACTTGACTGAAATGGGGTATTTGAACTAGTTTAATCGATGCAGACTGTCAAAAATTGAGAAAATAATTAGTATTTTTTCACAGTAACACTTTTATTTCAAAATAAAAAATCTCTTAAACCATATATACAGAAAATGTAGTAAAATAAATTCTTAACACATGTGAATCAAAAATATAAATCACATAACACAGAAAATAGGAACATTCTAACACTCAAAATAAA